>CM065804.1:86596500-87846500 GCA_033398695.1 Orobanche coerulescens | reverse complement strand
GTCAGTCAAACTATATCTATATTTTGATGTTATGTCTGAGTTAGTGCAAATCGAGATCACCGAGCTCTTGTATTCAATACAACTAGCTCCAATGCTTTGACGAAAGACTTATTATCTCATCTGCCAATAACTGCATAGGACATATACATGTTCACTTACACGAGAAATAATCATATCTTGGTATTTAGTAGAACCTGCTACTTGCCCGTCAAGATGCCTGTCGAGGTTGACCCTCACCTTTCGGTTTTTTGGGTCGAATTACTCTAGTGAAAATATTAACGTCACAAGCACACCTCTATTAAATCCTCAAGTCGAAGGTTCATGAATACCTATCACAACCTTTCGATTCCGTCATTGACTGTCCCAGAGTGAAATCCGTGTGACGAATCGAGGGTGAGTCGGTTCGAGTATACTAATCCCATTAGCATATTTACAACGTAGCTCCCACTAACCATTAGTGACGACAGGCACTCTCCAAGACAAACAACACATCATACAAATATTTACATAAACTTAACGCCCAGTAAAGTTTCGTCGACTTGTGAATGATTAAGTATTTGAGCCATAAACTTTTCCAGTGCCGATCCTCTTATCCAATAAGGAGTGAAATGTTTGCTCTCAAATACATGGACTAGTTTCTCTATATATATTTACGAGTCATAACTTACAGTGACTTCCAGTAAATAAAGAAACAACCAATTACCTTTTAAAAAGAATTTACATAATAACAAGTACAATGCCCTCACTCACCAATCCTATCCCTAACACTAGGTACACGACTTCTGTTATAGAATCAGCAATCGTGCTTTGCTTGGAACTCTTCCAACTCACAAAACCTCCATTTAATACAAATACATAACCTGTTTACGATTTAAAATCATCTCTATCGATTTCGAAACTTATGTCGGCATAAGCATTTATTGCCAGCTCGTCTCCCACACCTCCATAAATTAGGAATGCATTCTTAGTTCTTCTTAAGTACTTTAGGATGGTTTTCACTACTGTCCAGTAACTTTCACCTACGGCCTCTCTCATCCAGAGTTGAAGGACTCTGAGTCATACTCAGATGAATGCCATATGATATTGGCAAGAGTCCTCTATTGGAGTCCTACATATTGAACCTCTTCAATATCTTATTAATGTAGGTACTCTGACTCAGACCAATCATTCTCCTTGATCGATCTCGACATATTTATCCCAAGAATGTATGCAGCTTCTCCTAGGTCTTTCATGGAGAAAACTTCCCAACCAAGTCTTGACTGTCTGCATGGTGGGTATGTCATTTCTAATGAGTAATATATCATCTACATACAAGACTAGGAAGACAACTATGCTCCCACTAACCTTCTTGTACATGCATGGTTCATCTTCATTTTGAATAAACCCAAACTCTTTGACAGTTTCATCAAAATGAAGATTTCAGCTCCGATAAGCCTGCTTCAACCCATAAATGGACCTTTGAAGCTTGATAACCTTTTTAGAATTTTCTAGATGAACAAAACCTCAGGTTTTGTCATGTTCACATCCTCGAGTAAATTTCCATTAGGAAATATTGTTTTGACATCCATATGCCATATCACATAATCATAGTATGCAGCAATAGCAAATAAAATCCTAATTGATTTAGGCATGACTACTGGTGAAAAGGTCTCATCATAGTCATACTCACTATAAGAATAAACGTCAAAGACTTCGGATAATATCCGAAGTAAAAATATTATAATTACCGAAGTCTATGTTCGTGTAGTTAAAGGTATACTTTAGACTTCGCTGATTAGGCGAAGTCTAATATCGTAATAACCGAAGTCTATATTGGTTTTTAGAACCCGAATATGGGGGTTTGCGAAGTAAAAAAGGTCCTTCCACTTCACTTATTTTATAATCGCTGAAGTGTATATTTCCTATTCACTTCGGAAAAATATATACAGATGAAGTGAAATAATGTTATCGACTTCGCTTATTAATAGGTAACGAAGTTAAAGATACCACATTTACTTCACTTTTATTTATTTAGCCGAAGCATTACACTCCTTTTTACTTCGCTTATTCTATTTTGTGTCGCTAATTATATATCTCTGACTTCGTTTTTTATCCGAAGTAAATAACCACATTGCATATTTCTTTTCAATTTGTAAATATAGAATCCCTGTTGTACAAAAAAATGATCCATCCAATAAAAAACCTCAATTCACAAGATCTCAACAACACAACCTCAAATACATCAATCAACCTCATTAAAAATCCAACAAACTCAAATCACAAGATCCCAATTCAATAACACAAGATTATAAGCATTGATAATAGTAATAAACCACACTTTCATCTATAAACGGCGGATTGTCGTACAAAAATGCCAAATATTCAGATTCGCGTGATTCACAAGTTTGCATTGGGCATAACTATAATATGCCAACATCAAATAAACTTCCATAATGTCTACGAGACACATGCATAGGTCTAGATAATATATTGCATACATCAACCAAACATTCACCATATTTACCCGATGAAACGACATGTTCTGATCTAACTATACCAACAGACATTCACCATCATCACCTGAGTACCAGTAGTGTTGCAACCAAGACCATACATATATAGTACTGAACTCGCTCCACTCGTTCCTGACTTCATCATACTGCTCCTGAGTGTAGTATTGGTCTTTGACTGAACCAGGATAGTGATCAAATCACATTGAAACAAAAAAAAAATAGATTAAGTACATTCATAAAAGATGCATCAACATCAAAAAATTTCAGTACCAAAACAGACTAGATGTGGAAATTACCATCTTCTGGAAATCATATAATAGAAAAGGATGACAGAATGAAAATTACCATCTTCTCAAGCTGTGGATCTTCGCTTTCAACGATCTCTTTGATGTAGCGGAGGACACAAAATCCGCAGTGAAGGGAGGATAGTTCTTGTTTCAGATTGCCCTATAAAATTTAAAAGCCATGAATCAGATGTCAAATTTATATATATATATATATATTCACTCGTGCGAAAAGTTGTGTAAGTTGCATTTTATTGTCATTTTTTTTCTTCCGAGTATGTCATATGTTGCAAACTTGGAATGAACATAATATCCAAATAACTTTTTTTTTCTGGTTATTTCCAGTTGACGGAATAAGGTCAGAAGTGGGGTTTCCTTATATGGCTGCTTTTCAGAAAAGATTAAAATAATAAAAAGTACCCCTGAGGTTTAGGGTAATTACAGCAAATATCCAGAAATATTACAATTAGACCCTTAGGTTTTGTATGAATATATATAGTTCGCAAAATGATATCTCCATACACTTACAGTGATTTTCTTATAACCCGGAGCCTTATTATATCCTCTGGATGCATTGATGGTTTTCACAGCGCTACATTTAAAAATAGAAGAATTATACCTTTGGAACATTAATGAATCTTCAAGAAAAGAATCAGCATATATGCTGCTAGCCTGCTACTTATATATATATATATACCTGATCACAGTATTCTTCCAACCATCTAATCGAGTTCTATTGCCAAGGGGATCAATCAGGTAGACCATGTTCTTGTCATCATTGACCACAACAGATCCAATGGTTCTTGCGTAATTAGTAAAGAAGCATTAATAATGTCACATGATAATATGATATGCATTATCATAACAGAAATAGTATTATTTACCCATTGTTATATGGGATAAGGCAAATGCAGTCCCTCGGTGATGCCATCAAGCGAGCAATGATGTGTTTTTCCTGCACACTCTTCTCTAAAGCATGATCCACGCACCCAGGATCCACGAAGCAAAAAGAATACGGATGATTTTTCGCATTCAAGTTATTGAAGAGCTTACTGCATTAGGCCATACGATTACAATTGTATCAAGGCCATAGGTCTACCAGAGATACATAATAAGAGAGGAAAAACATAAGATGCAATTGTATTATCTTATACAAATCTTACCCCATATAAGCCAATATATGCATACCACCAATTGCTTTCATTTCCATGAAGTCAAAGATTTGATTTCTCAACAGCCAGACTATTTTTTTCCCTCCAAACATTGCCTCATCAAGTACAACGCGCAAGGAAGTATCATTGGTCATGAATCTATCAGCGTGAGAATATACAAACTTGCAAGCCATGGGTAATGATCTCTCTATTTCCTTCAACTTCGATCGAACAACATCATCATCCTTCTTTCCCGACTTGATTTTCTTCCCAACCTGATTCAACTCAAGTGGATCTTCATGAGCATTAGTTAGATCGATGAGTGCATGAGCGACTTCTTCTTTACGGGGAGAATCAACCTTCTCCTGCACAATATTTAATTAATGTAAGCCATAATGTTCTAACTATCTATTCTTAATATACAAAACATCTATATACCCATTATACGAGAGAATTACCTCTGAACTGGCTAGAATTACCATGTCTTTTGGCCAAGCAACGATAGCGCCAAGGGCATCCGCAATAGTTAATGGACCATTTTTAATGGGAACAGGGAGATCCTCATCATACCCATCCTCGACGACACCGTCAATAGACACTTTCCAGTTGTCTTTGCCAATTGGTACAGTATGGATCAACACATGCGGCCCTCCAACCGACACTACTGTCCCATATGCAATAATATGGTCAACTTGTCCTTTGGCCAGAGTGCAAGATCACCCCTAAATAGTATCATACGATGAGAATTAAACATAGGATCATATAATAAAAAATGGCATGGATAATGAAAACTCTAGAGTTGAAAACCTCTATTTCATGTGGATCGACCTCATCTAATTTGCTAATAGGTTGTCTTACTTTCAGCCTGTTCTTTTTCCCCTTGGAAGAACAATAAGGTAAGAATTAGCTTTGATGTACATATGAGGAAATAATATATCGACTTAATATTTATAAGAAAGTCAAATGACCTTAGGATCTGGAGCTGCTTCTTCAACATCTTTTTGTGCTGGGAGGACCTTGGACTTCCTACCCTTCTATTGACAAAAATATGTTGATTAAAATCAGGTAGATGCTATAAAGTGAATGAAATGTTGAAAGTCTTTAAGTAATTAAAATTATAAGTAACCTTCGCCTTTGGACCGCCAACCACTCCATCTTTCCCCACAGATATCTCAGCAGCTTCAATGTTTTGTTTCCTCTGTCAAGAATGTATGCAATTAAAATAGCAAGAGGAAGAAAGAATGTATACAAGTGCCTACATACATACAGGAATGCAGTGGTGTAATATTTTAAATAAATAACCTTCAGCAATCCAGAAATTTCTTCACGGAGAAAGTCTTCCATCAAGTTGCTTTTTGCCTTCTTAAAATTCTGTTTAAGATCAATTTTTAGGCCATTTTACCAAATTAACAAAATATACCGTCATCCTAAAGGGTATAACGGTGAATTACCATTGGCTTTGGAGCATCACAGTCATCCAGTCCCACTTGGTTTGTGTCCAGCACTGGATTGGCCATGTTTGACGATTTCTTTGATGAAGTAGTCGGGCTTTTTGCTTCCTTTTCTGCAGCAAGTTCAGCTTTCAATCTGTCCACTTCAGCCCTCAAACTAGACACTTCTCCAGTCTTTTTTTTTAGGTTCTCAACCAAGGCCTTTGAAATTGGTTCTCTCGTCTTTCGTGCAGTTCCGAAATAAACTTGTGGTTTGACGAACCCTCCTATGCCGCTTACTCTTCCATATTTCTCGTTTGTTCCCAACGCTTCAGTTAAAGCATCATGAGATCCTTGTGGAATAAAATCTCCCTTAGCTTGTTTCTTCAAGACTTTCTCCTAGAACAATCCACACGCCATACATGTAAAAGAAAGTGTTTAGATAATAAGATAAGACAAATAGAGCAAAAGTATTTGAATTTAAATTAAAGAGCCTAATTAGTTAAAAATACTCACAATATCTGCTACCATCGCCGCTGTCTCCTCATCTGCTATATGACCTTTGTCATTTTGGCGGGCTAAGATCCAAAGCAGCGATCTATCGATTTCGTCATCCTCACCAAGTAATCCCTTCTTTCTCTGTTTTTCAACGATAAAAAACTATTACGTCACCCAAAGGTTTATAAATATCTGAATACAAAAAGGGCAAGTCCGGGGAAGGGTCACACGACAACAGCTTTATAAAAATCTAAATACGGTGATTAAATAATTTTCTTACTAGCTCAGCTTCCAGACCGCAATAACCCTTTCGAGATGCCTTGTGACGATATTTGATCTGTTTAGTCCGATCCTTCTCCTTCTTGTGTGTAATCTGGATGATTCCCAAATAAGTACATATTTGAGAGATTTAAATGGAAAAATGTCAACTTTTAATACCTTCCACGAAGGGTCCATTCTCTTATCCACAAACTCTTTCCAAACTTCAGCTGAGATGTGATATTCAGTGGGTGGAGAAGATCGCACCAGAACAGGATTTTTGCGAAATGGCCACACAAACTTCTTAGTCATTTTAGTCTTCCAGTCACGCCATTTCTGGTTCGCGGAAGCCAACACAGTCTTCTTAGTTTGTGGCGCTAATTCAAATACATTCTGCCAATTATCAGAAAAATTGTTAATATTAGAACAAACCATCAACAAATATCTGATATCATATAAAACACATATATAACATTGCAACATTTAGTCTTACCAGTATCTCTTCCCAGATCTTATCTTTGATATCCTTTGGAACGAACCTCCAGTTGTCTATGTTGCATGGAACCATGGATCTTGCAACATGTCCAATGTATGACTGCAAGGCCTTATTATCCTCATACAAAGCCCGCCCAAGGCTATCGTAACGGACCTTAACATTATTCCCTCTTGCCTCACTTAACCAACTTCCACATAGATGATGGACCCGTTTGGTTCTTTTTTGCTCGTGAGCAGTACTTCTTCATCCGTAGCTACAGGATGTTTAGCCTCCTCATGTTCAGTGACCTCTTCTCGAAGCATTAACCATCTTCTTGCTTTCTTTGAACACTCCTTTTCTTTGTTTTCTTAGGAGACATCTGCTTTTTCTGCAATAACCCATAAAATACATCATATAAGTTTTTCATAATTCGATAAAAATAAATAATAAAGTGAAAAGCACATAAAACATTATAACGTAACAGAACACATAACAATCATAACATGTACAAGAAAAAGACAATAACATAAATTGATGTTCATCACTTTAAGCAATACATAACAAATCGTTACATCATTTTTCTTTTTCACCACCCAAACACCCTCACCCTTACTACCATCCTTACTACCCTACCTAACATATCGTTGATGAGTAGGAATACAATGAGTTGCCAAGTCATCTAAAGGACGAGAAAGTGGAATGGTAGTCACTTCCCATTCTCCCCTCACTATTATTCTTATGAATTGGTAGAACCATGACCATCCTTTTCTTAACGGGTCATCAATGTAAAAACCCGACTAACTTGACTTGCTAGCACAAACTCTTCTTTTCTATGACCCGTTTGTTCAAATTGACTAAGGTGAATCCACATTCGCTGCTCGTGATTATTCCTTATCATTTGGAACCCATGCGCACTTGAAAACAGAACTTGAAACCGATGATAGTTTAACTCCCATATCTCCTCGATTACTCCATAGTAGCAGACATCTGCAAACAAGGGGTTCTTATCTTTGACCGCTAACAAGCATCGTGTTCGCCACTTGAGACACCCCACTGT
Source organism: Orobanche coerulescens (assembly GCA_033398695.1). Lineage (NCBI taxonomy): Eukaryota > Viridiplantae > Streptophyta > Magnoliopsida > Lamiales > Orobanchaceae > Orobanche > Orobanche coerulescens. The sequence continues at coordinate 87,838,855 of CM065804.1, read as the reverse complement.
TTTGACAAACTCTTTCATCATCTCGGGCCTTTGTTTGGTACAAACTACCGTTTATGACATAGCTACTGTACTTAATGACTCGCGACGTGGCCCATGTGCCAACCATGTTAATGTTGACGTCGTCCCCCATTGCAACTATTTATTTCCTCACCACCTTCCTTTTGAACCACCCGGTGAATCGCTTGTTGTGAATATCTTGTATCCACTTGTCATCTTTCGCTTTCTTTGGATTCAGCACTTTCAAATGGGCCTTATGCTCACTGTAGAAGTGTATATACATCACATTATTAGTTCAAAGCAACACCATATATAGTATGTATAGAAAATTATAAACAATGAATGTGTAATTTTTGAAAATTGAATTAGGCTTACATGATGAAGGGAGACACTTCTTCACAGTTTTCTAACACAATTTTGTGTGCCCTATGCAAGTCAACTTCTTCCACCAGTTTAGCATCCCGTCCGTCTAGGAAACTGGGAGTTGTGGTATTGAGGTCTCTAACTGAAATAGGTATCCCAACAGGATCGAGATCTTTCATGTATTCCGAACAAAACTCGACAGCCTCTTCTGCAGCATATCGTTGAACAATGCAGCCTTCGGGGTGTTTTTGACTTGCCACATATCCTTTATACACCTTCATGCACCTTTCGAATGGATACATCCACCTAAAGTGAACTGGTCCACATAACCGGACTTCTCGAACAAGGTGGACTGTAAGGTGAACAATGATATCGAAGAAAGAGAGTGGAAAGTATTGCTCCAACAGGCAAAGGGTCTCAATCAAGTCAGATTGCAGCTTATCTAGCATGAGTACGTCGACGACTTTCGAACAAAGATATTTGAAGAAGAAGCAAAATCTCATAACAGCATATCTCACATGCTTTGGCAGAGCATCACGTATAAGTATAGGCAGGAAAGGTTGCATTAGCACATGACAATCATGTGATTTTAGGCCCGACAGCTTCAACTCATCGAGGCAAACAATACTTTTCATGTTTGAAGAGAAGCCCTCCGGCACTTTTATATCCATCAATGATGTGCAGAATTGCAGCTTTTCTTTTTTCGTGAACGAGCATGCGCTAAGAGGAAGAAATGTTCTCTTCTCCCCAACTTCGGGTGCTAGTTCTGGCCTGATCCCCATCTACACAAAGTCTAGCCTTGCCTCTACATTATCTTTAGTCTTGCCTTTGATATTCATCAAGGACTCCAAGACATTCTTCTCAATATGCATAACATCCAGACAGTGCCTCACGTGCAAGTGCTTCCAATAAGGAAGATCGAAAAAGATAGACTTCTTCTTCCAGCATTTTTTGAACTTAGCATCTTCTACAGTCTGCTCGTCGTCTTCCTCTATCTGCTCACTTCTTTTTTTCTTTCTTTTAGCTCCCACATTGACCTTCTTACCAAACTGAAACTTGATGTGCGACAGTTTCTCGAACAATTTTATTCCAGATAATGGTTTGGGTGCTTCTCCAAGTTCTTCCATGCCATTAAACTCCTTCGTCAGTCTTCGATATGGATGAGACTCTTTAAGAAACTGTCTATGGCCAGCAAACGACATTTTCTTCCCCTTGGTCAAGTGCTTTGCATGTGTATTTACTCCACATATTGGACACGCGAAGTATCCATGTGTAGCACATCCACTAAGATTTCCGTATGCAGGGAAGTCGTTAATTGTCCATAGCAGAACTGCTCTCAATGTGAAAAGTTGGTCTCTATATGCATCATACACACCATCAACTCCCTCCCACAACAACTGCAAGTCCTCAACTAACAACTCAAGGTAGACATCTATATCATTTCCATTGCTTTGGACCAGATATAAGCATTGTTAACATGATGAATTTCCTCTTCATGCACATCTCTGGAGGCAAGTTATACGTGACTAACATTACAGGCCAACAAGCGTGTCTACCGCTCATAGTACTATGAGGATTAATTCCATCGATAGCAGCGCGACGAAGATCTCTTGACTCTTCCTCAAAATCCTTCCACTTATGGTCAACCAACTTCCATGCGGGAGAATCGCATGGATGTCGTAATTGACCAAAGAACTTTGGAGTATCAAGATGCCGAGTTAGGTTCTTTGAAGTCTCCAAAGATTTGAACATTCTTTTGAATCTTGGAATGGGAGGAAAATACCAAACAACCTTGGTCGGGACGCCGATCTTCTTCTTCTTGTTCTTAGTTAGTTTCCACTGGACACATCACATTTTGGGGCAATGGTATGATCTGCATATTGTTTCCTATATAGGATACAATCGTTGGAGCACGCGTGTATTTTCTCGTGCTTCAACCCCAAACAACTCAAAGTCTTCTTAGATTCGTACATTGAGGATGGTAGGTTGTGGTTCTCTGGTAACATATCCCGAAATCGGCTAGTAGATCCGAAAAAGTGCATCTGTCATCCCATGTCTTGCTTTTGTATTGTAGAGTTTTACAAGCGCACTCAACTTTGTATACTGTCGACACCTTTATACAAGGGTTTTTCGCTTCCTCGACAAATTTGACAAACTCTTCAGGATCTTCCGAGAACTTCTCAAAGGTGCCTCACACATATCACCCACTTCTTCATTCATGTCACCATCAAATGGATCTTGGTTGACACTCTCACCATCATTCGTGCTCGATCCCCATGCCAAATCCAATTGGTGTAAATTGGACTAAAACCGTTGAAATAAAGATGCTCTCGCAACATCTTCACCGACCCTTTTTTCATATTGTTGCACTTGCAACACGGACAAGGAATGAAGTTCGATCAATTTCGAATTCTCTAAACAATCTCTAATGAACTTTTCGACACCTTCCCCATATCTGCACTCCTCCTATCCGATTTAATCCAAGATCTATCCATTACTAACTCCGAATTCTAACAGCTCGGCAAATTACGTGCTCTTACCACTCGATCTTATCTTACGCAAAGTAGTCGAGATCTTTCTTTCAAAGAAGGAAGAAAATCTACATAAATAAATTTTGAAACCAGTTAGATCGAACCAAAATTAATATGAGTAAATAATCCACTTAGCTCCAAGGGACACATTTATGATAATCAATGATACATTCTCTTCAATCTGATCATGCAATACTCTTCAGCTCATGCATTGACAACCAAATATAAAATTTTATCACATCAATCAAGCACTCTACAACTCATGCATCAAATCTTGCCAACAATCTTGCTAATTAACAAACACACTAAAACTTGCATCAAATCTTGCACAATACTCACATACATACACACTAAACAAACTCAAACAGAATCACCACCAACACTATCATGATCACAAATTAACATCACTCACGCAGACCCCGATTAAGACTAACATCACTCAAACACACTATACAAAAACACAATTAACATAACCCAAACATGGCCCCTAATTAACATATATGCGGAAACAACATATACCTTGAACCCCCAACAAAAACCGCCCAAACAATACACTCAAACAATACACATATATTCCACAAAACCCAAAATCAATCCATAGAAAAAGACTTTTTTCAGAATCTGCAAAGAAAAACCCCAAAGAAAGACCTGAGAAACTCAGAAACATAATATTCACATACATACAGAAACAAACACATACAGAAACCCCACCACACATATACTGTGAAGAATAAAAACCCAAAGAAAGACCTTACCTAAGCCAATTCGTACAATGTCACCACTAGTCGTCCGATTATGAGCAATTTCGCCAGCAGACATTCGATTATGAGAAGAACAAAAGAAAATGTGTGAGTAAAAACTATAATAAAAGCTAGATTGAAAATATCCCCAAAAAATTCGATGAAACTGAAAAACCTTGAAGGGCCGATGAAAGAACCCTAATAATCGGTCTCCACAAGAAGCTTAATCGCGGGCGAAGCGGGTTTTTTTACTGGAGCGGGAAAAATTTTTGGGAGGAAATATTGGAGGAAATGAGCGGGCGAAGGAGGAGGGTTTTTTGGACGGTGAAAAATTTTGGGAGTCTGAATAGTTGCGACATGTGTTCAGCCTAATAATATACTTCACTGTTGTAAAAATATTGCATCAAAAAAAAAATTCACACTTTTTACTTCAGTAATTATACAATTAGCGAAGTCTTTGGAACTTAAAATTTCTAACTATCTCCTGCCTTTCTATTTGATACCATTTACTGAAGTCTATGTGTGTAGTTTACTTCCCTAAATTGAAAAGCGAAGTTGTTGTTTGTTTTTACTTCACTAATATACATTACCGAAGTGAGACGTACCGAAGTCTTTGATGTTTTTTCTACTAGTGACTATGAGTCTGTCTATAACCTTTTGCAACTAGTCTAGATTTATACGCTTACAGATTCTCGTCCATGCCTTTCTTCTTTTTGAATACCCTTTTACACCCAAAGTTTTTACACCTTCAGGTGGATCTATCAAATTCCAAACTTGATTGTCGTATATAGACTGCATGTCCGGCTTTAAGACCTCTAGCCATTCCTCAGACTTTGATCCTGAAGCAACTTCTGTATAGGTATTAGGCTCATCATTTATGAGTGATGCATCATTGTCTTCTGTCAAGAGATACCCATATCTTTCAGGTTCATGTTGTATCCTATAAGATCTGCGAGTAATATGTGTACTTTGAACTGGATCTATTGTGGAGCCTGTTTAATTTCCATCAGCAAAGTAATGTCTTCTTGTGATTTTTCGAGTTTCCTCGAGAATTACATTTCTCCCATTGTCTCTTTTGGAAACAAATTCTCTTTCTAAGAAGACAACATTTCGAGCAACAAACACTTTGTTATCTGCGGGCTTATAAAAGTAATATCCTATAGTTTCCTTAGGATATCCAACAAATAAATATCTTCCAGATCTGGCTGCCAATTTGTCAAACACTTGGCATCTTACGAACGCTTTGTAACCCCAGATCTTTAGAAAAGATAAGTTTGGTCTCTTACGAGTCCAGTTCTCAAATAGTGTCTTTTCAACAGCTTTACGTGGAACACGGTTAAGGGTGAATGATGCTATTTATGAGACATGGCAACAAAATTGATAATGAAAGCTCCATTCGGATCATCATAGATCAGACCATATCTAATAAAGTTTGATTCCTCCTCTCAGACACACCATTATGTTGACGTGTTCTAGGAGGAATAAGCTGTGAAATAGTTCGATAACTTCTAAGATGATCATCGAATTCTTGGCTCAGGTATTCACCACCTCGATCTGATCATAGGGATTTAACTGTCCTGCCAAGTTTATTAAGTATTGATATCCGCATCTGGCATGAGTCCTAAGTGGTCCGCATACATCACTATGTACTAGGCCTAATGGATCACTAGCCATTTCTCCATGACCAATGAAAGGAATTTTCGTCATCTTGCCTAATAAACAAGATTCACATATACCAATGACTCATAGTCAAAAGAGTCTAAAATTCCATCATAGTGGAGTTTATAAATGCATTTCTCATTTATATGGCCAAGCCGACAGTGCAATAGGTAAGACAGATTTGAATCTTTGAGCATTAGTTTCTTGGTTGCATTGTTATAGACTTCCAAAGTGTTGGACTTATCTAGATCAATATTGTAAAGCCCAGTATATAACTTTACAGTACCGTAAAGCAAGTCATTAAAGGCAATACGAATAATTTTATTAGTAATAAGAAAAAACTATAGCCTTTACAATTTAATATAGAAACTGAAATAATATCCCTATTCATAGCAGGAACATAATAGCAATTGTTCAAAACTAACAAAAGCCTATTGGATAAATCTAGATCATAAGTTCCAATGGCTAGTGGAGCAACTCTTGATCCATTGCCGACTCTTAGATCCACTTTCCCATTTTTCAGCTCTCTACTACTTCTCAACCCCTGCACATTACAAATGTGAGATCCACATCTAGTATTCAATACCCAAGAGTTAGAAGTAGATAAGTTAACTTCTATAACAAATATAACTGTGGTAGTCTCACTACCCTTTGGTATGCTTTAACTCTTCCAAGTAAACCTTGCAATTTCTCTTCTAGTGTCCTGTTTTATTAAAATGATGGCAATTTCCATCTTTGGGAACTTTTGCCTTGAAATTCGGCTTAGTTGTGTCTTTAGCTTTGGAAACTTTTGTTTTACCTTTACCTTTGCCTTTGTTCTTGAAGAATTTCCCTTTTACAACCATCAGCACATGGCTTGGTTTCTTCTTTATATTTTGCTCAGTTGTTTTAAGCATTCCATGCAGCTAAGCAATGGACTTCTCCGTCACATTCAGATTATGGCTCATAATGAAGTGACTGAAACTATAGGGTAACGTGTGTAGAATCACATCCGTTGAGTGATCCTTAGAAAGTGGAAAACCAATCCTATCAAGATGATCAATGTTGTAATACCCATATTTTTCATGTATTTTTGGCTTTGATGTTCTTTCACTTTTGTCGCTCTTGTAAGCGCTTATTGAGATGTTGTTGATTTTAGAGCTTCGTATCTTTTGGAATATGTTCGAATTGATCGGACTTTGCAATGGTATTTTTGAGTGGAGCAGTTAGCGCACGCTAGGCGGTGAGCTAACGCATGCTATTTATGTTTGGTAGCGTGCGCTAGCTTTGCCAGTAGCGCACGCTAATGATTCGAGTATGGCAGAGGCAGTAGCTAGGTTCTGTTCTCTGGGCAAGAAGATAGCACACACTAGGCGTGATCTAACACACGCTATCTGTGTTAAGTAGCACGCGCTAGCATGCCGGTAGCATACACTAATTACTTGGGTTTGGTAGTGGCAGTAGATTGGTCTCAGTTCTCTGGACGAACTGTTAGCTCACCTTAGGCGTGAGCTAACACACGCTATTGGTGTTGAGTAGCGCGCGCTAGCATCGCCAGTAGCGCATGCTAATGAGTTGGGAAGTGAGTTCAGAATTTCTGCATCGTAACAGTTATCGCACGTAATGTTGTTGGTAGCGCACACTAACGGCGCAGGTCAGACGCTACTAGACTAATGGGTGACCCCGTTAGCCCGCGCTATCCTTATGAATTAGCGCACGCTAATTAGACCCAGTATATAAGGTTGGTTAGCTGTGTTCTTCGTCATTTTCTTCTCATTTCTTACACTTCCGACGAGGGCACGCGAGAGAGGCGATCTTGAGGCGATTTTGGACAACCTTTCATCATATATCATCATCTTTGGTTGGATAACAAGGATTATACAACATCTAAGCCATTTCTTCTCTCCGAATAGAGGTAAATTCCTTAGAACCCTAGTTTGGATGATTTTTGGGTATTTTTCTTAGATTCATTCGGTTAATCCATTTTGAAGCTTGAAATCCTTGAGATTATGATGTATCTACCCCGTACCTATGTTTCACTTACGATTATATAAATGTTTTGTTTATTACTTGAAGTGGATAGGTTTTGGATGATTTCCAAACTCTATGTGAATACTTTGAAGATTTATGAATCGTAAAAGGGGGGTTTCGAGAGTTTTCCTTGAGAATTGAGTCTTGATGATTGATTATCGTACTTCCTTACGAATCATTTAGGCCCGAAAGTGTGTTCTTGGACCTCCCAAGCTTGAATACCATTTTCACTTCGATTCTAATGTCTCAAAGGCAAGTAAATGTTTATGATTGTACATTTTCGACTTTGAAACTGAGGTATATGAATTGTGTGATTATATATATTCACCCTGGGATGGACCGACAGGTCCTCAGAGGGTTCCTTTGCCATGGATAACCCCATTCGGGGGAAATACGTTTCATGTATTTCTGGTTCTAAGAGATCATCTGGGCGAGTACCTGGTCGGCGTGAAGATGATGGGCAGGAATGATGCTGTGTTTTATCCTTGTTCGTATCTTTATGTTCTCCCATTTGGGAATGTTATATGTTTGAACGGTTATTTGTACTTGAATACTACATGATGTTATTGTGGTTGTCGTACCTTGGTTTTCCTGGGTTTAATTCCCGTTGGTTTACGTCCATTGACCCCGAATGTACTTTGGATGTTGAATGGTATTATCTTCCGTTTGGCTTTTTCTAGACCTTATCTGTCGGAGTATCTATGATTATATGTATGTATAGCCTTGTGGGTCCCACGCAGGGGTCCACGGCGCTGTAATATACCCTGAATATCTTGGGGGTATTACAAAATATGGTATCAGAGCTTAGGTTTATGGATACCTAGGCTGTCGGTCTTTTTTGGTCGAATTGAGTTATCGTTCGAATACAGTATCACTATATTGCCATCATCTGGATGCGACCGATACTAGTAAGTCCTTTTACTCTTCTTGTATTTTTTCGAATCGCTGCGCTTTTGAGTTGGTATTCTATGGGATCAGCCACTTCGATGACATACGATTTGAATTGTACTTATGTACTGTATTGTCCTTCAGAATGTTTGCTGACAGGAGACGGGGATGCGTCCATGGTCGTGGGCGCAGGCAAGGACGTGGTGCAGCCGTCTCCTTCAGTTCTGTTGCAGGTTCGACGACCCCTGCCTTATCAAATTCAGTGCATCTGGATACCGAAATTCAGCATGACCGGCCGACCGATCAAGAGAATAATGCATATGTTGGAGTTACGAATGTTCTTCAACAATTGGAAAACCAGATGGCTATCCTGGCCCAAGCCGTTCAACAGAATAATCCTAATCCGACAGTGGATGCGTTACTACAGAATGTGATCCGTATGCACCCTCCCCAGTTCAGTGGTGCTACTGACCCAACAGGTTGGGAGAGTTGGCTATTTAAATTGGAGAAAGTGTTTGAAGCAGTTGATTGTTCGGAAACGAGGAAGGTACCTATTGCTCAGTACTTCCTTGTTAAGAAAGCTGCGACTTGGTGGAAAGCTATTAAACCGCAGGACCACATTGCTATGTGGGACGAATTTAAAAATATGTTGGAGGCCGAGTTTTGTCCTTGGCCAGTTCAAGAAAGCAGGATTCGAGCCTTTTTCAAAGTTAAATCGCAGAATATTCCCGTCTCTCAGGCAATAATAGAATATAATCAACAACTGATTTATGTGAAGAATCAAGTACGGGATGAACGTGACAAGGTCCGCATTTCGACCTATGTATGAGCATGGACATTCGGCGTTACATGGCTGGGTTTGCTTTCACTACTCTGAAAGAATACCAAGACAGGGATTTGGCATATGACATGTTGTGTTCCAACAATAACACCACAAACGAGCCAAAGAAGCAAAAGACCACCGATAATTTTTCTGGCTCTAAGGGCGGCAATTGTCAGAGACCTTAGTCGGCTAACCGTTCTATCGGGCAGTCGTCGTGTTATTTTAAAGGGAAGAGTTTTCGTTCTGCTTCGGGCACCTCAACTCGCCCGGTGACCTGTTTTAATTGTGGTCATCCAGGCCACCTCAATCTTGAGTGCAACTTCCCACCTCTGAAATGTAACACTTATGGTCAGATAGGACACAAGGCAGTTTATTACCCCGAACAATATCAGACTCTTGATACTCGGGCTTCTGCCCCAACAATAGGGATCAGAGTATGAATCAGCGACAATCAGTTAGCCAGTCACAGCAGGGTTACGGTAGAGGCTGGGGATGGGGTCACATCGTTAGATAGGGAGATTCTAGCATCGGTTCAGCACAACCACGAGTTTACGAAATGCGTCGAGCAGATGAACCTTATGTAGCGGTGTCTTTAGGTACCATTCATATTCTATCTCATCCAATTCGAGTACTTTTTGATTCTGGTGCTACACATTCTTTCATCTCCTTATATTGTGTACATCGTTTGAATATAAATTGTATGACTACTTGCAACCTATTCTTTGTGAAACTGCCTAGCGGGGATAGAACCATGGGGAATCGGGAGATTAGAAATTATCTGGTGAGCATAGCAGGTATTGATTGGTTATCGAATTTGATTATGGTTGATATCGAGGGCGACGATTTGATCCTCGGTGAGGACTGGCTTAGGAGTCACCAAGCGATTATGAATTATCGCACTAAAGTTATCACTATAATGACTAAGTATGGTTCCGAATACTAATTTTTGGGATGTAAATTGGACCAACCTAGGTTGCTTATCAGCACCACGAAGACCGTAAAACTCTTGAATAAAGGTTGCATAGGCTATTTGTAATATCCAAGGGGTAATTTTTTTTTCGTGTTACTGTTGAGTTGTACGTATTCATTTGGAATTGTACAAGTGTTGTTGTTTCGGACTGATACAATGTATATTATATTGGGATATTTTGTAATCAAAATATTTATACTTGCGTCTGATTGGTTTTGTCATTTGGGTGTTGCTTAGTGAGTTTAGAATTTTGGCTAAGTTTATAGCCTTAGCGTACGCTACGGGTGTAGCATTGCGTACGCTAACGTTTTGAGTATTACGTACATTAGACATATACTCTTACGTACGTAATGCATGGTCGGTGGGAGGAACCTTCCTCGTAGTCAACTTTCGGACGGTGAATCCCAAGCATCTTTCGATCGTATCTCACTGTTGCAGTCAACGGACCCTTACGTACGTTAAGAGGTGAACTCTACGTACGTAAGTCAGATAGCTTGTTAACGTACGTAATAGCTTCTAGTTTACGTATGTTAAGGTCTTCGTGTTTTTGGACAGTTAGTTCTGGATTTACATTACGTGCGTTACTGTCTTGACATAGCGTACGTAATGCCTACTACGTACGTTAACCGTTGTGTATAGCGTACGTAACGAGCTTGTCAGTCTATTTATGTTGGCTTCGTATTTCATTTCCTCACGAACCAAAAATCATTTTCTCTCCCTAGAATCGTCCGTTTGAACTTGTTCTTGATGTTTAGCCTCTTCCAACTCGATCTTGATCATCCTAGTTTGGATTGAAGCTTGAAGTTGGAAGCTCGTTGGTGCTCCTTTGGTGTTTGGAGGCTTCTTCTTGTTCTTCTTTGGTAAGTTCCCTCAATCTCTTGTTCTTCAAGTGATTTTTGAGTTTTTGTTGTTGTTTTCTTCGGGTATTGTTTAATTGATGGAGTGTATCATGATTCTTCATGGTTTTGATAAACTTTTGATGAAGAACATGATGGTATTGCTTGAGTTGGATTATGTTCTTGATGTTTTAGATTGTTTGGAGGTTTTAATCATGTCTAGGAAGGATTATGTTAAGATTGTTATATGATTAACATAGTCTTGAGATGATTATTGTTGTTGGTGGTGTTCTTCAAAGATTATAACCATTTTAGTAAGGATTTATGATAATTTAAGGGGTGATTATCATAATTTGGAAATGGTTGAGTGAATCTTGTTGTTCAATCTGAATTCATGAGGTTATGATGAAGGATTTTTGTTTAGACATCATGTTTGTTGGAATGATGATGTTCTTGAGGTGATTGTGATGATGTTCATGATATTATCATTGTAGGAGAACCAATTTGATGATGATAGTGATATTGTCATTTTGGAGATGTTGTTTTGATGTTGTTCTTAAGTGATTCTTGTTGAATTACTTTCACAAGTGTTAAGAGCACTTGACCATGTCAATTCTGGGGTGTTGGAGATGTTAGAATTCATAGTTGAGAACTATGATATTCGTTGGTAGAGTTTAACCGATTCGGGGTTGAATCGGGTTTGTCCTTGGTGTTGTTTTCTATTGATTTTGTGTTATTGAATAAATCGTTTTTCATTCGAGGTTGTTCGAGTGTTTGTGATCATCGGTAGGCGCCGTTCGTCATTTCGTGCTAGGACGTTGATCGTGGAAGTACTTGCTCGCCTTCAGTTTGAGGCAAGTTTTATACTTGTACTGGTCAATGAGATTAATGTTATCATATATGTGTATGAATGTGTTGTATCATTTCGAGACATAGTCTCTTCGTGATTTATTGATATTTGGGGATTGTTTGATGCAATGCCCTTCGGTGATTATGCAAGATGTGATTATTGTTCGTTAACGGCCGGTTTGAGGCATTGAGATTCTCGTTGTCGATTGACGGTTCGCGGTATCGATGTATCGATTATTATTTTTGACGTTAATGTCGTCTTGAGGCATCGTTGGATCATTGTTAACGAATTGGTATTGTTGCTAATAATGTTGTACTGGACGATTGAAAGGCGTTTGATATATTAGTTTATCATCTCTGTTTCGGTGGCCGTTTTAAGGCGCTGGGACATCTATTCTAAACGTATCATTGTGTATCGATTGACCGTTCTAAGGTAACCGAGGTATTTAATTGGGATTATCGAAGATAATTCTCATCCGTTGTATCATTGGTTATCGATTAACCCTTCTAAGGTAATCGATGTATTTAATTGGGATTATTTAAGATAATTCCCATCCGTTGTGTCATCGTTATCGATTGACCGCTCTAAGGTAATCGACGTATTGAATTGGGATTAGTGAAGACGATTCCCATCTGTTGTGTCATGTTGTCGATTGACCATTCTAAGGCAATCGATGCATTGAAGTGGAACTGTCAGAGACATTTCCCATCCGTTGTATCGTTGTTATCGATCGGCCGTTCATAGTAATCGATGTATTGAATTGGGACTGCGAAGGATAACTTCCATCCGTTGAGTTGTTGTGATCGATTGGCCGTTCCAAGGCAGTCGAGGTATTTGAATTGGGACCGCCGTGGACGGTGCCCATCCGTGAGTTATTGTTGTCGTGTTGGGCGACTCAAGGCAGCATGCTATTATTCTTGTGAATTTGGTAATCTTGGGATCGTTACTGTTGTAATTAATTGTGTTTTGGAGGCTAGTCTCGTCTAGTGCTCAATGGGTAAGCTTGGGGCTTGAACCTTCGCAGTTGGTTTACCAATACCTATAGTTCAGTAGGTCACGGTTATGTTAATGATCTCATTTTGGGTAAGCTTGGGGCTTGAACCTTCGCGGTTGGTTTCCCAACACCTACAGTTCAGTAGGTCACAATCATGTTAATGATCTCATTATGGGTAAGATTGGGGCTTGAACATTCGCGGTTGGTTTCCCAACACCTACAGTTCAGTAGGTCACGGTCATGTTTATGATCTCATTATGGGTAAGCTTGGGACATGAACCTTCGCAGTTGGTTTCCCAACACCTACAGTTCAGTAGGTCACGGTCACTAGGTGATCTCATTATGGGTAAGTCTGGGGCTTGAACCTTCGCAGTTGGTTTCCCAGCACTTGCAATTCAGCAGGTCACGGTCATTGGATGATCTCATTGTGATACGGCTTTGTGTCGTGGCTTCGGCCCTCATTGATATAGCTTCAGGCTATTTTGGCTTCGGGCCACTGTGGTGATTGACAGCTTCGACTGAGTGACATTCAGGGTATTATGATGATATACAGCTTCGGGCTGTTCGGCTTGCAGGCCATTGTGATATATAGCTTCGGCTGAGGGGCTTTCAGGCCATTGTGATGTATCGGTATTTCTGTTGGAGCCTTGGGCATTGTGATTCGTATCTATTTCAGTGTTAGCTTTGTTTATCTCTAGGTGATGTATTGTTGTGTTCTGTATAGATGATTCGCTGTTGGGCACTTGTGTTCTAACCTGTTGAGCAGGTATTGATCATATGCCGTGGGCATAGTATTTCACGAATGCTCGATTCTTACTTTGGTTTGTGAGCATCTCGTATTACCATTACTATACTGTTCATTCTGCCCTTAAATGCATATCATGTTGTACATGTATTTGATATTCATTATCTGGATGACTGACCTCGTGGGGGGGAACATGTTTTCATGTTTTAGGTGTTTGCGAGGAGAGAGTTGAGACACAGGGGAATGACGATGGCGACGAGGCATTCGAGCGATACTAGTCCGAGATGTTTTGGTGTTCATGTCAGTTAGATAGGTGGAGTACTCCAGTTTTGTTCAGTCTTTGTCATTTTGTATTATCCGAGTAATGCTCGTGGATGTATTGTACTTTTATTTTGGCCACGTAGGCCTACTTTTGTCGTTGAAATTCCATATCGGAATATTTTGTTGGATGTCATAGTAGGGACTGAGATTCCCCTTTTGGTCAGTTTGTTGTATTTTGGTCATGTTCGCCTGGTGGATCTCCTGGCGTGGGGTCCACGGCACTGTAATAACCCAATGGGATTTGGGGGTGTTATAGAAGATGGCATCAGAGAAAATTGGGTTGTGAGATACCCTGATATGTGAGTTATGTGGCTCTACCGATGCGGTAGTAGTGGGGATGTCAGGTAATGACAATCCGTACAGTCGGGTTTTGTGAGTCGTGATAGTTGGACGACTGTATGAGTCATTCCTTCATCAAGTCGTCGTCAGTGAAGACTAGTATCGCAAGACCTCGAAGCTTCGTATGACCTGTGTAAAGACTCGATTATCTTTTATGTTCATACATTCATTATGCCATTGATTATACATGGTTTGTTGAAACCTGTATGTAACATTTGTGTTAGGATTCATTCATGATTATTTGTTTTGGAGCGTGTGGGCTCAGTATTGGCTATAATTAGCATGTTTGAGGTGATTATTTATATGTTGAGTATGTATACTCGTGTTTGGCTATTGACTTAGCATTCTGATTTGGCCGTTGAGGCGTATTTGAGCCTTGTTCATGATCGAGCGTTATTCTTTCAGTATGGAAAGAGGAATCCGAGGACGTGACAGATGGGGTAAAGGCTGCAGAGGAGGCCGAAACCCAGAACCTCATATTTATGCGCGTACGGATGCCGAGATGGATCAGAATTCGACCGAAGATGTGACTTATGCGACCGCTTCTCCTTCGGGACGTCATACTTGAGGAGTCGATCAGACTGACATCGACCCTTTATTGCTTATGAGGGGCATGATGACCCATATGACTCAGATGACACAGATAATGGAGACCATGCAGACCTCAGTGGTTCGTGGTCCACCATAGCAGGAATCCCAGGTGCCGTTTTATGGACAGGCTGGGAGAGTGAGTCAGATTATCGGCGATATCACTCGTCAGAGGCTGCCTACTTTTGAGGGTTCATGATATTGTTCATTGGCTTGAACATTTTGATAAACTCTTCGACATGGTTCATTGTCCGGAAGAGTGTAAGGTGGTAATAGCGGCTTACTATTTGAGTAAAGGCGCTTATTCTTGGTGGCTTTCTGTGAAACCCACCGATCGCGATTGTGCTTGGAGTGAGTTTAAGTCTCTCATGTTGGAAAGGTATTATCCGGTTCTACTTCGTGAAGCCAAATTGTCAGAGGTTTTGAACCCCGAATCCGTTAAGGACGAGGGTGTTATTGTTATTGCTGAGGAGTTTCAGGGACTTCTTCAGTTTGCTTCATCTGTTATCCGTACTGAGGCGGATAAGATCAAGTATTTTAGCAAGAGGCTAAACCCGCAGTTGAGGATACAGTTGTTCAATCATAATTGTAACTCACTTGGCCAATTCATAGAGAAGGCTCTTGGAGCATAGCTTTTGATCAAGGAGCTCGCTCGGAAGAACCCTTCAGTTTCCTCTGGTGAGAGAACTAGGATGCCGATTTGTTCAGAGGGACATCAGGCTACGACGTCCCAGAGGTCATCTTCTAGTCGTCTTCGTGCTGGGAAAGCACCTTCTTCTCAGGCGACGGGTTCGACCGTTGTTTGCTTTAACTGTGATACAATAGGACATCGCAGTACTCGGTGCTTGATGCAGTCTATTGCTTGTTTTCTGTGTGGGAGGTAGGGACACCTTCAGAAATACTGCAGGAGTTCTAGTGCCAGTAGATCTCAAGGGAGCTCATGGGCCTCGAGAGATTTTGTTACTCCAGTCCGTATCAGGCTTCGAAAGCCAGAGGTATGGATAGCTGAGGAGGAGGAGCGAGTTCAGGTCTGGGATTTCCTCTAGTCGGTGAGATCGAGGGGATCGATGATCTGGAGGATGTTGATTTCGGGTACATTTGAGATGTAACCTTGATTTGTATTTTCATTATTTTTCGGATTGATGTTTGACTCAGTCTGTATTGTAGTATTGGGGTTGTGAACCATTTATTATTGATATATCTTGTAATGATAGCTTTTGAGAATATTGAGGATTGAGGTCGTGTGATGTGTTTTTCTTTCCTTTTAGTGTTGTACCCGAGATTTTGTGATAATCTGTGTAATTGTTCATTGTGTTTCGAGACGTCAAGTCGTGTGAGGACTTGGGCGTGCGATTGATACGGCCCCGAGGACTACGTCTGTGTTGTTA
This sequence comes from Orobanche coerulescens, assembly GCA_033398695.1. NCBI lineage: Eukaryota > Viridiplantae > Streptophyta > Magnoliopsida > Lamiales > Orobanchaceae > Orobanche > Orobanche coerulescens. Next base: position 87,822,813 of record CM065804.1, on the reverse strand, counting down.
TTATTTTTGCGTGGTGTGAGTTAGTGTTTGCATGGGCGTCCGATGCCGATGAGGACGGGGGAGTGTACACCGATGATTGTAGACATGTACAATGGGCGGCACTCGCAAGTTGTGTACGCCGGTGTTACGAATCATGCGATTGGTATGACTTTCTGGCTGGTCTCTAGCAGAAGAGTCATGATTCGACTAATCTCACATTTGGCTGAGTATTTGTATCACTTAATTTTTCGCCGTATTCCGGCAGAAGAGACGCAGGGAACCGAGGGGTTGGCCCAATTAGTCAGACGGAGTTGCTCATATTGAGGGGTATTCCTGGAGATGTTGTTTTCAGATACTAATGGATAGTTCGTACCCCGTGTTTTTGCACCCTGAGTTTCGGGGACGAAACTCTTTTTAAGGGGGGGAGTATGTAATATCCGGGGGGTAATTTTTTTTTTCGTGTTACTGTTGAGTTGTACGTATTCATTTGGAATTGTACAAGTGTTGTTGTTTCGGACTGATACAATGTATATTGTATTAGGATATTTTGTAATCGAAATATTTATACTTGTCGTCGGATTGGTTTCGTCGTTTGGGTGTTGCTTAGTGAGTTTAGAATTTTGGCTAAGTTTATAGCCATAGCGTACGCTATGGGTGTAGCATTGCGTACGCTAACGTTTTGAGTATTACGTACGTTAGACATATACTCTTACATACGTAATGCATTGTCGGTGGCAGGAACCTTCCTCGTAGTCAACTTTCGGACGGTGGGTCCCGAGCATCTTTCGATCGGATCTCACTGTTGCAGTCAACGGATCCTTACGTACGTTACGAGGTGAACTATACGTACGTAAGTCAGATAGCTTGTTAACGTACGTAATAGCTTCTAGTTTACGTACGTTAAGGTCTTCGTGTTTTTGGACAGTTAGTTCTGGATTTACATTACGTACGTTAATGTCTTGACATAGCGTACGTAATGCCTACTACGTACGTTAACTGTTGTGTATAGCGTACGTAACGAGCTTGTCAGTCTATTTATGTTGGCTTCGTATTTCATTTCCTCACGAACCAAAAATCATTTTCTCTCCCTAGAATCGTCCGTTTGAACTTGTTCTTGATGTTTAACCTCTTCCAACTCGATCTTGATCATCCTAGTTTGGATTGAAGCTTGAAGTTGGAAGCTTGTTGGTGCTCCTTTGGTGTTTGGAGGCTTCTTCTTGTTCTTCTTTGGTAAGTTCCCTCAATCTCTTGTTCTTCAAGTGATTTTCGAGTTTTTTTTGTTGTTTTCTTCGGGTATTGTTTGATTGATGGAGTGTATCATGATTCTTCATGGTTTTGATAAACTTTTGATGAATAAAATGATGGTATTGCTTGAGTTGGATTATGTTCTTGATGTTTTAGATTGTTTGGAGGTTTTAATCATGTCTAGGAAGGATTATGTTAAGATTGTTATATGATTAACATATTCTTGAGATGAATTATCTTTGTGTTATTGAGCAGATTTATTTATGCTATAATTCACTTAGATTAAGTTGGCCATGTCACCAAAGTTTTGATGAACTCAAGAGTCGATTGATTTCAGCACCGGTTTTGGTTCTACCTAAAGGAACGGAAGGATTCGTGGTATATAGTGATGCGTCGAGAGGGGGCCATGGATGCGTATTAATGCAGAATGGGAAAGTGATCGCCTATGCATCTAGACAGTTGTGACCTTACAAGGTCAACTACCCGACCCATGATTTGGAGTTAGCAGCCGTGGTGTTTGCTTTAAAAATATGGCGCCACTATCTGTATGGAGTTACCTGTTAGATTTTTACGGACCACAAGAGCCTAAAGTACATTTTTACTCAGAAGGAGTTGAATATGAGGCAGAGGAGGTGGCTAGAGCTAATCAAAACTATGATATCGATATCCTTTATCATTCGGGCAAGGAAAATATGGTTGCCGATGCCTTGAGTCGTAAACCGTACAGGAGCAGATACTTGACCGCTTGACCACCCAGAGAGAATTGCAGTTAGAGTTTATGAGGCCGGAGATTGAGGTCTGGTTACAGCGCATTCAGGGACAATTTTGCATGCTTGAGATTTCATCGTCCCTTGATGAGATAGTCAGGACAAAACAGATGACGAAACCGTTCTTATCTAGAATTCGGGGAGAAATCAATCAGGGGAAGGCCCCTGGATTTGTGGTTCATGAGGACGGACTGATACGCTTCAAAAATCGAGTATGTATACTGGCGGATGAAGAGTTGAGGAACACTATTCTGAAGGAGGCTCATGCTACCCCGTATTCCATACACCCGGGATCGGACAAAATGTATAAGGATTTGAAGTCGTATTATTGGTGGGGTAACATGAAACGGGAAGTTGCAGAGTTCGTATCGAGGTGTTTGATATGTCAGCAGGTCAAGATTGAGCATCATCGACCAGCGGCCATGTTGAAACCACTCCCGATTCCCGAGTGGAAGTGGGAAGACATATCGATGGATTTTATTACTAGCTTGCCGATGAGCCATCGAGGCATGAATACGATTTAGGTGATTCTGGATCGACTGAACAAATCAGCCCACTTCTTGGAGATTAAGGATACATGGGGTCCTGAGAGGTTGGAGCAGTTGTTCATTAAAGAGATTGTGAGGCTGCATGGTACCCCCAAGAGTATTGTATCACATCGGGACGGACGGTTCGTGTCACACTTCTGGAAGGCGGTTCATCGTGCATTGGGTGCTCAATTGAACTTCAGTACGGCATTTCATCCTCAGACCTACGGTCAGTCTGAGAGGACTATTCAAACTCTGGAGGATATGTTGAGGGCGTGTGCTCTCGATTGGAAGAACGATTGGGAATCCCAACTATCGTTGGTGGAATTCATATATAATAACAGTTGGCACGCCTCGATCAAGATGGCACCTTATGAGGCATTGTATGGCCGTCGTTGTAGGTCCCCTCTGTGTTGGGATGACTTGTCTGAATCCATTGGTATGTAGTCTGATATGTTTTTAGCAGCCCGAGAGAAGATTACTCTGATTAAGAGTCGTCTATTAACGACTCAGAGCCGCCAGAAATTGTATACAGATAATCGTCGGCGACCACCTGAGTTTGAGGTTGGTGATCATGTACTAGTTAAAGTGTCCCCTACTCGAGGTGTTTACCGTTTTGGGAAGAAAGGTAAGCTGAGCCCGAGGTATATTGGTCCGTTTGAGATTTTGGATCGTGTAGGCGACCTAGCCTATCGTTTGGCATTACCACCAGTTTTGAGTCGAATTCACAATGTATTCCATGTATCCCAATTGAGGAAGTATGTTTCTGACTTGAGCCACATTATTCGATTCAACGAGGTCGAGATAGTCGATAACCATTCGTATGAGGAACGTCCTGTGCGGATACTTGAGAGGAGAGTCAAACAGTTGAGGAACAAGGTGATCCCCTTGTTGAAGATTCAATGGTCAGGACACGGAATTGAGGAGGCTACGTGGGAAACTGAGGATAGTGTGCGAGAGAGTTACCCCGAGTTGTTTACCACTTAGTTTCGGGGAGTATGTAATACCCACCTAAACTCTCGTCTTTACTATTGTATTCTTTGATTAAATCGAGCATTGTCGTACCATATATGTGTTTATTGTAATGAGTATATTGATGAAATATGTTTAATTGAACTATAGTTGATTTTTAGATGTTATTAAGAGAATTTCATTTTTACTTGTTGTTGCCCTTAGCGTGCGTTAGCTTGTTATCTTTACGTACGCTATGTACGTAGCATTATGTACGTAACTCTCCTCTGTTAATGTACATAATGCAGTGTATCTATCAACAGCTCGCCTTTCGGAGGGTGGGACCGAGCGTGGGTAGGTGGTCGGGAATCGATAGTGACAGCCTAAGTGAACGGCCATTACGTATGTAATGACCCTGCCTTAGCGTACATAATGTACTAGAGCCTAACGTACATCCATTTTTGTAACGTACGTAAGAACATGTGTATTTTGAGTCAGTAGCATCTAAGAATCTGTTACGTACGTAATACTCATAAGGTTACATACGTAATATTTATAACGTGCGTTAATTTTTAGCTATAGCGTACGTAATGTTGAATTCAGGTTATAAAAGTATGGGTTGCCTTTGATTTCTGCATGACCTTTTTCCATCCTCCCTCCATCAAAACCGATTCCATGCCCCCTTAAATCATATTCTTGCCCTCCAATCTCGTATTAGAGCTACAACACTTGGATTATAGCTTGGTAACTAGAAGCTAGGAGTGTGTTCTTGGAAGATTTGGTGCTAATCTTCACCCCTTTCTTGAGGTTGGTTATCTTACTCTTGTGTTTCATATGATTGTTGATGTTAGTAGTAGAATAACCTGATAGATCATGATGAACATTGAAGTTATGTACAAATTTAGTTGGAACATGATGATATTGTTAGAACCATTCCTTGAATGATTGATGAAGTTGTGGAATAACATGTTCAATATAGAACCATTAGGTAATCATGTTAAAATCAGGAGATTAGAGTGATGAATATGTTCTTAATTGCTAGTAGGATCTTATGATATTATAGCCATATATTGGAGAAGGTTTAACAACTCATTGGGAAGAATTTGATGATGTCTTTCGAATTTCAAAAACCCTCAATGATATAATTATGTTTTGAACATATCTTTTAAGGGCTGATAATGTATTATGAAGAACACAAGTATAACCTTTATATATTCAAGAGAATCGGGTGTGTTGATAACTCAAGAAGGTAATGATCACTACATTAATATGTTGATAGTGATTTTAGGACGATTATAACAATTATGGGTGATAATGATGCGGTAGAATTAATAGCCGAATTCTATTACGTTGATCCTCGTGTATTAGGATGATGTTCTTATTTTTCTCAAAACTTAAAGTTATTATTTCATTTCTGGATTTGCTCAACGTAATCATTGGAAAGATGATGAAGAATGTAAAGAAACACTAACTTTTAACATGTTCAACGTTAATCGGAAGTGTTGATGGATTGAAGTGTGTTTCATCGTCATAGTATTACATTGATAATGTTCTTGACTTCAAATGCTTGTCATTAATGTTAGAATATGTGGACGAATCTAATAAACTTGGTATATGATAATTCATAATTGAAGTGTTAGAATGTTAAATAGAATAGTTAAACTATTCCAGTAAAATTACGAATATTGTTTCTATGAATTAATACCATTATCGTACGAATGTGTTGTTGAATGAATTACGTTTCATTCAAGGTTTCTTGTTCAAGTGAGTATTGTTAGACGAAAATACCGTTCGTTTGTTCGTTCAAAGAAGGATTATTCATCTACGGAATTGAGGCAAGTTATCTTGCTCGGTTATAATGATGGTTGAATTCTTGTGATTATTATGCATTTCGTGTATATGAAATGTTCTGTGAATCTATTATTCATGATTTGGTGATGTTTTTGATCGTGTTACCGTTTGTGGCGGGATTGTATTCCACAAACTTATCGCCCTTGTTGCCGTTGGTCTCGTTGAGCTTTGTCATCACTTCGGTGAGTTGTTCGATTCTTTGATAAAAGTGTAATTCATTGAGTTTCATTGTAATGTTGCATCATGACATCTATGGAATCATATCTGCGTGCCGATTGGTTATGTGTAGGATTTTTAGCCGGGTACTTGATGGTCATGCGTGGATGCTTCCGCAATAGATCGTGCACACGAGACGTAGTTCGTGAGGCTAATTAGGTACATCGTCCCACATATATTCTGGATTCCGTATACGGGATGGACATATGCACGGACACATTTCCGGATCGGGCATACTGTGACGTCCGTCTTTAGACATACTATTTGGTCATTTGTATGTTGGATATGTTCGACAGTTGGGACTGACCCTGTATGTATATAAATTGTAAAATGCCATGAGAATTATTATCATGTATTGCTAACCCTGTGTTGGGCGAAATACTTGTATTTCAGGGCGAGGAAAAGGCAAGACACAGGAAGAGCATGATGGCAGTGAAGGGTTTTGAAGGATGCTAATTCAGGGCCCCGAGTCTTTTGATGTTCGGTTATGTCTTACTATGATTTTTCATTTTATTTTATTTCGGATCAATGTATTATAACTTGTAAGGTATTTTCCATCTTCATATGGTCTATACCGAATTTGGATCCTGTGTATGGTTGCGTGAGTTGATATATGTATGATTTATACTCCACATCGGGGTTTTGATTAATATTGTGGTTCGGTACCACGTTGATGGGATTTTAAAGTTCATCTTGTGATATCGCCTAGTGGGTCCTGGTGGGGGTTCACGGCACTATAAATAGCCGCCGTTTTCGGGGTGTTACACTGTGATCCTATGATTTGATCGGGACATATGAAATAAGGGTTTATATGTATACTGGTATTCACGAAATAATAGTTCTTGGATGATCCCTATCATTCATTCTCAGTAAGGTTACAGTGTAGGCTGCCAGGCTGGCTAGGTAGTGCTATAACTCTTTCGTTCCTCCCATTACTTACTAAGATGGACCGACCGAGCCGCGCATTAGGGAGTCGATGGATTAATTTGAGCTTATTCTCTCTTAATTAATTTTAGACATTAGATGTCTAATTTAATTTATTAGATAAATTAAATCGGGTCGGTGATTAAATAAATTACTAGGTAATTAATTTAATTTATAAATAATTATTTCTTGGGGAAATAATATTTTAATACAATTAATTAATTAGATTATATAATTGTATTAATTTTATTTGAGAGGTACCAAAGTGTATTTATCAGACTAGATACATGATGGGCTGTTTCACGGATCTAAACCAACTCCTCCATTATTCCTTATAGGCCGCCCCACCTCTTTTATATTTTGGTTGGGGATTTTTGAGCATGTCTGGAGTTACTTCCACTCATTTAAAGACAGCTTACATGATAAGAAGATATCTTATCATGATTTGGTCTTTAGTGGAACATGTTCTTTAAAGACCATTCGGCAACCACATTTTTGGAGAGGAGAGAAGTTGTTCATCATTTTCTTCATCACTTTCTTAAGAGAATAATTGCGAAAAAAAATTGAGAGAAAAATATATTTATACACTTAGAATGTTATAAATAATTTTAGTAAGCTCCTATATATATTTCTAGCCGTATTCTTAGAGAATAAATATATATAAGTTTTTCCGATCATCTTCCGGCGCGTGGCTAGTGGATGCCTGGTGTTTTCGGTGTTTGGGAATTTTTCAAGAAGGCTTGCAAAATTTGGTTTGTGGAAAAACTCTTCACCAACATTTAATCAAAGGACTACAAGGCTATATTTTTCGATTACTTTACTCTTGTCCATTTATATTCGTATATACGATGCATGATCAGTCTATTTTAGGGATTCGGTTTATTATTGTTTTATTTCCGCTGCGCCTTTGGTTTAGGCATCGAATCACAACATAGGTATCGGATCGAGGTCTTGCGATCGTATATACGATATTTAATATTTGGAATGCTTGATTAAATGGTTTTGTGATTTGGAATCACATCCGCTTAATTCGTTGTTTTAATTGTTCGTCCAAAATTTATTTTTCATAATTTTATGTTACTATATAAATCTGAATTTTATTTATTAACTGATTTTTATGGATAATATTAAAATTAGAAAAATCTAAATTTTGAAATCGGGACGAAAAATAAGTTTAATAAGTTCTGACCAAGCAACCGTAAAGGTGCCGGAAGGCCGCGGCAAAGAGACGCCGTCATCAGACCGGGCAGCGCCTAGAGGGCAGCTCCTCTCTGCCATGGCCCGGCAAGGGCTGCCGGGCTGCTGGTCGGGCTCCGGGACGTTTTTGTTCGACTCTGTTTTATTTTATGTTTCGATATATTAATTTCCGGCAATTTAAACTGGATTTAATTTGACTAAATTTAAATACTTGGTATTTTATTTTGAGTAAATTAATTTTGTGAAATATTTAAAATCATCCAGATCATACGAACGAATTAAAATTACCATATTTGTGAATTAATTGGATTAATTCTATCCGTTAGTTAATTTTTATATATTGGTTGAATCAATATCTTGAATTACTTATTTCCGTTTATTTAGTATTTATTGGATGAATGCTTGTGAATGATGATGTAGTTCATGGACTTAGTTTTGAATCGTTTGTTTTTTTCGATTGGGTTGTAAAGGACGTTTTGAGCCTATTTATTTTACTAGAAAATTTGTATTATTGGATGCAATTTTTCAATGTAAAATTTATATGTAATGATGAAGACCAGAGGAAGATTCGTTCGAGAAGACGAAGATTCAAGACTCAAGACATATACTTAGATTATGATGTTTTTATTCTAGGAACGGTCCATGAACGACATGTTGGTAGCCACTAGGTTGTGAATGTTTATTCATATGGTATCAATGCCCACAAATGCGCTTAATTGAATTAATGTGCAAAGTGTAACATTAATTGCGAAAAATCTCCCACGACATATATTAAGTTTAAAAAGGTTTCAAGGTTTTCCTTCCCTCCATCGAGCTCTCGGAAAATTGAAATCCAAACCGGATGTGCTATGCTTTCGAGTTATCGGGGTAGTCGTTCGGGGAGGACCGATAAATTCCAGGAGTGCATTGGATGCCTTCGGTTGGAGCAATTTTTATCCTTAGAAATCTGTTCGATTGCCAGATAAGTTTCAATTGTGAAACTAATCATCGTCGATGGTTTAAACTTAACATGTTCACAAACTATAGAAATCGTATAGGTTGAGGGGAGTGAACAAGGGGAAAAAGAATATCGAATCATCCATTAGATGGGTTGGTGTTGGACACCACTTTATAAATATTAATAGACCAGAAACCTGTTCGGTTACCCTCTATTAAAATTTATAAAAAACTCGATCTCCACTATGAAGTAAAGCGAACAAATACTTCTGAATTTCACAAGGGAGTGTGTCAATCCGATCAAAATAGTGGGAGCTGGGTTAAATGAGTAGAAAAATCCTTAATTCTAAACTCATATCACAATCAAACGAATCACTAATCAATATGTCATACTTAATGCAGATAAACAAACTATCAACTCTCAAAATGACAATGAACCCACTCGCAATTCTACTTGAGAAGAACAACTTAACCGGACCAAAGTTTGTGGACTGGATCCACAATCTGATTATTGCTCTCAGTATGGAGGCGCTGGGATACGTCTTGGAGGCGGACATTCCGGAGGCTCCAGTATGGACCAGATCCAGTCAAGAAGATGTTGACAACCACGAGAAGTGGGTTAAGGATGACATAAGAGTCCGTGGCTATATGATGGACTTTATGTCTAATGTGCTTCAGAGAGTTCATGAGAAAATAACTTCTGCTAGGCAGATCTTATCTCACTTAACCGAGCTTTATGGTGAGCACAGTCGAACTGCTAGATATGAGATATCTAAGCAACTCTTCGGTGCAACGATGAAGGAAGGTGAGAAATTTGGGGACCACATCATCAAAATGATATCTATGATCGAAAGATTGGAGGCTCTTGATTTTAGGATGCATCTTTCTCTCCAAACTGACCTTATCCTACAATCTCTTCCTGATTCTTTCTCTCAGTTTGTTATAAACTTCAACTGCAATGAAATTGCTTGCAATTTAGCAGGATTGATCAACAAACTTGTAACCGCTCAGTCTTATATGAAGACTCCATGGGTGAAGGAGTCTGCGCTTGTGATTTCTTCTGGATCTCGGAAGTCATTGAAAAAGAAGAAAAAGAACAAGAAGAATATGACATCACAAGGTAAGGCTTTTAAGGGTAAGGGCAAGGCCAAGATGGTTCCTAAGAGCAAGAAGGTGAAGACGGACGCATGTCTCAAATGCGATGAGCTGGGCCACTGGGTAAGTGACTGTTCCATCCTTCATGGCGCTTCAAGTACAAAATTTTTAGTTTTGGAAACGAGTTGTTTTGCTACTGTATTTCTACTTTTTGGATACTGGATTCAGGTGCTAGTTCTCACATTTGTACCATGGATCAGGATCTGGAACAAAGTAGGAAGCTTGCAGTTGGGGAAGTGATGATTACTGTCGGAAGCGAGCATAGTGTCGCAGCAACTGATATATGATCACTTCTTTTGGATTTGGAATCCGGCTTTGTTTTAATGTTAGATGATGTACTTTTTTGCCTAAGGGGCTTAAAAATATTGTATCCATTCCGGTCATCGATTGGAAAGGCTTTTCATTTTTTATTGGTCATAGTACTTGCAAAATTTATTTTAGAAATAAATTAGTAGGTACTGCTACATTGTTAAATGGACTGTATCATCTAAACATAAGTAACAAAGTCGTTGTGAACACTATGACTAGGAAGCATGGTAGGGATAAAACTAATAAAGCTTTGAAATGGCATCTTAGACTTGGTCATGTTGGGCAGACCAAGGTTTACAAAGTGAAAAAAGATGGACTTGCATGCCCATTAGGATTGGATCCCTTTCCAACTTGTGAATCTTGCCTTAAAGCCAAAATGACTAAGTCCCCCCTTCATAAGGAATTTTGAAAGTGCTATTGACAACTTGGATTAGTCCATACCGATGTGTGTGGTACTTTAGAAGCAGCACGTGATGGATTTCAGTATTTCACTACGTTAATAGATGATCATACTATGTATGGTTATGTGTACTTAATGAAACACAAATCCGAGGCTTTTGAGAAATTCAAGGAATTTAAAGCCCTAGTCGAAAAGCAAACTAGTAATCTTATAAAAGGACTTCAGTCAGATCGAGGTGGCGAGTATATGAGTACAGAGCTTGACGAGTTCCTAAAGGAGCATGGAATAGTGTCACAATTTACACCTCCAGGAACTCCTCAGTTAAATGGTGTGTCGGAAAGAAGGAACCGAGCCTTGTTGGACATGGTTCGTTCCATGCTTAGCTACAGCGACTTACCTATTTACCTGTGGGGTTATGCGATCCTTACTGCTGATTATATCTTGAACATATGTCCTTCCAAGTCCGTTCCTAACACCCCACATAAGATATGGGAGGGTAGGAAACCAATTCTTAATCATATTAGGATTTGGGGATGTCCCGCCTATATCAAGAAAACTAAGGTGGAGAAGTTGGAAGCAAGGTCCATGAAGGGATGTTGCATTGGATTCCCATATGGGACGCTGGGTTATATATTCTACATGCTCAGAGATCAAAATATCATCGTTGCTTTGCAAGCACACTTCCTGGAAGACGAGTGCATTCCGGAAGGAAGAGCAGGTAGAAGTATCTCTTTGGAAGAACACAATGAAACTCTTCAGGAGACACATGTACAAGAAGTTGGAACCAAACCTTCTGAAAGACAAGTACCACCACCTCGTAGGTCTAGTAGGGGGTCTCAATTACCAAAGAGATATGGCTTTATGCACTTGGAGGAACTGGGTCTCTATGAGGTTCCAGGTGATAGCCAAGAGACCGACACTGCGACCTATGACTAAGCGATGGTGAATGTAGACTCCGCGAAATGTCGAGAAGCTATGGAAGCTGAGATAGACTCGATGCATGCCAATCAAGTGTGGACTCTAGTGGACCGCCCCAAGGACATAGTGCCCATTGGGAACAAGTGGATCTATAAGAGAAAGACTGATGGGAATGGCAAGGTTGACACCTATAAGGCCAGGTTTGTGGCAAAGGGTTATACCTAAAAAGAAGGGATCGATTACCACGATACCTTCTCGCCTGTAGCTATGATCAAGTCTATTCGAATGATGCTTGCTATAGATGCCTACCACGATTATGAGATATGGCAGATGGACGTAAAGACGGCTTTCCTTAATGGATTCCGCGAGGAGGAGATCTATATGGAGCAGCCTAAAGGCTTTGTGTCCGAAGTCGATATTCATAAGGTGTGCAAGCTTCAGCATTCCATTTATGTACTGGAGCAGGCTTCACGTAGTTGGAACCTTCATTTTGACGAGGCTGTCAAAAAGTTTGACTTCATGCAAAATGAAGAGGAACCTTGTCTATACAAGAGGGTTAGAGGGAGAAAGATCAAATTCTTTGTACTATATGTATATGACATTCTACTAATAGGAAATGATGTGGGAATGCTCAGTTCTGTGAAAGCTTGGCTTTCGAGTAGGTTCTCCATGAAAGACTTGCGATAAGCTACCTATATTCTTAGGATTCGGCTATACCGGGATAGAGCAAACAGAATGATAGGTCTTTCTCAAGCCCTCTATATGTAACACCCCGAGATATTCGGAATAATTACAGCGCCGTAAACCCTTTAAGAAAGGATTTACAAGGCTAGATAAAAGAAATGTAAATATAAGACATCAATACCACGGAAATTCAAGTTTACAAAACTGATCCAACCGGTTCAACGAGTAATTAATACAACCATATCGAAATGATATTAATAAGACATTCGTACTCAAGTACTGAAATGATTCAAGAATACAATCAAAAGCAACGACAAACATCACTGAAACCCTTCGTCGTTACATCGGTACTGTGGCTGTTTCCCCACTCCTCGGCTACCTGAACATCAAAACAAATGTCCACCCCCGAAGGGGTTAGCAAAACGATGCTAGTACAAGTATCACATTAAACAAATCGAATATGCATCAACAATACATAACAAGATACACCACACGGACTTCCGCTACCGGAATCCGACAATGTGAATCCACAAGATTCCATTAATACAACAAGGGTATTCCAATGATCCAGCGCCCTCAGCATAGATCCCAAGATGATCCCGTCGGACCAACACGAGGTGGAAATAACCCGTCCAATGATCCAGCGCCCTCAGCCTAGATCCCAAGATGATCCAGTCGGACCAACACGAGGTAGAGATCCGATCCAGCGCCCTCAGCATAGATCGTACAACGTACACAAACACAACTCATACATACATATATGCCAAATCATTATGTCCATCAACATGAACATACAAACACTAGATAACGAATATCATGACAATTCAACAAAATAAATTCCATGTTCAACAACATGAATAAACCACAAACATGCTCAAAATACCAATTTTAACACATTACGATACTTGCCTCGAAGATGGCAAGAACGAAACACTTCAATGATCTCAACACACTCGAAGGCCGCCTCCTTCGATCAACGTAGCAAGCTCGAACCTTAACAAAAGAAATGATATACAAATCATCTCAAGTCGAACGATTTCCTATCAATCTGGTCTACGGCCAAAAACTCTAAATATGCAATCTGCCTGAACCACTTAGCGTACGCTACGTACTCTACGTAGCGTGCGCTAAGCCTGCCTGTTAGCGTACGCTATCGTCTAAGTCTAGCATACGCTAGCCATGGACTGACAGTTCTCTCTGATCAGCCAACTGACTCGACTGATAACATAGCGTACGTTACGTACCAAACGTAGCGTGCGTTAACTTATTCCCGATAGCGCACGTTAACTTACGTATGTTAGCGTGCGCTAACCGTGCACATGGCAGACTACTACTGGCAGAAACTTGATCTAATGGTGATGAACTCATGAATTCTATGGTGATAATACATGTCATCCCCGTGCACATCATGCTCATAAGGAGTGTGAACGATCTCTACGGATTAAACGACTACACGATACAAGGGTACGTATTATCATCAAAATTCATCTTGATCTCGAGAAAGTATCTTAAGTTCCCTTCGTCCTACATTCTAAAACGCATGATTCCAAAGTGTAAAATATAACAACTTGGTAATTTCCATCTACTGGTCACAAATTGGTTTGAAGCTTCAAAATATGCTAGGAGTTCAAACACAAAAAGGTTCCATGGTATTATACGATGAATAAGTACCGAAACATCGAAATTATCTTCCTAACACATGATGCTCGACTACTACGAATTAACTGACTAGATAAGCATGATCAAACGTCCTTCAGAATACTACTAATATTGGCGAAGAAACACCTACCTCAAAGTAGCGAAGGACACGAAGGAACTTGAAGAAAATCCAACGCCGAAGTCTTGAGCACCAATCCCCCAATGGTCTACGATCTTCAACACAAGCTAGGATGCTGATATGAAGTGTTTAGGATGAAGAGAGTAATACTCTAAGTATAAGGATTCGGATGTGGGAAGATAAAAGACTGAAAATACGAAAAAGGATGTTGTCCTATTTATAGGAAATGATTATTAGCGCGCGCTAGTCCATACTCATAGCGTGCGCTAGCGGCTTACTGACTTCACTGTACTTAGCACTTAGCGTGTGCTATTTCGTATTAGTAGCATGCGCTAAGGCGTTGACTTGGCTTTTTCCCGAAAGCCGTCCAGGTGCATCCCGACACAATCCGACCGAAATCCTCAGCCGATCTCACCTACCACCCTGTCTTAATCATGCTGACTACGTATAGCGCGCGCTAAGGTCATGCACAGCGTGCGCTATGGATCCAACTTAGCGTACGCTACACATAGTCGATAGCGTGCGCTACATGCGCAGAATCACAATTTACATCACATTTATGAAATCATACGCTCAACAACATCGGATTATGAAATATGGAGAATAGTACTCAGATCAAAGTGCAACAATTACAATGTCACAAGTTTCCAAATACATATCAGAAATCTCGGGTATTACATCCTTCCTCCCTAAAAAGAAGTTTCGTCCCGAAACTTAAGATAAAAACAACTCTGGATATCTAGTTTTCATACTGTCCTCTGTTTCCCAAGTGGCCTCTTCAGCTCCATGTCGTGACCATTGTACTTTAACCAAGTGTATTGGTTTATTCCTCAACCGTTTGATCCGACTCTCAAGTATCTTGATTGGTCTCTCCTCGAACGTGCCGTCATTAGCTATCTCGATCTCATCGAACTCAATGATATGATCGATCCGCACGTACTTCCGCAATTGGGATACGTGAAACACATTGTGAACGTGACTCAGGGATGGCGGTAAGTCCAACCTGTATGCTAAATCTCCAACTCTCTCGAGGATCTCGAATGGTCCGATATATCTCGGACTTAGCTTACCCTTTTTCCGAAAACGGAAAATCCCTCGTGTAGAAGATACCTTCAATAGTACATGCTCCCCAACGTCGAACTCTAGAGGGCGACGACGTACGTCTGCATAAGACTTTTGTCGACTCTGGGCAGTCAACAGTCTTTCCCGAATCAAAGCTATCTTCTCTTGAGTCTGAACTATCAATTCCGGTTCCATCCCGATCAGGTCCGAAGAATCATCCCAGCACAAGGGTGATCGGCATCTTCTCCCGTACAAAGCTTCAAATGGTGCCATCTTAATAGAAGCATGCCAACTATTGTTATAGGTGAATTCGATCAAGGGCAAGTGAACTTCCCAATCAGTTGACCAATCCAACGCACAAGCTCTAAGCATGTCTTCTACGGTTTGAATAGTCCTTTCGGGCTGACCGTCCGTTTGGGGATGATAAGCTGTACTAAAGTTTAGCTCGGTCCCCAAAGCCCTGTGCACTGCCCTCCAGAAGTGCGACGCGAAGCGACCATCTCGATCTGAAATAATGGTCTTCGGCGTCCCGTGCAATCTAACTATCTCTGCAACAAATACTCGCGCCAATCTCTCTGGTCCCCATGTATCTTTAATTCCTAGGAAATGAGCCGACTTGGTTAGTCGATCAACTATAACCCAAATCATGTTCATTCCCGTTCTAGTCCTTGGCATACTGGTGATGAAATCCATCGAGATATCCTCCCACTTCCACTCAGGGATCTAAGCGGCTTTAACATTCCTAAGAGTTGCCGATGTTCAATCTTAACTCATTGACAGTCAAACACTTCAAACGTGCTGCCACGTCCTTCTTCATATTCCCCACCGTAAATTTTGTTTTAAATCCTTATACATCTTATCACGCTCGGGTGAATAGAATAGGGCGCGTTGTGAGCTTCCTTCGTAATAGTCCGTCTCAATTCATCATCATCGAACGCAAAGTCGACTCAAATCTCGTAACTCCATCATCTTGTATCACGAATCTCGGGCTTTTCCTTTCTTTACTTCGCCACATAACCGAAGGATCGGAGAATCGCTCGATCGCTTAGATTTGATTTCTCGATCGTGACGAAGCCGGTTCCCATCACATATAGTTGCCCTTGAATTCTGGTGACCATACTTCAATCCCTTCGCGGATCGGGCCTCGTTGAATGCCGGGTTTGGGACGTAAGTGCTTCCAACACTCAAGAGAAACAGATTTAAGGCTCAAAGCATCGGCTACTACGTTTGCTTTCCTGATGATAGAGAATCTCCAAGTCGTAATCCTTGATCAATTCCACCACCTTCTCTCGCCTCATGTTTAATTCTTTCCGATCAAAATGTACTTGAGGCTCTTATGATCTGTAAAGATCTGACAATGAGTGCCGTACAAATAATGTCGCCAAATTTTCAAGGCAAAGACTACAGCTGCTAACTCCAGATCATGAGTCGGGTAATTTACTTCGTACGGTTTCAACTGCCGAGAAGCATAGGCAATTACTTATCCTTTTTCATCAACACACATCCCAGACCCTGATTTGAAGCGTCGCTGTAAACCATGAATCCATCAGTTCCATCCGGCAATGCTAATATAGGCGCTGTCGTCAGTCTCTTCTTAAGTTCCTCAAAACCAGCCTGACATTTCTCATCCCACGTGAACTTTCGAGTTTTCTGTAACAGCTGAGTGAGCGGACGAGCAATTTTGGAAAATCCCTCTACAAAGCAGCGATAATATCCAGCAAGTCCTAAGAAAATCCGGACTTCTTTCACGTTATTAGGAGCTTCCCATTCCAAGATTGCTTCGACTTTCTTCAGGTCCACCTGAACTCCGTCAGCTGATATCACGTGCCCAAGGAAAGTTACCTCCAAAAGCCAGAACTCGCATTTTGAAAGCTTTGCATACAGCTGTTCCTTCCTCAAGATGCTCAAAACCACACGCAAATGCTCGGCATGCTCCTCTGCGTCCTTCGAATATATCAAGATGTCATCAATGAAGACGACCACAAATTTATCCAAGTATTCCAAAAATACTCGGTTCATCAATTGCATGAATACCGCAGGAGCATTGGTAAGTCCAAATGGCATCACTACAAATTCATAATGCCCGTACCGGGATCTGAAAGCAGATTTCGGTATATCCGATTCCTTAATTCTCAACTGATGGTATCCTGATCGCAAGTCAATCTTCGAGAATACCCTTGCCCTTAGCTTGATCAAACAAGTCGCCGATCCGAGGTATAGGATACTTATTCTTGATCGTCATCTTGTTGAGCTCCCCGTAATCAATACACACGGAGGGATCCGTCTTTCTTCCGACAAAGAGAACGGGCGCTCCCCAAGGAGAAATGCTAGGTTGAATATAACCCTTCTCAGAATAATTCCTCCAGCTTGCTTGAGTTCATACATCTCTGGCGCCATCCGTATGGTGCTCTGGAAATAGGAGCCGCTCCTGTGCTCTAATTCGATAGTGAACTCCACTTCTCTCTGCTGGGTAACCTGTAGTTCGTCAGGAAATACATCTGAGAACTCATTCACAATTGGAATAGACGAGAGCTCTACTCCTTCCTCTTTCCTCATGGCATAGCACCAAAGTCCGTGACATCCTTGCTTCAGTAATTTCACGGCTTTCATTGCTTTGATCAATTTCCCCGAGCTTCCCGGTCTCCACCCTCTGAATAAGTGTTCATATCCGTCATCAGCAATGATAGAAATGATTCTCTTTCGGTAATTCAGAATAGCTCCATAACGGTTGAGCCAATCGTCTCCGAGAATTAAGTCGTCACCATGGATGTCAACTACAATAAGATTCGATGGCCAATCTCTCCCTCCTATAGACGCTGGAAAATCTCTAGCCTCTAGATTCCCACAATTCTCTCTCCACTCGGCAAACTCACAACATACGGTTCACAATCAAATAAGCACGAGATTTTTAAACGATTTACACAGTTCAATGATATGAAAGAATGTGTAGCTCCGGAATCGAATAAAACACTAACTGGTTGCAAAAGGATCTGAATTGTACATGATGCAACAGCAGTGTTCGCCGCGATTTCCTCATCTCAGACAAAGCGGAGGAACGGACCAAAGACTGGATGTCTCTCTTCCCAATGTTCTCACGTTGAAATCCACTCAAGGCGTCTGGTTCACACTTATCTCCTTCGGAACTGGCGCTGGAGTGCGAGTACTAAAAGATCTAGTAGCAACTCAACAGAAAGCCGCACGGTGCCCTTCTTGTCCACAATCGTAACAAGTCACAGAAGATGCGGGGCAATCACGTCGAATATGCCCTGCTCGACCACAATTGTAGCATTTCTTTGATGCGTCCAAAACTGTTGATGTTGTCCGGAACTTCTTTCCACCTCTAGAAGGATGTGGAGGTTTCCTAGCCGTATAAAAGGAAGACTGGCCCTTGCGGGGCCCACCACTCTTGTTTTCTGAGAAATTGCCGGTTACTTTCTGCTTCTTTGCCTCCACCGATTTTTTCACCGCCGCCTCTTTCATGTCGTAGGCCAGCGCTTTGTCTTGATACTGTCGCAATGTAGTGCACTCAAATCCGGACATGTATTGCTGAATCTCCGGCTTCATCCGCATATCGAAATGAAAAATCTTTTTTGCCTCCGTTCTGACCAAGTGTCGCACACAAGTCAGCTGATGATTAAAAGTTTTGATTACATCTGTCACAGATGCTTCCAACTCGTGGTGAGAAAAACTCTCGGATCTTTGCCTCTCTAATCGGACGAGGGCAATCGTGCTTCCATCATTAGTTTGAATTCCGTCCAATCCGCATTATGATTCTCGGTTCGAATAGCTTCCCACTACCAAAGGCCTCCCGGTCGGAAAATCTTGGGCAATGGGAACCTTCGGTCCTCGGGACGCTTAAGACCCGAATATCTTCTCTAACTCCTTAAGCCAATGATCCCAAGTAAGTGCCTCACAGATCCACAAATTTTGGCGGGTGCAATTTGACCACCTCAGCAAGCCATCTGTCTCCCCGGTTATCCTCGTGGTGCTGCTGTCCCATCGCCGTCTGCATGCGGTCAACGACCTGAGCGAACTGGTTTATCTGCGCCACCACCTTTTGAAGCACTCCCGGCATGTTAGGATTTGCGTCGTCATTCGCTGATCCTTGCTGCCCTCCAGAATGGGAATCGGTTCTACTAGCCGATAATTCTGGGGTAGTTGCAGAGTCCTCCTGTCTCATATTTCCACGAGCGCGTCCACGACCACGTCCGCATCCACGACCTCCTCTCAACATACTGAAAACACAATTTTTCAATATCCAGGACGAAATTTTCAAAAAAATTAAGCCGGTCAATACTCACAAAACAGCATTAAGTAAAACGGTAGTACAAGAGATTAGGAGACTTACAACCACGGTCCACATGACGACTTTTGGCTGAACAGTGATGTTACGAACGACTCATAAATCAATAACGTAAACAGACCCAACTTAAAACCCGACTGCCAAGATATCCATGAATCTTAGCTCCAATACCATATTCTGTAACACCCCGAGATATTCGGAATAATTACAGTGCCGTAAACCCTTTAGGAAAGGATTTACAAGGCTAGATAAAAGAAATGTAAATATAAGACATCAATACCACGGAAATTCAAGTTTACAAAACCGATCCAACTGGTTCAACGAGTAATTAATACAACCATATCGAAATGATATTAATAAGACATTCGTACTCGAGTACTGAAATGAATCAAGAAGACAATCAAAAGCAACGACAAACATCACTGAACCCATTCGTCGTCACATCGGTACTGTGGCTGTTTCCCCGCTCCTCGGCTACCTGAACATCAAAACAAATGTCCACCCCCGAAGGGGTTAGCAAAACGATGCTAGTATAAGTATCACATTAAACAAATCGAATATGCATCAACAATACATAACAAGATACACCACACGGACTTCCGCTACCGGAATCCGACAATGCGAATCCACAAGATTCCATTAACACAACAAGGGTATTCCAATGATCCAGCGCCCTCAGCATAGATCCCAAGATAATCCCGTCGGCCCAACACGAGGTGGAAATAACCCGTCCAATGATCCAGCGCCCTCAGCCTAGATCCCAAGATGATCCCGTCGGACCAACACGAGGTGGACATCCGATCCAGCGCCCTCAGCATAGATCGTACAACGTACACAAACACAACTCATACATACATATATGCCAAATCATTATGTCCATCAACATGAACATACAAACACTAGATAACGAATATCATGACAATTCAACAAAATAAATTCCATGTTCAACAACATGAATAAACCACAAACATGCTCAAAATACCAATTTTAGCACATTACGATACTTGCCTCGAAGATGGCAAGAACGAAACACTTCAATGATCTCAACACACTCGAAGGCCGCCTCCTTCGATCAACGTAGCAAGCTCGAACCTTAACAAAAGAAATTATATACAAATCATCTCAAGTCGAACGATTACCTATCAATCCGGTCTACGGCCAAAAACTCTAAATATGCAATCCGCCTGAACCACTTAGCGTACGCTATGTACTCTACGTAGCGTGCGCTAAGCCTGCCTGTTAGCATACGCTATTGTCTAAGTCTAGCGTACGCTAGCCATGGACTGACAGTTCTCTCTGATCAGCCGACTGACTCGACTGATAACATAGCGTACATTACGTACCAAACGTAGCGTGCGTTAACTTATTCCCGATAGCGCACGTTAACTTACGTATGTTAGCGTGCGCTAACCGTGCATGGCAGACTACTACTGGCAGAAACTTGATCTAATGGTGATGAACTCATGAATTCTATGGTGATAATACATGTCATCCCCGTGCACATCATGCTCATAAGGAGTGTGAACGATCTCTACGGATTAAACGACTACACGATACAAGGGTACGTATTATCATCAAAATTCATCTTGATCTCGAGAAAGTATCTTAAGTTCCCTTCGTCCTACGTTCTAAAACGCATGATTCCAAAGTGTAAAATATAACAACTTTGTAATTTCCATCTACTGGTCACAAATTGGTTTGAAGCTTCAGAATATGCTAGGAGTTCAAACACAAAAAGGTTCCATGGTATTATACGATGAATAAGTACCGAAACATCGAAATTATCTTCCTAACACATGATGCTCGACTACTACGAATTAACTGACTAGATAAGCATGATCAAACGTCCTTCAGAATACTACTAATATTGGCGAAGAAACACCTACCTCAAAGTAGCGAAGGACACGAAGGAACTTGAAGAAAATCCAACGCCGAAGGCTTGAACACCAATCCCCCAATGGTCTACGATCTTCAACACGAGCTAGGATGCTGATATGAAGTGTTTAGGATGAAGAGAGTAATACTCTAAGTATAAGGATTCGGATGTGGGAAGATAAAAGACTGAAAATACGAAAAAGGATGTTGTCCTATTTATAGGAAATGATTATTAGCGCGCGCTAGTCCATACTCGTAGCGTACGCTAGCGGCTTACTGACTTCACTGTACTCAGCACTTAGCGTGCGCTATTTCGTATCAGTAGCGTGCGCTAAGGCGTTGACTTGGCTTTTTCCCAAAAGCCGTCCAGGTTCATCCCGACACAATCCGACCGAAATCCTCAGCCGATCTCACCTACCACCCTGTCTTAATCATGCTGACTACGTATAACGCGTGCTAAGGTCATGCACAGCGTGCGCTATGGATCCAACTTAGCGTACGCTACACATAGTCGATAGCGTGCGCTACATGCGCAGAATCACAATTTACATCACATTTATGAAATCATACGCTCAACAACATCGGATTATGAAATACGGAGAATAGTACTCAGATCAAAGTGCAACAATTACAATGTCACAAGTTTCCAAATACATATCAGAAATCTCGGGTATTACACTATATAGATAGAATCTTAAAGCGGTTTAATATGGATGAATCTAAAAGAGGTCTCCTTTCGATGCGACATGGAATAAAACTCACTTCAAAGATGTGTCCTTAAAATGAGAAAAAACGAAAGGAAATGAGTACTATACCATATGCTTCGGCCATGGGTAGCCTTATGTATGTTATGCTGTGTATGAGACCTAAAATTGCACACGTTATGAGTGTGGTAAGTAGGTTTCAGGAAAACCCAGGAAAAGAATATTGGGTCGCCATAAAGAACGTTCCCAAGTACTTAAGAAGGACAAGAGATCTGATTCTTATGTATGGTGGTGGATAACTGAATGTGATGGGCTTCACTTATTCAGACTTCCAAGGACAGAAAGATGACTCCATGTCTACTTCCGGCTACATATTTACTCTTAATGGAGGAGTAGTATCTTGGCGAAGCGCCAAGCAAAGCACGACTGCTGATTCCACCTGTCACGGTGAGTATCAAGTGGCCTTGGAGGCCTCTAAGGAAGGGTTTGGGATTAAGAAGTTTCTGGGTGAACTTCAAGTGATACCATGTGCTGAGCTACCTATTCCAATTTTGTGCAATAACAACGGAGCTATAGCAAAGGCCAAGGAGCCGAGGCTTCACAACAGTACAAAACACATTGAGAGAAAGTATCATCTCCTGAGAGAATTTGTTCGCAAAGGATACACTGTATAGCATAGAGTAGACTCAGAAGACAATGTCGCTGATCCACTCACCAGGCCACTTTCTCAGATAAGCTTGGAGCGTCATCTGGAGAACATGGATTAGATACCATAGTGTGTGGCATTGAGTGCAAGTGGGAGATTGTTAGGAATATGTCCTCGAATGCCACTCAGAGGATATATGAGAAAGGGCATTGTACTTTTTATTATGTAAATTCTTATTAGAAGGCAATTGTCTGTTTCTTTATTTATTGGAAGTCACTTGCATTCCTAACTTGTAAATATATATAGAGAAACTATTCCATGTATTTGAGAGAAAACTTTCCACTCCTTATTATATAAAGGGATAGGCACTGGTAAAGTTTATGGCTCAAATACTAAATCGTTCGCAAGTCGAGGAAACTTGACTGGGGGTTAAATTTATGTGAAGACTTGAATGACATGTTCTTTGACTTGGAGAGTGCCTGTCGTCACTAATGGTTAGTGGGAGCACACGTAGTAGGTATGCTAATGGGATTAGTATACTCAAAGACTCACCCTTGATTCGTCACACGTATTTCACTTTGGGACAATCAATGACAGAATGGAAAGGATGTGATGGGTATGCGTGAACCTTCGATTTGAGGATTTAGTGTTGGTATATTCGGTATATGAACTATTATGCGGAAGCGTAAACAAAGTTCGGAATATAAACGACAAAAGATTTATAGAGGTTCGGCCAAACGTGCCTACGTCCAATCTTTGTATCTTTTTCAATAGGCTAAAGATCAACCTCTGCACCTCTCTTCTATCGATCGAGGGATTACCATTACAATCTCGTCTTCTATAGGTCCGAGATAAACGTTTCACACACTTGTCTTTTTGTCAGTCCAAGTTAAACCGTTTTCCTTTTCTATCGGACAAGGAATCAACCTATCTAGCTTTCTATGGGTACTAGACAAACCTCACGTGGATATAGATTGCGATTCTAACAATGCCGGATCCTTGATCCTAATAACACCAAATCCAATATTATCCTTTCTTTTTCCTCTTGTGTATGTTTTCGTGTATAACACTCAAACACTTATCAATATAAGCTCAAATACAACAACAAGAATTTTTACAATGATATCACAAGTATAGATGATTTGCTCAGAGTTGTTGTATGTTGTTGTGTGGATTGATACCAAATAGTTTGGTATTTATAGGCAATTTCCTCCAACTACCCGTTAGCCTCTTCTGACTCTTTAGCGTATGTTGCGCTTCTTTTGTAGCGTATGTTAAGTGTGTTACGTACGTTAACAACATATTGTTACATACGTTAAGCTCAATTCAGATCAGTCCAGTAGCTTCTGTCTTCTTCTTTACGTACGTTGTCATCCCTCATTACGTACGTTAAGTAGTCTCTTTAGCTTACGTTAACTATATTCAGTAGCGTACGTTAATCATGTATACCCGTTGCCTGTCAAAATGTCTGTTGTATGCTTGACTTTGACCGGAATCTTCCCAGCGTTCATCTTATTTGAATTCTCAAATACCTCATTACGTACGTTAGTCATTACCCATTACGTACGTTATAGTCGCTGTATAGCGTGCGCTATTCCTGGCATATAGCGTGCGTTATTCCATCAGGTGATACTCTCATCTACCTTCAGGTGGCTTTTCGTTACGTACGTTATGCCTTCCAATTATGTACGTTATAAGCACTTCTTTGCATACGTTAAGCTGTATGGCTTGCATACGTTACATGTTCTGTCCAGCTTTTTGCGTCTTCGACTTCTTCGTTATTTTATTTCTCTTCATTGTTTTCCTTTGTTTAACAACTAATTATCAAAACTTTATAATGAATATTTGGAATGAAATATTCCAACAATCTCCCCCTTTTTGATGATTACAAAACAACACTCTTGAATGGGATAAACTTGCAATATATATATATATATATATATATCAAAGTATTCGACTTTGTCCGTTTCGTTAGATTCCATCTCCCATATTTTCTTTTTCTCCTTTTCAACTTCTTCTCATTTTTCAATGTTTTTTTTTTAACTTTCTTCGTCTTTACTCCTCCTTTCATGATTCGTATATATTCTTAGTTCTCTCCTCTTATACCATTCTTCTTTTATATCATTCTTCTCCCCCTTTTTGTTATCAGCAAAAAGTGTATATAAATGATAATATGATAAATATGCAAAGTAGGGAAAACTCCTCCTGACAAAAATCTCCCTTTAAAAAAATATAAAACTCCCCCTGAGTTAAATAATAAAATCAATTTTGATTTTTCGGGATCCAACCGATAGTTGGTTTTTCATTTGCAATATAGACGATATTTGGAATAAAGGTTCCTTTTGGAATCCAAACTTTTTTACTTTTTATCTTTCGACGTGGGCTTTTGCAATTCGAAATATGATGCCCAAGTTTAAATATTTTTCACATCGGGGTATTTTCAAATTTAAGGGTTCTGTTTTATTACGCGGTTTGAATCCTAAACCCTGTTTAATTAAAGTATATTTTTGAACAGAAAGTATATTTTCAAATTTCTCGTTTCCGAGAGAAAATTTCTTTTTTAGAACTTTAAGTTCATCTTGAACTTTCAAAATATCATTCATTAATTTATTTTCAATATCAAGAGAATTTGAATGATCGGTTTCTAAAGATTTCTCTTTTTCAAGAATTTTGGAGATTTCGGTTTCTAATAATTTATTTTTAGCCTGAAGGAATTTTATTTCGGATAAAGCATTTTGATAATTGGTATGCAATAATTCGAATGCTTCAAATAATTCATCGTAAGAATTACTTACTTGGCTTTCGACGTCGCTTTCGTCGAATGAACTTCTGGCCATGAGAGCGATATTAGTTTTATTGAAATCATCATCTTCATCTTCATCGCTCCATGTTGCAACAAGAACTTCCGTCTTTGGATTTTTGCCTCGGCAATTTTTAGCAAAGTGGCCTGGTTTACCACAGATTCGACAGTTGTTGTCGAATTTCTTAGATTCGCCCGATTTGATGTCCTTCTTTCTCCGGTTCAATAAGTTCTGAAACTTATTAATATTTTTTGCATAATATGCCGATTCTTCGTCACTTTCATCGACGGGGATAAGTTCCTCATTTCGTGACACCTTTTTGGCTTTTAAAGCTATTGTTCTTTCCTTCGGATTCGGATTTGCGTTCCGAGATTTTAGTACAATCTCGTAATTAATCAGTGAACCCACAAGGGTGCTAAAATCAAGATTATTCAAATCTTTCTATTCCATAATCGCCATCACCGTGCCGTCCCATTCCTGAGGTAATGATCGTAGGAATTTATTTACTTTTTCACTACTCGAAAGGGGTTTTCCCTAACAAGCTAATCAATTCGTAATAATCGAAAATTGGTCGAGCATTATCGTAATGGATTCATCGTCTTTCATTTGGAATAGCTCGTATTCGTGTAGGAACATATTTATTTTTGTCTCCTTGACTTGAGACGTACCTTCATGTGTTACTTTTAACATCTTCCATATTTCTTTGGCACTTTCACACGAGGATATCCAGTTTTGTTCATCCAGATTTAAAGCACAATATAATAATTACGTTGCTTGGCAATTAAACCTATCGTTTTTCTTCCATGTCATGAAATTCGACCCATCAAAGAATGGTGGTCGATTTAAATCAAGACCTTCGACCGGGGCAATTTGAAACGCCAAAGGATCCTCTCTCCTTAGATGTTAAGCCGCTTTATATGGATATCCTCTCTGATACCAATTGTTGGTATATTCGGTATATGCGCTATTGTGTGGAAGCGTAAATAAAGTGCGGAATGTAAACAACACAAGATTTATAGAGGTTCAGCCAAACCTGCCTACGTCCTCTCTCCGTATATTTTTCAATAGGCTAAAGATCAACCTCTGCACCTCTCTTGTGTCGTTCGCGGGATTACCGTTACAATCTCGTCTTTTATAGGTCCGAGATAAATCTTTCACACACTTGTCTTTTTGTCAGTCCAAGTTAAAACGTTTTTCTTTTCTATCGGACAAGGAATCAACCTATCTAGATTTCTATGGGTACTAGACAAACTCATGTGGATATAGATTGCGATTCTAACAATGCTGGATCCTTGATCCTAATATCACTGAATCCAATCTTATTCTTTCTTTTTCCTCTCGTGTATGTTTTCATGTATAACACTCAAACACTATCAATATAAGCTCAAATACAACAACAAGAATGTTTATAATGATATCACAAGTATAGATGATTTGCTCAGAGTTGTTGTGTGTTGTTGTGTGGATTGATACCAAATGGTTTGGTACTTATAGGCAATTTCCTCCAACTAGCCGTTAGCCTCTTCCGACTCTTTAGCTTACGTTACGCTTCTTCTGTAGCGTACATTAAGTGTGTTACATACGTTAACAACATATTGTTACGTACGTTAAGATCAATGCAGAACAGTCCAGTAGCTTCTGTCTTCTTCTTTACGTACGTTGTCATCCCTCACTACGTACTTTAAGTAGTCTCTTTAGCGTACGTTAACTATGTTCAGTAGCGTACGTTAGTCACGTATATTCGTTGCCTGTTTTAGTCAAAATGTCCATTATATGCTTGACTTTGACCTGGAATCTTCCCAACGTTCATCTTGTTTGAATTCTGAAACACCTCATTACGTACGTTAGTCATTGCCCATTACGTACGTTATAGTCGCTGTATAGTGTGCGCTATTCCTGGCATATAGCTTGCGTTATTCCATCAGGTGATACTCTCGCATGCCTTCAGGTGGCTTTTCATTACAGACGTTATGCCTTCCAATTACATACGTTATAACCACTTCGTTGCATACGTTAAGCTGTATGGCTTGTATACGTTATACATGTTCTGTCTATCTTTCTGCGTCTTCGACTTTTTCGTTATTTTGTTTCGCTTCATTGTTGTTTTCCTTTATTTAACAAAAAATCATCAAAACTCGCACTACAAAAAAAACAGTATTTACCGACGCCATTTACCGACGCCAGTAAAGGCGTTGGTATTTTTTGGCATTTAACGACGCCGTTACCGACACCCGTGAATTTGGACAATTACCGACGGCTTTAACGACGCCATAGCGCGGGTGTCTTCCCGCGAAATTTGCCGACGCCAGTACCGACGTCTGAAGTCGTCGGAGAGATACCGACGGCACTATTGCCGTCGTTAAATGGCATGACTTACATGAATTAACGATGCCACTCCCGGCGTCGGTATTCGTTATATTTAACAACGCCGTTACCGACGGCCCGTTGGCGTCGGTAAATTTTAATATATTCTCAGCCCTCTGCCTATTCTGGTTCGACCTAAAATCAGTCATTCACCTCCCGCACCCAAAACCCCTCTCTCCCCGCACCTCTCTGCAAAACGCCTTCTCCCCGTGTAAAACGCCTCTCTCCCCGGCGAAAGATTTCCCCGACGGAGATATCTGAGATTTCTGCCTCCGGCGCACCTCCGCAAAACACCCCCAATCGGCGACCTAAAATCCCCAATTCAGGTAACATCTCTCTATTCTTGATCTTCTTGAGGAATTCAGAAATTTATATTTTTGATTTAACATGTGGCTCAAGGATCAAATTGTTCCGAAAGGTCGACCTATTTAGGATTGATGTCGATGTAATTTCTTGAGTTTAAATTGAATCCTTGTACTATATTTCTCTCAATATTACCTAGAATTTCCCAATTTATTTCAATTCGAGTATTCGATCCTATGGATTAGTTTTCTTGTAGCTTCTGTACAAGAATAAGTCACTTTACCTATTTGTTTGAAGATTTCGATCACTTTACCTTTAATGTTTTGTATTGATTAAAAACTAGAAACATAACATACATTAAAACTGAAAAAAAATCAACATGGAGGATCCATTAACTGAACTTCATGAACTTCATAAAACGAGCAGTAGCGGAATGTGAATTTCATGAAAAATAAACTACTCTTACTTCACATAAATTGATTGGGTAAAATGATAAGGCGTCACGACAGTAGAAACTACTCTTACTTCTCGTATGATCTTGAACAGTAGCATTGTTAACTGCCTCAATAATGTCTTCAGCATGTTCTCCAGTTGCCCGATCCTTTTCGAATATAGTTTGTTTTCATAATGTTCTTCATAAGATGAAAAAAACCTTGAGTTTTTTTTTGATCATTTTGTTACAATTTTTAGAATGGGTGACAACCGTGAGTGGATGTATCGCCGGAAACTTGATGGCTCTTGGAATCCTGCATTCCTCTCTGGACTTAACAACTTTATTGAGTATGCAAGTAGTCAGCCGCACTGCATGTCGGGTGACCAAATAAGATGTCCATGTAAAAAATGTGATAATATACAGTTTCATGATACAGAAAAAGTTAAGTATCACATTGGGAAATTTGGGTTCATTAGGGAGTATAAAACTTGGATTTTTCACGGCGAAATTGAAATGGATGAGGGATGTGAAGATATGGATGAAGATGTGAATATAGATACCAACGAGTTGGGATCCAATTGCACTGCACGATGGTCATGGAGCATGTCGGGCCACAATTTAATGTTGAGAATGTGGAAGAACCACCAAATCCTGAAGCAAAACGAATATATGACATGTTGAATGCTGGAGACAAAGAGTTGTGGCCTGGTTGTGCTAATTACTCCCAATTGTCTTATATGACTCGTTTCATGAGTTTGAAAGCAGAGAACCACTTATCAGAAAAGTGTTTTAATCAGTTTGCAGAGTTCATGAAAGACAGTCATCCAAAAGGGAATCTATGTCCCGATAACTTCTATAGTACAAAGAAATTATTGCGTGGGTTGGGATTACCTGTAGAGAAGATTGATTGTTGTCCAAACAGCTGCATGCTTTATTGGGACCATTACAAAGACAGTGAGAGTTGTATATTCTGTGGTACATCACGCTACAAAGATATGTGTCGTGCCTCAGGAAGCCGTAGGAGGAAAAAAGTGGCAGCCATGAAGATGTACTACTTTCCTCTTATTCCCCAATTGCAAAGGCTATACATGTCAAATGCTACCGCGGCAGATATGAGGTGGCATGCTTCATGTTCTGGTTCAAATGATGGAATTATGCGTCATCCTGCAGACTCTCCAAAGATGGAAGCACTGGACACTATTTATCCAGATTTTGTTTGCGGAGGCTAGAAATGTGAGATTAGGTCTTTCGATGGTTTTGCACCTTTTGCACAATCAGGCGACAATATTCATCGTGGCGATTATAGTCACACCCTATAACTTACCACCTTGGCTCGTATGAAGGAACAATTCATGTTCCTAACAATCTTAATACTGTGGCCACGCAATCCTAAGATGCAATTGGATGTGTTTCTTCAGCCGCTCATAAAGGAGTTGACGAATTTGTGGGAAGAGGGTGTTCCAACATTTGACATCTCATTGAAGCAAAATTTTCAAATGCGAGCACTGTTGTTGTGGACTATTAGTGATTTTCCAGCGTATTCAATGTTGTCTGGATGGAGTACTGCTGGAAGATTGGCATGCCCTCATTGCATGGATGAGACTGAAGCGTTTACTCTTCCTAAGAGTGGTAAACAAACATGGTTTGATTGTAGTCGGAAATTATTGGAGCCAGATCACATGTTTAGGAGGAACCGACGAGCATTTAGAAAGAATATGACATGTGAAGTACCTACACCTGAGAAAAGGTCGGGCGCTGAGATATTGAATCAAATAGAGGCACTGGGTCTTGTGAAAGTGACAGAGGACTACAATGAGACAAACAAAGAGATATCCAAGAATTTTAGGAGCGGGTGGAAGAAAAGAAGCATCTTTTGGGATCTCCCATATTGGAAAGAACTTCTGATTCGTCACAATTTGGATGTCATGCACATTGAAAAATGTGTTTGACAATGTGTTCAACATCGTGCTTAATGTGCCGGGAAAGACCAAGGATACCACCAAGTCTAGAGACGAGTTGCAATTGCTCCGCATCGACACGAATTGAAGAAAAATGAGACGACAGGAAAGTATCCGAAAGCTTGTTACTCACTTGACAGAGATGAAAAGAGAGTAATATGTGAATGGATATCTCGTCTTAAATTTCCTGATGGCTACATGTCCAATATTAGTAGATGCGTGGATAAGAAACAACTAAAGATGAGAGGGATGAAAAGTCATGACTGCCATGTGTTCATGCAACGCTTGTTACCTATTGCGTTTCATGAACTTCTTCCTCAAGCTGTTTGGAAGGCAATTACAGAGTTGAGTATCTTCTTTAAAGACTTGACATCTCGGACAATAAAAATAGAGGACATGTGTAGACTTCATGAAACAATTCCAGTTACTTTGTGCAAACTTGAGCGTATCTTTCCGCCTAGCTTCTTTGATTCAATGGAGCATCTTGTTATCCATCTGGCTGACGAAGCCCGAATTGCTGGTCCAAGATAATATCGATGGATGTATCCATTTGAGAGGTATATGAAGACATTGAAAGATTTTGTAAAGAACAAAGCCAAAGTTGAAGGATCCATCACCAATGCCTACTTAATGAAAGAGGCATCAACATTTAGCTCATACTACTTTGAAGATTGGGTGACTACGAAGATTAGAAGTGTGCCTCGAAATGATGAGGGGGAGCCGATGAAAATGATGATCCAAATATGCTCTCAATTTTCAAATTGATGGCCGTCCTTTTGGCAAAATGCCTTCACGATATTTTGATGCCAAAGAGTATAATGCACATATATATATTTTATCCAATTGTGCCGAGGTTTCAGAGACATACTTGACGTGAGTACCCTCGTGATATTTTATTTTAATGAAGAATATATTCATTCATTAAATATATAATAACTCGTGTGTTTTTTGAAGATTGTTTGAAGATCAAATTCGAGCAACTAATCTGGGGATAAAGGAAAATGACTTACAAACAAGAGTTGAAAAGGAGTTTGCAAGTTGGTTCAAAACATATGTAAGTGTGGGGTCTCATATCAAATTATTTATAGACTAATTTCATATGTAGAAAGTTACATAACTAACATACTTAATAATTGTCATAGGTTAATGATCCTTCAAGTAATGCAAGCCAATGCATTAAGGACCTTGCAGAAGGGCCATTGTATGGGGTTCAAATTTATTCTGGGTGTTTAGTTAATGGATACAGGTTCCACACGGTTGACCATGGGTCAGATAAAAGTACTATGAATAGTGGTGTCTGCATAAAGGGCGAGGTTTATAATAGTGATGAGCAAGATTTTTGCGGGCGATTAATGGAGGTGTGTGTGGTAGAGTATAATGGTGAACCTACTAAAACAATTGTGTTATTCAAGTGTGAGTGGTTTGACTTATCACCTCTAGGGACTTCGGTGAATACAGATTTCAATTTGGTTTCAGTAAACCACACCACAATACAAGAAGTACGAACCTTTGTGTTAGCCAATCAAGCTACTCAAGTGTATTATGCTTCCTATCCTAGTATGAATCAAGCTAAGAAGGATTGGTGGGGAGTGTGCAAGGTCACACCTAGATCTAGAGTTGAAGTAGCTTGTGAACCATCCGCCTCGTCATTACATCAACCGCTTTCAAGAGGATGCCGTGGTCATGAGGACTAGAGGTAGTCAAGCTACCGTAGATGATGAGATATCAATATCGCATCCACGAGGTGGACTTATTGATATTGATGATGTGGATGAGGCATCGGATGATGGATATATAATAACGTCGATGAGGAAGATAGTAATGATGATGATGATTCGATCATATGTTATAGTCTTTACGATCATGTCAATTTTTGGTGAAGTATGTAATTTTTGCTTTGGTCGATGAAGTAGCTAGTGATTGTTGTTTGGTGAAGTATGTAATTTTTGCTTTGGTTATAATTTATAAAAAAACAGTTCTATCTAGTATCTTCATTGATGGCGCTTTATTAAGTACTAATGTTTTGCTTTTTCATCATTATGGTTTATCGTTTCAAATTAATGCATGTTGACACTTTCTTAGGCTTACTGTTTCAAATTAGCTGCATGTTGACAGCTGATGCAAATTAGCTGCATGTTGACAGCTGATGCAGAGGTTTCCCTCTGCATTTTTAATCTTATGGTTTACTGTTTCAAATTAGCTGCATGTTGACAGCTGATGCAAATTCTTGGTCAGTGATACAAGTGGCCAGTCTTAGTAATTTAGAAGCATAAGAGCCCGGTAAATCACAAATGCTTCTATAGCAGATAATAATGGATATTTACACTGTTTATCTATAATTACGTGTTTTTTGACCCCTTCCCCTGATTATCCGTAAAAAGTAAAAGCCGCCACAGATTCAAGTTATGGTTTGAAAGTAATATTATAAATACTTGAAAAATAATATGATTTGCTGTACAAATAACGATGTAAAATACATGAGATGTAAAACCCTTTTCTTTAAGTTTTCAGAATGAATGTTACCGCCAAAAATGTATCTAAGTTTGTTTGTCTAATGGAAACTTAACTACAAGATGTTTGTACAAGATTAAACTAGAAGTTATGTTTAGGTTGATTGTTTTATAAATACCATAACACCATTAGGCTTGTTTTAATATCTGTATGCTTTTGGTTGTTTAAATCTCCTATTCTTACATTTTTATTTGTCACTGACAATGTCGCCTTCTAGTTCATCAACACCTCCGAGTTAAGTGATGAAATAAACATTGTTTATTGAAACAACTCAGCATTAAACAAAGATGTATAATAATGGGATTAAAGAACATAGGAAATAGTAAATACGTTGACATACAACGTTTCATACGCATAACCTACTACATATTACGATTACTACATAATTATGAGTTTAATGGTTACATAATATATAACCACTTGATTTACAAAATTCAGCAAGTACGCGAAAAAGCTAACCACTCCATGCTTCTTTCACATACGACATCGTATTAAAACCACAAAGCTTCGTTCCCATTAACCATGATCCCTAACTTCGCCGAACAAACTCATTGAACATGAATATAATGGTGTAAGTTAAAAATAAAACAAATAGAATGGTAAGTTAAAAATAAAACATAACAAAAATACCCCTAGGTTGTATACAACCAATTATGTGTTTATTTGATTTTATTTTATTTTCTACACAAGCAATTTTAGATGTTCTCGATGAGGAGAGGTGGTGGCGGGCGCCGCAAGAGCACGGGCTCCTCACGAGCAGCCTCCTGACACTCTTCACAAGCTACGGACTCCCACGAGAAGGTCTGTTAGGTCTTCGTCTGCTCTACCCGAGACTCCGCCGATTGTTCTACTCCGAGACAGGCACGAGGAGACTAGTGCACACATTTCGAAGATGAGGATCGAGAGATAATAGCTTCGAGGCGGCCTCAAGTGTTGTTTCTGTAGAAAGATTGATCTTGAAAGAGATACTAAAACCGGGTTAGTTATTTCTTGTTTAATTGGTATAAAAGTATTTCCGAATAATTACAAAAAGAAAAGTAATCTTACAAATTTGCAAATACCACCTTCACAGTTGCTTCTATTTCAAAAATTGCTTCCCAACTTGTGTAAGACTTTCATACGTTCCCTTTAACTTATATTTAAAGAAGAAAACAAGTACTAAAAATAGAAAACAAATGTTGATTAAATTCTATAACTAAGTATTGTGATGATCTAAATGATTAATTTGGTTTTGGTTACAGAGATATAGTGATTCATCCCCAGATTTCCAGGGTTTGAACGAGGAGTTTTAAAAGAGTTCCCAATCCGATCTGCTTCAACTGGATAGATACTCCTAAGAGCGTAAATGCCCAATACTATACCTTCTTTAAGGTAATTTGTAATCATTATGTAAACTAATTATATTCAATTGGAAAGTTAGTTTTATTAACTTGATATGCAATATTTCATAGAAATTTTTCACGTGGCTCGTTGAGTGGGAACAAGAAGTCTATGATTTTGGGAGTCTCGTGCACGGATTAGGTTCAAGAATTTCCTAAGTGATGCAAAAAGAAAAGGGATCAAGGGAGGCCGAAACACATCCCTACCGATTGGTGGGAAGGTTTGTGTGCTTCTCGGGATACTCCCGAGGTGAGAGATGTATCTACGAGGGCGAGAGGCAACCGAATGGCTGAAGTGGATGGCCCCGTACTGGATAAGCAAGCACAGTGGAGGCTCTAAGTCTCATAGCGTACTTGCTCGAGAGTTGGTTAGTAATTATCTAATTATTTTTGCTTGTATATGTAAGTGTGCATCATAATAATTTCAAGTTTTTTTAATAAATAGGCAACGAAGAACAATCTTCCATTAGAGCAAAGGTGTTTATGCCTCTTTTCGAGCTATCCACATGAAAAAGATGGAACTTTACGACACGAAGGATGCGGATATTGATGTAAGTATATATGCATTCGATTCATCTACGGTATTTTGGAATACATTCGATTCACACTTGTTGTTTTGATTGTCATGGAAACAAAGGTGTCTATTTGTCCAATAATCAACTTTAGTATTGTAGAAAAATGTTATAAATCATTAGCCCCGTTTATTCTAGCATTTTCTTTGGTTAATGATTTTAGAGTGACACGAAAGTTATAAATTTCATTAGACATTTCATCAATGGTGTTCTTGCAATCAAACTTAGAAAGATCAGAAATGTTAGTAGTTCTTACCAGATTACTTGCTGAACTAGCTTCCTGCTCATCTGACCTGGACATCAGTGCAAGGTTCACGTACTCGGTTTCATCATCAGAATCACTCACATCAGAATCACTCACATCCGACCCGCCATCGTTGCAAGGTCCTTTATTTAAAATGAACTGATCTGCTGTTGAAAGTTGTATTTCCCAGATTCAGAGATCTGATAACTTTCTTAGGCTTCACAACTTTAACCTCAGGTAGAGATCTGGCTTCATCTTCAGACTCAATTTGAGCTTCCAACTCAGCTTTCACTCTGTTAATGACTTTATCAGCAATAAGATCAGTAATTGCAGGTTGCATCAGAGTTTGAACCAATGTTTTAGTTTTCTTCTTTCTCTTGAGTGACTGCTCATTTCCCTTTTTTGTTTGATCAACCACACAATCTGAGATTACTTTATAAGTTGGAGCAAAGTTTAGATTTGCCATATTTACTGGACTGAACTTGACTATAGACTCAGCAACTTTCTTTTCCTTGACTTTGCTCACATAAGAGTTTGGTATTGATTGAGATTTTGACCTTGTAGCAGTGTCCGCGAGTTTGCATTCTCTGATATAACAATGCCTTTGAGTGCTAGATTCTTTGCTTGAGTCAGGAGCCTTCCTTTTGCCTTTTTGTTGTACTTTAACTATATTTACGTTGTATTTTATATTTTTTCACTTCAACTATATTTACGTTGTATTTTATATTTTTCTACCCCACTTTTTAAATAGAAAAACATGACATTGTCCGTCCGAACTTGTGCCTAAATACGTAGATATAATCTTGCTCCTGCATTCCTAAAATTATTCCATTTTTTTCCTTGTTGATGCTTAAATGTAATTAGAATATTTATTTCTGTAAAGTTGTATTCATTTGGAATGTTTTTCTCATTGAGCATGTTTTTCTTCTCAGTAGGGTTAAGCACTTTGCCGCAGAGCAAGGAGCGGGAGCATTTAAATATGATCTATAAGACTGTGGCTGCAGGAGAAGGAGGCCGCCAAAGAATATGTCAAGAAAAACAGGATGTATGGCATCGCGCCTAGCTCCCAAAGATCATAAGCACAGTGCTCTAGCGGTGGTGGATCAACGACCTCACAGTTTCACGCATCCAAGAGATCCACACTCGATTCACATCCTTAGAGGAGCAATGATAGAGGAGCGCAGATCGAGAGAAGAGCAGCAAAGATGATTGAAGAAGAGCGCAGATTGAGAGAAGACCAGCAAAGGTGATTGAAGAAGAGCGCGTGAAGAGACAATACTTGAGGAACAGTTGCAAGCTATTCAAGAAATGCTAACACAACAAAATTTTCCACCTCCGAGTCGCTCTTCTACTTCACCTTGATTTAGACTACTTATTTCTTTTTTATTGTATGATGAAATGATTACAACTCTTGATTGTGTACGACGATATAACTATGACGATTGTGTAACATTGAGACGTTTTTGATGTTTATGACTAGTTTGTTTGATTATTCAAATTGAAAGTGTAATTAAAATAATTAAAAATTCGTAATATTCAAAGAAAAACAAAAATACCGACGGCATTCCCGAATCAAAATCAAGCTAATAAATTACCGACGCTTCTTTACCGCTTCAGAAACGCGTCCGTGATTTACGCTTTACCAACGGCCGAAAGACCGCTTGCAATGGTACATTAGCGACGGCTAAATTCCGTGGCAATGGCGTCGCCATTTTTCGCTTTAACAACGCTCGACCGGCCGTTATTTTAAAATTAACGACGGCAAAACGGCGTCAGAAATTCCGTCGGCCATGGCGTCGGTAGGGCGTCGGTATCCGCGGCAAAACCGGCCCCAGCTGTGTCACCGGATTGCCCGACGCGAACGGCGTCGGTAAGCCGTCGGTAATTTAACGACGCCACGAAATGGCGTCGGTAATTTTTTACCGTCGATCGGTTTTCCAACGCCCTTCTGGCGTCGGTAATGGCGTCGGTATTCATTTTACCGACGCCCCTGCTTATTTTGCCGACGGAATTTGGCGTCGGTAAACACTGTTTTTTTTGTAGTGTCGATAAAGAATATTTGGAATAAAATATTCCAACATTTAGTATGGATGTGCTTCTGACGTTAAGATTTTCATTAGAGTAGTTCGACTCAGAAAGCCGAGAGGTGGGGGACAACCTTGACGTGCTTCTTTACAAACAAGTAGCAGGTTCTACTAAGTACCAAGAAATGATTCTTTCTCCTGTAAGTGAACAGGTCTATGTTCCATGCAGTTATTGGCAAATGATATTATAAGTCTTTGACCAAAACATTGGAGCTAGTTGAATTGGATACACAAGAGCTCGATGATCTTGATTTGCATTAACTCAGGCATAGAATCAAAATACAGATAGGGTTTGACTGATCGTGACCCTATGATTTGATCAGCACATATGAAAGAATGGTTTATACGTATACTGGTATTCACGACATAATGGTTCTTCAATGATCCCTATCATTCGTTCTCAGTAAGGTTACAGTGTAGGCTGCCAGGCTGGCTAGGTAGCGCTATAACTCTTTGGTTCCTCCCATTGCTTACTGAGACGGACCTACCGAGTCGCGCATTAGGGAGACGACGGATTAATTTGAGCTTAATCTCTTAATTAATTTTAGAAATTAGATGTCTAATTTAATTTATTGGATAAATTAAATCGGTTTGGTGATTAAATAAATTACTGAGTAATTAATTTAATTTATAAATAATTCTTGGAGAAATAATATTTTAATATAATTAATACACTATATTAATTAATTTATTAATTTTATTTAAGACGTACCAAAGTGTATCTATCGAACTAGATACACGACGAGCCGTTTTACGGACCGAAACAAACCACCTCCTCCATTATTCCTTGTAGGCCGCCCCACCTCTTTTATATTTTGGTTGGTGATTTTTGAGCATGTGTGGAGTTACTTCCACACACTTCAAGACAACTTACATGATAAGATGAGATCTTATCATGATTTGGTCTTTAGTGGAACATGTTCTTTAAAGACCAAAATTCTTCATTTTTTCCTATCCCATTCAACACCATTCGGCAGCCACATTTTTGGAGAGGAGGGAAGTTGTTGTTCATCATTTTCTTCATAATTTTTTTAAGAGAAAAATTGATTAGAAAAATTGAGAGAAAAATATATTTCTACACTTAAACCAAATCAAATCAAACCAAACATACCCAGTATATCCCGCTCAGAGCAGGGTCTGGGGAGGGTAAGGTGTACGCAGACCATGTCCCTACTTTTTACGGTAGGGAGCATCAAAATATTGAGTGATATATATAAAGGGAAGCATATGTTTCGAAAAAGCTCTATACCATACCTGAGCCCATGGCTTAATCCACATGGTACTTACCTAAGAGGAATTTGGCTACTTCACTCCCGATGAACTCCGCTCTAACAGAAGGGGGTTGACTCCGCGTACAGCTCCCTGTCAAAAATACACTACACGCAAAAGGCAGTAGGATAAAATATAAAAATACACACTTAGAGTGTTATAAATAATTTTAATAAGCTCTTATATATATTTCTAGCCGTATTAGAGAATAAATATATATAAGTTTTTCCTGTGATCTTCCGGCGCGTGGCTAGTGGAGGCACGGTGTTTTTGGTGCTCGGGATTTTTCAAGAAGCCTTGCAAAATTCAGTTTGTGGAAAAACTCCAACATTTAATCAAAGGACTATAAGATATGTTTTTCGATTACTTTACTCTTGTCCATTTATATTCGTATATACGATGCATGATCGGTTCGTTTTAGGGGTTCGGTTTATTATTGTTTTATTTCTGTTACGCCTTCGGTTTAGTCATCGAATCCCAACAGTAGATATGTCTCTCCCCCAAAAAAGGGACAATTCCCCATCTTAACTATTCATTGCCATCTACATGACTCCCACTAATCCCGATTGCTAATCTTTATGATCACCATGTTTCAGACGACGTTGGATTACGTCATGCCATAATAGTTATCATGTTTTACTCTATGATAATCTTAGGTTCAAGGATTTATTGACATATTGTTATATTGAAATTCACTTATGACATTTTCGGTAGTAATCTCAATGCGGCTCTTTCCAATATTGCGTTCTCCAGTCAATACCTACAAATATGATCCATACCATGCACATAATCATCTAATGATTATCAATCAAACTTATACTAGTATATTAATCACTTGAGTCTCCACTCAATGTGATTGGACCAATGACATATGAATAATCTTATTATTCATTAATAACTATTATTCAGTTATTATAATATTAAAACATGCACACATTATAATAATCAACGAAAAATAGATGTCATAAGATAACTTTATTTAAATATGACAATTACAAATCTAGGCACATTAAATGTCCTAGGACACTATTCCCAATAAATTCGTCCTTCGATTTCAAAGGAATATTAAAGAATGATCGCCTAGAACCACAGCCATGCTGTTCGATTCATGACTTAGACTAACCGTTCATCAATGTATATAGTTATAAAAAGGGACTATATAGGTACTCTGTAACACTCCAACCCGACAAGGGTAGAAGTATCAAATTATGGTGGCATATCAGAACATACATAAATAAACGCAAGCGGAAGTCTTAAACATAAATAATCAAAAGGAGTTAAGTCGAAGTGACTTAAACCAAAACATAAGTTCAACGAAAAGAAATACTCCAAAGGGATGAATAACAAATCATCCAAGTCTAAACAATGTCCTAACAATAGCAAAATAAATCTAAGATGACTAGGGTAAAGTCTTCACAAGCTCAACTCTCAACCCCAAAGCAACCCCAGCTCCTAGCTTAGATACCTGCCGCAGGAAAAGGAAAATGCGGCTGAGCTTAAAAAGCCCAGTGAATAGACATGTATAAACATAACCAAGAGATAAGGAACGAACATATAAAGTACGGTGCATTGGGAAAAGAATGGATATCAAAAGTAAGGAAAAGTCAGTAATCTACCACGAGCCCGAACATAAATCAAATCAAATATCATAGTAACCATGGAGTAGCTAACTCCCGAACATGTGAAAGACGTGTATTGCACACAAGCATCAATCACCGAACATATCATATCGTAATCATGTCATATCCAATCAGATACGAATCGAACCTAGGATGCATCCATACGCCCCCGAACAAATCATATTGGCCATAACAAATGTAAAGTGCACATATCATATCAAAATGGGACGGTGTGGAACATCACTCAACCACACTAGAGTCACGCCATTGGTGCATCAATGGCACGGCTATGTTACCTTCATGGCTAGGAAACGAACTTGGCTCGGGTATCACACTGAAGGGTTCAAATAGCATATCATTTGAAAGTTCATATCAAAGGTTCATATCAAATGTATCATATCAGAGGTTCAAGAGTATCCGTACGAATATCAAAACAAATAAAACAACCGATACAATGGTAGAGAGAAGGGGGTATCAAGAATATCCGTACCTCCAACTGAAAAATGCATCACACGTCAGAAGATATAAAGATTAGAGTTTACTCCTTCTTCAGCGAATCTACACAAATTAGGTTCATTTTATGCTTATTAGCTCATAATGTCATAACGGGTTCTTAATTACTTAACACTACTTATTAATGTGATTAGAGTTTCGTTATTGTAATTAGGTTAACATATGACCGATTGTATCATAATTAATGTTCAAATGCATTTTAGGGTTCAAGTATATTAAATGGTATTAAAATCACAACAATCTTAATCTTCTAACAAAATTCTGGTTTTACTATGTTTTAGCCTTCATTTTATGAACTTTAACACCACACCAGATGTCAAAGTAAAAATTCACCAAAATTACCACTGAAACATATATGTCTTAGAAGTCTACTCATATCTTATTCATTAGTACAAGCACACAATAAAAAT
Organism: Orobanche coerulescens; assembly: GCA_033398695.1. Lineage (NCBI taxonomy): Eukaryota > Viridiplantae > Streptophyta > Magnoliopsida > Lamiales > Orobanchaceae > Orobanche > Orobanche coerulescens. Next base: position 87,781,927 of record CM065804.1, on the reverse strand, counting down.
CACTCTTTACACGACTGTCCAGAAAGTAAACTGCTGAAACACCCAGAAGGTATACATTACAAAGGGATATCAAAACACTTTGGAAAAATCCACAAAATTTCGAGAACTTAGAAAACATATGAAATATAACTCCTGTAAATTGGAAAGTCATAACTCCTTATAGGTTTCAAATGAAAAATCATGAAACCAGACTGAATTTAAATTCTTAAAACTCAGGTTTTGACATATGATCCCGTAAAATTCAAAAGCATGACCAAAACAACTCCAATTCCCTTCAAACCAATTGGAAAACTTAAATAAGACATTAAAATAAGTTTTTATGCAAAAGTACATAATTAAATCCTTATGAAACTCGAGCTATAATGTACACATATTCAGCTTTTCAAAACTGTCTCCTTCAGAAATCCGTTTTAGATAATTTTTAACATGTTTTACTTACACAAACGCACCCGAGACCTATATATATATCACAAGACATGGTTTAATTAATATATTAACCCACATGTTTTCAGCCTTTGATGGTCATACACACGACACACACATAACACAGAATTTACGAGTCAAGTGAACACATGAAATCATACCAAACATGCCCTAGTTCTCTAGTATCAAATGCATATGTTTCTCATGAACACTTAGGATTTTATATTAGATTTTAAAGGCACGTAATACAGATCATATTAGGTCGAATAGATCAGGTTTAGGGTCGAATTAATAAGGAGTTGAATCAGATAAGAAACATAAGTTGATTTGATTTGGTATTTACATATCGAAACATCCAATACCGTTATGATTTTATGTGATCTTCTATATACGTTTTAACATATAATTCGAATAGAATAGATCAGACCTTTGTTTAGTATGTATACGAATTATGTAACACCCCGAGATATTCGGAATAATTACAGCGCCGTAAACCCTTTAGATAAGGATTTACAAGGCTGATTTTAAAAGAAGTGCAAAAACAATATAATCGAACAACTGAAGTTCCAATACAGATTTGATTCAACCGATCAAATGAGTTAACTTATACAACCATATCGAATTGACCTTATTAAAACAGACGTACTCGAGTACTAAACGAACCAAGAAGACAAATCGCAATAACAATAACATCAATCACATCACTGAGCCATTCCATCGTCCTGTCGGTACTGTGGTTGCCTCCCCGCTCCTCGGCTACCTGAACATCAAAACAATGTCCACCCCCGAAGGGGTTAGCAAAACAATGCTAGTACAAGTATCATCATACAATAAATCATCAATGCATCATAAAACATGCACAACGGACTTCCGCCACCGGAATCCAACGATGCGAATCCTCACGATTCCATCAACACAATACAAGGTAATCCAGCGATCTAGCGCCCTCAGCATAGATCCCCATGATGATCCCGTCGGACCAACGCATGGTGGAAAACCCGTCCAACGATCCAGCGCCCTCAGCATAGATCCCCATGATGATCCCGTCGGACCAACGCATGGTGGACATTCGATCCAGCGCCCTCAGCATAGATCCTCATGACCCCCTCGGATCATTTATACCATAATCAATCAATTATGCACACACATATGCATTTCAATATGTTCATCAATACGAACAAACAACAACGAATATCACGGGAATTTTCAGAAATACATCTCATATTCAACGATATGAATAAAACCACAAGCATGATAAATCGAACTCGACATATGATACTTGCCTCGAAAATGGCAAGGACGAAACACTTCGATGATCTCGACACACTCGAAGGCCGCCTCCTTCGATCAACGTAACAAGTTTGAACCTTAACAAAAGGAACGATATACAAATCATCTCAAGTCGAACGATGGTCTAACAATTCGGTCTACGGCCGAAAAGCTCAAAACAAACAATGCTCGATCGCTTAGCGTGGCGCTACGTATTTACGTAGCGTGCGCTAAGCCGACTATTAGCGTGCGTTATCGTGTAAGACTAGCATGCGCTAGCTACGAATCGCCAATCGGCCGATACATAACGACGCTACGACGTATAGTGCAAGACCGACTTCGTTAGCGCATGTTAACTCCCATATGTTAGCGTGCGCTAACCTTGCATGGCAGAATACTGCTAACGGAAAAACTGGGTTGAAAGGTGGTAAGTTCATGAATTCTATGTTGATACAACAAGTCATCCTCAAGCACGTCATGCTAATAAGTTTTGTGGAAGTTCCATGATCATGAGGTACAAATATACGGATAACCAACTCAACATCATATCTTTTCTAAGATCTTCAAGAAATATTTTAAGTTCCGATTTATTCCAAGTCCCAAAACATATGATTCCTTACGTAAAACATACGAACTAGGTAACCTCCGATTACTGATCATAAATCGATATGAAAACGCTAGAGTCCATACTACTAAGATGGTTCAAAGGTTCATACGATAAATAGTACCGATACGTCAAAGTATCCTTCTAACATGTGATGACCGATCATAAACGAAATAACTGGCTATCTAAACATGATCAGACGTCCTTAAGAACATTATTAGTATTGGTGAAGAATCACCTACCTCAAGGTAGTAAAGAACACGGAGGAAATTGAAGCAATCCAACACCGAAAGCTTTGAACGCCAATCTCCAACGATGTACGATCTTCAATCACGAACTAGGGTGTTGATATGAAGTGTTTAGGAAGAAGGATGTTATGTTCTAAGTGTAAGGATTCGGGTAATGGGAGAAGAGAGAACTGAAATCACGAATAGGATGCTGTCCTATTTATAATAAATGGCTATTAGCGCGCGCTAGACCCTGCTCGTAGCGTGCGCTAACGGCTCACTGACAAATCTGTACTCAGCACTTAGCGTGCGCTACGCATATACCTGTAGAGTGCGCTAAGGCGTTGACTCGGCTTTTCCCCGAAAGCCGTCCAGGTACATCCCAACATGATCCGACAGGGGTCCCCCGGCCAGATCTCACCTACCGCACGTCTCAATCAAATTGACCACGCATAGCGTGCGCTAATGACCCTCAGTAGCGTGCTCTATGAATCCACGTTAGCGCACGCTAAACGTAGCTGATAGCGTGCGCTACATGCGCAGATTTACAATCTTTAAATCACAACCACGAAATTAAACGCTCGACAACATCGGATTATGAAATACAGAAAATATTACTCCGACAAAACTACAATCATTACGATATCACAAGTTCCAATTACATAACCAAAATCTCGGGTATTACATCCTTCCTCCCTAAAAAGAAGTTTCATCCCGAAACTTAAGATGAAAACAACTCCGGATATCTAGTCTTCATACTGTCCTCCGTTTCCCAAGTGGCCTCTTCGACTCCATGTCGTGACCATTGTACTTTGACCAAGTGTATTGGTTTATTCCTCAATTGTTTGATCCGGATCTCAAGTATCTTGATTGGTCTCTCTTCGAAGGTGCCATCATTAGCTATCTCGATCTCGTCGAAATCAATGACGTGACTGGGGTCCGGTACATACTTCCGCAGTTGAGATACGTGAAACACATTGTGAACGTGACTCAGCGATGGCGGTAAGGCCAGCCTGTATGCTAAATCTCCAACTCTCTCGAGGATCTCGAATGGTCCGATATATCTCGGACTAAGCTTGCCCCTCCTCCCGAAACGGAAAATCCCTCGTGTAGGAGATACCGTCAATAGTACATGGTCCCCAGCGTCGAACTCTAGAGGGCGACGACGTACATCTGCATAAGACTTCTGTCGAGTCTGGGCAGTCAACAGTCTTTCTCGAATCAAAGCTATCTTCTCTTGAGTCTGAATAATCAATTCCGGTTCCGTCCCGATCAAATCCGAAGAATCATCCCAACAGAGGGGTGATCGGTATCTTCTCCCGTACAAAGCTTCAAATGGTGCCATCTTAATTGAAGCATGCCAACTATTATTGTAGGTGAATTCAACTAATGGCAAATGAACTTCCCAATCAGTTGACCAATCCAAAGCACAAGCTCTAAGCATGTCTTCTACAGTTTGAATAGTCCTTTCGGACTGACCGTCCGTTTGGGGATGGTAATCCGTACTAAAATTGAGCTCAGTTCCCAAAGCCTTATGAACTGCTTTCCATAAGTGTGACACGAAACGACCATCTCGATCCGAAATAATGGTCTTCGGTGTCCCGTGCAATCTGACTATCTCCGCAATAAATATTCGTGCCAATCTCTCGGGTCCCCATGTATCTTTAATTCCCAGGAAATGAGCCGATTTGGTTAGTCGATCAACTACAACCCAAATCATGTTCATTCCCGTTCTAGTCCTCGGCATACTAGTGATGAAATCCATCGAGATATCCTCCCACTTCCACTCAGGGATCGGAAGCGGTTTTAACATCCCAGAAGGTCGTTGATGTTCAATCTTAACCTGCTGGCAAGTCAAACACTTCGAAACGTACTCCGCTACGTCTTTCTTCATATTCCCCCACCAGAAGTTTTGCTTTAAATCTTTATACATCTTACTACTGCCTGGGTGAATAGAATAGGGCGCGCTATGAGCTTCCTTCAAAATTGTCCGTCTCAAATCATCATCCTTGGGAACGCAAAGTCGACTCTGAAATCTCAGAACTCCATCGTCCTGTATCACGAATCCTGGGGCTTTTCCTTTCTTTAATTCGTCACATAATCGAAGGATCAGAGAATCGTTCAATTGTTTAGACTTAATCTCCTCGACTAAGGATGAAGTCAGTTCCATCACATACAGTTGCCCTTGGATTCCTGGTGCCCATACCTCAATCCCTTCGCGGATCAGTTCTCGTTGAATACTGGTTTGGAACGTAAGTGCTTCCAACACTCGAAGAGAAACAGGTTTACGGCTCAAAGCATCGGCTACTACGTTTGCTTTCCCCGGATGATAGAGAATCTCCAAGTCGTAATCCTTGATCAATTCCAGCCACCTTCTCTGCCTCATGTTTAATTCTTTCTGACTGAAAATGTACTTGAGGCTCTTATGATCTGTAAAGATCTGACAATGAGTGCCGTACAAATAATGTCGCCAAATTTTCAAGGCAAAGACCACAGCTGCTAGCTCCAGATCATGAGTCGGGTAATTAATCTCGTACGGTTTCAATTGCCGAGAAGCATAAGCAATCACTTTATCTTTCTGCATCAATACACAACCTGCACTCGATTCAAGCGTCGCCGTATACCATAAATCCGGTTCCTCTCGCGGCGCTTAATATAGGTGTCTGCCGGGCCTCCTCTTAAGTTCGTCAAAACCAGCCTGGCACTTCTCATTCCACATGAACTTTTGAGCTTTCTGTAACAGCTGGGTGAGCGGACGAGCAATTTTGGAAAATCCTTCTACAAAGCGGCGATAATATCCAGCAAGTCCTAAGAAGCTTCGGATTTCTTTCACGTTTTTAGGAGCTTCCCAATCCACGATTGCTTCGACTTTCTTCGGGTCCACCTGAACTCCGTCGGCTGATATCACATGTCCAAGGAAGGTTACTTCCTTAAGCCAGAACTCGCATTTAGAAAATTTTGCGTACAGCAGTTCCTTCCTCAAGGTGCTTAAAACCACACGCAAATGCTCGGCATGCTCCTCCGCGTCCTTCGAATATATCAAGATGTCATCAATGAAGATGACCACAAATTTATCCAAGTATTCCAAGAATACCCGATTCATCAATTGCATGAATACTGCAGGAGCATTGGTAAGTCCAAACGGCATCACTACGAATTCATAATGCCCGTACCGAGATCTGAAAGCAGATTTCGGTATATCTGATTCCTTAATTCTCAACTGGTGGTATCCTGATCGCAAGTCAATCTTCGAGAATACCCTTGCCCCTTGCAGTTGATCAAACAAGTCGTCGATCCAAGGTATAGGATACTTATTCTTGATCGTCATCTTGTTGAGCTCCCTGTAATCAATACACAGTCGGAGGGATCCGTCTTTCTTCCGGACAAAGAGAACGGGCGCTCCCCAAGGAGAAACGCTAGGTTGGATATAGCCCTTCTGTAACAATTCCTCCAGTTGCTTCTTGAGTTCATACATCTCGGTTGGCGCCATGCGGTATGGTGCCCTGGAAATAGGAGCTGCTCCAGGCTCTAATTCGATAGTGAATTCCACTCCCCTCTGCGGAGGTAACCCAGGTAGTTCGTCAGGAAATACATCTGAGAACTCATTCACAACTGAAATAGACGAGCGCTCTACTCCTTCCTCTTTCCTCATGGCATAGCACCAAAGTCCGTGACATCCATGCTTCAGTAATCTCACAGCTTTCATTGCCTTGATTAATTTTCCCGAGCTTCCCGGTCTCCATCCTCGGAATAAGTGTTCAGATCCGTCATCAACAATGATGGAAATGACTCTCTCTCGGTAATTCAGCACAGCTCCAAAACGGTTGAGCCAATCATCTCCGAGAATTAAATCGTCACCGTAGATGTCGACTACAATGAGATTCGATGGCCACTCTCTTCCTCCTATAGATACTGGGAAATCCCTAGCTTCTAGGGTTCCCACAATTTTCTCTCCGCTCGGTAATCCCACAACATAAGGTTCACAGTTATACAAGCACGAGATTTTCAAACGATTAACACAGTTCAACGATATAAAAGAATGCGTAGCTCCCAAATCGAACAAGACACTAACTGGTTGCAAAAGGATCTGAATCGTACCTGATGCAACACGTGTTCGATCATCGATTTCCTCATTTCGCATAAGCGCGAGGAACGGATCCAAGATCGGATGTCTCTCTCTTCCAGCCGCTCGATGTCAAATCCACTCTGTTGTCTGGTTCACACTCGTCTCCTTCGGATCGGAGCCGGAGTGCGAGTACCAAAAGATCGGGTCGCATTCTACAAATCGCTGCGCGATGTCCTTCCTGTCCACACTAAACAGTCACAAAGTAGCGAAACAATCACGTCGAACATGTCCCGCCTTGCCACAGTTGTAACACTTCTTTCCTGCGTCAAAGCAGTCTTGCCGGAACTTCTTTCCACCTCGAGAAGGATGCGGAGGTCTCCTGGATGAATGAAAAGAGGACCGACCCTTGCGAGGTCCGCTACTCTGATCCTCCGTGAAGTTGCGAGACACCTTCTGTTTCTTTGCTTCCGTCGCTTTCTCTACTGCTGCCTCCTTCATATCATAGGCCAACGCCTTGTCCTGGTACTGTCGCAAGGTGGTACATTCAAATCCGGACATATACTACTGAATTTCCGGCTTCATTCGCATGTCAAAATGAAAAATCTTCTCTGCCTCGGTCCTGACCAAGTGGCGCACATAAGTCAGCTGGTGATTAAAAGTCTTAATCATGTCCGTCACAGATGCTCCCGAATCTTGTGGTGAGAAAAACTCCCGAATCCGGGCTTCTCTAACTGGAAGAGGACAATACTGTGCCTCCATCATCAATTTGAATTCCGTCCAGTCAACATTGTGCTCCTCCGGTCGAATGGTTTCCCACCAGTCGAAAGCCTCCCCGGTCAAAAGATACTGGGCGACCGGAACCTTCCTATCTTTGGGACAGTTAATCCCTGCAAAAATCTTCTCTAATTCCTTCAGCCAGTGATCCCAAGAAAGCGTCTCAGCAGAACCGTCAAATTTCGGAGGATGCAATTTTACCACCTCGGTAAGCCATTTATCTCCCCGATTTTCCACGTTATGCTGCTGTCCCATCGCCGTCTGCATGCGATCCACAACTTGAGCAAACTGGTTTATCTGGGCAACCACCTGCTGAAGCACTCCCGGCACGTTAGGATCTGCATTATTATTTGCGATCCTCGCTGTCCCCGGAATGTGAATCCGTTTGACTAGCGGCTATCTCTGGGGTAGATACCGACTCTTCTTGCCTCGCATTTCCACGTCCGCGTCCACGACCGCGTCCGCGTCTACGACCTCCTCTCAACATACTGTAAACATAGATACTCAATATCCAGGACAAACTTTCTCAAACTACATCCATCAATGTTTACAAGACATGAATTAAATAAAACAGTAGTATTCGAGATTAGGAAACTTACAACCACAGTCCACGCGACGATGCTGGCTCAGCAGTGATGTTACGAACGACCAATAATCCAATAACGTAAACAGACCCAACTAACCCGACTGCCAAGATATCCATAAATCTTAGCTCTGATACCATATTCTGTAACACCCCAAGATATTCGGAATAATTACAGCGCCGTAAACCCTTTAGATAAGGATTTACAAGGCTGATTTTAAAAGAAGTGTAAAAACAATATAATCGAACAACTGAAGTTCCAATACAGATTTGATTCAACCGATCAAATGAGTTAACTTATACAACCATATCGAATTGACCTTATTAAAACAGCATTTACTCGAGTACTAAACGAACCAAGAAGACAAATCGCAATAACAATAACATCAATCACATCACCGAGCCATTCCATCGTCTCCGTTTGCATCGTGGTTGCCTCCCGCTCCTCGGCTACCTGAACATCAAAACAATGTCCACCCCCGAAGGGGTTAGCAAAACAATGCTAGTACAAGTATCATCATACAATAAATCATCAATGCATCATAAAACATGCACAACGGACTTCCGCCACCGGAATCCAACGATGCGAATCCTCACGATTCCATCAACACAATACAAGGTAATCCAAATGATCCAGCCTCAAAGATAGATCCCCATGATGATCCCGCGGACCAACGCATGGTGGAAAACCCGGCCCAACGATCCGGCCTCAACATAGATCCCCATGATGATCCCGTCGGACCAACGCATGGTGGACATTCGATCCAGCGCCCTCAGCATAGATCCTCATGACCCCCTCGGATCATTTATACCATAATCAATCAATTATGCATACACATATGCATTTCAATATGTTCATCAATACGAACAAACAACAACGAATATCACGAGAATTTTTAGAAATACATCTCATATTCAACGATATGAATAAAACCACAAGCATGATAAATCGAACTCGACATATGATACTTGCCTCGAAAATGGCAAGGACGAAACACTTCGATGATCTCGACACACTCGAAGGCCGCCTCCTTCGATCAACGTAACAAGCTTGAACCTTAACAAAAGGAACGATATACAAATCATCTCAAGTCGAACGATGGTCTAACAATTCGGTCTACGGCCGAAAAGCTCAAAACAAACAATGCTGGATCAGAAGCGGCGCTACGATTTCTACGTGGCGTGCGCTAAGCCGACTTAAGCGCGGCGTTATCGTAAGACTAGCGTGCGCTAGCTACGAATCGCCATCTGAACCGGCCGATACATAACGACGCTACGTATAGTGCAAGACCGACTTCGTTAGCGCACGTTAACTCCCATATGTTAGCGTGCGCTAACCTTGCATGGCAGAATACTGCTAACGGAAAAACTGGGTTGAAAGGTGGTAAGTTCATGAATTCTATGTTGATACAACAAGTCATCCTCAAGCACGTCATGCTAATAAGTTTTGTAGAAGTTCCATGATCATGAGGTACAAATATACGGATAACCAACTCAACATCATATCTTTTCTAAGATCTTCAAGAAATATTTTAAGTTCCGATTTATTCCAAGTCCCAAAACATATGATTCCTTACGTAAAACATACGAACTAGGTAACCTCCGATTACTGATCATAAATCGATATGAAAAACGCTTAGGAGTCCATACTACTAAGATGGTTCAAAGGTTCATACGATAAATAGTACCGATACGTCAAAGTATCCTTCTAACATGTGATGACCGATCATAAACGAAATAACTGGCTATCTAAACATGATCAGACGTCCTTAAGAACATTATTAGTATTGGTGAAGAATCACCTACCTCAAGGTAGTAAAGAACACGGAGGAAATTGAAGCAATCCAACACCGAAAGCTTTGAACGCCAATCTCCAACGATGTACGATCTTCAATCACGAACTAGGGTGTTGATATGAAGTGTTTAGGAAGAAGGAAGTTATGTTCTAAGTGTAAGGATTCGGGTAATGGGAGAAGAGAGAACTGAAATCACGAATAGGATGTTGTCCTATTTATAATAAATGGCTATTAGCGCGCGCTAGACCCTGCTCGTAGCGTGCGCTAACGGCTCACTGACAAATCTGTACTCAGCACTTAGCGTGCGCTACGCATATACCTGTAGCGTGCGCTAAGGCGTTGACTCGGCTTTTCCCCGAAAGCCGTCCAGGTACATCCCAACATGATCCGACAGGGGTCCCCCGGATAGATCTCACCTACCGCACGTCTCAATCAAATTGACCACGCATAGCGTGCGCTAATGACCCTCAGTAGCGCGCGCTATGAATCCACGTTAGCGCACGCTAAACGTAGCTGATAGCGTGCGCTACATGCGCAGATTTACAATCTTTAAATCACAACCACGAAATTAAACGCTCGACAATATCGGATTATGAAATACGGAAAATATTACTCCGACAAAAGTACAATCATTACGATATCACAAGTTCCAATTACATAACAGAAATCTCGGGTATTACAAATTAGATTTCAAGTTTATATATATTCAGATTATATGTGAAATCATGTGTCGAATAGAAAAGAGATACAAGATCGATTAGAGATACCTTATGATGAATCGAATAAAGGAGAGAACAAGAACGAAACCCTCACAAATCAAACCCTAATCACGATCCAAACAACAAGCACCAAGGGTTCACGATTACACGACCTCAGCAACACTTTTTAAGGGCCACGAACAGCAGCAACCTTGATCTTTGATAGAGAAAAATAGTAGCAGCCTTATGAATGTGTGGTTGTTTGTGTTTTCGTCGAATGATAGGAATGGGAGAAGGACAAGAAATCACATTATTTAGGAAGAGGAGCAGGCTGCATAAAGGGAAGGTAGTAAATGATCATAATTGTATTTGATTGGGTATAATGGATCGGTTATGAGGTAATTATTAGAAGAGATTAATGGAATGTGAAGATGCAAAAATTTTGTAGGTTATAAACATAGAAACGTTTTTTTTATGCATGTAATTTAGGAAGGTGCATAATATGTGCAACACTTATTTATATTAGGTAAACTTATGTGAGTTAATTTTAATTTAATTATAATACATAACATATAGTTTAGGTAAAGGTTTTAAATTATAGCAAAACTTAGGTTAGGCTTCGAATTAATTAGAAAATATGGAAACCGAATTTTAGGGTTTTACAACTTTTCCCTTGTAAAAGAAATTTCGTCCTCAAAATTGAATTGAAAGAGAAATAGATACGTACCAGACTACGAAAAGAAATGTGGATAACTTGTTCGCATCGATTCCTCGGTCTCCCAGGTTGCTTCACGCTCTGGGTGATTCTTCCAAAGAATCTTAACAAATGGAATGACTTTGTTTCTCATGACCCTATCTTGTCGATCCAAAATAGCTTCGGGTTTCTCAGAAAGAGACATATCAGGCTGAATCTGATCAAAAGGATAAGACGCCACATGCAACGGATGATAATTGTATCCCCTCAGAAGAGATACATGGAAGACATTATGAACATGTGATAATTGAGGAGGTAGAGCCAAGCGATAAGAAACCTCCCCAATACGATCAAGAATTTCGAACGGTCCAATGAATCGAGGACTAAGCTTCCCTTTGATCCCAAAACGTTTCACACCTCTGAACGGCGATACTTTCAGAAATACACGATCCCCAACCTGAAACTCCAAGTCACGTCGACGCTTATCAGCATAACTCTTCTGTCGAGTGCGAGCCTCTTTCAGCTTCTCCTTGGCTACAGCCACTTTCTCATTAGTGATTTGAATAAGTTCCGGCCCCTCGATCACTCGTTCACCTACCTCGTTCCAACAAATGGGTGCTCTACATTTTCCTCCCATATAAAAGCTCATACGGTGCTGCATTGATGCTAGCATGCCAACTATTATTATAAGCAAACTCCACCAAGCACAAGTATTCGTCCCAACTTCCCATCCACTCCAAAGCACATGCCCTCAACATGTCTTCTAAAGTCTGAATGGTCCCTTCTGACTGACCATCTGTCTGTGGATGAAAAGCCATGCTAAACTTAAGACGTGTACCCCAAGATTTATGTAGTCTTTTCCAAAAACGAGAAGTAAACCGCGGATCTCTGTCTGACACGATAGATGTCGGAGTACCATGAAGTCTAACAATCTCCTGTTGAAAAAGTTCCGCCAATCTACTAACACGAAAATCCATATGAATAGGTAAGAAATGGGCAGATTTGGTTAGACGATCGATGGCTACCCAAATTGCATCATGTCTTTTCCGAGTAAGAGGTAAACTAGTAACAAAGTCCATGGAAATCTCATCCCACTTCCAAGTAGGGATATCTAACGGTTGCAGCAAACCACTAGCCCTCTGATGTTCGATTTTGACCTGCTGGCAAGTCATACATCTAGCAACATACAAGGCTACATCCTGTTTCATCTCGTTCCACCAAAAGTGTTGCTTAAGATCCCTGTACATCTTGGTAGAACCAGGATGGATAGTGAATGGGAAACTATGGGCCTCTGACAACACAGCCTCACGCAAATCAGGATCGTTAGGAACACAAAGTCGATTTTCAAACCATACCACACTAGAGTTGTATTTTATGACTTGTAGTGCGTAGGCCGTATGGTTAGGTCAAAGCTGTACGTACAGTCGACCTTCGAGCTACCCTGAACTCCGACTGCTTACCCTCCTGAACATTCTGAACCACAGCCCAAAGCTCACCATCATCCTTTTGAGCTTCCTTAATCCGTAGTATAAGATTGGATTCTATCTTCATACTAGCCCAATATCCGTCATAACCTCGTACACAAAGTTCAACATCCAAAAGTTCTAAATCATGAAGAACCCTTGGCTCAATCTCTAAACTAGCAATCATACCAGACTTCCGGCTAAGCGCATCGGCAACAACATTCGCCTTGCCCGGATGGTATTGAATATTCGCATCATAATCCTCAAGGAGTTCCAACCACCTTCTTTGTCTCATGTTAAGTTCCTTCTGGGTGAAGATATACTTGAGACTCTTGTGGTCAGTAAAGATATCACACGATTCGCCATACAAGTAGTGTCTCCAAATCTTCAAAGCAAAAACCACTGCAGCCAACTCTAGATCATGAGTAGGATAATTCTCTTCATAAGGTTTTAATTGCCTCGAAGCATAAGCAATCACATTACCGTGATGTATAAGGACACAACCTAAACCCTTCTTTGACGCATCACTATAAATCTGATAGCCCCCAGAACCAGATAGAAGAGTCAAAATAGGAGCCGACACCAATCTCTGTTTCAACTCTTCGAAATTTTGTTCGCGTTCCTCCGTCCAAACAAACTTCTCACCCTTCCTCATCAGTTGCGTCAAAGGTAACGCCAACCGTGAGAAACCCTCAACAAAACGTCGATAGTAGCCAGCAAGTCCCAGAAAATTCCTAACCTCAGTCACAGTAGTAGGTCTCGGTCACTTGGTGATAGCCTCAACCTTAGATGGATCCATGGTGATGCCATTTGCGGATACAATATGACCAAGGAATGCAACTTGCTTTAGCCAAAATTCACACTTCGACAACTTAGCATACAACTTCTGCTGCCGAAGAGTCTCCAAAAAAATCCGGAGATGTTGCTCATGATCTCCTTCAGTCCTGGAATAAACAAGAATGCCGTCGATGAAAACAATAACGAACTTGTCGAGATACTCGTGGAATAGGCGATTCATAAGATCCATAAATACAGCAGGAGCGTTTGTCAAACCGAAGGGCATAACCAAAAACTCGTAGTGACCATATCGGGTATAGAACGCGGTCTTAGGAACATCTTGCTCCTTCACACGTAATTGGTGATAACCTGACCTCAAATCGATTTTCGAAAAGAACTTAGCCCCTTGCAATGGATCAAACAAATCATCGATACGCGGAAGAGGATAACGATTACGGATAGTGATACGGTTAAGCTCACGATAGTCGATACACAATCGCATACTTCCATCCTTCTTCTTGACAAACAAAACAGGTGCACCCCAAGGAGAGACACTGGGTTGGATGAAACCATTCTCCAAGAGTTCCTGTAATTGTTCCTTCAACTCCTTCAAATCTAAGGGCGCCATACGGTACGGAGCTTTGGAAATAGGTTCAGCACCTGGGATCAACTCAATACCAAACTCAACTTCCCTAGCAGGAGGTATACCAGGAAGTTCGTCGGGGAAAACGTCGGGAAACTCTTGTACGACAGGAAGACTTTCAATACTAGGACTCTTCAAAGATGTATCTTTAATAGAAGCCAGAAAACCTTGGCAACCATGGGAAATCAAGGTTCGTGCCTTCATAGCAGAAATAATTTTAACAGATTTAAGAGGTTGAGAACCATGATAAATAAAATCAGGCTGATGCAAGTCGCCGAAAATCACATTTCAGGCATGGCAATCAATGGTAGCTCTATGCGAAGCCAACCAATCCATGCCAAAAATCACATCAAAATCGATCATATCAATAGGGAGTAAATTCGCCAGACGAATGCGGTCATCAAACCGTAAGGGACAATTCACATATTCATGTTCAATGAGTACATGGTTTTTCATTGGTGTTGAGATGGATATACGATTTTTTAGTGGTGTTGGGGTTATATTAAGTTTCTTGGCAAATGCAACAGATATAATGGAGTGTGTGGCACCAGTATCAAATAATGCAAAAACTGTACGATCACCAATGTAAAGAATGCCGGTAATAGTACCTGATAAGTTTGCTGCCTGATCACGCGTCATAGCATAAACACAACCCATAGTAGGAGCTGGCTTAGCGGAGTTCACTGATGTAATCCGTTTATCCTGGGGACAATCCCTCACCTTGTGATTAGTAGACCCGCAAGTGAAACATCCTCCAGTAGCTTTGTGACAAACGCCCGGGTGAGGCTTCCCGCAAGTAGCACAGAGAGGTGGAGGAGGTAAGGTCTCAGTAGGCCTCCTCTGACCCGAAGAACCTGAAGAACGACCCTGCTGAGAACCTAGAGTCGACTGATCCTTGTACTGACGCTGGTTGTTGTTGCCATAACCCTGACGGTCATTCCCATTCGTACCAGTAACCCTTTGATCCTGACCCCTGTACTCCTGTCGCCTCTGATCAAAACCCTGATCCTGGCGACCCCTGTGCTCAACACCCTGGTCCTGACGACCCCTATGCTCATGACCCTGGTCCTGACGACCCCTGTAGTTAATACGATCACCATCCCTGTCCCTCTTGTTCGAACCCCTATCAGCATGAAGTAACTCAATATTGCGGGCCGCGTCCGCTTCTAGTGCAACATTGGTGTAATCAGTATTCACGATCCGGTCTAATATCCACTTCTTCAGCCCCCACTTAAAGTGCCTAGCCTGCCTATGAGCATCACCCGCAATCGGTCCAACAAAACTAGCTAACCTCAGAAACCTCTGCATATACTCTCCAGACGATTCCCCATCCAACTGATGAATAGCCCCATACTCGCGCTCATACCTTTGCTGCTCGGAGAAAGGAAAGTACTGCTTATAGAAGATGTCACGGAAAGTATTCCATGCACAAGTGTCAGCAAAATTCTCTCCCTTAGCCAGAACATACGCCTTCCACCAATTCAATGCATCACCTTCCAACTTGAAGGTAGCCAAACGCATCTTGAATTCATCACCACAACCCAAGACCTTGAACAACTTCTCCATATGTGTGATCCAATCTTCCGCCTCTGTGGGAGTGGCAGCAGATCGGAAAGAAAGAGGCTTAAGCTTAGTGAACTTTTCAATCCAACCATGCATCCCGATAGGTGGAGCACCGCCACCCGACGAACCAGCACCATTTCTGATGTCATCGACGATTCTGGTCCTCAATTCAGCAGAGAGATTCGGGTGAGCATTAGCCAAAGCAGCGGCTATCATGGCCTCGAAGTCAGGGATATCATCCCCATTAGGATTTCTACGCGTATACACCATCTGAATGATCATCAAAGGATTTGTATGGTCAAATAAAGATGAAGTATGAAAGGAAAATACGCACAAGGAAACCTAATGTCTACCCAAATCCTCACAGGTCATAGCCTAAGCTCTACAGGTCGAACCTATGCTCCGATACCATAATTGTAACATCCCAACCCGACAAGGGTAGAAGTATCACATTATGGTGGCATATCAGAACATACATAAATAAACGCAAGCGGAAGTCTTAAACATAAATAATCAAAAGGAGTTAAGTCGAAGTGACTTAAACCAAAACATAAGTTCAACGAAAGGAAATACTCCAAAGGGATGAATAACAAATCATCCAAGTCTAAACAATGTCCTAACAATAGCAAAATAAATCTAAGATGACTAGGGTAAAGTCTTCACAAGCTCAACTCTCAACCCCAAAGCAACCCCAGCTCCTAGCTTAGATACCTGCCGCAGGAAAAGGAAAATGCGGCTGAGCTTAAAAAGCCCAGTGAACAGACATGTATAAACAAAACCAAGAGATAAGGAACGAACATATAAAGTACGGTGCATTGGGAAAAGAATGAAGTATAAACAAATGGGTATCAAAAGTACGGAAAAGTCAGTAATCTACCACGAGCCCGAACATAAATCAAATCAAATATCATAGTAACCATGGAGTAGCTAACTCCCGAATATGTGAAAGACGTGTATTGCACACAAGCATCAATAACCGAACATATCATATCATAATCATGTCATATCCAATCAGATAAGAATCGAACCTAGGATGCATCCATACGCCCCCGAACAAATCATATTGGCCATAACAAATGTAAAGTGCACATATCAAATCAAAATGGGACGGTGTGGAACATCACTCAACCACACTAGAGTCACGCCATTGGTGAATCAATGACACGGCCATGTTACCTTCATGGCTAGGAAACGAACTTGGCTCGGGTATCACACTGAAGGGTTCAAATGGCATATCATATGAAAGTTCATATCAAAGGTTCATATCAAATGTATCATATCAGAGGTTCAAGAGTATCCGTACGAATATCAAAACAAATAAAACAACCGATACAATGGTAGAGAGAAGGGGGTATCAAGAATATCCGTACCTCCAACCGAAAAATGCAAAACACGTCAGAAGATATAAAGATTAGAGTTTGTTAGGAAAAACAAACACCCTGTATCGATTCAGCCGGGATACCCGATCCCTGTATCGATCGTTATTTGTTATTGAGAAGGTTTTGACATATATGCCAAATATACAGTAAAGGAAAACTATATCGAGGATTCAAGGATTTATCATGTATCGAAGACCTGCCTCGAATCAGCATAAGTGAAGCTCGTCAGTACAGCTTGAAGACTTGTAAAAAGATCAAGTATGGAAACTGTCTCGACATCCTAAAAACAGTCACCTTCCATACAGTTCACAAAAGGACAAGAAAGAACACAAGTCAAGTTCCGTTGAACAAAGAAGTATTTAAATACTCAAGGATAAAGTATTTAAATACTGTCAGTCTTCAGATCTTCAGAATCCCGCGAAATCCGGATCATGTCATATTCCCGTTGAAGGAAAATCTTATTCAAACGGACATCTCAACGGATACTTTCTTCAGAGGCTATATATATCCTTGAAGACATTGAAGATCAGTAACTCACGAAATCTACTGAAGTAACCCAACTCTCAAAGCTATCAAAGTAATCATCTGAGCAAACATATCTCCAGAGCAAACTGCAAGTTAGAACGAAAGAGATATACAGTGCTCAAACATCAAGAACAGCTATCATCAGATCTTGATATTCAAAGTCATTGTTCTTACTGGTTACCTAACCTTTTACCTCTGTGTAAAAACCGAGCTCTGTGTGAACTCAACAAGTTATTCGACTGTGTGGGACGAATAAGGACGAAGCTTTGGGCGTGTGTGAAGAAGCTAGTCAAGAAGGAAGCTTTAACCAACTGTGTGAACGGTTGAAAGTGATATTCTTTGTATCAATCGTGTGAACGATACAAGGATAGGTTTGTTTATAATTACGTAGTTGTGTACGCAGAATTATTTAATAAACTTTTACTCTGTGTGGAGGACCGGTGGACGTAGAGGGACCTCGAACCACTTAAATTCTGTGTTATTTACCTTCGCTTTTCTTGTTTGAAATTACGTGATATATTAAGTATACACCAAATACTTTGTTCTTTGTATCCACGGCAATTAATCGTATCCAAGACTTCCGCTACGCACTCGTATTTAGATTCCATACGGTTTGTTGTTTAAACTACTTTTCCAAACTGTATCCAGTATACTTAAGTGGCCAACAAGTGGTATCGGAGCGGTTGATTCTAAAAAGAATCAGTCGTATTTCTTTTAACCGAATCAGATTCAAATCACTTATTTTCAAAACAGTTTCTTTCATTCCTATATTATCAGTATGGATACTTCTATGATTAACAAAGTCCCTATGTTCTCTATTAACGAATTTGACGACTGGAGAATTAGAATGGAAGCTCATCTTGCAGCAATGCACGAAGAGATGATCTTTGTTATACAGGATGGTCCGATCAAGATTATGAAGGTCAATCCAGCCGCAAGGATTGAGGGCCAAGCCCATGCTGAAATGCTCGAGAAGGAACGCGAGCAATGGACAACCGATGAAAGGAAGCGAGCCAATCTAGACAACGTGGCTAAGAACGCGTTATTTGTCACTCTTGACAAAGGCACGTTCTCAAAGGTAAAGTCTTGCAAAGCGACAAAGAAATCGGGATAAACTCAAGTTAATTTGTGAGGGAACCGAGCTCTCTAAAGAAAACAAGATTTCAAAATTTACTCAAGAATTTGAATCTTTTGAAATGAAACAAACGGAATCTCTTGAGGAACTTGACATCAGATTTACTGGTTTTGTTGGTGATCTTGATGGGTTGGGCAAGATTTACACCCAAAAGGAGAAGAACTTAAAATTTTCAGATCTCTCGGCCCAGATGGGACATTAAGACCACGACTATGCGTGTATCATGTAATCTTAATGAAATATCCACTTTTGATCTCTTCTCCGACCTTAAAGCATTTGAGTATGACATTGTGAGAAGAGAGAAAGTCAAGAATCTCCTTCAAAGGTCACGGCTCGTCAGTATCGAACCGTCGACACAGCTTGCCTAGCTCGTCGAAGCCCGGTCACAAGAACGCTGAGAGCGGCGACGACATCCTGTCACAAGATGAAATGGCGCTTCTAATGCATAAATTCAAAAAGTTTATCAAACAGTCTGGAAAGACTCCCTACAGGCCCAAACTTGTCAACAAGGTAAGTACCGAAACATCATCCGGTGATGCTAACCTGTGTTATAACTGCAGGAAACCAGGCCATTATGCAAACAAATGTCCTCATCCCAAAGTCCAAAGGTTTCCGGAGGCCGAGCAACAAGAGCGAGATGAAAGAAGACGTGCTTGGAAAGACAAGCTCAAGGACATGATTGGAGAATCGAAGCCTCCCCACACCATCCAAATCTGCAGAATGTCTTCAGGTGGTCACTGAAAGTGATTCATCTGACGATGAGTTCGATGATAAAGCATACATGTGCTTTATGGCTAAAGATGTTCCAGAAGGTTAAGACAGCGACGATGAGGTAAGTTCAACCTCAGTTATTCCATCTAATGCATCTCATACTTTCGAAAATATGATGAATGAATTCAAAAACATTCAAAAGGCCCATGAGACTCTAAAAACTGAGAATATACAGCTTCAATTAACAAATCTAGAGCTGAAAGATGAAAACGACTTGCTGAAAATAAATTATGAAAATATGTCTCTTGATTGTGAAACCAGCAAGGTCAATTTTGAAAAACTCATGGAGAGCAATCATCAACTTGCTCATGAACTAAATGAGGTTAAAACCCATAATGAGAGCAATACAAATGATTTGGTTCTACTACAAACCAAAATTACAACTCTTGAGAAGCGAGAAAATGAACTTGAGACCATTCTGAAGTCTTTTGAAAAATCGTCCAAAAGAATGGAAGAAATTCTGAGCACTGGGCAACATGCTCATGATAAAAGTGGCTTAGGATACAGCTCATGTTCGAATAAAGGTAAAACTAGTCTTGTGTTCGTCAAGAGTGTGGAACACATTCAGAATCGGAAGATGTTCCTAGTCCCATAAAGGAACCTCGTCTGAGAAAACCAAAAGTCGCCATTCCGCCTCCACAACTCTACAATTCGAGACAGTGGAACCAACAACCACTCGAAGGCGTAATCTAAAGCATGCTCCCCAAGCATATCATCAAAGCCGAAAGTCATTCGTAAAGAAGACGGTATCCAACCACCAAAGGCCCGCACAAGCATTCTCAAGATGGTGCACCTAGGTATTGGATACAGAGCCCCGTTATCCCTCAAGACACAGATGCCGGTTCAAGATCAACAACAAAGATTGGGAATCCAACCGGAGACCCGAGAAGACAAGGCGTTAGGCCTAGGAAAATGGCTCCACCTCCTAGACGGCACTCGTCTTTGGAATAATAATAATAACCCCGATTTTTACATGCATAATAATTATCATGATTATAACAACTACGGATATGCCCCGTAGATACCGCAATCTTATGCAGTACATCCTACAATAAACCAATTGCTGTCAGGAAAATCTGGGTACCTAAAGGAACTAACATATATGGACCCAAAATCAAAGGGGACCTAAATCTACCTAATTTCTTTGTTACAGGACATTCTAGAGGAGGATACAGGTACTTCGATAGTGGATGCTCTCGTCACATGATGGAGACAGGAGCAAGCTATCTCGATTTTGTAGAAGGTCGCGGTCCAAAAGTTCGCTTCGGTGATAAATCTAAAGGAAGAACAAGAGGGAAAGGAAACCTACTTGTCGGGAAATTCAAAGTCACCGATGTCGCATATGTTGAAGGCTTACAGTATAATCTACTTAGTATTAGCTTGTTCTGTGATAAACAGTTCTCGGTGAAGTTCTATATAGATCATTTGTAGAGTCAAGAACATCCAAACCAAGGAAGTTGTACTTACGGGAAGCGAGATCGGTAATATGTACATTCTTCGGAAGCCTATGAGCTCCTCAATTCCATGTTTTGTTGCCAAAGGCACTGCAGATCTTAGCTGGCTATGGCACAAGAGGATGTCTCACGTCAACTTCAAGACGATCAACAAGCTTTCAAGACATGGTATGGTAAGAGGTTTGCCAGATGTGTCATTCAAAAAGGACAGCGTCTGCGGACCATGCCAGAAAGGCAAGCAAATCAAGTCAACTCTGAAGAGCAAATCCTACCTTTCAACCCAAAGAGTATTGGAAATGCTACACATGGATCTCTACGGTCCTGTAGACCCAGTAAGTTTGGGAGGTAAGAAATATTGTATGGTTGTTGTTGATGATTATTCCAGGTATGCTTGGACGATCTTTCTTAGCAAGAAGAAGGAAACAACATCAAGGCTGCCCGAGCTCCTGAGAAAGTTGCAGAATGAAAAAGCATCGAGTATCGTGTGCATTCGTTCCGACAGAGGTACTGAATTTACTAACCGCTTTATAGAGCAATACTGTTCGGAGAATGGAATACAGCACGAGTACTCAGCTGCCCGAACACCTCAACAAAATGGTGTTGCCGAGCGAAAGAATAGGACGTTGAAAGAAGCAACAAGGACAATGATTGCCGAAAGCAAATTGCCGCAGCGTTTCTGGGGTGAAGCAACCAATACAGCGTGCTACACTCAAAACCGCTGTATCGTCAACAAGCACCACAACAAAACAGCTTACGAGGTATGGAACAACAAAACTCCACTAGTTTCGTATTTTCACATTTTTGGATGCAGGTGTTACGTATTGAACAATGGGAAGGACCAACTTAGAACATTTGATGAAAAATCAGATGAAGGAATATTCGTAGGATACTCCTCCGTCAGCAAAGCTTTCAGAATCTTTAATAAAAGGAGGCTGACGATCGAGGAATCAGTTCATGTAGTGTTCGACGAACCACACCATGACCCTACAGGAGTAGATAATATCACTCAGGACATTCACCATCTATCTATCTTGGATCCACCTACACCCATAGAACCTGTAGTTGATTTAGAAATCAACCCCGCAGCTGTAAGAATCGATGTGGTTGAAGCTGACGCATGTCAAGCCGTACCCACGAAACTTTCGATACGATGCGGGATCTGAACTAGAACCCGACCAAGATGGTTGAGAGATCACCCGCAAGAGCTGATCATTGGAAACATTAATGCGGTGTTTCTCGTAGGAGAATACAGAGTACACAAGGAAATGTACTTTGTGCACAAGAAGAATCTAATGTCAAGTCTCACGTTTCTTGAATGGAAATCTCAATCCGAACTTAGGAGACTCAATATGTGCACTATCGCTGTATTCTTAGCCCAATCCGAACCTGTTTCGACCATAGACGCTCTTAACAACTCTCATTGGATTACATCTATGGAAGAAGAGCTTAACGGTTTCGAAAGAAATAATGTATGGTATCTTGTACCCAGACCGACACACCAATCGGTTATAGGAACCAAATGGGTATTTCGAAACAAAAAGGATGGAAATGGACTTATCATAAGAAACAAATCCAGACTAGTAGCACAAGGCTATTGTCGGGAAGAAGGAATCGACTATGATGAAACCTTCGCCCGTAGCAAGACTAGAAGCCATCAGATATTTTTAGCCTTTGCCGCCCATAAGAATTTTATCGTATACCAAATGGACGTCAAGAGTGCTTTCTGAATGGAGAGCTTTGAGAAGTTTATGTTGAACAACCACCGTGGTTTGCCAACACAGACGGTATCGATCTAGTTTACGAGCTAAGGAAAGCGCCTGTACGGACTTAAACAAGCCCCTAGAGCACGGTACGAAACCCGTCCCAAGATTCTAACCAACAACGGATTTGAGAAAGGTCTTGTCGACAAAACATTGTTCAAAATACAGAAGGAGATGACCTTCTAATGGTACAAATTTATGTCGATGATATTATTTTTGGTTCAACTAACCTTGCTCTATGTCAAAGGTTCTCACATCTCATGCAAAGCAAATTTGAAATGAGTATGATGGGGAACTTAGTTATTTCCTAGGTTTGCAGATAAAGCGGATGCCTACGGTATATTCATCAACCAGAGAAATACGGCAAGGAGCTTCTCAACAAATTTGGAATGAACACTTCCAAATCTTCGCTAACCCCCATGAGCACTTCCGTGCAAATTAGTGCCGATGAAGCCGGAAAGCCGTTTGACCAATCACTCTACAGAAGCTCATTGGTTCGCTCCTGTACCTAACGGCTAGCAGCCCGATATCCATTTCTTTGTTGGAGTGTGTGCGAGATACCAAGTTGCACCTAAGGAATCACACTTCAATACTGACTAACGAATCTGAAATACGTTAAAGGAACAGTCGATGCAGATCTGTGGTATCCTAAGGAAGGCGGATTCGATTTAGTTGGATCTGACTCGGATCTCGGAGGTGCAAGCTAGATAGGAAGAGTACAAGTGGAACTTGTCACTTTCTTGGACCTAGGCTCGTTTCTTGGTTCAAGAAGAAGCAATTGACAAATTCTCTTTCCACTACTGAATCAGAATACTATGTCATTGGTAGGCCGTATGCGAGATCCTTTGGATGCAAGAACAACCTGCCGATTATGGAATCGATGCCAGAGAGACTCCAATCATGTGTGATAGCACGAGTGCAATTGCAATCACGCACAATCCAGTTTAGCACTCGCGCACTAAGCATCTCAACAAGAAGCAACAATTCAACAGGAATCATGTCTAGAACAATGATGTTTTCTGGAAAAAGTCCATACAGACATCCAGTGGCCGACATTTTCACCAAGCCTCTCGACACGGCAAGATTCAACATGCTAAGAACAGAATTGGGAATACTACGGCGGACTCCTGTAAGTAAATTTACCGCTTTTACTCAACAATTGAGGGGGAATCAGTAAGACCGTGATTACTGTACCCAACATTAATTATCTGTTCACTCGAAACATCAATACTGATCAGTAGCGAACGAAGGCATATGAATACTACGGTGATGTGTGCAATAATTAAGGGGGAATCTTGTAGGACCCATGAATACGACATTAATCCAACTATTCTTTGTATGGAATTTAAAACCTATTAGTACCTTTTTAAGGGGGAACGCTGTATCGACGCGGAGAACGGACATACTATAGGATTTCGATTCAAGATATAATATAATATTATTTCCTTTTTAAAATAATTTTTGTCCACGTGCCTGTTTTATGTCAAACGTCATGTTCATTAAATGCCTTACGACATCGGACAATCGAATCTCAAAAGCCGCGATGTTTTCAAATTGTTTATTATTTTTAAACCGCCGTTTTAGGCATTTAGGGTAATCAACCTATGTCGAAGTGGGACCCATTGTATTTTAAAACCTTTTAATGGATTAGCGTATCAGTTATACTAAATCCATCCCGACCGTCGATTTCAAAAACGGTTCCCATCCCTTAAAATCGACCACTCGTACTCTGCAAACCCTATTTCGCCCAAGTATAAAAGGATCAGATTCGCCATTAGAGACTCTTTACGCGTGCAATTACAAGAGATCTCAAGCAAACAAACTACATATTTTCTGCATATTCACTGCGAATTTCTCTGTTTTCTTCCACCTTCGTTTTAAGCAAACATCCATGGCTAGTCAATCTTCATCCCCGCTCAAGAAAACCTCCAACATCATTGATGGCGGATCTTCTCGAAACCCGTCATCATCGAGCGTATCATCTCCGAAATCAACGACACCGAACCGATGGAGTATATCATTACTCGTCTTGAACAACAAGGACTCTATCGCTTTGGAAGCAAAATCGCGACAAATACGACGCTCATCTAGTTGAGGAATTCTACCTCAACGCGCCGTTCGTTTTCTCTCACTAGCCCGGGGAGGACATGTTGCGACATCACCGCAATACCCAAGGAGTGCATGTACGCATCAATAGCGACCTACTTGAGAAAATCTACAGTGCCGCCGACGGCCTGACCATGGACCAGCTTGAGACGTTTGGGTCTCAAGAACTGATTACCAAGTTTTATGGACTATTTACCGGGTCCAAAGTGGTTGATATGGTGACAACCACGTGCCACAAGAAAAATTTTCTTCTTCATTTCGTTTATCTCCACGATTTACATTCGGGATCATTGAAAATCGAACCGGCGCGTTCGAGATGTGCACGAATCTTAGGTTCAGAATGATGGTCGCTATCTTGACCTGTGAAAAGGTCAACTGGTGTCAAATCATTTTGAAACGACTTCAGGAAGAGGTGTGCAAACCAGCCACTCAAAAGAAATCATTCGGTTTAATGCTAAACTACATTCTGACAAGGTGCGGAGTCAAGCAATCCGCCGATGCCAAGAAAAATAGCTCACGGATATATTTAGGAGGCGTCAAACCCTCTGCCTATAACCAGCGCACAATGCATGCCAATCACCCGAGAACAAGGCACATGCCTATTTCTGACAATCCCAGAGACGAAACCGTGAAGGTCCCTGAATTGGAATCTTCAAAGAAGAAGCGCAAGCGTTCTCACAGCAAGAAGCACTCTGCTGATGAGAAGTCGAAGAAGAGACTCCGGAGGCTCTCAAAAATCAAAGCTAAACACTCCGAGGATGTCTCGCCCGTGGCGCAACCCACTGATATAGCACCCCAGGGCCCAACCCCTGTGGAAGAGGTGTCTCCTACTGCATCGACAGTACATCCCGAGCCCTTGGCGGCTACGATGGATTTAGAGACATCTGCCAACATTCAAGACGTTAGCACGTCGGCTGCCCATTCGGAGCCAAAAGCTACTTCTCCTCTACGGGATCTCACACCCGTACAGGATCCAACTTCCTTCGGGGCACCATCCCCTGCAAGGAGTCCATCTTCCGTACAGGATCCCATACTGCAGGAATCCTCAAACAGCGTCTCAGACGTGATTCAAGTCCCTCCCAGACTCAATTATAAATCAAACACTTCTTTCGGTACAAATTGAACAGGCGTACGAAAGATTTCTGCAATGAAAAAGCTTTAGGCTAGCTCCGTACGACACTCTGTACAACTGGAGCGAATGGAGCCACGAAGAAGGATTTGTCTCCGAAGTAACTGACTCAACTGAAATTGAGGCACTGCTTCGATGGGACAACGCCTCTTGCAAAGATCTCATTGAAAGCCACCTGCTGCACAAATCCGACGCCAGAAGAAAAGGAAAGAAGAAGTCAGAGGACTCTCCCATCAATCCAAAAGACGACGACGACCACTACTCAGACGACGACGACGATGCTCTTCAAGCAGGTCTGAGATTGAGCCGTGAAGAGGCTGAAGACCAAGCCACCTCTCCACCCAGAAACGACGAAGGGCCATCTACCCAAGCTAATCCACCTTCGCCACAGCCGGAGAACATTCCCGAACAGGAGGAATCAGTCCCTCCAGTCGAGGAAAATCAAGAAATTTTGGAACAGGCACCCGAGCCTGTTGCGACCAAAGAAGCCAGTCCTACAACCCAACAGGAGGATTCAGTCCCTCCTGCCTCCATGTCTGTCGAAGAACCTTCGCCACAGGACGCTTCTGAACCAACTGTCGCCATTCCACAAGAAGCTACTCCCGCCCCTGCAACCATGGAATCCGAGGACGGTAACGAACCTGAGGATGTCCAACTTACTTCACGTCCATCCGTGAACGTAAGAAGGTTAAATGGTGCTGAAGACTTCGCTCAGCCTGACTCTCCTATCTCTGCTGCACGCAAAGAGCGCCTGCAAGCTCTTGGCCTTCAGACTGTATTTATCCAAGATGCAGTTAACGCTCTCTCTTCCGTAGAAAAGGCACTGAACTGGATGCACACCTCTGCAGTTGAAGAAATGACAAGTCTTCAACACGAAGTATCTCGAGTTGTCGAAGCATTCATCATCTTGCCAGAAGTGTTCAAGCAAGCCTTGAAAATCATGGAAGATAAACAAGCGCAACTGCTGAAGGAGGAAGCTTCGAAGACAAGAATTGCTGAAGCCAAGACCGCTTGTGCAATGATAGAGAACAGCTCTCAGCTGCGTGCGCATGACAAATCCATTCAAGAGATGTCGCAGACTCTTTCCTCCCTCGTTGAAAGAATAAACAGCATCGAGACCAAACAGGACGCCGCTCTTGAAATCCTGCAAAGTCTTGATGAGGCCAAAAAGGGGGAAGAAGCTCGAGAAGCTGCAAGGAGAATAAGATCGCAACAGAAAGGGAATTTGAGGTCGCTCGCAGCGGATAGCCGCCGAATTGAACAAGCTAGCACCTCAACCCCAAAGTTTTAGAATTTCGGGCTGCACAGAATTCCATGACCCAAATGTCCCTTGGCAAAATCTTGTTCAAAGACCTTCGGAAATACGTCTGCCAACCAACCGCAACCCAACTGCCGAAGAAGTGAAGCACTGGAGGAAGAATGAACTGATGAGATATTTTGTCAGACTCATCAGGGAATCCGCCATCTTCAAAAATTATAAGACATTGGCGGAAGCGGCAGATAAATTTTCAAAGATGCTAGAAGAAGGTAAGCTCCCTCTCCAAATCGAAATGAAATCAAAACATAGAAGAGGAGATCGGGTCACCCATCCAGAGGATTGGATACTTGCCTTTGATCGTTCTTATGAAGGAAGAGCAATTTACCAAGAACGAGGCAATGATTCACTTCAAAACTGGTGGCGCGGCACCGAGAATGAGCCAGGAAGGAGACCTTGGAGGCATGCGGATCAAAGATAAAGAGCTGAAATTTATGTATATTATTGTTGTTTTTGTAATTTCTATTCGACACAAACTTTGTACCCAATCTTTTTGAATATCAATAAAACAGTTTGTTTGTCTTGAAAGATTACAACTCGTAATCTACTGTGTTAATATATGATTACTTAAATTGTTTGATAGGAATCTCAAGTTAGATAAACTTGATTGAAAAATTAAGCTGTACGAACTAGTCTACGAACAGTTCATAGTTTCAGTTGTAAACTTAGAATACATTGTAAGATTGTGCTGCCGCGCCAATCATAGGCTTAAGTTGTAATAAATCTCAAATCAGATCGAACGTGCTGCGAGCGGTTCATTATTGTAGACTAAGTCACTAAGTCAGACCTATTGACAAAAGACCAAGAAATCTGCCAGAAGTCATCAAAGAAGAACGCTTCATGAAGAAGGTTTTGGCATCATCAAGAAGACTCGAAGAGTTTAAGTTAAGACTTGGCAAATTGTCAAAAAGGGGGAAATTGTTAGGAAAAACAAACACCTGTATCGATTCAGTAGGGATACCCGATCCTGTATCGATTGTTATTTGTTATTGAGAAGGTTTTGACATATATGCCAAATATACAGTAAAGGAAAATCGTATCGAGGATTCAAGGATTTATCATGTATCAAGACTCCTCGAATCAAGATAAGTGAAGCTCACAAGATGACTTGAAGACTAGTAAAAAGATCAAGTATGGAAACTGTCTCGACATCCTAAAAACAGTCACCTTCCATAGAGTTCACAAAAGGACAAGAAAGAACACAAGTCAAGTTCCGTTGAACAAAGAAGTATTTAAATACTCAAGGATAAAGTATTTAAATCGCGCCTTGAGATCTTCGTAATCCCGAAATCCGGATCATGTCATATTCCCGTTGAAGGAAAATCTTATTCAAACGGACATCTCAACGGATACTTTCTTCAGAGGCTATATATATCCTTGAAGACATTGAAGATCAGTAACTCACGAAATCTACTGAAGTAACCCAACTCTCAAAGCTATCAAAGTAATCATCTGAGCAAATATATCTCCAGAGCAAACTGCAAGTTAGAACGAAAGAGATATACAGTGCTCAAACATCAAGAACAGCTATCATCGATCTTGATATTCAAAGTCACTGTTCTTACTGGTTACCTAACCTTTTACCTCGTGTAAAAACCGAGCTCGTGTGAACTCAACAAGTTATTCGACTGTGGGACGAATAAGGACGAAGCTTTGAACCGTGTGTGAAGAAGCTAGTCAAGAAGGAAGCTTTAACCAATCTGTGTGAACGGTTGAAAGTGATATTCTTTGTATCAATCTGTGTGAACGATACAAGGATAGGTTTGTTTATAATTACGTAGTTGTGTACGCAGTAATTATTTATTAAACTTTTTACTCCTGTGTGGAGGACCAGTGGACGTAGAGGGGTTTACCTCAAACCACTTAAATTACTGTGTTATTTACCTTCTGCTTTTACTGTTTGAAATTACTGTGATATATTAAGTATACACCAAATACTTTGTTGCTGTATCCACGGCAATTAACTGTATCCAAGACTTCCGCTACGCACTCAGATTTAGATTCCATACAGTTTGTTGTTTAAACTACTTTTCCAAACTGTATCCAGTATACTTAAGTGGCCAACAGAGTTTACTCCTTCTTCAGCGAATATACACAAATTAGGTTCATTTTATGCTTATTAGCTCATAATGTCATAACGGGTTCTTAATTACTTAACACTATTTATTAATGTGATTAGAGTTTCGTTATTGTAATTAGGTTAATATATGACCGATTGTATCATAATTAATGTTCAAATGCATTTTAGGGTTCAAGTATATTAAATGGTATCAAAATCACAACAATCTTAATCTTCTAACAAAATTCTGGTTTTACTATGTTTTAGCCTTCATTTTATGAACTTTAACACCATACCAGATGTCAAAGTAAAAATTCACCAAAATTACCACTGAAGCATATATGTCTTAGAGGTCTACTTGAATTTTCTCAGATTTTATTCATTAGTACAAGCACACAATAAAAATCACTCTTTACACGACTGTCCAGAAAGTAAACTGCTGAAACACCCAGAAGGTATACATTACAAAGGCATATCAAAACACTTTGAGAAAATCCACAAAATTTCCAGAACTTAGAAAACATATGAAATATAACTCCTGTAAATTTGCAAGTCATAACTCCTTATAGTTTTCAAATGAAAAATCATGAAACCAGACTGAATTTAAATTCTTAAAACTCAGGTTTTGACATATGATCCCGTAAAATTCAAAAGCACGACCAAAACAACTCCAATTCCCTTCAAACCAATTGGAAAACTTAAATAAGACATTAAACTAAGTTTTTATGCAAAAGTACAGAATTAAATCCTTATGTAACTCGAGCTATAACGCACACATATTCAGCTTTTCAAAACTGTCTCCTTCAGAAATCCGTTTTAGACCATTTTTAACATGTTTTACTTACACAAACGCACCCGAGACCTATATATATCACAAGACCTGGTTTAATTAATATATTAACCCACATGTTTCCAGCCTTTGGTGGTCATACACATGACACACACATAACACAGAATTTACGAGTCAAGTGAACACATGAAATCATACCAAACAAGCCCTAGTTCTCTAGTATCAAATGCATATGTTTCTCATGAACACTTAGGGTTTTATATCAGATTTTAAAGGCACGTAATAGAGATCATATTAGGTCGAATAGATCAGGTTTAAGGTCGAATTAATAAGGAGTTGAATCAGATCAGAAACATAAGTTGATTTGATTTGGTATTTACATATCGAAACATCCAATACCGTTATGATTTTATGTGATCTTCTATATACGTTTTAACATATAATTCGAATAGAATAGATCAGACCTTTGTTTAGTATGTATACGAATTAGATTTCAAGTTTATATATATTCAGATTATATGTGAAATCATGTGTTGAATAGAAAAGAGATACAAGATCGATTAGAGATACCTTATGATGAATCGAATAAAGGAGAGAACAAGAACGAAACCCTCACGAATCAAACCCTAATCACGATCCAAACAACAAGCACCAAGGGTTCACGATTACACGACCTCAGCAACACTTTTTAAGGGCCACGAACAGCAGCAACCTTGATCTTTGATAGAGAAAAATAGTAGCAGCCTTATGAATGTGTGGTTGTTTGTGTTTTGGTCGAATGATAGGAATGGGAGAAGGACAAGAAATCACATTATTTAGGAAGAGGAGGAGGTAATGATTAGAAGAGATTAATGGAATATGAAGATGCAAAAATTTTGGAGGTTATAAACATAGAAACTTTTTTTTTTATGCATGTAATTTAGGAAGGTGCATAATATGTGCAACACTTATTTATATTAGGTAAACGTATGTGAGTTAATTTTAATTTAATTATAATACATAACATATAGTTTAGGTAAAGGTTTTAAATTATAGCAAAACTTAGGTTAGGCTTCGAATTAATTAGAAAATATGGAAACCGAATTTTAGGGTTTTACATACTCGTACCGATTATAGAGGTGATTTATACCCGAAGGTTATACCACTTAGTTCCGTACAACACTTACTCCCAATTACTATAATATATAATTATTGACTCATTCATCTTATATTTATGCATACAATATAGATGTTCATAAATATACATTTTTATAATTAATATATTTGAGCAACTAGAGATTTTAATTCAATCGATTTATTAATCAGATGACCCACCCGATATTTAACAGGCGTGGTTTTGGGGCGGAGCCTCTAAATGTATATAGTTTTTACTAGGTGTATTCGTACATTGAGTTTTATAAGTCAGAGGTGTTTCCCCATTACGTATTTTTTTCCATTTTGGTTTTGGCAATATTTCTTAACGCCTCTTTGGTTGAAGTTTTAATGCTTCAATTTTCTAAATTTGTTAAGAATTGTTTGACTGCCATATCAAATATGGGCTCATAGACTATAATAACTCAATGGAATTAGTTTTAATGTGGAAGACATAAGAATATCTCTATACCTTGTCCCCAGCGAAAGAAGAAATCAAGCACACCTCACACCATAAAATGACAAAAGGAAGTGACATGGAAGGAGAGAGCAAGAAGGTGGGAGGGGCATGGGTTGGTGAGAAATTTTTTGTTCCATATAGACCTTCTCCTTAGGGAATTTACTTAGGTACACTTTTTTCACATCCATTTGCCATATTTCATAATCCAAATGAGCCGATATAGCAAGCATTATACAAATAGATTTTATCATGGATGTAGGGCAGAAGGTTTCGAAGTAATTTACTCCTTATCTTTAGGAATAACTCTTTTCCACAAGTCTGGTCTTATATGTATCAACCTTGCCATCTCCATCAGTCTTTCTCTTGTAGATCCATTTATTTCCAATTGTCACTATGCCTGTAGGACGATCTATTAAAGTCTAGACCTGATTAGCATGCATTGCCGACTGTCACCATCACTTATCTAGCTCCAAGCTTCCTACTTTGTTCGAGATCCTGAATCATTGTACATATATGGGAACTCACACCACAATCAAGTATTCAATAAGTAGAATGAACGGCTACAAAACAATTATTTTCAAAACTAGCAGTTCCATACCTCAAGGTGCATTGCGGTCAAGTTCTGGATAGTGCCTCCACTACTACAAAACAGGCTTTTAACAGCGATTAAAATGTCCAATTAACGGCGGTTCCGGAACCACCGTTATATGTACCGCTGTTAATTTTAACAGCGGTTTTGAAAACTGCCGTTGAATTTGTCAAATAACGGCGGTTCATAATAACCGCTGCTAAATGCGTTACGGCGGTTTCTGGTAACCGCTGTTAAATATGCCATTTAACAGCGGTTATAGGTAACCGCTTTTAAATCTGATACTTAACAGCGGTTATAGAACCGCCGTTAATTTTACAAATAACAGCGGTTTCGGAGGAACCACTGTTGAAGTTTTAAAAATTTTGTCCAGATTTTCCCCAAATTTTTCATTATTTTGCACAATTCAGTACCTGAATCGGATCAAACTAATCAATAAACCACCAATTCATCGAATCCAAACACACTGATAAGAACTAACCAACACCAAATTCATTGAATTGAAAAAGATAGTACAAAAAAACCCAATTCATCCAAAATAATTCATACAAATATCAAATGTACAATTCATACAAATAATTCACACAAAAACACCAAAATCATGTCGCGAGACGATTTCGAATCTCCAAGAAATAAAGTCCCCAATCAACTCGAATTTTATCAAAAACAACTTCAGACAGTGCTCCAACATCATCAAACATCTGCACATATAAACGTATAATAAACAAATTTTAAATGTAAAAGTGTAAACAGTTTTATCACCACTTCAAGTTAAAAATATACTACCTCCATCCAACCATCCAAAATACGCGCTCGGGTGATAGTCGACATCCAGTGCATAACATAATAACCACACTCCCAACCTCTATTTTGTTTATTACACTAAAACAAAATAAGACACAATTATATGAGTCGCTTTCAGTAAATAAAATCAACACACAACATACACAGTTAAAAAACACACAAACTGATACAAACACATAAAGCACACAAGCACACAAACACACAATGCACAAAAAAAAACACAGACACACAGCACACACACACACACTTCACACACACTGCACACAAACATACACAAACACACACATACACACAGTACCCACACACACACACATTGCACACAAACAAACACACACACACACACACACACAGTACACATCACACAAACACAAACACACACAGCACACAAACACACACACACACACACACTGCACAAATAGAAAAAAAAAAACACAAACACACACACACACACTGTACACAGCATAAACACAATACACACACAAACAGAAAAAAAAAACAACACAAACATAAACACACACAACACACACAATACACACAGCACACACACACATACTGCACACAAACACACACATACACACAGTACACACACACATTGCACACACACACACACACACACACACACACACATACACACAGTACACGCACATACACACTGCACAAACAGAAAAAAAAAACACAAACACACACACACTGCACAGCTAAACACACAATACACACACAAACAGAAAAAAAACACAAACACACAATACACACACAAACATAAACACACACAACACACATAGTACACAGCACACACACACACACACACTGCACACAAACACACATTATTGATAAGGCTAACGAAAACTTGCAATCACTTAAAACTAGGAGTTCTAAAAAATTTTCCACAACTTTCCCAAATACAGAAGGCCGGAAACCAAATTTGTGAGATCTTTTGCAGCACTTTCCAGATTATGAGGGAGTAACAGTCCTATTTCGGCCAAATTCCCATGATTTCTCAAGTCAACAAGTATCATTCTCCACTCTGCATCTATGACAAGCTATGGTTTTATTGAAGACAGGAATCGGTATTATATAGAAAAAAAGGATAACGTACAATCTATCCCTTGGTTCTCATTCTCACATTCTGAAATATACATATATAAATGTCACGTGCTCAACTTGTTGACTTGTTCACGGAGTTTCAGGATTCTGTGTCAGACAACTCATGATCTTACTCTGGATCTGAGGTTTATGGACTCCCCAAGACTCGAACCATGTACAGTTTAGTGGAACCAAGGGTCCAGACCTTGCAATGATTCATATGTAACCTGGAAGGTACAGGATTCAGTTCGAGTCTTGGGGAGGACATGAAACATGGGACAGGCCAAGCGTAAGATTATGAGATGTCTGTCACGATTCATGAAACCATAGCCAAACACAATATATTGAGCAATTTTATTCTTACATATTCAAGCAATGAAAAATGATTTTATCATATTCAATCCAAAGCACTTGTTGAAGGAGGGAGCCTAAGATCGTTACTTGACACAAATAAAAACACAACATAACAAGCAGGGGCTTTTACTCAATCACATCGTGGTTTAAGGTTCATCAAAAAATGGTTTAAGCGTCAATACCAGAAGCGAAAGTTGAGACTTTTCTAGTTTCCAATCAAATAAGTATCAAAAACAGAAAACAAAAAAAAATAAACGGAAGCAACAAAGCCCGGATCCATAATGGCTCACTCTCAACCAATCAAAGATGAAATAAAAACGAGAACAGTGATCAACCAGATACATAACTAATATAATCTTCTTACAGGCCAACACAAAATAGACATTCTTGTCTACTATTCATTCACACACTCACTCACAGCACACCCAACACACACTGCACACAAACACACACAGACTAACACAAACAAACGGACACTTCATACACGATATGTTGGGAGAAGATCCTTAAGACGAAAGTTAGCATCTATACCAAAGGGAGAAGATCCTTACGACGTTAACCACGTCTATCCCAAAATAATTTGTGTTTCCAAAAACAATATTGTCGTACACACTCAAATATTCATACACACAAACACACATATTTACACTCATGTAATTACATGTATTACCTTGGGATATATCCAACTAACCGCCTGCTTTGATTTACTTGTATGCATACCATCCATGGTCTTGAATGCGGTCACGGCACGCTTAAAAGTAACAATAATATATTGAGTCGTTGATATAAAATTTTAAAGCAAATATGTTATAAATAAAATCTTACTTTTGGAGTATGGCCTTAATGCAAGAGTCAGGCCTACTATGTAGTGAGCAAAACCATATAATAGTTCCTCTTGCTGGCAAAATGACCAGAAGTTGCCAATGATACCTACATAGATAAATGCATTTGAAAGAAAGAACATATTACAACAGTATGTTGTAAAAAAAAAGGAAATAGTTTTGTTAAAAAGAAAATATTTTGAAATTTACAATCTTTTATCTTACTTATGATGGTAAGCTCCCATGTATATTTGCTTCTTCGACTCAAGCATACGCGTCGATATATATCTCGAGATCTCCTCTCCCCTCTATCCCATATTTTGTATGGATTGAGGATCAAAATATCCATACAAAATCTCGTCCATCGTGCCTACATTCATATTAGACAAATACCTAATTTGTTAAGCAAAATATTAATATAAAAAAAAACACTTCACACACTGCACACAAACACACACACACACACACTGCCACACAATAAAAACACACACACACACACTGCACACAAACACACACACACACACATTGCAGATACACACACACACACTGCACACACAAACACACACTGCACACACACACACTCCACGCAGTAAAAAAACACATTGCCACACAGTACATACACACACACTACAGACACACAGCACATACAAACACACACACACACACACACACTGTACACACACACATACTACGAATGTCGAAAAATTCCATAAAGGAAATTACTCACATAGTCCAGAGCTGTAAAACTCATAAACTAAGCCACTCCTTTCCTTGAACGATCTCTAAAATATCAGTGTGATGTACAATGGAACATCATCACCACCATAGCCAAAGATAGCTGTATCCCACGGCACTGATATCGGATTATTGTACAGACTCGACACAGCACTAAGTAAGTCTTTCATGATGTCATCTTTGGTCCTCGAACCGTCATTGTGACGAGCCTGCTTCTTTGGTCGCTGAATACAAACAAACACACACACACACACTGCCACACACACAAAAACACACACATACAGCACAAAAACACACACTGCCACACATACAAAAAAAACACACACACAGCACACAAACAAACACATACACACTGCCACACACACAAACACACACACACACACATCATACAAATAAAAACACACACACAACATAAAAAAAACACACACACACAGTACAAACATACACACACTCACAGCACAAAAACACACACACTGCCACACGCACAAAAAAACACACACACAACATACTACAAACACACACACACTGCCACACACACACACACACACACTGCCACACACACACAAACACATACACAGCACAAAAACACACACACACACACACACTGCCACACACACAAAAAAACACACACAACATACAAACAAACACATGCACACTGCCACACATACAAAAAAACACACACACAGCATACAAATAAACACACACACACACACACACACACACAGCATAAACACACACACACACACAGCATAAAAACACACACCCACAGTACACAAACACACGCACACTGCACAAAAACACACACACACACACACTGCCACACACACAAACACAACACAAAAAAGCACAAAAAAACACACACAGTACACACAATTCTTAATACAAAAAGAGAGTCATGTACCAATATATCCTGCCACAACATTTCTTTATCCGGCTTGTCAGGTACTTGCTTCCAACTCTTGTACAGTATCGAGACATGATCTTTGGCAAGTTTTCCTAAGTACGTACTAAACTTCAAAGTGTGTTCGTATTTGATCTTTCCCCGTACTGGATCAATGTGAAGAGGTAATTTTTTCCGTCAACACGGCGTTTCGACATACTTCTACATCGTGTGGGATTTCTCGATGTAGAAGTACTACGTGTATGAGCATCGGGAGACCGGGAGGAATGAGGAGAACGAGCGGGAGGAGTGTGAGGGGAACGAGAAGGAGACGTCATGTGCCTGCATTAACAAATAAATTTAATCACCAACCACAATATACACCGCACACATAAAACACACACAACGCACACACACACACTGCACACATTCACACACTACACACACTGCACTCAACACACACACATACTGCACACACTCACACACACAAACTACACACTGCACTATCTCTCTCACACACACACACTGCACTCTGCACTCACACACACACACTGCACTCTGCACTCTCACACACACTGCACACAAGCACGCATACTGCACACACACACACACACAAACACACACTACACACACTGCACTCTCACACACACTGCACTCTCACACACACTCACATACACACACTATACACCAATTTATAGTATGGACCTGAGTTCGATTTCAGATTTTAAGAGTCATTTTCAGTTTTCTACAACAATTTTGTAAGTTTTATTTTATTAATAATATTTTTTTTGGACCATTTCTCGATTGTCATTAGTTATCTTATGAGGCTTTTAATGTTTTATTAATATGTAAGTTTTATTGTACGACTCGCGAGTCGACTCGTACGAGCTGATCGTTTTTTAAAACATTGCTATACACACTATACACAGTGCATATACACACACACACACATTTTTTTTAATAACAAATAATGAAATAATATTAAATACTAAAATATAAAAACTTGATTCTTCATAACAGAACGTTCAACATTAATACTAAAATTCAACAAAACCAACTTTATCATTAACAATGTCACAAAATTGAACATTAATACTACAATTCAACATAATCGACTGTGCCTTCATCATCAACTATCTAACTTGACTCTAGATAACAACGTTTTCCCATATGCCTTCATCATGATCATCTCGAATGGCATGTATGTCGTCTGCTACATTTTCTTCAACGATAGTCGGCATCCGTGTTGATAAAGGAATAAACTCACAAATGTCAAAACTTGACTCTTCAGTTTCATTAATATCCACACTTCTACTCGGAATGACCACTGACAATATTTCATTGCATGGATCATTGATATAAAACACCTATTTAGCTTGATATGCCATGATAAAACGCTCGTCAGTGTAAGCTATCTTATTAAGATCTACTAATGTAAAGCCTCGTTCATCGATTACCAGACCCGTGTTATTATCAACCCACTTACACTTAAAAATAGGCACTCTAAACTTAACATAATCAAGTTCCCATATATATTCAATAACTCCATAGTAACTTGTCGATGCCATAACTGGATTTTTATCTTTCGAGCTTGAAAAGTGCATGGACTCGGCTTGAAGAGTAACTCCGCTATTTTGAACCGAACTTTTGTCATCTTGTGACTTTGTATAGAATGAGTACTTATTGATAGCATATCCATTCCAAGTTACGACATCGGACTTCGGCCCGTAAGCTAGCCATTTTAACATTTCAGATGCACTATCACTTTCGGAGATTTGTACCTTAAACCACCTCAAAAAAGTCTTATTATGTTGAATCAACAACCATTTCTCGCTCATTCGGGGATTCTTTGTCTTCAAAAGATTCTTGTGAGCAGACAAGTACGGAAGAACCTCATCAGTGTTATTCAAAACGTACAAATGTGCTTGAAGCACCTCATCGCGATTCTTGGTTAATATTTTAACACCCCGTGTACCCTTTACATTAAGTTTCCCATCATGTCGAGACTTCAGAAGCCCTACAGATGGTGTTTGTGACATGTAATCTGTGCAAAACTCGATTGCTTCTTCTGCAATATACCTCTCAACAATAGATGCTTCTGGACGAAATGGATTTTTACTATACCCTTTAAAAATCTTCATGTATCGCTCAATCGGAAAGATCCATCGCAAATAAACGGGGCCACACTCTTCAATCTCTCTAACTACATGGACAAGTAAGTGAACCATAATATCAAAAAAAGAAGGAGGAAAATACATCTCCAATTGGCACAAGATAACAACAGCCTCGTTTTTCCACTCATCCAAAACCAAAGGATCAATCACTTTGCTACATATAGAATTGAAGAAAAAACACAAGCGAGTTATGGCATTTCTCACTTTTTTAGGCAAGACGTCATGTATAGCCACATCTAGAAGTTGTTGCATCAAGACATGACATTCATGAGACTTTAAGCCGACCAATGTCATATTTTGCATCGATACAAGACTCTTAATATTCGACGAATAACCTTGTGGCACTTTAATGCCTTATAAACAATTACAAAAGCTGATTTTCTCTCTTATGGATAAAGTATAACATGCCGGGGGAAGATAAGTTCGTTTACTGACTACTTGCGGATGCAACTGAGGACGTATACCCATTTCTTCTAAGTCTTGACGAGCCTGGACACCATCCTTTGTTTTGTGTTTAACATTGAAAAGTGTGCCGATCACACTATCGCAAACATTTTTTTCGACATGCATAACATCTATGCAATGTCTAACATCTAGATGTCTCCAGTAAGGAAGATAAAAAAATATTGACCTCTTCTTCCAAATGTTTGTCGTAGCAGCCTTCTTTTTAGTTTTTCCAAATATAGTATTTATGTTCTTCACACGATATACACTTGCTCACCTGTTAAGGGCATCGGCGCAAGTCCATTTTCTGGGAATCCATTAAAAGCTTTTCGCAATCTACTATACGGGTGATGGTGACTGAGAAACCTCCGATGTTGAGTGTAAACTGTTTTATTTCCATGTTTCAACTGGATGTAGCTTGTGTTTTCTTCACATATAGGACATGCATGATGTCCCTTCACACTATATCCACTCAAGTTTCCATATGCAGGAAAGTCATTAATCGTGCAAAATAACATTGCACGCAACTTGAAACTTTGCTGGCGGCAACCATCAAACACGTAAATCCCTTGATCCCACATCATTCTCAAGTCATCAATTAATAGACTTAGATACACATCTATGTCATTTCCTGGTTGTTTTGGTCCTGAAATCATCATTGACAACATAACGTACTTCCGTTTCATACATAACCAATGAGGTAGATTATATATCACAAGTAAAACAGGACAAGAGCTATGCTTGGTTCTTAAGTTACCGAACGGATTCATTCCATCTGTGGAAAGTCCAAGCCTAAGGTTTCTTGCGTCACTCCCGAAATCTGGAAATAAATGATCTATTTTCTTCCATTGTGCAGCATCAGCTGGATGACGAATTAGCCTGTCACATTTTCTCTCATTTGCGTGCCATGTGAGATTCTTTGCACCATCTCTAATAGCAAACAATCGCTTGAACATTGGAACAATCGGAAGATACCATAACACCTTCGCGGGAGGTCCTTGTTGTGTGTTCTCTCCATCATTCTTCACTTTGTATCGTGATACCCCACACCTAGGACACTTATGCAATTCTTCAAACTCTTTTTTGTACAGTATGCAATAATTGGGACAAGCGTGTATTTTTTTGTACTCCATACCCATCGGACACAAAACCTTCTTCGCCTCATAGGTACGCTTAGGCAATGTATTGCCTTTTGGTAGCATCTCATTCATCAACTGGAGCAATTCGGTGAAACTTTTGTCACCCCACCCATTTATTGCCTTCAAATTAACCAGCTTCAACACGACAGATAGACGTGTGAAATTTTCACACCGCAGATACGATGGAGTCTCTGAATCACTTTTCAATGCATCATAAACATGAGCTCTTTGAAATGATTCTTGTCCGACATCACGAATCATTTCTTCAAATTGATCACCATCTATATCTACATGAGTGTTTCCAGTTGGAACATCTACTATTTCGCCATGCCATGTCCACACCGTATAGTTGGTGTTTATCCCCTCACAAACAAGATGTTCACGAATTGTGCCAGCCTCATGTCGTCTCCCATTCATACACTTCACACAAGGGCAAAAGTATCGTTCATCGGGTTCCAAGGGATGTTGTCGAGCAAATTTGAGAAATTGCTCAATTCCATTGTCATACTCCGCACTCGCATGACTTGCATTCATCCAACTTCGATCCATTTCTTCTTTTCTATTACACATACTATGTTCATCAATTTTCTATTGTTTTGTATAAGGGGAAGAATATATGATTACTAACTTTTTGAAAATTGTTTTGACAGAGAGAATGACAAAGGTATGGTAGTCCTATAACTGTTGTTTTAAATAGAAACATGAACGACGGTTGTAAAAATAGAATTAATTGTATACTATGTCAACTTATGGCTTTGTTAAGATTGCTAACTCTATTTGCACGAACTGTTGGGAGAAGATCCTTAAGACGAAAGTTAACATCTATCCCAAAGGAAGAAGATCCTTAAGAAGTTAACCAAATCTATCCCAAAATAATCCGTGTTCCACAAAATAGTGTTGTCAAAAGCAACACACATAATTAAACACACACACTCAACTAAATCGATTAAATTATACGAA
Source organism: Orobanche coerulescens (assembly GCA_033398695.1). Taxonomy (NCBI): domain Eukaryota; kingdom Viridiplantae; phylum Streptophyta; class Magnoliopsida; order Lamiales; family Orobanchaceae; genus Orobanche; species Orobanche coerulescens. The sequence continues at coordinate 87,740,350 of CM065804.1, read as the reverse complement.
AAACAAGAAGAAAATAACATGTAAAACTACATTACACACTCACATACACATAGTGCACACGCACATACATATTCTGTCCGTTATGTGCATTTGAATACCACGTTTGTGATTATTGTCGTTTTATTGTGCATTATTCTCCAAAACAATCCACGTATAATTAAAAGTCCACACACAACACATACTGCCACATACAATACACACACACACACACACACACACACTACCACACACACAACACAATACAGCCTCACACACAATACACATACACACACTGCACGTACACACACACTGCCACACCTATACATGCACATACACACACAACACACACATATTATACAGCACACAACAACCCTTAAATGACTAGATAAAATTACCAAATAGGAACTAAGAAGAGAGTTCGGAATAATTACCAAATAATTCGCGGTCGATTGCGAAACGTCGGGAGGTTGCGGGGGTCGCGAGGTCGCCGGAGGTCGTAGGGGTCGCGAGGTCGCCGGAGGTCGCGGGTCGACGGTGAAAAGTCGGGGAGTCAGAAGCGTAGGAGGAAAGAAAGGAAAAAAAAAAAGAAAGAAAGAAAGAAAGAAAGAAAGAAAGAAAGAAAGAAAGAAACGTGGCAGTAATTAAATGGAATTTTAACAGCGGTTATTGATAACCGCTGTTAAAAGAAGAAAAAGAACAGCAGTTTTCAAGTAACCGCCGTGAAATTTCCAAAATTAACAGCAGTTATTAAGCAACCGCCGTTAATTTTCCGAATTTAACAGTGGTTTGAGGAAAACCGCCGTTAACTGTCTTAATTTAACAGCGGTTTCTATATTAACCGCTGTTAATTTTTCATAATATTGACGAACCGTGCCACTGCACAAATTTAACAGCGGTTTTAACATAACCGCTGTTAATTGTCCGCTGTTAAATGGGTATTTTGTAGTAGTGCTCCTCCAGTGGCCTAGCTCACCACAGTTTAGGCACACACCCGTCTTCTTGGCCCCTTACTTTTAGGAAACATTGGGACCCACTGTAACACCCCCAAAATCCCATTGAGTTATTACAGTATCGTGGATCCCACACCAGGAGATCCACCAGGCGAACACGACTAACATACATCAATTTGACCAAAAAGGAAAATCATAGTCCCTACTACGATATCCGACACAATATTCCGACGTGGAATTTCAATGACAATGATGGGCCTACATGGCCAAAATAAAAATACAACAACATCCACGAGCCTTGCTTGGATAACACAAAATGATGACAATGGACAAACTGGAAAACAATCCAAACTGACAGTCCAACATGAACACCGAAATAACTCGGGACTAGTATCGCTCGAATGCCTCGTCGCCATCATCATGCCCCCGTGTCTCAACTCTCTCCTCGCAAATACCTGAGACATGAGAACATGTTTCGCTGAGTCAGTCATCTAGATAATGAATATCAAATACACGTACAACATGATATGCAACAAATGGCAAAATAAACGGTACAACAATGATAATACGAGATGCTCACAAACCAAGGTAAGAACCGAGCATTCGTGAAACACTATGCCTACGGTGTATGATCAATACCTGCTCAACAGGTTAGAACACGAGTGCCCAACGGCGAATCATCAATATAGAACAAACAACGAATTATCTGAAGGTAAACCAAACCAAAGCTGAAATAGCTACAAACGACAATGTCCGAATGCTCCAATGGAAACACCAATACATCGCACATGGCCTAAAAGCCCTCAGCCGAAGCTACAAATCATCATAATGGCCTGAAATCCACTCAGCCGAAACTGTCAATCATCACAATGGCCTGGAAGCCACTCAGCCGAAGCTGTCAATCAATAATGAGATGGTCGGAGCCAAACAGCGCGAAGCTTTATCATATGAGGGGTCGAAGCCACACAGCCAAAACTGTATCACAATGAGGGGGTGAAGCCACACATCACGAAGCTGTATCACAATGAGGAGACGAAGCCATACATCAAAAAGATGTACCACAATGAGGGGCCGAAGCCACACAGCAAGAAGTTGTATCACAATGAGGGGCCGAATCCACACATCAAGAAGTTGTATCACAATGAGGTCATCCAATGACCGTGACCTACTGAATTGCAGGTGCTCGGAAACCAACCATGAAGGTTCAAGCCCCAGACTTACCCATAATGAGATCACCCAGTGACTGTGACCTACTGAACTGTAGGTGTTGGGAGACCAACCGCGAAGTTCAGGACCCAAGCTTACCCATCGAGCACTAGTCGAGACTAGCCTCCAAACACAACAATCATAACCGGAAACGATCACAAAATTACCGAATTCACAAGAACGATAGTGTTCTGCCTTGACTATGTAACACCCCGAGATATTCGGAATAATTACAGTGCCGTAAACCCTTTAAGTAAGGATTTACAAGGCTAATTAGAAGAAATATAAATATAATACAATAGTACCATAAAGTTCAAAATACAAAACCGGTTTCAACTGATCCAATAGAGTTCATTAATACAACCATATCAAAATATTATTAAGACACACGTACTCGAGTACTAGAATAATTCAAAAGACAAATCACAATGAACATCACTGAGCCCCTTCGTCGTCACGTCGGTACTCTGGCTGTTTTCCCGCTCCTCGACTACCTGAACATCAAAATAAATGTCCACCCCCGAAGGGGTTAGTAAAACGATGCTAGTACAAGTATCATATTAAACAAATTGAATAAGCAACAACAATGCATAACAAAATACACAACACGGACTTCCGCTACCGAAATCCATAAATGCGAATCCACAAGATTCCATTAACACAGTATGGGTATTCCAATGATCCAGCGCCCTCAGCATAGATCCCAAGATGATCCCGTCGGACCAACACGAGGTGGACATCCGATCCAGCGCCCTCAGCATAGATCGTACGACAAACACAAACACGACTCATGCATATATATAATCAAAATCGCTATGTCCATCGACATGAACATACAAACACTTGATAATGAATATCATGACAATTCAATGAAATAAATCCCATGTTCAACAACATGAATAAACCACATGCATGCTCAAAATACCAACATGAACAAATTACGATACTTGCCTCAAAGATGGCAAGAACTAATCACTCTGATGATCTCAACACTCTCGAAGGTCGCCTCCTTCGATCAAACGTAGCAATCTCGAACCTTAACAAAAAAAATAATATAGAAATCATCTCATGACGTACGAATGTCTAACAATCCGATCTACGGCCAATAGCTCTTTAAAACATAATCTGTCTGAACTACTTAGCGTACGCTACGTATTCTACGTAACGTGCGTTAAGCCTGCTCGTTAGCGTACGTAAACGACGAAGTCTAGCGTACGCTAACTATGTACTGACAGTCCTCTCTGATCAGCCGACTGACTCGCCTGATAACATAACGTACGTTACATACTAAGCGTAGCATATGTTAACTTATGCCCGATAGCGCACGTTAATATACATATCTTAGCATGCGCTAACCGTGCATGGCAGTTCATTACTGGGTAGCAGACTAGATCTAATGGTGATGAAACTCATGAAATCTTCAGTGTTAATACATGTCATCTTCACGCATATCATGCTCATATGGTTTATGAATGATCTTTACGGATTGAACGACTTCGAGATACAAGGATACGTATAATCATCACAACACCATCATTCATCTTGATCTTCAAGAAAATATCCTAAGTTCAATCCATTCTATGTCCCAAAACGTATAATTCCATTATGTAAAATCACAAGAACTTGATATTCTCCATAAGCTGGCCATAATTGGTTTTGTAGTTACATGAATGTGCTTAGGAGTTCAAACACTAAAAGGTTCAATGGTCTATACGATGAAGAAGTACCGAAACATCGAAAATATCCTTCTAACAACATGATGTTCGACTACGTACGAATTTATCTGATTAGATAATCTCAAAACATGTTCCAAAACATCCTTAATAATCCTACTCCAGTTGGTGAAGAATCACCTACCTCAAAATAGTGAAGAACAAGGAGGAACTTGAAGAATTCCAACACCGGAAGCTTGAACACCAATCTCCAATGATCTATAATCTTTAAACTAGTGCTAGGATGATGATATGAGAGGTTTAGGATGGAGGAAGTAACTCTCTAAGTCTAAGAATTCGGATATGGGAAGTGAAGAAGTTTGAAAAATGAAAAAGGGTGCTGTCCTACAAATAGAAAATGGTTATTAGCGCGCGCTAGTCCATATCCATAGCGTGCGCTAACGGCCATACGAAGCTTACTGACCTCACTGTACTCAATATTTAGCGTGCGCTATCCTCATACCAGTAGCGTGCGCTACAGCGTTGACTCGGCTTTTCCCAAAAGCCGTCCAGGTTCATCCCGACATGACCCGACCAAGATCCACGGCTAATCTCACCTACCACCCTGTCTTAATAATGTTGACTACGTATAGAGTGCGCTAAGGTTCATACATAGCGTGCGCTACGAAACCCAATTTAGCGTACGCTACGCCTAGTCGATAGCGTGCGCTACATGTGCAAAAATCACAATTTAGAACACATTCATGCAATCATACGCTCAACAACACCGGATCATGAAATACGGAGAATAATACTCAGATCAAAATGCAACAAATACAATATCACAAGGTTCAAATACACATCCCAAATCTCGGGTATTACATCCTCTCTCCCTAAAAAGAAGTTTCGTCCTGAAACTTAAGATGAAAACAACTCCGGATACCTAGTATTCATATTGTCCTCCGTTTCCCAAGTGGCCTCTTCAACTCCGTGTCGTGACCATTGTACTTTAACCACGGGTATTGGTTTATTCCTCAATTGTTTGATCCGACTCTCAAGTATCTTGATTGGTCTCTCTTCGAAGGTGCTGTCATTAGCTATCTCGATCTCATCGAAATCAATAATATAACTGGGATTTGGTACATACTTCCGCAATTAGGATACGTGAAACACATTGTGAACGTGACTCAGCGATGGCGGTAAGGACACCCTGTATGCTAAATCCCAAACTCTCTCGAGGATCTCAAATGGTCCGATATATCTCGGACTTAGCTTACCTTTCCTCCCAAAACAGAAAATTCCTCGAGTAGGAGACACCTTCAATAGTACGTGGTCCCCAATGTCGAACTCTAACGGGCGATGACGCACATAGGCATAAGACTTCTGTCGACTCTGGGCAGTCAACAGTCTTTCCCGAATCAGAGCTATCTTCACTTGAGTCTGAACTATCAATTCCGGTTCCGTCCCGATCAAATCCGAAGAATCATCCCAGCACAGGGGTGATCGGAAGCTCCTCCCGTAAAAAGCTTCAAATGGTGCCATCTTAATAGAAGCATGCCAACTATTGTTATATGTGAATTCAATCAACGGCAAGCGATCTTCCCAATCAGTTGACCAATCCAAGGCACAAGCTCTAAGCATGTCTTCCACTGTCTGAATAGTCCTTTCGGACTGACCGTCCGTCTGAGGATGATAAGCCGTGCTAAAGTTTAGCTCGGTTCCCAAAGCCCTGTGAACTGCTTTCCAAAAATGCGATACGAAGCGACCATCTCGATCCGAAATAATGGTCTTCGGCGTACCATGTAATCGGACTATCTCCGTAATAAATACTCGCGCCAATTTCTCGGGTCCCCAAGTGTCTTTAATTCCCAAGAAATGAGCCGACTTGGTTAATCGATCAACTACAACCCAAATCATGTTCATTCCCGTCTTGGTCCTTGGCATAATGGTGATGAAATCCATCAAGATATCCTCCCACTTCCACTCAGGGATCGAAAGTGGCTTCAACATTCCAGCAGGTCGCTGATGTTCAAACTTAACCTGCTGACAAGTCAATCACTTCGAAACGTATTCTGCTACATCCTTCTTCATATTTCCCCACCAGAAGTTTTGTTTTAGATCCTTATACATCTTACTGCTGCCCGAGTGAATAGAATAGGGCGCGCTCTGAGCTTCCTTCAGAATTGTCTGTCTCAAAACATCATCATCGGGAATGCAAAGTCGACTCTGAAATCTCAAAACTCCATCATCTTGTATCATGAATCCTGGGGCCTTTCCTTTATTTACTACGTCACATAACTGAAGAATCAGAGAATCATTCAACTGCTTAGATTTGATTTCCTCGACTAGTGACGAAGTTAGTTCCATCACATATAGTTGCCCTTGGATTCCTGGTGACCATACTTCAATCCCTTCGCAGATCAGTTCTCGTTGAATGCTGGTTTGGGATGTAAGTGCTTCCAACACTCGAAGAGAAACAGGTTTACAGCTCAGTGCATCAGCTACTATGTTTGCTTTCCTCGGATGATAGAGGATTTCCATGTCGTAATCCTTGATCAATTCCAACCACCTTCTCTGCCTCATGTTTAATTCTTTCTGACTGAAAATATACTTGAGGCTCTTATGATCTGTAAAGATCTGACAATGAATGCCGTATAAATAATGTCGCCAAATTTTCAAAGCAAAGACCACAGCTGCTAACTCCAGATCATGAGTCGGGTAGTTAACTTCATACGGTTTCAACTGTCGAGAGGCATAAGCAATCACATTATCCTTTTGCATCAACACACATCCCAGACCCTGATTTGAAGCATCTTTGTATACCATGAATCCATCAGTTCCATCCGGTAATGCTAGTACAGGTGCTGTCGTCAGTCTCCTCTTAAGTTCATCAAAACTAGCCTGGCATTTCTCATTCCACGTGAACTTTTGAGTTTTCTGTAACAGTTGAGTGAGCGGATGAGCAATTTTGGAAAACCCCTCTACAAAATGACGATAATATCCAGCAAGTCCTAAGAAGCTTCGGATTTCTTTCACGTTATTAGGAGATTCCCATTCCAAGATTGCTTCGACTTTCTTCGGGTCCACCTGAACTCCGTCAGCTGATATCACATGCCCAAGGAAAGTTACTTCCCTAAGCCAGAACTCACATTTGGAAAGTTTCACATAAAGCTGTTCATTCCTCAAGGTGCTCAAAATAACACGCAGATGCTCAGCATGCTCCACTGTGTCTTTCAAATAGATCAAGATGTCATCAATGAAAACGACCACAAACTTATCTAGGTATTCTAAGAATACCCGATTCACCAATTGCATAAATACCGTAGGAGCATTGGTAAGTCCAAATGGCATCACCACAAATTCATAGTGTCCGTATCGGGATCTGAAAGCAGATTTCGGTATATCCAATTCCTTAATTCTCAACTTATGGTATCCTGATCGCAAGTCAATCTTTGAAAATACTCTTGCCTTTTGCAGTTGATCAAGCAAGTCGTCGATCCGAGGTATAGGATACTTGTTCTTGATCGTCACCTTGTTTATATCCCTATAATCGATACATAATCGGAGGGATCCATCTTTCTTTCGGACAAAGAGAACGGGCACTCCCAAAGCGAAACGCTAGGTTGGATGTAACCCGTCTGTAATAATTCCTCCAGTTGCTTCTTTAATTCATACATCTCGGTTGGCGCCATACGGTATGGTGCTCTGGAAAAAGGAGCGGCTCCAGGCTCTAATTCGATAGTGAACTCCACTTCTCTCTGCGGAGGTAACCCGGGTAGTTCGTCAGGGAATACATCTGAGAATTCATTCACAACTGGAATAGATGAGAGCTCTGCTTCTTCTTCCTTCTTCATGGCATAGCACCAAAATCCGTAACAACCCTGCTTCAGTAATTTCATTGCTTTCATAGCCTTGATCAATTTTCCCGAGCTTCCCGGTCTCCATCCTTTGAATAAATGTTCAGATCCATCATCGGCAATGATAGAAATGACTCTCTTTCGGTAATTCAAAATAGCTCCATAACGGTTGAGCCAATCGTCTCCGAGAATTAAATCATCACCATGGATGTCGACTACAATAAGATTCGATGGCCAATCTCTCCCTCCTATAGACACTGGAAAATCTCTAGTTTCTAGGGTTCCCACAATTCTCTCTCTGCTTGGCAAACCCACGATATAAGGCTCACAATCAAATAAACACGAGTTTTTCAAACGATTAACACAGTTCAATGATATGAAAGAATGTGTAGCTCCTGAATCGAATAAGACACTAACTGGTTGCAAAAGAATCTGAATCATACCTGATGCAACAGCAGTGTTTTGATCGTCAGATTTCCTCATCTCGTACAGGCGTGGAGGAACGGACCCAGCACTGGATGTCTCTCTCTTCCCAGCATTCTGCTGCTGAAATCCACTCTGCTGTGTCTGGTTCACACTTATCTCTTTCGGAACTGGTGCTGGAGTGCGAGTACCAAAAGATCTAGTCACGTTTCCACAAAAATTCGCACGGTGCCCCTCTTTCCCATATTCAAAACAAGTCACAGACGGAATGGGACAATCACGTCGAATTTGCCCTGCTCGACCACAATTATAGCACTTCTTTGATGCGTCCGAAACTGCTGATGTTGTCCGGAACTTCTTTCCACCTCGAGAAGGATGTGGAGGTCTCCTAGATGAATAAAATGAAGACTAGCCCTTGCGGGGCCCACCACTCTTATTTTCCGAGAAGTTATCGGACACTTTCTGCTTCTTTGCCTCCATCGATTTCTCCACCGCTGCCTCTTTCATGTCGTAGGCCAGCGCCTTGTCCTGATATTGTCGCAACATAGTACACTCGAATCCGGACATGTACTGCTGAATCTCCGGCTTCATCCGCATATCGAAATGAAAAATCTTCTCCGCCTTTGTCCTGACCAAGTGTCGCACACAAGTCAGCTGATGATTAAAAGTCTTGGTTATGTTTGTCACAGATGCTTCCGAACTCTGTGGAGAGAAAAACTCTCGGATTTTTGCCTCTCTAACTGGACGAGGACAATATTGTGCTTCCATCTTTAGTTTGAATTCCGTCCAGTCAACATTATGATTTTCAGGTCGAATAGCTTCCCACCAGTCGAAAGCCTCCCCAGTCAGAAAATACTGGGTAATAGGAACTTTTCGGTCCTCGGGACAGTTAATCCCCGCAAATATTTTCTCTAACTCCTTTAGCCAATGATCCCAAATAAGTGCCTCAGCAGAACCGTCAAATTTTGGCGGGTGTAATTTGACCACATCAGTAAGCCATCTATCTCCCCGATAATCCTCGTTATGCTGCTGTCCCATTGCCGTCTGCATGCGGTCAACTACCTGAGCGAACTGGTTTATCTGAGCCACCACCTGTTGAAGCACTCCCGGCATGTTGGGATTCGCGTTGTCATTTGTTGATCCCTGCTGTCCTCCAGAATGGGAATCGGTTCGACTAGCCGATAATTCTGGGGTAGTTGCTGAATCCTCTTGTCTTACATTACCACGTCTGCGTCCACGACCGTGTTCGCGTCTACGTCCTCCCTTCAACATACTGTAAACACAATTACTAAATATCCAGGGCAAAATTTTCAAAAATAAAGCCCGTCAATATTCACAAAACAGAAATTAAGTAAAACGGCAGTATAAGAGATTAAGAGACTTACAACCACGGTCCACATGACGACGCTGGCCAAACAGTGATGTTACGAACAACCCGTAAATCAAATAATGTAAACACCTCGAGATATTCGGAATAATTACAGCGCCGTAAACCCATTAAGTAGGGATTTACAAGGCTAATTAGAAGAAATATAAATATAATACAACAGTACCATAAAGTTCAAAATACAAAACTGGTTTCAACTGATCCAATAGAGTTCATTAATACAACCATATCGAAATATTATTAAGACACACATACTCGAGTACTGGAATAATTCAAAAGACAAATCACAATGAACATTACTGAGCCCCTTCGTCGTCACGTCGGTACTGTGGCTGTTTTCCCGCTCCTCGGCTACCTGAACAACAAAACAAATGTCCACCCCGAAGGGGTTAGCAAAACGATGCTAGTACAAGTATCATATTAAACAAATCGAATAAGCAACAACAATGCATAACAAAATACACAACACGGACTTCCGCTACCGGAATCCAGCAATGCGAATCCACAAGATTCCATTAACACAGTATGGGTATTCCAATGATCCAGCGCCCTCAGCATAAATCCCAAGATGATCCCGTCGGACCAACACGAGGTGGAAAAACCCGTCCAATGATCCAGCGCCCCTCAGCATAGATCCCAAGATGATCCCATCGGACCAACACGAGGTGGACATCCGATCCAGCACCCTCAGCATAGATCGTACAACATACACAAACACGAATAATTCATACATATAATCAAAATCGCTATGTCCATCGACATGAACATACAAACACTTGATAACAAATATCATGACAATTCAATGAAATAAATCCCATGTTCAACAACATGAATAAACCACATGCATGCTCAAAATACAAACATGAACAAATTATGATACTTGCCTCAAAGATGGCAAGAACTAATCACTCTGATGATCTGAGCACTCTCGAAGGTCGCCTCCTTCGATCAAACGTAGCAAGCTCGAACCTTAACAAAAGAAATAATATAGAAATCATCTCATGACGTACGAATGTCTAACAATCCGATCTACGACCGAAAGCTTTTTAAAATGTAATCTGTCTGAACTACTTAGCGTACGCTACGTATTCTACATAACGTGCGTTAAGCCTGCTCGTTAGCGTACGTAAACGACGAAGTCTAGCATACGCTAACTATGTACTGACAGTCCTCTCTGATCAGCCGACTGACTCGCCTGATAACATAACATACGTTACATACTAAGCGTAGCATACGTTAACTTATGCCCGATAGCGCACGTTAATATACATATCTTAGCGTGCGCTAACCGTGCATGGCAGTTCACTACTGGGCAGCAGACTAGATCTAATGGTGATGAAACTCATGAAATCTTCAGTGTTAATACATGTCATCTTCATGGATATCATGCTCTTATTGTTTATGAATGATCTTTACGGATTGAACGACTTCGAGATACAAGGATACGTATAATCATCACAACACCATCATTCATCTTGATCTTCAAGAAAATATCCTAAGTTCAATCTATTCTATGTCCCAAAATGTATAATTCCATTATGTGAAATCATAAGAACTTGATATTCTCCATAAGCTGGCCATAATTGGTTTTGTAGTTACATGAATGTGCTTAGGAGTTCAAACACTAAAAGGTTCAATGGTCTATACGATGAAGAAGTACCGAAACATCAAAAATATCATTCTAGCAACATGATGTTCGACTACGTACGAATTTATCTGACTAGATAATCTCAAAACATGTTCCAAAACATCCTTAAGAATACTACTCCAGTTGGTGAAGAATTACCTACCTCAAAATAGTGAAGAACAAGGAGGAACTTGAAGAATTCCAACACCGGAAGCTTGAACACCAATCTCCAATGATCTACAATCTTTAAACTAGTGCTAGGATGATGATATGAGAGGTTTAGGATGGAGAAAGTAACTCTCTAAGTCTAAGAATTCGGATATGGGAAGTGAAGAAGTCTGAAAAATGAAAAAGGGTGATGTCCTATATATAGAAAATGGTTATTAGCGCGCGCTAGTCCATATCCATAGCGTGCGCTAACGTCCATACGAAGCTTACTGAACTCACTGTACTCAACATTTAGCGTGCGCTATCCTCATACCAGTAACGTGCGCTACAGCGTCGACTCGGCTTTTCCCAAAAGCCGTCCAGGTTCATCCCGACGTGATCCGACCAAGATCCGCGGCTGATCTCACCTACCACCCTGTCTTAATCATGCTGACTACGTATAGCGTGCGCTAAGGTTCATACATAGCGTGCACTATGAAACCTAATTTAGCGTACGCTACGCCTAGTCGATAGCGTGCGCTACATGTGCAAAAATCACAATTTAGGACACATTCATGCAATCATAGGCTCAATAACACCGGATCATGAAATACGGAGAATAATACTCAGATCAAAATGCAACAAATACAATATCACAAGGTTCAAATAAACATAAGAAATCTCGGGTATTACATACTAAGCCAACACAAAAACAATAACTCACGGATAGGCACCGTCCTCGACGGTCCCAATTCAATGACCTCGATTACCTTGGAATGGTCAATCGATACAATGACTCAACGGATGGGAACTGTTGGGAATAATGCCCTAGGACATTCGATGTGCCTAGATTTGTAGTTGTCATATTTATTATAATGTGTGCATGTTTTAATGTTATAATAATCGAATAATAGTTATTCATGAATAATAAGATTATTCAAATGTCCCTAGTACAATCGCGTTGAGTAGAGACTCAAGTGATTAATATACTAGTATAAGTTTGATTGATAATCATCGGATGATTATGCGTGTGGTACGGATCAATCTTATGGGTATTAGATGGAGAACTAATACTGGACAGACCCGCATTGAGATCACTGCATGGAATGTCATAAGTGAATCTCAATATAACAGTATGTCAATAAATCCTCAAACCTGATATTACCATAGAGTCCAACATGATAACTTCTATACCTTGACATAATCCACCGTCATCTGAAATATGGTGATCATAAAGGTTAGTGATTGGGATTAGTGAGAGTCATGTAGATGGCAGTAAATAATCAAGATGGGGATTTGTCTAATTTATTGGACATTGGATGTCTAATTAACTTTGGGTCATTAGATGTCTAAATTAATTTTTGGATAAATTAATTTACGGCCTAACGAATTAAATATAACACTGGGTGATTAAATTAATTTATGAATTTATTATTTCTTGGAGAAATTAATTTGTATTTTATATAATTAATTAATTAGATTAATTAATTAATATAAACACATTGGAACGGAATGGTGTTTATCTGATTGGACTATCGAGAGTTCGAAACGAACCAAACCCATTCGGTTCTTCTAGATGGCCGCCCCCTCACCTACTTCCCTCTTGGTCTTTGTCTCCACCTTAATAGGTGAAAGACCAATGACTTATTAATGGGACAATATCTCATGTGAGATATGGGTTGGTGATTTCTTCTTGAAAGTGAATAAAAAGAAGTTAAGACTTGATTTTTCATCCACTCCACTTGATTTCACGGTTTATAACAAGAGAAAGGGAGAGAGAAATAAGTCTTGTCTTCTTCATTTTCTTCATTCTTCATTTCTAAGAGAAATATCAAGAGAGAAAATTTATTTTATACACTTGGAGTGATATAAATAAATTTAGTAAGTTCCGACTACCTTGTTCTAGCCATATCTTTAGAAGATAACAATGTAGGAGTTATTCCGGTCGACTTTCAGTGCATGGCAAGTAGAGACGCAGTGTTTTTGGCGTTGGATCATCCAAAAGCTTGACGAATAGGATTCGTGGGGAAGATCACCTAAAGCTTGGGGCGCTTAGGTGGAGTACACCATTTAATCAATGGAATACGAGGGTATGATTTCGAGTCTTCCTTTGTATCATTTTAATACTCGTTTATACGTAGCTTGATCGATCCTCTTGAGGGATTTAGATTGAATTAGCTTCGTATATTGCTTCTGCTGCGCCTTCGTTTTAGGCAGTGAATCCCAATAGTGGTATCGGAACATATGTCTTATGATCGTATATACGATATTTAGCATTTGGAATTCTTGATTGAATTAAAGCAAACGTAGTAGCCAATGCATTGAGCCGTAAACCTGTTTCTCTTCGAGTGTTGGAAGCACTTACTTCCCAAACCAGCATTCAAAGATAACTGATCCGCGAAGGGATTGAAGTATGGTCACCAGAAATCCAAGGGCAACTATATGTGATGGAACTGACTTCGTCCCTAGTCGAGGAAATCAAATCTAAGTAGTTGAACGATTCTCTGATCCTTCGGTTATGTGACAAAGTAAAGAAATGAAAGGCCCCAGGATTCGTGATACAAGATGATGGAGTTCTGAGATTTCACAGTCGACTTTGCGTTCCCTATGATGATGATTTGAGACGGACAATTTTGAAGGAAGCTCACAGCGCTCCCTATTTTATTCACCCAGGCAGTAGTAAGATGTATAAGGATATAAAACAAAACTTCTGGTGGGGAAATATGAAGAAGGACGTAGCAGAGTACGTTTCGAAGTGTTTGACTTGTCAGCAGGTTAAGATTGAACATCAGCGACCTGCCGGAATGTTAAAGCCACTTTCGATCCCTGAGTGGAAGTGGGAGGATATCTCGATGGATTTCATCACCGGTATGCCAAGGACCAAGTCGGGAATGAACATGATTTGGGTTGCAGTTGATCGACTAACCAAGTCGGCTCATTTCCTAGGAATTAAAGACACGTGGGGACCCGAGAAATTGGCACGAGTATTTATTGCAAAGATAGTCAGATTACATGGGACGCCGAAGACCATTATTTCAGATCGAGATGGTCGCTTCGTGTCGCACTTTTGGAAGGCGGTACACAGGGCTTTGGGGACTGAGCTGAACTTTAGCACGGCTTATCATCCTCAGACGGACGGTCAGTCTGAAAGGACTATTCAGACAGTAGAAGACATGCTTAGAGCTTGTGCCTTGGATTGGTCAACTGACTGGGAAGTTCACTTGTCGTTGATTGAATTCAAATATAACAATAGTTGGCATGCTTCTATTAAGATGGCACCGTTTGAAGCTTTGTACGGGAGAAGATGTTGATCATCCCTGTGCTGGGATGATTCTTCGGACTTGATCGGGACGGAAACGGAATTGATAGTTCAGACTCAAGAGAAGATAGCTTTGATTTGGGAAAGACTGTTGACTGCCAAGAGTCGACAGAAGTCTTATGCTGATGTGCGTCTTCGCCCGCTAGAGTTCGACATTGGAGAGCACGTACTATTGAAGGTATCTCCTACTCGAGGAATTTTCCGTTTTGGGAGGAAAGGTAAGCTAAGTCCGAGATATATCGGGCCATTTGAGATCCTCGAGAGAGTTGGGGATTTAGCATACAGGTTGGCCTTACCGCCATCGCTGAGTCATGTTCACAGTGTGTTTCACATATCCCAATTGCGGAAGTATGTACCAGACCCCAGTCATATCATTGATTTCGACGAGATCGAGATAGCTAATGACGGTACCTTCGAAGAGAGACCAATCAAGATACTTGATAGTCGGATTAAACAACTGAGGAATAAACCAATACACTTGGTTAAAGTACAATGGTCCCGACATGGAGTTGAAGAGGCCACTTGGGAAACGGAGGACAATATGAAGACTAAATATCTGGAGTTGTTTTCATCTTAAGTTTCGGGACGAAACTTCTTTTTAGGGAGAGATGATGTAATACCCAAGATTTCTGATGTGTAATTGAACCTTGTGATATTGTATTTGTTGTATTTTGATCTGAGTATTATTCTCTGTATTTCATGATCCGGTGATGTTGAGCAGATGATTTGATGATTGTGTTCAATATTGTGATTTTGCACATGTAGCGCACGCTATTGACTAGGCGTAGCGTACGCTAATTTGGGTTTAGTAGCGCACGCTATATATGAACCTTAGCACGCGCTATACGTAGTCAGCATGATTGAGACATGTTTGTAGGTGATATCAGGCCGCGGATTTTGTTGGGATTATGTCGGGATGAACCTGGACGGCTTTTGGGAAAACCCAAGTCAACGCAATAGCGCACGCTACTGATATGAGGATAGCACACGCTAAATGCTGAGTACAGTGAAGTCAGTAAGTTTCGTATAAGCCGTTAGCGCACGCTATGAATATGGACTACCGCCCGCTAATAACCATTTTCTATATATAGGACAGCACCATTTTTCATTTTTTTCAGCTTTCATCACTTTCCAAACCTGAATTCTGAGACATAGGGAGTCACTCTCTCCATCCTAAACCCTTCATATCATCATCCTAGCCCGAGTTGAAGATTGTAGATCATTGGATATTGCTGTTCAAGCTCTCGGTGTTGGATTTTTTCAAAGTTCCTTAGTGTTCTTCGCTACTTTGAGGTAGGTGATTCTTCACCAATATTAGTAGTATTCTGAAGGATGTTTTGATCATGATTTGGGATTATCTAGTCAGTTAAATTCGTAAGTAGTCGAACATCAGGTGTTAGAAGGATATTTTCGATGTTTCGGTACTTCTTCATCGTATAAACCATTGAACCTTTTAGTGTTTGAACTCCTAGCATATTCATGAAGCTTCAAACCGGTTGTAACCAGTATATGGAGATTATCAAGTTCTTAAGTCTTTACATAATGGAATCATACGTTTTGGGACATGAAATGGATTGAACTTAGGATATTTTCTTGAAGATCAAGATGAATTATGGTGTTGTGATGATTATAAGTATCCTTGTATCTCGTAGTCGATTAATCCATAAAGATCTTTCACAAACCGTATGAGCATGATATACACGAAGATGGCATGTATTAGCACTGAAGATTTCATGAGTTTCTTCACCATTAGATTAAGTTTTCTACCCAGTAGTAAACTGCCATGCACAGGTAGCGCACGCTAAGATGTATATATTAACGTGCGCTATCGGGAATGAGTAACGTGCGCTACGTTTGGTACGTAACGTATGTTATCTTATCAGGCGAGTCAGTCGTCTGATCAGAGAGGACCGCCGGTACATAAGTTAGCGTACGCTAGACTTCGTCGTTTACGTACGCTAACAGGCAGGCTTAGCGTATGTTACGTAGAGTACGTAGCGTACGCTAAATAGTTCAGGCAGATTGCATTTTGAGACCTTTCGGCCCTAGACCGGGCTGTTAGACATTCGTACGACATAAGATAAATTCTATATTATTGCTTTTGTTAAGGTTCGAGCTTGCTACGTTGATCGAAGGAGACGGTCTTCGAGTGTGTTGAGATTCGTTGGAGTGATTTGTTCTTGCCATCTTTGAGGCAAGTATCGTATTTTAAGCTTACTGATATTGCATTATTGATCATGTGTACGATTTATTCGTGTTGTTGAACATGTGACTATATTCTTTGAGTTGTCATGATATTTACGTTGAGGAACGTGTTGATTGCATATGTGTATGAATAATTATAATGGTTGTGTTGAAAATGATCCAAGGGGATCATGAGGATCTATGCTGAGGGCGCTGGATCGAATGTCCACCATGCGTTGGTCCGACGGGATCATCATGGGGATCTATGCTGAGGGCGCTGGATTGTTGGACGGGTTTTACACCATGCGTTGGTCCGACGGGATCAACATGGGGATCTATACCGAGGGCGCTGGATCGTTGGATTACCCTGTATTATGTTGATGGAATCGTGAGGATTCACATCATTGGATTCCGATGACGGGAGTCCGTTTTGTATGTTTTATGATGCATTGATGATTTATTGTAGTACGATACTTGTACTAGCATTGTTTTGCTAACCCCTTCGGGGGTGGATATTTGTTTTGATATTCAGGTAGCCGTGGAACGGGGAAGCAGCAACAGTACCGACATGACGATGAAGTGGCTCAGTGATGTGGATTATGTTGTCTTATTTTCCAGTTATTTCAGTACTCGAGTACGTTTATGTTGTTGTTGTCTTGGGAACATTTTGTAATAATGAATTTATTTGAATTGTCGAACGAGTTTGAAATTCCTTTCATTAATGACACTTTTGTATTATTTCTATTGTCTTCAAATTAGTCTTGTAAATTCTTATATAAAGGATTTATGGCGCTGTAATTATTCCGAATATCTCGGGGTGTTACATCCTTTGGGTTTAATGGTGTATTTCCGGAATTATTGGGTGTTTGGGTTGGTTAACTTGCGAGTCAACATTTTAGAGTTTTATTCCCGGAACACATGTATCGTGGGTAGTAAATTCGGGTGGATTCCAACTTATTTTCCTACCTATCGATTATTGATGGTTGATCACGAATTTGTCTAGGTTCAGGGTTGTCGAATCCTTCAATCTTGTTACTTTGTCGTTCGTACCCTTTTCTCTCATTCCAGGCAAGTGATTCTTGTGAAAGTTATATTCTTAAATGTGAAAAGTAATGCATATGAGTGTGAGAGTTATATTCGTTCATTCTGAGAGGGCCTGACGGGGCCGAGGAGGGTTCCGCTTATGATGGTTCCATGAACATTTGGGTTAGCCACTCTGAGATGACCCGACGGGGTCGAGGAGGGATTCGCGCATTGTCGAGTCCATGGTTAATCAAGAGATATTGTCATTATTGAGATATGTTGGATAATTGCATTTTCCAAAAAATTATTATCATGGCTTTGAATTGGTGCATATGATTTTATGTGGAAGATGCGACGTTTCACTTATAATACTTGCCCTAACCCCTCTCGTGTTGGTAAAACTCCTTTTGTGTTTTTCAGGTTCTAAGGATCCTTACGAGCGAGTACTGGTGCGGTACGATGATGATGGCGAGGCGTGATACTGTGGCTAGTCGTGTTCCCTTTGTTTTGGGCATTATTCTCGTTGGTCCGTTTCAACCTTGTAATAATAAATTGTACTCGAGTACTTTAGGAAAGTCATTCTCCGATTGATGTATAACTTTCTTGTATTTATTCGTGGTCTTGTATGTCATTGATTTGAACTTCCTTGTTGTATCAGATTTATTGATTCCCGAGTGGACTTTGTGAAATTTGATGCGTTAAGTGTAAATATTAGCCTAGTGGGTCCCAGACAGGGATCCAAGGTGCTCTGATATTCTCCGAATATCTGGGGGGGTGTTACAGAATTTGATATCGGAGCTTAGGTTTATGGATACCTAGGCTGTCGGTCTGTTGGGTCTATTTTGTATTGTTCCGAGAGAACAGTATCATCGCGCTGCCGTCATTTCGTACGACCGGTACTCGTAAGTTCCTTATCCCCTTTATTTTCTTTATTTCCTCATTGTAATTCGATTTTGGGACATGGGAAATCCATATCCATGATGGGAATATTACGAGTTATACTTATGAGTTTACTTCCCCTTTTTCTCTTTAGAATGTCAACTGGTAGAGGACGTGGACGCAGCCGTCGTCGTGGACGAGGGCGTGGCGCAACCGATGGGGTCGCCATATCCCTCAGCTCTGTAGAAGGCTCGGCTATGCCTAACTTGTCGGATTCGGTTCATCCTAGTACCGGTAGCGATCAGGAACCGTCAGCCAGTGTGGGAACTTCCGCAGGGAGTCACCCGGATGTGGGCGTTGCCAGTATGCTGCAACAAGTGTCAAACCAAATGGCTCTTTTGACCCAAGCGGTTCAGCACAACCAACCACCTCCTGCAACCGATACTGGGGCAGAGAAATGGTTACAAGATGTGATCCGTATGTACCCTACCTAGTTTATTGGCGCAAATGATCCAATCGGCTGGGAAGATAGGATTAATGAGATGAACAAAGTTTTCATGGCCGTAAATTGTCCAGAGGCACGTAAGGTGCCAGTTTCTCAGTACTTTCTAACAAGGGATGCGGCTAGTTGGTGGCAAGCGGTTGCACCTCCGGATCGTGTGGTTTCATGGGACGAGTTTAAGGAATTGATGGAGGCCGAGTTTTGCCCGTGGCCTATTCAGGAGGCCAGGATTCGAGCCTTTTACGAGGCTAAACCCCAGGATGTCCCTGTATCTCAGGCAATCGTCGAATACAACCGTCAACTCAGCCATGTGAAGAGACAAGTGAAGGAAGAGAGAGATAAAATCCGTCAGTTTGACATGCGAATGAATCCGTAAGTTCGACACTATGTGTCGGGATTTTCTTGCACCACACTGAAGGAGTATCAAGACAAAGCATTAGCCTATGATATGTCCTTCACTACTACCGAAGAGACAAGTGACAATACGAAGCAGAAGACCTCCGGAATGTTTTCTAGCAGTAGAGGTGGCAATCAACGGGGGTCTTAGTCGGCAAATTATCCAGTCAGAGGGTCTTCCCATGCATCGGGAGGAAAACAAAATTTCAGAGCTGGTACTAGTGTGTCCAACCGAGTTGTGACATGTTTTAATTGTGGCCAACAAGGTCATATTAATCGTGATTGCAGTCTTCCTCCTTTGAAGTGTTTTAATGGCGGCCAGGAAGGCCATAGATCTATGTATTGTACGGAAGAGGAAAATACACTTGGGGCTCAAGCGTCAGTTACTGTGCTTGGAGAACCGAGTGTTAATCAGAAATCATCCGTAGGTTAGCCATCTCAGCATTACGGTCGGGGCAGAGGCCGGGGCCAGTCTGTTAGAGGGGGAGCCCCCAGTGCTGGTTCGGTGCAACCTCGTGTTTATGAGATGAGGGGAGCTGGATATCCAGAGGCTACCGTGGCGACAGGTATCGTTTATCTTTTGTCTCATCTAGTTAGAGTGTTTTTTGATTTCAGTGCTTCTCATTCATTCATCTCTTTGGATTGTGTGTGGATTGAATATTGAGTGTTTGTCTCCTTGTGAGTCCTTTGTGGTTAAGCTACCCAGCGGGGATAGAATCGTGGAAAACAAGGAAGTTAGAGATTGTCCGGTGATAATCACAGATAAAGTGTGGCCGTCGAATTTGATCGTCGTAGATATCGTTGATGAAGACTTAATCCTCAGCGACGACTGTCTTGATAGACACGGAACGGTAATGAATTATCGCACAAAGGTCATATCGATGTTATCCGAAGACGGTATCGAGCATTCTTTTACGGGGTACAAGAGGGGATGTCAGAAATTCATAATTAGCACCTTGAAGGCATCAAAGCTTATTAAAAAAGGCTGTGTTGGGTATTGGTGTTATGCCGCGAAGGTAGAGGATGGGAAAGTCGAACTTTCCTCGATTCCCATAGTAAGTGAATTCCTAGATGTTTTTCCATACGATTTACCAGGATAACCACCGGAGGGTGAGGTAGAATTTACAATTGATTTAGAATCAAGTACAGTCCCGATTTCTAAGGCACCGTACCATATGGCACCTTTAGAAATGCAAGAGTTGAAAAGACAGTTGGGAGAGTTGTTGGATAAGGGGTATATTAGACGTAGTGCTTCACATTGGGGTGCACCGGTCTTGTTCGTAAGAAAGAAATATGGTTCACTACGTTTGTGTATCGATTATCGGGAGCTAAACAAAGTGACCATTAAGAATAAATACCCTTTACTACATATCGATGATTTGTTTAATCAACTGCAGGGAGCTGCGGTGTTCTCAAAAATTGACTTGAGGTCCGGTTATTATCAACTTCGCATAAAGGAATCCGACATTCCTAAAACTGCTTTTCGTATAAGGTACGGGCACTATGAGTTTGTGGTTATGCCTTTTAGGCTAACCAACGCACCGGCGATATTCATGTAATTGATGAATAAGATATTTATTGAGCATCTTGATAATTGTGTAGTCGTTTTTATCGATGATATTCTGGTCTATTCTCGTGATGATGAGGAACACACTCGGCATTTGCGATAAGTGTTGGAGATTTTGAGGACTCAGCACCTCTATGCAAAGTTTTCTAAGTGTGAATTTTGCCTGAAGGAAGTCATGTTTCTCGGGCACATGATTTCAGTAGAAGGGGTCCGAGTAGATCCCCAGAAGATTGAGGTAGTGTTAGATTGGACACCGCCTAGGAACGTGAAGGAAGTTCGTAGCTTTTTGGGTCTAGCTGGGTATTACCGAAGGTTCGTCGAGGGGTTCTCTAAACTTACTCGACCATTTACTCAATTACTCCAGAAGTCCGAAAAGTTCGAATGGAACAAAGAGAGACAATGGAGTTTTGAAGAGCAAAAAAGGCGCCTGACTACCATGCCGGTTTTAGCCCTGCCACAGGGAATCGGTGGGTATTCGGTTAATTGTGACGCATCAGGACAAGGACTTGGGTGCGTACTCTTGCAGCATGATAAAACTATCGCCTATGCTTCACAGCAACTTAAACCGTATGAGTTGAATTATCCTACCCATGATTTGGAGTTAGCTGCCATAGTGTTTGCATTAAAGATCTGGCATCACTATTTGTACGGTTCTTCATGTCGAATTTATATCGACCAAAAGAGCCTAAAGTACATTTTAAGCTAGAAGGAACTGAATATGAGACAGCATCGATGGTTGGAGTTGATAAAGGATTACGACTTGGAGATCATTTACCATCGTGGAAAGGCCAACGTTGTAGCTGATGCGTTGAGCCGGAAGGTGGTATCTCTTCAGATGCTTGAGGTCCTTACACCTCAAGTGAAGATCAGACGGGAGTTGATTGAGCAAGGAGTCAAAGTATGGATCCAACGGACTCAGGGTCAGATGCATACTCTTGGGATCATTCCGCCCTTGGTCGATGACATTGGGGAGAAACAGGGGAATGACCTAATGGTTGTCCAACTAAAGGTGGATGTGGGGAAAGGGAAAGCCCCTGGTTTTATGATCCACAAAGATGGCACCTTGAGATTTCAAGGTAATCTTTATGTTCCGAATGACTCGGAGATGAGGCAAAGAATACTCCGAGAAGCCCATGCTACACCTTACTCGATCCATCCTGGGATGAGTAAGATGTACAAAGATCTTAAGAGAAATTTTTGGTGGAATAACATGAAGAAAGACGTCACCGAGTTTGTATCAAGGTTTTTGATATGTCAACAAGTCAAAATCGAACATCAATGGCCGGACGGGCTGTTCAAGCCTCTCCCTATTCCCAAATGGAAGTGGAAAGATATTACCATGGACTTCATCACCGGGATGCCGAGGACTAAGACATGGATGAATATGATTTGGGTTATTGTTGACCAATTGACTAAGTTGGCACATTTTCTTGGCATTAAGGATACATTGGGGAGATTGTACCGGATTTTTATATCGGAGATTGTGAGATTACATGGTACGCCACAGTCTATCGTTTCCGATTGAGATGGTTATTTCGTGTCGCATTTTTGGAGGTCGGTCCATCAGGCTTTGGGTACCGAGTTAAGATTAAGTACTTCTTTACATCCACAGTCTGATGGTCAGACTGAGCGGACGATCCATAGAGTGGAAGATATGCTGAGGATGTGTGTCGTGGACTGGAGTAGTGATTGGGAAATACACCTGCCGTTGATCGAGTTCACTTACAATAACATTTGGCATGTATCGATCAAAATGGCTCCTTTTGAGGCATTGTATGGTAGGTGGTGTAGATCCCCACTTTGTTGGGATGAAGCTTTAGATTTAGTTGGGACGGAGCCTGATATGTTGATAGAAACCAAATAGAAGATCTCTATCATCCGAGATAGATTGTTGACTGCTCAGAGTCGACAGAAATCTTACGCTGACACTCGTCGTCAGCCCTTAGGATTTGATGTGGGAGACCACGTTCTACTCAAGGTATCACCGACAAGAGGAGTCTACAGGTTCGGGAAGAGGGGCAAGCTTAGCCCAAGGTATATTGGACCATTTGAGATTTTCGACAGAGTTGGTGAGTTGGCCTATCGGTTGGCATTATCTCCAGCCCTTAGCCACGCTCACAATGTATTTCACGTTTCTCAGTTGAGAAAGTATGTCCCTGACCAAAGCCATATCTAGCAGATGACGTCACATTTGAAGAGAGGACAGTGAAAGTCCTGGAGCATCGTGTAAAGCAACTCCGGAACAAAACTATTTCGTTGGTTAAAGTACAGTGGTCGAAGCACGGAGTTGAGGAAGCAACATGGGAAAGCGAAGAGAGCATGTGTGCCCGGTATTCAGAGCTATTCCTTTCTTAAGTTTCAGGACGAAACTTTGTTTTAGAGGGGGGATGTAATACCCGTACTTTTTGTAAATTTTTCCGTTTGGCGCTCCTATATTTTAACCCTCGTTGTAAGTATTTAATTAGTTGATGTTGATCTTGGAAGTTCATATCATTTCGAATTTACTCTTTCTTGTTCGGATCGTGCGACTTTAAACCAATTCTCGTAATCACTGCTCGGAAACGCCGTTTTGGGGCTCCCGAAATTCCATATCGTGTTATTATTCCCATGTTTTGAGCTCTACTACGTTTATTCTCTTCCCGAGTCATTTTTCGTCACTTTTTGGTCCCGAACAGTGTGTGCCGCAGCACAAGGGGTTGCGCGCTGCAGCACACACCTTGCAAACTTGACCCTGGCAGCTGCTGTACCACACGCCGCGGCCCACTGCTGGCCGTGCCGCGACACTAGCTAGGAGCTTGCTCGCGAATTTCAGCCGCGGGCCGTGGCACACTCAGTCCGGTCTGCGGCACGCGATTCAGACAACCCTTTTATTAGCGTGATTTTTTGAGAGAGGAGCTCATTTCCTCTCATTTCTCTTTCCTTGTCTCCGTAGGCGATTTACGGGCGATTTTTGGGTGATTTGGCATCTTCAGTCTCAGAGATTTCATCCTCCTTTAGTGTTAGGAGTATGCCCTTTAATGCCACTTAGAGGATGTTGAGTGAGGGCATTGTACTTGTTATTATGTATAACATTAATATAAGGCAATGGATGTTTCTTTATTTACTAGTAGTTATTGGCGTTCCTGACTAGTAAATATATATAGAAACTAGTCCGTGTATTTGAGAGCAAAATATTCCACTACTTATTGGATAAGGGGATCGGCACTGGAAAGGTTTATAGCTCAAATATTTAATTGTTCGCAAGTCGATGAAACTTGATTGGGCGTTAAGTTTATGTGAAGACTTGTATGACGGGTTCTTTGACATGGAGAGTGCCTGTCGAACACTAATGGTTAGTGGGAGCACACGTTATAGGTATGCTAATTGGATTAGTATACTCAAACCGACTCACTCTCGATTCGTCACACAAATTTCACTCCGGGACAGTCAATGACGGAATCGAAATATTGTGATAGGTATTCGTGAACCTTCAACTTGAGGATTTAGTAGGGATGTGCTTGTGACGTTAAGATTTTCATTAGAGTAGTTCAACCCAGAAAACCAGAAGGTGGGGGTCAACCTCGACGTGCATCTTGACGGGCAAGTAGCAGGTCTTACTGAATACCAAGATAGGATTCTTTCTCCTGTTAGTGAACGGGTTATATGTCCTATGCGGTTATTGGCAGATGAGATCATAAGCCTTTGGCCAAAGCATTGGAGCTAGTTGTATTGGATACACGAGAGCTCGATGATCTCGATTTGCATTAACTCATGCATAGCGTCAAGTACAAATAGGGTTTGACTGACCGTGACTCTATAACTTGATCGGGACATTTGAAAGAAGGGTTTATACGTATACTGATATTCACGACAGAATGGTTTTTTGAATAATACCAATCATTCGTTCTCAGTTGGGGTACAGTGTAGGCCGCCAGGCTGTCTAGGTGGTGCTACTACTCTCTGGTTCCTCTGTTGCTAACTGAGACGGACCTACCGAGTCGCGCAATAGGATTGATGACGGAACGAATCGAGCTTATTCTCTCTTTATGAATATTAGATATTGGATATCTAATTTATTGGACATTGGATGTCTAATTAATTTTGGAACATTGGATGTCTAAATTAATTTATTGGATAAATTAATTCCGGCCTAATAAATTTAATAAATTACTAGGTAATTAATTTAATTCATAAATATAATTATTTCTTGGAGAAATTAATTATATGATTTGTATTTGATATAATTAATTAATTAGATTAATTAATTGATATAAATACATCAGAATGGAATGGAATTTATCTGTTTGGACTCGAGAGTCCGAAACTGACCGAATTCCTCCGGTCCTTCTAGATGGCCGAATCTACCACTTAGTTTTTCCTTGGTCTTAGTTTTCCACCTTAATTGGTGGAAGACCAAGGATTTTGGTTGGGGGTGGTTGGGATTATTATTCTTTTGAAAAGAATAATAAAGTGTGAAGTGGAAAAATAATTGAAAGACTCACACTTGCATGAAAAAGAAACTCACGGAATTTTCATTGTTCAAGAGAGAGGAAAACATTGAGTTTTCTTCAATATACATATTCTTATTCATTTATCATCATTATTTTTCTTAGAGAAAAATTGAGAAAATAAAGAGAGAATTTATTTTTCACTTGGAGTGATATAAATTTAATAAGTTCCGACTACCATGTTCTAGCCGTATTTTTGGAAGATAACTAGGTAGGAGTTATTCCGGTCGACTTCCGGTGCGTGGCGAGTAAAGGCACGGTGCTTCGGTGCTCGGGATTTCAAAAAGCATGGCAAATCGGATTCGTGGAGGAGACAACCATTTAATCAACGAACTTCATAGGTATGATTTCGGATCTTCCTTTGTTTATTTAATATCCGTATATACGTAGCTTGATCGATCCTCGTAGGGTTCAGATCGAATTAATTTTCGTTTTACCGCTTCCGCTGGGCCTTCGTTTCAGGCACCGAATCCCAACAATGGTATCAGAGCGTAGGTCTTGCGATTGTATATACGATATTTAGCATTTGCAATGCTTGATTGAATGGTTTATGATTTGGAATCATAATCGTATTAATAGTTGATTTTCAATTGTTCATCTAAAAATTAATTTTTCATGATTTTATGTTATAATATAAATCTATTTTTCTTTTGAAAAACTAATTTATTTGTGTAATATTAAAATTAGAAAAATATTATTTTTGGATTCGGGACGAAAAGACGAGCCAGAAAAGTGGCGGACCGGCGGCCAGGCAGCTGCCAGGCTTGACAAACTAGCTAGGCATTTGTGAAATTCTTGGTCATTGGCTGGCCGGCAAGACATGAGCTTGGCCCGGGACTTGTATTTTTGGCTCTGTTTTTATATTTCGTTCGGAAAATTAATTTCCCTCAAATTAAACAGTAATACAGGGTTTTTATATCTCGAATGGCCTGATATATCTCGGACTCAGCTTTTCTTTCCTTCCAAAATGAAAGATTCCCCGACTAGGAGAAACCTTTAAAAGTACGTGGTCTCCAGTACTGAACTCCAATGGGCGACGGCGTACGTCTGCATAAGATTTCTGTCGACTCTAGGCGGTCAACAGTCTTTCACGAATCAAGGCTATCTTCTCTCGTGTCTGCACGATCAACTCTGGTTCTGTCCCGATCAAGTCTGATGAATCATCCCAACATAGGGGCGATCTGCATCTCCTCCCGTATAATGCCTCAAACGGTGCAATTTTAATGGAAGCATGTCAACTATTGTTGTAGGTAAATTCAATCAACGGTAGATGAATTTCCCAATCGTTTGACCAATCTAAGGCACAGGCCCTCAGCATGTCTTCCACCGTTTGAATGGTCCTCTAGGATTGTCCGTCCATCTGCGGGTGATAAGCTGTACCGAAGTTCAATTCGGTCCCCAAGGCCTTATGAACTGCTTTCCAAAAGTGAGACACAAAACGTTTGTATCGATCAGAAATAATGGTCTTCGGCATACCATGCAGTCGAACTATCTCTAAAATAAACACTCGTGCCAACCTCTCTGGTCCCCATGTGTCCTTAATGACTAGAAAATGAGCTGATTTGGTTAAACGATCAACTATCACCTAAATCATGTTCATTCCTGTCTTGGTTTTCGGCATACTAGTGATAAAGTCCATCGATATGTCCTCCGACTTCCATTCAGGAATCAGGAGCGGCTTCAACATTCCGGAAGGTCGCTGATGCTCGATCTTAACCTGTTGACAAGTCAAGCATTTCGAAACATAATCCGCTACATCTTTCTTCATGTTGCCCCACCAGAAATTCTATTTCAAGTCCTTATACATCTTACTGGTGCCTGGGTGGATAGAATAGGGCGAGCTGTGAGCTTCCTTCATAATCATCTGTTTCATAACATCGACATCGGGAACGCAGAGTCGGTTCTGAAATATCAAAACTCCATCATCATGAATTACGAATCCAGGGGCCTTCCCCTTGATAACTTCATCACGTAACCGAATCATCAGAGGATCATCTGTCTGCATAGATTTGATTTCTTCGATTAATGATGAAGTTATTTCCATCACGCACAGTTATCCTTAGACTCTTTGTAACCACACTTCAATTCCTTCTCGAATCATCTCTCGTTGAATGCTGAGCTGGGAGGTCAGAGTCTCTAGCATCTGGATAGAAATAGGCTTGCGGCTAAGTGCATCTGCCACTACATTCGCTTTGCCTGGATGATACAAAATTTCCAAGTCGTAGTCCTTAATCAGTTCTAACCATCTTCTTTGCCGCATGTTCAACTCTTTCTGACTGAAGATGTATTTGAGACTCTTGTGATCCGTAAAGATCTGACAGTGAGAGAATTATATTCAAATACATGAAAGATGTATTTTCAACGATGATAATTTTATATCTAGAGATTCTTATAAACCTGCGTATTGATGGAGATAAGTCAAGCCATGAGCAACATCAATGGATATCTCAAGTCGCTGATTAAAATCAAGGGGATTCCCTCGCAAACCTGCAACAAGCAGCAAAACCGTGTCCCAAATCAAAGCAAAGAAGAACATGGGAAGAAGATGTAGTTCAATTACCTAAAATAAAACCCCAAATCGAAATCCCTAAATAGTACCTGCAAAATCAAGTCCCAAACCAATGAAAGATATTTTAGAAGATGAGAAAAAGAAAGTGTATTCAATTACCAAATGAAACTACGAAGATGTTAATCGATTAATGGATTAACAATGAATCGAAGTGGTATAGAGTGCACAGGGGTTAGGGTTTCACAGCCTCGTGGGTAGAGAGTAGAGAGTAGAGAGTGTTTGGGGAAATTATGTTAATGGGGGAAGTGTCGTGGACCGTGCAACCACACACTCCTTTAATTTATTTATTTATTTTAATTATTTATGCATCTTTATTTATTTTTTCAATTTAGATTTTTAAATTTTAAAAATACAAAAAAATGTACTTGGTGAAATTTATAATACAAGTTAAAATTAAATTAATGTATCTATTATATTATGAAGGGATTAATTTATATAATTTTAATATCTTTAAATTCTTATTTTAATATTTATATATAATTTTGAAAGAAAAAATACATGCATGTGTACTTGAATGGAAACTTGTATTTGTTACTAAAAAGTTTAAATTTAATATAAAAAGAAACAGATAAAAATTTAAATTTATATTATATAAAGAAACAGATAAAAACTTATTATATATAGAAACATATAAAAATTTAAATGTCATTAATCAAATTTAATGCAACACTTTTTCTATAGTGTTGCATGTCGCAACACTATAACTCCCTCGCAACAAGACAATAATATCTAATGCAATACTTTTGAGCTGTGTTGTAGAAGATCGATCTAATGAAACACTACGATAGCAACACTTTACTAATAGTGTTGCGTATGAGCACTTATGGCGTAGTGAAGGTTGGGCACCACGTCCTCAAAATGATATCTATGATCAAGAGATTGGAGGCTCTTGATTTTAAGATGGATACTTCTCTTCAAACCGACCTCATTCTACAGTCTCTCCCTGATTCCTTCTCACAGTTTGTTATGAACTTCAACTGTAATAAGATTGCGTGTAACTTAGCTGGGTTAATGAACAAACTAGTGACTTCCCAGTCTCAGATGAAGACTCCGCGGATGAAGGAGTCTGCCCTTGTGATTTCTTTTGGATCTCGGAGGTCCAAGAATAAGAAGAAAAAGACCAAGAAGCAGACGGGACCACAAGTCAAGGACTTCAAGGGTAAGGGCAAGGCCCCGATGGTTCCAAAGAACTAGCAGAAGAAGGACGATTGTGTCAAATGTGGTGAGCTGGGCCACTAGGCTAGAGACTGTCCGTTTCTTCATGGCACTTTAGGTATAGAATTTTTAGTTTTGGAAAAAAATTGTTCTGCTACTGTATTTTCTACTTCCTGGATACTGGATCTAACGGTGATGAAACTTACGAACTCCTTATGGATTAACGTGTGATATCCGTCTACATGTCATATTCATAACTTATGAAATGATCTTACGGATTAAACGACTTCGAGATACAAGGATACGTATAATTATCACTACACCATAATCTATTTTGATTACAATTCTCATGCGAAGTTTGATGTTCTTAAGGTCGAAGCACTAGATTTCAATATCATCATTACATCCCGATTTAACCATGGAGATAAACTAACAATTCCACCTTATAAGAAAGGATGCAATCTAAGATGATTCTTCCCTTAAGTCCTTATAACCAAAAATGATATCACCTCCAATTTTATGATCAATAAGATAACATAAATCATATGGATAATCAACTTCAGAATGTTTCTCTCATCATTTGACGTACTAAGATTCCAACTACGAGGTTCCAACGACAATATCATAAGCATAAACATTCCAATCTTCTAAACATGATGTTTGTTGAATAATTCACCAAAGGAACTCAATATCTTGCTAGTATGATCGTCTTATTCTTTAGAATCCGAATCTAAGGCTGGAGATAGAATTGACATACCTTAATATGATGAAATCACTGAACCAAAAAGGTAGAATCTGACTCTGGTTGGCTGTATGCCACTCCAAGGTGCTACTCCACTTCAATGATCAACCACAAATAATATCCAATCTCCAATGATCAAGTAGATGTGTTCTAAGTGTGTTTAAGGAAGATAAAATGCTCTCTGGACTATCAAGTATGAAGGTTTCTCGAAGGAAATGAGAAGAAAATGGAGTGTTGTCCCTTATATAAAATTTCTGTACAATGGCTGATTAGCGCATGCTATCATACATCCTTAGCGCGTGCTAATAAGAGTTGACTCCAAAACTGTCCAGGTTCGTCCGTGGGAATCTTATCCGGTCCTACCTCCGGCTGGCGCATGTGCTAGCCGCCTAGCTCAATAATTGATGGTGTAGCGCACGCAACTCTTCATTCGTAGCGCGCGCTAGTTGTAGTCCGATAACGCACGTTAAGCTGCATTCTTAGCATGCGCTATCACGAGTTTGCATGGGTAATTTTGCATGTTGTTATACTTATGTACAAAGATACCAATGTGAGAATTCTCCAATTATCGAGATCATAATTTCGAATAATACAGGGTTTAAATACAGAAGAAATAAACAGTAATAAATCTGGTGAACCAGCCTAGAATTCTCAAATAAAACCTCGACAGTATTTGAAAGAGTTGTTTTAACGTGCCTTTGGACATTTTGTAAAATGTTACCATCGTTGATTTTTATGCAGTGTTGAGAGGATTTTCGAAAATAATTTTTTAAACGTATTGTTGTATTTTCAAATAATTTGAGTACATGATTTTCAAAAGTCAAATCATATGTTTAAGATCTTTACTGTCAGTTGAGTTTCATGTGTAAGTTTCATCACCGTTGTGATAAAATTATATGTAGATCAAATCATATGTCCTTTGATTCTTGGATCATCAGGGGATCTAGGCAGTGAACGCTGGATCATCGGATTACCATGTGTTTTTGTTGTGCATATTGTAACACCCCAAAAACCTTACGGGAGTACTACACGCCGTGGGCCCCACGCCGGAACCCACCAGGCTAAAAACTATTTACAAAAACGCCCAAAAAGGCCGATGACGGTAGTATTTTCCAAAACTCACAAAATCATTTGAAAACACCAACTACCGTCAAGACAATCTAGGCCAAAAACTCGGTTTAGGGAATCGATTTTCGAAATCAAACTCAGTTGGCATAAAGCCGAAAGCCATTTGAAAGAACTCATACAGCGGATAGAAACACAGTCCAAGATACATATACATCAATAATGATATATACAAACAAAATACACGATTCCCCAACAATATGCCATAGCCAGTATCGTCCGGAATCCTCGCCTCACGACCGCTACCATCAAAATTCTCAATACCTGAAAAACAAGTCCCACAACGGGGTCAGCAATAATGCCCGACAAATAACCGCAAGTACATAAACATAAATATTCACATGCCATGTATCATGAGAATAATAACTTCAACGATAACCTTACCACTTCCGGTAATCCAACGATTCTCATCAAAATCCCAATATCACGATAATACCACATAATACCTCAATACCGAATACTTTCCCGTACACCATCTTCTATGTACGATTGCCATAAAACATACCTCTATCCGGATATCCTTCCGAAATGCATACCACAGACCAAGAATATCCAAAATGACATCAACAATATCCGAATACTACAATCTTCCGAAGATTGTCCAAGTATCTCAACAATCATCAACTGTGCATTCTAATCCTTTTAGAACATCACTGAACATTCGTCAATATGCAATACAACATAAAATACTTATGAAATGTAAATAGAATTACTCATCAAAACATTACAACCGAACAAGAAAAAACTTGCCTGGATACCAACATGACAAAACCAACACCAAACTCATCGCCCTCGTCTATGAGCTCTTCAGCCCCGACTGGATGGAATCTACGGCCTTTCACCGAGGCAAGACGATTATACCTATTGGTTAATCAACCTAGAACAATAATCATATCAATAATCGAACCAACTTTGTAACAATGATCATAACATATTCAATCCGGAATTCAACCTCATATCAAGATTCATCTCATCTAAATCAACCACTATCATCACTATGATTTAGAATACCATCTTAAATCGGTTAAACGAATAATCAAATCATCATAGTCATCATATGGCCTCAAGAACATCAAAAACTCTATGATTCCATAATCATAATCAACATATTCAAAGCATATCATCATCTTCCTTCAACATAAACCTCATATATCATCAAGAATCGCAATAACAACACCATAATCATCTTCATATGAATCATTCATCAACTATAACATCAAAATTCCGAAATGAAAAAAGTAGAAATATCCAACATACCTCATAGAATATGGATAACACAAGAAATCACTTCAAGAATCAACAATAGTTCCATAACCAAGCTCTAATTCCATGATTCCAAGCTCACAATCATGTTATAAGTGTTTAGATCACTCTTAGAAGTGAAGAGGGACGAGTTGGGGTGGGAGAAATGAGTTTCCTTTCGTGAACAAATGAAAGACCAGCTCATATTATATAAACTGCGCATCTCGTTACGTACGTAAGTGTCCTTGCTTAACGTACGTAACAACTTTAACGTACGTAATCCAAAATCCATAGCGTACGTAACAAACTCACTGTCTCATTCCGTGAAGTCCATTACGTACGTAACCCATACCATATAACGTACGTAATATACCAGTTGACTTGCTACAGTACAATGGTCGTGTTACGTACGTAACACGTCCTGTATAACGTACGTAACACGTACGTTGACTCACCTGTCAACATCCTCCACCGAAAGTTGCCGACACCGGATCCCACCTGCCGACCATGACTCAATCATCTGATTCCCATGTTACGTACGTAATGTCTCGGCCATAACGTACGTAACTCTTGTGATTTAGCGTACGTAAGTCTTCAACATTAGCGTACGCTAAGTATTCTATACTTAGCCAATTTCAGCAATTCCTGTCCAATGTCACGACATACCCAATACGAACATACGGCAGAATCAATACATATACTCAATTCAATAACATTATCAAACGTTCCCAACGTCCTCGAGCATAATTAACCATCCACGATATCCAATATATAAACGAAAAATATATCCGAAAAATTAGGGTATTACACTCTACCCCCCTTAAAAATAAGTTTCGTCCTCGAAACTTGCAATCACTCGCACAAACAACATTTCAACGGAAAATCCAAAATCACCAAGATAACCAAGAATTATCGAATAATCCAAACAAAATACTTACAGGTCAGTAAAGACGAAGATATCCCGTGATACTAGCATATGACACCATTTCAAAAATCTAGACACAACAAGAATGCCAAAATAGGAATAATCACAATTTGAAAACGATTGATCTCCGCCAAGACCACAACAAGTTTAGAGCACTGTCGAGTTTTGTGGGATCTGTGACGCTGTGTCTCCTCACCTAAAGCGCATGAGCCGCTCCTTGTCACATGCACGTATCACCGGCATTCCACTCCACATCGAAAGCCACACATTGCACGTGCCTCGCACCGGCGTTCACTTCCCGATTGGAGCCGCACATTGCACATGACCACAGCACCGGCGTTCACTACCTGCCTCGTCGGTCTCGGAAACACCAACAATCCCCAAACCCACACATCACCACGACAGTACTCAAAGAAATCACACAAAACCAAAACAACACAGTCCAAAATAGCCATAAATCCAGATACACAAAAATCACGCTACTACCACACTGATAGAGCCACATAACACACATGCCCGGTTATCACAAAACCATGGGCTCCGATACCATATTTGTAACACCCCAAAAACCTTACGGGAGTACTACACGCCGTGGGCCCCGCGCCGGAACCCACCAGGCTAAAAACCATTTACAAAAATGCCCAAAAAGGCCGACGACGGTAGTATTTTCCAAAACTCACAAAATCATTTGAAAACACCAACTACCGTCAAGACAATCAAGGCCAAAAACTCGGTTTAGGGAATTGATTTTCAAAATCAAACTCAGTTGGCATAAAGTTGAAAGCCATTTGAAAGAACTCATACAGCGGATAGAAACACAGTCCAAGATACATATACATCAATAATGATATATACAAACAAAATACACGATTCCCCAACAATATGCCATAGCCAGTATCGTCCGGAATTCTCGCCTCACGACCGCTACCATCAAAATTCTCAATACCTGGAAAACAAGTCCCACAACGGGGTCAGCAATAATGCCCGACAAATAACCGCAAGTACATAAACATAAATATTCACATGCCATGTATCATGAGAATAATAACCTCAACGATAACCTTACCACTTCCGGTAATCCAACGATTCTCATCAAAATCCCAATATCACGATAATACCACATAATACCTCAATACCGAATACTTTCTCGTACACCATCTTCTATGTACGGTTGCCTTAAAACATACCTCTATCCGGATATCCTTCCGAAATGCATACCACAGACCAAGAATATCCAAAATGACATCAATAATATCCGAATACTACAATCTTCCCAAGATTGTCCAAGTATCTCAACAATCATCAACTGTGCATTCTAATCCTTTTAGAACATCACTGAACATTCGTCAATATGCAATACAACATAAAATACTTATGAAATGTAAATGAAATTACTCATCAAAACATTACAACCGAACAAGTAAACACTTGCCTGGATACCAACATGACAAAACCAACACCGAACTCATCGCCCTCGTCTATGAGCTCTTCAGCCCCGACTGGACGGAATCTACGGCCTTTCACCGCGGCAAGACGATTATACTTATTGGTTAATCAACCTAGAACAATAATCATATCAATAATCGAACCAACTTTGTAACAATGATCATAACATATTCAATCCGGAATTCAACCTCATATCAAGATTCATGTCATCTAAATCAGCCACTATCATCACTATGATTTAGAATACCATCTTAAATCGGTTAAACGAATTATCAAATCATCATAGTCATCATATGGCCTCAAGAACATCAAAAACTCTATGATTCCATAATCATAATCAACATATTCAAAGCATATCATCATCTTCCTTCAACATAAACCTCATATATCCTCAAGAATCGCAATAACAACACCAGAATCATCTTCATATGAATCATTCATCAACTATAACATCAAAATTCCGAAATGAAAAGGAGAAATATCCAACATACCTCATAGAATATGGATAATACAAGAAATCACTTCGAGAATCAACAATAGTTCCATAACCAAGCTCTAATTCCATGATTCCAAGCTCACAATCATGTTAGAAGTGTTTAGATCACTCTTAGAAGTGAAGAGGGGCGAGTTGGGGTGGGAGAAATGAGTTTCCTTTCGTGAACAAATGAAAGACCAGCTCTTATTATATAAACTGCGCATCTCGTTACGTACGTAAGTGTCCTTGCTTAACGTACGTAACAACTTTAACGTACGTAATCCAAAATCCATAGCGTACATAACAAACTCACTATCTCATTCCGTGAAGTCCATTACGTACGTAACCCATACCATATAACGTACGTAATATACCAGTTGACTTGCTACAGTACAATGGTCGTGTTACGTACGTAACACGTCCTCTATAACGTACGTAACACGTACGTTGACTCACCTGTCAACATCCTCCGCCGAAAGTTGCCGACACCGGATCCCACCTGCCGACCATGACTCAATCGTCTGATTCCCATATTACGTACGTACTGTCTCGGCCATAACGTACGTAACTCTTGTGATTTAGCGTACGTAAGTCTTCAACATTAGCATACGCTAAGTATTCTATACTTAGCCAATTTCAGCAATTCCTGTCCAATGTCACGACATACCCAATATGAACATACGGCAGAATCAATACATATACTCAATTTAATAACATTATCAAACGTTCCCAACGTCCTCGAGCATAATTAACCATCCACGATATCCAATATATAAACGAAAAATATATCCGAAAAATTGGGGTATTACACTCTACCCCCTTAAAAATAAGTTTCGTCCTCGAAACTTGCAATCTCTCGCACAAACAACATTTCAACGGAAAATCCAAAATCACCAAGATAACCAAGAATTATCGAATAATCCGAACAAAATACTTACAGGTCAGTGAAGACGAAGATATCCCGTGATACTAGCATATGACACCATTTCAAAAATCTCGACACAACAAGAATGCCAAAATAGGAATAATCACAATTTGAAAACGATTGATCTCCGCCAAGACCACAACAAGTTTAGAGCACTGTCGAGTTTTTTGGGATTTGTGACGCTGTGTCTCCTCACCTAAAGCGCATGAGCCGCTCCTTGTCACATGCACATATCACCGGCGTTCCACTCCACATCGAAAGCCGCACATTGCACGTGCCTCGCACCGGCGTTCACTTCCCGATTGGAGCCGCACATTGCACATGACCACAGCACCGGCGTTCACTCCCTACCACGTTGGTCTCGGAAACACCAAAAATCCCCAAACCCACACATCACCACGACAGTACTCAAAGAAATCACACAAAACCAAAACAACACAGTCCAAAATAGCCATAAATCCAGATACACAAAAATCACGCTACTACCACACTGATAGAGCCACATAACACACATGCCCGGTTATCACAAAACCATGGGCTCCGATACCATATTTATAACACCCCAAAAACCTTACGGGAGTACTACACGCCGTGGGCCCCGCGCCGGAACCCACCAGGCTAAAGACCATTTACAAAAATGCCCAAAAAGGCCGATGACGGTAGTATTTTCCAAAACTCACAAAATCATTTGAAAACACCAACTACCGTCAAGACAATCAAGGCCAAAAATTCGGTTTAGGGAATCGATTTTCGAAATCAAACTCAGTTGGCATAAAGCCGAAAGCCATTTGAAAGAACTCATATAGCGGATAGAAACACAGTCCAAGATACATATACATCAATAATGATATATACAAACAAAATACACGATTCCCCAACAATATGCCATAGCCAGTATCGTCCGGAATCCTCGCCTCACGACCGCTACCATCAAAATTCTCAATACCTGAAAAACAAGTCCCACAACGGGGTCAGCAATAATGCCCGACAAATAACCGCAAGTACATAAACATAAATATTCACATGCCATGTATCATGAGAATAATAACCTCAACGATAACCTTACCACTTCCGGTAATCCAACGATTCTCATCAAAATCCCAATATCACGATAATACCACATAATACCTCAATACCGAATACTTTCCTGTACACCATCTTCTATGTACGATTGCCATAAAACATACCTCTATCCGGATATCCTTCCGAAATGCATACCACAGACCAAGAATATCCAAAATGACATCAACAATATCCGAATACTACAATCTTCCCAAGATTGTCCAAGTATCTCAACAATCATCAACTGTGCATTCTAATCCTTTTAGAACATCACTGAACATTCGTCAATATGCAATACAACATAAAATACTTATGAAATGTAAATGGAATTACTCATCAAAATATTACAACCGAACAAGTAAACACTTGCCTGGATACCAACATGACAAAACCAACACCGAACTCATCGCCCTCGTCTATGAGTTGTTCAGCCCCGACTGGATGGAATCTACGGCCTTTCACCGAGGCAAGACGATTATACCTATTGGTTAATCAACCTAGAACAATAATCATATCAATAATCGAACCAACTTTGTAACAATGATCATAACATATTCAATCCGGAATTCAACCTCATATCAAGATTCATCTCATCTAAATCAACCACTATCATCACTATGATTTAGAATACCATCTTAAATCGGTTAAACGAATTATCAAATCATCATAGTCATCATATGGCCTCAAGAACATCAAAAACTCTATGATTCCATAATCATAATCAACATATTCAAAGCATATCATCATCTTCCTTCAACATAAACCTCATATATCATCAAGAATCGCAATAACAACACCATAATCATCTTCATATGAATCATTCATCAACTATAACATCAAAATTCCAAAATGAAAAAAGTAGAAATATCCAACATACCTCATAGAATATGGATAACACAAGAAATCACTTCAAGAATCAACAATAGTTCCATAACCAAGCTCTAATTCCATGATTCCAAGCTCACAATCATGTTAGAAGTGTTTAGAACACTCTTAGAAGTGAAGAGGGACGAGTTGGGGTGGGAGAAATGAGTTTTCTTTCGTGAACAAATGAAAGAACAGCTCTTATTATATAAACTGCGCATCTCGTTACGTACGTAAGTGTCCTTGCTTAATGTACGTAACAACTTTAACGTACGTAATCCAAAATCCATAGCGTACATAACAAACTCACTGTCTCATTCCGTGAAGTCCATTACGTACGTAACTCATACCATATAACGTACGTAATATACCAGTTGACTTGCTACAGTACAATAGTCGTGTTACATACGTAACACGTCCTGTATAACGTACGTAACACGTACGTTGACTCACCTGTCAACATCCTCCGCCGAAAGTTGCCGACACCGGATCCCACCTGCCGACCATGACTCAATCGTCTGATTTCCATGTTATGTACGTAATGTCTCGGCCATAACGCACGTAACTCTTGTGATTTAGCATACGTAAGTCTTCAACATTTGCGTACGCTAAGTATTCTATACTTAGCCAATTTCAGCAATTCCTGTCCAATGTCACGACATACCCAATATGAACATACGGCAAAATCAATACATATACTCAATTCAATAACATTATCAAACATTCCCAACGTCCTCGAGCATAATTAACCATCCACGATATCCAATATATAAACGAAAAATATATCCGAAAAATCGGGGTATTACAAATATGTATATTATGGGTTTGCCATAAGTATACATTGTCATTATTGATGTGAGCATATTGGCGTTTTCATATGAGTATGCATTTGCAGGTCTTGTGTTAGGACCATGCCCGTATGTTGTATTGATCTGATCTTGGATTAGACTGACGTGATTTCGTCGTGGCATTTCATATCTTGAGGTATGTTCCGTATTTCCTTTGGTATTTGTCTTTGATGGACAATCGATTATCATGTTGAGATGGGATGATGTTACCTGAGGGATTGGGTTGGATAGAGTTAATGAATTTCGTAACAGTGAGTTATGAAGATGTTTTGAGAACCTTGGCAATGTCGAGATATAGTACAGATATTTCGGTATTAGCTTACTGTTTTGTTAATGGTACAAATTGTGGATTTTCGTAAAGTTATGGCGGTAAGATTACATCGGTAGTATTCTTACTTAGTATCTCATCGGTATGTAATTATTGACGTGATGTGATGGTTATCATTGTTGGATATTATGGCTGACCCCGTCGTGGGCTTTCTTTTTAGGTTCTTGGAATATCAAGCTTGTAGCGGTCGTGGAGAGATGAGCTTCCCGGAGGATACTGACTAGGGCATGTATTTTGTGTATTGAGTTTCCTGATCAGTTCTTGTATTCCGCTGCTAGAGTATTTTAATAGTTTGTCTTTTTCCACCGCGTGAGTATTTTTAAATGGCCTTTGATATCTGGTAACTTAGGTTACTTAGGCAATCGTTTTCTAAACTATTTTGTCGGTACGTGTAAGTGATAGCTTAACGTATGCTTTCAAATTGTTGAGTTCTGGAATTTCAGGCCTTGTCCTTTCAAATGAGATTTTACGACGGTTTTGATAAACAATTTTTATATAGTCTTCAAAAGTTCTAATAGATAGTACCGTCGTTCGCCTCTTAGGCATTTGTAAATGTTTGAAATTCTTTCTTTCAGCCTTGTGGGTTCCATCTCGGGGCCCACGGCGCTGTAATATTCCCGGATGGCTCTTGGGGTGTTAAAGAATATGGTATCGGAGCTTAGGTTAGGAAAACCTAGGCAGTCGGGTCGAGTTGGGTCGTGTTTTGTCATGTCATTCGAGTTGTCGATTGACTAATACTAGAGCCCTAGATTTTTGTTGTTCACTTGGGCTTGTGCATTATGTGATTTACCAGTGTAGTACTGGGGTTGTTGTAATTTTTTCCAAATGTTTTTCACGTGTTCCTTCAGATAGAGCTGTGTTGTGTTCTCAAGTTGAACTGTGTTTGCAAAACATGTGTTTTGAAAATATCTTTGTCGAGTATTTTCTAGAGTTGAGATATGTGCCAGTATCATGGGGAATCGTCGGCTTCACGATCTGTAAGTATTTGGATTTTTGAATTGCATTGAGATTTATTGCCACTCTAAGTTGATATGTTTTGAGATTCAGAAAGATATTATGCGTTACAGTATAAGGTGACAGAATTGGGACAGGATTGATGAACTGAGAAGCTATGATTTTGGAAATTAATATGTCGGTTAAGTTTTGGCACGAATTTGTGCATTTGGGAGGAATGTTGTGAATGGTTGAGAAGAACATGTAGTCATGTCAGTTCATTTTGTGATATATGGAACTGTTTTCGAGCATTTGAAAATGATACTTTTCAAAATGAATGTTTTACGGATGTTGTACCAGGAAATGATTTTTGGGTCGAGACCCAATCGATTTTAAAATAGTTTTGTAACTCAGGACTTGGGGTCCGAAAAAAGTTTTCTACTTTATAAACTTCTTGTGATGTGGAACGGGATTTAGGCTGAGACCTAACGTTTCAAAAAGGCTTTTTCATGTTTTCTAAAACTCCCAAGGTTTATAAAACACTTTACCAATCGCTTATCTATTTTATTACTGCCTTTCAGGATTTTGGTTTATTTATTCAAATGAAACTTCTCGGGAAGTCTTTCGCTGTGTTTGATTTGTTGGTTATTCAATGTTTTGTCATAGCATGTTTGAGGTGATCCAGAATGGGTTAATGGTTGACGTTGCAAGTCATATGTGAAAGAGGAGTTTTTATCGGAGTCTATATATTGAGATTTTGGAATTTTATCGTGTGGTTTTACGATGGAATGTCAGTGGATCTGGTGACGAACCGAATTGGTATACAGGAGTATTGTTGTGGTCAGACATTTGCTTAGTTGAGTTAGAGACAAATTTGAGTTACAAGGAGACACCTGTAGAATTCTTACTAAGAGAAGTAAAGAAACTCAGAAATAAAGAAATACCAGTAGTCAAAGTGTTGAGGAGAAATCAACTTGTAGAAGAAGCCACTTGGGAGAGAGAAGATGATATAAGGGCCAAATACCCTGATCTTTTCAGGTAAATTAAATTTCAGGGACGAAATTTTTATGAGGAGGGGAGGATGTGATACTCGAGCCTGGCACTACTCATCTGGTCAATATGATTCATGCATTACACTTACCATTCATATGCTAGCTATATTTACTTTGACAGTTCAATGTTTATTTCACCTCAAAATTGCAGTTAGGCGCATTCGATGATATGAAACATGTATATTTAACTCTAAAAACCTTAAAATATTGAAAATATTAACCTTATATAAGTATAAGATACATGTTAAGATAATATACAACTCTATGTTGATTCGGTAAACCTAGAAATACTAATTGTGCTTCTGAGGCGTCTATATGGTGTTAACCGATTTATCTAGGGGTCGTAATCAGTGTATATGCTAGGTAAATATAGATAATAGACAAATAAAATAAACCTAAATTAATTAAATAATACATGTCAACTATCATTATCCTTATCAACACCACATATGACACAACTGGTTGTGTCACCCTGTAACCTTTATTAAATAATTCACATGTCGATATATGATTCGTTCCAATTGAGATTGAATACTCTTAAACTCATCTTTAAATTTATTGTCAAAATAGTGTCACATTGATAAATGTATCCTTACATTCTTAACTATGACATCCTATGCACGAGGCACTAGAAGATTTGACAAGAAACTCCTCTGCTAGTAGTTTTACCTTATCCGCGCGAGTAACCGACTTTAAATAGTTGAAACACATATTATACATTTACAAAAACCTTGGAACGGTCTATAATATCATAAATAAGGTCCTTATAAGCTAAGAACCGGTCCAAGTGGTCCAATAACCGGACCTAATATGCCTAAACCGGCCTACACCATGGAAGATGGTTTTCTAGAGGTTACTAAGGGTAGTTTTGTAATTTCCCATTTGTAACCGACTTTCTCTCTTAGATAAATACTAAAACCGACCCTCCATTCTCACATATTGTCTGAACATTATCAAGAAGATTCACCCTTCGAAAATTCACCAAAAATTCAAGGATAAATAATCAAAACACCACCACCTCAATTTCTTTGACAATCAAGGTGAGTTTCCTTTTGTTTCTCCCTTATTCTTGCTATGTTTGTTAGGTATTACGAAGATATGAGAGCTTGTATAGGTTGTTAGGCATGTTATAAATGTGTTAAGAACTCATCCATATCATATCTTTGTGTTTATTATGGATCTATAAGGCTTAAAACTAACTAAGACCATAAAAGAGTCAATTCTCCCACCTTTTGGAACTATTTATATATAGTACTGAATTCATATGTTTTAGGGTCATAGAATTCCATGTATTCGTTCTTAAGTATCTTGGAAATACTATGTCAAAAAATTAGTGCAAATCCAACTTATATACAAATAGTTATAAGCAAAATAAAATTTGATTATGGCAAGACTTTGATAAATTCCATTAATCAAGTGTATTGTCATAGAACCTTGGAGTTTTTGGTTGTGAGAGTTGAATGGACATTATAAACAAAAGCTAATGGATTCATTAATGACTTAATATTCTAAAATTGATTGGTTAATAGGCTGGTATACATGGACAGACAAATATGAAATCCGTAGAACACCGATTAGGCATCTACCTAGGAATTGGTAAAGCCTTATTTATATGTAGAGAGTTAAACTTCATGTATAGCCTGCAAATCCCACAAACACATTTCTTGAAATAGTTTCTGAAGATAGATCATCACAACCACCCCCTATTGGTATAAAAGTAACGGTATTACCCGATCAAGGTAAGTAGAAATCCATCTGCAACT
This sequence comes from Orobanche coerulescens, assembly GCA_033398695.1. NCBI lineage: Eukaryota > Viridiplantae > Streptophyta > Magnoliopsida > Lamiales > Orobanchaceae > Orobanche > Orobanche coerulescens. The sequence goes on along the minus strand of CM065804.1, from coordinate 87,697,311 downwards.
ACAATACATAGACATAATATTGTTTGTATTACTATTTGTTGAACTTGACGATATCTTGATAGTGTTCCATTTTATTGTATGATTGATCCTAATGATGCTTAAAGTGTCTGATTTCACTTTACGTGAACATGACATCCATTAGCATTTCCACATGCATGCATAACATGAGCCTCACTAGCGTCTGCATGCATATAACGTTTCTGGAGAGAAAAAGAAAAGAAAAATATTTTGTTGGCCACTGCTAGAGCACCGAGGCATGGTAGATGCATGCTTTTATGATATGTTTAACATGGTAGATGCGTGCTTACATGATGTGTGAGACATGGTATATGCATGTTCTCATGATATATTTGGTGTGGTAGATGCGTGCCTTATATATCTGGCATGGTAGATGCGTGCCTTATGATATGATATGAAATTGAGCTCATTCTGGTGCTTAGTATGTGGTTCAACGGTCCCAAAGATAGGAAAATGATTTTGAGAGAGATTCTCATTGATGATCATATGTCATATGTTGCATCAGATATGATACATGCATGATTTCTACTTATTGGGCTTTAGCACACGTAGTTTATGCATTGTAGGTAATCCTGATGCTTGAGCATGTTCCTTTGTTGGATGGGTTGGAGTTCCACTGTTGCTGAGGGTCGACATACATGGATGATGACCTGTCGGGCTTAACCATGGGCTTAACATGTTTTAGTTCTTGTTTCTGAACCTTGTTTTATAAATAGATATTGTGGTAATGTACTCATATGTTCGAGTGTTGTTGATTGTGTGAGGTGTACTTTAAGTTTACTTAGTATGTTTATGTAACTTGTGAGGTTGTTTAAATATCATAATGTAAAATAAATAAGTGAGTGATTTGGGAAGACTCGAGTTTTATTATGTACTAATCTCTTGTGGTTATAGCTACAGAGATATCGATGTCATGAGTTTGATTCAGATTGAGACTGGATGTCTCTATGTGATAGTTGTATTGGTTTTATGTCACAAGTTTTGGGGTAGATACTAGTTTAAGGGAAACTTTGTCGAAATTTCACGTAATTTATAAGTACTAATGTAATATAAGATAGTTTAGGTTAGGTAGTTAGTGTGGGTATGTTTCAGCCCTTACCCTTATCGATCTTGGTTTTTGTACCCAACTCCTTCTTGTTTTTCCTCTTCTTATTTTGGACTTCGAAGTCACAGAAGAAATAATAAGTGTAGCATCTTTTCCCTTTGTCTTTATTTGAGACTGAGCAGTCGTCAAATTATTCATTAGCTAGATAAGTTGTATGCAATCTCATTACAGTTGAAGTTCATGAAAATTTGGAAAAATGGGTCAGTAAGTGACTGCAGGATAAGGTGATTTTAGAGAGAATCATGCATCTAAAAACCAATAGCCTGTAATCTCTCAATCATCAAGATCATTTTGAGAACGTGTTCCCCAACTCTCTCTCCTTGCTTCATCCTGGCGTCGAACAATTGCTTTGATATCTTATATCTAGAAGTTAGAATATGCTCTCCGTAGAGATCTATCAGGTGCGCTAGGATAGCTCTCGAAGATGTCATTTTTTCATGGTCACGTTGAACCTCATTAGTCATTGAGCCTAACATGTACCAATGAACTCTTATGTCGTGTTTCACCCATTTCTCATGGTCGTTGACTTCTTCCTGATTGACTCGAGTTCTTGCAAGAGCCATTGGGATGTCCGACTCCATGACATATCCCAACATTTCGATCACGAGGACGATCCTCAAGTTTTGTAGCCATACGACAAATTTCGAACCAGTTCAGGGTGTTTTTTTCGGGTAATATTGATAATGGGTTCAAGTTTATTTTTGAGAGTGTTGTTTGTCTAACAGCAGAGAATAATATTAGATTCATTAGTTAGTGTTTAATTATTATCCGGGCATAGAATTTATGGACTTTCTATATTTATTAACTGGTCTCCTACTATTTTATCGGCATTATACACTCTCATGTAGAATCCAGAAGTCATGGATGACTTCATATTGGTGGTCAAGTTCATTAGAAAGTTTAATAGAGGGAAACCTATATAGTTTCTAGTCTATCATTCTATAGAAATTGGTATCCAACACCAACCCATCTAATGGACAATTCAATCTTATTTTATCCTTAGTTCACTTGCCCTCAACACATATGGTTTCTATGGCTCGCTGACTATCTAAGTTTAAATTATCATATTTGACAATTGAGTTTTACTCGAAAAACCATACGGCTTTTAGGGATTTGATTTGTCAAAACCGAAGGCATCTAATGCATTCTAGGAATTTATGGACCTTCCCCAAAACACTACCCCTACATACTCGGAAGAATAATATTTCGGTTTAGATTTCAATTTTACATGAGTTTGATGCAGGGTAGGAAACCTCGTAACCTTTATAACTTAGTGTTTGTGAGTGGGATTATTATGCGATTAGATGTTACATTTTGAACATTAATTTGTGTATAAGTTCGGTTTGTCGGTTTGTTCATTTGTCATACAATATCAAATCATCCACAACCTAGTATCTACCAACATGCAGTTCATGGACCGTTCCTAGTGCCTGGTCATTTAATGACCTAGTAATGCATAAGTAATCATTATTTCTTGAATCTTTGTCTTCTTGATGGATCTTCCTCGGACTTCTTCATCGCCTCTAATAAATTATTACATCATAAAAAATTTGCATCCTATTATACGAATTTTCTAGTGAAAATAAATAGGCTCAAAACGGCATTTACAACCCCACCGAATAAAGATTCAAAACTAAGTCCCTGAACTACTCATCATCACATAATTACAATAAATACATAAATGTAATTAAATTTACTAAATAATCAATTTAATATGTTGATCTAATCAACATAAAAATTAGTCTATCTAAATCAATATAAAAATTAGTCTATTTAATAGAATTAATCTAGTAATTCACAAAACAGATAATTTTAATTTACTCCGAATAAAAACAAATATTTTATTAAATTAATTCCCATAAAAATTAAAATGCCATATTTTTATTTTAGTCAAATTAAATCAAATTTAAATTCCAAAAATTAATTTACCAAATATAAAAATATAGTCGGAAATACAAGACCGGGCCAAGCCCGCGGCCTGGAACCACTGGCGGGCCTTGGCCGAGAGGGTCCATCCCCTCGACCGCTGCCTCCCGAGAGCAGGCACCCAACAACCCCGAGCTGTCGGGCCTGGCCACTTTTTCGGTTCTTATTTTCGTCTCGAAGTCAAAAATTATATTTTTTGTAATATTTAGCTTACATACAAATAAGCTTTTCCAAGAAAAATAGATTTATGTTGTAACATAAAATCATGACAAATAAAATTTTGACGAACCACTAAAAATTAACGATTAAACAATTATGATTCCAAATAATAAGAACATTCAACCATGCATTTAAAATGCAAATATCGTATATAAGATCGCATCAACCTCGCTCCGATCCTATTGTTAGAATTCGGGGCCTAAAACCGAAGGGGCAGTGGAATATTTATATTGATGTAGTCAATAAATGAAACCCCTAAACAAGATCGATCAAGCATCGTATATAAAAATACAATAATTCAAAGTATTAATTTACAAATCATACCCTTGAAGACTTTTAATTAAATATTGTTGATGAGCTCAATCCAAATTATCGAAGCTTTATGAAATCCCGAGCACCGAAAATACTGTGCCTCTACGTATCACGCATCGGAAAGATGACCGAAAAAACCTTATATCTTCTTGTTCAAACACTCCAAGTGTATAATAAAATTCTCTCTCAAGAATACTCAATTTCAACTTCTAAACTTGAAAAAGAAAATTCTCTCAATCCCTCCACTATACTCACAGCTCAAATGCATGAAGTTCAAGTGAGGATAATTATGTTGAGTTTTATATATGAAACTCTCCCCCCCCCCCCCCCCCACCCAAGCCTCGACCAAGATAAATAGTACACCAAGCCTACTTTATAAAAGTCACATGATATATGCACCAAGTGTATAAAAAATACTTTCACATGATGTGTAAGACCAAAATAAATAATACATCATGGATGATGGGAAATGGGGCGGACAAAAGGAAGCTTGATGGCAATTTGATCAAGTTCTCGTTTCATTCCCTCGTGTATCTAGTCCGATAGATACATCTCGTTCCATCTTAATGTATTCGCATAATTAATCTAGACAATCAATTATATTAGATAATATTTTTTATAAAATAATTATTAATGAAATAAATTAATTAGCCAGTAATTTATTTAAATCACTAGACCGATTTAATTTATCCAATAAATTAAATTAAACATCCAATATCAAATATTTAGTAAGAGTGAATAAGCTCAATTTAATCTGCCGTTTTTCATATGTACGCGACTCTGCAGGTCCATCTCAATTATCAATGGAATGATCCAAAGAATGTTGGCACACATAGCTAGTCTTCTGACCTACAATGTAACCCATTTGAGAACGAATGATTGGGATCATTCTAAATCTATTTGTCAAAAATACCATATACGTGTAAACCCTTCAGTCATATGTCCCGATCAGGTATTAGGGTCACAACAATGTCAAACCTTATCGTAACTGACCCTATGCATCTGTTAGTGAAAACCGAGATCACTGAGCTCTCATGTACCAAATACAACTAGTTCTAAATTCTTTGGTCAAATACTTATCATCTCATTTGTCACTAACCGCATAAGACATTTACTTGCTCACTTACAGGAGAAACAATCCTATCTTGGTAGAGAGACTGCTACTTGTCCATAAAGTTGCACTTCGAGATTGGCCCCACCAACTAGTGTATGGACCGAACTACTCTAGTGACTAACTTAATGTCACAATCACATCTCACACTAAATCCTCAAGTCAAAGGTCCACGTATACCTATCACAACCTTTTGATTCCGTCATTGACTATTCCAGAGTGAAATCCATGCGTCTGAATCGAGGTGAGTCGAGTCCTAGTATACTATAATCCCGTTAACACACCTATAGTTTCTGGTTCCACCAACCCTTAGTGAAGACAGGCACCCTACATGTAAAAATACACGTTATGATGCCCGGTTAAGTTTTATCGACTTGAGAACCTGTTAAGCTTTTGAGCCCTAAATACTTCCAACGCATATCTCCTTATCTCATAATGAGTGGAATGTTCCATCTTAAATGCAAGGATAGCTATTCTATATACCAAATCATGATGCTAATGATATTCAATAATATAGAGATAATAAATGCCTTCTATGAGTAATTGTCCGTAATAACAATATAATGATATCACTCTCTCATCCTTTAAGTGGAATTCGACGGCATATTCCTATAGTGGGACCCACTATGTTGTTTGGTAACTTAAAGATATCGGAAATAAGTAAAAAACGAGCATTTCCACCAGATAAAATAATAAAAGGGTTATTACACCACAAACTTCTCGGATCGGTTTGATTTATCACAACACTAGGAACACAATTCATCATTTAAGGAAAATAAGAAGGAAAATGATTTAGCATTCGTGTGAAGCCCCAACTCCTTCACAAGCATGATCGGAGCTCTCAGGAATGTACTCCACATAAGAATTCATTTTGCCTGACATGACGAATCGTGCCAGCCAAAACTAAGGTCAGACAATGATAACCAATCAAGTACTCCCTAAAGAGAGAGGAACCCCATAACATATGATTTTATCTAATTCCACAAACATATTTCATTTTAGTAAATTATTACGATAACTACCTTCTCTAATTCCACAAACATATTTCATTTTAGTAAATTATTACGATAACTACTTCGAGATCAAAATATCCCAAGGGTTGGGAAGGCTATGTGTTGGAAAAATTCCTCCCTTGTTTTGATAATTCCTCATTCAGCAAGAATCTTCAAAGTCAGAATATCAATCTAAGTATGGACAATTCAAGATCAATACAATTCAAGATCAGTATTCCGGACTAGCTAAATCTCATAGCAGGGATTCAATACATATGTGATTAACCGTGGAACCACACCAAAGGCAACGGAACCCCCAGAGGACCCATCGGTCCGTCCCAGATTGGTTAACCCAAAATATCCACGAAACCGCACCAGAGGCTACGGAACCCCCAGAGGACCTGTCGGCCCATCCCAGGTTGGATATATATATCACCATACAAATTCAAGACTAGTATTCCGGAGTAACTAAGCCTCATTGTACGTCACATTTCCTTTATATGCATGATTAACCATGGAACCGCACCAGAGGCAACAGAACCCTTAGAGGACACGTCGGTCTGTCCCATAGTGGTTAACCCAAAATATCCGTGGAACCGCACCAGAGGCTATAGAACCCTCAGAGGACCCGTCGGCCCATCCCAGAGTGGATATATATACATATATATATCATCACAACCACAAGGAGATATAATCCCCAACAACACCAAATAGTACTACCTCCTCACAAGGGAGTCGACAAGCAATACAACACAACATATGCGCACTCATCAAACGAATACACATTCGAGCATACAACCCTTAACAAGGGAGAAGGGCTTTTATAATCACGTAGCACAAAGGCAATATATTCCAATTCGCAACCACAATACATATATCCGTAGAACTCATTTATTTGCAAAGCACTAGGGCGTTTTGAAAAAAAGCCTTTAATGGGATTATATCAATCCTCTTGAAAGTTCGTTATGAGTACTCCAAGTAAACACACATAGTCGATTATCAATTATTACATCTATGAAACATGAAATGTATGGGCAAGATACTTGCCTCGAAATTGGCACGGAAATACACCGACGAACACGGCTCGGTCGAAGTGCCTCGAAACCTACAACTTTCGTAAGAAATAATGAAAATACGATCATAACGAGGAGTAAGACCAAAACCAATGGGAGACACCTCAAATCAACGAAGGAAAACTCATATGAACATTTAATCGAACAATAAATGTTTCCTCCAGAACACTCGAATCATCGATCGGGTTAAAAGAATCAAGGAAATGGACATGTAATCCATAGAACATGTTTAACAACATCATTTAATACTAATCGATTTATGAAAAACAGATTGAAATCCAAGTCAAGAACAAAACCCCCAGAATACCCGAAAGTAGGGTTCTAAGAATTTTACCTTGATTAAAACGGTGAAAGATGTTGGGATGTTGTTAAATCCATACTAGGAACTCAAAGATGTTGATGGGCGATGATATCCGGCCAAAATCCATGCTTAGACACTCTCAAGATCGTCCAGATCGTCGGAAGGAAGAAAGGGGAGGAAGAAATGACGAAAGTTGACCTCTGCAGTCCTATATATACTGTCAACAGTTAGCGTGCGCTAAGGAATGTGTAGCATGCGCTATCGGCTGCAAAATGCAGTCCAGAACCCTCTGCCAGGCTCCGCCAGCGCGCGCTAATAGATGCGTTTAGCGTGCGCTAATTATACACTGTGTAGTCTTTGCTATTTCGACCATAGCTCCTTCGTCCGGACTCCAATTGACACACCGTTTAAACCATTGGAAAGCTAACTTGATGCTATATCATATTTTAAATTCAGAACTTTTGGAGATTCCAAGAATTGATGGTGAAATTACAAAGTCGAACTTATACGTGGAAAAGTCGAAATAATACGTCGATTAATCCGAAACAATATAAAAACTTGCTCGAATGACGAAATGTGCTGAACAAAATATGTCCAAAATGTGTCAATGAACACAAGAAAGTCACTAGAATCGAAAAAATATAGAAATGCAAAGTACGGGTATTACATTCTACCCCACTAAAAAGAAGTTTCGTCCCGAAACTTAAAATGAAGGGTGGCAGCCAAACAAAATGAAACAATCACTCTGCTCAGCTCCGAAAGGCCACGGAAAATCTGTAAACACAAATTTCCTCGAAATACAATGAACTAACTAAGTACGCACTCGATACCTGAGTCGAAGCGATAACCATAAATGCAAACGCAACAAGTCAAATAGGAAGCATATGAGTCCGAAAGTAAATGCCCCAAAGTTTAGGAAAATTGCAAAATTGCCCGAATGTCTGAAAAAAGCGTTTTGCGTCCAAACTTAACGTGCAAGTCCATAACACGATTGAACGTGTTAAAATGAACTTGTGGAAACAACCAACCATTATGGACCAGATCAATGGAGTTCGATATTCACGCAACAATATTGTAGCATCTTCGGATTACTCTAGAACGACTATCACATTTACCCCAAAATGGGAGGGTAGAAAGAAATATAGCTTCTGCTACGCAACTCCGATGAATATTCATTCATGATACAAGGAAAATGGCTCAACTGAGCATAACATTGATTACGGAATCTGTACAACGAGCTCGATCCCGACCAACGACTCTCAGAATTTCCATTTACTACTATCTGGCTCTCCTGGTAGTGGAAACAGGAATTCACTCTCCAAACACCTTAGCAGCGACTTCGCGATATATTAATACCCTACGTATCCGCACAAGGCACAGTATAAAACTCTGAAGTGGTACTACCAACTTCAGAAATCTTACGATCGTAAGTTATCATAGGATGTTGCTTAATTATAGAAAAGCAACTATTGTTTCTGAATGATCCAAAATAGTGTTGGTAATCCCAATATAAAAATCGAGCATGCATACCATACACGAGTCTGAGCGCTCTCGCTTCACATGAAAACGACACTATATGGGTCACGAAACCATTAAAACTCGAAGAGCGTTAACTTCAATAACCACATTGTCATCTCCGAACAAGGATGGAAATATTATGCACATAAACAATATGACTAGGCATTCTTACCATCACACGAATTAAGAAATCGGCATTATCGCCATAAGTAATAATATTAACACTGCGTACACTCCATGTAAACAAAAGTTTTGAAAAAAAGAAGGCGAATCATATTTCGCCTAAAACTCATCAATACTGTCCCTTTTCTAGAAGAGGAAATTTTATATTCGCATCTCGGCTTTGAAAGCCAAACTTAAAAAAAATAAATTAAAATTTTTGAAGACGTCATATACAAATGGAAATGTTACTTAGGATCCAAGTATAAAAAACTGGAGCCTTTCCTCTTCTACCAAAATATTTGATTGGAAGTTTATTTTCCATTGAAGTACGTGGCTATTTGTCCACATAATGTCAAATCATAAGTTTTCAACATATTTAAAAAAAACTCCAACATCACAAAGAAAAAAAAATCCCTCATAACTTACCCACTCATGGTCATTCACCTTGAGACCTCCTTATCGTATTTTATATCTCATATTCTCCAATGACCGAATGATACCGAACACCGTAGATAACTTGTATCCTTGTCTTAGTATGCTCGGTTCCCAGTTATACCAATAGCGAATGTAAATCATATACATTATGATTTAACTCCGAGGCCGGAAAACATCGTACGAACCATAAGGCACAACGGAAACAAGGCATTGCAAAACAATATATTAAAATGCAAAGCAGCACAACAAATCATAACACAATACAAATATTCGCTCTGGGTATTTACACGAATACAAAAATTACAAATGTAACAATTGAAACTTACGGTCATAACTCACGGATCACATGACCACATCAACAAAGAATTAACGACCATTATTATTACAATCACGACCATAGTATACCACAAATGGTAGTCACTCATTGTTAACATTCCTTTAAAAAAAACTCCACGAGGTATCCGTTTAAATAACATCGTTTGAAAATCTTTGAATCTGTATCTGTTCGAAATAAAATTTTGAAAGTACTCTTAGTACCTCGGGCTGTTTTAACAAAACTATAAAAAAAAGATCTTAACCGTCTCATTTTGAAATCATTTGCAGAACTATATCCCGGAATATCGAATTCCCCGGAAACAACATCTTTACCATTAATCAACACGTAAGGTAATCATATGTTACCACGTAGCACCGCCATAAATAATAATACACAAGGTAGCTCGCAGCCATGCCATCGGCATCGAACCCTAGAGTTTTGCGGAACCATTCCCGGGTAGACAAACCATTCATACGTGCACTAAAAATTTCCACCGATCAACAGTCATATCAGGACAGCATCATACAACTACGAGGCATATTCAAACAATGCAACACGATACTTGGGTACGTACCCAAAATTCTTCAACAAAAATGGTAATATGACAAATATATCACAACGGCTTGACATCACCCGCCTCGATTCTAGCCTGTCACCTTAAGAAAAAATCCTCCTCCCTCACATACTGCACTTGACGTGTGCTAGGCACAAAATTAACGTGCGATAATGAGTTCAAATAATCGAATGTGCTATCGAGGTTCGTTAGCATGTGCTAATGGCTAAGTTAGCGTGCACTAACTAACTCATCTCACTTTTGAATTTATAGTTTAAATCGAATTTTTTGAAAATAAAACCAATATGTTTAAATCATTTCCGGAAAATCCTCTTAAACATAACAAGCGATCAACGATGGTAACCTTTTACAAAATGTCAAAAATACTTCAAAACACACATTTTTCAAATACCGTCATAGGGTTTTATTAGAGGATACATGAAGTCGAAATAATTTTCAAAATACACACGAAACCACCGCATAACCGTACCGTCGAAACATTTTCGAAAATTAGTTTTCCACAAAAGTAATCAAGTCTATGAAATTTTCAGGGAAGCATTTTCCAACACACACATAGCAGACACAATTACCAATGTGAACATATTTGTAGAATATACCAACAATTAGCCAGAATAGTCAATTCTCAAATATGTGCCTATACGGTATTCCAGATCACCAATTCATCATACGCAACTCATTACTACCAAATTCCAACACACATCAAAATCATCTATATGGGTTTTTCAACAAACTCTACCTTCGATACATATCCTGAAACACATGAATGTTAAGGTTTCATATCACTCTACACCCCTTGGTGTCCAATCCATCAATATCCAGTTCATTACACCCGTAATATGCCACAAGTATCAAATACGAATTCCATCTCCATGACACACATGTAAACAGTCATGAAACAAAGATAATACACAGAAAAGAGGAGACTTACATCCACAGGTCCCATGAAGATGATCGCTGCACCACGATACTAATCACGGCCGACAAAGCAGACGACACGTCGCGACACGATTTAGTCAGAACAAGTCCGACAAGACAAGACTCAACTTGACCCGACAGCCTAGGTTTCCACAACCTAAGCTCTGATACCATATTCTGTAACACCCTCGTTCCACTCGGGAATATTACAGTACCGCAGACCCTCTAAGTGATAATCTACCAGGCTAGATACCAAAACAAGACATCATAACAAATGCCAACATGGCTAAATACAAATCAGTAGACCGATTTTTCCTTTCATCAATAACATAACCTTAAACTTCATATACATCTCTTTCCCGACTCGTACCCATGAAAGGGTCAAAATACAACGACACTCCCATACGACGTGAAAACACTATAGCGGAAAAGAATAATACAATTCGACCAACAAATCCCAATACTGGCCCTCACGTGATTAGTATCATTTGCCTTCCATCATCCTTCGTATTGATCCCGTGTCATGCTCATCAGGAACCTGCACGTACCTGAATGCAATACAGACATCCACCCCCCAATTACTCGGGAGTTAGCAAAATTGCACTATTTTGCTAGTGCAAATATAAAGTGCAAATATGTGCCATACACAGCATATTCCAAGGGTATGATAATCTGGAATAAATAATGGTAAATAACTGGGGGTCACATGTAATCGATGGTGAATAAATGTAATCGTACAATTCAAGATCAGTATTCCGGACTGGCTAAACCTCATAGCAGTGATTCAATACATACGTGATTAACCATGGAACTGCACCAAAGGCAACGGAATGCTCAGAGGGCCCTTCGGTTCGTCCCAGAGTGGTTAACCCAAAATATCCGCGGAACCGCACCAGAGGCTACGGAACCCTCAGAGGACCCGTCGGCCCGTCCCAGAATGGATATATATATCATCATACAAATTCAAGACTAGTATTCCGAAGTAACTAAGCCTCATTGTACGTCACATTTCCTTTATATGCATGATTAACCATGGAACCGCACCAGGGGCAACGGAACCCTCAGAGGACACGTCGGTCCGTCCCAGAGTGGTTAACCCAAAATATCAGTGGAACCGCACCAGAGGCTATGGAACCCCAAGAGGACCCGTCGGCCCATCCCAGAGTGGATATATATATCATCACAACGACAAAGAGATATAATCCCCAACAACACCAAATAGTACTACCTCCTCACAAGGGAGTCGACAAGCAATACAACACAATATATGCGCACTCATCAAATGAATACACATTCGAGCATACAACCCTTAACAAGGGAGAAGGGCTTTTATAATCATGTAGCACGAAGGCAATATATTCCAATTCGCAACCACAATACATATATCCGTAGAACTCATTTATTTGCAAAGCACTCGGGCATTTTTAAAGAAAGCCGTTAATGGGATTGTATCAATCCTCTTGAAAGTTCATTATGAGTACTCCAAGTAAACACACATAGTCGATTATCAATTATTACATCTACGAAACATGAAATGTATGGGTAAGATACTTGCTTCGAAATTGACACGCAAATACTCCGACAAACACGGCTCGGTCGAAGTGCCTCGACACCTACAACTTCCATAAGAAATAATGAAAATACAATCACAACGAGGAGTAAGACCAAAACCAGTGGAAGACGCCTCAAATCAACGAAGGAAAACTCAAATGAACATTTAATCGAATAATAAATGTTCACGGTTCCTCAAGAACACTCGAATCATCGATCGGGTTGAAAGAATCAAGGAAATGGATATATAATCCATAGAACATGTTTAACAACATCATTTAACACTACTCGATTTATGAAAAATGGATTGAAATCCATGTCAAGAACAAAACCCCCAAAATACCCGAAAGTAGGGTTCTAAGAACTTTACCTTGATTAAAACGGTGAAAGATGTTGGGATGTTGTTAAATCCGTACTAGGAACTCAAAGATGTTGATGGGTGATGATATCAGGCCAAAATCCATGCTTAGACACCCTCAAGATCGTCCAGATCGTCGGAAGGAAGAAAGGGGAGGAAGAAATGACGAAAATTGACCTCTGCAGTCCTATATATACTGTAAGCAGTTAGCGCGTGCTAAGGTATGTGTAGCATGCGTTATCGGCTGCAAAATGCAGTCCAGACCCTCTGCCAGGCTCCATTAGCGCGCGCTAATAGATACGTTTAGCGTGCGCTAATTATACACTGTATAGTCTTTGCTATTTCGACTATAACTTCTTTGTTCGGACTCCGATTGACTCACCGTTTGAACCATTGGAAAGCTAACTTGATGATATATCATACTGAAAAGATTCAGAACTTTTGGACTTTCCAATAATTGATGGTGATTTTACAAAGTCGAACTTATACGTGAAAAAGTCGAAATAATACGTCGATTAATCCAAAACAATATAAAAACTTGCTCGAATGACGAAATTTGCTGAAAAAAACATGTCCAAAATGTGTCAATGAACACAAGCAAGTCACTAGAATCGAAAAAAATATAGAAATGGAAAGTACGGGTATTACACAAGCAAGAGGACATTCTCACCTGACGATTCGAAGAATTGACTATCTGATTATCAAGCTTACAAGAGGACTATTTTTCCTCAAGTATACAGCTTCATCAAAAGAGAAGAAACATATAAGTCCTCAACGCGAACAGCACACTTACAGTGAAAGCTCATCAAGCATACAACTGTTGTTCGATCTTGTCATACCAATCTTACCGTTGAGTTTACTTAGCTTTGTATGGACTAAGCTTCGCTATCTCTAACATGCGTGGGATAAATAGTGATACGGACGAAGCCTCAATCCGTGTGAGAAGAAGCGAATCAAAGAAGCAAAAGCAAATTTATTTGAACGGACCAAGTTACTGTCGGTTGTATCAATCTATGTGAACGATGCAGCGACATGTTTAGTTAGAGTCACATAGTTGTGTATGCCATGATTTTAATAAACAATTTACTCCTATGTGGAAGACCAGTGGACGTAGAGGGGTTTACCTCGAACCACTTTAATTAGTGTGTCTTTACTTTCTATCTTTACTGTCTTCTATCTGTCGGTGTGATTTTAGTATACATATCGTAAAAACCGTGTATGCATTAAGCTAACAGGAGATGATTCAGTTGCTGTATTTACAGCAAATTAACCTTAGACTTCCGTTGCGCAAACAAACTTCAAAAAAGATACAGCTTATTCACCCCCCTTCTAAGCTGTTTATACTGTATATTGTGGCCAACAAGTGGTATCAGAGAGGTTGATTCTACAAAATCACTTGCTTTCGAAAACTTTATTTTCTTATCTTTATCATTCATCTTACTTCTATCATGGACACATATATGATCAATAAAATCCATATGTTTTCAGTTAATGAATTCAATTAATGAAGAATCAGGATGGAAGCTCATCTTGCTGCGATGCACGAAGAGATGATCTTTGTCATCCAAAAAGGACAGATCGAGATAATGAAGGTAAACACAGCTGCAAGATGGACAACCTTATGAAGAGATACTCGAGAAGGAAAGCGAGCAATGGACAACGGATGACCGCAAACGTGCGAATCTCGACAATATAGCTAAGAATACGCTATTTGTCGCTCTTGACAAAGGCACATTCTCCAAGGTAAAAAGTTGTAGGACAGCCAAAGAAAATCTTGTAGAAACACAAGCTAATTTGTGAAGGAACTGAGCTCTCGAAAGAAAATAAAATTTCTAAACTAACTCAGCAATTTCAATCATTTGAGATGAAATCTTCCAAAACACTCGAGGGACTTGACCTCAGATTTATCGGTATTGTCGGTGAACTTGAAGCATTAGGTAAAGTGTATACCCAAAAGGAGAAAAATCTGAAAATCTTTCGATCACTCCCTGATCGATGGAACATTAAGAGCATAGCTATGCGTGTGTCTTGTAATTTAAACGACATATCCACTTTCAATCTCTTCTCTGACCCAAATCTTTTGAGTATGACATTGATAGGAAAGAGAAGGCAAAAGAGTCACCTACCAAGACTACACCACTGACTGATGAGTGTGACAGGAGACAGATCCGCATCCAGCACATCCAAATCTGCATGCAAGGCAACAGACAGCGACGATGACATCTTGTCAGAAGTCGAGATGGCCCTGCTCATACATAAATTCCGAATGTTCATCAAGAAATCTGGAAAGGCCCCATACATGCCCAAGCTATTCAACAAGGTGATTTCTGAATCACTCTCGTCCGCAGATTCTAACCTATGCCATAATTACAGGAAACTGGGACACTATGCAAATAAATGTCCTAATACCAAAGTACAGAAGTTGCTCGAAGTCGAGCAACAAGTAAAGGATGAGAAAAAGCACATTTGGCGAAACAAGCTCAAGGCCCTGATTGGAGAATCAGAAGCTCGCATCAACCAAGACCAAGGAGTGCCTTCGGGCAATCACTAACAGTGACTCTTCTGATGATGAAATAGAAGATAAAGCATATATGTGCTTTATGGCCAGGGAAGAAGATGATGAAGAAGACAGCGATGATGAGGTAATCTCAACCTTAGATACTCCTATTAAGCATCACATACTTTTGAAAGTATGATAAATAAGTTTAGAACCAATTAGAAAGCCCATGAGATGCTTAAACAGGAAAACCTACAGCTCTCTCTTTCAAATTAAAGCTGAAGGATGAAATTGATATGCTGAAAAATAATTATGAAACATGTCTTTAGATTGTGAAAACAGCAAGATTATTCACTAAGAACTCATGGAAAGCAATCATCAACTTGAAACCGAACTAATGAGGTAAAAACTCATAGTGATTTCAAGATAAATGATTATGCTTTGTTAGAAGCTGAGATACAACTTCTCGAGAAAAGACAAGGATAACTTGAGACCATCCTTAAATTCTTTGAAAAATCATCAAGGAGGATGGAAGACATTCTAAGCACTGGGAAGCACGCCCATGACAAACGTGACATAGGATATGACTCGTTCTCCCACAAGGACAAAACTAGTATGGTGTTTGACAAGGGAGTGGAACCCATTATGGAACCCAAAGAAGCCCCAAGTCCTGTAAAGGTCACAGACGACCTGTATCGGACAACAAAAGATGCGATTCCGCCACCCAGTTCATATCATAATCAGCGGAAACCTCACCCTCATACACATGTAAGACGCAATGCTAATCATCAACAATATGCTCCTTGAGCATACCAACAACGTCAGCAGCCGGCCATAATGAAGGTTGTACACTAAGTATCAAAAGTACGCACCACAATACTATCAACAGTACAGTGCCCCTATGTACTGGGTACAGGAAGCCAAGTATCTGCCCTTTTAGCAGGCTGTTGCGCAGTTCTACCATCAACAAATCTGGGAATCCATCTGGAAACCTAGAAGGCAAGCATTGAGTCCAAAGAAAATAGTTCCTCATCCGAGATGGGAACCGTACTGGAGCCAAAACACTAGTTTTAACATGCAGAATAATCAGGCTTATAGCGATTATGTGCCTGCCCCACGTAAATCTCGCAAAACAAGACCAAATGTAACCTATAGCAAACCAATTGTTGTCAAGCAAATATGGGTGTACCTAAAGGCACTAATAACCAAGGACCCAAAAATCAAAGGGGACCTAAATCTGCTTAATCTTTTTTACAAGATGTCAAGGAGAATGACATCTAGTATTTCGATAGCGGATGTTCTCGCCACATAACATGGGATATCAGCAAGCTATCAGATTATGTAGAAGGTTGTGGTCCAAAGGTGTCATTTGGTGATAAATTCAAAGGAAGAACAAGAGGGAAAGGAATCTTGCTTGTAGGAAAATTCAGAATCACAAACGTAGCCTATGTGGAAGGACTACAGAACAATTTAATTAGCATTAACCAGTTATGTTGCAAATAGTTCTCATTCAAATTCTATGTAGATCATTGTATGGTGAAGGACACCAAGATCAAACAAATCGTCCTCATATGAAGCCGGTCAGGTAACATGTATATAGCTGACTAGAAGCCTATAAGCTCCATAATTCCTTGTTTTGTTTCCAGAGCCACTGCAGATCAAAGCTGGCTACGGCACAAAAAGATGTCGCACATCAAATTCAAGACCATCAACAAACTAGCTCGACAGGGAACTGTTAGAGGCTTGCCCGATGTTTTATTTCATAAAAACATTGTTTGTGGACCCTGCCAGAAAGGCAAGCAGGTCAAGACCACCTTGAAGAGCACATAATATCTTTCCACCTACAGGGTCCTAGATTTGCTATACATGGATCTCTACGGTCCTGTAGACCCTATCAGCCTGGGCGGTAAGAAATATTGTCTTGTTATTATTGATGAGTCTTCTAGGTATGCTGGGACTATCTTCATGAACACGAAGAAAGAAACTACCACAAAGATGCCGGACACCTGAAAAGATGCAAAATGAGAAAAATTTGAGTATTATATCCCTTCGTTCCGATAGAGGCACAAAATTTATAAATCTCTTTATAGAGCAATATTGTGCAGACAATGGCATACAACACGTATACTCCACATCCCGGACTCCTCAACAAAATGGTGTTGTCGAGCATAAGAATATGATGCTGAAATAAGTGACAAGGACCATGTTAGCCGCAAGCAATTTGTCGCAGTGTTTTTTGGGAGATGCAACAAATACAGCATGCTATACACAAAATCGATGCATCATCAACAAGCGTCACGACAAAACAGCATACGAGGTAGGGAACAACAAAACTCCAAATGGTTGCACACTTTCACATATTTGGATGCAGATGTTACGTGCTCAACAATGGGAAGGATAAACTGAAGACCTTCGAAGAAAAGTCAAATGAGGATATTTTCGTTGGATACTCCTCTGTCAGCAAAACATTCAAGATATTTAACAAAGAGAAGCTGACAATAGAGAAATCTGCCCACGTAGTTTTTGATGAACCCCATTGTGACCCTGCAGGAATACAAGCCCTAACCCAGAGCATCCAGACACTCTCTATTGATGAAATCCCCCATACTCCAATAGAACCTGTTGTGAACCTAGAAATCAATCCCGCCGCAGTAAGAATAGAAGCAGTCGAAGTTGATGTTGTAGAAGCTGAAGTTGAGGCTACAGTTCAATAGGTCACACCACGGGATGCCAAACTAGAACCAGACAGAAGGTGGTTGAGAGATTAACTCCAGGAGCTAATAATTGGAGATATCGATTCTGGTATGACCACCCATAGAAAAATATAGAGTACACAAGGCACTGTACTCTGTGTATATGAAGAGACATATTCTGAGAAGTCTCAATTCCCTGTATGGAAATCTCAAGCTGAACTTAGAAAACTTGTTATGTGCACCCTAGCTGTATTCCTAGCCCAGTCTGAACCTACTTTGACCAATGAGGATCTCAATAAGTCTCACTGGATCACTTCCATGGAAGAAGAGCTCAACGGTTTCGAACGGAACAATGTTTGGTACCTAGTTCCTAGACCAACCCATCAAATAGTCATATGAACCAAATGGGTATTCGGAAACAAAAAGGATGAAAATGGATTTGTTATCAGAAATCAATCTAGATTAGTCGCCCAAGGATACAAACAGGAAGAGGGAATCGAATATGATGAAACATTTGCCCCTGCAGCTCTGCTACAAGCCATCAGGATATTCCTAGCATTTGTTGATCACAAGAACTTTATCGTATACCAAATGGATGTTAAGAGCGCATTCCTGAATGAAAACCTCTCTGAGAAGTATAGTATATGTCGAACAACCTTAGGGTCTGCCAATACAAAAGGCGGAGACCTTGTGTACAGGCTAAGAAAAATGCTATATGGACTCAAGCAACCACCTAGGGCATGGTACGAAACCATGTCACTGTATCTGATCAATAATGGATCTGAGAAAGATGCAGTCGACAAAACCCTTTTCAAAAGCAAGGAAAGTGACGATCTCTTTATGGTTCAAATATATGTAGATGATATTATTTTTGGTTCAAAGGTTCTCTCATCTCATGCAAAGTAAATTTGAAATGATTATGATGGGATAACTTAGTTATATCTTAGGGCTGCAGGTAAAACAACTTCATACTGGTATATTTATCAATCAAGAGAAATACAGCAAGGAGTTGCTCAACAAGTTCAGGACGAACACTTCCAAATCGTCGTCCACCCCCATGAACACTTCCACACATATAAGTGCTGACGAAGCTGGAAAGTCGGTTGATCAATCACTCTACAGGAAGCTTATAGTCTCACTCCTATACCTAACAGCCAGCAGGCCTGATATCTAATTTGTTGTAGGAGTGCGTGCTCGGTATCAGGTAGCACCAAAAGAGTCACACTTCACCAAATCCAAAAGAATCCTTAAGTATGTAAAAGGAACAATGGATCAAGGAAGGATGATTTAATTTGGTAAGCTACAACGACTCGGGTCTAGAAGGCTGTAAGTTGGATAGGAAGAGCACAAGTTGGACTCCGCACTTCTTTGGAGCAAGACTTGTGTCATGGTTCAGTAAGAAACAATTGGCCAACTCACTTTCTATAGCTGAGTCGGAATACTATGCTGCTGGAAGTTGTTGTATGCAGATTCTCTGGATGCAACAACAGTTACAAGACTATGGCATCAGTGCAAGAGAGACTACAATCATGTACGATAGCACGAGTGCAATTGCAATCACCTACAATCTTTTATTGCACTCGCGGACTAAGCATATTGATATAAAGCATCATTACATTCGGAATCATGTTGAGAATAAAGATGTTTGGATCGAGAAGATTCATATAGACGTCAAGTTAGCCGACATCTTTATAAAACCTCTCAGCACCACCAGATTATGCATGTTTCTCTAAGAATTGGGAATGCTACAGCCGACTCCCTGTAAGTTTCTATTTTACCCATCAATTGAGGGCGAATGCTGTAAGACCCATGAATATAATGTCCACTTTAATTAATCATACACTCAGAACTCCAAGCTATATCCTTACTGTAGGAAACGAAGGCATTATTACCTTCCTAAAGATGACGTGTGCATTAATTAAGAGGGAACACAGTATGACCCAAGAATACAGTGTTAATCCAAAATTGTTGTAAGAATTGAATTATGTATGTACCTTTTAAGGGGGAACGCTGTATTTTTGCGGATACAGCACATACACTATAGGTTATTAATTAATATTTTAAGCGTATCTAAATTCACTCTCGAACCTTACAGACTGTATCAGTCCATGTGCATTGTCTGAATTTAAAACGATTTATCTCTCAATACTAAAAAGACACTTGGACTTGAATGCCTTAAAAGCCATGATTTCAAAATTCAAACTGTAGTATCGTGCAATAGTGGAAGTTGAACTTTGTTAGAAGTGGGATCGGTCATTAATTTCAAAAATTGATGGATTATACATACCAGTTACATCTAAACCTATCCCTCAAATTTGACCGTTCACTGTAACCAAGCTTCCCTGCACAATATAAAAGGGCCAATATTGTAATATCCGCAATTTCGATTTCTGGTAATTTTCTCTTTTTAAGAGAGAGTCCGTTTTGATGACTCTATTGTGACCGTTTCGTCATTATGAGAATGATTAATTCTTCACTTTTTGGCATCCGAGTTCGTTTCGGTGCAGTTTTGTTGAGTTCCGTGCTTCTTAGCGACTTTTCCGCACTTGAGTTCGATTCTTGCGAATCTCATTCGAAACTGCTGTTTCGAGTTTCCCGTAAGTCAGTTTAACTTTGTTAGACGTGTTGTGAACTTAGTTTTGGTTATTCGATCACGTATCGTGATTTTCGGGCGTTTTAGGCCATTTTGTAATTTACCCAAAGTTGTGGGTATCCACATTCGTAATTGTTTCCTTGATCGATTTTTGTGTTTATTTGGTCGCGTGTGATTAATTGTTGCATGGTATTTCATTTCGGATCCATGATGTTTTTCGCGAGCATTTCGCCGTGTTTTGTTTCGTGCGTTTTCGGAAACCGAATCGTCGGGTCAGGGCGGCTGGGCATTGGTCGGACAGGTGCGGCACGCACTGTCGGAAGTGCTGGGCACTGGCCGGGCAGACGCGGCAGGAACCGGCATAGCGCGCCCTACTGCCGGAAGGCTGCGCACGCTAGCCCGGCAGGAATAGCGTACGTTATTCGGTCGGCCAACGCACGCTATCAGGCTGGGCAGAGGGGTCCCTGGAGTTCTGGACTCGGGGAGGATCGACAGGTTGCGCACGCTGCTGTCAGTCATGACATGCGCTAACCGGCATGTGTAGCGCACGCTGTCGGACGACTAGCGCACGTTACCTGGCCGAGCAGTTTAGTCCAGAGGGTTCTGGACAGGTCGCCTAGCGCGCGCTAGCGTCCGCGCAGCGCACGCTATCGGGGTCGGGCGGGCAGGTCTCGGTCGACAGGTTGGGTCGACAGTGCCGGGCCGTGCGGGCCCCGGCCGAGAGTTCTTGGTCGATACTGGCCGATAGCACACCCTAGTCCGGAAGGGATAGCGCACGCTAGGCCGCGCCAGTATAAATATGACTGAGCAGTCATATTTTCACCCGTTTTTCATTTCTATCTTCTTTCCATGGCTGGAGGCTTGGTGATCAAGGAGACATGTTGTCAAGCAACTAATCCACGAAGTTCTAGAGCTTATATCATTGATTAATCATCCTATAACATCCTTTGATCCAGCGAATCAAGGTTAGGTTTCCTAGAACCCTATCTTTGGGAAATTTTGGGGTTTTCGGGTTTTTGTCCGATTCGTTCCGTATTGTTGATTAATCCATGATGGGTATGATTAATCTTAGTATTATTCGTGTGTTTAACATCATTTAATCCATTGTTCTTCGCCGAACCAAGGTATATTTCTTGATTTTCCTTTGAGTTGACTTTTTGGCGGATTTGTTCTTGATTTCGTTTTCCATCCATTTTTGATGAATCGATTGTTGTAAAATGATGTTTTTAAACATATCCGATAGATTTAATATCCATATTTCGGTTGGGAATTCCATTTTCATGTTTTTATCGGGTCGATTCGTGTTCTTGGCCGTTTTGGGGGAAACCCTTGAACCTTCGTCGTTTGTTACTTGAATTCAGCGGCTTTGGGTTGTACTTTGGAATTCATTTTCGTTGTTATTGTTGTCGTTCGTAGTTTATTGTCACGGGTTATCATTCGGCGGAGTCGGCGGGTTCGTAGTCGGTTCGAGTCTCCTCACTTCGGTCGATTCTCCGCGTTTTGATTATCCGAGGCAAGTATCTTGCCCATACGTTTCATGTTTCCTTGGCATAATTGTTAGTAAATGATTTTATGTAAAATCCGGATGTTTAATGATTGTTAAAAAGTATCAGTATGTTTTCGATATATGTTGTCTTTCAACAATAAACCGGATGCTTCGTGAATAAGTGTTTTTTTGGCCTATGTGTGTTAACTTCGTTTGTTGAAAGACTTATGATCACATTTAGTGAATGTAATAAACCATAATTATTTACCGAGGATTACGTGTTGTTATATGTGCTTGTTCGGTGATTATGTGGCGGGTGATATTGGTTGTTACCCCTTTGAAAGGAGGTTGTGATGCTTAAGGTTGTTTGGCCTGATAGTTGATTATTGTTGTGTGCTTGTTGCATGTGATGTGCCTCCGGGTAGGATCGTTGAATCTCCGGGATCCATACTTGCTAGTATGGGTCGGGCTTGACCGTAGGGTTATCCACCGGGTATGTCTTGCGGGGACTCCGTGGTTCGTGGCTTGTTAGCGCGATGCTGGGGATGACTTGTGTGGTTATCCATCGGGTATGTCTTGTGGGGACTCCGAGGTTCGTGGCTTGTTAGCGCGATGCGGGATAACTTATGGTTGTGATTTGGTTATGAATGTACCTGTGCTTGTGGTCACGTGACTGTGGTTACGGTGACATGTGATTCGGTATGGTTTCCCTGTGGGTTATTCACTTGAGTATGTTCTACGGCAGCATCTGAGGTCCGTGGCTTGCTAGCATGGGACGCGAATAATCTGTGGAAACATGTTGTTATGTTATGATCGGGTCTTGAACCCCGTGCTTGTGATCGGGATGGTATGATCGGGTCACGGACCCCGTGTGTTGTTATCATAATTGTGCTTTGGGAAAATGACTTTTGGGCTGTATCCCTAAACGTTTTCAAAACTCCCGAGATCGTAAAATGTTTTTACAAGATGTATATCGGGTTTACCCCTATCTTTAGATTTAACCGTTTGGATCAAGTGATTTACCTCGGGAAGTATGTTTATGATTTCTAAGTCCTTGGAGTATGATATGTATGGCTTGTTTTCGTATTTTATACTTGCACTAGCAAAATAGTGGAGTTTTGTTAACCCCCGAGTATTCGGGGGGTGGATGTCTGTCTTTGCATTCAGGTTTTGGGGAGCATAATACAGGGTCGGCACGAAGGATGATGAAAGATGATCGATACTAATCACAAGAGGACCCATACGTTGTTGTATTGGTTTAGGTTGTATTTTATTCCGCTGCTGTATTTTCCCCGATGTACGGGAGTGTGTTGTATTTTAACCCCTGCGTGGGTATGTATTGAGATTGAGTTGTATGTATTTATGAAAGACCAAATCGGTCTATTGAGTCATTTTAGCCTTAAAGGCATTATTGAGATGTTCGATGTTGTTACTAGCCTGGTAGATCCTTGAGGAAAGGTTCTATGGCGTGTAATATCCCTGAGCGGATTGGGGGTGTTACATAAATGGTATCGGAGCTTTGGTTGTGGAAACCTAGGCTGTCGGGTTTAGTGGTGTCTATTGAGTTTTTGTCTCGTCGGATTTTGTCTGACTGAGTCATGTCGCGATGCGTCGTCTGAGTTGGGTGGTCGTGATTAGTATCGTGGGGCGATCATCATCTTCGTGCGACCTGTGGATGTAAGTCTCTCTCCTTTGTGTTGTGCCTCGTGTGACACGAGTTACTGGTATGATTATGTATCAAGTGATGGAATCTTTATGCAGATTCTCGGTTTCGTGATACGTTTATGTGACTCTCATGTTTTGTTTATATGAGGAGTGTTGTCATTATTTATGTCCTTTTGACTAGGATATTTGACTGTTTGTTTCCGGTAAAAGACAGGTGTTGTCTTGATTTTGAACGGGTTGATGCGTGTGTTGTGACGTATGTAAGTGAATGTTGTTACATGTGAGTCTTTAGGCATTCTAGCCTAATAGATTTTCGAAAACCTTGAGTATCTTAGAAAATAAATTTCGAGACGTACCTTTAAAATGAATTATTTTCTCGCGGTACTTTCAAGGTGCTTTCTAGTGCCGCAATATATTTCAAAATTATTCGAATTGGGGACCAAAATATTTTAAAATCTTTTCAATTATTTAGAAATACTTTGCTTAGACATGAGGGTCGAATATTTCTGAAAGTTTTTCACTAAAAGAAAAGTGTCCTCATTTTTGTTCAACGCAAGATGGTTTTCAAGGTCTCAATAATGATGTTTGTTCAACTTTTTGTAAAGTGATACTCAAGATCAACTAGTGTTTCCAATTTTTTTTTCAAAAGATTGTTTTCGTTTTTAAAACCTATCTTTTCTGTGTGAGACCCGGGAGCATATGTACGATGTTAGCATTACCGTTAGTGGTGGTGTGAGCGTGGAGTCGTTCTCCACACAGTTGTTGTGTTAGCCCTCTGTGAGAGGTGTAATGTTGGTATTGACTGTTGTCGCTTTGTGATGATTTGTGTGTTATCGCACCCGTGCGAGCTGTTGGAACTTGAGTTTGCATGATTGTGTATGTACGTGATTGTTTCGTGATATTTAGTAATCGTATGCTAGATATTGTTCGGACCGCTGAGGTCGCTGAACGATACCGTCGTTGCTGTGATGTTTGTATGTGTGTTACTTTATGATGGAAATCGTTGCGAGTGTTGCGTATTATGATTTCCTATTATGCTGAGTGGTTGCCTATTCAGTATGCCGAGGGGCAGAGGTCGTGGTCGTGGCGACCGGGTGCGTGATCGGGATCATGCCGCTGGTGATGATATCTGTGTCGGTGTTGCTACTATCTTACAGCAGGTAGCTACTCAGATGACTCAGTTGACTCAGGAAGTTCAGCGCATTACAGATGTGACCCAGAACACTGGTGCAAATCAGTGGCTTCGGGAAGTAATTCATATGAATCCCCCTCGATTCGCCAGTGTTGCGGATGCATTGGGCTGGGATGGTTGGATTTTACAGTTGGGAAAGATATTCGAGGCTGTCGATTGTCCTGAAGAGCGGAAGGTACCTATTGCTCAGTACCTTCTTGACAAAGATGGCGCTGATTGGTGGGAAGCTGTCAAGCCTTGTGATTGTGATGTCACGTGTGCGGAGTTCCACGCATTTATGGAAGCTGAGTTCAGTCCTAAACCGATTAGAGAGAAGAGGATTCATGAATTTTATTTGGCAGAACTGCAAGATATTTCAGTGTCACAGGCTATCATCGACTATATCAAACAACTTAGTTATGTGCGAGATCGGGTGAGAACCGAGGAAGAGAAGATCTTTCACTTTGACAGACGGATGAAGCCAGAGATTCACGTGTACATGTCGAGACTCATTTGCACTTCGTTGAAGGACTATCAAGATCGAGCATTAGCCCGTGAACTAGCTTCATTATCATCGGAGCGTGTGCTCGAGTTAAAGAAGCAGAGGAAGTCCGATGACCTTGTGGATAGTGCAGGAGTTGGTTTTTCTAGTTTGCAACGTCGTAATCTTTCCGCTGTGAAGCTCCATCGCTCGATGTGCGGGGTTGAGAGTTACAAGTCGTCTGCTTTGACTCCTGGTAAAGCCAGAAGGTGTTTTAACTGCAATGTGTCAGGACATGTTCGTGCACATTGTCCTTCTCCACCAGTAACGTGTTACAAGTGCGAGCTTGAGGGACATCGGGTTCAGTTTTGCGAGTTAGTCACCGATCCTTCAGAGGCATGGACTTGAGCACTGACATCAGGACCGACTCTGAAGAGTCCCTGAGGGGCGTAGTCTATTAGTTGTATGTTATGTTATTTCCTTACCCGGTTGTTTCGAATTTCGGAGACTAAGTCCTTTTATTCGAAGTGGATGTTTTGTGTTTATTTTCCATTTTCTCGATAGTGCGCGTTTCTTCGTAATAGGTGCTTGGTGTTCTGTGATTGTTCGGATAATTGACTTGATTGTATTATCTGTTTGATGGCGCTTGTCACTTGTTGGTTTTATTATGTCTCTACCGATGGCGTTGTGTTGGTCATCGTGGAGCATGTTTTCACGCCGTACATTCCTTTGTGTTGCTTGTAACATTTTGCCGTTGGGCGTAAGTTATGAATTTCTTGTGTATCTCGTTGAGTTATCCTGGCGGGATATTGCTTCTGTAATACTCGCAATTTTCGATTTTCGGTAAATTTCTTTTTTCGGCTAGAGTCCGTTTTGACAACTCTCTCATAACCGTTTCGTCATTCTGAGAATGATTAATTCTGCACTTTTTGTCATCCGAGTTCGTTTCGGTGTCGTTTTGTTGAGTTTCGTGCTTTTTAGATACTTTTCCGCACCTGAGTTCGATTCGTGCGAATCTCGTTCGAGACTGCTGTTTCGAGTTTCCCGTAAGTCCGTTTAACTTTGTTAGATGTGTTGTGAACTTTGGTTTGGTTATTCGATCACGTATCGTGATTTTCGGGCGTTTTGGGCCATTTTGTAATTTCTTAAAAGTTACGGGTATCCGTATCTGTAATTGTTGTCTCGACCCGTTTCTTGGTCGCGTATGATTAATTATGGCATTATGTTTTCATTTTGGGTCGTTGATGTTGTCCGCGAACTTTTCGCCGTGTTCGTTCCGTGCGTGTTCGGAAATCGAATCGTCGAGCCCTCGTGTTCGAGCACTGGTCGGACGGTTGCGGGACTGGTCGGACGATTGTGGGCACCGGCCGGACGGGTGCGGCAGGAACCGGCGTAGCGCACACTACGGCCGGAAGGCTGCGCGCGCTAACCGGCAGGTGTAGCGCACGCTATCGGATGGCCTAACGCACGCTATCGGGTCTAGACAGTGGAGTCCTGGGGTTCTGGAATCGGTCAGGCTCGGAAGGTAGCGCACGCTACTGTCGGGCATTGCGCACGCTTCTGACCGTGAGTAGCGCGCTTCTGGCCGGAAAAGGCTGCGCGCTACTGGCCGGCGATCTAGTCCAAGAGGTCGGTCGAATTGCGGCTGGGCGATAGCGCCGCTAGCTCGGCTGACTAGCGCGCGCAAGTCCGCCGATATAAATGTGACAGAGCAGTCACATTTCATCTCGTTTTTCATTTCCTTCCTTCTCCGTCCGCGGCTGGCGATTCATGGGTGACGAAGCCATGTTGTTTAACAACAAATCCATGAAGTTCTTGAGTTCTTAACATCAATCAATCATCCGTTATCATCCTTTGATCCAGCGAATCAAGGTAATCTTCCTTAGAACCCTAATTTCGTGAATTTAGGGGTTTTTGCATTTTTGTCCGATTCGTTATGTGTTGTTGATTAATTCATGATGGGTACGATTAATCTTGGTAGTATTCTCGTGTTTAACATCATTTAATCCATTGTTCTTCGTCGAATCGAAATATATTTCTTGATTTCCTTCGAATTGACTTTTTGGGGGATTTGTCCCCGATCTCGTTTTTCATCCGTTTTCGATGGATCGATTATGGTTAAATGATGTTTTTAAACATATTCTATGGATTGTATATCCATATTTCAACTTGGAATTCCGTTTTCGTGTTTTGTCAGGACGAATCGTGTTCTTGGCCATTTTGGGGAAAATACTTGAACATTCGTCGTTCGTTCTTTGAATTCAACGGCTTTGAGTCATGCTATGGAATTTATTTTCATTGTTGTTATTGTCCTCCGTAGTTTATTATCATGAATTGGCATTCGGTGGAGTCGGCGAGTTCGTAGTCGGTTCGTGCCAACCTACTTCGGCCGATTCTCCGCGTTGTGGTTATTCGAGGCAAGTACCTTGCCCATACTTTTCTTATTTTATGGATATGATAATTAGTGATCGTCTCTATGTGTTTATTTGATCGTTTGAATTGAACTTTCAAGAAATTCGGTTAGCCTTGTTAAAGGCCCTCTCTCAAAACACATGAGTTTTGTGAATGTTGTGTTCTGTGGATGGTTACGTGAACCCTGTAAATTCACTTGTTGTTGTTGTGCTTTGATAATATATATACATATATTCTCTTTTCGGTGCGTTGTGATTTGACAATTGTGTCGTGCCTTGCGTTGTTGCCTTTGGGTGGATTTCTTGGA
The DNA here is from genome assembly GCA_033398695.1 of Orobanche coerulescens. Taxonomy (NCBI): domain Eukaryota; kingdom Viridiplantae; phylum Streptophyta; class Magnoliopsida; order Lamiales; family Orobanchaceae; genus Orobanche; species Orobanche coerulescens. The sequence continues at coordinate 87,669,120 of CM065804.1, read as the reverse complement.
TATGTTTGGTGTGATATGCTAATTTGTGTGCATGTATTTTCGCTCACCTCGGGAGGGTCCGACGGGGCCACGGAGGAAATTCCAAAAGTATAGCCCTGGATTCACGAGTGCGGTTGTTTGTTTTGTGAATGTATTTGCTCACCTCGGGAGGGTTCGACGGGGCCACAAAGGGAATTCCAATGGTATAGACCTGGATTCACGAGTAAAACTTCACGAGTGCGTGTGTATGTTTGGTGAATGTATTTGCTCACCTCGGGAGGGTTCGATGGGGCCATGGAGGGAATTCCAATGGTATAGCCCTGGATTCACGAGTAAAACTTCACGAGTTGGTGTATATGGTTTCGAAAACGCATTCTGCTCACCTTGGGAGGGTCCGACGGGGCCACGAAGGGAATCCAATGGTATAGCCCTGGATTCACGAGTTGATGTTGTATTTTTGGTGACCAAGGTTTACGTATCTTGGGCGATTATATTGTATTGATTTTATGTCCGCCGAGGACACGTGACGTGGGTTTTAACCCTGTGAATTGTTGTTGGTTTTCTAATTGCGAAAACAAAACCTTTGGGTTGTGACCCCTGTTGATTTTGGAAAGATAAGGATTCGGTAATCCTAAATTGTTTTCTATTAAAACTCTCGAGGGCATTTTAAACTGTTTTATAAATTGTTTCCCCTTTAATTATTGTCTTTCGGTTTTGGAAATATCTACCCAAACTCTTGCCTCGGGAAGTACTTTTTGTTCGTTTGGATCTTTGCGGATTCCTGGTTATTGTTATTCGTGGAATGTGAATTGTATGGCTCGTATTTTTGCACTTGTACTTGCACTAGCGAAACAGTGGAGTTTTGCTAACCCCCTAGTATTCGGGGGGTGGATGTCTATTTTTGCATTCAGGTTTTGGATCATAGCACAGGGTTGGCACGAAGGATGATGAAAGATGAACGATACTAATCACACGAGGATCCGTTGATGTCGTATTGGTCCAGTTGTATTTTCTTTTCCGCTGCATTATCCTTTCCCCGTTGTACGGGTGTGGTTGTATTTTGACCCCTGCGTGGGCATGAGTTGTATTTGAGTTGTATGTATTTATTGAAAGACCAAATCGGTCTACCGAGTCATTTTAGCCTTAAAGGCGATGTTTGATTTTAGTTATCAGCCTGGTAGATCCTCGAGGAGAGGGTCTACGGCGTGTAATATCCCTAAGCGGATTGGGGGTGTTACAGAATGGTATCAGAGCTTAGGTTGTGGAAACCTAGGCTGTCGGGTCAGTGGTGTCTGTTGAGTTTTGTCTCGTCGGATTTTATCTGACTGAGTCGTGTCGCGACGCGTCGTCTGAGTTTGTTGGTCGTGATTAGTATCGAGGGACGATCATCATCTTCGTGCGACCTGTGGAAGTAAGTCTCCCTTCTTTGTGTTGTGCCTCGTGTGACACGAGCTATTTGTTTGATTTTGTGTTAAGTGATGGAACCTTCATGTAGATTCTTGGTTTCGTGATGCGTTCGTGTGATTCTCTTATTTCGTTTGTATGAGGAGTGTTGTCATTATTTATGTCTTTTTGACTGTGATAATTATTTGTTTGTCTTCATTAAAAGACATGTATTGTCTTGACTTTGTACGATTTGATGCATATATTATAATATGTTTAAACGAATATTGTTACATGAGCATTTTTGGGCATTCTAGCCCATTGAATTATTTTTGAAAACCTTGAGTATCTTAGAAAATAAATTTCGAGACGTACATTTAAAATGAATTGTTTTCTCGTGGCACTTCCAAGGTGCCACAATATGTTTCAAAATTCTTTTACCTCGAGGACCAAAATGTTTTGAGATATTTTCAGTGTTTTATAAACACTTTTCTGAAAGTTTTTCACTAAGAGAAAGTGTCCTCGTTTTTTTATCGATGTGAAATGGTTCTCCAAAGTCTTGAAAATGATGTTTGTTCAACTTTTTGTAAAATGATACTCAAGATCAACTGGTGTTTCCAAACTGTTTTCATAAGGTGGTTTTCGTTTTTAAAACCCATCATTTCCTGCTTGTGGTCGGAGAAGGTGTGTATGATGTTGGTATTGTTGTTAGGGTGTTAGCCCTCCGAATTGTGATTGAATTGGTGGTGTGAACGTTGAGTCATTCGCCACGCATATGTTTTGTTAGCCCTTTGTGGGAGGTGTGATGACGATCTTTAATGTTGCCATTTCGTGGTGATTAGCGTGTTATCGCACCTGTGTGAGCTGTTAAATCTTGGGCTTGTACGTTTGTGTACATGTGTGATTGTTTCGTGATGGTTGTAATTATGTGCTGGTTATCGTTCGAGCCGTTGAGGTCGCCGAACGATACCGTCGTTGTTGTAGTGTTTGTGTGTGTATTACTTTACGATGGTAATCGTTGTGTATGATATGTGTTATGATTCTTTGTTGCACTGAGTTGGCATCTCCGGTTTGTTGTTTTGTGATGTTATGTTCCATTGTACCTAGCATTTGTATTTTCGGTATGCCGAGCCGAGGCATTTCAACCGTGATGTGTCGGGGGAATGTACGTGCAATTTGTCCTTCTCGTCAGTAACACATTTCGAGCGTGGACTCGAGGGACACCGAATTCAGTTTTGCGAATTGGCTACCGAGACTTTCGGAGTTCGCGCTTCAGCACAGTTATCAGAATCATCTTTGAGAGGTCTTCGAAGGATGTTTCTGTCGGTTGCTTGTTGTGTCGCCACCTTGATTTCATTGTTGTGAGTTTCGGGGACGACACTTCTTTTAGAAGAAGTCGAATATAATACCCGTATTATTTTTGGCTTCTGCATTTTTCTCTTTCTCAATTCTACCGACTCGCTCGTTTTCGTTGATACTTTATGAACTTGTTCTGTATTTTGGTTTCATCGTCCGAACGAGCTGTGTTCTTGTTGTGGGTCGATCTAGTTATCGCTGTGACTTTTTTGAGTTCGGTTCGACTCTTGTGAAAATTGTTCGGAAGTGACATCATTTGGTTCTATTAACTCTTCCATTCGACATGGATCGGATTTTAAATTTCTGTATTTTCGACTCTGTCGACTCGTTTATGCTCCTTAAAATTTTCTGAACTTTCCCTATCCCTTACTTTTGTTGATCGAATGAGGGTGGAATTGTTTCGGAATAACTCGTTTGTCGTTGTGACTTTTCAATCGCTATTCCCTTTCCTGTGGATCTTATGGGAATGCATGTCTTGTAGTTCTCACCAGATCATCCTGGGAGTTGTTGTTTGAATTTTATTATCCTTCGTGTTTCAGACATGATTGTTCGATTTTTGTTGTCTCGATCGTTTGTTTGTTCGGTTTTTGTTCTCGTTTCGTGATTATTGAGCGTTCAGGCTCCTTCCTAATTCCCTCAAGTTCGGGAAATTAGTCTCGTTTTCGATCTTCCAACCCTTGGGCGGTGGAATTCCGTATTTGTTCAGCGATTGACTCACGTTTTGATTGATGTACCGTTGGGTCGGTCAATCTTATTGATTTTCGTTTGTTGTGTTTTGTGATTGTTCGGATAATTGACTTGACTATATTATCCGTTTGATGACGCTTTTCATCTGTTGGTTTTATTATATTCCTAACGGCGGCGTTGTGTTGGTCGCCGTGGAGCGTGTTTTCACGTCGTATGTCTCTTTGCGTTTCTTGCAGCATTTCGCCGTCGGGCACGAGTTTTCAGCTTTTGTGTATCTCGTCGATTTTTCATGGCAGGGGATATTGCTTCTCCCTACTTATTTTATGTTTCGGGATGAAACTTCTTTTAAGGAGGGTGGAATGTAATACCCGCAATTTTCGATTTTTGGTAAATTTCTTTTTTCGGCTAGAGTCCGTTTTGACGACTCGCTCATAACTGTTTCGTCATTCCGAGAATGATTAATTCTGCACTTTTTGTCATCCGAGTTCGTTTCGGTGTCGTTTTGTTGAGTTCCGTGCTTTTTAGCGACTTTTCCGCACCTGAGTTCGATTCGTGCGAATCTTGTTCGAAACTGTTGTTTCGAGTTTCCCGTAAGTCCGTTTAACTTTGTTAGACGTGTTGTGAAATTCGGTTTGGTTATTCGATCACGTATCTTGATTTTCGGGCGTTTTCGGCCATTTTGTAATTTCTTAAAAGTTACGGGTATCCGTATCTGTAATTGTTGTCTCGACCCGTTTCTTGGTCGCGTATGATTAATTATGGTATTATGTTTTCATTTCGGGTCGTTGATGTTGTCCGCGAACTTTTCGCCGTGTTCGTTCCGTGCGTTTTCGGAAATCGAATCGTCGAGCCCTGGTGTTCGAGCACTGGACGGACGGTTGCGGGACTGGCTGGACGATTGCGGGCACCGGCCGGACGGGTGCGGCAGGAACCGGCATAGCGCACGCTACGGCCGGAAGGCTGCGCACGGTAACCGGCAGGTGTAGCGCACGCTATCGGCTGGCCTAACGCACGCTATCTCCGGTGCAGGCGGTGGAGTCCAGGGTTCGGAATCGGTCGAGGCTCGGCGGGTAGCGCACGCTCTTGTCGGGCATTGCGCCTTCGACCCGATGGTAGCACGCGTTAGTGGAAAGGCTGCACACGCTACTGGCGGCGATCTAGTCGATGGGTCATCGATTGCGGCACAGGCGATAGCGCCGCTAGCTCGGCGACTAGCGCGCGCTAGTCCGGCCCGATATAAATGTGACAGCGATCGCATTTCATCTCGTTTTCATTTCCTTCCTTCTCCGTCCATGCATTGGCGATTCATGGGTGACGAAGCCATGTTGTTTAACAACAAATCCATGAAGTTCTTGAGTTCATAACATCAATCAATCATCCGTTATCATCCTTTGATCCAGCAAATCAAGGTAATCTTCCTTAGAACCCTAATTTCGTGAATTTGGGGTTTTTTGCATTTTTGTCCGATTCGTTCCGTGTTGTTGATTAATTCATGATGGGTATGATTAATCTTGGTAGTATTCTCGTGTTTAACATCATTTAATCCATTGTTCTTCGTCGAATCGAAGTATATTTCTTGATTTCCTTCGAATTGACTTTTTGGGGGATTTGTCCCCGATCTCGTTTTTCATCCGTTTTCGATGGATCGATTATGATTAAATGATGTTGTTAAACATATTCTATGGATTGTATATCCATATTTCAACTTGGAATTCCGTTTTCGTGTTTTGTCGGGACGAATCGTGTTCTTGGCCGTTTTGGGGAAAACACTTGAATATTCATCGTTCGTTCTTTGAACTCAACGGATTTGAGTCATGCTATGGAATTCATTTTCATTGTTGTTATAGTCCTCCGTATTTTATTATCGCGAATTGGCATTCGGTGGAGTCGGCGAGTTCGTAGTCGGTTCGTGCCAACCTACTTCGGCCGATTCTCCGCGTTGTGGTTATTCGAGGCAAGTAACTTGCCCATACTTTTCTTATTTTATGGATATGATAATTATTGATCGTCTCTATGTGTTTATTTGATCGTTTGAATTGAACTTTCAAGAAATTCGGTTAGCCTTGTTAAAGGCCCTCTCTCAAAATGCATGAGTTTTGTGAATGTTGTGTTCTGTGGATGGTTACGTGAACCCTGTAAATTCGCTTGTTGTTGTTGTTGTGCTTTGATAATATATATACATATATTCTCTTTTCGGTGCGTTGTGATTTGACAATTGTGTCGTGCCTTGCGTTGTTGCCTTTGGGTGGATTTCTTGGATATGTTTGGTGTGATATGCTAATTTGTGTGCATGCATTTTCGCTCACCTCGGGAGGGTCCGACGGGGCCACGGAGGGAATTCCAATGGTATAGCCCTGGATTCACGAGTGCGGTTGTTTGTTTTGTGAATGTATTTGCTCACCTCGGGAGGGTTCGACGGGGCCACGGAGGGAATTCCAATGGTATAGCCCTAGATTCACGAGTAAAACTTCACGAGTGCGTGTGTATGTTTGGTGAATGTATTTGCTCACCTCGGGAGGGTTCGACGGGGCCACGGAGGGAATTCCAATGGTATAGCCCTGGATTCACGAGTAAAACTTCACGAGTTGGTGTATATGGTTTCGAAAACGCATTCTGCTCACCTTGGGAGGGTCCGACGGGGCCACGAAGGGAATCGATGGTATAGCCACGGATTCAAGAGTTGATGTTTTATTTTTGGTGACCAATGTTTAAGTATATTGTGCGATTATATTGTATTGATTTTATGTCCGCCTAGTACACGTTAAGTTGGTTTTAACCTGTGAATTGTTGTTGGTTTTCTAATTGCGAAAACAAAACCTTTGAAATGACCCTGTTGATTTTGGAAAGATAAGGATTCGGTAATCCTAAATTGTTTTCTATTAAAACTCTCGAGGGCATTTTAAACTGTTTTATAAATTGTTTCCCCTTTAATTATTGTCTTTCGGTTTTGGAAATATATACCCAAACTCTTGCCTCTGGAAGTACTTTTTGTTACGTTTGGATCTTTGCGGATTCACAGTTATTGTTATTCGTGGAATGTGAATTGTATGGCTCGTATTTTTGCACTTGTACTTGCACTAGCGAAAGCAGTGGTGTTTTCTAACCCCAGTATTCGGGGTGGATGTCTATTTTTGCATTCAGGTTTTGGAGCATAGCACAGGGTCGGCACGAAGGATGATGAAAGATGAACGATACTAATCACACGAGGATCCGTTGATGTCGTATTGGTCCAGTTGTATTTTCTTTTCCGCTGCAGTATCCTTTCCCCGTTGTACGGGTGTGGTTGTATTTTGATCCCTGCGTGGGCATGAGTTGTATTTGAGTTGTATGTATTTATTGAAAGACCAAATCGGTCTACCGAGTCATTTTAGCCTTAAAGGCGATGTTTGATTTTAGTTATCAGCCTGGTAGATCCTCGAGGAGAGGGTCTACGGCGTGTAATATCCCTAAGCGGATTGGGGGTGTTACAGCTTCTCCCTACTTGTTTTATGTTTCAGGACGAAACTTCTTTTAAGGAGGGTAGTATGTAATATCCACAATTTCGATTTCCGGTAATTTTCTTTCTTTTAGAGAGAGTCCGTTTTGACGACTCGCTTGTGACCGTTTCGTCATTCTGAGAATGATTAATTCTTCACTTTTTGGCATCCGAGTTCGTTTCAGTGCCGTTTTGTTGAGTTCCGTTCTTCTTAGCGACTTTTCTGCACTTGAGTTCGATTCTTGCGAATCTCATTCGAAACTGCTGTTTCGAGTTTCCCGTAAGTCCGTTTAACTTTGTTAGACGTGTTGTGAACTTCGGTTTGGTTATTCGATCACGTATCGTGATTTTTGGACGTTTTGGACCATTTTGTAATTTACCTAAAGTTGTGGGTATCCACATTCGTAATTGTTGTCTTGATCGATTTTTGTGTTTATTTGGTCGCGTGTGATTAATTGTTGCATGGTATTTCATTTCGGATTGATGATGTTGTCCGTGAGCATTTCGTCGTGTTTTGTTCGGTGCGTTTTCGGAAACCGAATCGTCGTGTCAGGGCGGTTGGGCACTGGCCGGACGCGGCAGGAACCGGCATAGCGTACGCTACTACCGAAAGGGTATGCACGCTAGCCCGACAGGAATAGCGTACGTTATTCGGTCGGCCAACGTACACCATCGGGCTGGGCAGAGAGGTCCCTAGAGTTCTGGACTCGGGGAGGATCGGCAGGTAGCGCACGCTGCTGTCGGTCGTGGAGCGCGCAAACCGGCATGTGTAGCGCACGCTGTCGGCCAACTAGCGCACGTTACCTGGCCGAGCAGTTTAGTCCAGAGGGTTCTGGACAGGTCGCCTAGCGCGCGCTAGCATCCGCGCAGCGCATGCTATCAGGGTCGGGCAGGCAGGTCCCGGTCGGCAGGTTGGGTTGATAGTGCCGGGCCGTGCGGGGGCCGGCCGAGAGTTCTGGGCTGATACTGGCCGATAACGGACGCTAGTCCGGAAGGGATAGCGCATGCTAGGCCGCGCTAGTATAAATATGACTGATCAGTCATATTTTCACCCGTTTTTCATTTCAATCTTCTCCTTTCCGCGGCTGGAGGCTTGGTGATCAAGGAGACATGTTGTCAAGCAACTAATCCACGAAATTCTAGAGCTTATATCATTGATTAATCATCCTATAACATCCTTTGATCCAGCGAATCAAGGTTAGATTTACTAGAACCCTATTTTTGGGAAATTTTGGGGTTTTCGGGTTTTTGTCCGATTCGTTCCGTATTGTTGATTAATCCATGATGGTTATGATTAATCTTAGTATTAGTCATGTGTTTAACATCATTTAATCTATTGTTCTTCGCCGACCCAAGGTATATTTCTTGATTTTCCTTCGAGTTGACTTTTTGACGGATTTGTTCTTGATTTCGTTTTCCATCTGTTATTGATGAATTGATTGTTGTAAAATGATGTTTTTAAACATATCCTATAGATTTAATATCCATTTTTCGGTTGGGAATTCCATTTTCATGTTTTTTTCGGGTCGATTCGTGTTCTTGGCCGTTTTGGGGGAAACCCTTGAACCTTCGTCGTTTGTTACTTGAATTCAGTTGCTTTGGGTCGTACTTTGGAATTCATTTTCGTTGTTATTATTGTTATTCGTAGTTTATTGTCGCGGGTTGTCATTCGGCAGAGTCAGCGGGTTCGTAGTCGGTTCGAGTCTCCTCACTTCGGTCGATTCTCCGCGTTGTGATTATCCGAGGCAAGTATCTTGCCCATACGTTTCATGTTTCGTAGGCAAAATTGTTGGTAAACGATTTTATGTAAAATCCGGATGTTTAATGAATGTTAAAAAGTATCGGTATGTTCTCGACAAATGTTGTCTTTCAACGATGAACCGGATGCTCCGTGAATAAGTGTTTTTTTGGCCTATTTGTGTTAACTTCGTTTGTTGAAAGACTTATGATCACATTTAGTGAATGTAATAAACCGTAATTATTTACCGAGGATTACGTGTTGTTATGTGTGCTTGTTCGGTGATTATGTGGCGGGTGATATTGGTTGTTACCCCTTTGAAAGGAGGTTGTGATGCTTAAGGTTGTTTGGCCTGATAGTTGATTATTGTTGTGTGCTTGTTGCATGTGATGTGCATCCGGGTAGGATCGTTGAATCTCCGGGATCCATATTTTCTAGTATGGGTCGGGCGTGACCGTAGGGTTATCCATCGGGTATGTCTTGCGGGGACTCCGAGGTTCGTGGCTTGTTAGCACGATGCCGGGGATGACTTGTGTGGTTATCCATCGGGTATGTCTTGCGGGGACTCCGAGGTTCGTGGCTTGTTAGCGCGATGCTGGGATAACTTATGGTTGTGATTTGGTTATGAATGTACCTGTGCTTGTGGTCATGTGACTATGGTTACGGTGACATGTGATTCGGTATGGTTTCCCTGTGGGTTATTCACTCGAGTATGTTCTACGGGAGCATGTGAGGTCCATGGCTTGTTAGCACGGGACGCGAATAATCTGTGGAAACATGTTGTTATGATATGATCGGGTCTTGAACCCCGTGCTTGTGATCGGGATGGTATTATTGGGTCGCGGACCCCGTGTGTTGTTATCGTTATTGTGCTTTGGGAAAATGACTTTTGGGCTGTGTCCCTAAACGTTTTCAAAACTCCCGAGATCGTAAAATATTTTTACAAGATGTATATCAGGTTTACCCCTATCTTTCGATTTAACCATTTTGATCAAGTGATTTACCTCTGGAAGTATGTTTATGACTTCTAAGTCCTTGGAGTATGATATGTATGGCTTGTTTTCGTATTTTATACTTGCACTAGCAAAACAGTGGAGTTTTGCTAACCCCCGAGTATTCGGGGGGTGGATGTCTGTCTTTGCATTCAGGTTTTGGGGAGCATAACACAGGGTCGGCACGAAGGATGATGAAAGATGATCGATACTAATAACAAGAGGACTCGTACGTTGTTGTCTTAGTTCGGGTTGTATTTTATTCCACTGCAGTATTTTCCCCGATGTACGGGAGTGTGTTGTATTTTAACCCCTGCGTGGGTATGTATTGAGATTGAGTTGTATGTATTTATGAAAGACCAAATCGGTCTACTGAGTCATTTTAGCCTTAAAGGCATTATTGATATGTTCGATGTTGTTACGAGCCTGGTAGATCCTTGAGGAAAGGTTCTACGACGTGTAATATCCTTGAGCGGATTGGGGGTGTTACATGAATGGTATCGGAGCTTTGGTTATGGAAACCTAGGCTGTCGGTTTTAGTGGTGTCTGTTGAGTTTTTGTCTCGTCGGATTTTGTCTGACTGAGTCATGTCGCGACGCGTCGTCTGAGTTGGTTGGTCGTGATTAGTATCGTGGGGCGATCATCATCTTCGTGCGACCTATGGATGTAAGTCTCTCTCCTTTGTGTTGTGCCTCGTGTGACACGAGTTACTGGTATGATTATGTATTAAGTGATGGAATCTTTATGCAGATTCTCGGTTTCGTGATACGTTTATGTGACTCTCATGTTTCGTTTATATGAGGAGTGTTGTCATTATTTATGTCCTTTTGACTAGGATATTTGAATGTTTGTTTCCGGTAAAAGACAGGTGTTGTCTTGATTTTGAACGAGTTCATGCCTGTGTTGTGACGTATGTAAGTAAATGTTGTTACATGTGAGTTTTTAGGCATTCTAGCCTAATAGATTTTCGAATACCTTGAGTATCTTAGAAGATAAATTTCGAGACGTACCTTTAAAATGAATTATTTTCTCGCGGTACTTTCAAGGTGCTTTCTAGTGCCGCAATAAATTTCAAAATTATTCCAATTGGGGTCTAAAATATTTTGAGATATTTTCAATTATTTAGAAATGCTTTGCTTAGAACCGAGGGTCGAATATTTCTGAAAGTTTTTCACTAAAAGAAAAGTGTCCTCATTTTTGTTCAACGCAAGATGGTTTTCAAGGTCTCGACAATGATGCTTGTTCAACTTTTTGTAAAGTGATACTCAAGATCAACTAGTGTTTCCAAATTTTTTTTTCAAAAGATGGTTTTCATTTTTAAAACCTATCTTTTCTGTGTGAGACCCGGGAGCGTATGTACAATGTTAGCATTACCGTTAGTGGTGGTGTGAGCGTGGAGTCGTTCGCTACACAGTTGTTGTGTTATCCCTCTGTGAGAGGTGTAATGTTGGTATTGAATGTTGTCGCTTTGTGATGATTTGTGTGTTATCGCACCCGTGCAAGCCATTAGAACTTGAGGTTGTATGATTGTGTATGTACGTGGTTGTTTCGTGATATTTAGTAATCGTATGTTGGATATCGTTTGGACCGCTGAGGTTGCCGAACGATACCGTCGTTGCTGTAATGTTTGTATGTGTGTTACTTTACGATGGAAATCGTTGCGAGTGTTGTGTGTTAAGATTTCCTGTAGCGCTGAGTGGTTGCCTATTCAGTATGCCGAGGGGCAGAGGTCGTGGTCGTGGCGACCGGGTGCGTGATCGGATCATGCCGCTGGTGATGATATCGGTGTCGGTGTTGCTACTATCTTATAGCAGGTAGCTACACAGATGACTCACTTGACTCAGGAAGTTCAGCGCATTACAGATGTGACCCAGAACACTAGTGCAAATCAGTGGCTTCGGGAAGTAATTCATATGAATCCCCCTCGATTCGCAGTGTTGCGGATGCATTGGGCTGGGATGGTTAGATTTTACACTTGGAAAAGATATTCGAGGCTGTCGATTGTCCTGAAGAGCGGAAGGTACCTATTGCTCAGTACCTTCTTGACAAAGATGGCGCTGATTGGTGGGAAGCTGTCAAGCCTTGTGATCATGATGTCACGTGGGCTGAGTTCCAGGCATTTGTGGAAGCTGAGTTCTGTCCTAAACCGATTAGAGAGAAGAGGATTCATGAATTTTATTTGGCAGAACTGCAAGATATTTCAGTGTCACAGGCTATCATCGACTATATCAAACAACTTAGTTATGTGCGAGATCGGGTGAGAACCGAGGAAGAGAAGATCTTTCACTTTGACAGACGGATGAAGCCAGAGATTCGCGTGTACATGTCGGGACTCATTTGCACTTCGTTGAGGGACTATCAAGATCGAGCCTTAGCCCGTGAACTAGCTTCATTATCGTCGGAGTGTGTGCCCGAGTTAAAGAAGCAGAGGAAGTCCGATGACCTTGTGGATAGTGCATGAGTTGGTGTTTCTAGTTTGCAACGTCGTAATCTTTCCGCTGTGAAGCTCCATCGCTCGATGTGCGGGGTTGAGAGTTACAAGTTGTCTGCTTTGACTCCTGGTAAAGCCAAAAGGTGTTTTAACTGCAATGTGTCGGGACATGTTCGTGCACATTGTCCTTCTCCACCAGTAACGTGTTACAAGTGCGGGCTTGAGGGACATCGGGTTCAGTTTTTCGAGTTAGTCACCGAGCCTTCCGAGGCATGGACTTGAGCACTGACATCAGGACCGACTCTGAAGAGTCCCTGAGGGGCGTAGTCCATTAGTTGTATGTTATGTTATTTCCTTACCCGGTTGTTTCGAATTTTGGAGACTAAGTTCTTTTATTCGAAGTGGATCGTTTTGTGTTTATTTTCCGTTTTCTCGACAGTGCGCGTTTCTTTGTAATAGGTGCTTGGTGTTCTGTGATTGTTCGGATAATTGACTTGATTGTATTATCTGTTTGATGGCGCTTGTCACTTGGTTTTATTATGTCTCTACCGGTGGCGTTGTGTTGGTCGTCGTGGAGCGTGTTTTCACGCCGTACATTCCTTTGTGTTGCTTGTAACATTTTGCCGTTGGGCGTAAGTTATACATTTCTTGTGTATCTCGTTGAGTTATCCTGGCGGGATATTGCTTCTCCCTACTTGTTTTAAGTTTCAGGATGAAACTTCTTTTAAGGAGGGTAGTATGTAATATCCGCAATTTCGATTTCCTGTAATTTTCTTTCTTTTAGAGAGAGTCCGTTTTGACGACTCGCTTGTCACCGTTTCGTCATTCCGAGAATGAATAATTCTTCACTCTTTGGCATCCGAGTTCGTTTCAGTGCCATTTTGTTGAGTTCCGTTCTTCTTAGCGACTTTTCTGCACTTGAGTTCGATTCTTGCGAATCTCATTCGAAACTGCTGTTTCGAGTTTCCCGTAAGTCCGTTTAACTTTGTTAGACGTGTTGTGAACTTCAGTTTGGTTATGCGATCACGTATCGTGATTTTCGGGCATTTTGGGCCATTTTGTAATTTACCTAAAGTTGTGGGTATCCACATTCGTAATTGTTGTCTTGATCGATTTTTGTGTTTATTTGGTCGCGTGTGATTAATTGTTGCATGGTATTTCATTTCGGATTGATGATGTTGTCCGCGAGCATTTCGTCGTGTTTCGTGCCGTGCATTCTCGGAAAACGAATCGTCGGGTCAGGGCGATTGGGCACTGGCTGGACGCGTCAGGAACCGGCGTAGCGCGCGCTACTGCCGAAAGGCTGTGCACGCTATCCCGACAGGAATAGCGTACGTTATTCGGTCGGCCAACGTACACTATCGGGCTGGGCAGAGAGGTCCCTGGAGTTCTGGACTCGGGGAGGATCGGCATGTAGCGCATGCTGCTGTCGGTCGTGGAGCGCGCTAACCGGCATGTGTAGCGCACGCTGTCGGCCGACTAGCGCACGTTACCTGGCCGAGCAGTTTAGTCCAGAGGGTTCTGGATAGGTCGCCTAGCGCGCGCTAGCGTCCGCGCAGCGCACGCTATCAGGGTCGGGCAGGGAGGTCCCGATCGGCAGGTTGGGTTGACAGTGCCGGGCCGTGCGGGGCCCGGCCGAGAGTTCTGGGCTGATACGGGCCGATAGCGGACGCTAGTCCGGAAGGGATAGCGCACGCTAGGCCGCGCCAGTATAAATATGACTGATCAGTCATATTTTCACCCATTTTTCATTTCTATCTTCTCCTTTCCGCGGCTGGAGGCTTGGTGATCAAGGAGACATGTTGTCAAGCAACTAATCCACGAAATTCTAGAGCTTATATCATTGATTAATCATCCTATAACATCCTTTGATCCAGCGAATCAAGGTTAGATTTCCTAGAACCCTATCTTCGGGAAATTTTGGGGTTTTCGGGTTTTTGTCCGATTCGTTCCGTATTGTTGATTAATCCATGATGGTTATGATTAATCTTAGTATTATTCATGTGTTTAACATCATTTAATCTATTGTTCTTCGCCGACCCAAGGTATATTTCTTGATTTTCCTTCGAGTTGACTTTTTGACGGATTTGTTCTTGATTTCGTTTTCCATCTATTGTTGATGAATCGATTGTTGTAAAATGATGTTTTTAAACATATCCTATAGATTTAATATCCATATTTCGGTTGGGAATTCCATTTTCATGTTTTTGTCGGGTCGATTCGTGTTCTTGGCCGTTTTGGGGGAAACCCTTGAACCTTCGTCGTTTGTTACTTGAATTCAGCTGCTTTGGGTCGTACATTGGAATTCATTTTCGTTGTTATTATTGTTATTCGTAGTTTATTGTCGCGGGTTGTCATTCGGCAGAGTCGGCAGGTTCGTAGTCGGTTCGAGTCTCCTCACTTCGGTCGATTCTCCGCGTTGTGATTATCCGAGGCAAGTATCTTGCCCATACGTTTCATGTTTCGTAGGTATAATTGTTGGTAAACGATTTTATGTAAAATCCGGATGTTTAATGAATGTTAAAAAGTATCGGTATGTTCTCGACAAATGTTGTCGTTCAACGATAAACCGGATGCTCCGTGAATAAGTGTTTTTTTGGCCTATTTGTGTTAACTTCGTTTGTTGAAAGACTTATGATCACATTTAGTGAATGTAATAAACCGTAATTATTTACCGAGGATTACGTGTTGTTATGTGTGCTTGTTCGGTGATTATGTGGCGGGTGATATTGGTTGTTACCCCTTTGAAATGAGGTTGTGATGCTTAAGGTTGTTTGGCCTGATAGTTGATTATTGTTGTGTGCTTGTTGCATGTGATGTGCATCCGGGTAGGATCGTTGAATCTCCGGGATCCATATTTGCTAGTATGGGTCGGGTGTGACCGTAGGGTTATCCATCGGGTATGTCTTGCGGGGACTCCGAGGTTCGTGGCTTGTTAGCACGATGCCGGGGATGACTTGTGTGGTTATCCATCGGGTATGTCTTGCGGGGACTCCGAGGTTCGTGGCTTGTTAGCGCGATGCCAGGATAACTTATGGTTGTGATTTGGTTATGAATGTACCTGTGCTTGTGGTCATGTGACTATGGTTACGGTGACATGTGATTCGGTATGGTTTCCCTGTGGGTTATTCACTAGAGTATGTTCTACGAGAGCATCTGAGGTCCGTGGCTTGTTAGCACGGGACGCGAATAATCTGTGGAAACATGTTGTTATGATATGATCGGGTGTTGAACCCCGTGTGTTGTTATCGTAATTGTGATCGGGATGGTATGATTAGGTTGCGGACCCCGTGTGTTGTTATCGTAATTGTGCTTTTGGAAAATGACTTTTGGGCTGTGTCCCTAAACGTTTTCAAAACTCCCGAGATCGTAAAATATTTTTACAAGATGTATATCAGGTTTACCCCTATCTTTCGATTTAACCATTTTGATCAAGTGATTTACCTCGGGAAGTATTTTTATGACTTCTAAGTCCTTGGAGTATGATATGTATGGCTTGTTTTCGTATTTTATACTTGCACTAGCAAAACAGTGGAGTTTTGCTAACCCCCGAGTATTCGGGGGGTGGATGTCTGTCTTTGCATTCAGGTTTTGGGGAGCATAACACAGGGTTGGCACGAAGGATGATGAAAGATGATCGATACTAATAACAAGAGGACTCGTACGTTGTTGTCTTAGTTCGGGTTGTATTTTATTCCGCTGCAGTATTTTCCCCGATGTACGGGAGTGTGTTGTATTTTAATCCCTGCGTGGGTATGTATTGAGATTGAGTTGTATGTATTTATGAAAGACCAAATCGGTCTACTGAGTTATTTTAGCCTTAAAGGCATTATTGATATGTTCGATGTTGTTACGAGCCGGGTAGATCCTTGAGGAAAGGTTCTACGGCGTGTAATATCCTTGAGCGGATTGGGGGTGTTACATGAATGGTATCGGAGCTTTGGCTGTGGAAACCTAGGCTGTCGGTTTTAGTGGTGTCTGTTGAGTTTTTGTCTCGTCGGATTTTGTCTGACTGAGTCATGTCGCGACGCGTCGTCTGAGTTGGTTGGTCGTGATTAGTATCGTGGGGCGATCATCATCTTCGTGCGACCTGTGGATGTAAGTCTCTCTCCTTTGTGTTGTGCCTCGTGTGACATGAGTTACTGGTATGATTATGTATTAAGTGATGGAATCTTTATGCAGATTCTCGGTTTCGTGATACGTTTATGTGACTCTCATGTTTCGTTTATATGCGGAGTGTTGTCATTATTTATGTCTTTTTTACTAGGATATTTGACTGTTTGTTTCCGGTAAAAGACAGGTGTTGTCTTGAGTTTGAACGAGTTGATGCCTGTGTTGTGACGTATGTAAGTAAATGTTGTTACATGTGAGTTTTTAGGCATTCTAGCCTAATAGATTTTCGAATACCTTGAGTATCTTAGAAAATAAATTTCGAGACGTACCTTTAAAATGAATTATTTTCTCGCGGTACTTTCAAGGTGCTTTCTAGTGCCGCAATAAATTTCAAAATTATTCCAATTGGGGACCAAAATATTTTGAGATATTTTCAATTATTTAGAAATGCTTTGCTTAGACCCGAGGGTCGAATATTTCTGAAAGTTTTTCAGTAAAAGAAAAGTGTCCTCATTTTTGTTCAACGCAAGATGGTTTTCAAGGTCTCGACAATGATGTTTGTTCAACTTTTTGTAAAGTGATACTCAAGATCAACTAGTGTTTCCAATTTATTTTTTCAAAAGATGGTTTTCATTTTTAAAACCTATCTTTTCTGTGTGAGACCCGGGAGCGTATGTACGATGTTAGCATTACCGTTAGTGGTGGTGTGAGCGTGGAGTGGTTCGCTACACAGTTGTTGTGTTAGCCCTCTATGAGAGGTGTAATGATGGTATTGAATGTTGTCGCTTTGTGATGATTTGTGTGTTATCGCACCCGTGCGAGCTGTTAGAACTTGAGGTTGCATGATTGTGTATGTACGTGGTTGTTTCGTGATATTTAGTAAACGTTTGCTGGATATCGTTCGGACCGCTGAGGTCGCCGAACGATACCGTCGTTGCTGTGATGTTTGTATATGTGTTACTTTACGATGGAAATCGTTGCGAGTGTTGCGTGTTAAGATTTCCTGTTGCGCTGAGTGGTTGCCTATTCAGTATGCCGAGGGACATAGGTCGTGGTCGTGGCGACCGGGCACGTGATCAGATCATGCTACTGGTGATGATATCAGTGTCGGTGTTACTACTATCTTACAGCAGGTAGCTACACAGATGACTCAGTTGACTCAGGCAGTTCAGCGCATTACATATGTGACCCAGAACACTGGTGAAAATCAGTGGCTTTGGGAAGTAATTCGTATGAATCCCCCTAGATTCGTCGGTGTTGCGGATGCGTTGGGCTGGGATGGTAGGCTTTTCCAGTTGGGAAAGATATTCGAGGTTGTCGATTGTCCTGAAGAGCGGAAGGTACCTATTGCTCAGTACCTTCTTGACAAAGATGCCGCTGATTGGTGGGAAGCTGTCAAGCCTCGTGATCGTGATGTCACGTGGGCGGAGTTCCAGGCATTTATGGAAGATGAGTTCTGTCCGAAACAGATTAGAGAGCAGAGGATTCATGAATTTTGTTTGGTAGAACCGCAAGATATTTTAGTGTCACAGGCTATCATCGACTATAGCAAACAATTCAGTTATGTGCGAGATCGGGTGAGAACCGAGGAAGAGAAGATCTTTCACTTTGACAGACGGATGAAGCCAGAGATTCGCATGTCGGGAATCACTTGCACTTTGTTGAGGGACTATCAAGATCGAGCCTTAGCCCGTGAACTAGCTTCATTATCGTCGGAGCGTGTGCCCGAGTCAAAGAAGCAGAGGAAGTCCGATGACCTTGTGGACAGTGCAGGAGTTGATGTTTCTAGTTTGCAGCATCGTAGTCTTTCCGCTGTGAAGCTCCATCGCTCGATGCGTGGGGTTGAGAGTTACAAGTCGTCCGTTTTGACTCCTGGTAAAGCCAGAAGGTGTTTTAACTGCAATGTGTCGGGACATGTTCGTGCACATTGTCCTTCTCCGCCAGAAGGCCAAACTCATTCTCCCTTTTTGTCGACATGTTCGTGCACATTGTTCAACATTGTCGAGAAAAAGTTGTTCAAATTTTTGTAAAGTGATACTCAACTTCTCGACAGCAGGCCAGACCCATTCTCCCTCCCCACATCGAGTGATCCTCGAGACATCACTAATCACCTCACAAAATCCAAATCTATTAACAGCAAGAAGAAGCCTATCAACAAGAAGAGAGATGTTATCTACAGTAGCTCTCCTACAGTTGTCCAGAAAAGAAAGAACAAGTTGAAGACAAAGAGGTCTTCGAAGTCGGAAGTTGTTTCTATAGCAACTCCAGTGGCTACAGTGGCCACTGAGGCAGTTCTGCATACTGCATCCGCCACAGTAGTTATCCCACAGGGCGTAACCCCATGGCAGATCCTGAGCCTGTGACGGCAATGATAGATGACTAGATATTTGTCAAACTAGAAGGCACGGGTGAATCGGTTGCCCCTTCAAAGCCAACGATCACCACTCTAAACAGGGCCCCTACCCCTGTAAGGAGTCCCTCTCCTGACAGGGCATCCCACCCTATCGAGGATCCCTCTCCTCACCATACTCCCTTACCTGTAGAGGATCGAAACTGGATAATAGAACCCTCTACTGTTCAGAGTCCCTCCCCCACATACATCATCAATAACACTCTTGTACAGGTCTATACCGAAGAAGCATTTGATTGCTTCCAAGACGTAGAAGCATACATGATCTCCCCATACGACTCCCTAATAAGACTGGAAAGAGAAAGAGTTACTCGTTCTGGAAGTCACTGACACCCAGAATGCAGAAGTCTTGATCAGATGGGATGATATCTTTTGCCATGAACTGATAACCTCTTACTTTGTGGCAAAAAAAGACCCAACAGAAAGGGAAGTCACAGTTTGCTGACAAGCCTCATAGCCCCAGGCCATCACTCAGATCCTGATTCAGACAGAGATGACGATAACCTACAGACAGGTATGAGGATGAGCCAAAAAAAGTCTCATGAAAAAGATTTTGCTCAGTCCAAGGCCGCTGATGTCCAAGGAACTTCTGCTGAACCACCAACATCAGCTCCCGCACAGGAGGAATCAGTCCCTTCGAATGGAGCAGATGAACCCCGTACCGTCCAACAGGAGGATTCAGTCCCTCCTAAGTAACAAGCGGTCGCTGAGAGCCAATATGAGAACATAGTCCTTCCTGTACCCCAGGATGCGGAAACCAAGAGACAAGAGGAATCAGTCCCCTCTATCTCTCCAACAGCACAACAAGTGGAACCATCCTAGGTTCCCGCCCCGCAACAGGTATCTACTCCTCTCCCTATAGGATCCCCATCTAGATCAAAAGAGGACTTCCTAGCTGATGACGAACCTCAAAGGTCTCGAGATAATATCATACTTAAACATCTTGGAGAGCAGTCTGATTCTAAGATCGCTCACCCCAACTCTCCCCCGCACAAAAGCCCGCATCGAGCAGCTACAGCAAATCGGTCGCCAAACTGTCTTCCTATAGGATGCTGTCAAAGCCCCGTACGACATTGGTAAAGAGCTTGAATAGATGTGAGGGACCACTCAGGATGAATTTCCAAAGATGCAAAGGACCATATAGGATGTGAAAGAGGCTTTCCCTCTCATGCCCATAGCATTATGGAAAGCCCTAAATCAATTGAAGCAGCATCAAGAACAAAAAAAAGTAGCGAGTTGCGGAGGCCAATACAGTAGCCTCCCTCGAATTCACTGGATCAAAACTAACTACTCATTATCAGAAGATTGATGCAGTAACAGCAGTGGTTGCGAGTCTGGTGGGCTGCATCACAAATCTAAAGAACAAACAGGTCGAGTCATTGGATATTCTTCGGGATATTCACATCAAGGTATTTGATCTTGATAACGCCAAAAAGGTGGGAAGAGGCGAGAGAGGCTGGTAGGAGATGGCATCTTGAGAAGGAAAATGAGATGGAAGGCATTCTAGACGATTGTGTTGCATCAGCAATCGAAAGACTATCCAGACCCAGGCTAGGTCAAGGAGCTAAAGGATACAGAGTTTCTGGTTCTCGTCACGTGTTCCAGGATCCTGATATTCCTTGGAAGAAAAATATGCAGAAGCCTTCAAAAACCAAGCTCCTGACAGAAAGACAGGCAACATCTGAAGAGTTGAAGGCATGGAAACAAAATAAATTGATGAGATACTTCTGTGTTCTCATCAGGGAATCAGCCATGTTCAATTACTTTAAAACGCTGCAGGATGCTGCCAAGGAGTTCTCAAGGCTTCTAGCAGAAGGAAAGCTCCCACTCTAGATCAAGCTGAAATCCAAAATCCAAGAGGGTGAACGGACAACCCACCCTGAAGATTGGATTCTCTCTTTTGATGTATCATAGGAAGGAAGGAACATATACATGGACCGAGGAAGAGATGCCTTAGTCAACTGGTGGAAGTGAACCAAGCATGACCCCTATCGGAAATCTTGGAAACATCAGTCTCATAGGGGATAAAACTTCTGTTAGTTGCATATTATTGTCTCATGTTTACTTTCTGATGTAATCTTTTAATTCAAATAGCACTGTAATCTGTTTATCAATAAAGTACCTTTTCCCTCAAGATTACAGCACCTGATCTAATGTTATTACTTTGATTATATTTTGGGCTGAAATGTTTTACTAAGTATATAACATCGATAAGTCTCAAATCTGTATGAACTCATCTGTGAATAGTTTATAGATTTAGTTGTATTCATATAGAATTACTTATTGTAATATTGTGCCTACGCATCAATCATAATTTAAGTTGTAATACACTACTTAGTCCTGTAGGATTTATTATTTTAGAACTTGCCTGTGGGCTGTACAAATTTTTTAGACTAAGACTCGAAGATTAGAACGTTCGACATAGGACTTGAAGACATCCTCTCTTTATTAGAATTTTTGGCATTATCAAAAAGGGGGAGATTGTTGGGAAAAATCCTCCCTATGTTTTGATAATTGCCTCGTTCAGCAAGAATCTTCAAAGTCGGAATATCAGTCTAAGTATGGATGATGTTAGGAGAACATGATACAACCTGTCCATACAGTGTAAGATCTTATAGCATAGTCAAGAGTCTAATCCTACAGCATAGTCTTCAAGATATTGCAAATACGAAGATGTTGGATACAGCAAACATGTTGTAAGTGTTTTACGTAGAAAAACTAAAACACAAATCCAAAAACTAAAACACAAATCCAACAGGACTGAAGAAACTTTAATACGTTGAGAAAGCAAACATTCTTTATTCATAAAGTATTCACCGTTAATGTAGCATTTAATGCTGATAGGACAGCATTTAATGCGGCCGAAGAGACTACACTCTGAAGAGCATTTAATGCTGGTAAAAAAAATATTTGAAGCATTAAATGGGAATTGCCTTTAATTTGAAATATTCTGAAGCCGCCAATTAGAGAAGTCTTAATCTCACCAACTAGTTGATGGCTATATTTATAATAGATCTATTTTCAAGGTTATAAATAGCCCCAAGCAAGAGGACATTGCTCACCCGATGATTCGAAGAATTGAAAATCTGATTATCAAGCTTACAAGAGCACACTATTTCTTCAAACATACAACTTCATCAAAAAAAGTAAATATACAAGTCCTCAATGCAAACAGCATACTTACAACAAAAGCTCATTAAGCATAGAGCTGTTGTTCAATCTTGTCATACCAATATTACCGTTGAGTTTACTTATCCCTGCGTGGACTAATGGCGCTAAGGATGAAGCTGTGTGGGACGAATAGTGCTAAGGATGAAGCTTTAATCTGTGTGAGAAGAAGCGAGTCGAAGAAGCCAAAGCCAATCAGTATGAATGGCCCAAGTTGTTGTCGGTCGTATCAATCTGTGTGAATGATACAACGACGTGTTTAGTTAAAGTCACATAGTTGTGTACGCCATGATTTTAATAAAAAAATTTAGTCTTGTGTGGAGGACTAGTGGACATAGAGGGGTTTACCTCGAACCACTTTAATCAGTGTGTCTTTACTTTATGCCCTTACTGTTTTCTAGCTGCCTGTGTGATTTTAGTATATATATCATAAAAACTTGTACGCATTAAGCTAACACGAGATCATTCAATTGCTGTATTTACAGCAACTTAACCTTAAACGTACTCTACGCAAACAAACTTCGAAAAAGATAAAGCTTATTCAACCCCCCCCCCCCCCTCTAAGCTGTTTATACTATATATTATGGCCAACACTGTGGTCTCAACTGTAACTCCGATTTTTAAAATAAAAATTTTCCCGGATTTCTACCAGGATAATAATCAATGTCGGATTTATGCTCGACAACTGGATTTCTTCCCGATAACTGGTCATGGATAGGTCCCTCAGCCATTCCAATGGACACTTTCACAATTATCATCAATAGCTCAAAATGAAATCACATAATTATAAATTTTAGTATTATAAAACCAATTATCAAAGTCAAAGCAAGTAGCTAACTTGTCTTAAGTCAGTCGGAATGTCAAGATCCATGAACACAATGATCACAATGTCACAAATCGCAACCTAGTAAAATTATGATCATTCGATTAATTTTTCTTTCAACATAATTATCGAATTATCACCATCAACCGATAATAATAATAACTAATGAATTTATTTTTCTCGATCAACTTAACGGCTAACGAGTCAGAACGCTAAAACTATTTTGATTATGATGGCCATTTGTTCAGAAATTCACCGGATATAATTCATAGTGGTTGTTCAATTCATATGTTACCACTTCTTGATCGATTTGAGGATTATTATCATGGTAATTCAACATTAATCTCGATTCATTATCATTCAATCATGTGACGTCCCTATGTCATCAGCAAGGCTCAATTCGACACTAATATTAGCTTCGATGAACTTATAAATTGATTAACAAGGATTATAGTGATGCTTACTCTACTAAGGAAATTAACTAATTCATGTACGCTAACTTCTATGATAAATTTGTCCGAGTCATGATAATATTTTGAGTTCAATCGATACTTCTACATAACCAAAATTTAGATATTCATAACTACAACTAAATTAGCGGGTTCTTCGAGTGTCTAGCATGGTAGAGTTCGATTATCATACAAATTCATCCATATTCATTCCTTACGATTCGAACATCAAGCAATTAAACCACACGTACTCCTAATCAATATACGAGATAACCAACAAAAAATCATCAAGAACTCGGAGAAGAGACTAAATTATGTCGAACTTACCTCAGATATGGACTGAATGACGATATATGCAACTAACACTTCAAAAATCCCTCCAAGACTTGAACAATTCAAGAGTGCTCCAAGTCCTATTGTTGTAGAGGCTTAGAAGTGGTTGGAATGTGCTGTAATATCAACGGGGAAGAGTTTTTAGTCAAGAGGGAGTGAAAAGGAACGTGCAGAAATGAAGAGGACAGTCTATATTTATAATCTAATATTGTATTAACGTACGCTATATGTCCGTCTTAATGTGCGTTAACAGAATTATGTATACTAAGTCATCCTTGTAGCGTACGCAAGCTCCAGTCCATAGGCTACTATCTCACCCATTGCATATGCTTTTAGTAATATTCCCTCAAATTCCACTCAGGGAATAAGAGAGAAGGGGCATTGTACTTATAATTATGGAATTAATCAATAAAAGGCAATATGATTTATTCACTGTTTATTGTATTTCAAATGCATTCTTGATTTGGTAAACATTAAAGTGAAGTCCATGTAAATAAGAGTGAACATTCCACTCTCGTTATTGGACAAGAGAAAAGTGCCCTGGAAGTGTTTGGGGCTTATTTACGTAAACCGTTTGTAAGTCGATAAACTTAATTGGGCGTTCAGTTTTGAGTAAGACTTGTATAACTGATGCTAGGACACGTGCATGTCTTGATAACATAGTTATAGGTATATTGGTGGGACCAGTATACTCGAACACGACTCATACTTGATTCAGTCACACGGTATTCACTCTTGGAGAGTCGATGACGAATCGAAAGGTTGTGATAGTGTACGTGGACCTTTGACTTGAGGGTTCAGTAAGAGATGTGTCTGTGACGTTTAGTTTGTCATTAGAGTAGTTAGACTCATTTGCTTATGTAACACCCCCAATTCGCTCAGGGATATTACACGCCGTAGAACCTTTCCTCAAGATTCTACCAGGATGGAAACAAAACCGAACAACTCAACAACGCCTTTAAGGCTAAAATGACTCAGTAGACCGATTTGCTCTTTCAATAAATACATACAACTCAATTACAATACATGCCCACGCAGGGGTCGAATACAACACACTCCCGTACAACGGGAAAGAATACTGCAGCGAAAAAAATAGACTATAACTAAACCAAAGACATCATACGGATCCTCGTGTGATTAGTATCGTTCATCTTTCATCATCATTCGTGCCGACCCTGTGTTATGCTCCCAAACCTGAATGCAAAAACAGACATCCACCCCCCGAATACTCGAGGGTTAGCAAAACTCCACTGGTTTGCTAGTGCAAGAACAAAGAGCAAATACGAGCCATACAATTCACATTCCACGAATAACAATAACCAGGAAACCTCAAAGATCCAAACGTAACGAAAAGTACTTCTCGAGGCAAGAGTTTGGAAAAACATTCTAAAACCGAAAGGTCACAAATCAAGGGAAAACAATTTATAAAACGGTTCAAAATGCCATCGAGAGTTTTAATAGAAAAACCATTTAGGATTACCGAATCCTTCTCTTTCCAAAATCAACAGGGTCACAGCCTAAAGATTTTTGTTTTCACAAATAGAAAACCGACAACAATTCACAGGGCCAAAGCCCAACATCACGTGTCCTCGACGGACATAAAAATCAACAAAACATAATCGCGCACACACATCGCCTAGGACCGGGACGAAGCCACAAATCCCACTCGAGGCCTCGAAGGACCCTCCCGAGCTGGCTAGCGAAACAAATCACACACACGCATCGCCTAGGACCAGGATGCCACCATGAATCCCACCCGAGGCATCGAAGGACCCTCCCGAGCTGGCTAGCAAAACAAATCACAACATCTTTGGCGCTCACGGTTGGATCAATCACTTGTTGCATCCTGACCACATGATCATATGCCATGTGTCACCGTAGTTTTTCTTAGGCTCTCACGGTTGGATCAATCTCTTGTTGCATCCTGGCCACATGATCACATGCCACGTGCCACCGTAGACCCCACCCACATCCATACAATCACACACATAGCACAATGCAATAAAGATATCCAAACAATTCACTCAGAGGCATCAAACACTTAGCAAAACACCACGTCAATCCACAACGCACCGAAATGAAATAATATACGTCCACACGCAATACCAAGTGCAATATCAACACCAAGCATATCCATAGAAATCACATAGTTATTCACAAACCACACCATTCACAAAACACATGCGTTTTGAAAGCAAGC
Organism: Orobanche coerulescens; assembly: GCA_033398695.1. Lineage (NCBI taxonomy): Eukaryota > Viridiplantae > Streptophyta > Magnoliopsida > Lamiales > Orobanchaceae > Orobanche > Orobanche coerulescens. The sequence continues at coordinate 87,643,583 of CM065804.1, read as the reverse complement.
CTTTAACAAGGCTAAACCGAATCTTTGAAAGTGAAATTCAAACGATCAAATATACACAAGGAGACGATCACTAATTATCACATCCATAAAACAAGAATAGTATGGACGAGGTACTTGCCTCGATATCACGAGCAATGGAAAAATGAACGGATATGGCCGGGTAGCCCTCAAATTCCCGAACACTATCTAGAACGCGATAGCACCGAAATTACGACGGAATAACACCACACGAATCATCAAACACCAACGAGATTCAACTCGGAAATCCTCGAGCACCTATAATCCTCCGGAAGGAACAATAAAACATGATTACAACGAGAATCGAGGCCAAAAACAACGGAAATCCCAACAACTATCGAAGGGAAACTCATTGGGACATTTAATCAAACACTCAATGTTCGATAACTCCCAAGAACACTCGAATCACTAATCGAGTTGAACAAACTCGAAATATGGATATACAACCCATAGAACACGATTAATAACATCATACTACACCAACCGATGTATCAAAATCGACTAGAATCGAAATCAAGAACAATTTCTCTGAAAAGTCAACTTGAAGGAAAATCAAGAAATATACCTTGATTCGACGAAATACACGGATTGGATGATGATATAATCAACAAGAATCTTCCAAAACATCTTGGACTTGATTAGAATCGCCAAGAACTCGATTTCGCCGCACTCCGTCCGATAGCCGCAAGAAAAGTGAAGAAATGAACAAAAGCGGCCGCCAGGGCCTTATATAGCAGTCACATAGGACACTTACGGCCAGAATCGCGGTGCCTTACGGCCGTAACTCGGCCCATACGGCCGTACTCGGCAGGACTTACGGCCGTAACCAGCATTCGTCAAAAAAATCTGCCCAGCACCTGTCGGACACTTACGGCCGTAACTGGCACACATTACGGCCGTAACCGGCCGTTGTCAGGAAGCTGCCAGGCACCATACGGCCGTAACTCTCGGCCCCTTACGGCCGTAACTCGGCCAGGCCAGGCCTTGCTCCGGCCGTGACTCGGCCGTGGCCACTCCGACGGCCCGGACGACCCCGAAACCCGAACCTGAGTAAAAATCGAAGATACGGTTACGAAGTACTCGCAAAGACGAATCTAAGAGCTAAGAGAACACACGATTCCGACCACCCGAAGTGTCGGAATTCGACAACAAAAAGTAATTACCCCAAACTTTGGGAAATTACGAAAATGGCCCAAAACGTACGAAATACACGATACGTGATCGAAACACCAAACCAAAACTCGCAACATGAATAATAATATTAAATGAACTTACGAGAAACTCGAAACAACATTTTCGAACGAGATTCGCAAGAATCGAACTCAAGTGCGGAAAAGCCGCTAAAAAGCACGGAACTCAACAAAACGACACCGAAACGAACTCGGACGTCGAAAAGTGCAGAATTAAATATTCTCAGAATGACGAAACGGTCATGAGCGAGTCGTCAAAACGGACTTTCACCGAAAAAAGAAATTACCGAAAATTGAAATTACGGGTATTACATTCTACCCTCCTTAAAAGAAGTTTCGTCCCGAAACTTAAAACAAGTAGGGAGAAGCAATATCCCCGCTAGGAAAACTCAACGAGATACACAAGAATTGAGTAACTTACGCCCATCGGCGAAACGTTACAAGCAACGCAAAGGAATATACAGCGTGAAAACACGCTCCACGACGACCAACACAATGCCACCGGTAGAGACATAATAAAATCAACAAGTGACAAGTGTCATCAAACAGATAATACAATCAACTCGATTATCCGAACAATCACAAAACACAACCAACGAAAATCAATACGATTGACCAACCCAACGGTACATCAATCAAAACACGAGCCAAACGCTGAACAAATACGGAATTCCACCGCCCAAGGGTTGGAAGATCGAAAACGAGACTAATTTCCCGAACTTAAGGGAATTACGAAGGAGTCTAAATGTTCAATGATCACGAAACGAGATCAACAAAAATCAAACAATAAAACAATCAAACCATAACGATCGAGACAACAAAAATCGAATAATCATGTTCGGATCACGAAGAACAATAAGGTTACCGACAACTCCGAGGTTCACATCTCGACTCGAGACAAAACATGATCCGGTGAAAACAACAAGATGCGCACTCACATAAGATCCACAGAAAAGGGAATAGCAATTGAAAAGTCACAACGACGAACCAGTAATTCCGAAACAATACCACCCTCGTTCGATTAACAAAAGTAAGGGACACGGCAAGCTCAGAAAATGTTAACGAACATAAACGAGTCGACAGAGTCGAAACTATAGAAGTTCCAAATCTGATCCACTTCGAATAAAGGAACTAGTAGAACCAAAAGATGTTACTTCCGAACAAGGTTCACAAGAATCGAACCGAACTCGGAAAAGTCACAGCGATAACCAGATCGACCCAAAACAAGATCACAGCTCGTTCGAACGATGAAACTGAAATACAGAACAAGTTCAGAAAGTATCAATGAACACGAGCGAGTCGATAGACCTGAGAAAGAGGAAATGCAGAAGTCCAAAAACAATACGGGTATTACATTCGACCTCTTATAAAAGAAATGTCGTTCCCGCAACTCACAACAAACGGAGTAAGGTGACAACACAAAAAACAAACGACAGAAACATCTCCCATGGGCCTCTCAGAGCCGATCCTCATATCTGTACTGAAGTTCGCGCCCCGAAAGACTCGGAACCCAACTCGCAAAACTGGATCCTGTGTCTCTTGGGTCCACACTTGAAAAGCGTTACTGACGAGAAGGACAATTTGCACGTACATGCCCCCGGCACAATACGTTCGAAATGCCTCGGCTCGGCATATCGAAAATACAGATGCTAGATACAATGGAACATAACACCGCAAAACAACATACCGGAGATGCCAACTCAGCATAACATATCAACATATACAAAAATCACAACAACGGCATCGTTCGACGAATACAACGGCCCGAATGATAGCCAGCACACAATCATAAACATCATGAAACAATCACCAATGTGCATAAACGCACAAAAATCCAAGCTTTAACAGCTCACATAGGTGCGATAACACGCAAGCCACCACGAAATGACAACATTAAAGATCATCATCACACCTCCCACAACGAGCTAACAAAACATATGTGTGGCGAACGACTCAACGTTCACACCACCAATTCAATCACAATTCGAAGGGCTAACACCCTAACAACAATACCAACATCGTACACATCTTCTCCGACCACAAGCAGGAAATGATGGGTTTTAAAAACGAAAACCACCTTTTGAAAATAATTTCGAAAAAAACACCGGTTGATCTTGAGTATCACCTTTCAAAAAAAACTACAAACGTGAAACATCGTTATCGAGACTTTGGAGAACCATTTCGCATTTGATAAAAATGAAGACACTTTCTCTTAGTCAAAAACATTCAGAATATTCGACCCTCGAGTCTAAGTAAAAATGTTTTTAAAACATTGAAAATATCTCAAAACTTTTTGGTCCTCGAGGTAGAAGAATTTTGAAATATATTGTGGCACCTTGGATGTACCACGAGAAAATAATTGATTTTAAAAGTACGTCTCGAAATTTATTTTCTAAGATACTCAAGGTTTTCAAAGATAATTCAATGGGCTAGAATGCCCAAAAATTTCAGGTAATTACACGGAACATTATAGCGCCGTGGGTCCCACGCCGGAACCCACCAGGATAAAACCATTTACAAAAACGCCAAAAAGGCCGATGATGGTAATATTTCAAAAACTCACAAAAGCCATTTACAAATTACTAAATACCGTCATAAGAATTTCGCCAAAATGATCAAGGCCATAATGCCAAAAACTCGATTAAGAGAATTGGTTTTTGAAATAAAACTCAGTCGGTAAAATACCGAAAGCCATTACAAAAGAACTCACGCAACGGATAAAAGAAATAAAATCAAACATGCACAATCCAGCAACACTACTCCTCATATGAACGAAATATGAGGGTCAAATAACCACATATCAAGAAATCAAAATCCATAAGAGGATTCCGTCACTTAACAAATAATCATAAAAATAGCTCGTGTCACACGAGGCACAACACAAAGAAGGGAGACTTACATCCACAGGTCGCACGAAGATGATGATCGCACCACGATACTAATCACGACCAACAAACTCACACGACGCATCGCGACACGACTCAGTCAGACAAAATCCGACGAGACAAAACTCAACAGACACCACTGATCCGACAGCCTAGGTTTCCACAACCTAATCTCTGATACTATTTATGTAACACCCCCAATCCACTCAGGGATATTACACGCCGTAGAACCTTTCCTCAAGATTCTACCAGGCTGGTAACAAAACCGAACAACTCAACAACGCCTTTAAGGCTAAAATGACTCAGTAGAACGATTTGGTCTTTCAATAAATACATACAACTCAATTACAATACATGCCCACGCAGGGATCGAATACAACACACTCCCGTACAACGGGAAAGAATACTGCAGCGAAAAAAATAGACTATAACTAAACCAAAGACATCATACGGATCCTCGTGTGATTAGTATCGTTCATCTTTCATCATCATTCATGCCGACCCTGTGTTATGCTCCCAAACCTGAATGCAAAAATATACATCCACCCCCCGAATACTCGGGGGTTAGCAAAACTCCACTGTTTTGCTAGTACAAGAACAAAGTGTAAATACGAGCCATACAATTCACATTCCACGAATAACAATAACCAGGAAACCTCAAAGATCCAAACGTAACGAAAAGTACTTCCCGAGGCAAGAGTTTGGCAAAACATTCTAAAACCGAAAGGTCACAAATCAAGGGAAAACAATTTATAAAATGGTTCAAAATGCCATCGAGAGTTTTAATAGAAAAACCATTTAGGATTACCGAATCCTTCTCTTTCCAAAATCAACAGGGTCACAGCCCAAAGATTTTTGTTTTCACAAATAGAAAACCGACAACAATTCACAGGGCCAGAGCCCAACATCACGTGTCCTCGACGGACATAAAAATCAACAAAATATAATCGTGCACACGCATCGCCTAGGACCGGGACGAAGCCACAAATCCCACTCGAGGCCTCGAAGGACCCTCCTGAGCTGGCTAGCGAAACAAATCACACACACGCATCGCCTAGGACCAGGACGCCACGATGAATCCCACCCGAGGCCTCGAAGGACCCTCCCGAGCTGGCGAGCAAAACAAATCACAACATCTTTGGTGCTCACGGTTGGATCAATCACTTGTTGCATCCTGACCACATGATCACATGCCATGTGTCACCGTAGTTTTTCTTAGGCTCTCACGGTTGGATCAATCGTTTGTTGCATCCTGGCCACATGATCACATGCCACGTGCCACCGTAGACCCCACCCACATCCATACAATCACACACATAGCACAATGCAACAAAGATATCCAAACAATTCACTCAGAGGCATCAAACACTTAGCAAAACACCACGTCAATCCACAACGCACCGAAATGAAATAATATATGTCCACACGCAATACCAAGTGCAACATCAACACCAAGCATATCCATAGAATTCACATAGTTATTCACAAACCACACCATTCACAAAACACACGCGTTTTGAAAGCAGGCCTTTAACAAGGCTAAACCGAATCTTTGAAAGTGAAATTCAAACGATCAAATAAACACAAGGAGACGATCACTAATTATCACATCCATAAAACAAGAATAGTATGGAGAAGGTACTTACCTCGATATCACGAGCAATGGAAAAATTAACGGATACGGTCGGGTAGCCCTCAAATTCCCGAACACTATCTAGAACGCGATAGCACCGAATTACGACGGAATAACACCACACGAATCATCAAACACCAACGAGATTCAACTCGGAAATCCTCGAGCACCAATAATCCTCCGGAAGGAACAATAAAGCATGATTACAACGAGAATCGAGGCCAAAAACAATGGAAATCCCAACAACTATCGAAGGGAAACTCATTGGGACATTTAATCAAACACTCAATGTTCGATAACTCCCAAGAACACTCGAATCACTAATCGAGTTGAACAAACTCGAAATATGGATATACAACCCATAGAACACGATTAATAACATCATACTACACCAACCGATGTATCAAAATCGGACTAGAATCGAAATCAAGAACAATTTCTCTGAAAAGTCAACTTGAAGGAAAATCAAGAAATATACCTTGATTCGACGAAATACACGGATTGGATGATGATATAATCAACAAGAATCTTCCAAAACATCTTGGAATTGATTAGAATCGGCCAAGAACTCGATTTCCCGTCGCACCCGTCCGATAGCCGCAAGAAAAGTGAAGAAATGAACAAAAACGGGCTGCCAGGCCTTATATAGCCGGTCACAGCCGGACACTTACGGCCGTAACCGGCAGTGCCTTACGGCCGTAACTCGGCCCATACGGCCGTACTCGGCAGGACTTACGGCCGTAACCAGCATTCGTCAAAAAAATCTGCCCAGCACCTGTCGGACACTTACGGCCGTAACTGGCACACATTACGGCCGTAACCGGCCTTCGTCAGGAAGCTGCCAGGCACCATACGGCCGTAACTCGGCCAGGCCAGGCCCTTCTCCGGCCTTGACTCGGCCGTGGCCACTCCGATGGCCCGGACGACCCCGAAACCCGAACCTGAGTAAAAACCGAAGATACGGTTACGAAGTACTCGCAAAGACGAATCTAAGAGCTAAGAGAACACATGATTCCGACCACCCGAAGTGTCGGAATTCGATAACGGAAAGTAATTACCCCAAACTTTGGAATATTATGAAAATGGCCCAAAACGTCCGAAATACACGATACGTGATCGAAACACCAAACCAAAACTCGCAACATGAATAATAACATTAAATGAACTTACGAGAAACTCGAAACAACAGTTTCGAACGAGATTCGCAAGAATCGAACTCAAGTGCGGAAAAGCCGCTAAAAAGCACGGAACTCAACAAAACGACACCGAAACGAACTCGGACATCGAAAAGTGCAGAATTAAATACTCCCAGAATGACAAAATGGTCATGAGAGAGTCGTCAAAACGGACTTTCGCCGAAAAAAGTAATTACCGGAAATCGAAATTACGGGTATTACAGCTTAATCGCTGAGTCAACCTCGAAGTGTAGACTATATGGGCAGGTAGCAGTCTTCACTGTACGCCAAGAAAGGATTCTATCTCCTGTTAGTGAGCATGCGACTGTTCTATACGGTTAATGGAAAATAAGATCATAAGTATTTGGCCAAAGCATTATGATCTAGTCGTATTGGATAAACTAGTAATCGGTCGGTCTTGATTTGTATTAACACATGTATAGTGTCCAGTCAACAGTAGGGTTTGACTTTACCGTGACCCGAAGACTTGTTCGGAGATCTGATGAAGGGTCTATACGTATATGGTATTCACGACATAATGGTTCTGGAATGATCCGTTCATTTATTTTCAGTCGAGGTTCACAGTGCGGCCCGCTAGGCTGGCTAAGTGCTGCCCGCACTCATTGGTTCCTCCCAATGCCAGCTGAGACGGACCTACAGAGTCATGCATCATGATCGTTGATGGATAAATATGAATTTATCATCTCTCTATTAATATTAAATATTGGATATCTAATTATTATTTATTGGATAAATCAAAATAGTGTTCTTATGAATTGAAATTAAGTTACTGCATAATTAATTTAATTCATAAATAATATTTCTTAGAGAAATATATTTGTATTTGATATAATTAATTGGATTAATTAATTAAGTATAAATATATTGGAGATAAAATGGAGTGTATTTAACGGAGTCGTTTAACGAACGTCCAGTACACGAGCCGAGTGACTCGACCCGTTTCTTGGAAATTTCCTATAAGCCCCCCCCCCCCCATGTGTCCTCTTGGTTGGTGCTGTCTCCTTGCATGTGGTGATGCTTTTCTTTCCTCACATGGTGCCAAGTTCTTGAGATATATATTGATATTTTTATCATCTCAATCATGAGATGAGTTATCAATATAACTATACATTTCTAACACCTTTCAACCTACACACACCAACACCATCATCTTGTGAGGCTCGGCCGAGAGAAAAAGTGAGGGAGAGAGAATTTTTATTTATTTTTATTCTTCATCTTAGAGGTGAAAGAAAATCAAAAAAAATAAAGAGAGAAAAAAATTCCTTTGAAACTTCCTAGCCGTGTTCTTTCAAGAACGGAGTTTCCGTGATTTTTCCGGTCAAGTTTCGTCACGTGGTGACGTAGAGGCATCATATTTTTGGTGTTTGGGATGAAGGGATTTCGTGCTCATCCTCAACTTACGAAGATATTATCAAAGGCTTCAAAGGTATGAGACTTTGATCCTTTGTCTTTGTTCGTTTTATTTTTCGTATATACGTACTTGATCGATCCTGGTTGGAATTCTTTATATTGAGTTTTATTATTCCGCTGCGTTTTTGTTTTTGTATCCAGAATCCCAATAGTGGTATCCGGGACTTCGTTTAGTCACTGTATTACGTTGTAATATTTTCCCATATTTTAAATTAGATTTAATTTGATTAAATTGTATATTTGGAATAATTTTTTTAATGGGAAATATTAAAAGAAAATACTATTTTTGGTCGGATTACTTCGAAAGAAATAAATGACGATTATGAGTATTGATTGGATTAATACCATTAATATTGAATAGATTAATTTTTATATAAGTGATTATTTAATTTTAATGCCACTTAATATTAATTGGATTAATATTGTAGGAATTGAATAGATTAACTTCATATATTAATTGGATTAATATATTAAATTAATTATTCAATTTTATTGCCATTACATGTTGTATGTAATGCCTTATGTGATGGTGATATAGCTCGTGGACTTAGTTTCTAATTTGTTCGATTCGATTGGGTTGTAAAGGCCGTTTTGAGCCTATTTATGTTTACTAGAAATTTTGTATAATAGGATACATTTTTCTATGATGTAATTATTTATTTGGCTATGACGAAGATCGAATACAACCGATCGAGAAGACGAAGAATCGAAGACTATTTTATTTTTCTTTATTGGGTCATTCACTTAGCCCAGTACTTAGGAAAAAGTCCATGAGCTATATGTTGGTACTAACTAGGTTGCTATTTACTATTTTTCATTTTGAACGATTGACAAACTCAAACGCGCTTATAAATAATTAATGTGCAAAGTGTTACATTAATCGCGAAATTCTTCTGACAAACAAACAGACTAAGTTTGAAAAAGGTTATGAGATTTCCAACCCTCCATCAAACTCGTAGAAATTGATACACGAGCCGGTGTGCTATGCTTCTGAGTTATCGGGGTAGTACATTTGGTAGAGGTTGATAAATTCTTGAGTGCATTAGATGCCTTCGGTTGGTGATAAATTTCGCCCCTAGAAACCTGATAGGTTGCCGAGCGAGATTCAATAGTCAAACTGATAGACGTTGATGGTCAACAACTTAAATAGTCTGGATTGCCAAGAAACCTGATCGGTTAAGGGCATAAAGACTAGGGGTAAAAGAAGATCGAATCATCCGTTGGCGGGTTGGTGTTGGACACCACTTTACAGAAATTAATACGCAAGAAACCTAACTGGTTGCGTCTGTTAAAATTTATAAAGAACTCGAATACCACTAAAAAGTCGATCTAACCATGACTTCCAGGTTATAACATGGGAGTGTGTAATCCCGATAAAATTAGTGGGAGCTGATCTAAGAATTATACAATCCCTTAAATTCTATAATCGGTCATAATAAAACAAGTCACTAATTCAATCTTGTAAAAATCAATGCAGAGAAACGAAACTATATCTCTCTTAAAATGGCTGAAAACCCACTTGCAATACTTCTTGAAAAGAATCTACTAATTGGCCCCAACTTCGTTGACTGGTTGCGGAACCTGATGATTGTACTCAGTATGGAGTATCTGGGATACGTCTTGGAGGTGGACATTCCACCGACTCCAGTTCGGACTAGGGGTAATCAAAAAGAAATTAACGTCCATGGAAAATTGGTCAAGGATGATGTGCTGGTCCGTGGCTTTATGATGGGCTCAATGACTAATGACCTGCAAAGAGCGTACGAGAAAATGACTTTTGCTAGGCAGATTCTCGCACACTTGACCGAGCTTTATGAAGAGCACAGTAGGACTGCTAGATATGAGATATCTAAGCAGTTATTCAGTGCTAGGATGAAGGAAGGAGAGTAAGTGGGATACCACATCCTCAAGATGATTTCTATGATTGATAGGCTCGAGGTGCTCAACTTTAATATGCATTTATCCCTTCAGATTGATCTCATACTTAAATCTCTGCCTGACTCTTTCATGCAGTTTGTAATGAATTTCAACTGTAATGAAATTTTGTGTACATTAGCTGGGCTAATGAACAAACTAGTGACGACACAGTCTAACATGAAGACTAAGCCGAGGGAGACTGTTCTTGTGATTTCTTCTGTGCCTCGGAGGTCCAAGAACAAAAATAAAAGGACCTACGAGCAGTATAAATCCAAGAAGGGAGTGCAGAAAGGTAAGGGCAAGGCCCTAAAGGTTCAGAAGGTAGGCGATCCTAAACCTACGGATAAATGTCTTGAATGTGGTGAGCTGGGCCACTGGCGTATGACTTGTCCCAAGATTAATGGCGCATCAGGTACGGAACTTTTTGTTTTTGAAACACATTATTCCGCTACTATATATTCTGCTACATAGATTCTGGATTCAGATGCTACTTCTCATATTTGTACTATGAATCAGGATCTGGAACGATGTAGGCAGCTTGAAGCTGGGGAAGTGATGGTCACTGTCGGAAGTGGACAAAGTGTTGAGGCAACTGATATTGGATCACTCCTACTGGGTTTGGAATCTGGTTTTATTTTTACGTTAGATGAAGTACTAGTTTTGCCCAAGGGGCGTAAAAATATTGTATCGATTCCAGCCTTGGACCGGAAAGGATTTTTTTCTTCATTGGCAATGGTAGTTGTAAAATTTATTTTCGAAATAAATTGGTTGGCACAACTATATTGTTTAATGGTTTATATCATCTAAACTTACAAAATAAATCAGCAGTGAACACTATAACTAGGAAACGTGGCAGGCATGATACTAGTCAAGTTCTTAAGTGGCACCTTAGACTTGGTCACGTTAGTCAGACCAAGGTTCACAAAATGGAGAAAGATTGACTTTTAAGTATATTGGGTGAAGAACCTTATCCAACTTGTGAATCTTGCCTTAGAGGCAAGATGACTAAGTCTCCCTTCACATGGACATTTGAAAGGGCTGCTGAGAAACTTGGGTTGATACATACCGATGTTTGTGGTGCTTTGGAAGCATCCCGTGTAATACCCGAGATTTCTGATGTGTATTTGAACCCTGTGATATGTATTTGTTGCATTTTGATCCGAGTATTATTCTCCGTATTTCATGATCCCGTGTTGTTGAGCGTATAATTTCATGAATGTGTTCAAATTGTGATTTTTGCACTTGTAGCGCATGCTATCGACTAGGCGTAGCGTACACTAATTTGGGTTTCGTAGCGCACGCTATGTATGAACCTTAGCGCGCACTATACGTAGTTAACTTGATTAAGACAGGGTGGTAGGTGAGATCAGCCGCGGATCTTGGTCGGGACATGTCGGGATGAACCTGGACGGCTTTTGGAAAAAGCCGAGTCAATGCTGTTTAGCGCACGCTACAGGTATGAGGATAGCGCACGCTAAATGTTGAGTACAGTGAGGTCAGTAAGCTTCGTATGGCCGTTAGCGCACGCTATATAAGTGGTAGCGTACGCTAATTTATGAACTTAGCACACGTAAGGGAATGTTAGCGCACGCTAAGTCGAGGCAAGGTAGAAACAATAGAATGCAGGCCCCTTAACGCATGCTATGGATATGGAGTAGCGCGCGCTAATAACCATTTTCTATATATAGGACAACACCCTTTTTCATTTTTCAGATTTCATCACTTCCCAAACTCGATTTCTGAAACTTAGAGAGTTACTTCCTCCATCCTAAACCTCTCATATCATCATTCTAGCTCGAGTTTGAAGATTGTAGATCATTGGAGATTGGTGTTCAAGCTCTCGGTGTTGGATTTCTTCAAGTTCCTCCTTGTTCTTCACTATTTTGAGGTAGGTGATTCTTCACCAACTAGAGTAGTATTCCTAAGGATGTTTTGGAACATGTTTTGAGATTTTCTAATCAGTTAAATTCGTACGTAGTCGAACATCATGTTGTTAGAAGGATATTTTCGATGTTTCGGTACTTCTTCATCGTATAGACCATTGAACCTTTTAGTGTTTGAACTCCTAAGCACATTCGTGAAGCTACAAAACCGATTATGGCCTGTTTATGGAGATTATCAAGTTCTTATGTATTTCATAATGGAATTACACGTATTGGGGCATTGAATGGATTGAACTTAGGATATTTTTCTTGAAGATGAAGATGATGTATCAAGTGAATTTAGTAATCAAGTTCTTGCAGTGTTCTACGGAGTAATTTTGATATATTGTTGGTTTGGATAAGTGAAGAACATGATTAGAATAATTGTTAGAAGAACTATCCTGTGATGTATTGAACAATCCGACCGTAGGATACATTGATCTTAGGTAGGATACTACGTGTTTTTGTCGGGTTAGTATCCTAATGTTGATTCAAATCCAAATTGATATAGGGCAGCGTAGTAAGCTTATATGTTTGAATATATCAAAGCTCTTTTTGATGTTCTTGATGATTAAACCGATTATCGAGAACCGTTAGTTATACTGGTATTATTATTCGTTGAAGGTTCGGGTTTTGGTGGATTGACCGAGTGAGAGTTCTTCGGGCTGGTTGAAGACTTCTTCTTCGTAGTAACAACCCTTACCGCCATTCTAAGGCAAGTATCGTAATTTGTTAATATTAGTATTTTGAGCATGCATGTGGTTTATTCATGTTGTTGAACATGGGATTTATTTCGTTGAATTTTCATGATATTCGTTATCAAGTGTTTGTATGTTCATGTTGATGGACATAGCAATTTTGCATATATATATATATATATATATATATGCATGAGTTGTGTTTGTGTATGTTGTACAATCTATGCTGAGGGCGCTGGATGGGATGTCCACCTCGTGTTGGTCCGACGGGATCATCTTGGGATCTATGCTAAGGGCGCTGGATCATTGGACGGGTTTTTCCACCTCGTGTTGGTCCAAAGGGATCATTTTGGGATCTATGCTGAGGGCGCTAGATCATTGGATACCCATACTGTGTTAATGGAATCTTGTGGATTCGCATTGTTGGATTCCGGTAGCTTAAGTCCGTGTTGTGTATTTTGTTATGCATTGTTGTTGCATATTCAATTTACTTAATATGATACTTGTACTAGCATCGTTTTGCTAACTCCTTCGGGGGTGGACATTTGTTTTGATGTTCAGGTAGCCGAGGAGCGGGAAAACAGCCACAGTACCGACGTGACGACGAAGGGGCTCAGTTATGTTTATTATTATTGTGATTTGTCTTCTTGGTTCATTTTCAGTACTCAAGTATGCGTGTCTTATTAATATTTCGAGATGGTTGTAATAATGACTCATTTGATCTGTTTGAAACCGGTTTTGTATTTGGAACTTTCATGGTACTGTTGTATAATATTTACATTTCTTCTTATTAGCAGTAATTATTCCGAATATCTCGGGGTGTTACAGAATATGGTATCAGAGCTAAGATTCATGGATATCTTGGCAGTCGGGTTTTAGTTGGGTCTGTTTTTGTTATTTGATTTATGGGTCATTCGTAACATCACTGTTCAGCCAGCGTCGTCATGTGGACCGTGGTTGTAAGTCTCCTAATCTCTTATACTACCGTTTTACTTAATTTCTATTTTGTGAATATTGACGGGCTTTATTTTTGAAAATTTTGCCCTGGATATTGAGTAATTGTGTTTACAGTATGTTGAGGGGAGGACGTGGACGCGGACGCGGTCGTGGACGCGGACGTGGTAATGTGAGACAGGCGGTCAAGAACTACCCTGCAATTATCGGCTAGTCGAACCGATTCTCATTCGGAGGACGGCGAGGATCGGCCCGAATGACAACGCGAATCCTAACATGCCGGGAGTGCTTCAACAGGTGGTGGCTCAGATAAACCAGTTCGCTCAGGTAGTTGACCGCATGCAGACGGCGATGGGACAGCAGCATAATGAGGATAATCGGGGAGACAGATGGCTTATTGAGGTGGTCAGATTGAACCCGCCAAAATTTGACGGTTCTGCTGAGGCACTTACTTGGGATCATTGGCTAAAGGAGTTAGAGAAGATATTTACGGGGATTAACTCTCCCGAGGACCGGAAAGTTCCTATTGCCCAGTATTTTCTGACTGGGGAGGCTTTTGACTGGTGGGAAGCTATTCGACCTGAGGATCATAATGCTGACTGGATGGAATTCAAACTAGTGATGGTAGCACAATATTGTCCTCGTCCAGTTAGAGAGGCAAAAATCTGAGAGTTTTTCTCACCGCAGAGTTCGGAAGCATCTGTGACAGACATAATCAAGACTTTTAATCATCAGCTGACTTGTGTGCGACATTTGGTCAGGACGGAGGCGGAGAAGATTTTTCATTTCGATATGCGGATGAAGCCGGAGATTCAGCAGTACATGTCCGGATTCGAGTGTACTACGTTGCGACAATATCAGGACAAAGCGCTGGCCTACGACATGAAAGAGGCAGCGGTGGAGAAATCGATGGAGGCAAAGAAGCAGAAAGTGTCCGGCAACTTCTCGAAAAACAAGAGTGGTGGGCCCCGCAAGGGCCAGTCTTCATTTTATTCATCTAGGAAACCTCCACATCCTTCTCGAGGTGGAAAGAAGTTCTGGACAACATTAGCAGTTTCAGACGCATCAAAGAAGTGCTATAATTGTGGTCGAGCAGGGCATATTCGACGTGATTGTCCCATTCTTTCTGTGACTTGTTTTGAATGTGGGCAAGAGGGGCACCGTCGAATTTTTGTGGAAATGTGACTAGATCATTTGGTACTCGCACTCCAACACTAGTTCCGAAAGAGATAAGTGTGAATCAGACACAGCAGAGTGGGTTTCAGCAGCAGAATGTTGGGAAGAGAGAGACATCCAATGCTGGGTCCGTTCCTCCGCGCCTGTACGAGATGAGGAAATCTGACGATCAGAACACTGCTGTTGCATCAGGTACGATTCAGATCCTTTTCCAACCAGTTAGTGTCTTATTCGATTCAGGAGCTACACATTCTTTCATATCATTGAATTGTGTTAATCGTTTGAAAATCTCGTGTTTATTTGATTGTGAATCTTATGTTGTGGGTTTGCCGAGTGGAGAGAGAATTGTGGGAACCCTAGAAACTAGAGATTTTCCAGTGTCTATAGGAGGGAGAGATTGGCCATCGAATCTTATTGTAGTCGACATACATGGTGACGATTTAATTCTCGGAGACGATTGGCTCAACCGTTATGGAACTATTTTGAATTACCGAAAGAGAGTCATTTCTATCATTGCCGATGACGGATCTGAACATTTATTCATAGGATGGAGACCGGGAAGCTCGGGAAAATTGATCAAAGCGATGAAAGCACTGAAATTACTGAAGTAGGGTTGTCACGGATTTTGGTGCTACGCCATGAAGAAAGAAGGAGGAGTAGAGCTCTCGTCTATTCCAGTTGTGAATGAATTCTCAGATGTATTCCCTGACAAACTACTTGGGTTACCTCCGCAGAGAGAAGTGGAGTTCACCATCGAATTAGAGCCTGGAGCCGCTCCTATTTCCAGAGCACCATACCGTATGACGCCAACCGAGATGTATAAACTAAAGAAGCAACTGGAGGAATTATTACACAAGGGTTACACTCAACCTAGCGTTTCTCCTTGGGGAGCGCCCGTTCTCTTTGTCCGGAAGAAAGATGGATCCCTCCGATTATGTATTGATTACAGGGAGCTAAACAAGGTGACGATCAAGAACAAGTATCCTATACCTCGGATCGATGACTTGTTTGATCAACTGCAAGGGGTAAGGGTATTCTCCAAGATTAACTTGCGATCAGGATACCATCAGTTGAGAATTAAGGAATTGGATATACCGAAATCTGCTTTCAGATCCCGGTATGGAAACTATGAATTTGTGGTAATGCCATTCGGGCTTACCAATGCTTCTGCGTTATTTATGTAATTGATGAATCGGGTATTCTAGAATACCTAGATAAGTTTGTGGTCATTTTCATTGATGACATCTTGATCTATTCGAAAGACACAGAGGAGCATGCTGAGCATTTGTGTGTTATTTTGAGCACCTTGAGGAATGAACAGCTTTATGCGAAACTTTCCAAATGCGAGTTCTGGCTTGGGGAAGTAACCTTCCTTGGGCATGTGATATCAGCTGATGGAGTTCAGGTGGACCCGAAGAAAGTCGAAGCAATCTTGGAATGGGAAACTCCTAATAACGTGAAAGAAGGCCGAAGCTTCTTAGGACTTGCTGGATATTATCGTCGTTTTGTAGATGGATTTTCCAAAATTGCTCGTCCGCTCACTCAGCTGTTACAGAAAACTCAAAAGTTCACGTGGAATGAGAAATGCCAGGCTAGTTTTGATTAACTTAAGAGCAGACTGACGACATCACCTATATTAGCGTTACCAGATGGAACTGATGGATTCATGGTATATAGCGATGCTTCAAATCAGGGTCTGGGATGTGTGTTGATGCAAAAGGATAAGGTGATTGCCTATTGCCTCTCGACAGTTGAAACCGTACGAAGTTAATTACCCGACTCATGATATGGAGTTAGCAGCTGTGGTCTTTGCCTTGAAAATTTGGCGAAATTATTTATACGGCACTCATTGTCAGATCTTTACAGATCATAAGAGCCTCAAGTATATTTTCAGTCAGAAGGAATTAAACATGAGGCAGAGAAGGTGGCTGGCATTAATCAAGGATTATGATTTGGAAATCCTCTATCATCCAGGAAAAGCAAACGTAGTAGCTGATGCACTGAGCCGGAAACCTGTTTCTCTTCGAGTGTTGGAAGCACTTACATCCCAAACCAGCATTCAACGAGAACTGATCCACGAAGGTATTGAAGTATGGTCACCAGGAATCCAAGGGCAACTATATGTGATGGAACTAACTTCGTCTCTAGTCGAGGAAATCAAATCTAAGCAGTTGAACGATTCTCTGATTCTTCGGTTATGTGACGAAGTAAAGAAAGGAAAGGCCCCAGGATTCGTGATACAAGATGATGGAGTTCTGAGATTTCAAAGTCGACTTTGCGTTCCCGTTGATGATGTTTTAAGACAGACAATTCTAAAGGAAGCTCACAGCACGCCCTATTCTATTCACCCGGGCAGCAGTAAGATGTATAAAGATCTAAAACAAAACTTCTGGTGGGGGAATATGAAGAAGGACGTAGCAGAATACGTTTCGAAGTGTTTGACTTGTCAGCAGGTTAAGATTGAACATCAGCGACCAGCCGGAATGTTGAAGCCACTTCCGATCCCTGAGTGGAAGTGGGAGGATATCTCGATGGATTTCATCACCAATATGCCAAGGACCAAGACGGGAGTGAACATGATTTGGGTTGTAGTTGATCGACTAACCAAGTCGGCTCATTTCCTAGGAATTAAAGACACGTGGGGACCCGAGAAATTAGCACGAGTATTTATTGCAGAGATAGTCAGATTGCATGGGACACTGATGACCATTATTTCAGATCGAGATGGTCGCTTCGTGTCGCACTTCTGGAAGGCAGTTCACAAGGCTTTGGGTACCGAGCTGAACTTTAGCAGGGCTTATCATCCTCAACCGGACGGTCAGTCCGAAAGGACTATACAAACAGTAGAAGACATGCTTAGAGCTTGTGCCTTAGATTGGTCAACTGTTTGGGAAGTTCATTTGCCCTTGATTGAATTCACCTACAACAATAGTTGGTATGCTTCTATTAAGATGGCACCATTTGAAGCTTTGTACAGGAGAATATGCCAATCATCCCTTTGCTGGGATGATTCTTTGGACTTGATCGGGACGGAACCGGAATTGATAGTTCAGACTCAAGAGAAGATAGTTTTGATTCGGGAAAGAGTGTTGACTGCCCAGAGTCGACAGAAGTCTTATGCAGATGTGTGTCGTCGCCCGCTAGAGTTCAACATTGGGGACCACGTACTATTGAAGGTGTCTCCTACACGAGGAATTTTCCATTTTGGGAGGAAAGGTAAGCTAAGTCCGAGATATATCGGACCATTTGAGATCCTCGAGAGAGTTGGGGATTTAGGATACAGGGTGGCCTTACCGCCATCGCTGAGTCACGTTCACAATGTGTTTCATGTATCCCAATTGCGGAACTATGTACCAGAACCCAGTCATATTATTGATTTCGACGAGATCGAGATAGCTAATGACAGCACCTTCGAATAGAGACCAATCAAGATACTTGAGAGTCAGATCAAACAATTGAGGAATAAACCAATACCCTTGGTTAAAGTACAATAGTCACGACGCGGAGTTGAAGAGGCCAATTGGGAAACGGAGGACAATATGAAGAATAGGTATCCAGAGTTATATTCATCTTAAGTTTCGGGACGAAACTTCTTTTTAGGGAGAGAGGATGTAATACCCGCGATTTCTGATGTGTATTTGAACCCTGTGATATGAATTTGTTGCATTTTGATCTGAGTATTATTCTCCGTTTTTCATGATCTCGTGTTGTTGAGCATATGGTTTCATGAATGTGTTCAAATTGTGATTTTTTTCACTTGTAGCGCATGCTATCGACTAGGCGTAGCGTATGCTAATTTGGGTTTCGTAGCACATGCTATGTATGAACCTTAGCGTGCGCTATATGTAGTCAACTTGATTAAGACAGGGTGGTAGGTGAGATCAGCCGCGGATCTTGGTCGGGACATGTCGGGATGAACCTAGACGACTTTTGGAAAAAGCCGAGTCAATGCTGTTTAGCGCACGCTATAGGTATGAGGATAGCGCACGCTAAATGTTGAGTACAGTGAGGTCAGTAAGCTTTGTATGGCCATTAGCACACGCTATATAAGTGGTAGCGTACGCTAATTTATGAACTTAGCGCACGTAAGGGGATGTTAGCGCACGCTAAGTCGAGGCCACGCAGAAACAGTATAATGCAGGCCCGTTAGCGCACGCTATGGATATGGACTAGCGCGCGTTAATAACCATTTTCTATATATAGGACAGCACCCTTTTTCATTTTTCAGATTTCATCACTTCCCAAACTCGATTTATGAAACTTAGAGAGTTACTTCCTCCATCCTAAACCTCTCATATCATCATCCTAGCTCGAGTTTGAAGATTGTAGATCATTGGAGATTGGTGTTCAAGCTCTCGGTGTTGGATTTCTTCAAGTTCCTCCTTGTTCTTCACTATTTTGAGGTAGATGATTCTTCACCAACTAGAGTAGTATTCTTAAGGATTTTCTAATTAGTTAAATTCGTACATAGTCGAACATCATGTTGTTAGAAGGATATTTTCGATGTTTCGGTACTTCTTCATCGTATAGACCATTGAACCTTTTAGTGTTTGAACTCCTAAGCACATTCATGAAGCTACAAAACCGATTATGGCCAGTTTATGGAGATTATCAAGTTCTTATGTTTTTCATAATGGAATTACACGTATTGGGGCATTGAATGGATTGAACTTAGGATATTTTTCTTGAATATGAAGATGATGTATCAAGTGAATTTAGTAATCAAGTTCTTGCGGTGTTCTACGGAGTAATTTCGATATATTGTTGGTTCGGATAAGTGAAGAACATGATTAGAATCATTGTTAGAAGAACTATCCTGTGATGTATTGAAGAATCCGACCGTAGGATACATTGATCTTAGGTAGGATACTATGTGTTTTTGTCGGGTTAGTATCCTAATGTTGATTCAAATCCAAATTGATATAGGGCAGCGTAGTAAGCTCATATGTTTGAATATATCAAGCTCTTTTTGATGTTCTTGATGATTAAACCGATTATCCGGAACCGTTAGTTATACCGGTATTATTATTCGTTGAAGGTTCGGGTTTTGGTGGATTGATCGAGTGAGAGTTCTTCGGGATGGTTGAAGATTTCTTCTTCGTAGTAAAAACCCTTACCGCCATTCTAAGGCAAGTATCGTAATTTGTTAATATTGGTATTTTGAGCATGCATGTGGTTTATTCATGTTGTTGAACATGGGATTTATTTCGTTGAATTGTCATGATATTCGTTATCAAGTGTTTGTATGTTCATGTTGATGGACATAGCGATTTTGCATATATGTATGCATGAGTTGTGTTTGTGTATGTTGTACGATCTATGCTGAGGGCGCTGGATCGGATGTCCACCTCGTGTTTGTCCGACGGGATCATCTTGGAATCTATGCAGAGGGCGCTGGATCATTGGACGGGTTTTTCCACGTCGTGTTGGTCCAAAGGGATCATCTTGGGATCTATGCTGAGGGCTCTGGATCATTGGATACCCATACTGTGTTAATGGAATCTTGTGGATTCGCATTGTTGGATTCTGGTAGCGGAAGTCCGTGTTGTGTATTTTGTTATGCATTGTTGTTGCATATTCAATTTACTTAATATGATACTTGTACTAGCATCGTTTTGCTAACCCCTTCGGTGGTGGACATTTGTTTTGATGTTCAGGTAGCCGAGGAGCGGGAAAACAGCCACAGTACCGACGTGATGACGAAGGGGCTCAGTGATGTGTATTATTATTGTGATTTGTCTTCTTGGTTCATTTTCAGTACTCGAGTACGCGTGTCTTATTAATATTTCGAGATGGTTGTAATAATGACTCATTTGATCTGTTTGAAACCGGTTTTGTATTTGGAACTTTCATGGTACTGTTGTATTATATTTACATTTCTTCTAATTAGCCTTGTAAATCCTTACTTAAAGGGTTTACGGCGCTGTATTTATTCCGAATATCTCGGGGTGTTACATTCCGAGATGGATATCTATATTTCATAACGTTCACAGATGATCATACTAGGTATGTGATTGTGTACTTGATGAAACATAAATTTGAAGCCTTTACTAAATTCAAGGAATATAAGGCCCTAGTTGAAAAACAGACTGGATGTCATATCAAGGCACTTCGGTCAGACCGAGGTGGCGAGTATATGAGCATAGAGTTTGATGAGTTCTTTAAGGAACATGGAATAGTTTCACAATTCACGCTGTCGGGAACCCCACAGTTAAATGGTGTTTCAGAAAGGAGAAATCGGACTTTGTTGGACATGGCCCGCTCCATGTTAAATTACACTGATTTACCAATTTACCTGTGGGGTACGCCTTACTTACCACTGCTTATATCCTTAATAGATGTCCTTCAAAATCCGTTCCTATCACTCCGCATGAGATATGGAAGGGTAAGAAACCAAGTTTGAATCACATAAGGATTTGGGGATGTCCAGTCTATGTCAAGAACGCTAAGGTGGACAAAATAGAAGCGAGGTCCATCAAGGGACGTTTCATTGGATACCCAGAGGACTTGATGGGTTATCTATTCTACATGCCAGAAGACCATAGGCTCGTTGTGGCCTTACAAGCACACTTCCTTGGGGATGAATTCATTCAGGAAGGTGGCTCGGGTAGAAATGTCTCTTTGTCAGAGCATAATGAAAGTCCTTAGGAGACATATGATCAGGGATCACGAACCGAACCTATTGTAACACAAACTTCACTTCGAAGGTTTGATAGGGTGTCTCACTTACCTGAGAGGTATGGCTGCACACATGTAGAGGAACCGGGTCTTCATGATGTACCTGATAGCCATGAGGATGACCTTGTCACCTATGACCAACCGATAGTGGATGTGGACTCCAATAAATGGCAAGAAGCTATGGAAGCTGACATAGACTCGATACATGTCAATCAGGTCTGGACTCTAGTAGATTTACCAACTGTCATGAAGCCTATTGGAAGTAAATGGATCTATAAGACAAAGACTGATGGGGATGGCAAGGTTGTCGCCTATAAGGCCAGGCTTGAGGCAAAGGGTTATACTTAAGGGGAAGAGATCGATTATCATGATACCTTCTCGCCCGTAGCTATGATCAAGTCTATTCACATGATGCTTGCCATTGCTGCCTATTACGATTATGAAATATGGCAAATGGACGTCAAAACGGCTTTTCCAAATGGATACCTCGAGGAGAAAATCTATATGGAGCAGCCTAAGGGTTTTGTGTCCAAGGCTAATATTCATAAGGTGTGTAAGCTGCAACGAGCCATTTATGGGCTGAAGCAAGCTTCTCAGAGTTGGAACCTTCGATTTGACGAAGCAGTCAAGCACTTTGATTTCGTGCAAACGAAGAGGATCCATGTGTTTACAAAAAGATCAGTGGGAGCAACATTGCATTCTTAGTACTATATGTAGATGATATTCTACTTATAGGAAATAACGTAGCAATGCTCGGCACTGTAAAAGCTTGGATTTCTAAAACGTTCTCAATGAAACACTTGGGAGAAGCTTCCTATGTTCTATGGATCCGTCTTTACAGAGATAGACCGCGAATAATGATAGGACTTTCCCAATCTCTCTATATAGATAAGATCCTGAGAAGATTCAAGGTGGATGATTCTAAAAGAGGGTTCCTTCCCATGCGACATGAAATTCATCTCACCAAGAAAATGTGTCCTCAAAGTGAGAAAGACAAAAGAGCGATGAGTAAGGTACCCTATGCCTCGGCAGTGGGTAGCCTCATGTACGATATGTTGTGCACGAGACCGGACTTTAGCCTATGCTGTTAGTATGGTAAGTCGTTTTCAAGCAAACCCGGGAAGGGAACACTGGACTGCCGTCATGAACATTCTTAAGTACTTGAGAAGAACTAGAGATATGGTTCTTACTTACGGTGGTGGAGAACTGAAGGTGGTTGGATTCACCGATTCTGATTTTCAAGGAGACAAGGACGACTCTAAGTCGACATCTGGGCATTTGTTTACTCTCAATTGAGGAGCAGTATCTTGGAGAAGCTCCAAGCAAAGTGCTACTGCAGATTCCACCTACCAAGCAGAGTACCAAGCTGCCTCAGAGGCTAGCAAGGAGGCATTTTGGATGCAGAAGTTTGTGCAAGAACTTCAAGTGGTGCCTAATGCGGAGCTGCCAATATCACTATTCTGTGATAATAATGGAGATGTCGCCCAAGCCAAGGAGCCAAGGGCTCACCACAACACCAAGAATATATAGAGAAAGTATCACATCGTTCGAGAGGTAGTTGAAAAAGGATATATTTCATTGCAAAGAGTAGACTCAGAAGACAATGTCTCTGACCCACTAACTAAGCCGCTATCTCAAGTTGTCTTGGAAAGACATCTGAAGAACATGGGTATTGGATACCATGATGTATGGCATGGAGTGCAAGTGGGATATTGTTAGGAATATGTCCTCGAATGCCACTCATTGGATGAGAGAGAAGGGGCATTGTACTTATAATTATGGAATTAATCAATAAAAGACATTATGATTCATTCACTATTGGTTGTATTTCAAATGCATTCTTGATTTGGTAGGCATTAAAGTGAAGTCCATGTAAATAAGAGCGAACATACCACTATCGTTATTGGATAAGAGAAAAGTGCACTGAAAGTGTTCAGGGCTTATTTATGTAAACCGTTCGTAAGTTAATAAACTTCATTGGGCATTCAGTTTTGAGTAAGACTTGTATAACTGATGCTAGGACATGTACATGTCTCAATAGCATATTTATAGGTATATTGGTGGAACCAGTATACTTGAACACGACTCATACTTGATCCAGTCACACGGTATTCACTCTTGGAGAGTCGATGACGAATTGAAAGGTTGTGATAGTATACGTGGACCTTTGACTTGAGGGTTCAGTAAGAGATGTGCCTGTGACGTTTAGTTTGTCATTAGAGTAAGACTCATTTGCTTAATCGCTGAGTCAACCTCGAAGTGCGGACTATATAGGCAGGTAGCAGTCTTTACTGTACGCCAAGAAAGGATTCTATCTCCTGTTAGTGAGCAGGCGAATGTTCTATACGGTTAATGGCAAATAAGATCATAAGTCTTTGTCCAAAGCATTATGGTCTAGTCGTATTCGATAAACTAGTAATCAGTCGGTCTTGACTTGTATTAACACATGTATAGTGTATAGTCAACAGTAGGGTTTGACTTTACCGTGACCGAAAAACTTGACCGGGACATCTGATCAAGGGTCTATACGTGTATGATAGTCACGACATAATGGTTCTGGAATGATCCCTTCATTCGTTTTCAGTTGGGGTTTACAGTGCGGTCCGCTAGGCTGGCTAAGTGCTGCCCGCACTCATTGGTTCCTCCCAATGCTGGCTGAGACGGACCTACAGGGTCGCGCATCAGGATCGTTGACGGATAAATATGAATTTATCATCTCTCTATTAATATTAGATATTGGATATCTAATTATGATTTATTGGATAAATCAAAATAGCGGTCTTATGAATTGAAATTAAGTTACTGGGTAATTAGTTTAATTCATAAATAATATTTCTTAGAGAAATATATTTGTATTTGATATAATTAATTAACGGAGTCATTTGACGAAATATATTTGTATTTGATATATTTGGGTAATTGTATTTGTATTTAACGGAGTCGTTTGACGAACGTCCAGTACACTAGCCGAGTGACTCGGCCCGTTTCTTGGAAATTTCCGATAAGCCCCCCCCCCCCCGTGTGTCCTCTTGGTTGGTGTTGTCTCCTTGCATGTGGTGATGCTTTTCTTTTCTCACATGGTGCCAAGTTGTTGATATATGTATTGATATTTTTATCATCTCAATAGCTATTGATATAACTATACATTTATAACACCTTTCAACCTACACACACCAACACCACCATCTTGTGAGGCTCGACCGAGAGCAAAAGTGAGAGGGAGAGAGATTTTTTTTTGTTCTTCATCTTAGAGGTGAAAGAAAATCAAGAAAAATAAGGAGAGAAAAAATTCCTTTGAAACTTCCTAGCCGTGTTCTTTCAAGAACAGAGTTTCGGTAATTTTTCCGGTCAAGTTCTATCGCGTGGTGATGTAGAGGCGTCGTATTTTTGGTGTTTGGGATGAAGGGATTTCGTGCTCGTGCTCGGGTTCATGATCATCATCAACTTACGGAGATCTTATTAAAGGATTCAAAGGTATGAGACTTTGATCATTTTTCTTCGTTCGTTTTATTTTTTGTATATACGTACTTGATCGATCCTGTTTGGGATTCTTTAAATTGAGTTTTATTATTCCACTGCGTTTTCATTTTTGTATCCACAATCCCAACATATACTACCTGTCATACTTAAAATACGCTTAGAGCATTGGGTACCATGGTGCCATGGCTTGGTGCCATGGCACAAAAGTTAGTGACACGTCAGCAAAAATCTCTATGGCACCAGAAATCTTACGGCACCACATTCTGGCCGTATCCCTTGGCACCAGAAATTCTGGTGCCGTTGGCCTATTTTTTTATTTTTTTTCCCTTTTACATAAAATAAAAAATACACAATATTAACTAAAACACATTAGATTAACTAATAAAAAAAACAAAAAAAAAAATAACTTAGGGACTAACATTGCAAACCTATTAAGGACTAGCGATGTAAAAAAATGTCAAATGAACTTAAAATGTAAATACTTAAAAACAAAGGGCTATAAACTGAAAAAGTAAAAAAAAATATATAAAAAACCAATACTTCTTCTTCCTCCTTGCTTCCAGCCACCTACCTGCAAACACAAAAAATTAAAACAAGAAAAAAGCCAAGCACAAACACAAACACAAATAAACCCATCAAAAAGGAAAAAAGAAAGAAAGAAAAAAAAAGGGCCACGGCGCTGGCTGGCCACCACGGCGCAAGGGCCGATGGCGCCACCAGCGGTACCGTGCGCTGTCGGATTTCTTTGGCTGGTGGGATGGCGCAAGGTGAAAACGCAAAGGTACCCTATGCTCTTATAGGAGTCGACTCGTTTGTTTATATCTTTGTCGACAGTTGGTCCAGGGGGATTAAAATATTCGTTGGATCCTTCACTTAGCATACGTAAAATAGTATATATGATACTCCCTCCGTCCACAATCAATGTTCCCTTTTTGCCATTTTAGTATGTCCACAAAAAATGTTCTCTTTCTATTTTTAAACACTACCCCACAATAAAATTTACTAAAATATTCTTATAATTTTTATATATTCACACATTTTACCAGGCTGACCGACATATTAACATTAAATTACTTTTAATGTGGGACCCAAACTCCACTCACATCATATTCACCTAACATTTCTTAAAACCCAAACCCAAAAAGTTGGGGAACATAGATTGTGGACGGAGGGAGTATATGAATATGGTGCGGATGTTAACATCCTTGGATTACGTACTCTACACTCTGTTGGCTTACCTTTTAGCACATGGCCCTACATGTCAAACTTTGATTCGGACCAGGATCCTCTGCTGTGCACAGCACCGTGCTGTGCGTGCACAACCGTTTGATTACACACACCCGCACGGGTGTGTGTGTGTACGTGACCGATCCTACGCACAGCAGTGCACAGCACGGTGCTGTGCACTGCAGAGGATCCTGGTCCTTCTGATTCCCCTTGATCGATACTCAGCCAACATATGTTATCTTATAAGAATAGTGTACGCAACGCTCTGTAGGTAGAGTGCGCTGGATATATCTATCGGCCGTTAACACCAAAAATCTTGACCGAAATTTCCACTTTCAACATCAATTACCCAAGTCGGTGCATGATAGTCTATTCTTAAAGTATGGTCAATAATCATCATAAATAATATAATCTTACGTACCAAATTGATAAGTTAAGTTATTTAGAAGTCATACTGGTAAAAATAGGATAAAATACATGTAATCCTGTGGTATTACATCATCTCCTTTAAAAATAGTTTCTTCCCGAACTAAGACAAAAAATAACTTGGGGTAATTCCCTCTCATGTTTGATTCAGTTTCCCAAGTCGCCTCCTCGATACTATGATGCGACTATTAATTCTTTACAAGTGGTATAACCATATTTCTCAATATCGTCATTTGACGGTCTAAAATTGCAATCGGTATCTCCCAGAAAGAAACGTCCCTTGAAATTTGTAACTCGTCATGATTGAGTTAATGGCTTGGGTTGTAAACATACTTTCTTAGATGTGTAACGTAAAACACATTTTCAACTCCATCCAGGGACGGTGGCAGGGCTAAGCAATACACAAGTCCTCCAACTTATAATATCTCGAATGGTTCGATGAATCTCGGGCTAAGCTTGCCCTTCTGACCGAGTTGATGAACACATCGTGTTGGTGATACCTAGACCTAAACATGATCACCAACTAGAAATTCTAATGGGCATTGATGATCCATGGAATAAGACTTTTGTCGGTTTTGGGCTACCTACTATATATCTATGAACTACGACAATCTTCTCAATGGATTCTTTGATCAAATCTAATTCAGATGCTATCAGGTCGATGGGTCATCCCATCATAATAATGACTTGCACTTTCTCCCATATAAAGCTTCAAAAGGTGCCATTCCGATGCTGGCATGCCAATTGTTGTTACAAGAAAACTCGAATAACCTGAGGTGTCGAATCCAATCTTTCCTCAATCGAGTACACATACTCTTAGCATATCTTCTATCGTATGTATGGTACATTCCATCTGGCCATTTGTTTGTTTTGATAAGTTGTACTGAAACTTAATCGAGTTCCCTATAAATAGCCTTCCCGAAATTAGAGATGAAACAAATGTCTCAGTCAGATATGATCATCGTTGGGTTACAATGCAATTGTATTATTTACTGAATAAAAATATAGCAAATTTCTATGCCTACTGTTTCCTGAATAGGGATGAAATGAGCTGATTTTATCAATCTATCCACAATAACCAAATCGTATCCTTCCCAATTGAGTCGTAGGGATATTACTGACAAAATCCATTGAAGTACCTTCCCATTTCCACTCAGGAAGAGGCAAGGCCTGCATAATTCCTGTTGTTCTATGGTGCTTGATCATAACTTGTTGACACGCCATATAACATGCAATGAATTCTGCCACTTCCCTTTTAATATTTTCCCTCCAAAATTGATGATATAAGTCCTTTTACCTTTTACTCTCTCCGGGATGAAAGGAGTAGTGAGTAGAATGTGCTCCTTTTAATATTTCATGCTTCAATTCTTCATTCGGTGGTATGCAAAATCTATTCCGGAACCTCACCAAGTTGTCTTGGATCTAAAATTCTGAATTTTCACCCCTCGCCATACGTGCGCTTATATCTCTTAGCCCATCGTCATTGAGTTTTGCTACACGAATATCTTACAAAAGTGTCGGGTAGTTGCTAATCAAGCATAATTGTCCTTGATGTTGTGATGACATTACTTCCATATTGTTCCTCGAGATGTCCAATTGTAACTCGAGTTGGGTTGTCATTGTAATATCCGCAATTTCGATTTTCCAGTAATTTTCTTCTTTTTGGCAGAAGTCCATTTTGACGACTCGCTCATGACCGTATCGTCATTCTGAGAATATTTAATTCTTCACTTTTTGTCATCCGAGTTCATTTCGGTATCATTTTATTGAGTTTCGTGTTCTTTAGCGGCTTTTCCGCACTTGAGTTCGATTCTTGCGAATCTCATCCGAAACTGTGGTTTTTAGTTTCTCGTAAGTTCATTTAATGTTATTATTCATGTTGCGAGCTTTGGCTTGGTGTTTCGATCGTGTATCGTGTATTTCGGACGTTTTGGGCCATTTTCGTAATTTCCCAAAGTTTAGGGTAATTACTTCCGTTGTCGAATTTTGAGCCTTCGGGTGGTCAGAATCGTGTGTTCTCTTAGCGCTTGGATTCGTCTTTGCGAGTACTTCGTAACCGTATCTTCGATTCATATTCAGGTTTCGGGTTTCGGCGTCATTCGGACCGTCGGAGTGGCCACAGCCAGAGCCGGGCCTGGCCTGGCCGAGTTACGGCCGTAAGGTGCCGGTTACGGCCGTACGTGCTCGGAAAGCATGGCCTGACGAATTCCAATTATGGCCGTAAGGGCCGAGAGTTACGGCCGTACGGGCGCTGGGCATCTTCTGGACGAAGGCCGGTTACGGCCGTAATGTGTGCCAGTTACGGCCGTATGTGTCCGACAGGTGCTGGGCAGATTTTTTGACGAATGCCGGTTACGACCGTAAGGCCTGCCCCGTAAGGGCCGAGTTACGGCCGTAAGGCACTGCCGATTACGGCCGTAACCCTGCCGGCTATATATAGCCTGGGCTCGGCCAGACTTCACTTTTCACTCGTTTTTCTTCTTTTTTCGGCGGCTGGCGACGGGAGGGTCGGGAAATCGAGTTCTTGGCTGATTCTAATCAATTCCAAGACATTTTGGAAGATTCTTGTTGATTATATCATCATCCAATCCGTGTTCTTCGCCGAATCAAGGTATATTTCTTGATTTTTCCTCCAAGTTGACTTTTTGGGGAATTTGTTCTTGATTTCGATTCTAGTCCGATTTTGATGAATCGGTTGATGTTAGTAAACATTATTAATCGTGCTCTATGGATTGTATATCCATATTTTCGCTTCATTCAACCCGATTGATGATTCTTAGGCTCTTGAGGAACTTTGAACATTTAGTGTTCGATTAAATGCTTCAAAGAGTTTCTTTCGGTCGTTATGTTGATTTTGATTGATATTGTGTTATTGAATGAATTGTATTTCATTCAAGGTGGTTCGAGTACTTGTGTTTATTGGAGGACGCCGTTCGTTGTTCGTGGAAGGAATTCATCGCCTTCGGTTGAGGCAAGTTTTATACTTGTACTAGTCAATGAGATTAATGTTATCATATATGTGTATGAATGTGTTGTATCATTCCGAGACTTAGTCTCTTCATAAGTTCATTGATATTAGGGGATCGTTCGATACGATACTCTCCGGCAATTATACCAAATGTTCATTATCATTCATTAATGGCCGGTAAGGCATTGAGATATTCGTTGTTAATGTTATTATCGATCACCGATTCACGGTATCGATGTATTGATTGTTGTTGTTAATATTGATGTCGATCTAAGACGTTGAAATCATTGTTATTAATGTTGGCGTCCTGTCATTCATGTTGTATTGGCCGATTGAAGGCATTGTCGTATTCGTTCTCATCTTCGTCATCGGTAGCCGATTAAAGGTGCCGAGGCATTCATTGTATCATTGTTATCGATTAGCCGTTCTAAGGCAATCGAGGTGTTCAATCATTCATTGTATCATTGTTATCGATTGACCGTTCTAAGGCAATCGAGGAGTTCAATCATTCATTATATCATTGTTATCGATTGACCGTTCTAAGGCAATCGAGGAGTTCAATCATTCATTGTATCATTGTTATCGATTAGCCGTTCTAAGGCAATCGAGGAGTTCAATCATTCATTGTATCATTGTCATCGATTAGCCGTTCTAAGGCAATCGAGGTTCTCAATCATTCATTATATCATTGTCATCGATTAGCCGTTCTAAGGCAATCGAGGTTCTTAATCATTCGTTGTATCATTGTTATCGATTGACCGTTATAAGGCAATCAAAATATTGAATCATCCGCTGCATCATTGTTATTGGTTGGCCATTCTAAGGCAATCGAGGTATTTAATTGGGCTGTCGAGGATAGTTCCCATCCGTTGTGTCGTTATCGATTGACCATTCTAAGGAAATCGAGGTATTGAATTGGGACTGTCTAGTACGATGCCCATCCGTGAGTCATCATTATCGTGATGACCTACTCAAAGTAGCACACTATCATTCTCGTGAATTCGGTAATCTACGGATCGTTGTCGTTGTGATTAATTATATTATTTTGGAGGCTAGTCTCGGCTAGTGCTCATTATGGGTAAGTTTGGGGCTTGAACCTTCACGGTTGGGTTTCCAACACCTACAATTCAGTAGGTCACGGCCATTTGATGGCCAAATTATGATACGGCTTCGTGCAGTGGCTTCGGCCCTAATCGATACGGCCCGTCTTTGTGGCCCGGCCCTAAGCGTGATACGGCTTCGTCGTGGCCCGGCCCTAATGGTGATCTGGCTTCTTGCCATGGCCCGGCCCCTAATGGTGATACGGCCGTGCCGTGGCTTCGGCCCTAATGGTGATACGGCTTCGTGCGTGGCCGACCTAATCGATCTGACTTCATTTTGGCTTCAGGTGATTGTGATATTTGACAGCTTCGGCTGAGTGGCTTTCAGGACTTTGTGATTGTCTTGGTAATTTCATTAGAGCCTTCGGGCATTGTGATTCATAATTAATTCAATTCTGGTTTGGTTCATCTTCATGTAATTCATTGTGATTTATAATTAATTCAGTTCTGGGTTGGTTCATGTCGTGTAATTCATTGTGGTACTCTGTGATTATGATTCGCCGTTGGGCATTTACGTTCTAACCTGTTGAACAGGTATTAATAGTATGCCGTGGGCATAGTGTTTCACGAATGCTCGGTTCTTACATTGGTTTGTAAGCATATCGTATTATTATTATCATTGTACCGTTTCATTTTGCCTTTGGATGCATATCATGTTATACATGTATTTGATGTTCATTATCTGGATGACTGACCCCGTGGGGGCGGAACATGTTTTTATGTTTTAGGTGCTTGCGAGGAGAGAGTTGAGACACAGGGGCATGATGATGGCGACGAGGCATTCGAGCGATACTAGTCAGAGTTGTTCATGTTGGTCAGTCAGTTGAAGCGTTCTCCAGTTTGTCAGTCATTGTCATTATGTATTACGCGAGCAAATGCTCGTGGATGTTGTTGTATTTTATTTTTGGCCATGTAGGCCCATCATTGTCGTTGAAATTCCTTATCGGAATATTATGTCGGATATCATGGTAGGGACTGTGATCTCCCTTGTTGGTTAATTTTAATATATTTTAGTCATGTTCGCCTGGTGGATCTCCGGGTGTGGGGTCCAAGGCACTGTAATAACCCAATGGGATCTGGGGGTGTTACAGAAGATGGTATCAGAGAATTGGGTTGTGAGATACCCTGATATGTGAGTTATGGAACTCTACCGACGCGGTAGTAGTGGGACTGTCAGGTTATGACAATCTAGTTAGTCGGGTTTTGTGAGTCGTAATATTAGTACGACTGCATGAGTCATTCATTCATCAAGTCGTCGTCAGTTGAGACTAGTATCGTGAGACCTCGAAGCTTCGTATGACCTGTGTAAGGACTCGATTCTCTTTATGTTCATACATTCATCATGTCATTAATTATTCATGCCTTGTTGAAACCTATATGTGATATTAGTGTTATGATTGATTCATGACTAATTGGTTTGGAGCACGTGTGACTTGTGTAAGCGTTAAGGATCAACTCATTCATCAGTTAATAATCCTCAATCATCATTTTGATCTTGTCGATCGTGTTAATTCATTCATCACTCAGTTAACCTTATTGTTCAGTTAATTCATTCATCACTCAGTCAATATCATTACTCAGTTAATTCATTCATCACTCAGTTAATCTCATCGTTCAGTTAATTCATTCATCACTCAGTCAATCTCATCGTTCAGTAATTCATTCATCACTCAGTTAATCTCATCGTTCAGTTAATTCATTCACCACTCAGTCAATCTCATCGTTCAGTTAATTCATTCATCACTCAATTAGTCTCATCGTTCAGTTAATTCATTCATCACTTAGTCAATCTCATCGCTCAGTTAATTCATTTATCAGTCAGTCAATCTCATTGTTCAGTTAATTCATTAATCATCCAGTCCATCTCTGTAACACCCCCAATCCGCTCAGGGATATTACACGCCATAGAACCTTTCCTCAAGGATCTACCAGGCTGATAACAATATAGAACATCTCAACAATGCCTTTAAGGCTAAAATGACTCAGTAGACCGATTTGGTCTTTCAATAAATACATACAACTCAAACTCATTACATGCCCACGCAGGGGTCGAATACAAACACTCCCGTACAACGGGAAAGAATACTGCAGCGAAAAATAAACTATAACTAAACCAATGACCTCATACGGATCCTCGTGTGATTAGTATCGTTCATCTTTCATCATCCTTCGTGCCGACCCTGTGTTATGCTCCCAAACCTGAATGCGAAAATAGACATCCACCCCCCGAATACTCGGGGGTTAGCAAAACTCCACTGTTTTGCTAGTGCAAGAACAAAGTGCAAATACGAGCCATACAATTCACATTCCACGAATAACAGTAACCAGGAATCCTCAAAGTTTTAAACGTAATGAAAAGCACTTCCCGAGGCATGAGTTTGGTAAAATATTCCAAAACTGAAAGATCACAAATCAAGGGAAACAATTTATAAAACAGTTTAAAATGCCATCGAGAGTTTTAATAGAAAACAATTTAGGATTTCCAAATCCTTCTCTTTCCAAAAAATCAACAGGGGTCACAGCCCAAATGTTTTGTTTTCGCAAATAGAAAACCGACAACAATTCACAGGGCCAGAGCCCAACAACACGTGTCCTCGACGGACATAAAAATCAACACAACATAATCACGCATGCGTATTGCCTAGGACCGGAACGAAGCCACAAATCCCACTCGAGGCCACGAAGGACCCTCCCGAGATGGCTAGCGAAACAAATCACACACATCTCACGGTTGGATCAATCGCTTGTTGCATCCTGGCCACATGATCGCATGCCATGTGCCACCATAGATTATCTCAGGCTCTCACGGTTGGATCAATCACTTGTTGCATCCTGACCACATGATCACATGCCACGTGTCACTGTAGACCTTCAACCATATCCACACATTCACACAAATAACATATCACATCAATAATATCCAAACAACTCAACAAGAGGCATCAAACACTTAGCAAAACAACACGTCAAACCACAATGCACTGAAACGAAACAATATACGTCCACACGCAAATACCAAGTGCATCATCAATACCAAACATATCCATGGGATTCACATAGTCATTTACAAGACACACCATTCACAATACACACGCGTTTTGAAAACAAGCCTTTAACAAGGCTAACCCGAATCTTTTGAAAGTTCAATACAAACGACCAACAAACACATTTAGACGATCACTAATTATCATATCCACAAAACAAGAAAAGTATGGGAAAGGTACTTGCCTCGAATAAGAACAACGCGGAGAATCAACCGAAGTAGGTTGACACGAACCGACTACGAACCCACCGATTCCACCGATCGCCAACTCGCGATAATAAACTACGAAGGACAATAACAATAATGAAATGAATTCTATAGCATGACTTAAAGCCGTTGAATTCAAAGAACGAATGACGAAAGTTCAAGTGTTTCCCCCAAAACGGCCAAGAACACGATTCGTCCCGACAAAACACGAAAACGGAATTCCAAGTTGAAATATGGATATACAATACATATAATATGTTTAACAACATCATTTAACCGCAATCGATCCATCAAAAATGGATGGAAAACGAGATCGAGAACAAATCCCCCAAAAAGTCGATTCGAATGAAATCAAGAATTATACTTCGATTCGACAAAGAACGATGGATTAAATGATATTAAACACAAGAATACTACCAAGATTAATCATACCCAACATGAATTAATCAACAATACGGAACGAATCGGACAAAAACGCAAAAACCCCAAAATTTCTCAAAATAGGGTTCTAGGAAATCTCACCTTGATTCGCTGGATCGAAGGATGTTATAGGATGATTGATCAATGATATAACCTCAAGAACTTCATGGATTTGTTGTTAAACAACATGGCTTCACCACCTCCGAATCGTCAGCCGCGGATAGAAAAAGAAGGAAGTTAAAAATGAATGAAAATGCGACTCCTCTGTCACATTTATACTGGGACGGACTAGCGTGCGCTAGGCTGCTGAGCTAGCGTGCACTATCGGCCCAGGCCGCAGTCCAGAGCCCCCACTGCCCTACTGACTCGGCCAGGTAGCGTGCGCAGCCTTCCGGCCGTAGCGCGCGCTACCTGCCGGTCGTAGCGTGCGCAATGCCCGACAGTAGCGTGCGCTACCTGCCGATCATCCCCAAGTCCAGTACTCCAGTAACCCCTCTGCCCATCCCGACAGCGTACGCTGGGCCACCCGATAGCGTGCGCTACACCTGCCGATTAGCGCGCGCAGCCTTCCGGCCGTAGCGTGCGCTACGCCGGTTCCTGCCGTGCTTGCTCGGCGGCGCCTAACGCCGGCCGTGCCGGCCGCACTGTCGGCCAGTGCTCGGCCGTCATGATCCGACGACTCGATTTTCAAGCGACGGGCGAACACGAAAAGCTCGCGGACAACATCATCGACCCGAAATGAAAACATAATGCAATAATTAATCATACGCGACCAAGAAAAGGGTCGAGGCAACAATTACAGATACGGATACCCATAACTTTGGGTAAATTACAAAATGGCCCAAAACACCCGAAAATCACGATACGTGATCGAATAACCAAACCGAAGTTCACAACACGTCTAACAAAGTTAAACGGACTTACGGGAAACTCGAAACAACAGTTTCGAATGATATTCGCAAGAATCGAACTCAAGTGCGGAAAAGTCGGTAAAAAGCACGGAACTCAACAAAACGACACCGAAACAAACTCGGATGTCAAAAAGTGTAGAATTAATCATTCTCAGAATGATGAAACGGTCATGAGCAAGTCATCAAAACAGACTTCCGCCGAAAAAAAAGAAATTACCGGAAATCAAAATTACGGGTATTACATTCTACCCTCCTTAAAAGAAGTTTCGTCCCGAAACTTAAAATAAGTAGGGAGAAGCAATATCCCCTGCCAGGAAAACTCGACGAGATAGATAAAAACCGAAAACTCACGCCCGACGACGAAACACTGCAAGAAACGCAAAGAGACATACGGCGTGAAAATACGCTCCGCGGCAACTAACACAACGCCACCGACAGAGACATAATAAAATCAACAAGTGTCAAGCATTGTCAAACAGACAATACAATTGAGTCGATTATCCGAACAATCACAAAACACAATAAATGAAAATCAATACGATTGACCAACCCAACGGTTCATCAATCAAAATGCGAGTCAAACGCTAAACAAATACGGAATTCCACCACCCAAGGGTTGGAAGATCGAAACGAGACTAATTTTCCAAAGGAGTCTGAACGCTCAACAATCACGAGACGATATCAACAAAAACCGAACAATCAAACGATCGAACCACAACGGTCGAGACAACAAAAAGCGAACAATCATGTTCGAATCACGAAGAACAATAAAATTCAAACAACAACTCCAAGGTTCACAAGAATCGAACCGAACTCGGAAAAGTCACAGCGATAACCAGATCGACTCAAAATAAGATCACAGCTCGTCCGAACGATGAAACCGAAATACAGAACAAGTTCAGAAAGTATCAACGAACACAAGCGAGTCGATAGAATTGAGAAAGAGAAAATGCATAAGCCAAAAATAATACGGGTATTATATTCGACCTCTTCTAAAAGAAGTGTCGTCCCCGAAACTCACAACAACGAAATCAAGGAGACGACACAACAAGCAGCCGACAGGAACATCCTTCGAATCCCTCTCAGAGTCGATTCTGATAACTGTGCTGAAGCGCGAACTCCAAAAGTCTCGGTAGCCAACTCGCAAAACCGAATTCGGTGTCCCTCAAGTCCACACTTGAAATGTGTTACCAACGAGAAGGACAATTTACACGTGCATGCCCCGGCACATCCCGGTTGAAACCTCGGCTCGGCATACCAAAAATACAAATGCTAGATACAATGGGGCATAACGTCGCAAAACAACATAGCGGAGATGCCAACTCAGCACAACAAAGAATCATAACACATATCATATACAACGATTACCATCGTAAAGTAATACACACACAAACAATACAGCAACGACGGTATCGTTCGGCGACCTTAACGGCCCGAACAATAACCAACATATAATTACAAACATCATGAAACAATCACACATGTACACAAATGTTCAAACTCAAGCTTTAACAGCTCACACAGGTGCGATAACATGCAAGTCACCACGAAATGACAACATTAAAGATCGTCATCACACCTCCCACAAAGGGCTAACAAAACATATGCATGGCGAACAACTCAACGTTCACACCACCAATTCAATCACAATTCGGAGGGCTAACACCCTAACAACAATACCAACATCATACACACCTTCTCCGACCACAAGCAGGAAATGATGGGTTTAAAAAAAAAAACGAAAACCACATTTTGAAAACAGTTTGGAAACACCAGTTGATCTTGAGTATCATTTTACAAAAAGTTGAACAAACATCATTTTCGAGACTTTGAAAATCATCTTGCGTTAGAACAAAAATGAGGACACCTTTCTTTTAGTGAAAAACTTTCAGAATATCCGACCCTCGGGTCTAAGTATAAGTGTTTCTAAAGATCGAAAATATCTCAAAACATTTTGGTCCTCGAGGTAGAAGAATTTTTGAAACATGTTGTGGCACCTTGGATGTACCACGAGAAAATAATTCATTTTAAAAGTACGTCTCGAAATTTATTTTCTAAGATACTCAAGGTTTTCAAGGATAATTCAATGGGATAGAATGCCCAAAAATTTCAGGTAATTACACAAAACTTTATAGCGCCGTGGGTCCCGCGTCGGAACCCACCAGGCTAAAAACCATTTACAAAAACGCCAAAAAGGCCGATGACGGTAATATTTCAAAAACTCACAAAAACCATTTACAAAATACTAAATACCATCATAAGAAGTTCGCCAAAACGATCAAAGCCATAATGCCAAAAACTCGGTTAAGGGAATCGATTTTCGAAATAAAACTCAGTCGGTAAAATACCGAAAACCATTTCAAAAGAACTCACGCAGCGGATAAAAGAAATAAAGTCAAACATGCACAATCCAGCAACGCTACTCCTCATATTAACGAAATATGAGGGTCAAATAACCACATATCAAGAAATCAAAATCCATAAGAGGATTCCGTCACTGAACAAATAATCATAAAAATAGCTCGTGTCACACGAGGCATAACACATAGAAGGGAGACTTACAGCCACAGGTCGCACGAAGATGATGATCGCCCCACGATACTATTCACGACCAACAAACTCAGACGACGAGTCTCGACACGACTCAGTCAGACAAAATCCGACGAGACAAAACTCAACAGACACCACTAAACCCGATAGCCTAGGTTTCCACAACCTAAGCTCCGATACCATTTATGTAACACCACCCAATCCGCTCAGGGACATTACACGCCATATAACCTTTCCTCAAGGATCTACCAGGCTGATAACAACATAGAACATCTCAACAATGCCTTTAAGGCTAAAATGACTTAGTAGACCGATTTGGTCTTTCAATAAATACATACAACTCAAAATCATTACATGCCCACGCAGGGGTCGAATACAAACACTCCCGTACAACGGGAAAGAATACTGCAGCGGAAAATAAACTATAACTAAACCAATGACCTCATACGGATCCTCGTGTGATTAATATCGTTCATCTTTCGTCATCCTTCGTGCCGACCCTGTGTTATGCTCCCAAACCTGAATGCAAAAACAGACATCCACCCCCCGAATACTCGGGGGTTAGCAAAACTCTACTGTTTTGCTAGTGCAAGAACAAAGTGCAAATACGAGCCATACAATTCACATTCCACGAATAACAATAACCCGGAATCCTGAAAGTTTCAAACGTAACGAAAAGCACTTCTCGAGGCATGAGTTTGGTAAAATATTCCAAAACCGAAAGATTACAAATCAAGGGAAACAATTTATAAAATAGTTTAAAATGCCATCGAGAGTTTTAATAGAAAACAATTTAGGATTTCCAAATCCTTCTCTTTCCAAAAAATCAACAGGGGTCACAGCCCAAAGGTTTTGTTTTTGCAAATTGAAAACCGACAACAATTCACAGGGCCAGAGCCCAACATCACGTGTCCTCGACGGACATAAAAATCAACACAACGTAATCATGCACGCGCATCGCCTAGGACCGCGACGAAGCCACAAATCCCACTCGAGGCCTCTAAAGAACCTCCCGAGCTGGCTAGCGAAAAAAATCACACACATCTCACGGTTGGATCAATCGCTTGTTGCATCCTGGACACATGATCGCATGCCATGTGCCACCGTAGATTATCTCAGGCTCTCACGGTTGGATCAATCACTTGTTTCATCCTGACCACATGATCACGTGCCATGTGTCACCGTAGACCTTCAACCATATCCACACATTCACACAAATAACATATCACATCAATAATATCCAAACAACTCAACAAGAGGCATCAAACACTTAGCAAAACAACACGTCAAACCACAATGCACCGAAATGAAACAATATACGTCCACACGCAAATACCAAGTGCACCATCAACACCAAACATATCCATAGGATTCACATAGTCACTTACAAGACACACCATTCACAATACACACGCGTTTTGAAAACAAGCCTTTAACAAGGCTAACCCGAATCTTTTGAAAGTTCAATGCAAACGACTAACCAACACATTTAGACGATCACTAATTATCATATCCACAAAATAAGAAAAGTATGGGCAAGGTACTTGCCTCCAATAAGAACAACGCGGAGAATCGACCGAAGTAGGTTGACACGAACCGACTACGAACCCGCCGACTCCACCGATCGCCAACTCGCGATAATAAACTATGAAGGACAATAACAATAATGAAATGAATTCCATAACATGACTTAAAGCCATTGAATTCAAAGAACGAATGACGAAAGTTCAAGTGTTTCCCCCAAAACGGCCAAGAACACGATTCGTCCCGACAAAACACGAAAACGGAATTCCAAGTTGAAATATGGATATACAATCCATAGAATATGTTTAACAACATCATTTAACCGCAATCGATCCATCAAAAATAGATGGAAAATGAGATCGAGAACAAATCCCCCAAAAATTCGATTCGAATGAAATCAAGAATTATACTTTGATTCGACGAAGAACGATGGATTAAATGATGTTAAACACAAGAATACTACCAAGATTAATCATAACCAACATGAATTAATCAACAATACGGAACGAATCGGACAAAAACGCAAAAACCCCAAAATTTCTCAAAATAGGGTTCTAGGAAATCTCACCTTGATTCGCTGGATCGAAGGATGTTATAGGATGATTGATCAATGATATAACCTCAAGAACTTCATGGATTTGTTGTTAAACAACATGGCTTCGCCACCTCCGAATCGTCAGCCGCGGATAGAAAAGGAAGGAAGTGAAAAATGAATGAAAATGCGACTGCTCTGTCACATTTATACTAGGCCGGACTAGCGTGCGCTAGGCTGCCGAGCTAGCGTGCGCTATCGGCCCAGGCCGCAGTCCAGAGCCCCCACTGCCCTACTGACTCGGCCAGGTAGCGTGCGCAGCCTTCCGGCCGTAGTGCGTGCTACTTGTCGGTCGTAGCGAGCGCAATGCCCGACAGTAGCGTGCGCTACCTGCCGATCATCCCCGAGTCCAGTACTCCAGTAACCCCTCTGCCCAGCCCGACTGCATACGCTGGGCCGCCCGATAGCGTGCGCTACACCTGCTGGTTAGCGTGCGCAGCCTTCCGGCCGTAGCGTGCGCTATTCCGGTTCCTTCCGTGCTTGCCCGGCCAGTGCCCAGCACTTCCGACCGTGCCGGCCGCACCTGTCCGGCCAGTGCTCAGCCGTCATGATCTGATGACTCGATTTCCGAAAACATACGGAACGAACACGACGAAAAGCTCGCGGACAACATCATCGACCCGAAATGAAAACATAATGCAATAATTAATCATACGCGACCAAGAAAAGGGTCGAGACAACAATTACAGATACGGATACCCATAACTTTGGGTAAATTACAAAATGGCCCAAAACACCCGAAAATCACGATACGTGATCGAATAACCAAACCGAAGTTCACAACACGTCTAACAAAGTTAAACGGACTTACGGGAAACTCGAAACAACAGTTTCGAATGATATTCGCAAGAATCGAACTCAAGTGCGGAAAAGTCGCTAAAAAGCACGGAACTCAACAAAACGACACCGAAATGAACTCGGATGTCAAAAAGTGTAGAATTAATCATTCTCAGAATGATGAAACGGTCATGAGCGAGTCAACAAAATAGACTTCCGCCGAAAAAAAAGAAATTACCGGAAATCGAAATTACGGGTATTACAATCTCACGGTTCAGTTGTTGATCTTGTGGATCAAATTTTCAACCTTGTTAACTTGTTCAAGGTAATCATTTCAAGAATTTCATCAGATAATCATGTCACCTCACTTGGTCTTTCATGCGATCTTATCATATTCCGACGTCATGTCGACGATCATTTTATTGCATTATTAATGCATTCATTGTGTTAGAGTGTGTATGCTCATTGTTATCATTCCGTCTCATAATCATAATGCGATCTTCATACGAGATCTGTAATTATCACGTGACTTTCCTGCCTCGGTATGGAAAGAGCTGTCAGAGGGACATCAGACTCCGACGTCCAAGAGATCTTTTTCTAGTCATCTTCGTGCTGGGAGAGCATCTTCATCTCAGACGACGAGTTCGACTGTTGTTTGCTTTAATTGTGATACAATAGGACATTCATCACCGGTTTTGAGCAAGTTAATTCTTGCTCGTTAATAGTATAATCATTCATTTCATCGTCGTTCATTCATTCGTATAATTCACTCATCATATATCAATCACGTTGAGACTTATAATTATCAAACTAATCATTCACTTCACGGAGAACGATGGTTCCAA
Source organism: Orobanche coerulescens (assembly GCA_033398695.1). NCBI lineage: Eukaryota > Viridiplantae > Streptophyta > Magnoliopsida > Lamiales > Orobanchaceae > Orobanche > Orobanche coerulescens. Next base: position 87,601,836 of record CM065804.1, on the reverse strand, counting down.
TCATTTCATTTCACCTATCACTCATTACGTTATCATTTCACTCCGGTGAGTCATTCTTGATCCTTGTTGGATTTCGATTCATTTTCATTCATTGTGATCATTCTTGTTCTTGTGTATCTCGTTGATTTTTCCTGGCGGGATATTGCTTCTCCCTACTTATTTTAAGTTTCGGGACGAAACTTCTTTTAAGGGGGGTAGTATGTAATATCTGCAATTTCGATTTTCCTGTAATTTTTTTTTTGGCAGAAGTCCGTTTGATGACTCGCTCATTACCGTATCGTCATTCTGAGAATATTTAATTCTGCACTTTTTGTCATACGAGTTCGTTTCGGTATCATTTTGTTGAGTTCCGTGTTCTTTAGCGGCTTTTCCGCACTTGAGTTCGATTCTTGCGAATCTCGTCCGAAAATGTCGTTTCGAGTTTCTCGTAAGTTCATTTAACGTTATTATTCATGTTGCGATCTTTGGCTTGGTGTTTCGATCGTGTATCGTGTATTTCGGACGTTTTGGGCCATTTTCGTAATTTCCCAAAGTTTGGGGTAATTACTTCTGTTGTCGAATTTCGAGCCTTCGGGTGGTCGGAATCATGTGCTCTCTTAGTGCTTGGATTCGTATTTGCGAGTACTTCATAACTGTATCTTCGATTCATATTCAGGTTCGGGTTTCGGCGTTGTTCGGACCGTCGGAGTGGCCACGGCCGGAGCTGGGCCTGGCCTGGCCGAGTTACGGCCGTAAGGTGCCGGTTACGGCTGTACGTGCTCGGTAGACATGGCATGACGAATGCCAGTTACGGCCATAAGGGCCGAGAGTTACGGCCGTACGGGCGCTGGGCATCTTCTAGACGAAGGCCGGTTACGGCCGTAATGTGTGCCAGTTACGGCCGTAAGTGTCCGACAGGTGCTGGGCAGATTTTTTGACGAATGCCGGTTACGGCCGTAAGGCCTGCCGAGTACGGATGTAAGGGCCGAGTTACGGCCGTAAGGCACTGCCGGTTACCACCGTAACCCTGCCGGCTATATATAGCCTGGGCTCGGCCAGACTTCACGTTTCACTCATTTTTCTTCTTTTTTCGGCGGCTGGCGACGGGAGGCTCGGGAAATCGAGTTCTTGGCCGATTCTAATCAATTCCAAGACATTTTGGAAGATTCTTGTTGATTATATCATCATCCAATCCGTTTTCTTCGTCGAATCAAGTTATATTTCTTGATTTTTCCTCCAAGTTGACTTTTTGGGGAATTTGTTCTTGATTTCGATTCTAGTCTGATTTTGATGAATCGGTTGATGTTAGTAAACATTATTAATCGTGTTCTATGGATTGTATATCCATATTTTTGATTCATTCAACCCGATTGATGATTCTTAGGCTCTTGAGAAACTTTGAACTTTTAGTGTTCGATTAAATGCTTCAAAGAGTTTCTTTCGGTCGTTATGTTGATTTCGATTGATATTATGTTATTGAATGAATTGTATTTCATTCAAGGTGGTTCGAGTACTTGTGTTTATCGGAGGACGCCGTTCGTTGTTCGTGGAAGGAATTCATCGCTTTCGGTTGAGGCAAGTTTTATACTTGTACTAGTCAAGGAGATTAATGTTATCATATATGTGTATGAATGTGATGTATCATTCCGAGACTTAGTCTCTTCATAAGTTCATTGATATTAGGGGATCGTTCGATACGATACTCTCCGGAAATTATGCCAAATGTTCATTATCATTCATTAATGGCCGGTAAGGCATTGAGATATTCGTTGTTAATGTTATTATCGATCACCGGTTCGCGGTATCGATGTATCGATTGTTGTTGTTAATATTTATGTCGATCTAAGACATTGTTGTAATCATTGTTATTAATGTTGGAGTCCTGTCATTAATGTTGTATTGGCTGATTGAAGGCATTGTCATATTCGTTCTCATTTTCGTCATCGGTAGCCGATTAAAGGTGCCGAGGCATTCATTGTATCATTGTTATCGATTAGCCGTTCTAAGGCAATCGAGGAGTTCAATCATTCATTGTATCATTGTTATCGATTGACCATTCTAAGGCAATCGAGGAGTTCAATCATTCATTGTATCATTGTTATCGATTGACCGTTCTAAGGCAATCGAGGAGTTCAATCATTCATTGTATCATTGTTATCGATTAGCCGTTCTAAGGCAATCGAGGAGTTCAATCATTCATTGTATCATTGTCATCGATTATCCGTTCTAAGGCAATCGAGGTTCTCAATCATTCATTGTATCATTGTCATCGATTGGCCGTTCTAAGGCAATTGAGGTTCTCAATCATCCGTTGTATCATTGTTATCGATTGACCGTTATAAGGCAATCAAGATATTGAATCATCCGCTGCATCATTATTATCGGTTGGCCATTCTAAGGCAATCGAGGTATTGAATTGGGCTGTCGAGGATAGTTCCCATCCGTTGTGTCGTTATCGATTGACCATTCTAAGGAAATCAAGGTATTGAATTGGGACTGTTGAGTACGATGCCCATCCGTGAGTCATCATTATCGTGTTGACCGACTCAAGGTAGCACACTATCATTCTCGTGAATTCGGTAATCTACGGATCGTTGTCGTTGTGATTAATTATATTATTTTGGAGGCTAGTCTCGGCTAGTGCTCATTATGGGTAAGTTTGGGGTTTGAACCTTCTGTAACACCCCCAAGTTATTCAGGGTATATTACAGTGCCGTGAGCCCCGCCGTGGGACCCACAAGGCTATTCATGCGCGGAACTGTAAAACTTGACCGAGAAGGTCTAGATACAATGAAAAGAAGGACAATACAAATGGTATTCAAACCATAACCAATGTAACCATATACATCACCACACAAATCAATACCTCGGCAACACAGGCCGGAACATCAAGGAAACTGAAATACAATACTAGAGTATTTAAAATCCATTCCAGTACAACAACAGTGAATGGAGGAATCCAAAAAAAATATAACCAGAGATAACACACAGTATCACACTTGCCCATCATCTTCATGCCGACCCGATACCCGCCTGTCCGTTCTCCTGGAACCTGAAATACATAAAAAGTATTTCCCCCATATATGCCGTCGAATAGCTAGTGCAAGTATATCAAGTATGAAATACAATACTCCTCGACAATAAAGTAAATATAACCGTCAATTCATCAATTCAAGACTAGTATTCCGGAATAACTAAATATCATAGCATCACATCAATACATATATGAATACCGTGGAACCGCACCAGAGGCTACGGAACCCTTAGAGGACTCATCGGTCCATCCCAGAGTGGTTCGTTCATATCATCAGTGGAATCGCACCAGAAGCTACGAAACCCTCAAGGGACCCGTCGGCCCGCCCCAGAGTGGATATAAATAATCATGCCATTAATATATTTTACTTTCAAAGTCGAGAACGTACAATCATAAATATATACTTGCCTTGAATATTTGACGACGCAACGAACGGAAAGGAAGGTCACCGACGAATGCTAGGAACCAACGAAACTGAACCTAACGATTCGAAGAATACAATCACAACCAATTCTAAACGAATACAGAATTGGAATACACCCGAAAACCCGCCTACGATTCATGTATATTCGTATAAAAATGCCAACGAGGGCGGACCACAACCAAACCCTCTCGATTACGTAAAAACCACAAAATATACCATGAATCCGTAGAGAAACTAAAAATACCAACAAGATTAATCACATTCATCATGAATTAACCAACAAAACGGAACGAATCGGACAAAATTGCGAATACCCCCAATTCTTCCCAAAAGTAGGGTTCTAAAGATCTAACCTTGATTCACTGGATCAAGGGATGTTATAGGATGATTGATCAGTGATATGAACTCAGAAACTTCATGGATTTGTTGTTTAACAACATGGATTCACCTCCTTCGAAGCTCCAGCCGCGGACAGAAGAGAAAGGAAATGAAAAACGAGTGAAAAAGTGGCTGCTCTGTCATTTATATACTGGGCCAGAACTAGCGTGCTGTCACGACCCAATATGTCGTGTCCGTGTTGACCGTCCAAATGAGGCGTGCCTTCTGGTTAGCTTGCCACAAGTGGGGTAAAGGGGGCGACATTAGCGTTAAGGCGTTGTTTGCCCTGATGCATCGGTCTGGCCGAGTCAGGCATGCCGACCCGGTTTAGTCCGGAGAGCTTGTCGCTAGTCGAGGACTTGACTATGAAGGGGATCATTGCTGGTAGGGCACAACTGGCTGGGGGCTACTGCCGTCTCCCTGATGAGCCCATGGCAGGGCGAAACCAGTTGGCATGCTATGAGGGATAGGCTGGTCCTGGGGTGTGAGGGCACCTGGGACGCCGCACGGGCTTCGGAACTCCGGTCCCGTGACACATGGTATCGGAGCCGAAACCTCTCTTAGTATGGTATGGTTCGGGTGTGGTCATGTTCTGCCGAAACTGATGAGGGCGGGGAGTGAACGCCAGTGCAAAGAGGGCACAGACAAAGTGCGGCTCCTGACAAGGCTTCTAGCCGGAGAACATTAACCGATTCTATGCCGGAATGAGAGGTGGTCCTAGGCTTGTGAGATCAGACAGTCCGGAATGTGGACACACTGGTATTGCACACTTTTGGTAGCTCCACCTACGCGGGGTTGGAAAAATGACCGGGGTGTAAGAGCGTGGATCATCGTGGGCCATTGTGGAACCTCGACATGCAGGAAAAATGCAGCGGCCGTGGGAATGCCGTTCAACCGAGGTACTAACGCCAGGAAGTGCGTAGGGTGAAGGTTGATGTCGATTGGTGATGCGGTATGTGTAACACCCCAAACTAGGCGGATATTATAGTGCCGTGAACCCCCGACTGGGACCCACCAGGCGAATGAAAACTGATGAATTAAATAATATAATTGTAGTACCGAACCACATTATATTACCAAATACTCCGATAAGGAGCTTAAGTACAATACACCAGGACAATACAGAATACTAGTATATTTTATATGAAGATAAAATACACCACTCTGAATAAATAAATATCTCAAATGGAATTTGCAGCGGAAAATACAAATGACGGAAATGACTGAAATGACTGAAATGACTGAAATAACCGGAAAGACTGGGGCCCCCTACTAGTATCACTGGGACTCCTCGCCGTCATCATGCTCTTCCCGTGCCTTTGCCTTGCCGTGACCTGAAAACAAAATTCCCCAACGGGGTCAGTCACACAGAACAATAATCCTCAAGGGTTGAAAATACACAATCATGATTTAACTGAAGTTATGAAATATCCTTAGTTATGAATTACGCTGAAGAGGAGTATCATAGTACGCCCGTAGTGTTCTGTGCAAGTGTACAAGACGGATGACCGGACACACCCGTCCTTGTACCTAATTAGTCTCACGGAGTTAATCTTTACCGTGTGCACAGCCCAATGTATCACTCCTAATACATGGCCATCACGTGCCCGACTAAAAATTCCACACATCCGCACCCGGCCACGCAATATGAACCCAGAAGGTCATATGAACGAGAATGACCACAATGAATATCAATGAATAATAATAATCTGACAAAGTCAAGAATGACTCACCGAGATGAAAGTAATAATGAAGTGATTGATAGTTTTAATGAAATGATTGGAACTGCCGTTCCTCGTTAATGAAGTGATTCTTCGCCAATTACAAGTCTCAATATGATTAATACAATGATGAATGAGTTATGATTATGAATGATCAACAACAAAAGGAATGAATATCCTTTTAACCGAGTAAGAATTAACTTACACAACACCGGTGACAATTATCCTTCCACGAACAACGTCCTAACTGAGATATCGATCGCTCGAACAACCTTGAATAACACAATCACCAACAATTCGTTCAACATACGAATCAAACACGAATATAACGAACTCAAAACGTCGATACGACTAAACTAAGTTCATTGGGGCATTATATCGAACACTTTGTGGCCAAACTTTGATTGTTTATAACCAAGCCTCAATAATACCAACATCAAAACCCCAAGAAGTGTTTCAAACCAACCAAAACATCTTCAATACGATCAATAATCCAACATGACTGTACAAATTTGTGATTTCAACAACGATTAATCGAAAACCCCCAAATCCAACTCAATATTCAAAGTGTTCTTGAATAATCCTTCAATAATCCAATGAATAATCGAACATATCCATAATCATGCGTATATCACTTCATACAACATGATCTTAATATCCAAAACATCATATCTCAACACAAATCGAAAATCCAAGAGGTTTGATGAAAATTACATTTGAAGATCCAAGCACTATGATCCGAAGAAATCGCGTTAGATTGACAATCCGAGCTTCACAACCGAATGAAAATGATGAAAAATGAATACTCAAGTGATTGATGAAGAAGATTTCTCCCCTCAAGCTCCCTCTCTCGTATGAAGGTGAAAAAATGGAAGAAATGAGCTGAAAACGCTCAGGAAAACGCAATTATAAGGTTGACTGCCCTGTGTGCCGCGGCTCAGCCGAAGTGTGCCGCGGCACAGGGCGAAAAATGCCTCCCAGTGGTCGGCAGCGTGCCGCGGCACGAACGAGTGTGCCGCGGCAGTGTGCCGCGGCCCTGCTGGCATGTGCTGCGGCACAAGGTACAGACGGGTTTGGCCGACAATGCAATACGAGTGTGCCGCGGCCCGGACAGATGTGCCGCGCGCTGACTCGGCAGCAGCCGCAGCCACGCCGGCATGTGCCGCGGCACAAAGTACAGAATGATCGGCCAAAAAAAACTGGAAAATGTGTGTGCCGCGGCGCACACTCCTTATGCCGCGGCCCACACCCCCCTTGGGTCCTAAAATGATGAAAAATAACCTGGGAAGGGAATAAAAGCAATAGGAATCGATATTAGGGAACCAATAACACGAAATGGGAGTACGAAAACCCCAAAACGGTAGTTCCAAGCCATGATTACAAGGGTTCATCCAACAAGAACACGATTTGAACAATGAAGAGATTTGAAATGACATGAATTCTATCGTCAACAACGACTAATGAATCAATTACCACGATCAAGATACTACTCTTGTCTCGATTCCCGAATAAGGTTGAAACAATGAACAATATCGTACACAACTCGAAATTATTCCGTACGGTGAACACGAATGAATGATTATTAACAAGTGAGAAAGTACATAGTGACAATTACCGAATGAAATTACTAAATGATAATGACTGAGTTACAACCGTGTATTACATACACCCCCCTTAAAAGAGTTTTGTCCCCGAAACTAAGGGTCAAACAATTCGGGATAACTCTCCCGCATACTATCCTCGGTTTCCCAAGTAGCCTCTTCGACTCCGTGTCTAGACCACTGAATTTTAACCAAAGGAATCGCCTTATTCCTCAACTGTTTGATTCGTCGCTCTAAGACTCGTATGGGACGCTCCTCATACGAATGATCATCAGCGATCTCGATTTCGTCGAACTGAAGTATGTGACTCGGGTCGGCAACATACTTCCGCAACTGAGAGACATGAAACATTATATGAATTCGGCTTAACACCGGAGGTAAAGCCAAACGATAAGCTAGCTCGCCTATTCGTTCCAAAATCTCAAATGGGCCAATAAATCTCGGACTCAACTTCCCCCGTTTTCCGAAACGGAAAATACCCCGACTCGGGGAAACCTTGACCAAAACGTGGTCACCCGTCTCGAACTCTAGTGGTCGACGACGATTGTCTGCATAAGATTTCTGTCGACTCTGAGCTGTCAACAAACGACTCCTGATTAAAGCTACCTTCTCACGGGCGGCTATAAGCATATCGGGCTCAGTGCCGATTGATTCTGATAAGTCGTCCCAACACAAAGGAGATCGACAACGACGACTGTACAAGGCCTCGTAAGGTGCCATCTTGATCGAAGCATGCCAACTATTATTATACGTGAACTCAATCAATGGTAGTTGGGCTTCCCAATCGTCTTTCCAATCGAGGATGCATGCCCTCAACATGTCCTCTAATGTCTGAATGGTTCTCTCTAATTCTCCATCGGACTGAGGATGAAAGGCGGTACTGAGATTAAGCTGAGTTCCCATAGCACGATGAACTGATTTCCAAAAATGAGACACGAACCGTCCATCATGATCGGAAACGATACTTTTAGGAGTACCGTGCAGTCTCACTATCTCATTGATGAACAGTTGAGCAAGTCTCTCGGGACCCCACGTATCCTTGAACTCAAGGAAATGAGCTGATTTAGTTAAGCGGTCCACGATCACCCATATCGTATTCATGACACGACGACTCGTCGGCAAACTCGTGATGAAATCCATAGAAATGTCTTCCCACTTCCATTCTGGAATAGGAAGAGGTTTCAGCATATCCGCCGGTCGCTGATGTTCAATCTTGACTTGTTGACAAGTTAAACATCTCGAAACAAATTCCGCGACTTCTCGCTTCATATTACTCCACCAGTAATTTTGTTTCAAGTCTTTGTACATCTTGCTAGACCCCGAATGAACAGAATAAGGAGTAGCGTGAGCTTCTCTCAAAATCGAGTTTTTCAACTCGTCATTCGCCGGTACGCACAACCGATTCTTAAATCTCAAAAGTCCATCCTCGTGGACCACGAATCCAGGGGCTTTCCCCTGAGCCACATCCTCACGGATGCGCAACAATGATGGGTCCGAACCCTTATTCTCTCTGATTGCCTCCTCAAGTGGCGATGAAATCTCTAACATGCAAAGTTGTCCTTAGACTCGCTGTAACCAGACCTCGATCTCGGTTCTCAGAAATTCCTGCTGAAGTTCCTTCTAAACTGTTAAACGAGCAAGCAACTGCTCCTGAACGGACATACGACTCAAGGCGTCGGCGACAACGTTCGCCTTTCCCGGGTGGTAAAGGATCTCGATATCATAATCTTTGATTAATTCCAACCACCGTCTCTGTCGCATATTTAACTCCTTCTGAGTAAATATATACTTCAAACTCTTGTGATCGGTGAAAATCTGACATGTGACGCCATAAAGGTAATGACGCCAGATTTTCAAAGCGAACACCACGGCTGCTAGCTCCAGGTCGTGGGTCAGATAATTAACCTCGTAAGGTCACAATTGCCGTGAAGCATAGGCAATAACCTTCCTATTTTGCATGAGCACACATCCGAGACCCTGTCCGGACGCATCACTATAAACCACAAATCCTTCTGTCCCTTGCGGCAAGGAAAGTAAAGGTGCTGAGATTAACCGGCTATTAGGTTCCTCAAAACTCCGCTGACACGCGTCATACCACGTGTATTTCTTATCCTTTCGCAAAAGGTTCATCAAGGGTTGAGCGATTTTAGAAAATCCTTCCACAAACCGCCGATAATAACCGGCTAATCCGAGAAAGATTCGGATTTCCTTAACATTCTTCGGAGGTAACCAATCCTGGATAGCCTCCGTCTTCTGAGGATCAAAACGCACTCCATCTGATGAAATTACATGCTCGAGAAAATTCACTTCGGACATCCAGAACTCGCATTTGGAAAACTTTCCATAAAGTTGCTCTCGTCTTAATACGTCTAGAACCTGATGAAGATGATCCTCGTGATCCTCACGGTTACGAGAATAAATCAAAATGTCATCGATGAAAACAACAACAAACTGATCCAAAAAGTCGATGAAAACCCGATTCATTAATTCCATGAATACCGCAGGTGCATTAGTCAATCCAAACGGCATAACCACAAACTTATAGTGACCATAGCGTGTTCGAAACGCCGTCCTCGCGATATCCGACTCTCGAATCCGCAACTGATGATATCCAGATCTTAAGTCGATCTTGGAAAATACTGAAGCTCCCTGAAGTTGATCTAAAAGATCATCAATACGGGGTAAGGGATACTTATTCTTGATTGTCACCCTGTTCAACTCCCGATAATCAATGCACAAGCGAAAAGAACCATCCTTCTTCTTGACAAACAACACCGGTGCTCCCCACGGGGACGCACTCGGTTGGATATAACCTTTCTCGAACAATTCCTCAAGTTGATTCTTCAACTCCTGCATTTCGTTCGGGGCCATCCGGTATGGTGCCTTCGATATCGGGGACGTACTGGGCTCCAACTCAATCGTGAATTCCATATCTCTCTGTGGAAGCAAACCAGGTAACTCGTCTGGAAAAACATCGGCATATTCCCTCATTACCGGAATATCCGTCAACATTACTGATGATTTCTCGGTTTTGGTCATATAGCACCAATAACCAACACACCCCTAATTGAGTAATCTTACTGGTTTCATTAAATTAATGACCTTACCAGAACAGTCGGGATTACCTCCCTGAAACACACATTCGACCCCATCGTCTGAAATGATAGTGACCATACGCTTACGGACACTAATGATGGCATCATGACGATCCATCCAATCAATACCCAAGATGACATCGTCTCTCGGCAAATCTACTATGATTAGGTCCGCTGGCCATACACGACCATGTAGCTGAATCGGACAATTCTGAATCTCACGATTTCCGATAATCCATCTACTATCAGGTAGACCAATGACATAAGGCTCACAACTAGTAGCACTATCCAGACGTAGTCTACTCAAACATGACTCGGAAATGAATGAATGCGATGCACCAGTATCAAAAAGGGTACACACAGGTTGAGATAGAATATCGAGTGTACTTGAGATCATTCGGGCCTATGGATCATCGGTCTTCTTCATCTCATAAATCCGGGGCTTGCTAGTCCCGGCACCGGATGCTCCCGTCTGCTGGCTATAGGTTCCACCTTTATTCGCTCATGTCATCTTAAACGACGCTGATTAAGTGGCCTGATTCTGAACGGCTGACTGCTTAGGATCCTGAGATGACGCCGGAGTAGGTTTGGAGTCCCTACGGCAGAAACGGGACTTATGCCCAACAATTCCACAGTTATGACACGTGACAGACTATCTCGGACACTTGGTGCTGACATGACCAAGATCCCCACAGTTAAAATAGGTGATGGCCGAACTGGCCGCTCGTGAATGAGATTCCGTGGGTTTAGACGTCACAGGAGGTCGCTCAGAAAAAGCAGAGCCCACACGAGGCTTCTTGAAAGTGGCCTGACTGCCGTCAGACTGATTACGGTTCTTGGACTTCTTGCTAGCAGATGAAGGTTGCTGCTTAGCAATATCCTTAGCAGTAAGCTCATAGGTAAGAGCTTTCTCAATGAATTAGGCCAACGTGGTGCAATTATGATTAAGCAGCTGCAGTCTCATACGGGGTTTCAGCCTCTTGCTGAAATACTTAATCTTATCTGCCTCGGAATGAATGATAGATGAGGCAAACGGAAGAGGTTCCTGAAATTTCTCGGCAATGGCGAGAACATCCTCGTCTGCTGAGGGGTCGGGAGTGAGTAATTCTGACAGCTTGGCCTCTCTGAGTGGGGCCGGATAATACCTCTCCATCATGAGAGTCTTGAACTGATCCCAAGTACATGATCGTTCGGTGGGCTTCAACGAACCACCAAGAATGAGCGCACTTACCCAGGTAGTAAGCCGCAACTGAAACTTTGTGTCCTTCGGGACACTCTACCATAGCAAATAACTTCTCAAAATGTTCGAGCCAATGAAAAATATCCGCCGGCTCAGATGAGCCTTCAAAAGTAGGTGTCCTTTGGCGAGAGATGTCGCCGATGATACTGCTCACATTCCTCTCTTGCCTCTGAGGTGGCGGCGGAGGAGCCTGTTGATTTTGATTAGCTGAGTTATGCATCGCCTCCATCAGTTGTGCCATTTGAGTCATTTGAGCCATCATGCCCTGCATAAAAGCGAGTGGGTCAACCCGGACACCTTCTGACTAAGCCGTGTCCCGGGTACGACTCCCCGATAGCGAATGATCACGTCCAGGTGAATGAGTGGCAGCGTCGCTGCTCGATGAATTAGCATTTTTCCTCGCGTTCGCACGTGTATTCACACGAGCTCTCGGGATTCGGCCCGCACCACGGCCTCGTCCTCCTCGTCCTATTCTTGCTCTCTCCATACTGAAGTAGGAAAGTCACATGATGATTATATTTTCCGTATGAATATCACGTTATGATTATGACATGAGATGATGAAAATGAGCATACGCTCTAACGCAGTGATTACATGAATGATCAACTGAGGTGACATGATTATCTGATGAAATTATTGAAATGATTATCTTGAACAAGTTAACAAGATTAATGATATGATCTTCCTGATCAACAACTCAGTAATGAAATGAATTGAGTGATTAACAAGCTAACATGACCGTCCTGGTCAAAATGAAAATGATGATTGAGGATTGTTAACTGATGAATTATGAATGAATGATTCTTATTGCCAGAAATTATACCATGGCATTAGAAATCTTACTGTTCTTTCAGTCTGATTGGCTCGGCATCTGCACAGGTCACATGTGACGGGAAAGTCCAATGATACTAGTCCGATGACGATGATTTCAAATGAGACATGACTCGGAAGGTAGTATTCAAAACCACGCTCCGATACCAACTCTGTAACACCCCAAACTAGGCGGATATTACAGTGCCGTGGACCCCCGACTGGGACCCACCAAGCGAATGAAAACAAATGAATTAAATAATATAATTGTAGTACCGAACCACATTATATTACCAAATACTCCGATAAGGAGCTTAAGTACAATACACCAGGACAATACAGAATACTAGTATATTTTATATGAAGATAAAATACACCACTCTGAATAAATAAACATCTCAAACGGAATTTGCAGCGGAAAATACAAATGACGGAAATGACTGAAATGACTGAAATGACTGAAATGACTGAAATAACCGGAAAGACTGGGGCCCCCTACTAGTATCACTGGTACTCCTCGCCGTCAGCATGCTCTTCCCGTGCCTTTGCCTTGCCGTGACCTGAAAACAAAATTCCCCAACGGGGTCAGTTACACAGAACAATAATCCTCAAGGGTTGAAAATACACAATCATGATTTAACTGAAGTTATGAAATATCCTTAGTTACGAATTACGCTGAAGAGGAGTATCATAGTACGCCCGTAGTGTTCTGTGCAAGTGTACAAGATGGATGACCGGACACACCCATCCTTGTACCTAATTAGTCTCACGGAGTTAATCTTTACCGTGCGCACAGCCCAATGTATCACTCCCAATACATGGCCATCACGTGCCCGACTAAAAATTCCACACATCCGCACCTAGCCACGCAATATGAACCCATAAGGTCATATGAACGAGAATGACCACAATGAATATCAATGAATAATAATAATCTGACAAAGTCAAGAATGACTCACCGAGATGAAAGTAATAATGAAGTGATTGATAGTTTTAATGAAATGATTGGAACCGCCGTTCCTCGTTAATGAAGTGATTCTTCGACAATTACAAGTCTCAATACGGTTAATACAATGATGAATGAGTTATGATTATGAATGATCAACAACAAAAGGAATGAATATCCTTTTAACCGAGTAAGAATTAACTTACACAACACCGGTGACGATTATCCTTCCACGAACAACGTCCTAACTGAGATATCGGTCGCTCGAACAACCTTGAATAACACAATCACCAACAATTCATTCAACATACGAATCAAACACGAATATAACGAACTCAAAACGTCGATACGACTAAACTAAGTTCATTGGGGCATTATATCGAACACTTTGTGGCCAAACTTCGATTGTTTATAACCAAGCCTCAATAATACCAACATCAAAACCCGAAGAAGTGTTTCAAACCAACCAAAACATCTTCAATAGGATCAATAATCCAATATGAATGTACAAATTCATGATTTCAACAACGATTAATCGAAAACCCCCAAATCCAACTCAATATTCAAAGTATTCTTGAATAATCCTTCAATAATCCAATGAATAATCGAACATATCCATAATCATGCGTATATCACTTCATACAACATGATCTTAATATCCAAAACATCATATCTCAACACAAATCGAAAATCCAAGCGGTTTGATTAAAATTACCTTTGAAGATCCAAGCATTATGATCCGAAGAAATCGCGTTAGATCGACAATCCGAGCTTCACAACCGAATGAAAATGATGAAAAATGAATACTCAAGTGATTGATGAAGAAGATTTCTCCCCTCAAGCTCTCTCTCTCGTATGAAGGTGAAAAAATGGATGAAATGAGCTGAAAACGCTCACGAAAACGCAATTATAAGGTTGACTGCCCTGTGTGCCGCAGCTCAGCCGAAGTGTGCCGCAGCATAGGGCCAAAAATGCCTCCCAGTGGTCGGCAGCGTGCCGCGGCACGGACGAGTGTGCCGCGGCACGGACGAGTGTGCCGCGGCAGTGTCTCGGCAGTGTGCCGCGGCCCTGCTAGCATGTGCCGCGGCACAAGGTACAGACGGGTTTGGCCGACAATGCAATACGAGTGTGCCGCGGCCCGGACAGGTGTGCCGCGGCAGTGACTCGGCAGTGTGCCGCGGCCCTGCCGGCATGTGCCGCGGCACAAAGTACAGAATGATCGGCCAAAAAACTGGAAAATGTGTGTGCCGCGGCGCACACTCCTTGTGCCGCGGCCCACACCCCCTTGGGTCCTAAAATGATGAAAAATGACCCGGGAAGGGAATAAAAGCAATAGGAATCGATATTAGGGAACCAATAATACGAAATGGAAGTACGAAAACCCCAAAACGGTGGTTCCAAGCCATGATTACAAGGGTTCGTCCAACAAGAACACGATTTGAACAATGAAGAGATTTGAAATGACATGAATTCCATCGTCAACAACGACTAATGAATCAATTACCACGATCAAGATACTACTCTTGTCTCGATTCCCGAATAAGGTTGAAACAATGAACAATATCGATACACAACTCGAAATTATTCCGAACGGTGAACACGGATGAATGATTATTAACAAGTGAGAAAGTACATAGCGGCAATTACCGAATGAAATTACTGAATGATAATGACTGAGTTACAACCGGGTATTACAGTATATGCGCGGAGCACTGCGGGCTAGCGCAAGGCGCGCGAGTGAAGAGCATGTCCATCAGGGGATGGTGTCGTATGTGTTTAGCCACGATCGTTTTGTGTGCGTGCGGCAATACAGTGTGCGGAAAGAAACATTTTTCCCCAGCACGAGGATGTGCTGTGATTTGAGTGGGGGAGGATGTCACGACCCGATATGTCGTGTCCGTGTTGACCGTCCAAATGAGGCGTACCTTCTGGTTAGCTTGCCACAAGTGGGGTAAAGGGGGCGACATTAGCTTTAAGGCATTGTTTGCCCAGATGCATCGGTCTGGCCGAGTCAGGCATGCCGACCCAGTTTAGTCCGGAGAGCTTGTCGCTAGTCGAGAACTTGACTACGAAGGGGATCGTTGCTGGTAGGGCACAACTGGTCGGGGGCTACTGCCGTCTCCCTCATGAGCCCATGGCAGGGCGAAACCAGTTGGCATGCTATGAGGGATAGGCTGGTCCCGGGGTGTGAGGGCACCTGGGACGCCGCACGGGCTTCGGAACTCCCGTACCGTGACAGTGCGCTAGCCTTACCGGACTAGCGTGCGTTATCGGCCAGTATCGGCCCAGCACTCTCGGCTAGGGCCCGTACGACCCGGCACCACTGACCAATCCTGCTGACCATGACCTGTCCGCCCGACCCCCGCTAGCGTGCGCTACGACCGAAGCCTGCGCGCGCTAGCCGACCTGTCCAGTAACCTCTGGACTAAAAAGCTCGCCCAGGTAACATACGCTAGTCAGCCGACAGCGTGCGCTAACCCTGCCGGTTAGCGTGCGCCACGACCGACAGTAGCGTGCACTACCTGCCGATCCTACCCGAGTCCAGAACCTCAGAACCCTTCTGCCCAGACCCGATAGCGTACGCTGGGCCGCTCGACAGCGTGCGCTACACTGCCGAGTTAGCGCGCGCAGCCTCCCGGCCGTAGAGCGCGCTACGCTGGTTCCTGCTGTGCCTGCTCGGCCAGTGCCCACCACTTCCGATAGTGCCGCACCGGTCCGGCCAGCTGCTCAGCCGCCATGACCCGACGACTCGATTTTCCGAAAATGTACGGAATGAACACGACGAAAAACTCGCGGGCAACATCAACGACCCGAAATGAAAACATAATACAATAATTAATCATACGCAACCAAGAAAAGAATCGAGACAGCAAGTACAGATACGGATACCCATAACTTTGGGTAAATTACAAAATGGCCCAAAATGCCCGAGAATCACGATACATGATCGAATAACCAAATCGAAGTTCACAACACGTATAACAAAGTTAAACGGACTTACGGGAAACTCAAAACAGCAGTTTCGAACGAGATTCACAAGAATCGAACTCAAGTGCGGAAAAGTCGCTAAAAAGCACGGAACTCAACAAAACGACACCGAAATGAACCTGGATGTCAAAAAGTGTAGAATTAATCATTCTCAGGATGACGAAACGGTCCCAAGCGAGTCGTCAAAATGGACTCTCGCCAAAAAAAAAGAAAATACTGGAAATCGAATTTGCGGATATTACATACTACCCTCCTTAAAAGAAGTTTCATCCCGAAACTTAAAACAACTAGGAAGAAGCAATATCCCGCCAGGAAAACTCAACAAGATACACAAGAAACGCATAACTTACGCCCAACGGCGAAACGTTACAAGCAACACAACAATACATTACCCGAAGGTAATCCAAGCCAACGCTGAAATAAATACGAATCACAATGTATGAAGGCTCCAACAGAAATACCAATACATCGCAATGGCCTGAAAGCCCCTCAGCCGAAGCTGTATATCACGATGGCCTGAAAGCCGAACAGCCCAAAGTTGTAAATCATCACAATACAGATCTCAAAGAAGCAAAACCTGACTGTTGGACATACCCCTCGGCGTATGAACCGGTCGCAAATCGTCGGGCATATCCAATACAACATGGACTACGGACGACCAAACAATAAGGCTCAAGAGGGACATCACAGTACGCCCGATCCGGAAATGTGTCCGTGCACATGTCCACCCCGTATACGGAATCCATAATATATGTGTGACAATGTACCTAATTAGCCTCACGAACTACGTCTCGTGTGCACGGTCCAATGCGGAAACATCCACGCATGACCATCGTGTGCCTGGCTAAAAATCATACACATAACCGATCGGCACGCAGATATGATTCCAGATATGCCACGATACAACATGACAACGAAACTCAAAGGATAACATATCCAATATGAATCATACGACTCACCAAGTGAACGATGACACCCGAATAATGAAAGATCGACACGACCAACAATATCCAAAACAACTATCCTGGGATCAAAATCCCTAAGGACCGATTAATACGAGCAACAATCACAACACAACAATCCAGGAAATCCTCCACCCTCAACGATCACAAAATTATCGAGTTCACAAGAATAATAGTATGCTGCCTTGAGTCAGCCGACATGACAATAATAATTTAACGGATGAGAACTATCCTCGACAGTCCTAATCCAATACTTCGATTATCGTAGAACGGCCAATCGATAACAACGATACAACAGATGGGAATGTTTTCGACAGTCCCAAATCAATACATCGATTACCTTTAGAATGGTTAACCGATAACAATTATACAACGGATGTCTCGGCACCTTTAATCGGTTACCGATAACGAAGATGATAATCGAATACATCAATGCCTTCAATCGGCCAATACAACACCAATAGCGAAGCACCAATATCAAAGACAACAGTAAAAAAAATCAATATCGTGAACCGGCTATTGACATCAATATGATCAACAAGCATTGTAATGCCCTGAACCGGCCATTTACGAACAACACTAACAATTGGCATAACTTGCCGAAAGATATCGTGTCAAACAACCCCTTGATATCAACAAAATCACAAAGAGACCAAGTCTCGACATGATTCATACATTCATTCACATACATAATAACATCAATCTCATTGACTAGTACAAGTATAAAACTTGCTTCGATATCAATACAACGAACTGTTACCAATTCAGTTGCTTTCGTCTACGAGTTCCTCAGCCCCGACCAAAGTAATCTATGAACTCTTCAACCTCAACCACATCACAACAGTCATAATCCACGATCAGACATCACAACTTATTTTATAAAGAAGGATTAATAATCGACAAGTTTGATAACGATCGATATCAATACCACCAAACCACAAACTCAACCGTTCCACCATATCTCGATTAAACACAGTCTGAACAATCCAACTCAGACACTTACAAATCCTGTCCACAATACGAGTCGAAATATGATGATGATATCAGCAACCAATTTGGACCAACAAGGGTCTAGATGTTATCGATTCCAAACTAAATCCTTAAGCACGAGTTAACAAGGTTCCTCCTTGTAAATCCGTAGTTAAAATTTTCCGATGATCATCATTAATTCGAACCATCCAATTAGTTTCAACATTATAGATAATCATATTCTAAGGTTATCAAACAATCCAATCATTCGGCTTGAACCTTCGTTCAATATTTATGGACTTCAAAATTCATAGATGAATAATAATTTCATCAAACCCGTAATCATATTCGTATCACGATGCGAATATTATATCAAAACACATAATTCAGCTCTAGACATGAATATCCCATAATTATATCAAAAACACCCACACTCCTTATAAATGTTCATCATCTCATATAATTCAAGAGTTTCTCAGGAATCCTGAATTAATCCGAAATCACGTCCACAATCGACCAACGACAAAATCTGATGTTCTAACATCTAAGCCATCATCTAACTCATAGTCTAAGGCATATATCATCATAACATCAGGAATCGCAATAATACTGCCAAGAACACTATGATCCCCTAACCATACTCATGACAACATAACATAACCCAACATATAAGTCATCATGTCATCATCTTCCTTAACAAACTTCCCGTGGGATACCAAGAATCATCATAACGCCTCCATAAACTATTATCATACAAACTAATCATCAACAACAACGTCAAAGTCGAAGTGTCTGGAGATATTAACCAACACATCTCTTGAAGATAAACAGCACCATTCAAAACCACACGAATCATATCAATATCCGTACTTCAACAATAATATCAACATAACGCGGTAATCCATCCAAAATCATACTTATCAATCTCCTGTACATGACGATTATCAACTCAAGAACAACGATATTCCATTCAGAACCAAATCCAAAGTGAATATTAATTACCTCTTCGGAGAAATGGATTGATTCTCAAGGTTGAATCCATTTCCAATCGATTCCAAACTTAGAGTTGTTAAAACGGTCAACTCCATGATTACGCAAGTATTTAGATTCTCAACGTATTTCCCAAGAACTCTCTCTATCGACTGAAGGAAGGAGAATGGACAAAATGCCTCTCAGCACTCGTCTATCCTCTTTATAAAACACATCACTAGCGCGCGCTAGACCTTATATTTAGCGTGCACTATAGAACTAGCGTGCGCTATCCTTCCTTGATAGCATGCGCTATCGGGCAGTCCAGAAGCTACTGCATTGCTTCGAAATTCATCTAACGTACGTAATGCCCATGCATTAGCGTACGCAAATAGGCGTTGACTCGCTACAGTGAAATGCTCAGTAGCGTGCGCTATTCCTCGACCCAACAACCTGTACCTTCCCAGAAGATGCCCGGGTCCTACACGCCGAAAGCAACTAATAAAGCCAGGATTCCCTGTTGACGATCTGAAATTAGCGTGCGCTACCAACATGCATTAGCGTGTGCTAATCGTCGATAATAAACAGTCTGGGCCTACCTGTCGGCCACCTTCCAGGCCTTATACAGAATATCTTACGTACGTTAGGGGTCCTCCTTAGCGTACGTAACTCAAACCTCTTAGTGTGCGCTAAGTATGCACCGTAGCGAACGCTAAGTATATATGTTGGCGCGCGCTAGGCATACCTTGTAGCGTGCGCTAACGTGGCTGTACTTAGCCATTTTCCGCTATTCTTGTCTGTCGTCTTGATATACTAGATGTATATACATGACATACTGATTACATATATACAACCTGATAATATTCTCATATGATATACCCAATATCAAAAGTACGATAACATGATACACGATATCTTCAAATGTAATTGTCGACCAACTACGACAATTATACTAATACAGCTGTCTCAGTCTTCCAATTATTTTATCCATACTGTATAGACACCAATCTATCCAGTATATCTCGGATAAAATAATGCGAAAAATTTATACTGAAATCCGGATATTACGTACTAAAAGTCGGGATATCACATTGTACCCCACTTGAAATAAGTTTCGTCCTCGAAACTTGCAATGCCGTCACAGCAAACAAATCAATCAAAATATCCAAACTCATCACAAGAGAAATCGTCGGTCTCCACAATCGAATAACCAAGACAGTATACTAACATGTACGTGAAGCTGATGATCTCTCATGATACTAGCATGCGACTCCCAAACAAAGTCTCAACATAATACCGATACACACCAATATCGCAATTAGCAATTTAACAAAATCTCAAGGAAGAGTTCACGTCCGTGACCACGGCCACGACTTTTCCTCCTATCAGCCAACATTCTGAAAGGCACACACGTGCGTAAGTATAATCCAAATCGCACATTCTCGAAGTGACCAATTCCCAAGAATACCAAGCTAAAAACGAGACGATTAAGAAAATACAAGAAGAGTGAGAGGACTTACAAGTACCGGTCGCACTGTGACGATGGCAGAGTAGTGATACTGTGGGCAAATGACGACTCAATCGACCCAAAAGACCGACAGCCTAGGTATCCATAGACCTAAGATCCGATACCATATTCTGTAAGACCCCCAAGTTATTCAGGGTATATTACAGCGCCGTGAGCCCCGCCGTGGGACCCACAAGGCTATTCATGCGCGGAACTGTAAAACTTGACCGAGAAGGTCTAGATACAATGAAAACAAGGACAATACAAATGGTATTCAAACCATAACCAATGTAACCATATACATCACCACACAAATCAATACCTCGGCAACACAGGCCGGAACATCAAGGAAACTGAAATACAATACTCGAGTATTTTTCCAGTACAACAACACTGAATGGAGGAATCCAAAAAAATATAACCGGAGACAAGACACAGTATCACACTTGCCCATCATATTCATGCCGACCCGATACCCGCCTGTCCGTTCTCCTGGAACCTGAAATACATAAAAAGTATTTCCCCAATAAAGGGGTTAGCCGTCGAATAGCTAGTGCAAGTATATCAAGTATGAAATACAATACTCCTCGACAATAAAGTAAATATAACCGTCAATTCATCAATTCAAGACTAGTATTCTGGAATAACTAAATCTCAGAGAATCACATCAATACATATATGAATACCGTGGAACCGCACCAGAGGCTACGGAACCCTCAGAGGACTCATCGGTCCATCCCAGAGTGGTTCGTTCATATCATCCGTGGAATTGCACCAGAGGCTACGAAACCATCAGGGGACCCGTCGCCCGCCCCATAGTGGATATAAATAACCATGCCATTAATATATCTTACTTTCAAAGTCGAGAACGTACAATCATAAATAAATACTTGCCTTGAATATTTGATGACGCAACGAACGGAAAGGAAGGTCACCGACGAATGCTAGGAACCAACAAAACCGAACCTAATGATTCGAAAAATACAATCACAACTAATTCTAAACGAATACGGAATTGGAATACACCCGGAAACCCGCCTACGATTCATGTATATTCGTATAAAAATGACAACGAGGGCGGACCACAACCAAACCCTCTCGATTCCGTAAAAACCACGAAATATACCATGAATCCGTAGAGAAACTAAAAATACCAACAAGATTAATCATATTCATCATGAATTAACCAACAAAACAGAACGAATCGGACAAAAACACAAAAACCACCAATTCTTACCAAAAGTAGGGTTCTAAAGATCTAACCTTGATTCGCTGGATCAAGGGATGTTATAGGATGATTGATCAGTGATATGAACTCAGAAACTTCATGGATTTGTTGTTTAACAACATGGATTCATCTCCTCCGAAGCTCCAGCCGCGGACGGAAGAGAAAGGAAATGAAAAACGAGTGAAAAAGTGGATGCTCTGTCATTTATATACTGGGCCAGAACTAGCGTGCGCTAGCCTTATCGGACTAGCGTGCGCTATCGGCCAGTATTGGCCCAGCACTCTCGGCCAGGGCCCACACGACCCGGCACCACCGACCAATCCTGTCGACCATGACCTGTCCGCCTGACCCCCGCTAGCGTGCGCTACGGCCGGAAGCCTGCGCGCGCTAGCCGACCTGTCCAGTAACCTCTGGACTAAGAAGCTCGCCCAGGTAACGTACGCTAGTCGGACGACAGCGTGCGCTAACCCTGCTGGTTAGCGTGCGCCACGACCGACAGTAGCGTGCGCTACCTGCCGATCCTACCTGAGTCCAGAACCTCAGAACCCCTCGCCTGGACCCAATAGCGTCGCTGGGCCGCTCGGCAGCGGCGCTACATCGCCTAGCTAGCGCGCAGCCTCCGTGCCGTAGCGCGCGCTACGCCGGTTCTCGCCATGCACCTTTCGGCGATGCCCGGCCGCCAAGCGATGCCGCACCGGTCCGGCCAGCTGCTCAGCCGCCATGACCCGACGACTCGATTTTCCGAAAACGTACGGAACGAACACGACGAAAAACTCTCGGGCAACATCAACGACCCGAAATGAAAACATAATACAATAATTAATCATACGCAACCAAGAAAAGAGTCGAGACAGCAAGTACAAATACGGATACCCATAACTTTGGGTAAATTACAAAATGGCCCAAAATGCCCGAGAATCACGATACATGATCGAATAACCAAACCGAAGTTCAGAACACGTATAACAAAGTTAAACGGACTTACGGGAATCTCAAAACAGCAGTTTCGAACGAGATTCACAAGAATCGAACTCAAGTGCGGAAAAGTCGCTAAAAAGCACGGAACTCAGCAAAACGACACCGAAATGAACTCGGATGTCAAAAAGTGTAGAATTAATCATTCTCAGAATGACGAAACGGTCCCAAGCGAGTCATCAAAATGGACTCTCGCCAAAAAAAAAAAGAAAATACCGGAAATTGAATTTGCGGATATTACACCTTCACGGTTGGGTTTCCAACACCTGCAATTCAGTAGGTCACGTCCATTTGATGGCCAAATTGTGATACGGCTTCGTGCCATGGCTTCGGCCCTAACTGTGATATGGCTTCGTGCCGTGGCTTCGGCCCTAACTGTGATACGGCTTCGTGCCGTGGCTTCGGCCCTAACCGTGATACGGCTTCGTGCCGTGGCTTCGGCCCTAATGGTGATACGGCTTCGTGCCGTGGCTTCGGCCCTAATGGTGATACGGCTTCGTGCCATGGCTTCGGCCCTAATGGTGATACGGCTTCGGGCTGTTTTGGCTTCAGGTTATTGTGATATTTGACAGCTTCGGCTGAGTGGATTTCAGGACTTTGTGATTGTCTTGGTAATTTCATTGGATCCTTCAGGCATTGTGATTCATAATTAATTCAATTCCGGTTTAGTTCATCTTCATGTAATTCATTGTGATTCATAATTAATTCAGTTTTGGGTTGGTTCATGTCGTGTAATTCATTGTGGTACTCTGTGATTATGATTCGCCGTTGGGCACTTACGTTCTAACCTGTTGAACAGGTATTAATAGTATGCCATGGGCATAGTGTTTCATGAATGCTCGGTTCTTACATTGGTTTGTGAGCATCTCGTATTATTATTATCATTATACCGTTTCATTCTGCCTTTGGATGCATATCATGTTTTACATGTATTTGATGTTCATTATCTGGATGACTGACCCCGTGGGGGCGGAACATGTTTTCATGTTTTAGGTGCTTGCGAGGAGAGAGTTGAGACACAGGGGCATGATGATGGCGATGAGGCATTCGAGCGATACTAGTCAGAGTTGTTCATGTTGGTCAGTCAGTTGGAGCGTTCTCCAATTTGTCAGTCATTGTCATTATGTATTACCCGAGCAAATGCTCGTGGATGTTGTTGTATTTTATTTTTGGCCATGTAGGCCCATCGTTGTCGTTGAAATTCCTTATCGGAATATTGTGTCGGATATCATGGTAGGAACTGTGATCTCTCTTGTTGGTTAATTTTAATGTATTTTAGTCATGTTCGCCTGATGGATCTCTGTGTGTGGGGTCCACGGCACTGTAATAACCTAATGGGATTTGGGGGTGTTACAGTCATACTAGACAATATGATCTCCTGCATCAACTTGCGACTGGGTGCATCGTCGACCACCTCGGCTTTCCTCGGATGAAATAGAATCTCCAAATCATAGTCCTTGATCAGTTCTAACTAATGTCTATGTCTCATATTTACTTCTTTCTGAGTGAATATATACTTCATGCTTTATGATCGGTAAAAATTTTGTACGTAACTCCATATAAGTAATGCCTCCAAATCATAAGACAGTGTATGACTGCAGCCAACTCAACATCTTATGTAGGATAGTTCATCTCATATCACTAGTAGAATAAACATCAAAGACTTCGGTATGGCTCACTTCGGTAATGTATATTAGCAAAGTAAAAACAAATAATAACCTCGCTTTTCAATTTACTGAAGTAAAAAACCCACATAGACTTCAGTAAATGGCACCAAACAAAAAAGTAGGAGCTATTTAGAAATTTTAAGTTACAAAGTCTTCGCTAATTTGATAATTACTGAAGTAAAAAGTGTGAAATTTTATTTTTTTACCAAAAAAATTTACAATAGCGAAGTGTATGTCTTGAGACCGGAAAATAATATTTTTGAGGTACAATTTTTTTCATTTGGGCTCCAAAAAACACTTAGCATATACTCCATACGTCCCATACTTAACTGCTACATTTCCATTTTGGACCTCCCTCAATTTTTTTACTCCAATTTCCATGATAAAATTATTAAAATATTTTATTAAAAATATTACTTAAATAAAAACAAAAAAGACTTGAATTGTTTTTGATTAAAAATATTTGGAGTTTAAGAAGGCATTGACCGCCCAACCAAATAAAGATATTAATTGGTCAAAACCCTTGCAAAAGCTCGTTCCCATTTCTCTCTCTCTCTCCTACATCTCTTACCCCGATCCCCCTCCCCATTTTCCACCCCAACACCCCATCCACGTTCACAAACCCTACAAATTGCTCAATAATTTCCCCCCTTCCACCTCCGTATCTGCCACCGTCACCGCCACTGCCGAAGCGAGAACAGTTCCCCGACTCAAGTACTTTTCCGGCAAGTGGTGTAGGATAACCCCATGCGCAGCCGCGGAGTGCTTCGAAATTACCCCCACTTTTCCCATAGCCGGAAGTGTGTCCGGAATCTATATTCAACACATCCGACTCTAGGAACAAGGGGAAAGACCGTTGTTTGGGATACCTTGCTCGAAAGGTGATGCTTTTCTAACCTCAAGTTTCTTGAGGACATCCAGTGAGATTTATTTATCCCGTAACTAACATGTTCCTGTTACAACAATGGTGTTACAGATGAAATTGGGTACTCAGTTTGGTGCATTTTTGGATCCAGTCGCTGATAAGGTAAAAATGGCAATTTCGGGACACTCAATATATTTGTTTCAGTATAATTGTTTAGAAGAAGTTATTGGTAATTTGGTACACTATAGTCTTGATATTGTATAGAAAATATATAAAATTTAGAGATAGGGTGTTATGAGAAGATATTATCATTTTATGGAAATATGGGTGAGAGTACAACACTCTAAATTTTATGAACTATATGAATGCACCTTCTTTTGAAGGTCGTTTGCTTGAGCCTTTTTTGGAATTAGCATTTTGAAGGTGTTAGGTGATATGTTTGATTTGATCTAAAAATGGAGTTTATTTCATAATAAACCTTGAACTCTAACATGTTTCAACGATGTCACATGATCACCCGTGGTTCAAAGGCATTGAATGGGATAAGTTGTATCAAAATGAAGCTGCATTCATTCCAGAAGTTAATGATAAACTGGATAAGCAAAGCTTTGAAAAGTTTGAAGAGGTTTTCTCCATTGTCATTTGGACATCTTATCTACTAACTTTGCATTTGGTGTCCTTTTCCTTATGTTCTTGTGTGTGTGTTTTGCAGTCTGACAATCAAAATCCATCAACCACGAAAGTTGGTCCTTAGAGGAATGTTGGTATTTGCTTCTGTTAACCTTTTTTTTTGTCCACCATGTAAATAGTTTACATCGGTTTTTCACTGTCATTGATGAAGCCATATTTTGTCCATGAGAGGTCACTTTGTTTATGACACTTCAGTAATTGGTCCATTTGTGTTTCTTATGGCAAAGTTGCTTCACCTTACTGTTGGTCTTAACAAAAGCATATATACTTAATTGATGAACATGCATTAGCAACATGGTTTTGTATTTATATTTAATCTTTCCACCAAAGTAATTAGTTCCATCCTTATTCATTTGTATCAGCATTCAGAATTTCTAGTTGGTACAATGTGGTGTGCACAGATAATACTGTTCTGTTGTGACCTTGGTTAGCTAGTGACTTGTAGGAAGTCGATTTATTCCTGGTTCAGTTATTTCCTTGTGCAACTTTTATTTTTTCTTAGCCCATCGTAAGTTGCTAGACTGACAAGCATCCTTTCTATGTATATATTTGACCAAAAAACTTATTACAAGTGCATGGGCTTAATGCTTTTGTTTTTTCTGGAACATGAGAGTGTGAATAACATTCTTCTTGCCTTAGTACTTTTAATCTATTTCTCCTAGTTGGACCAAAGATTATTGTCTTTCCCATTTTACAGCATGGAGATGATAACCCTTGGGGATAAAAGAATTGGTATAAAATGCTATGCTGCTATCCTGATGAGTTGAAGGAAGTTTTTTACCCGTGGATCGACCAGGTTAGTGAAGATTCTTTTGTCTTTGCTTAGTGCTTTAGTTGGAAAATCACAGTTTTAAGAATTCCTGACACATTATGATTTGGTATAGGTCGCCCCGACTTTGGTTCCGTTGTTGAAGTTTTATTTCCATGAAGAAGTCAGTTGATGAGAAGCTTATGTAATTACTCTATCGTTTTGCATCAAAACACATCCCAATCCATGACCGGATACATCATTATATATGACAACCCTTCTATGCCATGTGTTCTAGCCAACACAGGGGCAGTATTCAATCTTTTCTTTATTTTATTGAATCTTACCTGACAGCCCTCCGTCCAATTAAACTTGTTAGTTTTCCACAATAAAATTGTTAATGGCCGAGCTATGGTCGAGAATGCATGGACGGTATTTAGTCTTTTCTTTAATTCATTGAAGCTTACATGACAGCCCTCTGGCCAATTAAACTTGTTAGTTTTCCGCAATAAATTTACTACTGGCTGAGCTATGGTCGAGAATGCTTGGACGAACTGATTGTCGTAACCGGCTAGCCCGATAGAACTTCTTACTTCTTTAGTATTCTTGGGTGGTTCCTAATTCATTATCGTATCGATTTTATTAGGGGCAACTCTAACTCCCTCGGCTGGGATGATATGACCCATAAAATTCACTTCTGGCATCCAAACCTCGCACTTGTTAAAATTTTCATAGAGCGATTGCTGCCTCAGAACACATAAAACTGGCCTCAAATATTCATCATTCTCTATTCGATTACGCGAGTATATCAAAATGCCATCTATGAACACAACCACACACTTACCGAGAAATTGTGCAATATCATGTTCGTCAGTTTCATGAAGGTTGATTGGGTGTTGGGCAATCCGAATGATACCACTATGTATTTGTAGTGTATATATCTCATTCGAATACGGTCTTGGGATATATTGATCACGGATCCTCAACTACTTATATCTGCATCGTACATCAATCTTGGAGAACACGGCTACCTAAAGTTGGTCTAATAGATCATTAATCCTCAAAAGTGGGTATCAGTTCTTGATGGTAACATTATTGAATTCTCTATAGTCAATGCACACGTGTTAGGTGCTATAATTTTTCTTAACAAAGAGGATTGGTGCACCCCAAAGCGATGTACTTGGCGGAATTAAGCCCTTTTCCAATAATTCTTATAATTGCACCTTCAACTCCCCCATCTCTACAAGCGACATTCTGTATGGTGCCTTCGAGATTGGTCTCGATCCTGGTTCAAGTTAAATACATAGGTTTGATGGAATTCGGGGCCTAAATTGAAGGCACAGCGGAAGAATTATATTGATCCAATCAATAAATCAAACCTTTAAACAAGATTGATCGAGCATTGTATATACAAATGTAATAATGAAAGTACGAGTTTAGAAATCATTCCCTCGAAGACCTTTGATTTACATTTTGATGACAAACACAATTCCAAAATTGTGAAGCTTTATGAAAATCCATAGCACTAAAATCACCATGCTCTATGTACCACGCGTTGGAAGATGACACGAAAAAATTGCAATCACCACCATTTGACCTCCAAAATCGACGGCTATTAAGTGGTAATGGTAGGATATATTTATCTTGTTCTTTTCTTATTCTCCAGAAGTGAAAGTTTTGAACAAAATAATTCATTTCTTGTTTTTCTCTCAAGAATACACATAAAAGTAAGTTATCAACCTGAAAAATTTTCTCTTCTCTCTCCCCTCTAACCTCACGGCCGAACCTCTTGCACGAAGTGGTGAATGATGAAATTAGTTTCAATGTATAAACTAAAACTTCACCTAATGCCATGATTATTCATTTAAAATATACACCAAGTGTATATAAGAATCCACCACATCTATTATGTCTTCCTAGAAGATAAGACATTATGACAAAACACCATACGATGTGGGGGGGCAGCCACCATGAGCAATAATGGGTTGGTTCATTTTAGTCCGTGAAATGAATCGTCGTGTGTCTAATGCGATAGATACAGCTTGGTACATTTCAATATTGATACAATAAATAATCAAATTAAGTAATTATGTTAAATGTAATTTCTTTAAGAAATAATATGAATTAAATTAATTACCCAGTAATTTACTTAATTCACTAGACTAGTTAAATTTATCCAATAAATTAAATTGGACATCTACTGTGCAATAATCATTAAGAGAGAATCTTCTTAATTCAATCTGTCATCTATCCTGTGCCGCGACTCTATAGGTTAATCTCAGTCGGCAATGAGACAAACCAAAGAGTGTAAGTAATACTTATCCAATCTCATGGCTCACACTGTAATCTAACTTAGAACGAATGATAAGGATCATTCCAGAACTTTTTGTTATGAATAGCGTATATGTATAAACCCTTCAATCATATGTCTTTATCAAGTATTAGGGTCCCGGCAATGTCAAACCCTACTGTTACTTGTCGCTCTGCATATGTTAGTGCAAGCCACAATCATTGAGCTCTCGTGTATCAAATAAAACTAGCTCTATAAATACTTCCTCCAAACACTTATGATCTCATTTGCCACTAACAACATATCTTGGTATTCAGTAGAGACTTCTACTTGCCCATCAAGTTGCACTTCGAAGACCCACCAACCGGTGATTGGGTCGAACTACTTTGTGACTAACTTAATGTCATAAGCACATCTCCTACTGAATCCTAACGTTAAAGGTTCATGTATACCTATCATAACATTTCAATTCAGTCATTGAATATCCCACCGTGAAATCTATATGACTGAATAGAGTTGAGTCATGTTCGAATATACTAACCCATTAACATACTTATAAACTATGCTCCCACTATCCCTTAGTGAAGACAGGCACCCTAAATGGGAAACCACACGTTATACAAGTCTTTTCTAAACTTAATGCCCAGTTAAGTGTTATCGACTTGTGAACCAGTTAAGCATTAGGCCCTAAACAATTCCAATGTCAATCTCCTTATCTCATAAGGAGTGGAATATTCACTCTCAAATACAGAGACTATTATTCTATATATCAAATCATGATTCAAATGTTATACAATAATATCGCAATAATAAATGCCTTTTACGAGTGATGTTCATAATTACAATACAATGCTCACTCTCTAATCCTCTGAGCGGCATTCGAGCGCATATTCCCAATAATCTCCCACTTGCACTCAATGCCTCAAACTATGGTATCTAATACCCATACTCTCCTAATGGTGCTCTAAGACCATCTGAGACAGTGGCTTGGTCAGTAGATCAGGAACATTGCTGTGTCTACTCTTTATAGTGTAATATTTCCTTTCTTAACCATTTTTTAATGAAAAAATGATATCTTCTCTCAATATATTTGGTATTGAGGTAAGACTTAGGCTCCTTATCCTTCGCAAAAGCTCCACCGTTGTCGCTGAACAATGTTATGGGTAGTTTTGCATCAGGGACCACTTGAAGTTCTTCGGTAAACTTCTTAATCCAAATTGCTTCCTTTACAGCTTTTGCAGCTACTTGATATTAGGCTTGACGTATGGGAATAGCAGTCGCGCTTTTCTATACATTTCTCCAAGCTACTTGTCCACCATTCAGAGTAAAGATATACCCTAAAATGGACATCTTATCATCCATGTCTCCGGAAAAATCCGAGCTCGTGTTACCCCCCACTTTTGGTTCTCAACCGCTGTATGTAATAACCAAGTCTTTACTCCTTCAAAGGTATTTAGGAATGTTCTTTATAGCAGTCTAATGTTCCTGGCATAGATTTGACTGATACCGACTTAGCATGCTAACAGCATAAGTAATGTTCGGTCTTGTACAAATCATAGCGTACATGAGGCTACCCACTGCCGAAGCATACGGTACCTTAATCATTTCTTTCTTATCGTTCTCACTTTGAGGACACATAGCTAAGGAAATTTTTATACCATGTCGCATATGCAGGAACCCTCTTTTATAAACATCCATCTTAAATCGCTTTATGAACTCATCCTCAAGAAAGTGTACTTTTAAAGTAATAATAATCCTATGATCTTCGTGCATGTCGAATAGATATCCCATGGAATCCCTTGGGTACTCAATTAAATGTCCCTTCACAGACCTAGATTCTAACTTCTCTACTTTAATCTTCATGACATAAGCAGGACATTCCCAAATCCTAATATGATTAAGACTTAGCTACCTATCACTTCACCTCTCATGTGGAGTCTTAGGAATGGATTTAGAAGCACATTTTGTCAAGATATGTGCAAAGGTAAGGAGTGCGCAACCCGACAGGTAAATTGGTAGATCATTGTAGTTAAGCAATGAATGAACCATGTCCAACAAGGTTCAGTTTCTTCTTTCTGACACACCAAGTAAGTTGTGACACTATTCCTAGTTCTTTCAAGAACTCATAAAACTCGTTACTCATACACTCACCACCTCGGTACGACTGAAGTGCTTTAATATGGTCACCTGTTTCCTTTTCAACTATGGCCTTAAATCCCTTGAATTTTTCAAGGGCTTCGGATTTATGTTTCATTAACTACAGGAACCCATACCTAGTATGGTCATCAGTGTATGTAATAATACTGAAAACTATCTCGTGCCACTTTAAAAGGGCTATACACGTCGGTATGTATTAATCTAATCTTTTCAGCGGCTCTTCCAAAGGGTGACTTAGTCATTTTGCCTTGAAGGCAATATTCACATGTTTGATAGGGATCCGATCCCAATGGACCCATGAGCCTATCTTTTTTCATTTTGTAAACCTTGGTCTAAATAATATGACCAAGTCTAAGATGTCATTTAAGTGCTTGGTTAGTTTCATCCCTGTCATGCTTCCTAACTATAGTATTCGCAGTAGTTATATTCTTTAGATTTACATGGTATAAATCATTTAATAATGTCACAGTACCAGAAATTTATTTCTAAAATGAATGTGAAAAGATTTGTCTCCAATGAAGAATTAAAATCCCTTACAGTCCATGACCGAAATTGTCACAATATTTTTATGCCCCTTGGGCAAAACAAGTACATCTTCCAAAGTAAGACCAAAGCCAGATTCTAAATCCAGTATCAGTGGTCCAACGTCAGTAGATTCAACAATATGCTCGCTCCCACCGTTACCGTCACTTCTCCAGCTCCAAGCTTTCTACTTCATTCCGGATCCGGATTCATTGTATAAATGTAAGAACTCGCACCAGAAAAAGTGTCCAAGAAGTAGAATATATAGTTACAGAACAATCTATCTCGAAAACTAATAGTTTCGTACCTCGAGTAGAATTGCAGTCACGTTTTAGACAGTACCTCCTTCAGTGACGTAGCTCTCCACAGTTGAGGCATACATCTATTTTCTGTTGGGTTTTACATGTATCTAATACATCGTATTTGAGCAAAAACGCAATGGAATAAATATCAGAAAATTCAAGATAAGTATCTTCATGCAGTAATTTAATTGATTTTATGAAAAGTTCGTTGAATTACCTTAATGCAAAGAACGGGTCTAAATCCAGACCAAAAGCTGATGAAAATCACGTTCATCTTTCGGTGATCCACACACGAACACTTTGCACAAGCCGGATTACTAGATCCTTGTGAATAATATTGATAAATAGTACAACAGATAATTCCTTGATAGAAGGATTTTACTGTTGATCAAGATCAATTAAGGGAAGATTACGGGATGACCAAACTGGGACTTCTTGGATAGACGGTCGATTTGAGATATGGGAGGTGTCGATTTTCTCCTCTTGTTTCTTATGATAGCTCCGTGTCTAAAACCCTTTATTTATACCAAGTAAACCCTAGAGTTAAAACTCTAGTATTTGCTTAGTACCCTTCAACTCATTAAATAATACAATATACATAATATCATATATTATATATACTTATTATTTAATCCTATAATAAAAATAATATTCAATATTATATTTACTATTCCCAGTTGAGATAATTAAATAATATAATATATAATATCGTATATTACACATTACTCATTATTTAATTTCTTTAATAAATATAATATCTAATATTATATCTATTAATTATTCTTACTTGTTTTTATTGTCGCATGTGTAACCCAAAAGGCTTATATTATATTGGATACCTTAGTGAATGATAAATCAAGCGGTCCGAGCAAGACATTATGACTATCCAAATAATAAGTTCATAGTCATTAATGACATTAATTTAAGCATGACTATTGTGAAAAGGTCTCATCATAGTCAACACCATAAGTCTATCTATAACCTTTTGCAACTAGTCTAGCATTATAGGCTTGCAGATTTTCATCCATGTACTTCTTGTTTTTGAATACCCATTTGCACTCAATGGTTTTAACACCCTCATGTGGATCTATCAAGTTCCAAACTTGATTGTCGGACTTGGAACACATCTATGACTTGATGGTCTCTAGCTATTCCTCAGACTCTGGTCGTGAAACATCTTCTTTATAGGTACTAGGCTCATCATCTATGAGCGATGAGTCATCATCCTCGTCACGAGATACCCATATCTCTCAAGTTCACGTCGCACCCTATCATGTCTGCGAGGAACTTGTGTACTTTAAACTGGCTCCTCAACTAATTGGTGAGCCTATTTAGTTTCCACCGGTGAAGCAATGTCTTCTAGTGTTTCTCGAGTTTCCTCGAGTATTAGTTTTCTCCCATTCTCTCTTTTAGAAATAAATTCTCTATCTAAGAAGACAGCATTTTAAGCAACAAACACTTTATTCTCTGTGGGCTTATAAAAGTATTATCCTTTAGTTTCCTTGGGATATCCCATAAATAAACACCTTTCAGATCTGGCCACCAATTTGTCAAACACTGGCGTCTTAAGAATTGTTTGCAAACCTGGATCTTTAGAAAAGACAAGTTTGGTCTCTTACCAGTCCATTTCTCAAATGGTGTCTTTTCAATTGGTTTATATGGAACATGGTTAAAGGTGAATGCTGGTGTTTCTAAGGCGTGGCCCCAAACGGACATTATGTTCTCCCAAATAATATACCTTATTAAATGATAAATCATAAGCGGTCTCGGGCAAGACATTATGACTACCTAAATAATATAAGTTTATAAATCATTTAACGTGTCAAATCCCTTTGTCACGCGATATCATATTTGAACTAATTCATGAAAATTGTCATACTTATTATGTTCAAATGCTTTCTAAATCTTAAGTAGACTGTTGAATCAAATAACTCTTTATTTGAACATGGCCATGTATTTACTTCAGTCCTACTTATCTAGGGGTCTAGCAGATATATCTCTTTCGAAAGAGAGGGACAATTTCCCATCTTGATTATTCATTGCCCTCTACATGAATCCACTAATCCCGATCGCTAACTTTATGATCACCATGTTTCAGATGACGTTGGATTACGCCATGGCATAGTAGTTATCATGTTGGACTCTGTGATAATCTCAAGTTCAATGATTCATTGACATAGTGTTATATTGATATTCACTTATGACATTTCCATGGAATGATCTCAATGCAGGTTTATCCAATACCCATAAGTTTGATATGTACCATGTGCATAATCATCCGATGATTATCAATCAAACTTATACTAGTATATTAATCACTTGAGTCTTCACTCTATGTGATTGGACCAGGGATATATGAATAATCTTACTATTCG
Source organism: Orobanche coerulescens (assembly GCA_033398695.1). Lineage (NCBI taxonomy): Eukaryota > Viridiplantae > Streptophyta > Magnoliopsida > Lamiales > Orobanchaceae > Orobanche > Orobanche coerulescens. Next base: position 87,567,394 of record CM065804.1, on the reverse strand, counting down.
TGAATAACTATTATTCGATTATAACAATATTAAAACATGCACACATTAAAATAATCAACGAGAAATAGATATTATCAAATAACTTTGTTTAAATGTGATAATTACAAATCTAGGCACATCCAACTTTTTCTTCGCCACCTTACTCTTAGGAACCATTGGAGCCTTGTCCTTAACCTTATCGATCTTGTCTTTGGGACCAAATTGATTCTTATCATATCTCTTCTTATTCTTAAACCTCTAAGGCCGAGAAGAGATAATAAGTGCAGCCTATTTTTCCTTTATCTTCATTTGAGACTGGGAAGTCGTCAATTCGGTCATTAGCCCAGCTAAGTTACATGCAATCTCATTGCATTTGAAGTTTATGACAAATTGAGAAAAAAGTCAGGAAGCGACTGCATGATAAGGTTTGTTTGGAGAGAGGCATACATCTGAAAATCGAGAGATTGTAATCTCTCAACCATCAAGATCATTTTGAGTATGTGGTCTCCAACTTTTTCTCCTTCCTTTATCCCCTAATAATTACTTGGATATCTCATATCTAGCAGTTCGACTATGCTCTCCATATAGCTCAGTCACTAAGATGGCACTCGAAGATGTGATCTTTTCGTGGGCACGATGAAGCTCATTATACATGGAGCCTAATATGTACACATGCACTCTAATGTTGTCTTTTACCGATTTCTCATGGACGTCGACTTCTACCTGATTGGCTCAGGTTCTTACTTAGGATGTCCCTTCCAAGATGTTTCCATCACGAGAACAATCCTCAAGTTCCACAATGAGCCCACAAAGTTTAGACCAGTCAGAATGTTCTTTTTGAGTAATATTGCTAGCGTGTTCAACGTCACTTTGTGTAATACCCGTACTTTTTGTAAATCTTTTACTCTTGTGCTTTGTAATTTTTACGCTCGTATAAGTGTTTGGTAAGCTTATATTGATCTTGGAACTCTTGCCAATTGGATTTACCCCTTTTCTTGTTCGGATCGTCGCTGTTTTCGGATCCTTGATGCGATTATACTACCTTCGTGTAATGGGTAGCGCACGCTACGCACACCTTGTAGCGCATGCTAATTTAGTGAGGGTAGCGCACGCTATCCATTATAATTAGCGCACGCTACTAATGTATTGGAGGCGGACAGTCCAGTAGCTACTGGACTGGAAAAGGGAATTTCTAGCGTACGCTAGGTGTGACTGGTAGCGTACGCTAGATTTTGGTGGTAGCGCACGCTACGTTACTAGAGTAACGTGCGCTAAAGAGAGCAGAGCTGGGATGAGGTTCGACCGGGCACCGACTACCGTGTAGCGACGCTATTAGAAATAATTAGCGCACGCTAATTGAAGCCACTAGCGCACGCTATGAGCAGGTGTTAGCGTACGCTAACGGAGCTGGCAGAGGCTACTGGATTGCCTGGTGAGTCCGATAGCGCGCGCTATTTTTCATGGCTAGCGCACGCTAGTCCCTATTTAGTATAAATAGGACATTTCCGTTCCCAAATCGTCATTTCTTCCTACCTTCACCTCATTGGGCGATTCTAGGCGATTCCGGGCGATTTGTGAGGAGTTCTTCGAGATGCAATTATCTAGCAACATCTTTGAGTTTCTAGTTCGGATTTATCAAGGTTTAATCCTCTCCACCGCTCCAAATCAAGGTAAAATTCTCACAACCCTAGATTTTGGGGATTTGGGGATTTTCCATCCGATTTCTTCGATCCAGCTTGTTGTTATGTTAGAATATATCGATTACGAGTTATCTACCTTGGATACATGTTTTCCTATGGATTTAATGGTGTATTTCTGGAGTTCTTGAGTGTTTGGGATATTTGACTTGCGATTCACTATCCAAGAGAATTATTCCCGGAACACATGTATCGGGGTAGTAAATTCGGGTGATTCCAACTTATTTTCATACCGATGGGGTTTTGATAATTGAATTACGAACTTGTCTAGGTTCGGAGTTGTCGAATCCTTCGATCTTGGTACCTTGTCGTTCGTACCCTCTCCTCTCGATTCCAGGCAAGTGATTCTTGTGAAAGTTATGTTCTTAAATATGAAAAGTAATGCATGTGATTGTGAGAGTTGCTTTCGTTCACTCCGAGAGGACCCGACGGGGTCGAGGAGGGTTCCGCTTATGTCGGTTCCGTGAACATTTGGGTTAGCCACTCCGAGATGATCCGACGGGGTCGAGGAGGGATTCGCGCATTGTCGAGTCCACGGTTAATCAAGAGATATCATCATTTCTAAATATGTTTGGATAACTGCATTTTCCGGAAAATCATTATCATGGCTTTGAATTGGTGCATATGCTTTTATGTATAAGACTTGACATTTCACTTGTAATACTTGCCCTAACCCCTCTCGTTTGGGAAAAATTTACTTTTGTGTTTTTCAGGTCCTAAGGAACCATACGAGCGAGCGCCGGGACGATACGATGAGTATGGCGAGGCGTGATACTGTGGCTAGTTGTGTTCTACTTTGTTTGGTCGTTGTTCTCTTCGGTCCATTTTATCCTTGTAATAATAAGTGGTACTCGAGTACTTTAGGAAAGTCCTTTTCCATTGTCGTGCAACTTCTTGTATTTCTTCATGGTATTGTTTGCCCGTGGTTGAACTTCCTTGTTTGTATCGAGTTTATTGATTCCCAAGTGGATTTTATTAAATTTAATACGTTGTGAGTGAGATAAGCCTAGGGAATCCCAGGTCGGGATTTACGCCGCTGTGATATTCTCCGAATATCTCGGGGGGTGTTACAGAATTTGGTATCAGAGCTTAGGTTTATGGATACCTAGGCTGTCGGATTGCTGGGTCTAAATGTACTATTCCAAGGTCACAGTATCATCACAACTGGCCATCTCGCATTTACCGGTACTCGTAATTTCCCTATCTTATTTACCCTCTTCATTCACTCACTATCATTCGATTATGGGACATGAGAAGTCCATATTCTAGATGGCATTGCTTCGAGCTATTCTTATGATTTTACTTACATTTTTTCTTTAGAATGTCAACTGGTAGAGGACGTGGACGCGGCCGTGGTCGTGGCCGAGGGCGTGGCGCAGGGCAGAGCGGCCATGTCCTCGGCTCGGTAGAAGGCTCGCCTACGCCTAGCTTGTCGGACTCTATTCACCCTAGCACCGGTAGTCATCGAACCGTCACCGGCCTCTGGGAACTTCTACAGGAGCCAACCGATGTGGGTGTTGCCACCATATCACAGCAAAGTGGCGAACCAAATGGCTCTTTAACCTGTGCGGTACACTTAACCAACCACCTCTGTTACTAACACTGAGAAGTGGTTACAAGATGTTATTCGTATGCGCCTCCCAATTTATTGGTGCAAATGATCCGATCGGCCGGGAAGATTGATTAATGAGATGAATAAAGTTTTCATGACCGTGAATTGTTCAGAGGCACGTAAGGTGCCGCTGCCCAAGACTTCCTATCAAGGGATGCGGCTAGCCGGTGGCAAGTCTGTTGCACCTCGTGATCGTGAGGTTTCATGGGACGAGTTTAAGGAATTGATGGAGGCCGAGTTCGCCTGGCCTGCTCAGAGGCCAGATTCGAGTCTTTTATGAAGCTAAACCCTGGATGTCCCCGTATCTCGTGCAATCATTGAATACAACCGTCAACTCAACCATGTGAAAATCAAGTGAAGGAAGAGAGAGATAGAATTCGTCACTTTGACATGCGAATGAAGCCAAAAGTTCGGCACTATATGTCGGGCTTCGCTTGCCACATTGAAGGAGTATCAAGATAGGGCACTAGCCTATGATATGTCCTTCACTACTACCGAAACGACAAGTGAGAGTAAGAAGCACAAGACCACCGGAAAGTTTTCTAGCGGTAGAGGTGGCAACCAATGGGATCGCAATGGCAAGCTATACAACTAAAGGGTCTTCCTGCATCGGAGGTAAATAGAATTTCGAGCTAGTGCTAATGCGCCCAACCGGGTTGTGACATGTTTTAATTGTGATGCAGGCCATATTAATCGTGATTGTGGTCTACCCCCATTGAAGTGTTTTAATTGCGGCCAGAAGGCCACAGAGCCATGTACTGTACGGAAGAAGAAACCCCACTTGAACTCGTGCAATGTACCCTACGCCCGGAGAACCGAGTGTTAATCGAAGTCATCTACGGGTCAACCATCCTGCAGTTACGGTCGAGGCAGAGGCCGTGGTCACCTGTTAGAGGGGAGCTCCTGCTGGGTTCGGTGCAACCTCGTGTCTATGAGATGAGGAAAGCCGGAGATCCAGAGGCTACCGTGGCGGCAGTATCATTTCTCTTTTGTCTCATCCAGTTAGAGTGCTTTTTGATTCCGGTGCTTCTCATTCGTTCATCTGTTTGGATTGTGTACGTCGATTGGATATTGAGGGCTTGTCCCCTTGTGAGTCCTTTGTGGTTAAGTTGCCCAGTGGTGATAGAATCGTGGGAGACAAGGAAGTTAGAGATTGTCCGGTGTTAATCGCTGAGAGAGTGTGGTTTTCGAATTTGATAGTCGTAGACATTGTTGATGAAGATCTAATCCTCGGTGACGATTGGCTTGATAGACACGGTGCGGTAATGAATTATCGCACGAAGATCATATCAATGTTAGCCAAAGACGGTACCGAACACCATTTTGCGGGGTACAAGAGGGGATGTCAGAAATTTTTGATTAGTGCCTTGAAGGTGACAAAACTTATTAGAAAGGGCTGTGTTGGGTATTGGTGTTATGCCATGAAAGTCGAAGATGGGAAAATTGAACTTCCCTTGATTCCTGTTGTAAGTGATTTTCCGGATGTTTTCCCAGACGAATTACCGGGACTACCACCGGGGCGGGAAGTTGAATTTACAATTGATTTGGAGTCAGGAGCAACCCCGATTTCTAAGGCACCGTATCGTATGGCACCTTCAGAAATGCAAGAGTTGAAGAAACAACTGGGAGAGTTGTTGGATAAAGGGTATATTAGACCCAGTGCCTCGCCATGGGGTGCACCGGTCTTGTTCGTAAGGAAGAAAGATGGTTCACTACGTTTGTGTATTGATTATCAGGAACTGAACAAAGTGACCATTAAGAATAAATACCCTTTGCCGCGTATCGATGATTTGTTTGATCAATTGCAGGGAGCCGCGGTGTTCTCGAAAATTGATTTGAGGTCCGGTTACTATCAGCTTCGCATTAAGGAATCCGATGTTCCTAAAACTGCTTTCCGTACGAGGTATGGACACTATGAGTTTGTGGTTATGCCTTTTGGGTTAACCAACGCACCGGTGATATTTATGCAATTGATGAATAAAGTATTTATTGAACATCTTGATAATTGTGTAGTCGTTTTTATCGACGATATTTTGGTTTACTCTTGAGATGAAGAGGAACACGCTCGGCATTTGCGATTGGTGCTGGAGATTTTGAGGACTCAGCACCTCTATGCAAAGTTTTCTAAGTGTGAATTCTGGCTGAAGGAAGTCATGTTTCTCGGACATGTGATTTCAGCGGAAGGGGTTCGGGTAGATCCCCAGAAAATTGAGGCAGTGTTAGATTGGGCTCCACCCAGGAACGTGAAGGAGGTTCGTAGCTTTTTGGGTCTGGCCGGATACTACCGGAGGTTCGTCGAGGGGTTCTCCAAACTTGCTCGACCACTTACTCAATTACTCCAGAAGTCCGAAAGGTTCGAATGGAATGAAGAGAGACAACAGAGTTTCGAAGAGCTGAAAAGGCGCCTGACTACCGCGCCGGTTTTAGCCCTACCTCAGGGAGTCGGTGGGTATTCAGTTTATTGTGACGCATCAGGACAAGGACTTGGGTGTGTACTTTTGCAGCATGATAAGACGATTGCCTATGCTTCACGGCAACTTAAACCGTATGAGCTGAATTATCCTACCCATGATTTGGAATTAGCTGTTGTAGTGTTTGCACTGAAGATCTGGCGTCACTATTTGTACGGTTCTTCATGTCGAATTTATACCGACCACAAGAGCCTAAAGTATATTTTTAGCCAGAAAGAGCTGAATATGAGACAACGACGTTGGTTAGAGCTGATAAAGGATTATGATCTGGAAATCCTGTACCATCCAGAAAGGCTAACATTGTAGCCGATGCGTTGAGCCGAAGTCGATATCTCTTCGATGCTTGAGGCCCTTACGCCTCAAGTTAAGATCAGACGGAGTTAATTGAGCAGGAGTCAAGCACGGATCCAACGGGTTCAGGTTCGATGTGTACTCTTGAGGCTATTCCGTCTTGATCGACGACGCTGGGAAAACAGGAGAATGACCCAATGCTTGTTCAATCAAGGCGGACGTGGAAAAGGGAAAGCCCTGGTTTTATGATCCACGAGGATGGCATCTTGAAATTTCAAGGTAGGATTTGTGTTCGAATGACTCGTAGCCGAGACAGAATACTCCGAGAAGCCCATGCTACACCTTACTTGATCCATCCTGGGACGAGTAAGATGTACAAGGATCTTAAAAGGAGTTTTTGGTGGAATAATATGAGGAGAGATGTCATCGAGTTTGTGTCAAGGTTTTTGACATGTCAACAAGTCAAAATTGAGCATCAACGGCCGGCCGGGCTGTTGAAACCTCTCCCTATTCCCGAATGGAAATGGGAGGATATTACCATGGATTTCATCACCGGGATGCCGAGGACTAAGTCGGGGATGAATATGATTTGGGTGGTTGTTGACCGATTGACTAAGTCGGCACATTTTCTTGGCATTAAGGACACGTGGGGACCGGAGCGATTATCCCGGATTTTTATATCGGAGATTGTGATATTACACGGTACGCCAAAGTCTATTGTTTCCGATCGTGATGGCCGTTTCGTGTCGCATTTTTGGAAGGCGGTCCATCAAGCCTTGGGCACCGAATTGAGGTTGAGTACTTCCTTCCACCTCGCCCGACGGTCGACCGAGCGGACGATCCGCATATTGGAAGATATGCTGAGGGCGTGTGCCCTGATTGGAGTACCGATTGGGAAATACACCTACCTTTGATCGAGTTCACTTACAATAATAGCTGGCACGCATCGATCAAGATGGCACCTTTTGAGGCATTGTATGGTAGGCGGTGTAGATCTCCACTTTGTTGGGATGAAGCTTCAGATTTAGTGGGGACGGAACCCGATATGTTGATGGAAACTAAAGAGAAGATTTCCATCATCCGAGACCGACTATTAACCGCTCAGAGTCGACAAAAATCCTACGCTGACAATCGTCGTCGGACCTTGGAATTTGATGTGGGTGATCATGTCCTACTCAAAGTATCACCGATTAGAGGAGTCTTCAGGTTCGGAAAAAGGGGCAAACTTAGTCCGAGATATATTGGACCTTTTGAGATTCTCGACAGAATTGGGGAACTGGCCTATCGATTGGCTTTACCTCCAGCCCTTATCCATGTTCACAGTGTGTTCCATGTTTCCCAACTGAGGAGGTACTGTTGGGATTCCTCAGAAAATAAACGCAACGGAAGAATAAACGGAATCCCTAAGAGGATCGATCAAGTAACGTATATACGAAAAGAAAAATACGAAGATCAAGGAATCAAAATCCCATACCTATGATGTCTCTGAAAAACCTTCGTATGATGATGATGATGATGAAGAGCCCTTCGTTCCAAGCACCTAAAGCAAGATGCCTCTACTTCACACGCCGGAACTTGATGGAAAAATCGACAAGCTTCCTTTCTTCAAGAATGCGGCTAGGGAAGCTTGTAGGAATTTTCTCTCTCAATGTATTCTTCTTATATCTTGTCTCTAAGATCAAGATGAAGTTTTCTACCTTACTCTCTCTCTCAAATTCGTGATTATGAGTTAAAGCAAGAAGAAGTTGTCATAACTCCTTTTAAAGACTTTTATTTATAAAAAAATGAAAGTCTACCTTTAACACATGATTGAGGGTATCAAATACACCTCACATATGTCACCTAGTGACATAAAATAAGTATATAAGAGACAAGAGATGGAGGGGTGGTGGCCTTAAGGGAAATTTCCAAGAAGACGGGTCGAATTTACTCGGCTCGTAATCGATGTTCACCAAAAACGAATCCCTCGTGTACCGGATGTTCACAAATGAATCCGCTTTATTTCCAATGTGTTTGACTAATTAATTAATCCAATTAATTAATTATATCAAACACAAATATATATTTCTCTAAGAAATATAATTTATGAATTAAAGTAATCACCCAAGAACTACTTACAATTCATTAGACCGCTATTTGATTTATCCGATAAATCAAAATTAGATATCTAATATCTAATATTATAAGAGAGATTATTAATTCATATTTATCCATCAATGATCCTATTGCGCGACTCGTAGGTTCGTCTCGGCCGGCATTGGGAGGAACCAATGAGTGCGGGCAACACTTAGCCAAATTAGCGGCCGCATCAGAAACCCCGATCGAGAACGAATGAACGAATCATTCCGTAACCATTATGTCGTGAATACTATATACGATAGACCCTTCATCGATGTCCCGCCAAGTCTTCGGGTCACGGTAAAGTCAAACCTCATCGTTGACTAAACTCTATACATGTGTTAATGCAAATCAAGACCGATCGATTAATAGTGTATCTAATACGACTATATCGTAATGCTTTGCCAAAGACTTATGATCTTATTTGCCATTAACCGTATAGACATTCGCCCGCTCACTAACAGAGATAGAATCCTTTCTTGGCGACAAAGAAAGATCGCTACTCGCCCGTATAGTCCGCACTTCGAGGTCGACTCAGCAATTAAGCAAATGAGTCTAACTACTCTAATGACAAACTAAACGTCACAGACACATCTTCTACTGAACCCTCAAGTCAAAGGTCCACGTATACTATCACAACCTTTTGATTCGTCATCGACTCTTCGAGAGTGAATACCGTGTGACTGAATCGAGTATGAGTCGTGTTCGAGTATACTGGTCCCACCAATACACTTATAACTATGCTATCAAGACGTGCACACGTCCTAGCATCAGTTATACAAGTCTTATTAAAACTTAATGTCCTGTTAAGTTTTATCGACTTGCGAACTAGTTAAGCATTCGAGCTCTAAACACTTCTAGTGCCTATCTCCTTATCTCTATAAGGAGTAGAATGTTCACTCTCAAATGAAAGGACTACTATTCTATATACCAAATCACAATGCCAGTGATATACAATAATATAGAAATAATAATTGCCTTATTAAATATAATATTCATAATTACAATACAATTGCTCTCACTCTCTCATCCTCTGAGTGGCATTCGAGGGCATATTCCTAACAATCTCCCGCTTGCACTCAATGCCACAAACTATGGTATCTAATACCCATACTCTCCAGATGTCTCTCTAAGACCTTCTGAGATAGTGGCTTGGTAAGCGGATCAGCAACGTTATTTGTCGTGTCTACTCTCTGCAGTGTAACATTCCCATCCCGAACCATTTCTCTAACAAAATGATATTTTCTCGCAATATGTTTGGTGTTGTGGTGAGCCCTAGGCTCCTTAGCTCGTGCAATGCTCCGTCGTTGTCACAAAACAAAGGTCACGGGCTTCTCTCGTTAGGAACCACTTGAAGTTCCTCGGTGAACTTCTTTATCCAAAAGCTTCTTTAGCGACCTCCGTGGTCGCCCGATATTCGGCTTGACATGTGGAGATAGCAATCGAACTTTGCTTGGCACTTCTCCAAGAAATCGCCCCACCATTCGAGTAAAGATATACCCCGATGTGGACATCCGAGCATCCATGTCCCCCGAAAATCGAGTCGTATAACCCATCACTCTTAGTTCTCCACCGCCGTATGTAAGAACCAAGTCTTTAGTCCTCCTTAGGTACTTAAGAATGTTCTTTACAAGCAGCCCAATGTTCCCGCCTGGATTTGATCGAAACCGACTTACTACGCTCACAAAGATAGGCAATGTCCGGTCTAGTGCAAATCATTGCATACATAAGGCTACCTATCTGAAGCATAAGGTACCTTGCTCATTTCCTTTCTATCTTCCTCACTTTGAGGACACATCTCTAAGGAAAGTTTTGCACCATGTTGCATAGGTAGAAACCCTCTTTTAGAATCTTCCATCCTAAATCGCCAGTGATCTTTTCTATGTAGAGGGCTTGGGAAAGACCTAACATTCTTTTCGCTCTATCCCAGAGAGACGAATACCTGAATATAGGTAGCTTCTCCCAAGTCTTTCATTGAGAACTCTTTAGAAAGCCAAGCTTTCACGTAATCGAGCATTCCTACGTCATTTCCTATAAGTAGAATGTCATCTACATATAGTATTAAGAACGCAATTTTGCTCCCACTAACCTTCTTGTAAATACAGGCTCTTCTTCGCTTTGGACAAAATCAAACTCTTTGACTGCCTCGTTAAAACGAAGATTCCAACTCCGTGAAGCTTGCTTCACTCCATAAATGGCACGCTGAAGTTTGCATACTTTATGAATATTGGTTTGAGATATGAATCCCTTAGTCGTTCCATATAAATCTCCTCCTCGAGGAATCCATTTAGGAATGCCGCTTTCACATCCATTTGCCATATTTCATAATCTAAGTGGGCTGCTATAGCAAGCATCATGCGAATAGACTTAATCATAGCTACAAAGTAGAAGGTCTCAAGTAATCGATTCCTTCTCTTTGGGAATAACCCTTTGCCACAAGCCCGGCCTTATAGGTATCAACCTTGCCATCTCCATCCTTTCTCTTATAGATCCATTTGTTTCCAATAGGCACTATGCCTTTAGGACGATCTACTAAAGTCCAGACACTGATTAGCATGCATTGAGTCTATCTCACTTCCATAGCTTCTTGCCATTTGGTGGGGTCAACGTCTACCATCGCTTGGTCGTATGTAGAAGGATCTTTCTCTTGACTACTTTCTGTCATCTCATGGACACCTAGCCTCTTGATGCAGATAGCCATACCTCTCCGGTAATTGAGAAATTCTACTAGACTTGCGAGGTTGTATTTGTATTTGAAGGTTCGGTTCTTGTATCTTGCATAGGTGTCTCATTTGGTGTTTCTTTTATTTCTTCCAAAGAAATATTTCTACCGCCTCCTTCCCGAATAAACCGATCTTCCAGAAGTGTGCTTGTATAGCAACGATGATCCTATGATCTTCGTGCATGTAGAATAGATATCCCATGGAATCCTGGATATCCTATGAAACGACCTTTCATGCACCTAGTTTCCAATTTCTCTACTTTAGTCTTCTTGACATAAGGTGGCATCCCCAAATCCTAATGTGATTAAGACTTGGTTTCCTACCTCTCCACATCTCATGGGAGTCTTAGGAACGGATTTGGAAGGACATCTGCTCAAGATATGCACAGCAAGAAGTGAGCGCGTAACCCCACGTATAAATCGGTAGATCAAGATAGTTAAGCATGGAGCGAACCATGTCCAACAAGGTTCGGTTCCTTCTTTCGATACACCATTTAATTGTGGAGTAGCCGGAGGTGTGAATTGTGACACTATTCCTAGTTCTTTTAAGAACTCATCAAATTCGGTACTCATGTACTCACCACCCCGGCCTGATCAAGAGTCTTAACACGGTTACTGCTTTGATTTTCAACTAGGGCTTTAAATTCCTTGAATTTATCAAAAGCTTCGACTTATGTTTCATTAAGTACACGAATCCATACCGTATGGTCATCGTAAATGTAATGAAATCAAAGCCGCCTCGTGCCACTTCAAAAGGGCCACAGACGCGGTGATGGATCAATCCAAGTTTTTCAGCTCTTTCAAAAGTCCTCGCGAAGGGTAACTTAGTCATTTTGCCTTGAAGGCAAGATTCACAAGTTGGATAGGATCTCGATCCCAATGGACCCGTAAGCCCATCTTTCTCCATTTTATGAACCTTGGTCCGACCGATATGACCAAGTCTAAGATGCCACTTAAGTGCTTGGTTCTGCTTCATCCCTACCACGCTTCCTAGTTATAGTGTTCACAGGTTGTCTTATTCTTTAAATTTAAATGGTATAAACCATTTAATAATGTAGCAAGACAACCAATTTATTTCGAAATAAATACGACAGACCCATCTCCAATAAAGAAGTGAAATCCCTTTCGGTCCATGACCTAATTGATACAATATTCTTGTGCCCCTTGGGCAAAACAAGTACATCATCTAAAGTGAGAATAAAACCAGATTCTAAATCCAACATAAGGGATCCGATATCGAAGCCTCGACACTATGCCCACTTCCGACGGTGACCATCACCTCCCCGAATCCAGCCTTCCTACTGCTCCGCATCCCGATTCATTGTACAAATGTGAGAACTCGCACCGGAATCAAGTATCCAAGAAGTAGAATATACGCTGAGTAACAATTTGTTTCTAAAACTAATAGTTCCGCACCAAGGCGCATTATGGTCAAGCTTTGGACAATACCTCTTTCAAAGGGCCTAGCTCACCGCAGCTTGAGGCATACATCCGCTTTCTTGGCCCCTTTGCTCTTTTGAACCATTGGGGCCTTGCCCTTCCCTTGTCGATCTTGGCTATCGGACCTAATCGCTTCTTGTTCTTTTTCTTCTTATTCTTGACTTCCAAGTCTTAGAAGAAATCACAAGTGCAGCCTTCCTTTCCTTTGTCTTCATCCGAGACTGGCAATGTCGCTTGTTCATTAGCCCAGCTAAGTTACATGCAATCTCATTGCAATTGAAGTTCATGACAAATTGGGAAAAGGAGTCGAAGTGACTGCAGGATAAGGTCACTTTGGAGAGATGCATGCATCCGAAAATCAAGAGCTTCCAATCTCTCAATCATCGAGATCATCTTGAGGACATGGTCCCCAACCTTCTCTCCTTCCTTCATCCCGGCGCCGAATAATTGCTTTGATATCTCATATCTAGCAGCTCGCTATGCTCTCCATAAAGCTCGGCCAGTGCGCTAAGATGGCTCGTGAAGACGCCATCTTTTCATGGGCACGTTGAAGCTCATTGGTCATTGAGCCTAACATGTACCCTCGCACTCTTATGTCGCCTTTACCCATTTCTCATGGGCATCGACATCTTCCCGATTGGCTCGGGTTCTTGCAGAGAGCCGGGATGTCCGCCTCCAAGACGTATCCCAAAGATTTCCATAGTTAGGACAATCCTCAAGTTCCGGCCACCCACATAGTTCGGACCGGTCAGACGTTCTTTTCAAGTAGTATAGCGAGTGGGTTCATTGTCATATTGAGAGTTTTGTTAATCAGAGAATAATTTGAGATTTGTTAGTGATTGTTTAATTATGATCCGAGTAAAGAATTTAAGGACTTTCTTTATTCATAACTCGGCTCCCACTATTTTATCGGCATTTACACACTCCCATGTTAAATCCTAAGTCTTGGGTGACTTCATAGTGGTGATCGATTTCTTTACAAAGTTTAATAGAGGGCAACCCATACGGTTTATATTCTATTATTCTTTATAAAGTGGTGTCTAATACCAACCCATCTAATGGATGATTCGATCTTCTTACCCCTAGTTCACTTGCCCTCAACCCATTCGGTTTCTATGGCTCGAACTATCTAAGTTTAAACCGTCAACTCCTATTAGTCCGACAATTGAATCTTACCCGCAACCCAAACGGTTTATATGGGTTTGATTTGTCACAACCAAAGGCATCTAATGCACTCTAGGAATTTATCAACTTTCCCCAAAAATATTACTCCCGACATACTCTAAGAATAATATTCCGGTTTAGATTTCAATTTTCCATGAGTTTGACGGAGGGTAGGAAACCTCGTAACCTTTATAACTTAGTGTTTGTAAGTGGGAGTATTAACGCGATTATATGTTACACTTTGCACATTAATCCGTTTATAAGCGCGGTTTGTGATTTGTCAATCATTCAAAATGAAAAACAATAAATAGCAACCTAGTTACTACCAACATATAGCTCATGGACTTTTTCCTAAGTATTGGGCCAAGCCAAATAACGAAAAGAAAAATACAAGATTGATTCTTCGCCTTCCAAATGGTCGCCTTCGGTCTTCGTCATAGCCATATGAATAATTACATCATTGAACAATACATCCTTTTATACATATTTTCTAGTAAAAATAAATAGGCTCAAAATGGCCTTTACAACCATATCGAATCGAAGAAATCAACAACTAAGTCCACGAGCTATATCACCATCACATAAGGCATTTAATACAACATGTAACGGTAAATAAAATTAAATAATCAATTAATATATTAATCCAATTAATATAAAAATTAATTTATTTAATTTCTACAATATTAATCAAATTAATATTTATAATCGTCATTTTAATCCGCTCAAAGTAATCCGCCAAAATAATATTCTCGTCTAATAATTTCCCTTAAAAAATATTCCAAATATTTTATTAAATCTAATTAAATCCAATTTAAATTTGGAAATTATTACAACGAAATATAAACACAAAATGGAGTCCTAAAAATCCAGATCGTGACCCACGGCCCGATTCAAAATCGGGCCGAAACCCGAAACCGGGACCGAAGTCACTCTCGCCATCGCCTCAGCCGGGCCGAGCAGCATGAGCTAGCGAAGTCACTCTCGGCCGCCAGCAAGCCCAGCAAGCCGCCGGCACTGCGTCTTCGTGCGGTATTCGTGTTTAACCCCGCTTTTTCTCATTTTTTCGACTCGCCTAAAACGAAAAAGTTTCTTAACTTCATGAAGAACTTATAAATCAACAAAAATCAAATTTTTCAGCTTTATAATTCACATAAAATAGTCGAAACTTGACTTCCTACGCACGATTAAATTTCTTCGATTATATCTATTATGATTCTAAATCATAAACATCATCAAATAACATTCCAAATGCAAAGATGATCGTATATACGATATATTTGACTCGCTCCGATACCACCGTTGGGATTCCTCGTAAAATAAACGCAACGGAAGAATAAACGGAATCCCTAAGAGGATCGATCAAGTAACGTATATACGAAAAGAAAATACGAAGATCAAGGAATCAAAATCCCATACCTATGATGTCTCAAAAACCTTCGTATGATGATGATGATGATGAAGAGCCCTTCGCTCCAAGCACCTAAAGCAAGATGCCTCTACTTCACACGCTGAACTTGATGGAAAAATCGACAAGCTTCCTTTCTTCAAGAATGCGGCTAGGAAGCTTGTAGGAATTTTTTCTCTCAATGTATTCTTCTTATATCTTGTCTCTAAGATCAAGATGAAGTTTTCTACCTTACTCTCTCTCTCAAATTCGTGATTATGAGTTAAAGCAAGAAGAAGTTGTCATAACTCCTTTTTAAAGACTTTTATTTATAAAAAAATGAAAGTCTACCTTTAACACATGATTGAGGGTATCAAATACACCTCATATGTCACCTAGTGACATAAAATAAGTATATAAGAGACAAGAGATGGAGGGTGGTGGCCTTAAGGGAAATTTCCAAGAAGACGGGTCGAATTTACTCGGCTCGTGTCTTGGATGTTCAAAAACGAATCCTCGTGTACCGGATGTTCGTCAAATGAATCCGTTTTATTTCCAATGTGTTTGGACTAATTAATTAATCCAATTAATTAATTATATCAAACACAAATATATATTTCTCTAAGAAATATAATTTATGAATTAAAGTAATCACCAAGAACTACTTACAATTCATTAGACCGCTATTTGATTTATCCGATAAATCAAAATTAGATATCTAATATCTAATATTATAAGAGAGATTATTAATTCATATTTATCCATCAATGATCCTATTGCGCGACTTCGTAGGTTCGTCTCGTACCGGCATTGGGAGGAACCAATGAGTGCGGGCAACACTTAGCCACTTAGCGGGCCGCACAGTAAACCCCGATCGAGAACGAATGAACGAATCATTCCGTAACCATTATGTCGTGAATACTATATACGTATAGACCCTTCATCGATGTCCCGGCCAAGTCTTCGGGTCACGGTAAAGTCAAACCCTACTGTTGACTAAACTCTATACATGTGTTAATGCAAATCAAGACCGACTGATTAATAGTGTATCTAATACGACTATATCGTAATGCTTTGGCCAAAGACTTATGATCTTATTTGCCATTAACCGTATAGGACATTCGCCGCTCACTAACAGAGATAGAATCCTTTCTTGGCGCACAAAGAAAGATCGCTACTCGCCCGTATAGTCCGCACTTCGAGGTCGACTCAAGAATTAAGCAAATGAGTCTAACTACTCTAATGACAAACTAAACGTCACGCACACATCTTCTACCGAACCTCAAGTCAAAGGTCCACGTATACTATCACAACCTTTGATTCGTCATCGACTCTTCGAGAGTGAATACCGTGATCAATCGAGTATGAGTCGTGTTCGAGTATACTGGTCCCACCAATACACTTATAACTATGCTATCAAGACGTGCACACGTCCTAGCATCAGTTATACAAGTCTTATTAAAACTTAATGTCCTGTTAAGTTTTATCGACTTGCGAACTAGTTAAGCATTCGAGCTCTAAACACTTCTAGTGCCTATCTCCTTATCTCTATAAGGAGTAGAATGTTCACTCTCAAATGCAAGGACTACTATTCTATATACCAAATCACAATGCCAGTGATATACAATAATATAGAAATAATAATTGCCTTATTAAATATAATATTCATAATTACAATACAATTGCTCTCACTCTCTCATCCTCTGAGTGGCATTCGAGGGCATATTCCTAACAGGTACGTCCCTGACCCAAGTCATATCATTGATTACGGGGACATCGAGATCGCAGAGGATGTCACATTTGAAGAGAAGCCAGTGAAAGTACTAGAGCATCGAGTAAAACAACTCCGGCACAAAACCATACTGTTGGTTAAAGTTCAGTGGTCACGACACGGAGTTGAGGAAGCGACGTGGGAAACCTAAGAAAGCATGCGCACTAGATACCCAGAGTTATTCATTTCTTAAGTTTCGGGACGAAACTTCATTTTAGAGGGGGAGGATGTAATACCCGTACTTTTTGTAAATCTTTTACTCTTGTGCTTTGTAATTTTTACGCTCGTATAAGTGTTTGGTAAGCTTGTATTGATCTTGGAACTCTTGCCAATTGGATTTACCCATTTTCTTGTTCGGATCGTCGCTGTTTTCGGATCCTTGATGCGATTATACTACCTTCGTGTAATGGGTAGCGCACGCTACGCACACCTTGTAGCGCACGCTAATTTAGTGAGGGTAGCGCACGCTATCCATTATAATTAGCGCACGCTACTAATGTATTGGAGGCGGACACCAAAGAGCTACCGGATCGAAAGGGAATTCCTAGCGTACGCTAGGTGTGACTGGTAGCGTACGCTAGATTTTGGTGGTAGCGCACGCTACGTTACTAGAGTAACGTGCGCTAAAGAGAGCAGAGCTGGGGACAGTAGGTTCTGGACTGGGCACTGACTACCAGGTCGCGCACGCTATTAGAAATAATTAGCGCACGCTAATTGAAGCCACTAGCACACGCTATGAGCAGGTGTTAGCGTACGGTAACGAAGCTGGCAGAGGCTACTGGATTGCCTGGTGAGTCCGATAACGCGCGCTATTTTTCATGGCTAGCGCACGCTAGTCCCTATTTAGTATAAATAGGACATTTCCGTTCCCAAATCGTCATTTCTTCCTACCTTCAGCTCATTGGGCGATTCTAGGCGATTCCGGGCGATTTGTGAGGAGTTCTTCGAGCTGCAATTATCTAGCAACATCTTTGAGTTTCTAGTTCGGATTTATCAACGTTTAATCCTCTCCACCGCTCCAAATCAAGGTAAAATTCTCACAACCCTAGATTTTCGGGATTTGGGGATTTTCCATCCGATTTCTTCGATCCAGCTTGTTGTTATGTTAGAATATATCGATTACGAGTTATCTACCTTGGATACATGTTTTCCTATGGATTTAATGGTTTATTTCTGGAGTTCTTGAGTGTTTGGGATATTTGACTTGCGATTCACTATCCAAGAGAATTATTCCCGGAACACATGTATCGGGGTAGTAAATTCGGGTGATTCCAACTTATTTTCATACCGATGGGGTTTTGATAATTGAATTACGAACTTGTCTAGGTTCGGAGTTGTCGAATCCTTCGATCTTGGTACCTTGTCGTTCGTACCCTCTCCTCTCGATTCCAGGCAATTGATTCTTATGAAAGTTATGTTCTTAAATATGAAAAGTAATGCATGTGATTGTGAGAGTTGCTTTCGTTCACTCCGAGAGGACCCGACGGGGTCGAGGAGGGTTCCGCTTATGTCGGTTCCGTGAACATTTGGGTTAGCCACTCCGAGATGATCCGACGGGGTCGAGGAGGGATTCGCGCATTGTCGAGTCCACGGTTAATCAAGAGATATCATCATTTCTAAATATGTTTGGATAACTGCATTTTCCGGAAAATCATTATCATGGCTTTGAATTGGTGCATATGCTTTTATGTATAAGACTTGACATTTCACTTGTAATACTTGCCCTAACCCCTCTCGTTTGGGGAAAATTTACTTTTGTGTTTTTCAGGTCCTAAGGAACCATAGGAGCGAGCGCCGGGACGATACGATGAGGATGGCAAGGCGTGATACTGTGGCTAGTTGTGTTCTACTTTGTTTGGTCGTTGTTCTCTTCGGTCCATTTTATCCTTGTAATAATAAGTGGTACTCGAGTACTTTAGGAAAGTCCTTTTCCATTGTCGTGCAACTTCTTGTATTTCTTCATGGTATTGTTTGCCCGTGGTTGAACTTCCTTGTTTGTATCGAGTTTATTGATTCCCAAGTGGATTTTATTAAATTTAATACGTTGTGAGTGAGATAAGCCTAGTGAATCCCAGGTCGGGATTTACGCCGCTGTGATATTCTCCGAATATCTCGGGGGGTGTTACACTTTGAGAGTTTGTTTGTTTGAATGTAGAAATTACTACTAGATTCGTTAAGTGATTATTTAATTATGAATCGAGTACATAATTTAAGGACTTTCTATATTCGTTAATATGACTCCCACTATTTTTATCGGTACTATGCACTCCCATGTGGAATCCCAAGATCATGGTTGACTTCATAGTGGTGATCGAATTCTTTGAAAAATAGATGAAAACCCATACGATTTTTAGTCTATTATTCTTTACAAAGTGGTGTCTAATACCAATCCATCTAATGAATTGTTCGATCTTCTTTTACCCCTAGTTCACTTGTCCCCAATCCATATAGTTTATATGGCTCACTAAACTATCTAAGTTTAAACTGTCAACTCCTATTAGTCTGAAATTCAGTCTTACCCGGCAACCCAAACGACTTCTAGGAATTTGTCGATCTTCCCCAAAATACTACCCCAACATACTCGGAAGAATAATATTTCGGTTTAGACTTTAATTTCTCATGAGTTTGACGGAGGATAAAAAAACCTCATAATCTTTACTCAGTGTCGATAAGAGTGGGTATTGTGCGATTAAATGTTACACTTTGCATATTAGTCTATTTATAAGTGAAGCTTGTCGGTTTCTTTATTTGTCATACTAGATGAAACCATCCACAATAGTATCAACCAACATGCAGTTCATGGACTGTTCTTAAGTACTGGGTCATCAACGACCCAGTAAAACACAAGTAATCAAATTATATGTCTTGAATCTTTATCTTCTTGGTGGTTCGCCCTCGACTCTTCATCACAACGGATAAATATATTACATCATTGAAAATTTCATCCTACATAAATTTTCTAGTAAAAAAAATTGGCTCAAAATGGCCTTTACAACCGCATCTAATAAAGATTCAAAAACTAAGTCCATGAACTACATCATCATCACATAATAAATGCAATAAATACATTAAAGTTGTCACGGCCCCACATCGGGGTTGGACAAGAACGCGACAGTTAATGTAATTAAATAACATTTTTGATAATAAATTCCACTAAAGCATGCATGTGCCAGATCTTAGCCCGGTGAAGTAAGACTGGTTATTCGATAGAAAAGCAATATTCATGAGTACAGCGGAATTATTACATCAAAATACATAAGGTTACAGAAGAAATAAGATTACAGCTTGACACAGGAATAAAAGAAACGATAATGCAGCTCCACAGTTCCTATGTCTGGTCGGCAATACTCGAGGTCAGACTTCACTTCCCGTCAGAATCTGCCTCTTTTTCCTCTTAGTCTTCTTCATCTAGTGGGGTTTTAGAAAAATCAAAGTACGTGAGAATAATGGATTCTCAGTGAGTTGGGTTTGGTTATTTTATGAATTTATATGAGCATATTTTTTTTTGAAACATAACATATTTTCTCCCACGTTTGAAAATAATATTGTTAATAAGCGGTGCAAGTTTTCAAAGTAATGCAATGGATTGTAACATGACTGTACAGTCAATCTTCGTAGATTGCTGTTAAGTATGATGATGTGCGACATCGAGCGCCTAGTGAATATTTAGCTTCGGGAGGTCGTCTATATGACTAAGTCCCTTGGCCTCCTTAGCTCCGCACAGTACTTACTCCCGATCCTGTCGAACAACAGTTAATGTCGTGATTAACGATGATCATGCGTATTATGAGATGTCAATATATTTATCTGATAATAACTAGACTTGAGTAATTTAGAGGAATTAATTCAGTCGGTTGGTGGTTAGATGGTCTCTTATGAGATTTTTAATATGTTTATATAATAATTCATAAACTTGAGAGTTCGGTACATGATACTTATACGTCCGAAAATTATGTGCTTTGTTTCGAAAAGTCCGTCATGATGTAAGGATTGACGGTCATAAATTGGATTATTTTTAGTATAATTATATGAAGTTGGATGATTCGGTACGAATGAATTATGCGTCCGAAAATTACGAACTTTATTGCAAAAAGTCTGTTATGATGTAGGAATTAAAGGTCAGAAGCTGTATGAAAGTTTTATCTTTTGGAAATTACACTTCTGCCCTCCCGAGTTTTAAGTATTATTATTTACTATTTTTACAAAAATATCGTTAAGGCGGGACGAACTGATTAGACGTCTGAAAATTAAGAATTTTATTGCGAAATATCCGTTATAATGTGAGTAATTTAAGTCGTAAGTTGCATGGGGAATTTTTCTTCCCTAAATTATGATTCTTCCCTTCCGAAATTTAAGTATTATTATTATTTTTATTTAGTTTTGTTTTATAATTTTGATTAGTTCGTTTGGATTCGTATTAACTCCGAAAATTTTGAATCCAGTTGTGTTTTGATCCTTATGACTCGTATTTTCAGATTCTGTTCAGTTTTAATTTTTATTCTTTTATAAAATACAAATTCAGCCCTTTCTTTTATCTTATTCGGTATTTTAGTATTCGGGTCATATCTTATTTATTTCTTGTCGGATTGACCTAAAATTATTGGTGTAAGCTCATTATGTTATTACGAATCCCGAAAGTACAACTCTGCTGGAAATTTTATTTTCTAAATCGTAAGTTTCTATAAATTACAGTTTTGGCTCCGAATTCTTAAAATTTACAATTCTGTCCCGACTTTCAATTTCATTGAGTTCCGATTTTGGTGAAATTTTATTTTTATTTCATTTATGACATCATAAGATAATTTTTTAAGTTACAAGTCCAGAATTAAGAGTTTTATCAATTATCCTTCAATTATTCCCCTTTAACCTATTATGTCAAGTTTAATTCGTTTAGTGAGATTTTCCCGGCAATTAACCAAACTTCTACCCTAGTACAGTATTATACTCATATAGTTTTAGGAATTTTAATTCCCAAAGGTCAACATTTGATATTTTCAACTAAGGTTTCATATATGACATAATTTGTTCACATATTCAAAGTATGTCAAATAAAAGTTCAAAAATTACCAAGATCATTACATGCATGGTAGCAAAATGTTATTTTCAGTAAAGCAATGATAATTTAAGTCATGATATTACATGCACCATAATATAATCTTAACTTGCATTATTTTTGAAAAAAGAAAAGAGTAACAATTTTTACCCACTTTATTGTTTCTTGTAGATTGAAAGGATCTCTCTTCCTCTTCCTCTACAATTCGGCCATGCATCAACACACCATGGTTGATGATATTATTTGTATGTTAGTTTCTAAGTTTAGAAAGAGGAAAAGAAAAAAAATGTTACTAAGTTCTAAGTGTGGCTCATTACTTTTTTTTTCTTCCTCCTTTCTTCTTCTTCCTTCCCTTTTTTTCCTTCTTCTCTCCTCACTTCGGCCCACTCTCTCTCTCTCTCTCTCTCTCTCTCTCTCTCTCTCTCTCACTTAAGTGCAGATTTTTTTTTGTAAGGTGAAATGAGGGAGGAGTTTTCAAGGTAGAAGTATATATAGGTGGGGTGTTAAGGTGAAGGTGTGATCAAGGCTTGCATGTAAGGGCACAAGTGTCTTGGAAAAGGTTTGAAATTGTGACAACTCAAAGTCTTCCTTTGCCATCTATTAGTATAGGCCGATTTTTATAGGTATATGTACATGTATGATGTATTTCACTTGTATTTGTTAAGTATTAGATAATATTTTTAAGTTGGGTTGGGTCATGAGTGTTTTGGGCTAGGTGTAGTATTTTAAGGTATATATATTTACTTAACTAAGTTGAATTATGTCCATTGTGTCTTCATGCCCAAAGTTTATACCACAGACCTAATAATTAAGTTGTATTTATTATCAATTTACATAGCCCATTTAAATTATGGTTTATTCTTTTATTTGTTTAATTGAAATAATAATAATAATTAGGTTGTTAAAACCTGTAGAATTTATTTAGCTAATGTGATGATGCATAAAGGGGAACTAAATTGATTTGATAGTGAAATATTGTAAAATTTTATTTTATTTATTGAAAATTAATAATTTAATCTAGTTACAAAAGATCGGGGTCTCACATCCTCCCCACCGTGGGAGAGTTTGGTCCCCAAATTCCTATTCGAATAGTTCTGGAAAATTCTTCTTCATATCATCCTCCGCTTCCCACGTGGAATCTTCTTCTCAGTCGTGGTTCTGCCATACAACGTTAACCAACGATATTTTCTTGTCTCTTAGTTCGCGTACTTATTGATCCACAATCCTGGTCGGCTTCGCGACATAAGTTAAATCCTCTTTGATCGGTGGGTCATGTGTGATGATATGTTCAGGATCCGGATGATATTTCTTCAATCTTGAGACATGAAATACATCGTGCATTCCAGCAAGATTGGTTGGTAGCTCGAGACGATATGCTAATTTCCCAATCCGTTATAGGATCGTGAAAGGTCCGACATATATGGGGCTAAACTTCCCAACTTTCTTCGAGTTGATTAATCCTTTTCGTGGCTATAATAGAAGGAATACTTTATCTCCTGTGTCAAATTACAATCCCTTCCTTCTATGGAGTGCATAACTCTTCTGTCGGCTCTGAGCAGTGTTAATTCATTCCCGAATGACCCTGACCTTATCCATGGCATCTTCTACTAGATCAACTCTCGGTATCGGGTTTTGGTTCTACTTACTCCTTCGTGTCCATCGGTCGTCAATTTCCAGATGTATTGGTGATCGACGCTTTCTACCGTATAATGCTTCATATGGGGCCATTCTGATAGTTGTCTGATAGCCGTTGTTATATGCGAACTCGGCTAAGGGTAGGTGATGACTCTAACTCTTCTGAAAACTAGTGCACATGCCGGAAACATATCTTCAAGGACTTGTATCTCTTGGATTGTCCGCCTGTCTGAGGGTGAGCTGCAGTACTGAAACTCAACGTTGTTCCAAGTTCCTGATGAAGGCTCTTCCAAAACCTTGAGATTAATCGGGGGTCACGATCTGATACAATGTCAACAGGTACTCCGTGTAGTCTAACGATTTCCCGGATATACATCCTCGCTAGCTTCTACAGACTATCATTCTTTCTTATGGGTAAGAAGTGAGCTGACTTTGTAAGTCTATCCACGACTACCCAGATTCTGTTATATCCTCCATTGGTTGTTGGTAAATCCATCATGAAGTCCATCGTGATTAGTTCCCATTTTCATTCGAGAATCTCGAGTGGCTGTTGTAATCTTGATGGTCTTTGGTGTTCAGCCCTCACTCTTTGACAGGTCAAAGACCTTGCTACGAATTCTGCTACCTCGTTCTTTATATTCACCCACCAGTAGTGTTTCTTCAGATCCTTATACATCTTGTTACCGCATGGATGGACTGTATGTCGAGAGCTGTGAGCCTCTGCTAAATTTTTTTTCTTGAGTTTGTCATTATTGAGAACACATATTCGGTGTTTGAATTTCAGTGTTCCATCTTCCAACATGCTAAATTCAGATTTCTGGCCTTGTGCGACCATTTCCTTAAGTTTACACAATTACTCGTCTTGTGTCTGTGCTTCTTGGATTTACTTTAGTAGGTCTGGCTTTATGGTCAAGTTAGCGCATAAAATGTGTGTCTTAGTCTGCCTTGGATTCCATTGGCTTAGTTCTCCCAGGGCATTCCATTCCCTTATCATGAGTCTAGCCATGCTCGCTTTCCTACTCAAAGTGTCAGCTACGACATTGGCCTTGCCTGGGTGGTGTTGGATGGTGAAGTTGTAATCTTCAAGAAGTTTTATCCATCGTCTCTGGCTTAGATTAAACTCCTTATGAGAGAACAGATATTTGAGGCTCTTGTGGTCGGTGAAGATGGTGATTTGGGTAATCCATCTCGTAGATTTTAAGTTTTCGTGATGCTTAAGCTACTCCTTTGCCGTTTTGCATCAGCACAGCTCATAATCCTTCATTTGATGCATCACTGTATAGCACAAATCCTTCGCTCCCTTCGGGAAGTGTTAGTACAGGTGCGGTGGTGAGTTTTTTTTTAGTTTCTGGAAACTCAACTCACACTTATCGTTCCATTCAAATTTGGCATGCTTCTGTGTCAGTCTTGTGAGTGGTCCTGCGAGTTTAGAAAAGTCTTTAATGAATTTGCGGTAGTAACTTATAAGCCCAAGAAAGCTCCATATCTCAGTGACTGTTTTTGTTGTCTTCCAGTCCAAAACAGTCCCCACCTTTGATAGATCTACTGCGTCTCCATCTCCAGATATTATGTGTCCTAAAAAAGATACTTCTCTTAACCAGAATTCACACTTACTGAACTTGGCGTACAATTTATGTCTCCTTAGCATTTCTAACACCAACCTCAAGTGAGTTTCATGATCCTGATCCGACTTGGAATATACGAGTATGTCGAATACTACAAAAAATTGATCCAGATATGGTTGTAATACGTGGTGCATTAAATCCATAAATTCAGTCAGCGCGTTGGTCACTCCAAAAGGCATTACCACGAAAATCATAATGACCATACCTAGTTTGAAAGGCAGTCTTAGGTATGTCATTCTCGTTGTTCCTCAATTGGTAATATCCTTGTTGAAGATCGAACTTTTAGTAAACTGTTGGTCCTTGGAGTTGGTCAAATAGCTCGTCGATCCTGGGAAGTGGATACTAGTTCGAAACAGTAATGTTGTTAAGTTCTTGATAATCGATGCACAATATTAGTGTGCCATCTTTCTTCTTTACGAATAGCACTGGTGCTCCCCAAGGAGATATGCTCGGTCGGATAAATCCAACCTCCAGCAATTTCTGCAATTGAACCTTCAGTTCTTGCAGTTCCAGTGGGGCCATTTGATACGGCGTCCTAGCCACAGGTGCCTTTCCTGGCAAGATATCAATGTTAAACTCAACTTCCCTATCAGGGGTAGGGAAGTAAGTTCCACGGGAAAAACATTAGGGTATTCTGATACTAAAGTTATAGTTTCAATTTCCATCTTGCTCTTGGGTTTGTTGATGACAAATGCTAAATATCCCATTGCTCCCTTCGTGAGAGCCCTTCTCGCCTTCGTAGATGATATGGTTGGGGCCAAGTTAACTCTAGCATTCCCATGTAGTTCTATTACTGGGTGGTCGGGTTTGCAGAATCGAACTATCTTAGAGTGGCAATCGAATTGCGCATAGTGTTTCGATAGCCCATCCATGCCAAGTATAAGGTCATACTCAAGTATAGGAAGAAGAATCAGGTCAATAGGAAAACAATGACCCTTAACTATCACTCCACAATCCCTAAATACTGAATCCGTTTCTCGGCTCGCACCCATAGGTGTGGATACTTCTAAGCTTGCGGGTAGTTATTCCATGCAGACATTCAATTTTTGTGCATAATGGAGTGCAAGAAAAGAATGTGATGATCCTGGATCTAGCAATGCATGAGCAGAGTGGTTTGATACGAGAAATGTACCTTCCACCATGTCTGTTGCGTTAGGGGGTTCTCGACCGGCTAAGGCAAAAACTCTTGATGGTGCTTTCCCCTTGTTGTCCTTGCGAGCATCTTGCTTAGCTGCATTTCTCTGTTGATCGTCGCCCAGTGTCTCCCACTTTAGGCATTCATCATCCGGATGTTAATTGTCTCTACAATGTAAGCATCTCCCCTGTTTCTTCCAGCAGTCCTTAGATTTATGTCCCATTTTATTGCAGTGGGAACATGGCGGCAGGTTATTCATAGGTCTTTTTTCTGTATTTTGTCTAGTAGTCTTGCGTTGAAATTTATGAGGTGGTCTGGATGATGGGTTGATGCAGATATCTTGAACTTCCCAATCGTGCGACCCTTCGCCTGTCCTAACTGGGTCATTCCGATTTCGATTCGGCTTGCAGCCTCGACAGCTTCGGTTATAGTCTTCACCCTCACTGGCAGCAAGCTCTGCTGTAGAGCAAACCTCAAACCTTGCGTAAACTTGTACAATATGTCCTCCTCTGTGCCTACTAGTCCTGGCGCGTACTTAGAGAGTCGATTAAACTGAGACTCGTACTGGGCAACAGTCATTGCCCCTTGCTTAAGATGGTAGAACTCGTCACGTCGAGCCTCACGAGCGGCCTGAGAGATGTATTGATCACGGAAAGCCTTTACGAAGTTCTCCAATGTTCGGTCTCATTGGTAACTCTCAACCAAGCATGAGCCGCCGACTTCAATCGAAAGGTAGCTAGTGTTAACCTCTGTTCCACTGAGTAATACAGAGTATCAAAGATGCTTTCTATCCGCTCAAGCCAGTGTTTTGCTTTATGGTCATCAGGTTCACCAAGGAAGGCAAGGGTATTGAACCGGAGAAACCATTCTAGAACGCGATCATGTGGCACAGGTGCGTTGGGGTTTGGCACAATGTGGTGTTGCAGGAAGGTCACCAATTGGGCGATTGCTTGAGCAGTGTTGTTATCCCCCCTGGAATGGATATCTATCTCCTCCGTGTGGTTCTTCGTTGTCATTGCATTGGGCACGAGGTCTTACGCATCCACGACGTTCAGCCATCTATAGTTAGTGATTATCAAAGTCAGTGTTAATTAAATGCTCGTACTCGGTTGTTGAGTATCAAGAAATATTATCGTTATGAAATATTATATTTGCAATACTATGTCATAAAACTTGTAGTGATAGATAATAAAAGGTAGATTTTTATTGCCAAGTGTTCATTATTATCGTACAAGTTGAAATTCAACACATAGTTCCATACAATACATATTGATCAAATTAAAGTAAAATAGTCCACTCAATCCTCCCCGGTCTCCATTGAGTCCTTCTCGGGGTCCTCCTCCTCAGAGCTGGATGATGTATCAATCGTCTCACTTGGTGGTGCAATCGAGAGTCTTAGAATCAGCTCCACTAGCTCTGTCATCCGTGCACGCATCGCATCTAGAAACTCTCTCTCCCGAAGATGCTCCGCGGCCAGAGTACACTCCAATGTCTTTTTCCGAGAGCTCAGCTGAGATCGATTATGCTGGAGGCTCTTGATGGTGGCCTCTCGCCTCTCAGCGTATAAATCGCGCTGGTGTAGTGCTAGCTCTAGACTCCTGCACTCCTCTCGCCCGGGACCCGAGTTCATGGAACGCCTCCTGTCTCCGCCCACGGTACAAGCTTGCCTCCTGTCTAGCTCTATCCAGCTCTCCCATTATGGTCTGAACCCGCTGCTCGAGTGTCTCAATCTGATCCTGGTGCATTAGCTTCGCTCTATACTGATCTCCCCAACTCTCTCGCCAGTAAACAGTCTGCTCTTCTAAGAGCTTGACCTTTTCGGTTAGAAGCATGAGCTCAACGACCATCTCTATTTCGGAATCCATACCTACCAAAACCAAGGTCTAAGTCAGCAACTGACAAGATTCTAATAGTAAGTAGCATCTCAGAGAGGCAACTAAATATACAGACATAAATAGGCAATTATTAAGGAGATAAGTCTTAATAATTCAATGCGGATATTTTGACATCTTTGCAAGGTTTAGATTTCGCCCCATTCGGATGGGTCGAATATTTTGAATAATCCCTTGCAATATTAGCTTTACGCTTTCCAAACGAATAATATATCTAAGTTGACTACGATGTACGTAGCAACACGGAAATTTAATTAGTTGAAATTATCCATTACTATTTCAAATGAATAGTACAGCGACTCAATTGATTTAGACAATACTGGTTGGTTACGCTCATTCTGGAAGAATAGCGAATGAATTGAAATATATCCTAATGGACTACATGAATTAGGCCTTAAGTTGGGTTCTAGAGATTCCTATCGGTAAAGGTCTTGTTGTCCAATAATATTCACTTCGTACTAGGTGGGGATTCCAACTAAGTCCGAAGAATCTTATCCTGGAAAAGCTCGATGTAAGTGTCCTTCTTACAAACCGAGCTTTGATACCACTCCTGTCACGCCCCCACACTGGGATTGGACGAAAATGCGACAGTTAACGTAATCAAATAATGTTTGTGACAATAAATTCCAGTAAAGCATGCATGTGCCAGATCTTAGCCCAGTGAACTAAGACTGGTTATTCAATAGAAAAGAAATATTCATGAGTACAATGGAATTATTACATCAAAGTATAGAAGGTTACAGGGGAAATAAGATTACTGTTTGACACATGAATAAAAGAAACGAATGAAGCTCTATAGTTCCTATGTCTTGTCGGCAATACTCGAGGTCAGACTTCACTTCCCGTCAGAATCTGCCTCTTCTTCCTCTTGGTATTCTTCATCTAATGGGGTTTTAGAAAAATCAAAATAGGGTGAGAATAATGGATTCTCATTGAATTGGGTTTGGTTAGTTTACGAATTTATATGTATATATTTTTTTGAAACGTAACATATTTTCTCCCACGTTTGAAAATAATATTGTTAATAAGTGGTACAAGTTTACAAAGTAATGCAATGAATTGCAACATGAGTGTACAGTCAATCTCCGTATATTGCTGTTGAGTATGATGATATGCGGCGTCGAGCGCCCAGTGAATATTTAGCTTCGGGAGGTCGTCTATATGACTAAGTCCCTTAACCTCTTTATAACGTCTTAGACCGTTATCAGTGTTTGGCCTTTGACTATCGCCATGGCCTTTGGTTTAATGATTGTAGCCTTGGACGTTTGTCAGACCGTCATTATAACATTGGCCTTTGAGATTATCGCTCTCATGTTTGGTGACGTGTTGTCTTATCTCTTGTCTAGGTTCGATATGTCTTTATTTTGGGCCTATGCCCAGATCATATCATAACCTATACCCGGATTTTACTACCCAGTCACCTCAGGAACACTTCGTCCTTCGGCTTCAAAGGAATAGGATACGACGGTTACTTTGCCTGGAACCACAGCCACGCTGCTCGATTCATGACTTAGACTAACTGCCCCTCAATGCGGATAGATAGAAAAGGGACTCTAGAGTTACTCGTGCGGACTCTAGCGGTAGCTTCCACCCGAAGGTCGTAGCACTTAGCTCTCCGCACAGTACTTACTCCCGATTTTGTCGAACGACATTTAATGTCGTGATTAACGACGATCATGCATATTATGAGATATCAATATTTTTATCTAATAATAACTGGACTTGAGTAATTTAAGGGAATTAATTCAGCCAGTTGGTGGTCAGATGGTCTCTTATGAGATTTTAAATATGTTTATATAATAATTCATAAACTTGATAGTTCGGTACGGAATATTTGTACGTTCGAAAATTATGTGCTTTGTTATGAAAAGTTTGTCATGATGTAAGGATTGACGGTCATAAATTTCATGAAAGTTTTACCGGTCAAAATACAATTCTGCCTTCTTTCTTTTAAATATTATTGTTATTTTTATTATAATTATATGAAGTTGGATGATTCGGTACGAATGAATTATATGTCCGAAAATTAAGAACTTTATTGCGTGAAGTACATTATGATATAGGAATTAAAGGACAGAAGCTGTATGAAAGTTTTACCTTTTGGAAATTACACTTCTACCCTCCCGAGTTTTAAGTATTATATACTATTTTTATAAAAATATCGTTAAGGCAGGACGGACTGATTAGACGTCCGAAAATTATGAATTTTATTGCGAAAAGTCCGTTATGATGTGAGAAATTTAAGTCGTAAGTTGCATGGGGATTTTGTTACCAAAAATTATGATTCTACCCTTCCAAAATTTAAATATTATTATTATTATTATTTAGTTTTGTCTTATAACTTTGATTAGTTCGTTTGGATTCGTTTTAACTCCAAAAATTATGAATCCAGTTGAGTTTTGATCCTTATGACTTGTATTTTCAAATTCTGTTCAGTTTTAATTTTTGTTCTTTTAGAAATTATAATTTCTCCCCTTTATTTTGTCTTAATCGGTATTTTAATATTTGAGTCATATCTTATTCGTTTCTTGTCGGATTGACCTCAAATTTTTGGGATAAGCAGCGACAGGAGTCCTGTGCGACAAGAAAGTCCCTCTAAAGTTGAAGGATAAATTCTATAGAGCGGCAATCCGACCTGCAATGTTGTATGGCTCCGAATGTTGGGCGATGAAGAACTCGCTTGAGAGCAAGTTGGAAGTGGCCGAAATGAGAATGTTACGTTGGTCGTGTGGTCGCACAATGTTAGATAGAATTGAGAACGGGGTTTTCAGGAATACGCTAGAAGTGGCGCCCATTTCAGCGAAAGTTAGGGAAGGGAGATTGAGATGGTTTGGCCACGTCCGCAGGAGGCAAGCATCTGCTCCGGTGAGGAGGGTCGAGAGTTTAATGGTTGTAGGGGAGAGGAGGAGAGGCAGACCGAGGAGGATGTGGGAGGAGCAACTGAGATTAGATTTGAAGGCCTTAAACCTTTCCGAGACCATGACTGTTGATAGGTTCGCTTGGAGGTGCCAGATCAGAGTTGTGGATTCTTTTGAAGGGAGCGGTGCTGTAGTTAAGAGCCTCAGGGTTGGGTTGTCTCGGTTAGCTTTGACCTAGAGCATTGCATTTTTACTTTTATTGTATATTTTATCCTATTGTCTTTGCGTGTAGTGTATTTTTGACAGGGAGCTGTGCGCAGAGCCAACCTCTCTTTTGTTAGAGTAGCGTTTATCGGGAGTGAAGTAGCCAAATTCTGCTTAGGTAAGTCCCATGTGGATCAAGCCATGGGCTCAGGTATGGTCTCGAGCTTTTTCGAATCATATGTTTTCCTTTGTATTTATCACACAAGATTTTGCTGTGCACTAAGCTGGGGGTCTTCACGGAAACAGCCTCCCTACCGTAATAAGTAGGGGCATGGTCTGCGTACATCTTACCCTCCCCAGACCCTACTCTGAGCGGGATATACTGGGTATGTTTGGTTTGGTTTTGGTTTTCATTATGTTATTATGAATCCTAAGAGTTCAACAATAAGTTTCTGTAAATTATAGGTTTGGCCCCGAATTCTTGAAATTCACATTTTTGCCCCGACTTTCAATTTTAGTGAGTTCCAATTTAGGTGAAATTTTATAGTTACTTCATTTATGACATCATAAGACAAGTTTTTAAGTTACAAGTCCATAATTAAGAGTTTTATCAATTATCCTTTAATTATTCCCCTTTAACGTATTATGTCTAGTTTAATTCGATTAGTGAGATTTTCTCGGCAATTAACCAATCTTCTACCCTAGTCCAGTATTATACTCATATTATTTTGGGAATTTTAATTCCCAAAGATCAGAATTTAACATTTTCAACCAAGGTTCCATATATGACATAATTTGTTCAAAATATTCAAAGTATGTGAAATAAAAGTTCAATAATTACCAAGATCATTACATGCATAGTAGCAAAATGTTATTTTCAGTCAAGCAATGATAATTGAAGTCATAATATTATGTGCACCATAGTATAATCTTAACTTGCATTATTTTTGAAAAATTTGAAAAAGGAAAAGAATAACAATTTTTACCCACTTGATTATTTCTTGTAGATTGAAAGGATCTCTCCTCCTCTTCCTCTACAATTCGGTCATGCATCAACACACCATGATTGAAAGGAGCTCATTACCTTCTTTTTTTCTTCCTCCTTCCTTCTTCCTCTTCTTCTTCTTCCTTCCTTTTTTTTCCTTCGTCTCTCCTCACTTCAGCCCCCTCCCTCTCCCTTAAGTGCTGATTTTCTTTTTTTTTGTATGGCGAAATGAGGGAGGAGTTTTCAAGGTGAAAGTATATATATATGGAGGTGTGATCAGGGCTTGCATGTAACGTTACAAGTGTCTTGGAAAAGGCTTGAGATTGTGACAACTCAAAGTCTTCCTTTGCCTTCTATTAGTGTAGGCCGATTTTTATTGGTATTTGTATATGTATGGTGTATTTTAGTTGTATTTATTAAATATTAGGTAATATTTTTAAGTTGGGTTGGGTCATGAGTGTTTTGGGCTAGGTGTGGTATTTTAATTGATATATATTTACTTAACTAAGTGTACTTATGTTCATTGTGTCTTCAAGCCCAAAGACCATAGGCCTACTAATTAAATCATTTTATCAATTTAGATAGCCCATTTAAATTATAATTTATTCATTTATTTATTTATTTGATTGAAATAATAAAAATAATTAGGTTGTTAAAATTTATATAATTTATTTAGCTAATGAGACGATGCATAAAGGTACGAACTAAATTTATTCGATAATGAAATATTATAAAGCTTCATTTTATTTATTAAAAATTAATAATCTAATCTAGTTACAAAAGAATGGGGTCTCACAAAAGTGATGGCATAAATAGTCAATATAATATATTGATCCGTTCAATATAAAAATTGATCTATCTAATAGAATTAATCTAATTAATTTATAGAACCGATAATTTTAATTTGCTCCGGATGAAAATAATTATTTCGCTAAATTAATTCCCTTTAAAATAAAAGTACTATATTTTTAGTTTAGTCAAATTAAGTCCAATTTAAATTGCGGGAAACTAATTTAACGAATATGAAATAAAAAGGGGTTGGGAAAACATCAGCCCAGGCCCAGCCCATGGCCCAACAATACAATCTGACCTTGGACGAGAGGGACTCAGCCCCTTGGCCGCTGCCTGCCGAGAGCAGGTAGCATGCTGCCAGCCACTGCCATTGCCTCCTGGCATCCCCGAGCTACTGGGTCCGGCCATTTTTCAGGTCGTCTTTTCGTCCCGAATCTAAAATCTATATTTTCTTATTTTTAGATTACACATATAAATCAGCTTTTCGAAAAAAAACATATTTCAATTGTAACATAAAATCATGAAAAATAAATTTTTCGACGATCAATTAAATATTAACGATTACAACAACTATGATTCCAAATCATAAAAATATTCAACCAAACATTCCAATGCATTTTTATACAATCGCATAGACCTTGCTCCGGTACCACAGTTGAAATTTGGGGCCTAAAACGAAGGTGCGGCGGAAGAATTATATTGATCCAATCAATAATCTGAATCCCTAAATAAGATTGATCAAGCATTGTATATACAAATGTAATAATAAAGTATAAATTTAGAGATCATATTCTCGAAGACCTTTGATTTAAATGTTGATGACAAACACAATTCTAAATTGTGAAGCTTTATGAAAATCCAGAGCACCGAAAGCACCCCTCTACATATCACGCATCCAAAGATGACCAAAAAATTTGCAAACAGCACCACTTGACCTTCAAGACAGACCGCTATTAAGTAATAATGATAGAATATATTTTTCTTGTTTTTTTTCTTACTCTCCAAAAGTGAATGTTTTGAATAAAATAATTCCTCTATTGTTTTTCTCTCAAGAATACACTTGAGAATAAGCTATCAACTTGTGAAAACTTCTCTTCTCTCTCCCCTAAAACCTCACGGTCGAACCTCTTGCATGAAGTAGTGAATAATGAAGTTAGTTTCAATATATAAACTAAAACTCTACCGAATTTCATGATTATTAAATTTAAAAATACATCAAGTGTATATAAAACTCCGACACAACTATTATGTCTCCCTAAAAGACAAAATATGATGACAAACCACCATGTGATGTGTGGGGCGGCCACCATGAGCAACAATGGGGCTGGTTCATTTCCATCCTTAACATACCGTTGTGTGTTTAGTCCGCTAGATACACATTGATACGTTTTATTATTAATATAATTAACTCATAAATTATTAATTATATTAAATAAAAATTTTCTATAAAATAATATGGATTAAATTAATTACCGAGTAATTTATTTAATTTTCTAGACCGGTTTAAACTTATCTACTAAATTAAATTAATCTAATATCCAATAATCATTAAGAGAGAATATCCTAATCTAATATGTCATTTATCCTGTCATGCGACTCCATAGGTTCTTCTCAGTCGGCGATTGGAGGAACCAAAGAGTGTGAGTAATACTTCTCCAGTCTTATGGCCCAAGCTGTAATCCAACTAAGAACGAATGATGAGGATCATTCCAATTTGGTTATGCGTAACGTATATATATATAAACCCTTCAATCATATATTATGATCAAGTATTATGATCACAGTGATGCCAAACCCTATCGTAACTTCACGCTAGGCATATGTTAGTGCAAACCGAGATCACTAGGCTCGCGTGTATCAAATACAACTTGTAAACTCTTTTGCCAAAGACTTATGATCTTATTTTCCACTAATTGCATAGGACATTAACCTTCTTACTTACAGGAGAAAGAATCATATGTCGGCATTAAGTAGAGACTGCTACTTGCCCATCAAGTTGCACTTTGAGGGTAACACCTTCGATTGGCATATTCACAAGCACATCTCCTATTGAACCCTCCAGTCAAAGGTCCATGTATACCTTGTAACACCCCAATTCACAAATGGGACATTACACGCCGTAGAACCCTCATGAGGTCTACCAGGCTGACCCTTAACACATAAACCATAATATGATCCCAAAAGATGCATTCGAAAAGTAAGTAAGGCCGTGGCCTCGGCCAAAACATCTTAACGGAGTACATGAATATGAGATAAATACCAATTTATTGCCCACGCAGGGGACTTAAACCAAGTTTCAAAATAGACAGTCTAACTTCAATACTCGACCATGCAATGACAAAACATAAAAATGCAGACTCGAGCCACATCATCAAGCCAGCCCATCCTTTGCGTGCGTGTCCCGTGCCTCACGCCACTTCTCCTGCACTGAAATGCATAAGACGCATTTCCCCCATTTAAGGGGTTAGCATTCGAATAGCTAGTGCAAGTACACAATTACACAACATTATATACCAAATACGGTTTTACAGAATCATCTCAAACATAAGTCATTTGCCATATATATATATATATATATATTCCGGAATACTACATTGGCAATCAAAATCCGTTTCCAATCATCACGATATCACAAAATCACAACTGGTATCCCGTGGCCGTACCCCTTAGTATCGACCCCCAGACATCCCGTCGAATGCTCCGGGTGGGATACCACTTCCGCGGCCGTACCCCTTAGTATCGACCCCCAGACATCCCGTCGGACACTCCGGGTGGAAGTTCAATCACACACGCACCCAAGTCCACTTCCACGGCCGTACCCCTTAGTATCGACCCCCAGACATCCCGTCGGACACTCCGGGTGGAAGGAACACAACTCACGCACCCGAAAATCACAGTTCATCATTTATTTCGAAAATCACAACATACATAACGAAATGTAATACATGTACTTGCCTTGAACACGACGAAACAAGGGAAACAACGAAGGAATAGGTTTTGGTCCGAACAATCCTCCCAAATCCGCTCCTAACACAATAACGGTATACAACAAGTCTCAATAATGCGGAAAGGTAAGAATTAATCCTAATTCTACCTATTGGGACAATTCATCGGACACCAAGAGTGCATAAGGAAATGAAATAGGTCAACGGTGTAACAACGGGATTTCAACCCAACCAATAACAAGAAAACCAAGGGTCACGCGAATACTATCAAAATCTAATAACAACATCGGTTAATTCGAATTAAAACACAAGATCACCACCAAACCCTCCCCAAAATCATACTAGGGTCAAAGGAGTTCTTACCTCTTGAAGATTCAAGCCCTATAATCCGAAAAACACGTGCTAGATCCACAATCTGAGCTACACGATCGAAGGAAGATGAAGAAAAACACACAATCAAATGGTAGATGGAGGAAAATCCCCCACTCAACCCTCTCTCTCTCGCGTACGGTGGAAGGAAGGAAGAAATGAGTGACTTTCGCTGAATAAAAATGCAGATATAGCGCCGATCACACAGGTGTCAGGCTCGGCTAAATCGTACAAGACAGGCTGTAAAATTGCGCCAGCCGATCGGCGGACCGCTGGTTGGGCCGCGGCTCATTCTACGTGTGCCGCCGCCCCGCCTCGGCATGTGCCGCGGCCCTGCCGGACTGTGCCGCGCACGCTGCATGCTGGTTTTGGCCGGCAAGTGCCACACGGTGTGCTGCCCGACAAGTGTGCCGCGGCATCGACTGTGTGCCGCGGCGCACAATCCTTGTGCCGCGCACACGCATGCACCGCCGCCAACAAATGGGCAACGTTTGTGCCGCGGCACACAATCCTTGTGCCGCGGCCCACACCCCCCCTCGGGTCCCAAAATGACGAAAAATGATCCGGAAAGAGAATAAAAGCAATATGAATCGATATTTGGGCAACAATAACACGAAATGGAAGTACGGAACCCCAAAACGATCAGAGGTACACAACCAAATTCGAACAAGGGACAAATTCCCTAAATTTCTAGGAAATTACAAAAACGGCCCAAACATCCGAAAATCACGACACAACGTCGGATCAACAATCCGAAACTCACAACATGCTCTACTCAATCATACGAACTCATGGAAGTAAGAAAATGACGAAATCGAACGAGTTTAACGAGAATCGAATACACATGAGACAAAATATACCACAAGATGAAATTACGTAAAAACATCATTGAGACCCGTCTAAGCGGAGAAACTCCAAGAACAAAATAGGCTCAGAATTCCAAAGCAGTGCCAAGCGAGTTATCCGAAACGAATATACACTAAAAATAGAAATTACCAGAAATAGGAAACGCGGATATTACATTATCTCCCCCTAAAAATAAGTTTCGTCCCGAAACTTACAACACGAATAACTCGGGGTATCTCGACCTCATACTCTCCTCCGTTTCCCACGTGGCTTCCTCAGATCCATGCCTCGACCACTGCACTTTAACCAAAGGAATGGTTTTGTGCCTGAGTTGCTTCACCCGACGCTCTAGGATCTGAATCGGCCTCTCCTCGAAGGTAATGTCGGGCCCCAACTCGATCTCTCCAAAATCGATAATATGGCTAGGGTCCGATACGTACTTCCTAAGCTGGGAAACATGAAATACGTTATGCACGTGGCTCAGGGACGGCGGCAAGCCTAACCGATACGCAAGCTCTCCAACTCTATCTAAAATTTCGAATGGCCCAATAAACCTCGGACTAAGTTTACCCTTCCGACCGAAGCGGTAAACTCCCCGTGTCGGCGACACCTTAAGCAACACATGGTCTCCCACCTCAAACTCCAACGGTCGGCGACGGTTATCGGCATAAGACTTCTGCCGACTCTGGGCTGTCAATAATCTATCGCGAATCAGGCCAACCTTCTCTCTCGTCTCAACTATCATGTCGGGCTCGGTACCAATCAGCTCGGACGCATCGTCCCAACACAACGGCGATCTACACCTTCTCCCATATAATGCCTCAAATGGTGCCATTTTAATCGAGGCGTGTCAACTATTGTTGTACGTGAACTCGATTAACGGCAAGTGCGACTCCCAATCATCCTTCCAATCTAAGGCACAGGCCCTCAACATATCCTCCAATGTCTGGATCGTCTGCTCTGACTGTCCGTCAGTCTGAGGGTGGTAAGACGTACTGAGTCTCAACTCAGTCCCCAAAGCTCGATGAACGGCCTGCCAAAAATGTGATATGAATCGGCCATCACGATCCGAAACAATACTCTTAGGGGTCCCATGTAATCTCACGATGTCCGCAACAAACACTCGTGCAAGCCTCTCCGGCCCCCAAGTGTCCTTAATACTTAGAAAATGAGCTGATTTGGTTAGTCGATCAACAACGACCCAAATCATGTTCATTCCCGTCCTAGTCTTAGGCATACCGGTAATGAAATCCATAGAAATATCCTCCAATTTCCACTCCGGGATAGGAAGTGGTCGTAACAGCCCCGCGGGTCGCTGATGCTCGATCTAAACCTGCTGACAGGTCAGACACCTCGACACAAACTCGCTAACGTCTGTCTTCAAATTACTCCACTAAAGAGTTGCTCCTCACATCCTTGTACATTTTACTCGTATCAGATGTATGGAGTAAGGTGTAGCATGAGCTTTACTCAAGATCTTCTCGTCTCACCAATATCACTCGGTACACAAAGTCTCGCGCAAAACCTCAAAACTCCATCATCGTGAACCACAAATCCAGGGCTTTCCCTTCCTCACATCCTCCCTCAATCGACCAAAAACGGATCGTCATCTCGCTTTGCCTTGATATCATCACCAAGGACGAAGTGATCTCTAACGCACATAATCGCCCCGAACTCTCTCGAACCCAAACCTCAATATTCGGATGATGAAATCTCTTGGATCCTACTATGCGGTGTAAGTACCTCTAACATTCGTAAAGCCATCGGTTTTCGGCTCAACGCATCGCCTACTATGTTGGCCTTACCCGGATGGTAAAGTATCTCGAGGTCGTAATCTTTAATTAGCTCTAACCACCTACGCCTCATATTCAACTCTTTCTCGCCGAAGATGTACTTGAGACTCTTGTGATCCGTAAAAATCTTACACGATGACCCATAGAGGTAATGCCTCCATTTTTAAGGCGAAAACGACCAGCCTAACTCCAAATCGTGCGTGGGATAATTTACTTCATAAGGTTTCAATCGGGACGCATAATCAATCACTCGTCTCTCCGCATCAAAACACATCCTAGACCAAAGCCCGAAGCATCACTATACACTACGAAATCCTCGTTCCCTGAGGCAATGCTAAAACGGGTGCGGTAGTCGACGCCTCTCTTTAACTCGTCAAAGCCGTCCCCCGCTCGTCCACCCACTCGAACTTCCGAAGTTTCTGGAGCAACCGAGTGAGTGGTCTAGCGATCTTAGAAAATCCTCAACGAATCTGCGGTAATAGCCGGCAAGACCCGTAAAACTCCTCACCTCCCTCACATTCTTAGGCGGCTCCCAAGCCATCACCGCCTCTATCTTCCGCCGATCTACCCGAACTCCTCTGCTGAATCACATGCCCGAGGAACGTCACTCGAGTTAAAACTCACACTTAGAGAACTTCGCATAACCGCTCAACCCTCAAAGTGTCTAATACAATCCGGAGATGTAAGGCGTGCTCCTCCCGATTCCGTGAATAGATAAGAATATCATCGATAAAAACGACTACGAATTTGTCCAGATACTCAATAAAAACTTTGTTCATCAACTGCATGAACACTGCTGGGGCATTGGTTAGCCCGAAAGGCATAACCACAAACTCGTAATGGCCATATCTCGTCCGAAAGGCAGCTTTCGGAATATCGACGTCCCGAATCCTCAACTGGTAGTAGCCCGATCGCAAATCAATCTTCGAAAAGACTGTCGCCCCCTGAAGCTGATCAAACAAATCGTCAATCCTGGGCAAAGGGTATTTATTTTTGATGGTCAGTGTAATACCCGAGATTTCTGTTATGTAATTGGAACTTGGTATATTGTAATGATTATACTTGATCTGAGTATTATTTTCCGTATTTCATAATCCGATGTTGTCGAGCGTTTAATTTCGTGGTTGTGATTTAAAGATTTTAATTCTGCGCATATAGCGCACACTACCGGATATTTTTAGCATGCACTAACGTGGATTCATAGCACACACTACTGAGGGTCATTAGCGCACGCTATGCGTGGTCAAGTTGATTGAGATGTGCGGTAGGTGAGATCTGGCCGGGGGACCCCTGTCGGATCGTGTCGGGATGTACCTGGACGGCTTTCGGGAAAAGCCGAGTCAACGCCTTAGCGCACGCTACAGGTATGTGCATAGCGCGCGCTAAGTGCTGAGTACAGATTAGTCAGTGAGCCGTTACCGCACGCTACGAGCAGGGTCTAGCGCGCGCTAATAGCCATTTATTATAAATAGGACAGCATCCT
The DNA here is from genome assembly GCA_033398695.1 of Orobanche coerulescens. Lineage (NCBI taxonomy): Eukaryota > Viridiplantae > Streptophyta > Magnoliopsida > Lamiales > Orobanchaceae > Orobanche > Orobanche coerulescens. The sequence continues at coordinate 87,527,130 of CM065804.1, read as the reverse complement.
ATTCGTGATTTCAGTTCTCTCTTCTCCCATTACCCGAATTCTTACACTTAGAACATAACTTCCTTCATCCTAAACACTTCATATCAACATCCTGGTTCGTGATTGAAGATCGTATATCATTGGAGATTGGTGTTCAAAGCTTTCGGTGTCGGATTGCTTCATTTTCCTCCGTGTTCTTCACTACCTTGAGGTAGGTGATTCTTCACCAATACTAGTTGTGTCCTAAAGGATGTTGATCATGTTCATCTAGTTAGTTAGATTCGTTATTAGTCGTACATCATGTGTTAGAAGGATGTTTTCGACGTTCGACACTTATTCATCGTATGATCCATTGAACCTTTTAGTATGAGAATTCCTAAGCATGTTATGTATCTTCCAAATCAATTGACCAGTATGTGAAGATTTCCTAGTTCGTATGTTTTACGTAAGGAATCATATGTTTTGGGACTTGGAATAATCGGAACTTAGAATATTTCTTGAAGATCTTAGATAAGATATGTTGTTGAGATGATTATCCGTATAAGTTGTACCTCGTGATCATGGAACTTCCACAAACCTTTTTAGCATGACATGCTTGAGGATGACATGTTGTATCAACATAGAATTCGTGAATTCACCACCTTTCAACCCAGTTTTTCCGGTAGCGATTCGCCATGCAAGGTTAGCGCACGCTAACATATGTGAGTTAACGTGCGCTATCGGGGTCGATTAACGCACAATACGACGTAGCGCACGGTATGTATCACCGATTCGAATCGCTGGGCCAGAGTTAGCGCACGCTAGTCTTACACGATAGCGTACGCTAATAGAGCCGCTTAGCGCACGTTACGAGTACGAGCGCACGCTAAGCACCCAGTGCAGCATTGTTTATTTTGAGCTTTTCGCCGTAGACCGAATTTTTAGGCCATCGCTCGACTTGAGATGATTTGTATATCGTTCCTTTTGTTAAGGTTCGAGCTTGTTACGTTGATCGAAGGAGGCGGCCTTCGAGTGTGTCGAGATCATTGAAGTGTTTCGTCCTTGCCATTTTCGAGGCAAGTATCATATGTCGAGTTCGATTTATCATGCTTGTGGTTTTGTTCATATTGTTGAATATGAGATGTATTTCTGAAAATTCTCGTGATATTCGTGGTTATTTGTTCGTATTGATGAACATATTGAAATGCATATGTGTATGCATAGTTGATTGATTTATGGTATAAATGATCCGAGGGGATCATGAGGATCTTTGCTGAGGGCGCTGGATCGAATGTCCACCATGCGTTGGTCCGACGGGATCATCATGGGGATCTATGCTGAGGGCGCTGGATCGTTGGACGGGTTTTCCACCATGCGTTGGTCCGACGGGATCATCATGGGGATCTATGCTGAGGGCGCTGGATCGCTGGATTACCTTGTATTGTGTTGATGGAATCGTGAGGATTCGCATCGTCGGATTCCGGTGGCGGAAGTCCATTTTTGCATGTTTTATGATGCATTGATGATTTATTGTATGATGATACTTGTACTAGCATTGTTGTGCTAACCCCTTCGGGGGTGGACATTTTTTGATGTTCAGGTAGCCGAGGAGCGGGGAGGCAACCACAGTACCGACAGGATGATGAAATGGCTCAGTGATGTGATTGATGTTAGTGTTATTGTGATTTGTCTTCTTGGTTCGTAACGTACTCGAGTACGTCTGTTTTAATAAGGTTATTCGATATGGTTGTATAAGTTAACTTATTTGATCGGTTGAATCAAATCTGTATTTGAACTTCAGTTGTTCGATTGTATTGTTTTTACACTTCTTTTAAAATTAGCCTTGTAAATCCTTATCTAAAGGGTTTACTACTGTAATTATTCCGAATATCTCGGGTGTTACGAATATGGTATCGTAGATAAGATTTATGGATATCTTGGCACGGTCAATGGGTCAGTGCATTTACGTTATTGATTGTTGGTCGCTCGTAACATCATCACCGAGCCAAAGATCGTCGTATGGACTGTGGTTCTAAGTTTCCTAATCTCGAATACTACTGTTTTATTTAATTCATGTCTTGTAAACATTGATGGATGTACTTTGAGAAAGTTTGTCCTAGATATTGAGTATTTATGTTTACAGTATGTTGAGAGGAGGTCGTGGACGCGGACGCGGTCGTGGACGCGGACGTGGAAATGCGAGGCAAGAAGAGTCGGTATCTACCCCAGAGATAGCCACTAGTCGAACGGATTCACATTCCGGGGGACAGCAGGGATCGGTAAATAATAATGCAGATCCTAACGTGCCGGGAGTGCTTCAGCAGGTGGTTGCCCAGATAAACCAGTTTGCTCAAGTTGTGGATCGCATGCAGACGGCGATGGGACAGCAGCATAACGTGGAAAATCGAGGAGATAGATGGCTTACCGAAGTGATTAAATTGCACCCTCCGAAATTTGACGGTTCTGCTGAGACGCTTTCTTGGGATCACTGGCTGAAGGAATTAGAGAAGATTTTTGCAGGGATTAACTGTCCCAACGATAGGAAGGTTCCGGTCGCCCAGTATCTTCTGACAGGGGAGGCTTTCGAATGGTGGGAGGCCATTCGATCGGAGGAGCACAATGTTGACTGGGCGAAATTCAAATTGATGATGGAGGCACGATTGTCCTCGCCCGATTAGAGAAGCCCGAGTTCGGGAGTTTTTCTCACCACAAAATTTGGAAGCATCAGGACGGACGTGATTAAGACTTTTAATCACCAAATGACTTATGTGCGCCACTTGGTCGACCGAGGCGGAGAAGATTTTTCATTTTGACATGCGAATGAAGCCGAAATTCAGCAAAGATATGTCCGGATTTGAATGTACCACCTTGCGGCAGATTTCAGACAAGGCGTTGGCCTATGATATGAAGGAGGCAAGAGAGAGAAAGCGACGGAAGCAAAGAAACGAAGGTGTCCGGCAACTTCACGGAGGATAAGAGTAGCGGGCCTCGCAGGGTCGATCCTCTTTTCATTCATCCAGAGACCTCCGCATCCTTCTCGAGGTGGAAAGAAGTTCGGGCGGCACCAACTGCTTTGACGCAGGGAAAAAGTGTTATAACCGTGGCAAAGCGGGACATGTTCGACGTGATTGTTTCGCTACTGCCGTAACTGCTTCGAGTGTGGACAGGAAGGACATCGCGCAACATTTTGTGGGAATGCGACCCGATCTTTTGGTACTGCACTCACTCCAGCCCAAGGAGACGAGTGTGAACCAGACGCAGCAGAGTGGATTTCAGCAGTAACGTTGGGAAGAGAGAGACATCCAAAGGCCGGGTCCGTTTCTCCGCTACTGCATTTAAATGAGGAAATCGATGATCGAACACGTTGCATCGTGCATCGTACGATTCAGATCCTTTGCAACCAGCTAGTGTCTTGTTCGATTCGAGCTACGCATTCTTTTATATCGTTGAACCGTGTTAATCGCTTGAAAGTCTCGTGCTTGTATAATTGTGAACCTTATGTTGTGGGATTACCGAGGAGAGAAAATTGTGGGAACCCTAGAAGCTAGGGATTTCAAAGATTCATAGAAGGAATAGAGTGGCCATCGAATCTCATTGTAGTTGACATCTACGGTGACGATTTAATTCTGAGATGATTGGCTCAACCGTTATGGAGTGTTCAATTACCGAGAGAGAGTCATTTCCATCATTGCCGATGATGGATCTCAACACTTATTCCGAGGATGGAGACCAGAAGCTCGGGAAAATTGATCAAAGCAATGAAAGCCGTGAAATTATCAAGCAAGGATGTCACGGACTTTGGTGCTATGCCATGAGGAAAGAGGAAGGAGTAGAGCTCTGCCTATTTCAGCTTGTGAATGAGTTCTCGATGTATTTCTGACGAACTACCCGGATTACCTCCAGAGAGAAGTGGAATTCACTATCGAATTAGAGCCCGGAGCAGCCTCCTATTTCAGAGCACCATACCGCATGGCGCCAACCGAGATGTATGAACTCAAGAAGCAACCGGAGGAATTGTTACGGTAAGGGCTATGTCCAACCTAGTGTTTCTCCTTGGGAGCGCCTGTTCTCTTTGTCCTAAGAAAGACGGATCCCTCCGATCGTGTATTGATTACAGGAGCTCAACAAGATGACGATCAAGAATAAGTATCCTATACCTCGGATCGACGACTTGTTTGATCAATCGCAAGGGGCAAGGGTATTCTCAAGATTGACTTGCGATCGATACCACCATTGAGAATTAAGGAATCGGATATACCGAAATCGCTTCAGATCCCTAAGACGGCATTATGAATTCGTAGTGATGCCGTTTGGACTTACCAATGCTCCTGCAGTATTCATGCAATTGATGAATCGGGTATTCTTGGAATACTTGGATAAATTTGTGGTCGTCTTCATTGACGACATCCTGATATATTCGAGGGACGCAGAGGAACATGCTGAACATTTACGTGTGGTTTTAAGCACCTTGAGGAAGGAACAGCTGTATGCAAAATTTTCAAAATGCGAGTTCTGGATTAAGGAAGTAACCTTCCTTGGGCATGTGATATCAGCCGACGGAGTTCAGGTGGACCCGAAGAAAGTCGAGGCAATCTTGGACTTGGAAGCTCCTAAAAACGTGAAAGAAGTCCGAAGCTTCTTAGGACTTGCTGGATATTATCGCCGCTTTGTAGAGGGATTTTCCAAAATTGCTCGTCCGCTCACCCAAATTAAGGTAAAACTCAAAAGTTCATGTGGAATGAGAAGTGCCAGGCTGGTTTTGACGAACTCAAGAGGAGACTGACGACAGCACCTATATTAGCGCTGCCAGAGGGAACTGATGGATTCATGGTATACAGCGACGCTTCAAATCAGGGTCTGGGTTGTGTATTGATGCAGAAGGATAAAGTGATTGCTTATGCTTCTCGGCAATTGAAACCGTATGAGGTTAATTACCCGACTCATGATCTGGAGTTAGCAGTTGTAGTCTTTGCACTGAAAATTTGGCAACATTATTTGTATGGCACTCATTGTCAGATCTTTACAGATCATAAGAGCCTCAAGTACATTTTTAGTCAGAAAGAGTTAAACATGAGGCAGAGAAGGTGGCTGGAATTGATCAAGGATTACGACTTGGAGATTCTCTATCATCCGGGGAAAGCAAACGTAGTAGCTGATGCTTTGAGCCGTAAACCTGTTTCTCTTCGAGTGTTGGAAGCACTTACGTCACAAACCAGTATTCATCGAGAACTGATCCGCGAGGGGATTGAAGTATGGGCACCAGGAATCCAAGGGCAGCTTTATGTGATGGAACTGACTTCATCATTAGTCGAGGAGATCAAGTCTAAACAATTGAACGATTCTCCGATCCTTCGATTATATGACGAAGTAAAGAAAGGAAAAGCCCCGTGATTCGTGATACAAGACGATGGGGTTACGAGATTTCAGAGTCGACTTTGCGTTCCCGAGGATGATGATTTGAGACGGACAATTTTAAAGGAAGCTCATAGCGCGCCCTATTCTATTCACCTGTGCAACAAGAAGATGTATAAAGATTTAAAGCAAAACTTCGGTGGGGAATATGAAGAAGGACGAGCGGAGCACGTTTCAAGTGTTTGACTTGTCACAGGTTAAGATTGAACATCAACGACCCGCCGGAATGTTAAAACCGCTTCCGATCCCCGAGTGGAAGTGGGAGGATATCTCGATGGACTTCATTACTAGTATGCCAAGGACTAGAACGGAATGAACATGATTTGGGTTGTAGTTGATCGACTAACCAAGTCGGCTCATTTCCGGGAATTAAAGATACATGGGGACCCGAGAGATTGGCACGAATATTTATTGCGAGATAGTCGATTGCACGGACGCCGAAGACCATTATTTCGGATCGAGATGGTCGCTTCGTGTCACACTTCGAAAGCGCTTCATAAGGCTTTGGGGCTCGAGCTCAATTTTAGTACGGCTTATCATCCCCAACGGACGGACAAATTCAAAGGACTATTCAAATCGTAGAAGACATGCTTAGAGCTTGTGCTTTGGATTGGTCAACCGATTGGGAAGTTTATTTGCCATTAGTTGAATTCACCTACAATAATAGTTGGCATGCTTCAATTAAGATGGCACCATTTGAAGCTTTGTACGGAGAAGATGCCGATCACCCCTATGTTGGGATGATTCTTCGATTTGATCGGACGGAACTGCACTGATTATTCAGACTCAAGAGAAGATAGCTTTGATTCGAGAGAGACCGCTGATCGCCCAGAGTCGGCGTAAGTCTTATGCAGATGTACGCTGCCGCCCTCTAGAGTTCGACTGGGACCATGTACTATTGAAGGTGTCTCCTACACGAGGGATTTTCCGTTTTGGGAAGAGAGGCAAGCTTAGTCCGAGATATATCGGACCATTCGAGATCCTCGAGAGAGTGGGAGACTTATCATACAGTTGGCCTTACCGCCATCGCCGAGTCACGTTCACAATGTGTTTCACGTATCCCAATCATGCGAAGTATTTACCGGACCCCACCACGTCATTGATTTCGACGAGATCGAGATAGCTAATGATGGCACCTTCGAAGAGAGACCAATCAAGATACTTGAGAGCCGGATCAAACAATTGAGGAATAAACCAATACACTTGGTTAAAGTACAATGGTCACGACATGGAGTCGAAGAGGCCACTTGGGAAACGAAGAACAGTCTGAAGACTAGATATCCGGAGTTTTTTTCATCCTAAGTTTCGGGACGAAACTTCTTTTTAGGGAGGAAGGATGTAATACCCGAGATTTCTGTTATGTAATTGGAACTTGGTATATTGTAATGATTGTACTTGATCTGAGTATTATTTTCCGTATTTCATAATCCGATGTTGTCGAGCGTTTAATTTCGTGGTTGTGATTTAAAGATTTTAAATCTGCGCATATAGCGCACGCTACTGGATATGTTTAGCGTGCGCTAACGTGGATTCCTAGCGCACGCTACTGAGGGTCATTAGCGCACGCTATGCGTGGTCAAGTTGATTGAGACGTGCGGTAGGTGAGATCTGGCCGGGACCCCGCCGGATCGTGTCGGGATGTACTGGACGGCTTTCGGGAAAAGCCGAGTCAACGCCTTAGCGCACGCTACATGTATGTGCATAGCGCGCGCTAAGTGCTGAGTACAGATTAGTCGGTGAGCCGTTATCGCACGCTACGAAAGGGTCTAGCGCGCGCTAATAGCCATTTATTATAAATAGACAACATCCTATTCGTGATTTGATTCTCTCTACTCCCATTACCCGAATTCTTACACTTAGAACATAACTTCCTTCATCCTAAACACTTCATATCAACATCCTGGTTCGTGATTGAAGATCGTATATCATTGGAGATTGGTGTTCAAAGCTTTCGGTGTCGGATTGCTTCATTTTCCTCCGTGTTCTTCACTACCTTGAGGTAGGTGATTCTTCACCAATACTAGTTGTGTTCTAAAGGATGTTGATCATGTTCGTCTAGTTAGTTAGATTCGTTATTAGTCGTACATCATGTGTTAGAAGGATGTTTTCGACGTTCGACACTTATTCATCGTATGATCCATTGAACCTTTTAGTATGAGAATTCCTAACCATGTTATGTATCTTCCAAATCAATTGACCAGTATGTGAAGATTTCCTAGTTCGTATGTTTTACGTAAGGAATCATATGTTTTGGGACTTGGAATAATCGGAACTTAGAATATTTCTTGAAGATCTTAGATAAGATATGTTGTTGAGATGATTATCCGTATAAGTTGTACCTCGTGATCATGGAACTTCCACAAACCTTTTTAGCATGACATGCTTGAGGATGACATGTTGTATCAACATAGAATTCGTGAATTCACCACCTTTCAACCCAGTTTTTCCGGTAGCAGTATTCTGCCATGCAAGGTTAGCGCACGCTAACATATGTGAGTTAACGTGCGCTATCGGGGTCAAGACGCACAATACACGTAGCGCACGGTATGTATCACCCGATTCAATCTGCCGGGCCAGAGTTAGCGCACGCTAGTCTTACACGATAGCGTACGCTAACAGACCTGCTTAGCGCACGTTACGTAGAGTACGTAGCGCACGCTAAGCAGTCCAGGCAGATTGTTTATTTTGAGCTTTTCGGCCGTAGACCGAATTTTTAGGCCATCGTTCGACTTGAGATGATTTGTATATCGTTCCTTTTGTTAAGGTTCGAGCTTGTTACGTTGATCGAAGGAGGCGGCCTTCAAGTGTGTCGAGATCATTGAAGTGTTTCGTCCTTGCCATTTTCGAGGCAAGTATCATATGTCGAGTTCGATTTATCATGCTTGTGGTTTTGTTCATATTGTTGAATATGAGATGTATTTCTGAAAATTCTCGTGATATTCCTGGTTATTTGTTCGTATTGATGAACATATTGAAATGCATATGTGTATGCATAGTTGATTGATTTATGGTATAAATGATCCGAGGGGATCATGAGGATCTTTGCTGAGGGCGCTGGATCGAATGTCCACCATGCGTTGGTCCGACGGGATCATCATGGGGATCTATGCTGAGGGCGCTGGATCGTTGGACGGGTTTTCCACCATGCGTTGGTCCGATGGGATCATCATGGGGATCTATGCTGAGGGCGCTGGATCGCTGGATTACCTTGTATTGTGTTGATGGAATCGTGAGGATTCGCATCGTTGGATTCCGGTGGCGGAAGTCCGTTTTTGCATGTTTTATGATGCATTGATGATTTATTGTATGATGATACTTGTACTAGCATTGTTGTGCTAACCCCTTCGGGGGTGGACATTGTTTTGATGTTCAGGTAGCCGAGGAGCGGGGAGGCAACCACAGTACCGACAGGATGATGAAATGGCTCAGTGATGTGATTGATGTTAGTGTTATTGTGATTTGTCTTCTTGGTTCGTAACGTACTCGAGTACGTCTGTTTTAATAAGGTTATTCGATATGGTTGTATAAGTTAACTTATTTGATCGGTTGAATCAAATCAGATTTGAACTTCGCTTGTTCGATTGTATTGTTTTTACACTTCTTTTAAAATTAGCCTTGTAAATCCTTATCTAAAGGGTTTACGGCACAGTAATTATTCGAATATCTCGGGTGTTACGTAATATGGTATCGTAGATAAGATTTATGGATATCTTGGCAATGGGTCACTTGGGTCTGTTTACGTTATTGATTGTTGGTCGCTCGTAACATCATCTGCCGAGCCAAAGATCGTCAGATAGATCGTGGTTGTAAGTTTCCTAATCTCGAATACTACTGCTTTATTTAATTCATGTCTTGTAAACATTGATGGATGTACTTTGAGAAAGTTTGTCCTAGATATTGAGTATTTATGTTTACGGATGTTGAGAGGAGGTCGTGGACGCGACGCGGTCGTGGACGCGACGTGGAAATGCGAGGCAAGAAGAGTCGGTATCTACCCCGAGAGATAGCCACTAGTCGAACGGATTCACATTCCGGGGACAGCAGGATCGCAAATAATAATGCAGATCCTAACGTGTCGGAGTGCTTCACAGTGGTTGCCTGGATAAACCGGCTTTGCTCAAGTTGTGGATCGCATGCAGACGGCGATGGGACAAAGAAAGATAACGTGGAAAATCGAGGAGATAGATGGCTTATCAAGTGATTAAATTTCACCCTCCGAAATTTGACGGTTCGCCGAGACGCTTTCTTGGGATCACCGTCAAGGAATTAGAGAAGATTTTGCAGTGGATTAACTGTCCCAACGATAGGAAGGTTCCTGGCCGCCAAGATCTTCTCGACAGGGAGGCTTTCGAATGGTGGGAGGCCATTCGATCGGAGGAGCACAATGTTGACTGGGCGAAATTCAAATTGATGATGGAGGCACAGTATTGTCCTCGCCCAGTTAGAGAAGCCCGAGTTCGGGAGTTTTTCTCACCACAAAATTTGGAAGCATCTGTGACGGACGTGATTAAGACTTTTAATCACCAGCTGACTTATGTGCGCCACTTGGTCAGGACCGAGGCGGAGAAGATTTTTCATTTTGACATGCGAATGAAGCCGGAAATTCAGCAGTATATGTCCGGATTTGAATGTACCACCTTGCGACAGTACCAGGACAAGGCGTTGGCCTATGATATGAAGGAGGCAGCAGTACAGAAAGCGACGGAAGCAAAGAAACAGAAGGTGTCTGGCAACTTCACGGAGGATAAGAGTAGCGGGCCTCGCAGGGGTCAGTCCTCTTTTCATTCATCCAGGAGACCTCCGCATCCTTCTCGAGGTGGAAAGAAGTTCTGGGCAGCACCAACTGTTTCAGACGCAGGGAAGAAGTGTTATAACTGTGGCAAAGCGGGACATGTTCGACGTGATTGTTTCGCGCCTGCCGTAACTCGCTTCGAGTGTGGACAGAAGGACATCGCGCAACATTTTGTGGGAATACGACCCGATCTTTTGGTACTCGCACTCCACTCCGGGGCCCAAGGAGACGAGTGTGAACTGACGCAGCAGAGTGGATTTCAGCAGAGTAACGTTGGGAAGAGAGAGACATCCAGGCCGGGTCCGTTCCTCCGCGCTGCATTTGAAATGAGGAAATCGATGATCGTAACACCGCTGCATCGTGCGATTCAGATCCTTTTGCAACCAGTTAGTGTCTTGTTCGATTCGGGAGCTACGCATTCTTTTATATCGTTGAACTGTGTTAATCGTTTGAAAGTCTCGTGCTTGTATGATTGTGAACCTTATGTTGTGGGATTACCGAGCGGAGAGAAAATTGTGGGAACCCTAGAAGCTAGGGATTTCCCAGTATCTATAGAAGGAATAGAGTGGCCATCGAATCTCATTGTAGTTGACATCTACGGTGATGATTTAATTCTCGGAGATGATTGGCTCAACCGTTATGGAGCTGTTCTGAATTACCGAGAGAGAGTCATTTCCATCATTGCTGATGACAGATCTGAACACTTATTCCGAGGATGGAGACCAGGAAGCTCGGGAAAATTGATCAAAGCAATGAAAGCCGTGAAATTACTGAAGCAAGGATGTCACGGACTTTGGTGCTATGCCATGAGGAAAGAGGAAGGAGTAGAGCTCTCGTCTATTTCAGTTGTGAATGAGTTCTCAGATGTATTTCCTGACGAACTACCTGGATTACCTCCGCAGAGAGAAGTGGAATTCACTATCGAATTAGAGCCTGGAGCAGCTCCTATTTCCAGAGCACCATACCGCATGGCGCCAACCGAGATGTATGAACTCAAGAAGCAACTGGAGGAATTGTTACAGAAGGGCTATGTCCAACCTAGTGTTTCTCCTTGGGGAGCGCCCGTTCTCTTTGTCCGGAAGAAAGACGGATCCCTCCGACTGTGTATTGATTACAGGGAGCTCAACAAGATGACGATCAAGAATAAGTATCCTATACCTCGGATCGACGACTTGTTTGATCAACCGCAAGGGCAAGGGTATTCTCAAGATTGACTTGCGATCGTGATACCACCAGCTTGAGAATTAAGGAATCGGATATACCAAATCCGCTTTGATCCCTGACGGCATTATGAATTCGTAGTGATGCCGCTTGGACTTACCAATGCTCCCGCAGATTCATGCAATTGATGAATCGGGTATTCTTGGAATACTTGGATAAATTTGTGGTCGTCTTCATCGATTTACATCCCGATATATTCGAGGGACGCAGAGGAACATGCCGAACATTTACGTGTGGTTTTAAGCACCTTGAGGAAGGAACAGTGTATGCAAAATTTTCAAAATGCGAGTTCGATTAAGGAAGTAACCTTCCTTGGGCATGTGATATCACCGACGAGTTCGTGGACTCAAGAAAGTCGAGGCAATCTTGGACTTGGAAGCTCCTAAAACGTGAAAGAAGTCCAAGCTTCTTAGGACTTGGCCGGATATTATCGCCGCTTTGTAGAGGGATTTTCCAAAATTGCTCGTCCGCTCACCCACCAAGCGTAAAACTCAAAAGTTCATGTGGAATGAGAAGTGCCAGCCGGTTTTGACGAACTCAAGAGGAGACCGACGACAAGACCTATATTAGCGCCGCAGAGGGAACCGATGGATTCATGGTATACAGCGACGCTTCAAATCGTGGTCCGGGTGTGTATTGATGCGTATGATAAAGTGATTGCTTATGCTTCTCGGCAATTGAAACCGTATGAGGTTAATTACCCGACTCATGATCTGGAGTTAGCAGTTGTAGTCTTTGCACTGAAAATTTGGCGACATTATTTGTATGGCACTCATTGTCAGATCTTTACAGATCATAAGAGCCTCAAGTACATTTTTAGTCAGAAAGAGTTAAACATGAGGCAGAGAAGGTGGCTGGAATTGATCAAGGATTACGACTTGGAGATTCTCTATCATCCGGGGAAAGCAAACGTAGTAGCTGATGCTTTGAGCCGTAAACCTGTTTCTCTTCGAGTGTTGGAAGCACTTACGTCACAAACCAGTATTCATCGAGAACTGATCCGCGAGGGGATTGAAGTATGGGCACCAGGAATCCAAGGGCAGCTTTATGTGATGGAACTGACTTCATCATTAGTCGAGGAGATCAAGTCTAAACAATTGAACGATTCTCTGATCCTTCGATTATATGACGAAGTAAAGAAAGGAAAAGCCCCAGGATTCGTGATACAAGACGATGGGGTTCTGAGATTTCAGAGTCGACTTTGCGTTCCCGAGGATGATGATTTGAGACGGACAATTTTAAAGGAAGCTCATAGCGCGCCCTATTCTATTCACCTGTGCAACAAGAAGATGTATAAAGATTTAAAGCAAAACTTGGTGGGGAATATGAAGAAGGACGTAGCGGAGCACGTTTCAAGTGTTTGACTTGTCGTGAGTTAAGATTGAACATCAACGACTGCCGGAATGTTAAAACCGCTTCCGATCCCCGAGTGGAAGTGGGAGGATATCTCGATGGACTTCATTACTAGTATGCCAAGGACTAGAACGGAATGAACATGATTTGGGTTGTAGTTGATCGACTAACCAAGTCGGCTCATTTCCGGGAATTAAAGATACATGGGGACCCGAGAGATTGGCACGAATATTTATTGCGGAGATAGTCGGATTGCACGGACGCCAAGACCATTATTTCGGATCGAGATGGTCGCTTCGTGTCACACTTCCGAAAGCAGTTCATAAGGCTTTGGGGCCTGAGCTCAATTTTAGTACGGCTTATCATCCCCAAACGGACGGACAGTCCGAAAGGACTATTCAAACTGTAGAAGACATGCTTAGAGCTTGTGCTTTGGATTGGTCAACTGATTGGGAAGTTTATTTGCCATTAGTTGAATTCACCTACAATAATAGTTGGCATGCTTCAATTAAGATGGCACCATTTGAAGCTTTGTACGGGAGAAGATGCCGATCACCCCTATGTTGGGATGATTCTTCGGATTTGATCGGGACGGAACCAGAATTGATTATTCAGACTCAAGAGAAGATAGCTTTGATTCGAGAGAGACTGTTGACTGCCCAGAGTCGACAGAAGTCTTATGCAGATGTACGTCGTCGCCCTCTAGAGTTCGACGCTGGGGACCATGTACTATTGAAGGTGTCTCCTACACGAGGGATTTTCCGTTTTGGGAAGAGAGGCAAGCTTAGTCCGAGATATATCGGACCATTCGAGATCCTCGAGAGAGTGGGAGACTTATCATACAGGTTGGCCTTACCGCCATCGCTGAGTCACGTTCACAATGTGTTTCACGTATCCCAATTGCGGAAGTATTTACCGGACCCCAGTCACGTCATTGATTTCGACGAGATCGAGATAGCTAATGATGGCACCTTCGAAGAGAGACCAATCAAGATACTTGAGAGCCGGATCAAACAATTGAGGAATAAACCAATACACTTGGTTAAAGTACAATGGTCACGACATGGAGTCGAAGAGGCCACTTGGGAAACGAAGAACAGTCTGAAGACTAGATATCCGGAGTTTTTTTCATCCTAAGTTTCGGGACGAAACTTCTTTTTAGGGAGGAAGGATGTAATACCCGAGATTTCTGTTATGTAATTGGAACTTGGTATATTGTAATGATTGTACTTGATCTGAGTATTATTTTCCGTATTTCATAATCCGATGTTGTCGAGCGTTTAATTTCGTGGTTGTGATTTAAAGATTTTAAATCTGCGCATATAGCGCACGCTACCAGATATGTTTAGCGTGCGCTAACGTGGATTCATAGCGCACGCTACTGAGGGTCATTAGCGCACGCTATGCGTGGTCAAGTTGATTGAGACGTGCGGTAGGTGAGATCGGCCGGGGACCTGTCGGATCGTGTCGGGATGTACTGACGGCTTTCGGGAAAAGCCGAGTCAACGCCTTAGCGCACGCCATGTATGTGCATAGCGCGCGCTAAGTGCTGAGTACAGATTAGTCGGTGAGCCGTTAGCGCACGCTACGAGTGGTCTAGCGCGCTAATAGCCATTTATTATAAATAGGACAGCATCCTATTCGTGATTTCAGTTCTCTCTTCTCCCATTACCCGAATTCTTACACTTAGAACATAACTTCCTTCATCCTAAACACTTCATATCAACATCCTGGTTCGTGATTGAAGATCGTATATCATTGGAGATTGGTGTTCAAAGCTTTCGGTGTCGGATTGCTTCATTTTCCTCCGTGTTCTTCACTACCTTGAGGTAGGTGATTCTTCACCAATACTAGTTGTGTTCTAAAGGATGTTGATCATGTTTGTCTAGTTAGTTAGATTCGTTATTAGTCGTACATCATGTGTTAGAAGGATGTTTTCGACGTTCGACACTTATTCATCGTATGATCCATTGAACCTTTTAGTATGAGAATTCCTAAGCATGTTATGTATCTTCCAAATCAATTGACCAGTATGTGAAGATTTCCTAGTTCGTATGTTTTACGTAAGGAATCATATGTTTTGGGACTTGGAATAATCGGAACTTAGAATATTTCTTGAAGATCTTAGATAAGATATGTTGTTGAGATGATTATCCGTATAAGTTGTACCTCGTGATCATGGAACTTCCACAAACCTTTTTAGCATGACATGCTTGAGGATGACATGTTGTATCAACATAGAATTCGTGAATTCACCACCTTTCAACTTGATTTTTCGGTAGCAGTATTCTGCCATGCAAGGTTAGCGCACGCTAACATATGTGAGTTAACGTGCGCTATCGGGGGTCAGTTAACGCACAATACGTACGTAGCGTACGGTATGTATCAGCCGATTCGAACTGTCAGTTCGTAGTTAGCGCACGCTAGTCTTACACGATAGCGTACGCTAACAGACTTAAGCGCACGCGTTACGTAGAGTACGTAGCGCACGCTAAGCGATCCAGCGCATTGTTTATTTTGAGCTTTTACCGTAGACCGAATTTTTAGGCCATCGTTCGACTTGAGATGATTTGTATATCGTTCCTTTTGTTAAGGTTCGAGCTTGTTACGTTGATCGAAGGAGGCGGCCTTCGAGTGTGTCGAGATCATTGAAGTGTTTCGTCCTTGCCATTTTCGAGGCAAGTATCATATGTCGAGTTCGATTTATCATGCTTGTGGTTTTGTTCATATTGTTGAATATGAGATGTATTTCTGAAAATTCTCGTGATATTCCTGGTTATTTGTTCGTATTGATGAACATATTGAAATGCATATGTGTATGCATAGTTGATTGATTTATGGTATAAATGATCAGGGGATCATGAGGATCTTTCTTTGGGGCTGGATCGAATGTCCACCATGCGTTGGTCCGACGGGATCATCATGGGGATCTATGCTGAGGGCGCTGGATCGTTGGACGGGTTTTCCACCATGCGTTGGTCCGACGGGATCATCATGGGGATCTATGCTGAGGGCGCTGGATCGCTGGATTACCTTGTATTGTGTTGATGGAATCGTGAGGATTCGCATCGTTGGATTCCTGTGGCGGAAGTCCGTTTTTGCATGTTTTATGATGCATTGATGATTTATTGTATGATGATACTTGTACTAGCATTGTTGTGCTAACCCCTTCGGGGGTGGACATTGTTTTGATGTTCAGGTAGCCGAGGAGCGGGGAGGCAACCACAGTACCGACAGGATGATGAAATGGCTCAGTGATGTGATTGATGTTAGTGTTATTGTGATTTGTCTTCTTGGTTCGTAACGTACTCGAGTACGTCTGTTTTAATAAGGTTATTCGATATGGTTGTATAAGTTAACTTATTTGATCGGTTGAATCAAATCTGTATTTGAACTTCAGTTGTTCGATTGTATTGTTTTTACACT
The DNA here is from genome assembly GCA_033398695.1 of Orobanche coerulescens. NCBI lineage: Eukaryota > Viridiplantae > Streptophyta > Magnoliopsida > Lamiales > Orobanchaceae > Orobanche > Orobanche coerulescens. The sequence continues at coordinate 87,510,968 of CM065804.1, read as the reverse complement.
TCTTTTAAAATTAGCCTTGTAAATCCTTATCTAAAGGGTTTACGGCGCTGTAATTATTCCGAATATCTCGGGGTGTTACAGAATATGGTATCAGAGATAAGATTTATGGATATCTTGGCAGTCGAATTGGTTGGAGTGCATTTACGTTATTGATTGTTGGTCGTTCGTAACATCACTGCCGAGCCAAAGATCGTCGTATACGTGGTTGTAAGTTTCCTAATCTCGAATACTACTGTTTTATTTAATTCATGTCTTGTAAACATTGATGGATGTACTTTGAGAAAGTTTGTCCTAGATATTGAGTATTTATGTTTACAGTATGTTGAGAGGAGGTCGTGGACGCGGACGCGGTCGTGGACGCGGACGTGGAAATGCGAGGCAAGAAGAGTCGGTATCTACCCCAGAGATAGCCACTAGTCGAACGGATTCACATTAGGGGACAGGCGAGGATCGGCAAATAATAATGCAGATCCTAAAGTGCCAGGAGTGCTTCAGCAGGTGGTTGCCCAGATAAACCAGTTTGCTCAAGTTGTGGATCGCATGCAGACGGCGATGGGACAGCAGCATAACGTGGAAAATCGAGGAGATAGATGGCTTACCGAAGTGATTAAATTGCACCCTCCGAAATTTGACGGTTCTGCTGAGACGCTTTCTTGGGATCACTGGCTGAAGGAATTAGAGAAGATTTTTGCAGGGATTAACTGTCCCAACGATAGGAAGGTTCCGGTCGCCCAGTATCTTCTGACAGGGGAGGCTTTCGAATGGTGGGAGGCCATTCGACCGGAGGAGCACAATGTTGACTGGGCGAAATTCAAATTGATGATGGAGGCACAGTATTGTCCTCGCCCAGTTAGAGAAGCCCGAGTTCGGGAGTTTTTCTCACCACAAAATTTGGAAGCATCTGTGACGGACGTGATTAAGACTTTTAATCACCAGCTGACTTATGTGCGCCACTTGGTCAGGACCGAGGCGGAGAAGATTTTTCATTTTGACATGCGAATGAAGCCGGAAATTCAGCAGTATATGTCCGGATTTGAATGTACCACCTTGCGACAGTACCAGGACAAGGCGTTGGCCTATGATATGAAGGAGGCAAGATGCGAGCGGCGGAAGCAAAGAAAGCGAAGGTGTCCGGCAACTTCACGGAGGATAAGAGTAGCGGGCCTCGCAGGGGTCAGTCCTCTTTTCATTCATCCAGGAGACCTCCGCATCCTTCTCGAGGTGGAAAGAAGTTCTGGGCAGCACCAACTGTTTCAGACGCAGGGAAGAAGTGTTATAACTGTGGCAAAGCGGGACATGTTCGACGTGATTGTTTCGCGCCTGCTGTAACCTGTTTCGAGTGTGTACAGGAAGGACATCGCGCAACATTTTGTGGGAATGCGACCCGATCTTTTGGTACTCGCACTCCAGCTCGATTCGAAGGAGACGAGTGTGAACTGAACCGGCAGTGGATTTCAGCAGTGAGCGTTGGGAAGAGAGAGACATCCATCTTTGGGTCCGTTCCTCCGCGCTGCATGCGAAATGAGGAAATCTGATGATCAGAACACAGCTGTTGCATCAGGTACGATTCAGATCCTTTTGCAACCAGTTAGTGTCTTGTTCGATTCGGGAGCTACGCATTCTTTTATATCGTTGAACTGTGTTAATCGTTTGAAAGTCTCGTGCTTGTATGATTGTGAACCTTATGTTGTGGGATTACCGAGCGGAGAGAAAATTGTGGGAACCCTAGAAGCTAGGGATTTCCCAGTATCTATAGAAGGAATAGAGTGGCCATCGAATCTCATTGTAGTTGACATCTACGGTGATGATTTAATTCTCGGAGATGATTGGCTCAACCGTTATGGAGCTGTTCTGAATTACCGAGAGAGAGTCATTTCCATCATTGCTGATGACGGATCTGAACACTTATTCCGAGGATGGAGACCAGGAAGCTCGGGAAAATTGATCAAAGCAATGAAAGCCGTGAAATTACTGAAGCAAGGATGTCACGGACTTTGGTGCTATGCCATGAGGAAAGAGGAAGGAGTAGAGCTCTCGTCTATTTGATTGTGAATGAGTTCTCGGATGTATTTCTGACGAACTACTGGATTACCTCCGCAGAGAAGTGGAATTCACTATCGAATTAGAGCACGGAGCAGCTCCTATTTCCGAGCACCATACCGCATGGCGCCAACCGAGATGTATGAACTCAAGAAGCAACTGGAGGAATTGTTACGGAAGGGCTATGTCCAACCTAGTGTTTCTCCTTGGGGAGCGCCTGTTCTCTTTGTCCGGAAGAAAGACGGATCCCTCCGATGTGTATTGATTACAGGGAGCTCAACAAGATGACGATCAAGAATAAGTATCCTATACCTCGGATCGACGACTTGTTTGATCAGCTGCAAGGGGCAAGGGTATTCTCGAAGATTGACTTGCGATCGGGATACCACCGATTGAGAATTAAGGAATCGGATATCGAAATCGCTTGAGATCGATGCGGGCATTATGAATTCGTAGTGATGCCGTTTGGACTTACCAATGCTCTGCAGATTCATGCAATTGATGAATCGGGTATTCTTGGAATACTTGGATAAATTTGTGGTCGTCTTCATTGACGACATCCCGATATATTCGAGGGACGCAGAGGAACATCTTGAACATTTACGTGTGGTTTTAAGCACCTTGAGGAAGGAGCATTTGTATGCAAAATTTTCAAAATGCGAGTTACGGATTAAGGAAGTAACCTTCCTTGGGCATGTGATATCGTAGACGGAGTTCGAGTGGACCGAAGAAAGTCGAGGCAATCTTGGACTTGGAAGCTCTAAAAACGTGAAAGAAGTCAAGCTTCTTAGGACTTGCTTGGATATTATCGCCGCTTTGTAGAGGATTTTCCAAAATTGCTCGTCCGCTCACCCATTTATTCTGAGAAAACTCAAAAGTTCATGTGGAATGAGAAGTGCCAGTGGTTTTGACGAACTCAAGAGGAGACGACGACACCTATATTAGCGTTGCCAGAGGAAGGCCCGATGGATTCATGGTATACAATGACGCTTCAAATCGAGTGCAGGTTGTGTATTGATGCGGAAGGATAAAGTGATTGCTTATGCTTCTCGGCAATTGAAACCGTATGAGGTTAATTACCCGACTCATGATCCGGAGTTAGCGATTGTAGTCTTTGCACCGAAAATTTGGCGACATTATTTGTATGGCACTCATTGTCGATCTTTACAGATCATAAGAGCCTCAAGTACATTTTTAGTCGAAAGAGTTAAACATGAGGCAGAGAAGGTGGTGGAATTGATCAAGGATTACGACTTGGAGATTCTCTATCATCCGGGGAAAGCAAACGTAGTAGCCGATGCTTTGAGCCGTAAACTGTTTCTCTTGAGTGTTGGAAGCACTTACGTCACAAACCGGTATTCATCGAGCCGATCCGCGAGGATTGAAGTATGGGCACCAGGAATCGAGGCGGCTTTATGTGATGGGCCGACTTCATCATTAGTCGAGGAGATCAAGTCTAAACAATTGAACGATTCTCGATCCTTCGATTATATGACGAAGTAAAGAAAGGAAAAGCCCGAGGATTCGTGATACAAGACGATGGGGTTACGAGATTTCAGAGTCGACTTTGCGTTCGAGGATGATGATTTGAGACGGACAATTTTAAAGGAAGCTCATAGCGCGCCCTATTCTATTCACCCGAGCAACGATAAGATGTATAAAGATTTAAAGCAAAACTTGGTGGGGAATATGAAGAAGGACGTAGCGGATGCGTTTGAAGTGTTTGACTTGTCGGCGAGTTAAGATTGAACATCAACGACTGTAGGAATGTTAAAACCGCTTCCGATCCCTGAGTGGAAGTGGGAGGATATCTCGATGGACTTCATTACTAGTATGCCAAGGACTAGAACGGGAATGAACATGATTTGGGTTGTAGTTGATCGACTAACCAAGTCGGCTCATTTCCTGGGAATTAAAGATACATGGGGACCCGAGAGATTGGCACGAATATTTATTGCGGAGATAGTCAGATTGCACGGGACGCCGAAGACCATTATTTCGGATCGAGATGGTCGTTTCGTGTCACACTTCTGGAAAGCAGTTCATAAGGCTTTGGGGCCTGAGCTCAATTTTAGTACGGCTTATCATCCCCAAACGGACGGACAGTCCGAAAGGACTATTCAAACTGTAGAAGACATGCTTAGAGCTTGTGCTTTGGATTGGTCAACTGATTGGGAAGTTTATTTGCCATTAGTTGAATTCACCTACAATAATAGTTGGCATGCTTCAATTAAGATGGCACCATTTGAAGCTTTGTACGGGAGAAGATGCCGATCACCCCTATGTTGGGATGATTCTTCGGATTTGATCGGGACGGAACTGCATTGATTATTCAGACTCAAGAGAAGATAGCTTTGATTCGAGAGAGACTGTTGGCCCAGTCGGCGAAGTCTTATGCAGATGTACGTCGTCGCCCTCTAGAGTTCGACGCTGGGGACCATGTACTATTGAAGGTGTCTCCTACACGAGGGATTTTCCGTTTTGGGAAGAGAGGCAAGCTTAGTCCGAGATATATCGGACCATTCGAGATCCTCGAGAGAGTGGGAGACTTATCATACAGGTTGGCCTTACCGCCATCGCTGAGTCACGTTCACAATGTGTTTCACGTATCCCAATTGCGGAAGTATTTACCGGACCCCAGTCACGTCATTGATTTCGACGAGATCGAGATAGCTAATGATGGCACCTTCGAAGAGAGACCAATCAAGATACTTGAGAGCCGGATCAAACAATTGAGGAATAAACCAATACACTTGGTTAAAGTACGATGGTCACGACATGGAGTCGAAGAGGCCACTTGGGAAACGAAGAACAGTCTGAAGACTAGATATCCGGAGTTTTTTTCATCCTAAGTTTCGGGACGAAACTTCTTTTTAGGGAGGAAGGATGTAATACCCGAGATTTCTGTTATGTAATTGGAACTTGGTATATTGTAATGATTGTACTTGATCTGAGTATTATTTTCCGTATTTCATAATCCGATGTTGTCGAGCGTTTAATTTCGTGGTTGTGATTTAAAGATTTTAAATCTGCGCATATAGCGCACGCTACCAGATATGTTTAGCGTGCGCTAACGTGGATTCATAGCGCACGCTACTGAGGGTCATTAGCGCACGCTATGCGTGGTCAAGTTGATTGAGACGTGCGGTAGGTGAGATCTGGCCGGGGGACCCCTGTCGGATCGTGTCGGGATGTACCTGGACGGCTTTCGGGAAAAGCCGAGTCAACGCCTTAGCGCACGCTACAGGTATGTGCATAGCGCGCGCTAAGTGCTGAGTACAGATTAGTCAGTGAGCCGTTAGCGCACGCTACGAGCAGGGTCTAGCGCGCGCTAATAGCCATTTATTATAAATAGGACAGCATCCTATTCGTGATTTCAGTTCTCTCTTCTCCCATTACCCGAATTCTTACACTTAGAACATAACTTCCTTCATCCTAAACACTTCATATCAACATCCTGGTTCGTGATTGAAGATCGTATATCATTGGAGATTGGTGTTCAAAGCTTTCGGTGTCGGATTGCTTCATTTTCCTCCGTGTTCTTCACTACCTTGAGGTAGGTGATTCTTCACCAATACTAGTTGTGTTCTAAAGGATGTTGATCATGTTCGTCTAGTTAGTTAGATTCGTTATTAGTCGTACATCATGTGTTAGAAGGATGTTTTCGACGTTCGACACTTATTCATCGTATGATCCATTGAACCTTTTAGTATGATAATTCCTAAGCATGTTATGTATCTTCCAAATCAATTGACCAGTATGTGAAGATTTCCTAGTTCGTATGTTTTACGTAAGGAATCATATGTTTTGGGACTTGGAATAATAGGAACTTAGAATATTTCTTGAAGATCTTAGATAAGATATGTTGTTGAGATGATTATCCGTATAAGTTGTACCTCGTGATCATGGAACTTCCACAAACCTTTTTAGCATGACATGCTTGAGGATGACATGTTGTATCAACATAGAATTCGTGAATTCACCACCTTTCAACCCAGTTTTTCCGGTAGCAGTATTCTGCCATGCAAGGTTAGCGCACGCTAACATATGTGAGTTAACGTGCGCTATCGGGGGTCAGTTAACGCACAATACGTACGTAGCGTACGGTATGTATCAGCCGATTCGAACTGTCAGTTCGTAGTTAGCGCACGCTAGTCTTACACGATAGCGTACGCTAACAGACCTGCTTAGCGCACGTTACGTAGAGTACGTAGCGCACGCTAAGCAGTCCAGGCAGATTGTTTATTTTGAGCTTTTCGGCCGTAGACCGAATTTTTAGGCCATCGTTCGACTTGAGATGATTTGTATATCGTTCCTTTTGTTAAGGTTCGAGCTTGTTACGTTGATCGAAGGAGGCGGCCTTCGAGTGTGTCGAGATCATTGAAGTGTTTCGTCCTTGCCATTTTCGAGGCAAGTATCATATGTCGAGTTCGATTTATCATGCTTGTGGTTTTGTTCATATTGTTGAATATGAGATGTATTTCTGAAAATTCTCGTGATATTCGTGGTTATTTGTTCGTATTGATGAACATATTGAAATGCATATGTGTATGCATAGTTGATTGATTTATGGTATAAATGATCCGAGGGGATCATGAGGATCTATGCTGAGGGCGCTGGATCGAATGCCCACCATGCGTTGGTCCGACGGGATCATCATGGGGATCTATGCTGAGGGCGCTGGATCGTTGGACGGGTTTTCCACCATGCGTTGGTCCGACGGGATCATCATGGGGATCTATGCTGAGGGCGCTGGATCGCTGGATTACCTTGTATTGTGTTGATGGAATCGTGAGGATTCGCATCGTTGGATTTCGGTGGCGGAAGTCCGTTTTTGCATGTTTTATGATGCATTGATGATTTATTGTATGATGATACTTGTACTAGCATTGTTGTGCTAACCCCTTCGGGGGTGGACATTGTTTTGATGTTCAGGTAGCCGAGGAGCGGGGAGGCAACCACAGTACCGACAGGATGATGAAATGGCTCAGTGATGTGATTGATGTTAGTGTTATTGCGATTTGTCTTCTTGGTTCGTAACGTACTCGAGTACGTCTGTTTTAATAAGGTTATTCGATATGGTTGTATAAGTTAACTCATTTGATCGGTTGAATCAAATCTGTATTTGAACTTCAGTTGTTCGATTGTATTGTTTTTACACTTCTTTTAAAATTAGCCTTGTAAATCCTTATCTAAAGGGTTTACGGCGCTGTAATTATTCCGAATATCTCGGGGTGTTACAGTCAGCTTGTTTAATTCTCGATAATCGATGCATAAACGAAGCGACCCATCTTTCTTCTTAACGAGAAGTACGGGCGCACCCCAAGGCGATGCGCTCGGTCGAATATACCCTTTATCTAACAATTCTCCCAACTGGTTCTTCAACTCTAACATCTCCGACGGTGCCATACGGTACGGTGCTCGAGAAATAGGGGCTGCATTCGGCTCAAGATCGATAGGAAACTCCACCTCTCGCTGCGGTGGTAACCCCGGCAAGTCGTCTGGGAAAACATCGGGATACTCACTAACCACTGGAATTGACGACATGTCAACTCCACCATCTTCCGCCTTCAGAGCATAACACCAGTAGCCGACACAACACTGGTTCAGAAGTTTCATCGCCTTCAAGGCGCTAATCACGCTCCCCGATCTACCCGGCTTACGTGACGAGAGTATGCTCGGTGCCATCCTCGGCCACGATCGAGATAGTACGAGTCCGATAGTTCATGATAGCACCGTGACGCTCTAACCAATCGTCCCCGAGGATTAAATCCTCACCTTTGAGGTCGATAACAATGAGGTTCGAGGGCCAGTCTCGGCTCCCAATCCTCACGGGGCAATCCCTAACTTCCCGGTCCCCAACCATACGATCCCCGCTAGGCGTACCCACCACAAATGGTTCACACTCAAACAAGTAGTTAAGGCCAATACGATTCACACAATCCGATGCAATAAAGGAATGGGTAGCACCCGAATCAAAAAGCACGGAAACTGGATGAGTAAGGATCTGAGTGGTACCTGACGCCACCGGAATGTCCGCCTCCTCTGTGCGCCTCATCTGGTACAATCGGGGGTGAACTGAACCCGAACTCGAGGCTGCGCGGCGATCCGGCTGTCCCCGACCTCTACCGCGACCCGAACCCTACGGAACCTGAGTAGCTGGAGTATTGTGATCCCTCTGATCGGTAGTGGTAGTCGGAACTCTAGCGGCCCTGGTGGCTCTCTCACAATGAGTCGCCCGATGCCCGGTCTGCCCGCAAGTGTAGCAAGTAACTGGAGGAAAAGGACAATCCTTCATCAAATGCTCATATTGGTTGCAGTTAAAACAAACCCTGCCACCAGAAGCAACGGACTGAACTGAACGGTTACCCTGAGATCCACCGGCCTGATGGAACAGCCTCTTCCCCGGTATGGGAGCAGAACGAGACCTCGAAATCTGACCACCCTTCCCGGTCGAGAATCCACCAGTAGTCTTCTGCTTCTTAGCTTCCGAAACCGACTCTGATTCCGGAACCGCCATCTCGATCGCTAGGGCGCGATCCTGGTATTCCTTCAAAGTGGCACACATGAGCGGTGCCATACTCTGCCTAATATGCGGCTTCATTCGCATATTGAAGTAACGGATTTTATCAGCCTCCGTTCTTACTTGATCTCTTACGAAACCCAACTGCTGATTGTAAGAAATGATGGCACGAGAAATAGGCACATCCCGAGGTGTAGCGGTGAAGAATTCCACAATTCTACGCTCCTTGGTAGCGGCGGACAATACTCTGCTTCCATAGCAGCCTTGAATTCCTCCCAACGAGCTCGACGGTCTCTGGGCACAACGGCCTCCCACCATTCCGCAGCTTCCTTATCTAGGAGGTACTGGGCAATATGTACCCTCCTGTCTTCAGGACAAGCTACGGCATCAAAGGTCCTGGACAACTGAAAGAGCCAATTCTCCCAACCGAGGGAGTCAGAGGATCCGGAGAAACGAGGAGGGTGCAACTTAGTCACCGTCTGAAGCCACTTACTAGCCTCCTCTTAGGTGTCGGGGCGGATTACAGCGTCCACCCCGAGCTATCCGAGTAAGTTGGGCTACCAAGCTGCAAATCTGGCGTAGCCAGCGTCGGCATTATTACCCGACGACACTGAGTGAGAGGCTGAGTCCGCAGAGGACTGAGAAAGTGAGCCCTCCTCATTATCAGCACCCCGACCACGGCCTCGGTCGCGTCCCCTAGCCGGTCTACCACAACCTCTCAACATACTGAAGGAAATTAAGAAAAGAACAAGATCAGAAAGATTCACAATTCACAAAGTTGGTAACACAAGTCACGATTCTGAACAGCGCAAGAAAACGAATTACAGAAATATAAGAGTTTGAGGAGACTTACAGCCACGGGTCGCACGAAAAGACGGTAGCATGATGATATTAGGCTCAACGACTGACTCTAATGACGCAACTGACAGACCCAAAATTCACCGACAGCCTAGGTATTCAAAACCTAAGCTCTGATACCATAAATGTAACACCCCAATTCACAAATGGGACATTACACGCCGTAGAACCCTCATGAGGTCTACCAGGCTGACCCTTAACACATAAACCATAATATGATCCCAAAAGATGCATTCAAAAAGTAAGTAAGGCCGTGGCCTCGGCCAAAACATCTTAACGGAGTACATGAATATAAGATAAATACCAATTTATTGCCCACGCAGGGGACTTAAACCAAGTTTCAAAATAGACAGTCTAACTTCAATACTCGACCATGCAATGACAAAACATAAAAATGCAGACTCGAGCCACATCATCAAGCCAGCCCATCTTTTGCGTGCGTGTCCCGTGCCTGCTGCTTGACACGCTTTTTGTGTAACTATCGCAAGTGCACGATATCGTATCAAGTAGTAAAGTGGACTTTTTGAGTCCGGTTTATCGATCCCACAAGGAAGTTATGTTATAATTTGAATTATACACTATTAGTCTATTTTTATAGATACTTAAGATGAGTGAAACACACAATTAAAAAGTTTGGTTTAATAATTGCAAAGAAATTGCAATAATAGTTCTAATATTATAAGGAAATAAAAAGATAGCAATAATAATAGATTGATTATCGATAAAATGAAATAGTTGGGATTACAAACTTAGTTCGTCATTAGTTATAAAATATGTATTGGAGATCATAAGATGAATTTACTTATTATGTTGTGTAGATTCGATTTTCCTTAAAAAGACGGTTTCTCTTTCGAACTATAAACGCCCTTCCATATGGAATCAATCCACTATATTTCTATGTTGATTGGCTTCAATACATAACATTAGGATTTGTGAAAATAACTCAATGAATCATCTAAGGACTAGGGGTATATTTCTATCCCCTAGAACAACTTAGAGTGACGATCATTTGATCTAATCAAACATATTTTCTTTGAAACATATGAAGACCATAAATATCTTCATTAATTGGCCAAATAAATAAAGATTGTTAAAACAATGAAAATCACACACAATAATAAGTAATTCATAATATATCTTTATACAAACATAAATAACATGACTAACCTTGTTTATAATCCCAACTTAAGAAACTTAGCCCATAAAGGGTTTATTACACATATTACAAGCTTTGGTGGTCATGTTTAGTTGAATCAAGAGAAAGAATTGATCCTAACTCCCTTAGTAGATAAAGGAGATAGAAACAATAAACTCTCTGAACAACATATGTTGTACCACACTAACAAAGATCACTCAAGAACACAAGTGTGTTCTTCACACAAAAAGAAAAGTTTACAAGAAAATGGAAAATTATAAGATGAATGATGAATGATGAAGGATCTAAGGGGTCTATTTATACACCTAAAGTCATCTAATAGCTCCAAAACTACAGCATTATTACATTATATCGGATCAATGCCAGCCATCCCCTCAATAATACACAAAAAGTATAAAAAATTAGACAAATCATAGCAATCTGTCAAGAGTTACGGCCGTAACATTCAGGAGTTACGGCCGTAACTAAGGTGACTTACGGCCGTAACTCCTGAATGTTACGGCCGTAACGTGGCTTCGTAAATTTGCTCATTTGAAGCTTTGATAGTTACGTTTTTAGCCCAGAATTCCTCAGACTTTGCGTTTTTGCCCCAGATCTTCTTCGGATGATAACTTTTGATATATAACTCTGATTTTGAATCCGGAAAGACTGCCGAATTCGTCTCGGAAAGCCCTACAACATGAATATATCAAAATTCAACAAAGAGAATATTTATTAAACATGTTGTTTCTTGAGTAATTCAGTTATTTAATCCGATCATCATCCGATAAAAATAAAATTATTAAAACTAATAAATTAAAAGCAAAAAACGAGTGAACTAGCTCAATTATGGGTGAATTTTATCGATACAAATCATGGATAAGTGTACAAAAATGACACTTATCACACCCCCAAACTTGAATTCTTGCTAGTCCCGAGCAAGACTCTTTATTATTCACACTCCAAAAATAAAAATAAAAATAAAAAATAAGAAAATTAATACACACATAAATTAAAATATAAAAAGAGAAAAGGAGATCAAAATGCCATTAATAAACAACAACCAGCTTTATACAGTAGATAGAAATGAATCAAGATTCAAAATAAATCTACTAATATTTTTGAAGTTAAAACACGGTTTTTTATTTTGTAATTCCAAAATGTAAGGTTTCCCCCCAATAGGTTGATTATTTCTTTCCCACTCGTGATACACACTACTCCCTTTAATGGTTGCTCTCGATCACTCGTTTATTTTTCGACTCAATATGAAGAAAAATTTCATTGGCGTCATCAAATATTGTGATTTTCACAAAATTGAGTGTATTGAAATTCAGCTGCTAATTAATTCAAATCTGCTCATAAACTACATCCCTTTTAGTGATAACTTTCACACCGTTATTTGCTAACGTGTAGCTCTTTTCACTAACACAATTTCTATCTCATTATTTTTCTTTCGTAAAAAGGTGATAGCTTTCACACCGTTATTTGCTAACGTGTAGCTCTTTTCACCAATTTTTCGAGACTGACTACGCACCAAAGAATGGTTAGTCCTTTATTTTCGCAAAATTTAAGACTTCCAAAATTAGGCATTATTCTTTGCTCAACACTTCTCCTTTTCGTCATTTATTTTTTTAGGTGATAGCTTTCACACCGTTATTTGCTAACGTGTAGCTCTTTTCACCAATGACTCCTTTTTTTAGGGAATAGAATTTTTGCAGAAAATCATTTTTTAGTTAAGCATGAAAAATTAAAAACTCCACAAATTAAGTAAATTTCAGTTTTATTTTTCATCAACCAATTGATTCTTCTTTTCTCAAGGTAACGAATGACTCGATTTTATATGATAATTACAAGGCTTGGAAAGAGAGATTAAGGCTCAAAAAATTTTGGAATATACAATTTTTTTTACCGGTTAAAACGATTTTAGAAGTTTGTATATAGCTAATTTATTTGTGTTTTGGCCAGATCTAAAAATCTCAAAAATCAAAATACTATATATATATATATATATATATATACTAAACCTAATCAATGCCAAATAATAAAAACACACCACACAATACACTAATCAAAACATACCACAATGAAAATCCAAATAAAAATCATAGTTCAAAAACCACAAAATAAACACACAAGTACGAAAATATCACCCCCAAACTTATAAGTAAAACTGTCCCGAGTTTTAAAAAAAATATAATAGCATGCGAGAAAACAGAAAACTCCTGAAATTTTAGCTTTGTGATCCTCCGGTGTGTCGTCAGGGAGGTTTATAAAACGGAAAAGCTTTTCAAAGAGCTAAACCGTTTCAAATTGTCGCACGAGTAATTCATTCAGATTTATCATAAATTCAGCCAGTGATGATACAAATCCATGAACTCTTTCAAGCAAATTTTCATCAAAAGCCGTCAACACATAACCCGCAACTTCCACGGCCTCAGATTCATCTTCCTCGCTACTCTCCTCTTCTGGTTCCAAACGTGCCCGTTTGCTTCTCAATTGAGTACTTCGAAAAATACTACTCCGGCCGTTCAGTCGATCCCCATGTGTTAAAATATCACCCCCTGCCGAAATTTTGACTCTCTGGCTCCTGCAAATACCGGTGATAAGGCAGGGGTATGGCATTTTCTGCCTAGTCGGGACCATGCCGGCATAGTGACAAATAGTAGTGTAAATGTGAGTACCCAAATCCATTTTTACCCCTCGGCGGATAGCATATAAACCTCGCAGGTGGCCAATGGAAACCGTCGTCAGAGTCGAAGTCGGGTAAATACTCCCACGCCCACATCCATAAATACCAAGCATCATCCATAAGGCCCGCCTGGTTGTATCGGGGTTTGATCATCCCAATACTGTCATGCAACTCGCTCACTAACGCCCAGCGTAAAACTCTATCATCCGGCACCTCTTCATTAGGCAAGATAGTAATGTCAACCGCGTTAGTACAATTAACCCCCAAAAACTTGTTAATGACATCCGGTGAAAAATTTATCGATTTCCCATTCACAGTAGTCTGATGATAAGTAGGTGACCCTACCTGCCCAATGGACTTGTTGAAAGAATTGTAAAAGTTTAGGGTCAAGGTCGGGTTACCATTTGGGAGATCGGAAACGAATTTCTCCCAGCCGTTGTCTAAGAATTTTTGGATGAAAGGGGTAGTGATTGTGTCTCTATCCGCATGGACGATGAAATCATCAAGATTGAACAATCTTTCCTTAATGCACTTTGTGTTTTGATTTCTTTGTGGCGGTGCCGAACCTTGAGATGACGAACCGACCTTTTCTTTTCCTTTTGTTGATTTCTTCGGTGCCATCCCTGAAATTTAACAAAATCAACTTCTTTCCATCACACGACTATAATCATCAAGCAAAACCAATAAATACATAAAAAAAATTCAAAGATTTTCGTTGTGGCATTTCGTTGGACACCTTGAGTTCATAGTTTTTTTAACAAGTTTTTCTTATTCAAACTCAAATCCATAAAGCCACCACAAATCAATGAATCAAATAACGATACAAATATCAACAATACTCACAAATGAACAAGATTTAATCAACGAATCATACGGAAATAAGAATCGAAAAACAAATATGAAGAGAAAAACTACAAACTAAAACTCAAGAATATATAAATTGAAACAAGGATTGAAAGAGAACCTGATGATTATGTGTGAATGTTGATATGTTAATGAATTGTATTGATGATTTTGAGTTTTTTAGCAAGTAGGGATTGATAGGGGGAAAAAAATCGCTCTCCCGGCCGCTTGTGTCTCGTCTGGTGTGTGATAAGTGTTTAAGGACGGTTTTTTTTAATACAGACTACTAGTTACGGCCGTAACCTATACAAATTACTACGTAAGTTGCTTTCGTTTTTCAAACAGGTTTTAAGATACGGCCGTAACATGCGGCGATTACGGCCGTATGTAACGCTCGTTTTTTTTAGAACTGTTTTAAGATACGGCCGTAACATGTAGCAGTTACGGCCGTATAAACCATACGTAAAAAAATCCTGATTCTACTTACGGCCGTATTATTTTGGATACGGCCGTATATATATATTATATATATATATATATATATATTTTATATGTGTGAGAATAATGAAAGAAAGACTCCCTGGATTTTATGAACGATCTGATCCTTGCTGTTGTTGTTGAATCCTTCCGTGTTACCCCCAAACTTATTTGCGAAATAATAGAGATTGGGTTGCCTCCCAATAAGCGCTTTGTTTAACGTCCTTAGCTTGACTTCTCGTCAGATTAATTAGGTATTTCCAGCATTATGATTGATTTTGCTGTCGAGAATTCTCCTCCCAGATATGGCTTTAACCGTTGACCGTTTACTTTGAAACTCCCGTCGGTTGTATTATAAATCTCCACAGCTCCATGAGAAAACACCTCTTTGATCGTGTAAGGGCACATCCCATCGTGATCGTAGCTTACTCGGAAACAGACACGGTCGTGCATTAAAAAGCGAACTTGGTCTCTGTTTTAAAATCTCTTCTTAGAATTTTGTTGTCATGCCATCTTTTCGATTTTACTTTGTAGATTTTGGCATTTTCATATGAGTCGAGTCGGATTTCATCCAACTCATTTAAGCTATGACAACCTTTTCTTTCCAAATTTGTTCGTCAATGTTTAATTTTTTATAGCCCAAAAAGCTCTAAGATCAAGTTCAACTGGCAGGTGACAGGCTTTTCCAAAAACCAGACGAAATGGAGACATGCCTATCGGTGTCTTATAGCCATTACGTAAGCCAGAGCGCATCATCCAGCTTTTTCGACCAATCTTTCCGAGATGAGTCGACTGTCATCTCAAGTATACGTTTCAGTTCACGATTGGAAACTTCGACTTGTCCACTGGTTTGTGGGTGATAAGAGGTAGCGACACGGTGTTTTACTCCGAATTTGGTCAATAGATCCTTAACCTGGTGATTGCAGAAATTGGATCCGCCATCACTGATAATAACTCTCGGAGTTCCGAAGCGAGTGAATATATTTTTCTTTAGAAAATTTACCACAACCTTAGCTTCGTTTGTTGGTAATGCAACAGCCTCCACCCATTTGGATACGTAGTCAACAGCTACAAGGATGTATTCATTAGAGAATGATGATGGAAAGGGTCCCATGAAATCAATTCCCCAAACGTCGAAGATTTCAACTTCAAGGATGAAATTCATTGGCATTTCATTTCTTTTTGACATGTTTCCATGTCTTTGGCATCGGTCACACTTCGAGACAAGTGTATGTGCATCTTTGAACAGAGTGGGCCAATAGAATCCTGCTTCAAGAATTTTTGCTGCTGTTTTTGAACCCCCAAAATGTCCTCCATAGTGAGAGGAATGACATCTTTCTAATACCTTCTCCATTTCTTCTTCCGGAATGCATCTCCGGATGATTTGATCAGGTCCTCGTCTGAACAACAGAGGATCTTCCCAGTGATAGTATTTCAACTCGGAGAAGAATTTTTCTTTTGATGATGGGAAAAATTTGGGTGAATTATTCCACTAACAAGGAAATTAACGATGTCGACATACCATGGTGCATTTTGTTTTTCCTGGATATTAGAGATTTGGAGCAGCTTGTTCATCCGGAAATACTTCATTTATTTCCCTCTCTTGAGCATTGTTTTGATCGAGTCTAGAGAGATGATCCGCCACTTGGTTTTCTGTTCCCTTTCTGTCTCGATTTCTATGTCGAATTCTTGCATAAGTAGAACCCATCGGATTAGCCTTGACTTTGCATCTTGCTTTGTCATTAAATATTTCAAAGCTGAATGATCAGTATAGAATATGACCTTTGATCCCAATAAGTAGGATCGAAATTTGTCAAAGGCATAAACCACTGCAAGCATCTCTTTTCGGTTGTTGTGTAGTTCGGTGAGCATCATACAAAGACCAGCTAGCATAATGGATCACTTGCATCATTTTGTCCTTCATCTGTCAAAGTACGGCCCCTACGGCATAATCACTTGCATCGCACATTAAAATGAAAGGAATAGTCCAATCTGTAGAAATGATGATTGGAGCTGATGTAAGCTTATCCTTCAAAGTTGCAAAGGCCACGTGGCATTCATTTGTGAAAAGGAATGGTGTATCTTTCTCAAGCAAAGAACAGAGAGGTTTTGCTATTTTTGAGAAATCTTTTATAAACCTCCGATAGAATCCTGCATGTCCGAGAAAACTCCTTACTCCTTTCACCGAAATTGGTGGAGGAAGTTTTGCAATCACTTGGATCTTTGCCTTATCGACTTCAATTTCATGTTGTGAGATTCTATGGCCAAGTACGATTCCTTCCTGGACCATGAAGTGACATTTCTCCCAATTGAGAACTAGATTTGTGTCTTCACATCTTTCCAAGACCATGCCTAAGTGAATTAGGCATTTATCAAATGAATCTCCGAAAAGAAATCGTCCATGAAAACTTCAATGAATTTTTCAACCATGTCTGAGAATATTGACATCATGCATCTTTGAAATGTGGCTGGAGCATTGCACAATCCGAATGGGATTCTTCTATAGGCAAATGTTCCATAAGGGCATGTGAATGTTGTTTTCTCTTGGTCTTCTAGGGCTATTACGATTTGGTTGTACCCTGAATAGCCGTCGAGAAAACAGTAGTAAGAATGTCCCGCCAATCTATCTAGCATCTGATCAATAAATGGGAGTGGAAAATGATCTTTTCTTGTCGTCTTGTTTAGTTTCCTGTAATCAATGCACATTCTCCATCCTGTGATCGGTCGTGTTGGTATAAGTTCATTGTGCTCATTCTCAATGATCGTGATTCCACTCTTTTTGGACACCATATGTACAGGGCTCACCCATGGACTATCTGAGATTGGATAAATGATTCCTGCGTCAAGTAATTTAAGAATCTCTGCCTTCACAATTTCCTTCATGTTTGGATTCAAACATCGTTGATGCTCAATTGAAGGTTTGCAGTCATCTTCCATCAAGATTTTGTGAGTGCATATAGAGGGGCTTATTCCTCTAATGTCTGCAATAGTCCATCCAATTGCTTTTTTGTGATTCCTCAATACCCTTAGTAATTTCCCTTCTTCAAGTTTGGTCAATATGTTAGATATGATGACCGGAAGTGTTGAGGAAACGCCCAAGTAAGCGTATCTCAAATGTGTGGGTAGAGGTTTGAGATCAAGTGTTGGAGATTCTTGTAAAGAAGGGAGGGGTTTAGCGGAGCTTGTCCCCAATTCTTCAAAATGTGGATGCTTTCTTAAGGTTGGTAGTGCTTCTAGATAGTTAACTGTTTCGGCCAAGTGATATTCTTCTTCCATCAAGTTAGAGAATTTGCTATACATGTCTCAAGAGGATCTTTAGATAGAATTTTCTCTAAAGACTTGTTCACCATGGCTTCAATTGTGTCTATTTTTAGACAATACTCATCTGTGGAGGGTTGATTCAAAGTTTTTAAGACATCGAAGATGACATGTTCGTCTTCCACTCTGAGTATTAGCTTTCCTTCATAGACGTCAATAAGAGCACGTCCGGTTGCGAGAAATGGTCGTCCTAAAATAATGGGAATATCCTGATCTTCTTCCATGTCGAGGATGATAAAATCTGCTGGAAATATGGATTTATCAACTTTGACGAGCACATCTTCAACTATCCCACGTGGATATTTGATTGACCGATCGGCTAATTGTAGTGAAACTGTTGTTGCTTTTGCTTCTCCCAAGTTCAATTTGTTGAAAATTGACAGGGGCATCAAGTTGATACTTGCCCCTAAATCACAAAGAGCTTTTCCAAAATTCACTTCACCAATAGTACACGGGATTGTGAAAGTTCCGGATCTTTTAGCTTGGGTGGCAGCTTCTTTTGTAGTATTGCGCTACATTCCTCTGTTAGCATGACAGTTTCGTATTCTTCAAGCCTTCGTTTGTTGGAAAGAATATCTTTCATAAATTTGGCATAGCTTGGCATTTGTGCTAGAGCATCGGCAAAAGGAATGTTGATGTGTAGCTTTTTGAAGATTTCTAAGAATTTCCCAAATTGAGCATCGAGCTTGTGATTCTTCAACCGTTGAGGAAATGGGATAGGTGGAACATAAGATTTTGTAGCAATTGGACCTTTTTGAGATGAAGGTCTGTGACGATTCTTTTCGATTCTTGATTTTGTTTATTTTTTTTTTCAGATGGTTTTCCATAGAAATTTCGCAACTGCACTCCACTTCTTGTTGTGATAGCTTGGACATTTTCCCTTGGATTGACCTCGGTATTGCTAGGTAACATGCCTTGAGATCTTTCTGAAAGTATTTTGGCCATTTGGCCAACTTGTGTCTCCAGATTTTTAATTGAAGCATCATTGCGTTGTTGATACTTGATTGTTGTTCACTAGCTTCGTGATTGCTTCTTCCCATCCGGGCTTCTTTTCTTGATGCGTTGGATTCAACACATTGTTGTTATTTGCATAAGAAAAATTTGGATGATTTTTGTATCTGGATTGTATGTTGGCCCGTAAGGATTGTATGCTAGCCTTTGGAAATTCGAGCATACGCCACTTGTTCCAGTGGTGGTGGTGACTGTTCTTGTTGCACTAAGGGACGAGATAGTCTTTGTTGTGAGTTGCTCCACAAATTTCACATGAAAAAGCTGAAATTTGTGGAGTTTGCACCGTCTTCACAGATTGAGGAGTTGAAAAAGACATTTCCTCGACTTTCTTTGATAGAGCTTCAATTTTTGCCAACATAAGTGAATAAGAATCCACTTCAAAAACACCATTTGGTTTCTTTTGGATATTTCTGTCTGGCCATCTTGCACTTTGTTCACTTATAACCTCAAAAAGATTATAAGCCTCTTTCATAGTTTTGTTTCCCAGTGAGCCATTTGATGATGAATCGACATTAGCTCGGCATGAAGGTAAAATTCCAGAATTGAAGTAATTGACTTGTGCTCCCAAATTGAAACCATGGTTAGGACATTTTCGTAGCATATCTTTGTATCTCTCCCATGCTTCGTGGAATGATTCTGAATCTTGTTGACGAAATGTAGAGATTTCGTATTTGAGTTTCGCCACTTTTATTGGTGGAAAGTATTTAGTGGTGAATTTCTGGACAAATTCGGGCCAATTTGTTATGCTTCGTGGTGGCAAAGTATCTAGCCACTCTCTTGCTCTGTCCTTCAAAGTGTGCACGAAAAGTCTCATTTTGATCGCCTCGTCATTTACATTTGGATATTTGAAATTTCCACATATTTCCACAAAACGGTTAATATGGAGATATGGATTTTCGTCGGTTCTTCCATAGAATGAGTTGTTGTTGGAGAAGAGATTGATGACATCTGGGCGAATTTGAAAATTGTCCACTCCAAATGGTGGATAGATTACACTTGATTGAACGCTCAAAGATGGGGGGTTCATGAATTCCCCAAAGAGCATGTTGTCTTCATCTATTTCTGGTACAATAGGATATTGTTGATGTTGAATGTTTTGAACATTAGGTATTCCCCCCACCGGAGGAATTCTTTCGTTATCATTTCCTTGGGGGAGACGTAGATTTAGTTCGTCCGCCATTGATGGTGAAGAAATAATGTTTTTCTTTTGTTCTCTTCGCCTTCTTCTGAATGTGGCTTCGATCTCGGGATCTAGTAAAACTAAATCGCGATTGTATGTCCTTCACATAGACAAGGGAATCTACAACAAAGAAAAAGTTGTATTTATAACAATAGTTAATAATGTAATTTTTTCAAATATAACTTATACTTCCCCGGCAACGGCGCCAAAAACTTGACACACTTTTTGTGTAACTATCGCAAGTGCACGATATCGTATCAAGTAGTAAAGTGGACTTTTTGAGTCCGGTTTATCGATCCCACAAGGAAGTTATGTTATAATTTGAATTATACACTATTAGTCTATTTTTATAGATACTTAAGATGAGTGAAACACACAATTAAAAAGTTTGGTTTAATAATTGCAAAGAAATTGCAATAATAGTTCTAATATTATAAGGAAATAAAAAGATAGCAATAATAATAGATTGATTATCGATAAAATGAAATAGTTGGGATTGCAAACTTAGTTCGTCATTAGTTATAAAATATGTATTGGAGATCATAAGATGAATTTACTTATTATGTTGTGTAGATTCGATTTTCCTTAAAAAGACGGTTTCTCTTTCGAACTATAAAACGCCCCTTACATATTGAATCAATCCACTATATTTCTATGTTGATTGGCTTCAATACATAGCATTAGGATTTGTGAAAATAACTCAATGAATCATCTAAGGACTAGGGGTATATTTCTATCCCCTAGAACAACTTAGAGTGAAGATCATTTGATCTAATCAAACATATTTTCTTTCGAAACATATGAAGACCATAAATATCTTCATTAATTGGCCAAATAAATAAAGATTGTTAAAACAATGAAAATCACACACAATAATAAGTAATTCATAATATATCTTTATACAAACATAAATAACATGACTAACCTTGTTTATAATCCCAACTTAAGAAACTTAGCCCATAAAGGGTTTATTACACATATTACAAGCTTTGGTGGTCATGTTTAGTTGAATCAAGAGAAAGAATTGATCCTAACTCCCTTAGTAGATAAAGGAGATAGAAACAATAAACTCTCTGAACAACATATGTTGTACCACACTAACAAAGATCACTCAAGAACACAAGTGTGTTCTTCACACAAAAAGAAAAGTTTACAAGAAAATGGAAAATTATAAGATGAATGATGAATGATGAAGGATCTAAGGGGTCTATTTATACACCTAAAGTCATCTAATAGCTCCAAAACTACAGCATTATTACATTATATCGGATCAATGCCAGTCATCCCCTCAATAATACACAAAAAGTATAAAAAATTAGACAAATCATAGCAATCTGTCAAGAGTTACGGCCGTAACATTCAGGAGTTACGGCCGTAACTAAGGTGACTTACGGCCGTAACTCCTGAATGTTACGGCCGTAACGTGGCTTCGTAAATTTGCTCATTTGAAGCTTTGATAGTTACGTTTTTAGCCCAGAATTCCTTAGACTTTGCGTTTTTGCCCCAGATCTTCTTCGGATGATAACTTTTGATATATAACTCTGATTTTGAATCCGGAAAGACTGCCGAATTCGTCTCGGAAAGCCCTAAAACATGAATATATCATAATTCAACAAAGAGAATATTTATTAAACATGTTGTTTCTTGAGTAATTCAGTTATTTAATCCGATCATCATCCGATAAAAATAAAATTATTAAAACTAATAAATTAAAAGCAAAAAACGAGTAAACTAGCTCAATTATGGGTGAATTTTATCGATACAAATCATGGATAAGTGTACAAAAATGACACTTATCACTGCTCAGCCCTCCCGGTACCTGAAATGCATAAGACGCATTTCCCCCATTTAAGGGGTTAGCATTCGAATAGCTAGTGCAAGTACACAATTACACAACATTATATACCAAATACGGTTTTACACAATCATCTCAAACATAAGTCATTTGCCATATATATATATATATATATATATATATATATATATATTCCGGAATACTACATTGGCAATCAAAATCCGTTTCCAATCATCACGATATCACAAAATCACAACTGGTATCCCGTGGCCGTACCCCTTAGTATCGACCCCCAGACATCCCGTCGAACGCTCCGGGTGGGATACCACTTCCGTGGCCGTACCCCTTAGTATCGACCCCCAGACATCCCGTCGGACACTCCGGGTGGAAGTTCAATCACACACGCACCCAAGTCCACTTCCACGGCCGTACCCCTTAGTATCGACCCCCAGACATCCCTTCGGACACTCCGGGTGGAAGGAACACAACTCACGCACCCGAAAATCACAGTTCATCATATATTTCGAAAATCACAACATACATAACGAAATGTAATACATGTACTTGCCTTGAACACGACGAAACAAGGGAAACAACGAAGGAATAGGTTTTGGTCCGAACAATCCTCCCAAATCCGCTCCTAACACAATAACAGTATACAACAAGTCTCAATAATGCGGAAAGGTAAGAATTAATCCTAATTCTACCTGTTGGGACAATTCATCGGACACCAAGAGTGCATAAGGAAATGAAATCGGTCAACGGTGTAACAACGGGATTTCAACCCAACCAATAACAAGAAAACCAAGGGTCACGCGAATACTATCAAAATCTAATAACAACATCGGTTAATTCGAATTAAAAAACAAGATCACCACCAAACCCTCCCCAAAATCATACTAGGGTCAAAGGAGTTCTTACCTCTTGAAGATTCAAGCCCTATAATCCGAAGAACACGTGCTAGATCCACAATCCAAGCTACACGATCGAAGAAAGATGAAGAAAAACACACAATCAAATGGTAGATGGAGGAAAATCCCCCACTCAACCCTCTCTCTCTCGCGTACGGTGGAAGGAAGGAAGAAATGAGTGACTTTCGCTAAATAAAAACGCAGATATAGCGCTGACCGCGTTGTGTGCCGCGGCTCAGCTAAACTGTGCCGCGGCACAGGGCCAAAAATTGCGCCCAGCGATCGGCTGACCGCTCGTTGTGCCGCGGCTCATTCTAAGTGTGCCGCGGCTCAGACTCGGCATGTGCCGCGGCCCTGTCGGACTTTTCCGCGGCACGCGGTACAGTGGGTTTTGGCCGGCAAGTGCCACACGGGTGTGCCGCGGCCCGGACAAGTGTGCCGCGGCACTGACTCGGCTGTGTGCCGCGGCGCACAATCCTTGTGCCGCGGCACACGGTACAGCCTGCTCGGCCAACAAATGGGCAACGTGTGTGCCGCGGCGCACAATCCTTGTGCCGCGGCCCACACCCCCCCTCGGGTCCCAAAATGACGAAAAATGATCCGGAAAGAGAATAAAGACAATAAGAATCGATATTTGGGCAACAATAACACGAAATGGAAGTACGGAACCCCAAAACGATCAGAGGTACACAACCAAAGTCGAACAAGGGACAAATTCCCTAAATTTCTAGGAAATTACAAAAACGGCCCAAACATCCGAAAATCACGACACAACGTCGGATCAACAATCCGAAACTCACAACATGCTCTACTCAATCATACGAACTCATGGAAATAAGAAAATGACGAAATCGAATGAGTTTAACGAGAATCGAATAAACATGAGACAAAATATACCACAAGATGAAATTACGTAAAAACATCATCGAGACCCGTCTAAGCAGAGAAACTCCAAGAACAAAATAGGTTCATAATTCCAAAGCAGTGCCAAGCGAGTTATCCGAAACGAATATACACTAAAAATAGAAATTACCAGAAATAGAAAACGCGGATATTACATACCTATCACAATCTTTCAATTCAGTCATTGACTATCCCAAAGTGAAATCCATGTGACTGAGTTGATTCCTCCATGTGACTGAGTTGATTCCGAGCATATTAATCCCATTAACATACCTATAGGTATGCTCCCACTAAACTTTTGTGAAGATAGATACTCTACATGTTTAAGTACATGTTATACAAGTATTGTCCAAACTTAATGCCCAATTAATCTTTATCGATTTGCGAACAAGTTAAGCATTTGAGCCATAAACACTTCCAGTGTCAATCTCCTTATGTCATAATGAGTGGAATATTCGCCGTCAAATGTAAGGACTATTAATCTATATCCCAAATAATGATGCTCTTGGTATATAATAATATAGCAATAATAAATGCCTTTTATGAGTGGAATTCGAGGACATATTCACAATCAAGTCAACCTCTCTATGTGGCGATCCTGGCAGATCATCTGAAACATATCTAATAATTTGTTCACTATTAGAATATTCACAACAGAAAGTTCTGACATCTCCTCATGTAAAACAAAACGCCAATGATATATGTCTCTAGGGTCACAGGAAATCTCTGGTGTCAGCAAGCTAAAAAATCCTATCGGACTAGAATGTCCATGACCCCCCGGGGAGTGATCATCAAATGATATATATCTAGCACTGCCCGATCCAATGCCATCAGGTACATACCCAAAATGATGTCTTCATTTTGTAACGAAAATGGCATAAGATTCACTAGCACATTTTATCATCAATATGGACAGGACAGTTCCTGACTTCCCGGTTACCCTTAATTCCACTACCTTTTGGTAGTTTAGTAAAAAACGATTTACATGACGTACTAATAATATTCAGTCGTATAACAGAGTCTAGCACCTATATAGATACACATGTACAAGCTGAGAATTAACAAGGAGAATACCTGATACAACAGGTGCATTTTGGTCGTCAGTAACACGCAACTAGAATATACGGGATGGTTTTGTGCCAGTAGATGGAGTGGAACTACCACCACCATGCCCATAGCCTATCCCAGTGCCACATGATGTTTACAGAGTCGTATGAGTTGCGGGTTGATAATTCAGAGTAGAAGGGGCTCTGGATGACTGAATGGGGCCTTGTGACTTTGCTGGGGTGCCACTGTGGAAGTAGATCTATTTTGAGAACACTATCAGGTGAAATTACCCTTTCTGCCACAAGTGAAACAAGCTATCAGGGTCTTCAAGCAGTCCGGTTTGATATAGGATGTGTCACCAAAGTTAAAACATTGTTGTTTCTCAGCATAAGAGGCATCGGGCTGAGACTTCCGATTGAGAGAGTGTGAAACAAAACTATTGGAGGAATGGTTGGGTGATGAGTTTGCCTTATGGCCACTCCATGATGGACCATGCATATTTTGTCTCTTCTAGATCTGGACGGCATCTAGACTGTCATAAGTTGTGACAAAGTCTTCATAAACTCTTATAGTAGTACAATGCAAGCATGCGGCATATCGATAAATATCTCCTGGTAATCTCCATGCTAAGTGGCAAATGCGCAGGTCTTCATTAGGAACCATATGTGAAATGTAGCTCAGTTCGGTCCGATAAGTACGAATAATGTCAAAATACAGGCAAATTCTGTGTTTCGGCACCAAAGAACTCACAAGTATGGGCAGCCTGTATAGATCTAGGACAATACTCATTCCTCAATAAACCAGCAAATTCAGGTTAGTCGGTAACTCTTTGTTCTGGTTTATACATAATCCACCACCGGGAAGCACTATCACAAATTTGATTAAGTCCGAGTGGAACCTTTAGGTCCTCTGGGCACCCGATCATGTCAAATGCCATTTCCATATCTGTGATCCAGTTATCGACGTTCTTCTCTCCTATTCCATCAAATAATAGAGGTTGTCTTGCCTTTAATAGCTCTCCTAAGAAGCGGTCCCCTCTGGTGTTTTCGTCAATGTTGATGATAGGCACTCAGTTAGCTCGATCCGCCTGGGCAATTCCGCCCTCCTACATGGTCAACATCCTGCTCTACTAGAGGAGGGGTGTGATCCCTATAAGGACTGTTCCAATTGATACTTCCCCCAACATTGTTAATAGTGGAACCTTCGTTCCTAACCATGTTCGCATTTGTCTTGCTCGACGACGTGCCATTTGACAATGATTGCTGATGTATATAGTTCTTGATTTGATACTGTCTCGCAAGTAGTCATGTTTATCACCTGAAGGAAATGCTTATAATACTTACTTGGGGTATTCCCCGAAAATCATGGTCCCTTGGAATTGTAATACCCGAAATTTTTATTTCGGTTGCCCTGAACCACGTGTCGGTTGATGTTGGTTATTTCGTGCCGTTATGATTCTTTGGAATTCGTTTTTCTGTTAGGAACGGTTTTATATACTCTGTTGTGGTGTTTGGCCAGCGAGACTTGTCATTGCGTACGTTTCTTTGACTTAATGTGTGCGTTTAGGGTGGTATATTATGTTTCGTAATTTGCTCATTATTGTTTTGAACCGTAGTCGGTGCATTGGTGTGATCGATACGTCGTCGAGCATCTAGTCGGGCTGTCGGATGGCTGGCTGGGCTGCCTTACGGCCGTAAGGCGTGGCCGGTTACGTCCGTAATGCACCAGCGTGTTTCAAGAAGTTGCACCGAGTGCTTGGTTACGGCCGTAAGATATTGACGAGTACGGCCGTAAGATGGTGCCCGGTACGTACATAAGGCATGTCGAGTAACGATCGTAAGGTGATGAGTAATGCCTGGCCGGATTGCGGCCGTAACGCGCGCAAGCATTTTGGGCAGTTCGCCAGGAGTGTTGGTTACGACCGTAAGGGAGGTCCGAGTTACGGCCGTAAGGAGAGTTGCGTATGTAAGGTCCTGCCGGTTACGTACGTAACGTGATCGACCATTTATAGGCCAGAGCTACGGGCTGACTTCATTTGCACTGCTTTTCCCCTTCTTGTGGCGGCTGACGAACGGGAAGCTCGGGTAAGGTGGTTCGTGGTCGATTCCACTCAATTCCAAGGCATTTTGGAAGGCTCTTAACAATTATATCATCATCTAATCCTTGTTCTTCGTCGGATCGAGGTAAATTCTTGAAATCTCCTAGAGTTGAATTTCGGGATTTCCTTCTTGTTTTTTGTTGTTTGTCCGATTTTAAAGAATAGGTTGATGTTATTGAGCGTTGTTAATCGTGTTCTATGGGTTGTATATCCATAGTTTGGATTTGTTCAACTCGATTGGTGATTCGAGTCTTGTTGGGAATTATCGAACATTAAATGTTCGATTAAATGTCCCAATGAGTTTCCCTTCGATAGTTTGGTGGGATTTCCATTGTTTTTGGTCTTGATTCTCGTTGTAATCATATATTCATTGTTTTTGCCAAAGGATTATAGGTGTTCGAGGTTTCCCGATTGAGCCATGTTCGTCGGAGTGTTCGGTATCGGTTATCGAGGTAAGTATCTTGCTATACAATTTGTGTCTTATGAATAGGGACTTCGTGTTAGGATTATGATCAATTGGTTTACTTTCGTGAATATGCTTTGTATGAATTGGTTATTGTGAACGATTGACAGTAGTGATAATACCCTCACTTGGCTAACGTCGTGGAATTGTGTTGTTTGTGTTATTCATATGATATGTGCCGGGCGAGGTTGGTCATGGTTGAGTTGTCGTGATGATTACGATATTTGTGTCGTTTTGATTTACATGTTTGAATATGCATTATGGTGTATTGTTGAATGGCTTGGCATTTGATATTAATGTGTGTGACTCGTAGTTGAGTTGATCGATGTGAGTTGTGTCGTGATGATGTGTGTGATCCAGGTAAAGGTCTGACGAGGCCTCTGGAGTTCGGTACATGATGTGCACGAACAGTGATCGTGTGGTCCAGGTAGGGTCTGACGAGGCCTCTGGAGTTTGGTACATGATGTGTACGAACAACGTGTATGTTCCAGGTAGGGTCCGACGAGACCTCTGGAGTTCGGTATATGATGTGTATGAACAATGCGTGTGGTTCGGGTAGGGTCCGACGAGGCCTCTAGAGTTCGATACATGATGTGTACGAACAGTGATCCTATAACAATGATTGTTTGGATAACATTTTTAAAATGGGTCACAAACTCATAATGATATCTTAACTAGTGTGTTTTGGAACGAAAATCGGGCTGAGGCCCTAACGCCTTCGAAAAGGTTTGTAAATTGGGACTCAAGGTCCAAAAGGATTTCTACTTTAAAAGTACCCGAGATGATGATTTCCTTTTCAAATACTTCTTGCTTGAGTTCGAAATTCTAAAACTTCTCGGGAACATTTTGATAGATGATTTCCGTAGTATATTCATAGTTGTTATTTACTTGTTACATTTCGTATCGTTTTATACTTGCACTAGCAAAATAGTGAAATTTTGTTAGTCCCCGAGTAATCAGGGGGTGGATGTCTGTTTTTTGTCCAGGTGCTTGCAGGTTCGAGGAGCAGTCACAGGATGGGCACAGGGAGTGACGGGCTACGATACTAATCAAGAGTTGGGAGTTTAGTCGAGTTGTGTTGTATCGTCAGAGTCGTTTTCCGCCTTCCGCTATTTTGTACCTTTAACCATGCGCGGGCATTCATTGTAAAGAGTTGTGTTCTTCTATGTACATCAGTCGTACGACCTCACCGGTCTGTGTAGTTGTTTATAATTGACCTTAACGGTCCGTATTACTGTATTGTTTGCCCTGGTCGGGTAGACACTTGGTCGTTTCGTGACGTTTAGCCTGGTAGACCCTCGTGGGAAGGATCTACGGCGTGTAATATTCCCATTCGGTTTTGGGGGTGTTACA
The DNA here is from genome assembly GCA_033398695.1 of Orobanche coerulescens. NCBI lineage: Eukaryota > Viridiplantae > Streptophyta > Magnoliopsida > Lamiales > Orobanchaceae > Orobanche > Orobanche coerulescens. Next base: position 87,482,324 of record CM065804.1, on the reverse strand, counting down.
TTTATGGTATCAGAGCTTAGGTTGTGGAAACCTAGGCTGTCGGGTCAAGTCAAGTCGTGATTTATCAAGTAATGTGTTGTCTTGTCATTCGAATTGTCGGGTGACAAGTCGAGTTGTGCATAGTCACAGCGTGTCGGATATGTTGTCGGATGAGATTAGTATCGTGGGAGACCGTCATCTCCGTGCGGCCTGTGGACGTAAGTCTCCTCTTTTATGCTTAGTATATGTGTTTCATGATTTCTGTTGTGTGCGATAATTGTGGTCTATAATTTTATTTGCACTGTGTTGTGTAATGAAGTTGTATTCGATACTTGGATACACTGTATGTGTATAGAACTGGATGTATTGATGTTTTACCTTTGAACCACCGTGTGGGGTGATATGATGTGAAAGTTGTGAACCTTGATGGTTTTCGAAAAAGGTATCGACGGTAGAGTTTGTGTAAAACTCAGATAGAAAGTTTTGTTGTATGTTTAAACCTGGTGCCTACGAGATGCATTTGATTGAATTGGTGATCCGGATTGTCGTTTGGGCACGTGGTTTAAGTTCGATTATTTTGAATTGTTGTAATTATGCCCGCTGCGAATAGGTTTGAAAACGTTTTCCTGAAGGACTCTACTGGTTTGAGCAAGCCTGTGGAAATCATTTTTTAAAAATCTTGATGGTGCGGTTAAACAATGGTTTGTGTGGATTATGAAGTCGGTCGAATTTTGACAAATGGTCATGTATTTCCAAATAGCACCATCAGACGGTAATTGGGAAATGTGTTTTAAAATATTTCGGGCATTGCGAAATATTACCGTCAATTTTCGTTGCAATCGAAAGGATTTTTGGAAAATATCTGTTCTGCAAAACGACTTTGGTTTTCGGAATTTAAAATGTTATGTGTTTGTGTGTTGGGACTAAGTCGTTACGACAGGTTGTTACGTTGTTATACTAGTCGGAGAATGTTACAATGTTTTCTATAGGTCGGAGTACATTGTTATGAGTCGATCCTTAACCTTTGGAGCCGTGTCGGGGCTGCTGGGACAATGCTGCTGTCCTGCAGCTAGTGATTACGGTCGTAAGATGTTTCCCATTACGGCCGTAAGATCATGGATGTTACGGCCGTAAACAACGTGTTGTTACGGCCATAAGCATTGATTGCCATGGTGGTAACCTTGTTGTTATAGTTGTATCCGCACCCTCTACCAATCATTTAATTTCAGTAGACATAGTCGTATGGTCCGCCAGTGACGACTGTAATTTTAACTATTTTATCGGTAATGTCACACTCGGTTAGTCATCCTGTATGGGTATCATTGACGTGTTGTTGACTGTTACCATCCTTACTAGAACATTTTAGTGGTATACATAAGTGTTGTGGCCACATAGTATGATTTGATCGTATTGTTCTACGACATTATCCTGATGTGGTAGTTAATCTGTGGAAATGTATAGTGCGAGTACTAGAGGTTTTCCACCCGGGATTAGTTTGGCGAACCTTTGGGGGTCGATGCCGAGAGGCATGACCGTGGATTATCATGTGTGTTATTCTTTGTGATGGTTGTAGTGGTGACATGTGATTACCCTGTATGTCGTTAACGATGATAATGATATATATATATATATATATATATATATATATATATATATATATATATATATATATATATATTTATATATATATATATCGATAAGGTCATTTTGACGATATCGTTTATCCAGAAGATTGAAGTTTCAACATGTTGTTTTGTAAATAATTTCAAGCAAAACAGTTTTGATAATGGGTTCATGGTTTTGGTTAAATGACGAGGTATTAAAATGTTTTCAAAAATTTCATTTCAGCAAAATCTTTCAAACTCACGAGTTTTAAAATATTATCGTTTGAACAAATACCTCGGAAAAAAAATTATATTTCTTTTAGAATGTTGCAAGTGTCCGATCTCAATGACATGTATGTGGTCTTGATCGTGTTTGTTTTGGGTAAAAGTAGTACACCTCTGTTGATGTAACCGTGAGAATTACTTTTGAATTTAAGTTCTATTATTGCGATGTTAGTTCGTGTATTCGTGTAATGACTTGGAGTTAATGTTTTATCGTGCTGCTGTTTGTTGTCCTATGTTGATGTTGTGATGCTTGTTTGGTTGTGTTATTCTGATTGGTTGTCCATTCAGTATGCCGAGAGGTCAAGGCCGAGGAAGTGGTCATAGTAGTGGTCGTGATCAGGAGCGTGAGAGGGTGACTTGCTCGTTGTCGAGTGGCAATCGGCTCAGTACAGATGGTCATGATGACCAATCACGTGATCAGTGGCAATCAACCAGAGGTGATGTTGGCATTGGCACCGCCACTATCCTTCACGAGGTGGTTGACCATTTGGCGCATATGAATCAGACCGTACACCGGGATGGGATCCCAGATGGGGATAACGGAGCTAGTAAGTGGTTACGAGATGTGATGAGAATGCACCCACCCATTTCGTAGGTTCTTCAGACTCGTTAGGCTAGGAGAACTGGCTCTTTCAGTTGGATAGAACATTCGATGTTGTACCCATCGCCCAATATCTGCTCGACAGGGAAGTTACACACTGGTGGGAGGACGTAGCGCCTAATGATCATACATCTACTTGGGCTGAATTCAAGAATGCCATGGAGGCCGAGTATTCTCCGCCACCTGTTAAAGAGCGTAGAATTGTCGAGTTTTTCTCGGCTATGCCCCGAGATGTGTCGATATCTCAGGCAATAGTGGATTACAATCAACAGCTGTGTTATGTTCGGGATCAAGTGCGAAGTGAGGCAGATAAGGTTTGTTATTTCGATATGCATATGAAAACTCAGGTTCGGCAGTGTATGGCTCCTTTCATGTGTACAACATTGAAGGACTATCAGGATCGAGCCTTAGCATATGAGATAGCTATAATGTCTACTGAGTCCATATCGGTAGTGAAGAAGCAGAAGATTTCCGATGACACATCGGGAAGTGAGGGAGTTGGGATTCCTAAACCTCAACCCTCGTATCAGTCGAGTATGGGACCTTTTCGGTCAACTGTGGAATCTAAAAGACTTAAGCCGGTGTCATTGAGTTCTGGTAATGCTCCAAGGTGTTTCAACTGTAACGTTCTGGGCTATGAATGTGCGCATTGTAAGAAATGGCCAGTGACTTGTTATAATTGTGGACGCGAAGGGCATCGAGTTCAGTACTGCGAGGTTGTTTCCAAGATGATAGGGGACCGGGGTCCCATTCCTGCTTCTAGAGGACCCAGTGTTGTCCAACGATAGTTTTTTGTGCTCATACTGCGGGTTGTTTCTCATGTGGAGTTATGTTATGTGACATTTTTTTTATGTTTGAAGCTTGTTAACTGATACTTTGTTCGAATAAGTTTCCGTATCGTTGTGTTTTGGTTTGTATCACTGTGATGACCTTATTTTAAGTTTCAGGATGAAACTTATTTTTAGAGGGGTAGAATGTAATACCTGGGATTTTTATTTCGGTTGCCTTGAACCATGTATTGGTTGGTGTTGGTTATTTCGTGCCGTTATGATTATTTGGAATTCATTTTTCTGTCAGGAACGGTTTAATATACTCTGTTGTGGTGTTTGGCGAGCGAGACTTGTCGTTGCGTATGTTTCTTTGACTTAATGTGTGCGTGTAGTGTGGTATGTTATGTTTCGTAATTTTCACATTATTGTTTTAAACCGTAGTCGGTGCGTGGGTGTGATCGAGACATCGTCGAGCATCTAGTCGGGCTGATGGATGGCTGGTTGGGCTTCTTTACGACCGTAAGGTGTGGCCGGTTATGGCGGTAATGCACCAGCGTGTTTTGGGCAGTTGCACCGAGTGCTCAGTTACGGCCGTAAGAGATTGACGAGTACAGACATAAGATGCTGCCCAGTACGTACGTAAGGCATGTCGAGTAACGGCCGTAAGGTGATGAGTATTGCGGCCGTAATGCCTGGCCGGGTTGCGGCCGTAACGCGCACAAGCATTTTGGGCAGTTGGCCAGGAGTGTTGGTTACGGCCGTAAGGGGGGTCTGAGTTACGGCCGTAAGGAGAGTTGCGTACGTAAGGTCCTGCCGGTTACGTAAGTAACGTGATCGGCCATTTATAGGCCAGGGCTGCGGGCTGACTTCATTTGCACTCCTTTTCCCCTTCTTGTGGCGGCTGACGAATGGGAGGCTCGGGTAAGGTGGTTCTTGGTCGATTCCACTCAATTCCAAGGCGTTTTGGAAGGCTCTTGCCGATTATATAATCATCTAATCCTTGTTCTTTGTCGGATCGAGGTAAATTCTTGTAATCTCCTAGAGTTGACTTTCGGGATTTCCATCTTGATTTTCGTTGTTCGCCCGATTTTGAAGAATCAGTTGATATTATTGAGCATTATTAATCGTCTTTTATGGGTTTTATATCCATATTAAGGTTTGTACAACTCGATTGGTGATTCGAGTGTCCTTGGGAATTATCAAACATTAAATATTCGATTAAATGTCCCAATGAGTTTCCCTTCGATAGTTTGGTGGGATTTCGGTTGTTTTTTGTCTTGATTCTCATTGTAATCGTGTCTTTGATGTTTTTGCCGGAGGATTGTAGGTGTTCGAGGTTTCCCAATTGAGCCGTGTTCGTCGGAGTGTTCGGTATCGGTTATCGAGGCAAGTATCTTGCTATACGATTTGTGTCTTGTCAATAGGGACTTCGTGTTAGGGTTATGATGAATTGGTTTACTTTCATGAATATGCTTCGTATGAATTGGTTATTGTGAACGATTGATAGTAGTGATAATACCCTCAAATTGGCTAACGTCGTAGAATTGTGTTGGTTGTGTTATTCATATGATATGTGCCGGGCGAGGTTGGTCATGGTTGAGTTATCGTGATGATTACGATATTTGTGTCGTTTTGATTTACATGTTTGAATATGCATTACGGTGTATTGTTGAATGGCTTGGCATGTGATATTAATGTGTGTGACTCGTGGTTGAGTTGATCGATGTGAGTTGTGTCGTGATGATGTGTGTGATCCAGGTAAAGGTCTGACGAGGCCTCTGGAGTTCGGTACATGATGTGCACGAACAGTGATCGTGTGGTCCAGGTAGGGTCTGACGAGGCCTCTGGAGTTTAGTACATGATGTGTACGAACAACGTGTATGTTCCAGGTAGGGTCCGACGAGGACTCTGGAGTTCGGTGTATGATGTGTATGAACAATGCGTGTGGTTCGGGTAGGGTCCGACGAGGCCTCTAGAGTTTGGTACATGATGTGTACGAACAGTGATCCTATAACAATGATTGTTTGGATAACATTTTTAAAATGGGTCACAGACTCATAATGATATCTTAACTAGTGTGTTTTGGAACGAAAATCGGGCTGAGGCCCTAACGCCTTCGAAAAGGTTTGTAAATTGGGACTCAAGGTCCAAAAGGATTTCTACTTTAAAAGTACCCGAGATGATGATTTCCTTTTCAAATACTTCTTGCTTGAGTTCGAAATTCTAAAACTTCTCGGAAACATTTTGATAGATGATTTCCGTAGTATATTCATAGTTGTTATTTACTTGTTACATTTCGTATCGTTTTATACTTGCACTAGCAAAATAGTGAAATTTTGTTAACCCCCGAGTAATCAGGGGGTGGATGTCTGTTTTGTGTCCAGGTGCTTGCAGGTTCGAGGAGCAGTCACAGGATGGGCACAGGGAGTGACGGGCTACGATACTAATCAAGAGTTGGGAGTTTAGTCGAGTTGTGTTGTATCGTCAGAGTCGTTTTCCGCCTTCCGCTATTTTGTACCTTTAACCATGCGCGGGCATTCATTGTAAAGAGTTGTGTTCTTCTATGTACGTCAGTCGTACGACCTCACCGGTCTGTGTAGTTGTTTATAATTGACCTTAACGGTCCGTATTACTGTATTGTTTGCCCTGGTCGGGCAGACACTTGGTCGTTTCGTGACGTTTAGCCTGGTAGACCCTCGTGGGAAGGATCTACGGCGTGTAATATTCCCATTCGGTTTTGGGGGTGTTACAGGAGTGTTGGTCTTCATTCGATCTTTAGATAATTCCATTTTAAAATGTAAGGTGGAATTTTTTGGGCTCTCATACCATCTTTTGTAACACCTCCAAAATTAACTGAGGCGTTACAATGGTGTGCGACCCACAAGGCTATTTGGTAACCTAAAGATATCTAAAATAAGTTAGAGGCGAGCATTTCTACCAGGTAAAATAATAATAATAAGGTTATTATACCACAAACTTCTCGAATCGATTTTATTTATTACAACACCATGAACACAATTCATCATTTAGGGGAAATAAGAAGGAAAATGATTTGGCATTCATGTGAATCCCCAACTACTTAGCAAGCATGACCGGAGCGAGAATGTCCTGTAATAAAAATATATTTTGCCTGACACGACGAATCATGCCAGCCAGAACTAAGGTCAGACAATGATAACCAATCAAGTATTCTATAAAGCGAGAGAAACCCAATAACATATAATTCTATCTAATTCCACAAGTATAGTTGCCTTTCAATAAATTAGTCACGATTGCTACCTCGATATCAAAATATCCCAAGGGTTGGGGTGGTTGTGGTCTCTATAGTAACCTCCCTTTTAAAATGACTATTTCCCTGGATTGTGCCCAGATAATAATCAATGTCGAATTTCTACTCGAAAACTGGATTTATACACGAACTGGATTTATACACGGTAATTAGGACACGGATAATAATCAATGTCGAATTTCTGCTCGACAACTGGATTTATACACTATAATTAGGACAATAATCATCAATCACAATCACATAATTACAAACTTTAGTTTTATAAAACCAAATTATCAAAATCCAAGTAGGGAATTGCCCTAAGTCCGTCATAGAAATCCGCAATGACTAGATCCACGAACATGGTGATCACAATCTCACAAATTGCAATCTAGTAATATTATGATCATTCGATTAATTTTTCTTTCGACATCATCATCGAATTATGACCTGTAATATCCTGCTGTAATTTTTTTATTTTATTATATATTGCTGTATTTTACATATTGTATAAGTTTCATTGTATTGTATTTGGATTTAGACAACGTATATTGTGCTTAGATATTCTGGAAGCTAACTATTCATGTTGGTGTTCGTATTGTTTTGTCTGTTGGATGTTACTTGGTGAGTTGCATTTTTGGCTAAGTTAAGCCTAACTAACGCGAGTTATGAAGAGAGCTAACACACGCTAGCCTGCAAATATAGCGCATGCTATTGTTCAATCTTAGCGCACGTTTTCTTAATCAGAAAAGGATCCAGGCAGTGGCCGACAGGTGGGTCCGGAGGCCGACGACTTTCTGCGTTCATGTGCATAGTTGAGTCACAACCATTTAGCACATGCTAATGCTGGTAATAGCGCACGCTAAAAACAGATCAGTCTAAGGAAATCTATCCTGTGGTCCAGGATGTGTTCGGTGCATACATGGGTGAAGTCAACTGATGTTTGCACATGTACAAATTGGGCGATTAGTGCATACATGTCATTAGCGTACAGTAATGGAGTTGAAAAACCCAGTCTTCAGGCAGGCTTCACTAGCGTGAGCTAATGTACTCTTAGTGCACGCTAGTAATGTATATTATATATACCTGGAGAACAACAATTTGTGGTCACTTCGGTCATTCTTTCATTTTATCCGAGAGGGAGAGTCCTTAGAGTGGTTTTTGAGACTCAAACATGTGTGTTTGTGGGATTAATCATTTTTAACATTTGGGAAGCGGTTGGAAGTGGATTCAACCATGGGATACTATCCATTTCTTCAAGGAAACACTTGTTCTTCATCTTCAAGAGGTATGTTGTCTTACCTTGTGATTGATTCTGAGATGATGATGATATTATTGAGAATTACTTCATATGTTGCTGGATTGTTGGAAGATATCAATTTATTATTGGTTTTTATGAACATATGATAAAACTGAGATGTGATAATCATGTTTTGGAAGGATTCTGTTAAGATTGTTAGATGATTAACATAGTTTGGAGGTAATTGTTGGTACCATTGATGATCTTGGGAGGGTATAACAATTTTATGAAATATTATTATGAGTATGAGATAAGTATCATGGTTTTCAAATGGTTAATTTAGACTTGATGTTAAATCTGAAATTCTTGATGAATTAGTGATTGATGATTGTCTAACACATCATGCCAAAGTATTGGTAATGCCCTTGAGAAGATTATGATGATGGATGATGATAGTGTCATCATAGGATGATTATTCGAAATTGTTCTTGATAATCCCTGTAAGATAGATGATCATGAATGTTGAAGAACATTATGAACATGTTAATCTGATTATTTTATAGAGATGAATTGAGGGTGTTAAAGTTCATAAATTATGAGTTTGATATTCATTAGAATAGTTTGAACTATTCATGTTGAATTGTGGATATCAATTTCCATGAAGTCAATATCAATATTGTGGAATTGTGTTATTGAATGAATTGTATTTCGTTCAAGATTGTTTGATCGAGTGAGTGTTGTTTGTCAAAGGAGGCCATTTGTTCGTATGAGCAAAGACCATTTTTCGCCTCCGAAATTGAGGCAAGTTATCTTGCTTGGTTATAATGGTAAATAATTCTTGTGAATGTTATATATTTCGTATATGTGTAGTGCTTTATGAATCTATGATTCATATTAGGGTGTTATTGTCAATCGTGTTGATTGTTTCGTAGTGGGATTGAATTCTCAAGTTCACTACCTTTTGTTAGGGTTGTAAACTGCAAAGCATACTTTATGCTTGTATTACCTTATTTTCCTGTAACTACCTATGAGAATATTGATTACATTTAATCATATGTTTTGCATATTTATTCATGTTATGGTTATGCAAATGAAATGTCTAATTATTTTATATTGTAGATAATATGGTGTGTTGGTATGACACGGAAGATCACATTATCGGTGCCTTATAAAACAGTACAATAGTTCACAACCTATATAATTATTAGAAAAATTATATGAAAGGTTGTAGTGTATGCTTGAGATTAGTTGGTCTTGACTATTAGCATGCATTAGCGTATTTGCATACGTTGAACTGGATCGAAGTGAGATAGTATCTTCTACACCGACTGTAAGAAGAATGTAGATTTTGGATAATTATTATTTCTTAATTCTAAGTATATATATTTAATTGTCTATTTATAATATTTACTGCTTTGATTTACCATGGGTGAGAGTCAAAGTAATTGACTCAATAATCTTCGTATCTTGGGCAATAATTTTACTTATACGAAAATTATTATTACTAGAAATCGTGTGCCGACTCGTGCGGGTTGATGATGTCCCCTTGAGGAGCTCGATAATGATTATTATATTAAACCCTGCAGGTGGATTTAATTCTGATATAATAATAAGGTTCGAGTGATAGTACTCTTAGATAAGATATTAATTAATTAAAGCTATCACTAGCTGAAATTAATTAACAGACGTTCGATATCTTAAACACAGAAAATAATATAATTAACTAAGGAGCCCGATTTCGTAAATTGGGCTTTGGGTTGGAAGTACAATATTAATTCTTTAGTGGATTGAATTGATATTAGTGAACTCAACCATATTAGGAAAGGGCTTAATATGGAAAGTTGGGTTGCACTAGGTGTAATATCCGTAATTTTTCTGTTCTGTATTTCTCGATTTTTCCTAATATTTGAACTTCATATCCAATGATATTAAATTGTCGTGTACCTTTCACATTGTGGATTATGTAGTTCATGTGAAATCTTGGGTGATATACGTACTCCTGTCCTTCCTTCAATTTTCTCGGGTTACGTACGCTATAAGTCATTAACGTATGTTATGTGTTATTCATAACGTATGTAATCGGCCTGACGATTTGATGTAGTAGCCTCTGGAGATAGTGTTACGTACGCTAGCGTGGGGGATATAGCGTACGCTAGAACCCATAACGTACGTTAAGGGATCCGCATTATGTACATAATGCCTTTGTTTGTTCGAGACAGTGACCTCTGCCCAGGCCGTAACGTACGCAATACTTTGAGCGTAGCGTACCTTAATGGTCTTATGTACGTTAACATGTGCATGTTCTGTACGTAACGCGAGTCAAACTATATATTCGCGGGGGACGAGTTTTGGACCTCATTTCTCATCCTCCTTCTTCCCTTCCGGCTATTTGAGCGATCCCAAGACAAAGGGTTGTCGAGAATTCATCAGTCATCAATGTTTTTGGATTTCTAACGCGGTTAAATCATCACCCACGTTTCCCTTATGATTATACGAATGTTTTGTGTATTACTTGAAGTGGATAGGGTTTGGATGATTTCCAAACTCTATGTGAATACTTTGAAGATTTATGAATTGTGAAAAGGGGGGTTTCGGGAGTATTCCTTGAGAATTGAGTATTGATGATTGATTATCATATTTCCTTACAAACTGTTTAGGCCCGGAAGTGCATTCTTGGACCTCTCGAGCTTGAATACCATTTTCACTTCGGTTCTAATGTCTCAAAGGCAAGTATATATTTATCATTGTATGTTTTTGACTTTGGAAGTGAGGTATATGAATTGTGTGATTGTATATATTCACTCTGGGATGGACCGAAGGGTCCTCAGAGGGTTCAGTTCCCTTTGGTGCAGTTCCACGAATATTTTTGGGTTAACCACTCTGGAAGGGTCCGACGGGGCCTCAGAGGGTTCCGTTGCCTTTGTGTGGTTCCATGGTTAATCAGGTATGTATTGAAATGAAATGATATGAGATTTAGTTATTCCAGAACACTGGTCTTGAGTTTGATGAAATGAGGATTATGTTTACTTTATTGTCGAGAAGTATTGTGTTTCATATTCGATATACTTGTACTAGCTATTCGATGGCAAACCCCTTTTGGGGAAAATACCATTCATGCATTTCAGGATCTAGGAGAGTGGATAGGCATGTACCGGGTAAGCATGAAGATGATGGGCAAGAGTGATGCTGTTTCTTGTCTCTGTCTGTATTTTGTACTTTATCCATTCGGTATTATTGTACTTGGAATTGTTATGAACACTCGACTAGTGCTTCAGATGCTCTTCATGTTTTGCAATGTGTTGCCCTGGGTTTTAATTCCTGATGTATTGTATTCTGTAGAATTGGTAATTACCTTGATTTCATTTTCATTGCCTTCTACTGGATTATGTTTAGACCTTATCGGTCGAAAATCATGGTTCTGCGTATGTATAGCGTTGTGGGTCCCTCGGAGGGGCTCATGGCGCTGCAATATACCCTGAATAACTTGGGGGACACTAGTAGTCCTAACCATAATCCTCATTAAGATCCCTAGAGTTGTCCAAAGCCTATAAATAAGACATCAAAGGGAGGGGGTGTCGGTCGTGGCTTCATCTTCATACACAAGGGTTTCGATTTTTCTTCTTAGTGTTTGATTGTGGATCTTGACTTATGTCTTTGATTCAACAATTGAGATAACAGTTTAATTCTTGTTACAAATCGAAATTAATTGAAAGAAAATTGAGAGTTGTGAGAGGGAGTATTGTTAGGAATACTTTTTAGATTTTGATGATGTCACCTTTATATTCAAATGTATGTTTATTTCTTGACAAAATGTAAGGAAGAATCAAATGAGTATCTTTCATATGCCAAAATATGATAAGTTAGATACTTGGCAAAATGTAAAGAAGAACCAAATGAGTATCTTCTATAGGTCACATAAGTTAGGCTTAAAACTCAGCTAAGTGTAAGTCAGATAAGTATCTATCAGCCGAGTCTTAGTCAACTCACCTGTTCAGATAAGGTTGACCACAGACGAGTCATATCAGACAACCCTTATCAGAGAAGTACTTGTAAACATTTTAAAATCAGCAAATTTGGACCAAACTTCAGTCAAGAAGGAAAGTCAAGTCATCTGTAGTCTGGCCATCAGATCAGTCAAGTTCAAATCAGGTCAGAAGACTACAGACAAGTCAGCACATCAGAGAAGTCGACATCAGAGAAGGTTGACTACACTACAGACTAATTGACCACAAAGAGGTCAGTCTAGTAATCAGCCAGGTACTCCAGTCCATGTCAGCATGCGTTGAATAGTCAATATTTACAGAAAGTCACATGCGGGCGATTAGAGACAGACTGGAGAGATTCCCGAAAAGGATATGAATTAAGTAATTCATCCAGACCCACCACTGGAGACTTTAATCTTATTATATTCAAAAGATTCGGCGCATCACATGGAAGTCTTCACAAATGGTCGGAATTAGATTAAAATATGGGAATCCAGCCTTGCAACGTTCAGAAAAGAAGTTTATTTCTCCAACGGACGGATTTGTTACAGATTTGCAGCGGCTATGAAGAAATGCTCAAGGATCTACACCTATATATGTCCGAAGATTTGAAGTTAAGCAGTACGATGCGAACAAAACTTTCAAGCAATCAAAGCAAACAAAGCAATCAAGCGAACAATAGCATCGTGAAAGAGCAAGAGTTCTAAAGTTCTTATTTGAAGAAGCTCTTAGTTGAAGAAGACAATCACTCGTGTCTTTAAAACCTGAGTTCGGGGTACTTTACTGGTTGAAGTTCGAGAGACTGTAAAGGCATCCAAGGATCATAGATCAAGAGGTGCAAGGCAGTCAAAGGGAGTTGCAACGGCAAGGAATTCCACTGGTTGGAAGCTGTTGTAATTGGTTGAATCACTGTAATATTTATCGCTGGTTGTGAATTATAGTGAATTCATATCCAACTAGTTTGGAGAAAAGTGGATTAGTAGAGGATTACCCCACCTCTAAGACCACTATAATTGCCTGCGTGTTTTACTGCTTTCATTATCATACTTACCTGCTGCATACATACTTAACTGTTCCATTGATTATTTCTGTATTCACCATCAGCTGATTTCCGCACTTATATAGACGACTTTAAGTCATCTACCATCAGCTGAGAAACTCATCCTTTGTGGAAAAGAGTTTCAATAAGTCTATTCACCCTCCCTCTAGACTTATTCCTGGACAACTTGTGACCTACAAGTGGTATCAGAGCGGTTGGTTCAATATTTCAAGAACCAGATCCATATATCGAGGATATATTTTAAGCTCATTTTAGAAATGGAACACATACATTCTAGATTACCTGTTTTTCAGTTGACGAGTATGATCTTTGGAAGATAAGGATGTAGGCACACCTATCTTCAATCCATGACGACATGTGGTGCATCATAGAGGACGGTCCATTCATCTTCGAGAAGGACAACACTCCTGAGAAGATTGCAACCGGGAAGCCAGAGAAGATCCCAAAGAAAAGGACGAAGCTGACCATTGAATAAAGAAAGTTGGCCAACCTTGACAACCGGGCCAGAGACGTGCTGTACCAAACACTTGACAAATCTACAATGGCCAAGATCAAGAACTGCAAAAACGCCAAAGAAATCTGGGACACATTAGCCCTAATGTTTGAGGGAACAGAGCTGATAAAGAAAAACAAGTTGTCAATTGCTACCCAAAAATTTGACAACTTCAAAATGAAGAATGGCGAATCCATAGACCAAGTGGACACAAGGTTCACTGAAATCATCAACGAGATTAACTCCCTGGGAAAATCACATGGGAACAGGGAGATGGCACTGAAGGTCTTAAGATCTCTCAATCCTGAATGGAGTATGAAGGCAGTAACCATGAGAGAATCCAAGGATCTTAACAAAATAAAGATCCAAGAGTTGTTCTCTGATCTAAAGGTGTAATATCCGCAATTTCGATTTTTCGGTAATTTTCTTTTTTTCGGCGGAAGTCCGTTTTGACGACTCGCTCATGACCGTTTCGTCATTTCGAGAATAATTAATTCTGCACTTTTTGTCATCCGAGTTCGTTTCGGTGTCGTTTTGTTGAGTTCCGTGCTTTTTAGCGACTTTTCCGCACTTGAGCTCGATTCTTGCGAATCTCGTCCGAAACTGTTGTTTCGAGTTTCTCGCAAGTCCATTTAATGTTATTATTCATGTTGCGAGCTTTGGTCCGGTGTTTCTATCACGTATCGTGATTTTCGGACGTTTTGGGCCATTTTTGTAATTTCCCAAAGTCTGGGGTAATTATTTCCGTTGTCGAATTCCGACACTTCGGATGGTCGGAATCGTGTGTTCTCTTAGTGCTTGGATTCGTCTTTGCGAGTACTTCGTAACCGTATCTTCGATTTCTACTCAGGTTCGGGTTTCGGGGTCGTCCGGGCCGTCGGAGTGGCCACGGCCGAGTCACGGCCGGAGCAGGGCCTGGCCTGGCCGAGTTACGGCCGTAAGGTGCCCGAGTTACGGCCGTAAGTGTGATCGGGTACGGCCGTACGAGCGCTGGGCGGATTTTGACGAAGGCCGGTTACGGCCGTAAGGTGGGCGAGTTACGGCCGTAAGTGTCCGGGCCGGGCCGCGATTTTTGACGAATGCTTGCTACGGCCGTAAGGCTCGCCGAGTACGGCCGTAAGGTGTCCGAGTTACGGCCGTAAGGCTCGCCGGTTACTGGCCGTAACCCCCGGGCGATATATAGGCCGTGGACGGGCTGACCTTCATTTCATCACTTTTCTCGCACCAGTGCGGTGGCGACGGGAAAAATCGGGAAGTGGAGTTTTTGGTCGATTCCACTCGATTTATAAGCGTGTTGGAGGATCCTTATCGATTATATCATCATCAAATCATTGTTCTTCGTCGGATCGAGGTAATTTCTTGAAATCTCCTAGGATTGGATTTTTCGAGATTTGTTCTTGATTTTTGATTCTAGTCCGATTTTGATGAATCGGTTGATGTTAGTAAACATTATTAATCGTGTTCTATGGATTGTACATCCATATTTTCGATTCATTCAACCCGATTGATGATTTTTAGGCTCTTGAGGAACTTTGAACATTTAGTGTTCGATTAAATGCCTCAAAGAGTTTCTTTCGGTCGTTATGTTGATTTCGATTGATATTGTGTTATTGAACGAATTGTATTTCATTCAAGGTGGTTCGAGTACTTGTGTTTATCGGAGGACGCTGTCCGTTGTTCGTGGAAGGAATTCATCGCCTTCGGTTGAGGCAAGTTTTATACTTGTACTAGTCAATGAGCTAATGTCATCATGTATGTGTATAGATGTGTTGTATCATTCCGAGACTTAGTCTCTTCATGAATTCATTGATATCAAGAGATCGTTCGATACGATACCTTCCGCAATTTTGCCAAATGTCATTGTTGTTCGTTAACGGCCGATTCAAGGCATTGTATTACTCATCATTAATGTCATTGTCGATAGCGGTTCATGGTATCGATGTATCGATTGTTGTTCATATAGATGTCAATCTAAAACATCGTTGAAATCATTGTTATTCCTGTTGGGGTTGTCATTAAAACTGTATTGGCCGATTAAAGGCATTAGCGTATTCATTTCTCATCTTCGTAGTCGGTAACCGATTAAAGGTGCCGAGGTATCCTTCATATTACTCTTATCGATTTGCCGTTCTAAGGTAATCGAAACACTCAATCATTCATGGAATCATCCGCTGCATCATTGTTATCGTGTTGGCCGACTCAAGGTAGCACACTATCATTCTCACGAATTCGGTAATCTACGAATCGTTGTCATTTGTGATTTATTATATTTTTGGAGGCTAGTCTCGGCTAGTGCTTATTATGGGTAAGCTTGGGGCTTGAACCTTCGCGGTTGGCTTCCCAACACCTACAACTTAGTAGGTCACGGTCGTGTTTATGATCTTATGGGTAAGCTTGGGGCTTGAACCTTCGCGGTTGGCTTCCCAACACCTACAACTTAGTAGGTCACGGTCGCGTTTATGACCTTATGGGTAAGTTTGGGGCTTGAACCTTCGCGGTTGGCTTCCCAACACCTACAACTCAGTAGGTCACGGTCGTGGGTATGACCTTATTAGCCCTCATTAACTATAGCTTCGGGCTGTTCCGGTTTCAAGTGTTTATGATATTTGTTAACTTCCGCTGAATGACTTTCAGGCCTTTTGTAATGTCTTGGTATTTTTCATTGGAGCCTTTGGGCATTATGATTCATATTAAATTCAGTTCTGGTTTGGTTCATGTTGTTTAATTCATTGTGGTATTCTGTGATTACGATTCGCCGTTGGGCATTTATGTTCTGACCTGTCGAACAGGTATTACTAGTATGCCGTGGGCATAGTATTTCACGAATGCTCGGTTCTTACCTTGGTTTGTGAGCATCTCGTATTATTATCATTATTGTACCGTTTCATTCTGCCTTTGGATGCATATCATGTTATACCTGTATTTGATGTTCATTATCTGGATGACTGACCCCGTGGGGGCGGAACATGTTTTTCATGTTTTAGGTGCTTGCGAGGAGAGAGTTGAGACATAGGGGCATGATGATGGCGACGAGGCATTCGAGCGATACTAGTCCGAGTTGTTCATGTTGGTCACTCGGTTGGAGTGTTCTTGATTGTCATCATTGTCATTATGTATTACCTTGAGCGCATGCTCGTGAATGTTGTATTTTTACCCTTGGCCATGTAGGCCCATCGTTGTCGTTGAAATTCCTTATCGGAATATTGTGTCGGATATCATGGTAGGGACTATGATTTTCCCTTGTTGTTTAATTTAATGTATTTTAGTCATGTCCGCTTTGGTGGATCTCCCGCGTGGGGTCCACGGCACCGTAATAACCCAATAGGATTTGGGGGTGTTACGTAAATGGTATCGAGCTTTGGGTTGTGGAATACCCCGAGATGTGAGTTATGTGGTCCTACCGACGCGGTAGTAGTGGGATTGTCGTTATGACAATCTAGTCGATCAGTTTTGTGAGTCGTAATATTAGTGCGACCGCACGAGTCATTCACCATCGAGTCGTCGTCGGTGAAGACTAGTATCGCGAGACCTCGAAGCTTCGTATGACCCGTGTAAGGACTCGATTCTCTTTATGTTCATACATCCATCATGTCATTAATCGCTCATGCTTTCTGAAACCTATATGTGATATTAGTGCTATAATTGATTCATGATTAATTGTTTTGGAGCACGTGTGACTTGTGTAAGCATTAAGGATCAACTCATTTATCGCTTAATAATTTTCAATCATCATTTTGATCTCATCACTCGCTTAATTCATTCATCACTCACCAATAACATCACTCGATAATTCATCTATCACTCGCTTAATTCATTCCTCACTACCAATATCATCACTCGGATAATTCATTCATCACCGCTTAATTCCTTCATCACTCACCAATATCATTCATCACTCGGTTAATTCATTCATCACTCGATTAATTCATTCATCACTCGCTTAATTCATTCATCACTCACCAATATCATCACTCGATAATTCATCTATCACTCGCTTAATTCATTCCTCACTACCAATATCATCACTCGATAATTCATTCATCACCGATTAATTCCTTCATCACTCACCAATATCATTCATCACTCGGTTAATTCATTCATCACTCGATTAATTCATTCATCACTCGCTTAATTCATTCATCACTCACCAATATCATCACTCGATAATTCAACTATCACTCGCTTAATTCATTCCTCACTCACCAATATCATCACTCGATAATTCATTCATCACCGCTTAATTCCTTCATCACTCACCAATATCATTCAACACTCGGTTAATTCATTCATCACTCGATTAATTCATTCATCACTCGCTTAATTCCTTCATCACTTAGTCAATCTCATTGTTCATATTAATTCATTAATCACTCACCAATCTCATTGTTCCGTCAATTCATTCATTACTCAGTCAATCTCATTATTGATTAATTAATTCATCACTCGATAATTCATTCATCACTCACCAATATCATTAGTCAGCTTAATTCATCACTTAGTTAACTCATTCATCACTCGCTTAATTCATTCATCATTCATCAATATCATGGCTCGCTTGCTTCGCTCATCACTCAATTAACCTCATCGCTCAGCTAATTCATTCATCACTCAATTAATCTCATCGTTTAGCTAATTCACTCGCCACTACCAATCTCATTGTTCAGTTAATTCATTAATCGTTCAGCCCATCTCACGGCTCGGTTGTTGATCTTGAGGATCGAATTTTCAACCTTGTTAACTTGTTCAAGGTAATCATTTCAGAATTTCATCGTGCAATCATGTTACCTCATTTGATGTCTCATACGATCTTATCATACTCGACGTAATTTCGACGATCATTTCACTAAATCATTAATGCATTCATTGTGCGAGGGCGTGTATGCTCATTATTGTCACTCGTAATGTAATCATAATGCGATATTCATGCGGAATCTATAATCATCATGTGACTTTCCTACTTCAAGATGGATAGAGCCGTCGAGGACGCAGGAAGAGGCGCAGTGCGGGCCGAAACCGGATCTCGTGTGCATGCCCACACGAACGCGAGGGATATCATTAATTCATCAAATAGCGAGGCTACTCATTCATCGCCAGATAATCATTCACTGTCAGTGAGTCGTACCCGAGAGGCATCTCACTCGGAAGGTGTTCGGGTTGATCCATTCATATTTATGCAGGCATGATGGCCCAGATGACTCGGATGACGCGGATAGTGGAGACCATGCAGACCTCGATAGTTCGTGGTCCACCGCAACAGGGATGCGAGATGCCATTTCATGGACAGACCGGAGGAGTGAATCGATTGTTGGCGATATCTCTCGTCGATGCCGCCTACTTTTGAGGGTTCGTCGGAACCACTGATATTGTTCATTGGCTCGAGCATTTTGATAAACTCTTCGACATGGTTCAAAGGTCCTAAGAGAGTAAAGTGGCGAGCGGCTTATTACTTGAGTAAGGGCGCTTATTCGTGGTGGCTTTCTGTGAAAGCCATCGATCGTGATTGTATTTGGAGCGAGTTCAAGACTCTCATGTTAGAGAGGTATTACCGGCTCCACTTCGTGAAGCCAAGTTGTCGAAGTTTTGAACCCCGAATCCGTCGAGGACGAGGGTGTTATTGTCATTGCCGAGAAGTTTCAGGGACTACTTGATTTGCTTCGTCAATTATCCGTCTCGAGGCGGATAAAATTAAGTATTTTAGCAAGAGGCTAAATCCAGATTGAGGATGCGATTGATCAATCACAATTGTAATTCACTTAGTGAGTTCATCGAAGGCTCTTGGAGCAGATCTTTGATCAAGGAGCTTACTAAGAAGCACCCTTCGGTTTCTTGGTGAGAGGACTAGAATGCCGGCTCGCTCAGAGGGACATCGGACCCGACATCCAAGGGGTCATTTGCTAGTCGTCTTAGACGGAGGGAGCGTCCTCTTCCAAGGCCACGAGTTCGACCGTTGTTTGCTTTAATCGTGATGTAATAGGACATCGCAGCACTCTGCTCGATGCAGCCGTTATCCGCTTCTGTGGGAGACATGGACACCTTCGTAAATACTGCAGGAGTTCTCGTGCCTAGAGATCTCGAAAGGGTTCACAAGCCTCGAGGGATTTTGTTACTCCAGCCCGTACTTCATTCAAGGGGCCCTATCGTGCTTCGAGAGCCCGAGGTAAGGACATTCATCACGCTTTGAGCAAGTTAATTCTTGCTCGTAGAGGATAATCATTCATTTCATTGTCGTTCATTCATTCATATAATTCATTCATCATATATCAATCACGTTGAGACTTATAATTATCAAACTAATCATTCACTTCACGGGAAACTATGTTTCCAATCATTTCATTTGAGCTATCACTCATTACGTTATCATTTCACCCTGGTGAGTCATTTTTGATCCTTGTTAGATTTCGATTCATTATCATTCATTGTGATCATTCTTGTTCGTGTGTATCTCGTTGATTTTTCATGGCGGGATATTGCTTCTCCCTACTTGTTTTAAGTTTCGGGACGAAACTTCTTTTAAGGGGGGTAGTATGTAATATCCGCAATTTCGATTTTTCGGTAATTTTCTTTTTTCGGCGGAAGTCCGTTTTGACGACTCGCTCATGACCGTTTCGTCATTTCGAGAATAATTAATTCTGCACTTTTTGTCATCCGAGTTCGCTTCGTGTCGCTTTGTTGAGTTCCGTGCTTTTAGCGACTTTTCCGCACTTGAGCTCGATTCTTGCGAATCTCGTCCAAATCAAGTTGTTTCGAGTTTCTCGCAAGTCCATTTAATGTTATTATTCATGTTGCGAGCTTTGGTCCGTGTTTCTATCACGTATCGTGATTTTGGACGCTTTGGGCCATTTTTGTAATTTCCCAAAGTCCGGGGTAATTATTTCCGTTGTCGAATTCGACACTTCGGATGGTCGGAATCGTGTGTTCTCTTAGTGCTTGATTCGTCTTTGCGAGTACTTCGTAACCGTATCTTCGATTTCTACTCAGTTCGGGTTTCGGGTCGTCCGGCCGTGAGTGGCTACGGCCGAAGTCACTACGGAGCAGGCCTGGCTCGCCGAGTTACGGCCGTAAGGTGCGATTACGGCCGTAAGGTGCCCGAGTTACGGCCGTAAGCGTGATCGGGTACGGCCGCATTTGAGCGCCGGGCGGATTTTGACGAAGGCCGATTACGGCCGTAAGGTGGGCAGTTACTGGCCGTAAGTGAACCGGGCCGGCCGCGATTTTTGACGAATGTCGGTTACGGCCGTAAGGCCCGCCGAGTACGGCCGTAAGGTGTCCGAGTTACGGCCGTAAGGCTCACGATTCTGGCCGTAACCTGTCGGCCATATATAGGCCGTGGACGGGCGACCTTCATTTCATCACTTTTACGCACCCGGTGGCCGGGCGACGGAAAATCGGGAAGTGGAGTTTTTGGTCGATTCCACTCGATTTCTAAGCGTTTTTGAGGATCCTTATCGATTATATCATCATCAAATCATTGTTCTTCGTCGGATCGAGGTAATTTCTTGAAATCTCCTAGATTGGATTTTTCGAGATTTGTTCTTGATTTTTGATTCTAGTCCGATTTTGATGAATCGGTTGATGTTAGTAAACATTATTAATCGTGTTCTATGGATTGTACATCCATATTTTCGATTCATTCAACCCGATTGATGATTTTAGGCTCTTGAGGAACTTTGAACATTTAGTGTTCGATTAAATGCCTCAAAGAGTTTCTTTCGGTCGTTATGTTGATTTCGATTGATATTGTGTTATTGAGCAATTGTATTTCATTCAAGGTGGTTCGAGTACTTGTGTTTATCGGAGGACGTCCGTTGTTCGTGGAAGGAATTCATCGCCTTCGGTTGAGGCAAGTTTTATACTTGTACTAGTCAATGAGCTAATGTCATCATGTATGTGTATAGATGTGTTGTATCATTCCGAGACTTAGTCTCTTCATGAATTCATTGATATCAAGAGATCGCTCGACACGATACCTTCGGCAATTTTGCCAAATGTCATTGTTGTTCGTTAACGGCCGATTCAAGGCATTGTATTACTCATCATTAATGTCATTGTCGATAGCAGTTCGCGGTATCGATGTATCGATTGTTGTTCATATAGATGTCAATCTAAAACATCGTTGAAATCATTGTTATTCTGTTGGGGTTGTCATTAAAGCTGTATTGGCGATTAAAGGCATTAGCGTATTCATTTCTCATCTTCGTAAATCGGTAACCGATTAAAGGTGCCGAGGTATCCTTCATATTACTCTTATCGATTTGCCGTTCTAAGGTAATCGAAACACTCAATCATTCATGGAATCATCCATTGCATCATTGTTATCGTGTTGGTGACTCAAGGTAGCACACTATCATTCTCACGAATTCGGTAATCTACGAATCGTTGTCATTTGTGATTTATTATATTTTTGGAGGCTAGTCTCGGCTAGTGCTTATTATGGGTAAGCTTGGGGCTTGAACCTTCGCGGTTGGCTTCCCAACACCTACAACTTAGTAGGTCACGGTCGTGTTTATGATCTTATGGGTAAGCTTGGGGCTTGAACCTTCGCGGTTGGCTTCCCAACACCTACAACTTAGTAGGTCACGGTCGCGTTTATGACCTTATGGGTAAGTTTGGGGCTTGAACCTTCGCGGTTGGCTTCCCAACACCTACAACTCAGTAGGTCACGGTCGTGGGTATGACCTTATTAGCCCTCATTAACTATAGCTTGGTACATTAGGTTTCAAGTGTTTATGATATTTGTTAACTTCCGCTGAATGACTTTCGTGCCTTTTGTAATGTCTTGGTATTTTTCATTGGAGCCTTTGGGCATTATGATTCATATTAAATTCAGTTCTGGTTTGGTTCATGTTGTTTAATTCATTGTGGTATTCGTGATTACGATTCGCCGTTGGGCATTTATGTTCGACACATCGAGCAGGTATTACTAGTATGCCGTGGGCATAGTATTTCACGAATGCTCGGTTCTTACCTTGGTTTGTGAGCATCTCGTATTATTATCATTATTGTACCGTTTCATTACGCCTTTGGATGCATATCATGTTATACTGTATTTGATGTTCATTATACGGATGATCGACCCGTGGGCGGAACATGTTTTTCATGTTTTAGGTGCTAGCGAGGAGAGAGTTGAGACATAGGGGCATTATGATGGAGACTAGGCATTCGAGAGAAAAAAGTCCGAGTTGTTCATGTTGGTCGATCGGTTGGAGTGTTCTTCAGTTGTCAGTCATTGTCATTATGTATTACCCGAGCAGATGCTCGTGAATGTTGTATTTTTACCCTTGGCCATGTAGGCCCATCGTTGTCGTTGAAATTCCTTATCGGAATATTGTGTCGGATATCATGGTAGGGACTATGATTTTCCCTTGTTGTTTAATTTAATGTATTTTAGTCATGTCTGCCTGGTGGATCTCCTGGCGTGGGGTCCACGGCACTGTAATAACCCAATAGGATTTGGGGGTGTTACAAAAGGCTTATGAGTTTGAGCTTCCAAGTTCATCATCAACCGAGCCTGCAGAGAAGGGAATAGCCTTTGCAGCCGAGTCACCCGCCAAGAGCCTACCTAATGTAAAACCTCCAAATCCACTTGATTTTGAGGAAGAAATGGCGTTTATAATGCAAAGGTTCAGCAACTTCAGAAAGAACTACTCCAAATACAAAAAGAATTATAAGGAGAACCCCAGAAGAAATCAAAAGGATGGAAGCTGGAAGGTGGAGTGTTATAATTTCCACAAGACAGGATACATCCAAATTGATTGTCCTAACCTCAAGAAGGACGAGAGCAAGAAGGAGGTGAGTAGAAAAGAAGATCGAAGGAAGGCCCTCATTGGAGAAGATCAAGAGCGAGTAGAATCAAGCAGCGGATTCTTCTCTGATGATGATGAAGAATATGATTGTCTGATGGCTAACCTAGCTGATGAAGAGGTAACATCTAAACCCTCAGTTTCTAATAACAACAGCTCAGACATGTCGCAAGACATGGACTTACACGAGCCTGTAAATCAGCTTCTCAAAGATTTTAAGAGATTAAAAACTGCACACCAAACTGTATCAGCCGAGAGGACCTAGCTGTAAGATGAGAATGGGCAGCAGAAAAATGACTTTGAAAAATAGGTTACAGACAACTCTACAAACCTGGCTGATAATGCCACAGCTGAAATAAAACGATTAACTGTTTTAAATAGTGAAAAATCAGCTGCACTTGCTCATGTCAAAGCTGAGTTTGCAAAACTGACCCAGCTAAGTAAAACTCAGGCGAAGGAAAAAACCTCCCTGAAGGCATCTCTAACCCTAAACGAATTGTGTACAAATAAAAGGCCATTATATTCCAGATCAGGCCTTGGATATGACCCACACAGTCCCTCTAGTTCTAAAATCACTTTCATCAAGGGAGAAATAATTGTCTCGACTGCTGAGCCAATATACAAACCTGTGTTTCAAAACAGGCAACAGCCAAGTCACAGGTCTAGACTGCAGCCAAGTTATACAAGGCAGCCACCTAGACATGAGACTAGGCAATGGCCAAGGCAGAAGCAGCAGCCCAGACAACATGCCCACTATTATCAAAGACTCCCCAAAAACAGATTTCAAAATGGGAGGGGTAAATGGAAACCTCAAGGTTATCCTAATTTTCAAAACGAACAGGTGTGGAGACATCAAAGATTTAATAAATGGTCTCAGCTAAGATTTAGGCATGGCCCACACCATCATTTTTAAGAGGCATATCCGGTACACAATCCTAACAGAGGATATAGGCCCGGACCTTACACACCTTTTAGGGGTAATAACAACAACTTTCACAACTCCAGGAGAATCTAGTTCTCCAGGAAATCAACTAACCCCCGAGCACCCACACAGATTTGGGTACCTAAATCTCTGCTTGTCTGATTGAAGAAAAGGTGGAAGGACTACTACCATATCTCCACAAATTTAAACATTGGAGGTGAAGAATGGTTTGTAGATTCCGGATGCTCAAGGCACATGACCGGGAACAAGAAGGTGCTGATGAATTATACCAAAGAAAAAGGTCCAAATGTAATATTTGGAGATAGCTCTAGAGGTCAGACCAAAGGTTTTAGAGAGCTGCACCGAGGAAACATCACCATATCCAAAGTTCATTATGTCAAAGGACTCAAGTACAATCTTTTGAGCATAAGTCAGTTTTGTGATGAGAAGAATCTAATAGCCTTCACCATTTGTAAATGCATGGTGATAGATATTCTATCTGGAGAAGTGAAGCTACAAGGATTCAGAAGAAGGGATGTCTATATGATAGATTGGAACACAGGAACTCCTAATACCTGTTTTCTATCTAAGACAATAGCTGAGAATGGATGGTTCTGGCACAAGAGAATATGTCACCTGAATTTCAAAGCCATCAACAATATTAGTTCTCAGAAGCTGGTTAGAGGACTTCCAGAAGAAGTATTCAGGAAGGAAGCTCTCTGTGATGCATGTCAGAAAGGGAAGCAATCCATAGTAATATTCAAACCAGTTCAGCCTACCACTCTTACAACAAGGATCCTAGATCTACTACACATGGATCTATTTGGTCCCATCAATCCAAGGACCTTAAGTGGCAGAAAGCACACTCTAGTAGTAGTATATGACGACTCAAGATATACATAGGTTGTTTTTCTCTATAAAAAGAGTGAAACACTAACCAAGTTACCTGAGCTGCTAAGGGGGTCCAGAATGAGAAATCCCTCTCAATCATCAAGATCAGATCAGATAGAGGAGGGGAATTTCTCAACAAGGCTATCACTGATTACAGCGATCAGAATGGGATCCAGTATGAAGTCTCTGCAGCCAGGACCCCTCAGCAGAGTGGTGTTGCTGAAAGAAGAAACAGAACCTTAAAGGAAGCTGCAGGTCCACGATTGCAGAAGCAGACCTGCCCAAGAGGTTCTGAGCTGAATCTGTCAATGCATCATGTCACACTCAGAACAAGAGTATGATAGTAGGGAGACATGGCAAAACTCCCTATGAGGTTTGGAATGGCAGAACACCAACCATTGCATATTTTCATATTTTTGGTTGTAAGTGTTTCATCCACAACAACGATAAAACCCAACTAAATGCCTTTGATGCTAAAACTGATGATGGTCTCTTTATGGGATATTCACAAAGAAGCAAGTCATATAGAGTTTTTAATAAAAGAACCTTAGTTGTGGAGGAAACAACTCATGTTGTATTTGATGAAACTACTGCTGAGTACAGGAAAAAGGTGGAGCTGATAGAGAATAAGCTCAAATCCGCAACCCTAGAAGAAGTCATTGTCCATGACACATCAATGGTGGACTCACCTGCAAACCAGCCTGAAGACTCATCTGTAGCTGATGAAGACCCAACTGCAGTTCAGACAGGACTACAAAACCTACCTGATCCAGTTGCTGCTGATTAAGACCCATCTATAGACCAGACCAGATCCCAACCTGCAGATGACAAGACGGTAGCTGATCCAGTTGCAGACCAAGGAGATCAGATCCAAGCTGATGCAGAGAGAGAAGAATCCTACCAAAGCAAATCTACAGGGGGAACAGACCCTGAAGAAGAAGACATTCCTAAGTAGATCAAAGATCAACCTATTCAACAGAGCATTGGGAAGCTAACTGATGGAGTCAAGACAAGACAATCTACTCTACCCGTAGGAATGTCAATGTTTTCATGCTTTATGTCTCAAATAGAACCCAAAATAATAGAGCAAGCCCTGGAAGACTACTCTTGGATCAATGCAATGTAAGAAGAGCTTAATCAGATGGAAAGAAACAATGTTTGGGAACTAACAGATAGACCAAATCATAACAAGGTTATTGGCACCAAATGGGTGTACAAGAACAAATGCGATGAAGATGGAGCTGTTGTTAGGAATAAAGCCAGACTTGTTGCTAAAGGCTATGCACAATGCGAAGGGATAGATTTTGATGAAACTTATGCACCTGTTTCGCGATTAGAAGCCATTAGACTATTCCTTGCATATGCAACATTCAAAGATTTCATAGTTTACCAGATGGATGTAAAGTGCGCTTTTCTCAATGGAATTCTAGAAGAAGAAGTCTATGTGGAGCAACCCCCTGGTTTTGTCAAAGGAGACAAAGTCTACAAGCTTTTGAAGGCTCTATATGGACTTAAGCAGGCACGAAGATCATGGTATGAAACATTATCTGTGTTTCTTGATAAAAATGGATTCAGCAAAGGCAAGGTGGATAAGACCCTATTCAGAGTGGAGAATGAAGACCACATATTGTTAGTTCAAATATATGTGGATGACATCATATTTGGCTCAACCAATCCAGAGCTATCTGAGAAGTTCTCAAATCTCATGCAAGGAGAATTTGAGATGAGTATGATGGGCAAGCTTAATTTCTTTCTAGGACTGCAAGTTAAGCGGATGGAAAATGGAATTTTCATCAACCAGGCCAAATACACCAGAGATCTAATCAAGAGATTTGGAATGGAATCAGCCAAGACAGCAAGAATCCCTATGAGCACAAGCACACATCTTGAAGCAGATGAAGAAGGAATATCAGTGGACTCAACCCACTACAGAGGACTCATTGGATCACTTCTTTATCTGACTGCAAGCAGGCCAGATATTTCATATGTTGTAGGAGTATGTGCAAGATTCCAGTCTAAACCCCAGCAGTCACACCTGGAAGCAGCTAAGAGAGTCATCAAATATCTCAAATATACCATTAATGTCGGTTTATGGTATCCTAAAGATGACAACTTTGAGCTATCATGATATTCAGATGCAGATTTCGCCGGATGTAAGATTAATAGGAAAAGCACTAGTGGAACGTGCCAATTCCTAGGAACCAGACTGATATCCTGGTTTAGCAAGAAGCAGATATCTAACTCTATCTCAACAACAGAGTCGGAGTACCTAGATGCAGGTAGCTGTTGTGCCCATATCTTGTGGATCAGACAACAGCTAAGGGATTACAATATAATTGCAAATGAAGTTCCAATTTGGTGCGACAACACTAGTGCAATAGCAATCACCAACAACCCGGTATTGCACTCAAGGACGAAGCACAATGATGTTAAGCATCACTTCATTAGAGATCATGTGATTAATAAGAGAGTCAGAGTTGAAAGAGTCAGCACAGAATATCAAATTGCTGACATTTTCACCAAACTGTTACCAGAAGAAAGGTTTTTGGAGCTGAGCAGGGAACTTGGATTACTAGATTAGGAATCTAGTACAGACGAGAAAGCTACCTGAAGACCAGATCAGACGAGCAAAGGAAGTTACGGCCGGACTGCATTTAAAATACGAAGGGCAGACTTAGGCGACCACGAGGCATCGAGAACCTACAGAGCGAGATAAGGAGAGTTACGATGCGAAGCGATCAAGCGATCAACAGTCAACGGTCAACCAGTTAAGTTTTCTAATTTTGACCAACTACTAAATAATTTATTATTATTATTATTATTATTATTATTATTATTAACACATGGCAATCCCACGTTCACGATTACACGATGACAAGCTATCACGCTTACACGTTCACACGACCCCACTAATTCAAATTTGAACTGACTCAATTAAAATAATATTAAAATCCAAATGTCGGTTCAATTTCCTTTTAAATACCGAAAAATCATTTCACTTTACCTTCCTTGCGCTTACAAACCCTAGTTTTCACAGAGCAAAAACCCATTTCGAATTTCCATACACTCAGAAGAATTTTTTCTTGCAGAAATAGAAGCATACTTCAACAGAGTTAACCTTAAGGCGGTGAAGGACCAGATCATCTTCTCACTGATCGTAGATTTCGAAGGACTTCTCGAGGCAAACCTGGACAACGACATGCGACATCTCATCAGAGCGATGAAGGCAAATGGGATCTACCCATTTCCGGATATCAGCCCCAAACATCTATTCAAGGAGGCTGTTATCGCCTTTTATCGAGAAGCCTGAGTGCTCGAATCAGGCATAAGGAGCTCTATTTGTGGAATCCAAGTGGATATTACTCCATAATCGGTCGGGAAAATCTTCGAGATGAAATCCCACGGCGTGGCTGTCGAAGCCCTAAAGCAGAACGCAGCCTACACGTGGCTGAAAATCAAGGCTGTCGACCAGCCGGAAAAGTTAAAGCTGACCGCCAAAAGGAGCGAATTGAAGAAGAAATATCGCTATGCGTTGGATATAACCAACAAAATAGTGATGGGGATGGCGGGCAGCTACGACCAATTGTCGTCAGCCAAGTTCATGGTCCTGGGAGCACTTATTCAAGACGAACGAATTAACTGGGCTGATTACATCTTCAGGCAATTGGTGCGTGAGGTGAACAAAGCCGAGTGGCTAGTTGAAGTAAAGAGATTCAAATCCAAGGTAGCGTTTGGAATGCAGCTTAGTTGGATGTTGGAGCAGCTTGGTGTGGCGAAGGGAAACACTGACCCCTTCCACATCAACAAGAGACTTGGTCACTTAGACCAAGAGACCATGAGGAGGCTAGGAGGTGAGCGGAAAGCAGCTCAGATTCTAAGGGAAATGTCTGTAGAGCGAACTCCCTACAGATACCCCTTGAGCTCAGAGGAGTCAGCCGAAGCTCAAGCTGCAGCTAGGGATCAACCTGCAACCAGGTCTGACTCAGACTCAAATGATACTCCTATTTCCATCCATTTCAAAATAAGGGGACCAACCCCTGGTGAGACATCCGTGATTCATTCCTCACCAGAACCATCACCCAAAAGACCCAGGCGATTGTTTGATGAGAAGGAGCATCCAGATCATTTTACTACCCCTGAAGCCATTCACATGGAGGATCAGCCTGCTCCCTACAGCCTGGAGACCCAAATGGTTCCTGTTCTAACCCCTCATTTTGTATATGAGGAAGAAGAAGCAGGTTTGATCATTCACATTCGTGAAGCAAACTATTCTTTCAACCTGCTTGAAAATAATTTCTTAAACATGTCTATAGAGCAACTTTTGCTTGTAAAATCTCATGCTCTAAAACATTCTTTTTTTGAAATTTTTGAGGAATGGAAATCCCTTAAATATGTTCCATTCAATCAACTTCAAGCTTTCATTGAAGGGAGTAGCTGGGAGTATCCCCAGGCTACAGAGGATCTGCTCACACATTTTTGCAATGAGTCAGATCTGATTTTACTACTTCAGGAAGGCTGGTTCATGTCCAATTTTAAAACAAGCATGGACCAGCTCCTCCATCTTATAATGGCAAGTGTTTTTGATGGTACCCTGAATGAAGATGGAAAGGTATTTGAAAAGGAGATTAGAATCGAAGAAGTAGTGGAGGATGAAGAAAGAGAAGAAAATATCATAGTTGAAGAAAAGAAAGCTAAAAAAGAAGAAATCATTGTAATAGATGAAGAAGAGGAGAGATAGGAGGAAGGAGAAAAAGAAGAAGAAAACATTTTAGCTGAAAAACAGTGTGAAGAAGAAGAAATAGAAAAAACAGAGGAGTTTGTGGATAAAGCGGAGAAGAAGGAGAGGAAGTTGATCAGGATGAAGAAGAAGAAAAAGATGATGATGAAGAAAAAGATGATAAAAAGGATGATGATGAAGAAGATGATGATGTTGATGGTGATGATGATGATGGAGATAAAAAGGCTGAGAAAAAGGAAGAAAAGAATAATGATGATAAGGAGGAAGAAGAAAAGGAAAAGGAGAAGGAAGATAAGGAAAAGGAAGGAGAAAAAGAAAAAGAGGCTGAAGAAAAGAGAGAAGGCCCAAATGAAGCCAAACCAGATAAGGATAGGGCACCTGCCCGTTACACCATCCTTGATGCCAGCCTAGCTGAAGAAGATGACAGGTCGGGGACACCAGAGCAGACCCCACCTGATCAGCTGCCTGCAGATAGGGGTTTGCAGACAGTAGGTCCACTGCAAACCTACCTGCAGGCACAGAGAGCGTCGGTGAGCACTCACCTCAGTCATCACCAATCTCCCCTGTGATGACTGAGCAGATCCGAAGCATTGTCAGAGAATCCTTAGAAGAGTTGCTTGCCGCTAGGATCTCACCTGACCTGCAGACAATAAATGCAAAGATTGACACCCTACTGCAGAGGAATGCTCCTCAACCTTCTCCCAACAATTCCAGAATGCCACTTGGCATGACTGACTGGATGCAAAGAGTAGAGCAGCAGTTGACCATATTGGTTGATGATGGCAAAAAGGGGGAAGGAAAGCAGGGGGAAGAAGGCGAAGCAAGAAAAGTTCAAGTTCAGGAGCTGAGAACAAAGAAAAGGCAAGATGTTCCATTGCTTGAAGCTGGGACATCAAGTCAGAAGAGAAGAGAAATAGCTGACCAAGAGCAGACTGATGATCAGACTGCAGCCAAGAGAAGGAGGACCAGACTTAGGGACGATCTTACATTAGAATGGGAAGGCAAAGAGTTGTGGTTTGTTGAGGATTTCCTTCCTCTCGAAGCTACACCAATGTGGGGATCTGCAAAGAAGCAATTCATTGAAAAATTTTATATCTGGGAGTTACTCCAGGAGAAAAATTGCTCCCCACAGCAGACATATATTGATTTTATGGAATCAACACATCCAAGGCTTTGGGCCATCCTGGTAAAGCATGCAAAAGAATGGAATGCCTACCCCATGATTCCTCCTTTCAGACCTAAAGACCCTCCCACTTTGCAAAACAATGAATTGAATGAGTTAGCGTTGCAAAGGGAGATAAAGAAGCTGTGTGAAGAGCATAAGTTCTCTCCCCAAGAAGATCAAGATTTTTCTGCCCTCGTTGTCAGAAGGAAATATGGTCTTGCACCCATCAAGAAAAGATCTATCGGTGCAAAGCCTTTCAGACCTCTCAAGCAAACTGTCCGCAGAGGCAGAGGCAGAGGCAGATAGCATTTATTTATACTTGTATATTTTTTTGCAATTTTTAATTTTGGAAAGACTTGTAATTTCTCTGTATTTGTTTGTTCATTTAATGTTATGTACTTGTAAGCAAACAGAAGAAATATATAAACAGTCATTTGAATGACAACCTCTAGTTGTCTCAAAACAAGACTGATTTTAGTTTGTGTCATGCACTTATGTGCAGACCTGTTCTTCATTTGAATATTTGCTTAAGTTTTGCCATCATCGAAATAGGAGGAATTTGTTAGGAATACTTTTTAGATTTTGATGATGTCACCTTTATATTCAAATGTATGCTTATTTCTTGGCAAAATGTAAGGAAGAACCAAATGAGTATCTTCCATGGGCCAAAATATGATAAGTTAGATACTTGGCAAAATCTAAAGAAGAACCAAATGAGTATCTTCTATAGGTCAGATAAGTTAGGCTTAAAAATCGGCTAAGTGTAAGTCAGATAAGTATCTATCAGCCGAGTCTTGGTCAACTCACCTGTTCAGATAAGGTTGACCACAGACGAGTCATATCAGGCAACCCTTATCATAAAAGTACTATCAACATTTTAAAATCAGCAAAGTTGGACCACACTGCAGTCAAGAAGGAAAGTCAAGTCATCTGTAGTCTGACCATCAGATCAGTCAAGTTCAAATCAGGTCAGAAGACTACAGACAAGTCGGCACATCAGAGAATTCGACATCAGAGAAGGTTGACTACACTTCAGACTAATTGACCATAGAGAGGTCAGTATAGTAATTAGCCAAGTACTCCAGTCCACGTCAGCATGCGT
This sequence comes from Orobanche coerulescens, assembly GCA_033398695.1. NCBI lineage: Eukaryota > Viridiplantae > Streptophyta > Magnoliopsida > Lamiales > Orobanchaceae > Orobanche > Orobanche coerulescens. Next base: position 87,450,423 of record CM065804.1, on the reverse strand, counting down.
TGAATAGTCAATATTTATGAAAAGTCACATGCCGGCGATTAGAGACAGACTTGAGAGATTCCCGGAAAGGATATGAATTAAGTAATTCATCCAGACCCACCAGTGGAGTCTTTAATCTTATTATATTCAAAATATTCGGCGCATCACATGGAAGTCTTCACAAACGGTCGGAATTGGATTAAAATATGGAAATCCAGCCTTGCAACGTTCAGAAAAATAAACAAAGAAGTCTATTTCTCCAACGGACGGATTTGTTACAGATTTGAAATGGCTATGAAGAAATGCTCAAGGATCTACACCTATATATATCTGAAGATTTGAAGTTGAGTTGTACGAGGCAAACAAAACTTTCAAGCAATCAGAGCAAACAAAGCAATCAAGCGAACAATAGCATCGTGAAAGAGCAAGAGTTCTAAAGTTCTTATTTGAAGAAGCTCTTAGTTGGAGAAGACAATCACTCGTGTCTTTAAAACCTGAGTTTGGGGTACTTCACTAGTTGAAGTTCGAGAGACTATAAAGGCATCCAAGGATCATAGATCAAGAGGTGCAAGGCAGTCAAAGGGAGTTGCAACGGCAAGGAATTCCACTAGTTAGAAGCTGTTGTAATTGGTTGAATCACTGTAATATTTATCACTGGTTGAGAATTATAGAGAATTCATCTCCAACTGGTTTGGAGAAAAGTGGATTAGTAGAGGATTACCCCACCTCTGAGACCATTACAATTGCCTGCGTATTTTACTGCTTTCAGTATCAAACTTACCTGCTGCATACATACTTAACTGTTCCATTGATTATTTCTGTATTCGTCATCAGCTGATTTCCACACTTACATAGACGACTCTAATTCATCTACCATCAGCTGAGAAACTCATCCTTTGTGGAAAAGAGTTTCAATAAGTCTATTCACCCCCCTCTAGACTTATTCCTGGACGACTTGTGACCTACAAGTATATACGGCCGATCCACTTTGTTGTCCAAGCAAGATTCGGTTTCTTGTTGCCCACACAACGTCCGTATTAAGGCGGGATCATACTCTAGAAAATTTTGAGGAAGAGATCAAGAAAGCAACCACTACGCTTCAAAAGGTAAATATCCTATGATCTTTGATCTAGATTAGGATATTGGACCAACATATTTATCTAATAAATAATAAATAATATTTAAATTGCTTATTAATCTTAGTAGTTAATTAATTAGCATGCCAAAATAGGTTTTCTGCTCGTGGATGCGTAAAATGCTTTTATCAAATTTTTCACCAACTTCGTTTCCGCTGCATTTTATTTCCAATAATTGGTATCGGAGCGAGATTTTAGGCTTTTGCTATTTTAATTAATTTTGATGATTAATTGGTAGCAATTTAAATATCCATGTAATTTGATGTTGGAGTATTTTGTTAGATGTGTTCTTGGAGGGAATATGATCCAATTATCATGGTTATGAATGGTTAATTTTATTATTTATGCAATTGTTGCTTTGGCCCGGTTTTGAGGCATGTAATGGGGTTTTCCGTAAGAAATCCATAGGTAGATCTAGGATTTTATATTTTATGTAATCTTCCTATAAATTCGATGTATTTTATTTTATGGAAAATTGTAATCGAATTCGGAGAAGACAAAATTACGAAGAAGTAGAGCAGAACCGGGACTATTGGACAACATGGCGCGCGCTAAGCACATGACTACTGGCGGCGGCGTCGGTCCTGCTGCCGAAGTGCCAGGCGGCTGTTCGGGCAGTTTGCGGTTTGGGTCGGGTAAATCGATTTTGGTCCGGTCCGTTTCACCGCCGTTCGTTGCGCCCGCTGGAGAGTCGAGATTTAAAACTGATTTTTTTATGTAATTAATTTTGCATAAAAGTGAAACTTTTATTTTGGAAATCCACGATCTGGTCGGGGAGGAGTGACGAGATGCTTGATCTAGTGGGAGATATCGAGTCGATGATTTTCTCGGGTTCAATTCAAGGAAGAAGACCATGATAATTGGATAATTTTATTATCCATGCGTTTAGTTTGTTTTTTACTGTTTTGATGTATGGCATGTATGAATGTATGCGTGATATGTTTCTTGCATGTTAGGACGAGAAAATTAAAAATTTAAGGCTTAAATAACTAAGTGACTAAATTGATTTTTTTAAAAAAAAATCAAATTGGCCTCCATAACTAATTAAATTGTAAAGTAATTATCATGCGCATTGACATTAGGGTCTTCCTCCATATCGAATGTGCTAATTATAGGTTCACTAGTTTTAAATTTATAACAAAAGGTAAATATTATTTTTTATGATAGGACCTCTCCGTCTGTAGGACTATTATTTAAAAAATAATATTTTAAAGTTGTTAAATTATGGTGTTCACTTAGGTGCATTAATTAATAAGATCCCTATCAGAATCTATGTTAATTAATACATGGTCAAGAGGAACCAACTATTAATTTTATTTGTCATAACGTAAATTGACTAGATAGTAAAATTAAAGACGTAAAACTGTACTTGAAAAATGTGTATAAATGACCACACGATCGTGGCTTACATATGCTGGTTTTTCGAGGTGTTGGTTGCTAGCATATATATTGTGTTTTTGAAGTTTTTCTATATATTTTGCTATGCACTATGTGACGAATGTTTTTATTTTTATCTCATATGTCTTTCAATCCACTTTCTGTAATTCTCAAAGAAAAAGAACTAGATGGCACCTGCTGATTGGAAACATAATCATTATATTATCCTGACTGCTGAGGAACACAAGTTTGTTCTAACTGAGGAATGCCTATTGGAACCAGATGTGTGTTCGACGCCTGATGAGGTGAAAGAATACCACAAATGGAAGAAATCTGATGAAATGGCTCGTTGTTACATCTTGGCTTCATTAGCAAATGTATTGCAACATCAGCATCAGAGTATAGGCACGGCCGCAGAAATAATTAAAAATCTCGGCGAAATGTTTGGTCATCAAAACCGGGTGGCTAGTCAAAATTCTATGATGGTCTTGATGACGACCCAAATGCCTGAAGGAACCCCAGTAAGGGATCATGTTCTAAAGATGATTTCTCATCTAAACAAACTTGATATCTTAGGGGCAACTATTGATGCGAAAACGCAGGACGATATCATCCTAGACAGCTTACATAGGAGCTTTGAGCAGTTCTGCCTAAACTACAATATGAATCGTAGGTAGTGTACCTTGGCAGAATTGCTGACAGAGCTTCAAGCTGTGGAAGGTCTCTTTAGGCAAGGGTATCAAGTTCATGCGGCTACTAGTGTTTTAACTTCTAAACCCAAGTTAGTGAAGAAGAAGAAACAAGTGTGCCAGAAGCAAGTGGCAACTTTCAAGATAAAGAGCAAAGCTCCTCATCCTAAGGTGAACAAAAAACTAAAGGGAAAGTGCTACAAGTGCGGTCAGAAAGGAAATTTCAAATCGAATTGCCCTACTCTTAAGAAAGATATGTCTCGTGCACTAGTAGTCAAAACATGTTTGGCAGCTTATTCTTCCACTTCATGGATAGTTGATTCAGGCTCCACTAATCATATTTGCTTTGACTCGCATGGTTTTCAGGTAACCAAGCATCTTAGTGCGGGCGAGATCACCATCAACTCGAGCGATTATTCTAGGCTTATGGTTGTCGCAATGGGAGTCGAGTAGTTAAAGATTAATGATAAAATATTAGTCCTTAATAATGTATTATGAGTACAAGGTTTTAGAATGAATTTAATTTCGGTTTCTAAATTAAGTTGTGATGGTTATTCATTTTCTTTTGATGGTGATGCTATTATTAGAACAAACGGTGAATATATTTGCAAAAGGTATTTATACTGATGGATTATATGTCATAAATACTACACAAACTCCCATGTATAAATATAAATCACTCAATTCTTTATTCAAGCCTAAAAAGAGAAAAGAACCTTCAAGCATAAACCAAACATATCTGTGGCATCTACGTTTAGGTCATGCAAACCTTAGAAGAATTCAAAGATTGGTAGATAATGTCCCATTGGAAGACCTCCAAGTTGAGTCATTTCCAATTTGTGAATCCTGTCCGGAAGGTAAGACGACCAAAGGGGTTTTTAAAACCAAGAGAAACCTTGATCAGAATGTGATAGAATTGGTACATACGGATGTATGTGGTCCAATGAATATCCAGGCTAGGGGTGGTTTCGAATATTTCATCACGTTTATAGATGATTATTCCAGATATGGATACATCTATTTGATGCGACGTAAGTCTGAAGCCCTTGACAAGTTCAGAGACTTCAAGGCATAAACAGAGAAGCGTCAAGGAAAGACTATCAAGTCACTGCGATCTGATCATCGTGGCAAATACCTTAGTGGAGAGTTTTTGGTTTTCTTAGCAAATGAGGGGATTTCATCCTGTTGTGTCAAGAATTAACACCTTCCGACCGGCGATCGCCTAGGAGGATCGGCGACTGACTTACTGCCGAGCATCCTAGGCAGACCTGGAGACCAAGCCTTAGCCCAGCGGACATGCTAGGCCCAGCGGCCGAAGGTCGGGATGGATCCCGGTGCCGAGCGATCTACATCAAGACGATCGCCTCTCGATACTCGGCGATCGACTCCTGGCGACCGACTGGAGGCGATCATCTCTCGGCATCTTGCCGACCTACCCTTGGAGACCGACCATTGCCGACCTTCATCCACTGGCCGATGGCGACCTCTGATGATCAGCTAGAGACGACCGCCTCATGTCGATCTCCACCGATGGCCATCCAGTCGGCGAAGACCGAGCCTCAAGACTGACACCGCGTGCAAGATCCGGGACAAGATCCGCGAATCACGGGCCATTGACCACAGTCTGACAGATTCTCTCCACCAGCCGACAAGCCGCCGAAAGCTTGTCAGTAGGGCCACATGTTGACTCACTCCGGACGCGTGTTGGCCCCTTACTGGACCGCCCAGCTGTGGCACCCTTTTCCTTGGACTTTAGCCCGACAGCCAGCATCTTCCTTGGACTTTAGCCCGACAGCCCAGGAGATCGGCACATTATTATATTGGCCGGCGGGCGATCGGCAGATTAAGATAATGGCCGACAGGCGATCGGCCACTACAGGACAGGACCCGACTGCCCCTATATAAGCAAGGCACCCTGCACTTGGACACTTCTTCAGCTTCCTTCTGCAACCTCACGATTTGAGCATACAACACAGAAGCAAACATCAAGCACTTGGCTAACATCCAACTCTTGGCAACAGCTATCTTTCGGTGTTACTTCTCCCGGCCTATCTCATCCAGCAGATTATCGGCGGGGACGAAGAACACCAAGCTTCGCTCAAGAGCCGGATTAACAGAGTCTTTTTACACTCATTGTATTTAGATTTCTCTCATTAATACTTGTATCCACGAATATTTGTATTAATAACATCTCGCGAGAGCATTCAAGCCCGGGCCTAACAAACCCGGCAAATCTTGTATTATTTATCTACTCTCGGAAGTGCTCCATGATTGTTGTTTGTTGTCCGTCTTCCAAAGTATTAATCTTCGGATAAATATTTTGGGCAACAACAATTGGCGCTAGAAGGAGGCGGTATCAACCCTCAATTTTTATACCTACCGTCGAAGAACACTCACTGTTCTCGGGCGAGATACTTGAAGTGACACTTACGGCACTTCAAAGAAATCCTTGAGAAAACATGTCTTAGCCTCGCGTCGAAGAAAGCGGCCGGCCGGCGGACCCCTGTTCCGTCCCGGTCAGAGCGCGGCCCGATGGTGGAAGGCGGCCGCGCGGTCGAGACGCTCGATCCGTCCGGGGCGGCGGCGAAACCTCTCGCTCGATCAGTTCCGAACCAATGAACAGATCGAAGAGGCCATAGCCGCCCTTCAGGAATGACGGAGTGCTCTCGACGCGCCTCCTGCTATCACTCCCTCGGTCTCCCGCCGGAAGTCCAAGCGGAAGCTCAAGGCATTGCTGGCCGAGCGATCGCCAGGAGGCTCTCGCCCGCAAGGAAAGGCGCTCGGCAGCCGGGGCACCTCTGTCTTCGATCGCCTGGGCAGCGACCCGACCTGGCGACCGGGGCAGTCCGGCCCCAGCTACGAGACGATGGAGTTGGTGTCCGTCACCAGGAGCTCGGCCTACCCGGCTCCCACAAGGCGATCCAGTCGCCTGGCTCCCGCTCGCCAGATTCCCGAGGTTGGCAGCAACGGGGTCCGGAGGTCGGTACACGATCGCCTCGGCCCCCGCTCCCAAAGCCGATCCGCAAGCATCCGAGCCGCGGCGATGGCCGCAATGCAACGACAGATCGACGACGTGAAGGCGCTCCTGCAATCCGGGTCAGGCGCCCTGAAGATGATCGCCGCGCCGAGCGAGCCGCTCGCGATCGACATCGAGCTCGCCCCGGTGCAGCGCAGGATCGCTCCCCCGCAAACACCCATGTATGAGGGGCGATCGGACCCCCAGACGCACCTAAGCAAGTTCAACATCTACATGACCGGGTGTGGGGCATCGGACGTGACCAGGTGCCGAATGTTCCCTCTGACACTGGACGACCTCGCCTACCGGTGGTACACCTCACTGCCACCTCGGTCCATTGGATCCTTTAACGAGCTGGCGCACGTCTTCACGGAACACTTCGCCACCAGGGCCGCTCGGCCAGAAGGTCCCCTTCGCATGATGCGAATCAAGCAGGGAGAAGAAGAGTCCGACTCGGACTACATCGACCGAGTAGACGTGATCATTCTCAACGGCGAGCCCGTAAGGGATGAGACCGCCCTCTACGCGGTCCTAGGAGGTTTTCAGGGCTTCTCGCCTATGTTCAGGCATCTCACGAAGACCCTACCGACGACCTACGCAGCTTTTCGGGCTAGAGCCGCAGATTTCCTGTCCAGGCAAAGGCTTCTTCTCAGCCTAGGAGTAGAGCGATCGGCGCCCGTACGACGACCTCCAGTCTCCCAGCCCGATCGCTACTACCCAGCAGAGCCGGAGGACTCAATCCCCGCCTACAGTCCATTTTAAATGAGGGACTAGCCGCCGCCCGATCGCCAATATCGACCCACGAATAAAGCGATCGGCCGCCGAGCGACGATCGCGATCTTCCGGCGGTCGCAACATCATCGGCAACCGGTGGGCGCGATCGCCATCTGATCCGGCATATAACATGACGGACTAAGGCATAAGATCGCCTCCACCGCACATCATAAATCCATGGCCACAGCGATCGATGGAACCGCTTCGGCCATGCAAGGTCCTTTCGGCCGAGATCGCCCGCCCTTCGTTTAAATACGAGGCCGGCGTAGTCGAGGGCTCTCAACGTGTCGGTGGACACATGCCACAACCCCGTCTCAACGTACACCGTCGAGGTCGGCCATCTCCATGGCTGGCCGAGGTCGAAGTAGAGCTAACAAGCCGCGGGCGTGGAGTTGATTCATCCGACGATGCCCCGCGCAAGGACTCCTCTAGACCAAGACCGCACGCCCTTCGTTTAAATACGAGGCGAGGCGCAGCCTAACAGAGGACCCTCATAATAAAGTGAGTCACGGGACACTCAATGTCTTCGCGCACCAAGACACGGTCATGGAGTCGGTCCATCGATCTCCGCGACTGTGCACGATTCCTCAAACAAGCGAAACCACCAAGTTTCCATGGGGGATCGGCCAATGTTGTTTTCGCAGGTACAAGACCGAAAGATAGCTAGCCAATCGACCATGATAGCCCAAGTCCGAGTCCTAAGTCAGCCCTGATCGCCCGTCCTCATCCAGACACGATCGCCAGCAAGAACCACCTCGCCCCATGTCTTCAACATAGGAGCAAGCTGGGGGGCAATTGTTGTGTCAAGAATTAACACCTTCCGACCGGCGATCGCCTAGGAGGACCGGCGACCGACTTACTGCCGAGCGGCCAAGGCAGACCTGGAGACCAAGCCTTAGCCCAGCGGACATGCTAGGCCCAGGCGAAGGTCAGGATGGATCCGGTGCCGAGCGATCTACATCAAGACGATCGCCTCTCGGTACTCGGCGATCGACTCCTGGCGACCGACTGGAGGCGATCATCTCTCGGCATCTTGCCGACCTACCCTTGGAGACCGACCATTGCCGACCTTCATCCACTGGCCGATGGAGACCTCTGATGATCAGCTAGAGACGACCGCCTCATGTCGATCTCCACCGATGGCCATCCAGTCGGCGAAGACCGAGCCTCAAGACTGACACCACGTGCAAGATCCGGGACAAGATCCGCGAATCACGGGCCATTGACCACAGTCTGACAGATTCTCTCCACCATCCGACAAGCCGCCGAAAGCTTGTCAGTAGGGCCACATTTTGACTGACTCCGGACGCGTGTTGGCCCCTTACTGGACCGCCCAGCTGTGGCAGCCTTTTCCTTGGACTTTAGCCCGACAGCCAGCATCTTCCTTGGACTTTAGCCCGACAGCCTAGGAGATCGGCACACTATTATATTGGCCGGCGGGCGATCGGCAGATTAAGATAATGGCCGACAGGCGATCGGCCACTACAGGACAGGACCCAGCTGCCCCTATATAAGCAAGGCACCCTGCACTTGGACACTTCTTCAGCTTCCTTCTGCAACCTCACGATTTGAGCATACAACACAGAAGCAAACATCAAGCACTTGGCTAACATCCAACTCTTGGCAACAGCTATCTTTCGGTGTTACTTCTCCCGGCCTATCTCATCCAGCAGATTATCGGCGGGGACGAAGAACACCAAGCTTCGCTCAAGAGCCGGATTAACAGAGTCTTTTTACACTCATTGTATTTAGATTTCTCTCATTAATACTTGTATCCACGAATATTTGTATTAATTACATCTCGCGAGAGCATTCAAGCCCGGGCCTAACAAACCCGGCAAATCTTGTATTATTTATCTACTCTCGGAAGTGCTCCCGCAATTGTTGTTTGTTGTCCGTCTTCCAGCAGTATTAATCTTCGGATAAATATTTTGGGCAACAACACATCCCAGCTCACTACGCCGGGAACTCCAACAACAAAATAGTGTTGGTGAGAGAAGCAATAGAACTCTTTTATAAATGGTTAGGTCAATGATGAGTTATTCGGATCTACCTATTCCGTTTTAGGGATACACCTTGGAAACAGCGGCGTACATTCTAAACCTGGTGCCTTCGTAATCAGTTCCAAAAATGCCCACAATACTGTGGAGTGGGCGAAAGACAAATCTAGGACATGTTCGGATTTGGGGTACTCCAGCAGATGTGCTGAATAAGGAAGCTAATAAGTTGGCATCTCGTACAGAAGTGCGAGTGTTTGTAGGATACACTAAGGGAACGAAGAGTACTTATTCTATAGTCCCCATGATCAAACGGTCATTGTTAACACCAATGCCCGATTCTTGGAAGAGGATTATATGATTAGTCACAAACCATGAGCGAAATAATTCTGAAAGAGTTGAGGGGCGAGACTCCATCTATACCAATTGTACAAGCACCAACTAACACTGAACCACGTATCGATTTTGAGATTTTTACACCAAATTAGGATTTCCCTCGTCGTAGTGGGAGGGTTGTTCGTCAACAGGAATAATTCATAGCCGTGGGACAGTCTTCGGACTCAATCCCAGGTGAAGATGAATAAGATCCCTGGACTTACAAGGAGGCAAGCCAAGATAAAGATGCTGACTCCTGGCAAGTATCAATGGAATCAGAAATGGGATCTATGGATTCCAATCAAGTGTGGAATCTAGTAGAACTACCTGATTGGGTACAAGCCATTGGGAGTAAGTGGGTCTACAAACAAAAGAGAGGAGGTTAAGGAAAGGGTGAAACCTTCAAAGTGAGGCTTGTATCAAATGGTTACACTCAGAAAGAGGGTATCGATTATGATGAAACCTTTTCTCCGGTAGCTATGCTTAAGTCAATTCGGATTCTTTTAGCTATAGCTACGCATTTAGATCTAGAATTTGGCAAATGGATGTCAAGACTGCATTCTTGAATGGAAGTCTAGATAAGAAAATTTGCATGTGCCAACTAGAGGGATTCATTGTTGAAGGAGGAGAATTTAGTGAGCAAGCTTAAGAGATCCATTTATGGACTTAAGCAAGCATCTAGATCTTGGAACACTCGATTTGACGAAGTTGTCCAGTCATATGGATTCGTCTAATGCCCGAGTGAGAGTTGTGTGTATAAAAAATGCGATCGAAACATGTTGGTGTTTCTTGTATTGTACATAGATGATATCCTTCTGATTGGAAACAGCGTGATGGAATTATCGGACGTACGGGTATGGCTATTTGAGCAGTTCAATATGAAGGATTTTGGAGAATCAGGACACATCCTTGGGATCAGGATCTTTCGTGATCGGAAGAAAAGGATGTTGTGCTTATCTCAGGCATCCTATATCGATACAGTGCTAAAGCGTTTGGCATGGAGAATTCCAAGAAAGGTTTTGTACCTTATAGACCGGGAATTCAACTATCTAAGGATATGTGTCCTAAGACACAAAATGAGATAGATGACATGAAGCTGATCCCTTATGCGTCAGCTGTGGGAATCTTCATGTATGATCTGCTTTACACTAGACCAGATATTTTTCATGCTGTAGGCATGGCTGCTAGATATCAGTCAAACCTAGGACCAGGACACTGGATTGCTGTCAAGCACATACTCAACCTGAGAAGGACTAGGGTAAATATTCTAGTATATCAATCAGATGACCTGTGTCCAGTGGGTTATACTGACACATATTTTTCATCAGACAAAGAAAAGTCCAAGTCTACTTCAGGTTATGTGTTTAGTCTTGGAGGTGGAGCCATTAGTTGGAGGAGTGTGAAACACAAATGCATCTCAGACTCTACCATGTAAGTCGAGTACGTGGTAGCCTCTCAGGCAGCCAACGAGGTGGTATGTCTCAAGTACTTTCTGTAGGACTTAGATGCGATTCTCGATTTGCCAAAGGGTATTAAACTTTATTGTGATAATACCGGTGCAGTCGCAAATTCGAGGGAACCACGAGCCCACAAGGAAAGTAAACATATAAACCGCAAGTACCACATCATATGACACTTCGTAAAGGAAGAATACGTAGTTGTAGCCAGTGTTACATCAGAAGATAATCTTGTTGATCGTTTCACAAAAGGCCTACCCTCAAAAGTTTTTCAAAGGCATGTGGAAGGAATGGGATTACGGTGTATGGCAGCATTGCTTTGAGTATAAGTGGTACATATGAGAGACTATATAATAGAGTAGTATACTTAAAAGCATGCTTTTAGTATAAGTGGGAGATTGTTAGGGTTGTATACTGCAAAGCGCACTTTAGCTTGTATTACCTTAATTCCCTGTAACTACCTATGAGAATACTAATTACATTTAATCACATGTTTTGCATATTTATTCACGTTATGGTTATGCAAATAAAATGTCTAATTATTTTATATTGTAGATAATGTAGTGTGTTGGTGTCACACAGAAGATCACACTATCCGTGCCTTATAAAATTGATACGAATTACGTATTCAAATGGACGTAAACTCGCATGCAATGCAGCGGAAATATTTTTAATCCTCACAACACTCGAATATATGTAACGCTCGTAAGAAAATAACCAAAAGTAGGGCAATTCGGCTTACGTAATCAAGAACAATATGAACGTGATTTATCAAACTAGACCTATAGTTTGATAAGGTAATCTTTCCTCAAGACCTATTGAGAATCGATTTAATTACAACTCGAAAACACGTCGAATTATAACCAAGGTTTTGATGAAAATCATTCAACGAGAAGTAATACAAAGTGTATTTCGTTTTTATGATTCAAGATGCTTTCAAAAGGCTGAAAATGTGGCCTATAAATAGCCATTACAAGATCAAACAAAATCAAACTAAAATCAAACAAAGATTAAACTATTCTAACAAGACTTTGACAAAGAAAAAGGAATCAACAACAAGCTTGGACACTCCTTGCTTTCGGCCGTGAGGTATGGGTGTGGTGGGGACAAAATTTTTCACATGTGATGCTCTTTTGTAAGACTTTGACAAAGGCTTGAAAAATGAAAGCAACTCCTTGGAATTTTCCTCCTTGTTCGGCCGAGTTTGGTGAGGTGTGGAGTGAGCCAAATATCCTATTTTTGATTCTCTTTTGGTGAACTTTGAAAATGAAAAGAAATCTTAGAACTAGAGGGGACAAAGATCCTCATGGATCTCCAAACACAATCGTCCGAATCTCCCCCTAATGTGGCCGATTAGTATGCATGAACATGCATACGTATGCATGTTTGATATGTTTAAGTTATCCCAGTTCCGATTATTAAGGTTGTTCCCATTTCTGCATTTGTTTTCTCACTGAAGTACGTAGGTACATGTGCATGTAACGTGGTATCGTCACTTACGTCAATTCTTACTTTGTTTACTTCGTTTGGATGTGTCAATATCGCATAATCTCCTCCCCCTTTGAAAGGAATTGACCTCAATTCAGTGATTCCCTCGTCGTCAAGGTAAGAAGATAGTTCGCCCACATTAAAAGTGGCGTGTACTCCATAATCGCCCGGAAGTTCTACTTTATATGCATTGTAGTTCACCTTACCCATGATTTCGTAAGGTCCCTCGACCCTCGGCATAAGTTTGTTCTTGCATTTACTAGGAAATCTCTCTTTTCTTAAGTGTACCCAAACCAAGTCGCCTACTTCGAATAGTCTCGGTTTTCTGTGATTGTTGGATTTCCATTTGTATGCGTCATTCACCTCTTTGATTCGATCATGTATTTTTCCGTGTAACTTGATCATCGATTTAAGTTTAGATTCCGTATCTTTGTGTACCAACTCGTCCTTCGGCAACGGAATCAAGTCTAAGGGTATATATGGATTTAACCCATAAACGACTTCAAAGGGAGAATGTGCCATGGCATGTGTAGGGGATCGGTTATAGGCAAATTCCGCATGAGTAAGTTTCATGTCCCAATCCTTTTGCGTTTTATTCACAAGTCCTCGCAACAACGTTCCTAGCGTTCGATTTGTGACTTCAGTTTGACCATTTGTTTGAGGATGGTGTGAAGTGCTAAACAAGAGCTTTCTTCCCACTTTCCTCCATAATGTATTCCAAAAATAGCTAAAATTTCGAATCCCGATCTGAAACAATAGTCTTCGGAACTCCATGTAAACGAACCACCTCTCGGAAGTATAAATCGGCCACGTTACTTGCGTCGTCGGTTTTGTGGCAAGCCACGAAATGAGCCATCTTCGAGAAACGATCAACGACCACCATAATAGCATCTTTACCTCATTGAGTACGGGGTAAAGCGACGATAAAATCCATTGATACATCTTCCCACGGTCTTTCTAGAATCGGTAGAGGCATATACGAACCCGGTTTGAACGAACTCTTTGCGATATGACATGTTACACATTTACTTAAAACATTGTAAACGTCTTTTAGCATTTTTGGCCAAAAGAAATGTTCTTTAAGTACCTCCAATGTCTTATCCGTGCCAAAGTGACCTGCTAAGCCTCCTCCATGAGCGTCTCGAACCAACAATTCCCGAACTGCATGTTTTGGAACACATAGTTTATTTCGTTTAAATAGGAAATCATCTTGTATCATGAACTCCCCGAACGGACCAGATTTGCAACGAGTAAAAACTTCTCCAAAATCCGTATCATTTTCATAATACTCTTTCAACATTTCGAAACCAAGTAACCGAACCTCCAGAGTATAGAGTGAAGCATACCTTCTAGATAACGCATCCGCAACGACATTGCTTTTACCGTCTTTGTACTTGGATGAAAAGGGAAACGATTGTAGGAATTCCACCCACTTGGCAGGCCTTGGACTCAGTTTGTGTTGTCCGTTAATGTATTTCAATGATTCATGGTCTGAGTGTAGAATAATATGTTTTGGCCGAAGGTAATGACTCCAATGATCAAGGGCCCTTACGATAGCATAGAATTCTTTATCGTAAGTGCAATAATTCAACCGAGCACCATTCAATTTCTCCGAAAAGTAAGCGATAGGTCATTTACCTTGAATAAGAACCACTCCAATTCCAACTCCACTAGCATCACATTCTACTTCGAATGGTTGAGTAAAATCGGGTAGTGTTAGGATCAGTGCTTCGCATAATTTGGCTTTTAACTTTTCGAACGCTCCTTGGGAAGCCCCGTTCCATACAAATGGTCCCTTTTTTAAACACTCCATTATCGGACTCGAAATTGTGCTAAAGTCTCGAATAAACCTCCGATAAAAAGAAGCAAGTCCGTGAAATGACCTCACCTCCGTCACGGTCGTAGGGGTCGGCCAAGACTTAATTGCTTCGATTTTTTTTTGATCAACCGCCACTCCGTCCTTCGAAACGACATAGCCAAGAAAGACTATACTCTCGACTAAGAATGAACACTTCTCTTATTTTCCATATAGTTTTCGGTCCCTCAAAGTTTCGAAGACTTGCCTTAAGTGCCCGAAATGTTCTTGTAATGATCGACTATAGATCAGGATGTCATTCAGATATACAACCACGAATTTCCCCAGAAATGGTTTAAGCACTTCGTTCATCAACCTCATGAAGGTACTTGGTGCATTTGTAAGACCAAACGTCACAACGGTCCATTCATATAATCCATTTTTCGTTTTGAAGGCCGTCTCCCACTCGTCACCTTCTCGCATTCGAATTTGATGATATCCGCTTCGTAAATCAACCTTTGAAAAGACAACTGAACCATGTAGTTCGTCTAATATATCATCAAGTCTCGGGATAGGGAACCGATACTTGACGGTGATATTGTTCACGGCCCGACTATCCACACACATTCGCCAAGAACCATCTTTATTAGGGACAAGTAAGACGGAACCGCACACGGACTTAAACTCTCCCGGACATACCCGTGGTAATTCTTCGGGAAAGACATCCTCAAATTCGTGTAATAATATATCTATCTCTCCTCTGTTTTGTACTCCCATGTTCTCGTCCCGTGTCTCTTTAAACATCACCAAATACACTCGCTCCCCGTCATTAATGGCATGTTCCATTTCCCTCTCGCTAGCAAGCATAGTGAGTTTCGGTTTCTCCACTCGACTAGAAGTCATCGAACGGATAGCTTGCGGTGACATCAGTTTGAGTACAATCTTCTTTCCTTTGTCTCGTAATTCATATTCATTATTCCGACCTCGATGTAAAACATCTCGGTCGAACATCCATGGTCGTCCCAAAAGTGCGTGGCATGCATCCATCGGGAGTATGTCACATAACACATCGTCTCCGTATGGTCCCATAGTTAAGTTGACCCGTACTTGTCTCTACACCTTCACTTTACTTCCATCATCGAGCCAATGTAAAGCATACGGTCTCGGGTGAGCCATAGTAGTTAGACCGAGTTTGGTAACCATCTCATTTGAAGCTACATTCGTGCAACTTCCTCCGCCGATTATCAAACTACACCATTTTTCTCCGACTCGGCATTTGGAATGAAAGATTTGGTCTCTTTGCTCCGTATCACTTGGAATGATTTTGGTATGTAGAGCTCGAAGCACTAAAGCAGTATGATATTTCGGAGCATCATAAGTCTCGCATTCCTCGTTCTCTTCATCGGCCTCCATGTTAAATACATCACCAAGTCCTTCCTTCTCGTCCTCGACTAAAAGTTCGTCTCGGACCGCAAGAGCTTCTCTTAACGTGACCACCCGTTTATTTGGACATGCATTTTGATAGTGACCAAAGCCTTGACATTTAAATCATCGTACTTTAGTCAAGCTCGTTTCTTTAGACACATGAGGAACCTTCGGGGCCGGGGTAGGGACTTGAAAAGGCGCCGTAAGTTTTGTAGTCGAACTTGAGCCGGCACTTGCGTTTCCGAATTTGTATGGGAATTCGGGTTTGGCAAACTTCACCTTGTTTTGAGCTTCTATCTTTATGCATAGTCCGCATAAAGTGTCAAAATCTCCGTAGGGGTATAATTCCACCATATTTGCAATGTTTCGGTTTAGGCCACGTAAGAAATGTGACATTCTTTGTTCTTCATTTTCTTCGAGTTCTCCCATTAAGGCCAAGCCTTCAAATTCTTCAATGTATTCTCCCACACTTAGTTTCATTTGCACGAATTCGGCAATCTTTCGGTACAAGGTTAACCGATGTGATGTCGGGACATACCTTTTACGTAGTTTTTTCTTCAAAGAATCCCAAGAATGGATCTTCTCCTTTCCCGCACGAGCTCGTTGTGTTTTCACACCCTCTAACCATATGGAAGCGCCCTTCCCTAACTTGAGAATTGCATATTTGCAACGTTTCTCATTGTTAAGGTTCTTGAACTCGAACATACGTTCAATCTTCCTCTCCCACTCCAAGTAGACTTCGGGATCGGTACCTCCGACAAATTCCGAAAGTTCATTTACTTTAAATTATTCTACATGACGCGGTGAATGTGCGTCATATCCTCCTCTTCTAGCTTGAAAACGTGGTTCTTGTAAGTTGTGTAGTGCCTCACGGAGTTTCTCCATGAAATCAACGTTGGAAAAATCCATGATAAGATAGCTTTAACAAGAAAATCGCCAAGAGAATTTCGACAAGGAAATAACCTTGGTCTATGATGCCACTAATGATACGAATTACGTATTCAAATGGAAGTAAACTCGCATGTAATGCAGCGGAAATATTTTTAATCCTCACAACACTCGAATATATGTAATGCTCGTAAGAAAATAACCGAAAGTAGGGTAATTCGGCTTACGTAATCAAGAACAATATGAACGTGATTTATCAAACTAGACCTAGAGTTTGATAAGGTAATCTTTCCTCAAGACCTATTGAGAATCGATTAAATTACAACTCGAAAACGCGTCGAATTATAACCAAGGTTTTGATGAAAATCATTCAACAAGAAGTAATACAAAGTGTATTTCGTTTTTATGATTCAAGATGCTTTCAAAAGGCTGAAAATGTGGCCTATAAATAGCCATTACAAGATCAAACAAAATCAAACTAAAATCAAACAAAGATTAAACTATTCTTACAAGACTTTGACAAAGAAAAAGGAATCAACAACAAGCTTGGACACTCCTTGCTTTTGGCCGTGAGGTATGGGTGTGGTGGGGACAAAATCTTTCACATGTAATACTATTTTGTAAGACTTTGACAAAGGCTTGAAAAATGGAAGCAACTCCTTGGCATTTTCCTCCTTGTTCGGCCGAGTTTGGTGAGGTGTGGAGTGAGCCACATCTCCTATCTTTGATTCTCTTTTGGTGGACTTTGAAAATGAAAAGAAATCTTGAAACTAGAGGGGACAAAGATCCTCATGGATCTCCAAACACAATAGGCCGAATCTCCCCCTAATGTGGCCGATTAGTATGCATGAACATGCATACGTATGCATGTTTGATATGTCTAAGTTATCCCGGTTCCGATTATTAAGATTGTTCCCATTTCCGCATTTGTTTTCTCACCGAAGTACGTAGGTGCATGTGCATGTAATGTGGTATCGTCACTTACGTCAATTCTTACTTCGTTTACTTCGTTTGGATGTGTCAATATCGCATCAAAAATAATATAATAGTTCACAAACTATATAATTATTAGACAAATTATATGGAAGGATGTAGTGTATGCTTGAGATTAGCTGGTCTTGACTATTAGCAAATATTAGCGTATTTGCATATGTTGAACTGGATCGAAGTGAGATAGCGTCTTCTATACTGACTGTGAGAAGAACATAAATCTAGGATAATTATTATTTCTTAATTCTAAGTATATAATATTTAATTATGTATTTATAATATTTATTGCTTTGATTACCATGGGCGAGAGTCAAAGTGATTGGCTTAATAAGCTTCGTATCTTGGGCAATAATTTTATTTATACGATAATTATTATTATTACTAGAAATCGTGTCCCAACTCGTGCGGGTTGATGATGTTCCCTTGAGAAGCTCGATAATGATTATTATATTAAACCCTGCATGTGGATTTAATTCCGATATAATAATAAGGTTCGAGTGGTAGTACTCTTGGATAATAAATTAATTAACTAAAGTTGCCAATAGCTAAAATTAATTAATGAACATTCGATATCTTAAACATGGGAAATAATATATTTAACTAAAGAGCCTGATTTCGTAAATTGGGCTTTGAGTTGGAAGTGCAATATTAATTCTTTAGTGGATTGAATTGATATTAGTGAACTCAACCATATTAGGAAAGAGCTTAATATGGAAAGTTGGGTTGTACTAGGAGTCCCAACCCTAATCCTCCTTAAGATCCCTATAGTAGTCCAAAACCTATAAATAAGACATCAAAGGGGGTGGTCGGCCGTGACTTCATATTCATACACACGGGTTTTGTTTTTTCTTCTTAGTGTTTAATTGTGGTTCTTGACTTGTGTCTTTGATTCCACAATTGAGATAAGACTTTAATTCTTGTTACAAATTGGAATTAATTGAAGAAAAGAAAATCGACAGTTGTGAGAGTGAGTATATTCGGCCGATCCACTTTGTTGTCCAAGCAAGATTCGGTAGCTCGTTGCCCACACAATGTCTGGATTAAGGCGGGATCATACTCTAGAAGATTTTGAGGAAGAGATCAAGAAAGCAACCACTAAGCTTCAAAAGGTAAATATCCTATAATCTTTGATCTAGATTAGGATATTGGATTTACCAAAATATTTATTTAATAAATAATAAATAATAATTAAATTTCTTATTAATCTTAGTATTTAATTAATTAGCATGCCTAAATAGGTTTTGTGCTCGTGGATGCGTAAAACGCGTTTACCAAATTTTTCATCAACTTCGCTTTCGCTGCATTTTATTTCCAACACCTTTGATATTGTTGGTCACGTAGATCCTTATTGTCACTTCGGTGAGTTCCTTGATCCTTATTGGATATGTGATTTATTGAGTTTCGTTGTTATGCTGGATCGTGATATTTCTGGAATCATATCTACGTGCCAGTTGGTTATGTGTATGATTTTTTATTGGGCACATATGGTCGTGTGTTGATGTTTCCACATTAGACTATGCACACGAGATGATTACTTCATGCGAATAATTTGGTACATTGTCCCATGTATATCCTGGATTCCGTATACGGGGTGGATATGTGCATGGACACATCTCTGGATTGGGCGTACTGTGAGTCTGTGATGTCCGTCTTGAGCCATATTGATTGGTCATTCATACACCATGTGTGATTGGGTATGTGCGACGGTTTGTGATTGGTTGTCCGTACGCCGAGGGGTATGTACAACAGTTGGGTTGCTTTCTTTCAGGTCTATTGTATGTGATTTGTATAACATCTTGAGAATTAATATCATGTATATCTGACCCTGTGATTTGGGCGATGTAACACCCCCAAAACCATATGGGAATATTACACGTTGTAGACCCCTTTTCACGAGGATCTCCCAGGCTATACCTTACAAAACGACCAACTGCTTGCCCGGCCAGGGTCAAACAATAAAATAATACAGACTATTAAGGTCACTTACATGCGAACACACAGACCGATGAGGTCACACAACTCAATCAACAAAATTGACTTATACAACATTACCCACACAGGGGTCGAAACACAATACAGCGGAAGACTGAAATCAACTCGGACAACATAACGAAAATCAAAACAACTCTCAACTCTTGATTAGTATCGCATCTCGTCATCCTCTTGTGCCAATCCTGTGACTACTCCCCTGAATCTGCATGTACCTGGACGCAAAACAGACATCCACCCCCCGATTACTCGGGGGTTAGTAAAACTCCACTGTTTTACTAGTGCAAGTATTAAATCATACGAAATGTAACAAGCAAATAATAATCGTGAATCAAATATAATAATCAAGTAACAAAATATTCCCGGGAGGTTTTCAAAAGGGAAGATAAGATATGAAGCATTCAAAAATAAGATTATCATCTCGGAAATTTTTAGAATTTCAAAACTTAAGACCTTAAGACCTCAAGTCCTGATTCACAAACCTTTCGAAAAACTTTAGGGCCTTAACCCAAATCTTGTTTCATAACTCAGCAGTTTACAATACGGGAGACATTTACTCAAGCTTAGGACTCGGTCCAACATTCATTTTCATAAAACTTTTCCTTTCAAAACTTTGATTTAAAAATAATCATGCTCATGACACCGTGATCCACTGTCACGTGTCTCCGTAGGTTCAACAACCCGCACGGACTACACCACGCACAATTAAACAAACATAATCAATTCCGACACCGTGATCCACTGTCACGTGTCTCCATAGGTTCAACAACCCACACGGACTATTAACCACACATAACCAATTCCGACACCGTGATCCACTGTCACGTGTCTCCATAGGCTCAACAACCCACACGGACTATATCAATCACAACAATCACACACACCATCCTGACACCGTAGTCCACTGCCAGTTGTCACCGTGAGCCCCGTCGAGCTCACCCGCTTGGATGTACTGTGTCCGAAACTCATGGTCCACTGCCATGCGTTATCGTAGGCCTCGTCAGACCAGCACGATTGGACCTCAGTACCTCACTAAGTTCTGACCTTGTAGTCCACTACCACGAATCCTCGTAGGTCCCATCAAACCAACACGAGTGAACTTAGCGGTCACACACATATTCACATTCACATTCACATTACATACAACAATGAGCACAGTTAATCAATCACGTTGATCACCACAAAATCGTACATCACAGCACATAACACAATCTCAACACTCGCAACAACTATCATCAATTAACGACACACAACCAACATAACACACGTTCGATACACAATACATTGCACAACCAAGTGTACAACCATACCATATGTACGTCGCAATCCTGCACAAATGGCACAACAGCTAACACGTATACTAATATAACACTATTATCACAAAGCCTTCAGATTGCGGAATACACAACCAATTCAAACGGAACATATTTCCGAAGGCAAGCAAAATCATTATAAATCTCATACGTGATTATTAGTCGCAAGATACAAGTCGTATAATAAGATACTTGCCTTACTAACCGCTACCGAATGCTCTGAAGAACACGGTTCGACCGGAAAGCTCGGACCCCAAAGAAGGCAACGAACGGAAGGGTTCCGACTCGAGTTCTTCACAAGAATTTCATTCCTAAGTCACAACGATATCAATTCAATCACAATTCTACGAAAATGTATAGAACTTCCCAAGTTCTACCCATTGAAGCATTTTATCGGACACTTTGAGGGCATAGTCCAATTTAATCGTTTAACGGAGAAATACTCGAATTTGTTCCACAAAACTTCAAGGGTTATGAATGATTACGAGTTTACAACCAGGTTCAATTAACAATCTGAATCAAAATGAAGCAAATCGGCCAAAACACCAAGAAACCTCAAGAACATCCCAAAACCAAAAGTTTAGGTGTTCTTACCTTCGATCCGGGTGGAAGATGATGTTAATCCATGATTCCAACTTCCAAAACATGTTGCTACATGATGTTCTTACTCAAATCCATCAATCTATGGTGAAAAATCGCGGAAGGAATGAATAAAAATGAAAAATGCCGGATGTGACTCGGTCCAGGCCTTTAAATAGCCGACCTTGGCCGACCGCTTACCTACGTAATCGGCCATGGCCGAACTCCCTGTACCAATTCTGCTGACATGTTACGTACGTTACCGGCAGGCTGTTACATATGTAACAGGCCTTACGGCCATTATTGCCGGGCCATTACGGCCGTTACTCGGCCAGGTCTGGCCAGCCAGGACTCGGTCGATCCGACGGTCCGAAAAATCCCGAAACTCAGACCTGAACGTAAACCAAAAACACGATTACGAAGTACTCGCAAAGACAAATCCGAACACTAAGAGAACACACGATTCTGACCACTCGAGGGCTCGAAATTCGACAACGGAAGTAATTACCTTAAACTTTGGGAAATTACGAAAATGGCCCAAAACTTCTGAAATACACGATACACGATCGAAACACCAAACCAAAGCTTGCAACATGAACAATAACATCAAATAAACTTACTAGAAACTCGAAACAACAGTTTCGGACGAGATTCGCGAGAATCGAACTCAAGTGCAGAAAAGTGGTTTAAGAACACGGAACTCAACAAAACGATACCGAAATGAACTCGGATGACAAAAAGTGCAGAATTAATTATTCTCAGAATGACGAAACGATCACAAGCGAGTCGTCGAAACGGACTCCCGCCGTAAAAAGAACAATTACCGGAAATCGAATTTGCGGATATTACATACTACCCTCCTTAAAATAAGTTTCATCCCGAAACTTAAAACAAATAGGGAGAAGCAATATCCCAACAGGAAAACTCAACGAGATACACAAGAAACGCGTAACTTTCGCCCATCGGCGAAACGTTACAAGCAACGCAAAGGAATATACGGCGTGAAAACACGCCCCATGACGACCAACACAACGCCACCGCCTATGATTCAAAACAATAAAGAGCAATTAACGGCACATCATATATCACATCACATGCACACATTTAATCAAAGAAACGCATGCGACAACAAGTCTCACCCGACTAGAATGGCTATGCGATAAAAACAAATATAGTATCACGATAGAAATCACTCCGATTCTCGTCAACAAGAAAATGTCCGACGTCAAGACACAAACAATTCAAGATAACAGAAAACGAGAATACCGGATATTACATTCTATCCTATTAAAAATAAGTTTCGTCCTGAAACTTAAAATAAAACATCATGGTAGAATACAAACAAAACCAAAAAGTTCACGCAATAAATATCAATCTCTACACGAATTACAGCACAAAGTACGATACGGAACTACATCACTGGATACCACCGGCCCCTCCCCGAGTAGGAACGAAAACCCGATTCCCGAACATCTTGGCAACGGTCTCACAATGCACCGCTTGGTGCCCCAGTTGGCCGCACTTAAAACAATTAACTGGTGGCGAACGACAATTCTGCCTAGCATGGCCTACACGGCTGCAGTTAAAGCAGGTATTCACACCGATATTCTTACTCGCCTCTGGAGTAAGGTTCTTATACTAGTCAACTGAATGAGGAGTGCTCCCAGAAGGAAACTGCGAAGCAACAGGCTCATGGATCTCATTTCTCTGGCCTCTTGAAAAATTTCTCGAGGTCTTCTGTCTCTTACTCTCTGAACCAGATTCCTTCACAGAAACGGCCATCTCAATGGCTAAAGCTCGGTCCTGATATTCCTTCAGGGTGGTACACATGAGCGGAGCCATACTCTCACGGATATGGGTTTTCATGCGCATATTGAAGTATCGGACCTTGTCCGCTTCACTTCTCACTTGATCACGAACATAAGCCAGATGTCGATTAAAATCGACTATCGCGTGGGATATCGACACATCCTGGGGCGTAGCCGAGAAAAACTCAACGATCCTGCGTTCACGAACAGGCAACGGGCAATACTCTGCCTCTATGGCGGTCTTAAACTCAGCCTATGTAGGTGTACGATCTGCAGGCACTACAGCCTGCCACCAGTCTGCAGCTTCTTTGTCAAGCAAGTACTGAGCAATGTGTACCCTCTTTTCATCCGGACAAGCTACAACATCAAATGTTTTGTCCAACTGGAAGATCCAGCTTTCTCAACCTAACAAGTCAGACGAACCCACAAAACGGGGCGACTGCATCCTCATCACATCTCGTAACCACTTACTAGCCCCGTTATCCCCATCTGGGTTCTCATTCCGATGTACGGCCTGATTCATCTGCACTAACTGATCAACCACCTGACGAAGGATGGTGGCGGCGCCAACGTCAACATTAACGCTAGCTGAATGAGAATGTCCCTGATCTGTACCGAGCTGATTGGTACTCGGCAAGGAGTGAGTCGCCCTCTCACGCTCCTGATTACGACTACCACCACGACCACGGCCTCGGCCTTAACCCCTCAGCATACTGAACGGGCAACCATTCAGAACAACAAAATAAATACCACATAATCAATATAGGGCAACAACCAGTAGCACAATAAAGTATTCACTCCAAGTCATCA
This sequence comes from Orobanche coerulescens, assembly GCA_033398695.1. Taxonomy (NCBI): domain Eukaryota; kingdom Viridiplantae; phylum Streptophyta; class Magnoliopsida; order Lamiales; family Orobanchaceae; genus Orobanche; species Orobanche coerulescens. The sequence continues at coordinate 87,426,538 of CM065804.1, read as the reverse complement.
CACGAGTACACGAACTAACAATGCAATAATAGACTTAAATTCATAAGTAATTCGCACGGTTACACCAACAGAGGTGCCCGACTTTTACCAAAATAAACACGGTCGAGACCACATACATGTCATTGAGACTAGACACTTGTAACATTCTTTAAAAATATAATTTTTCCGAGGTATTTGTTCAAATATTAATATTTTAAAATTCGCGAGTTTCGAAAGATTTTGCTGGGATGAAATTTTGAAAACACTTTGTTTAATACCTCGGTCATTGAAGTGGGGAACGATACCTAACAACGTATCCCGCCACTTGGGCATACAACCCAGATTTTCTGACGAGAATAATAACATAGCAACTCACTGCATGACTTAACCTCAATACATAAACACATAACGTTCTAATTTACGGAAGCCAAAGTTGTTTTGCAAAATAGAAATTTTCCGAAATCCTTTAGTTCATAACTAAAACGACGGTAATATTTTACAATGTCCGAAGTACTTCAAAACATATTTTTCAAATACCGTCTGATGGTGTCATTTGAAAATACACGGCCCATTTGTCAAAATTTAACAAATTTTAAAAATCCATATAAACAGTGGTTTGACCGCACCACCAAATTTTTTTCCAAAAATCGATTTCTACAAAAAATTCTCAAGCTGTAAAGTCCTTCAGAAAACATTCTCAAACTTACCCATAGCGGACAAAAATTACAACATTCCAAAAACAGTCGAATTTAAAACCACATACTCAAATGGCAACCAGGGTCGCTAATTCAATCAAATGCATCTCGTGGTATCAAGTTTAAACACACAGCAAAATCATTCATCGGAGTTTCTCACAAACTCTACCGTTGATACCTTCACAGAACCCATCAAGGTTTACAACTTTCACACCATACCACCCCACACGGTGGTTCAAAAGTAAAACAACAATACGCCCAGCTATACTCATACTATGTGCCACAAGTATTAAACGCAACTATATTACACAATACTGTGTAAATAAAATCATGCACCGCAATTAACTCACTAAGATAAAATCGAGATACACAGGTATTACGCATAAAGGAGGATACTTACATCCACAGGCCGCACGGAGGTGACGGTCGCCCATGATACTAATCTCGTCCGACAACATAACCGACACATTGTGACTACGCACAACTCAACTTGTCGCCCGACAACTCGAATGGCAAAACCACACAATACTCGACAAATCTCGACTCAACTTGACCCGACAGCCTAGGTTTCCGCAACCTAAAGCTTCGATACCATAAATGTAACACCCCCAAAACCATATGGGAATATTACACGCCGTAGACCCCTTTTCACGAGGATCTACCAGGCTATACCTTACAAAACGACCAACTGCTTGCCCGGCCAGGGTCAAACAATAAAATAATACAGACCGTTAAGGTCACTTACACGCGAACACACAGACCGATGAGGTCACACAACTCAATCAACAAAATTGACTTATACAACATTACCCACACAGGGGTCGAAACACAATACAGCGGAAGACTGAAATCAACTCGGACAACATAATGGAAATCAAAACAACTCTTAACTCTTGATTAGTATCGCAGCTCGTCATCCTCTTGTGCCAATCCTGTGACTGCTCCCCTAAATCTACATGTAACTGGACGCAAAACAGACATCCACCCCCCGATTACTCGGGGGTTAGTAAAACTCCACTGTTTTACTAGTGCAAGTATCAAATCATACGAAATGTAACAAGCAAATAATAATCGTGAATCAAATATAATAATCAAGTATCAAAATATTCCCGGGAGGTTTTCACAAGGGAAGATAAGCTATGAAGCATTCGAAAATAAGATTATCATCTCGGGAATTTTTAGAATTTCAAAACTTTTAAGACCTGAAGTCCTGATTCACAAACCTTTCGAAAAAATTTAGGGCCTTAACCCAAATCTTGTTTCATAACTCAGCAGTTTACAATACGGGAAACATTTACTCAAGCTTAGGACTCGGTCCAACATTCATTTTCATAAAACTTTTCCTTTCAAAACTTTGATTTGAAAATAATCATGCTCATGACACTGTGATCCACTGTCACGTGTCTCCGTAGGTTCAAAAACCCACACGGACTACACCACACACAATTAAACAAACATAATCAATTCCGACACCGTGATACATTGTCACGTGTCTCCGTAGGTTCAAAAACCTACACGGACTATTAACCAGACATAACCAATTGCGACACCGTGATCCACTGTCACGTGTCTCCGTAGGCTCAACAACCCACACGGACTATATCAATCACAACAATCACACACACCATCCTGACACCGTAGTCCACTGCCACGTGTCACCGTAAGCCCCGTCAAGATCACTGACACGTTGTTAGTGTAACTATCGCAAGTGCACGATATCGTATCAAGTAGTAAAGTGGACTTTTTGAGTCCGGTTTATCGATCCCACAAGGAAGTTTGGTTATAATTTGAATTATACACTATTAGTCTATTTTTATAGATACTAAGATAAGTGAAACACACAATTAAAAAGTTTGGTTTAATAATTGCAAAGAAAATGCAATATTAGTTCTAATATTTTAAGGAAATAAAAAGATTGCAATAATAATAGATTGATTAACGATAAAATGAAATAGTTGGGATTACAAACTTAGTTCGTCATTAGTTATAAAAGATGTATAGGAGATCATAAAATGAATTTACTTATTATGTTGTGTAGATTCGATTTTTCTTAAAAAGATGGTTTCTCTTTCGAACTATAAAACGTCCCTTACATATTGAATCAATCCACTATATTTCTATGTTGATTGGCTTCAATACATAGCATTAGGATTTATGAAAATAACTCAAAGAATCATCTAAGGACTAGAGGTATATTTCTATCCCCTAGAACAACTTAGAGTGAAGATCATTTGATCTAATCAAACATATTTTCTTTCGAAATATATGAAGACCATAAATATCATCATTTATTGGCCAAATAAATAAAGATTGTTAAAACAATGAAAATCACACACAATAATAAGTAATTCACAATAGATCTTTATACAAACATAAATAACATGACTAACCTTGTTTATAATCCCAACTAAAGGTTACTTAGCCCATGAAGGGTTTATTACACATATTACAGGCTTTGGTGGTCATTATTAGTTGAATCAAGAGAAAGAATTGATCCTAACTCCCTTAGTAGATAAAGGAGATAGAAGCAATAAACTCTCTGAACAACATATGCTATACCACACTTACAAATATCGCTCAAGAACACAAGTGTGTTCTTCACACAAAAAGAAAAGTTTACAACAAAATGGAAAATTATAAGATGAATGATGAATGATGAAGGATCTAAGGGGTCTATTTATACACTTAAAGTCATCTAATAGCTCCAAAACTCCAGCATTATTACATTAGATCGGATCAATGCCAGCCATCCCCTCAATAATACACAAAAAGTATAAAAAATTAGACAAATCATAACAATCTGTCAAGAGTTACGGCCGTAACATTCAGAAGTTACGGCCGTAACAAGGATGACTTACGGCCGTAACTCCTGAATGTTACGGCCGTAACTTGGCTTCGTAAATTTGCTCACTGGATGTCTTGATAGTTACGTTTTCAGCCATGAATTTTTCAGACTTTGCGTTTTTGCCCCAAATCTTCTTCGGATGATAACTTTTGATATATAACTCTGATTTTGAATCCGGAAAGACTGCTGAATTCGTCTCGGAAAGCCCTACAACATGAATATATCAAAATTCAACAAAGAGAATATTTAATAAATATGTCATTTCTTGAGTAAATCAGTTATGTAATCCGATCATCATCCGATAAAAATAAAATTATTAAAACTAATTAATTAAAAGCAAAAAACGAGTAGACTAGCTCAATTATGGGTGAATTTTATCGATACAAACCATGTAGAAGTGTACAAAATTGACACTTATCACACCCCCAAACTTGAATTCTTGCTAGTCCCGAGCAAGACTCTTTATTATTCATGCTCCAAAAATAAAATAAAAATAAAACAAAAATAATAAAATTAATACACACATAAATTAAAATATAAAAAGATAAAAGGAGATCAAAATGCCATTAATACACAACAACCAGCTTATACAGTAGATATAAATGAATCAAGATTCAATATAAATCTACAAATGATTTTGAAGTTAAAACTCGGTTTTAGTATTGTAATTCCAAAATGTAAGGTTTCCCCCCAAAAGGTTGATTATTTTTTTCCCACTCGTGATACACACGACTCCCTTTAATGGTTGCTCTCGATCACTCGTTTATTTTTCGACTCAATATGAAGAAGAATTTCATTGGCGTCATCAAATATTGTGATTATTCACGAAATTGAGTGTATTGAAATTCAGCCGCTAATTAATTCAAATCTGCTCATAAACTACATCCCTTTTAGTGATAGCTTTCACACCGTTATTTGCTAACGTGTAGCTCTTTTCACCAATTTTTCTGAGACGGCAGCTACGCACCAACAATGGTTAGTCCTTTATTTTTCGCAAAATTTAAGACCCCCAAAATTAGGCAGCTGTTGCTGCTCAACACTTCTCATTTTCGTCATTTTTTTTAGGTGATAGCTTTCACACCGTTATTTGCTAACATGTAGCTCTTTTCACCAATGACTCCTTTTTTAGGGAATAGAATTTTTGCAGAAAATCATTTCTTAGTTTAAGCATGAAAAATCAAAAACTCCACGAATTAAGTAAATTTCAGTTCTATTTTTCATCAACCGATTGATTCTTCTTTTCTTAAGGTAACAAATGACTCGATTTTATATGATAATTACAAGGCTTGGAAAGAGATTAAGGCTCAAAAAAATTTTTGGAATATACAATTTTTTTGCGGTTAAATCGATTTTAGATGCTTGTATATAGCTAATTTATTGGTGTTATGGCCAGATCTAGAAATCTCATAAATCAAAATACTATATATATATATATATATAATAAAAAAAATTAAGGCAAATAACCAAAGAAATCAAAACACACCAAAATTACAACACACCAAAATAATAAAACAAACCACCCCAAACTTGAAAATAAACTGTCCTCGCTTTTTAAAAATAAAAAAAATAAAATAAAAATCAATGCAGAAAAACAGAATACTCCCTGTTAAGAAAGTTGATGTCTGAGCTAACGCCTTTTAGAATCTGCAAGAGAATAAATATACGAGGCACACAATAAAAGAAAATAAAATATACTCGTAAGTATAACACAATTTTTAAGATGCGCATCAAGAAAGTCCGAAGAGTCGCCTTACGCTGCCATCAAAGTTTTTATAAAAAACACACAATAAACATTACAGTAATAAAATAACAATACATAAATCGCGAATAGATGCGCGTCAAGAGATCAAGAAGAAACTCCTTAAGCTGCCACCATTTAGCACGATTATTACACACGACAGAAAATAAAAATACAAGAGGTCCGACATGGGTTATCAAAGGGAGAGGAATGAATCCACTTTTCGTTTTCTCATGGTAAAATCTTCTACCCAGACAATTTTAGCTAGAGCTGGATCTGGTTGAGGAACAAATTCATTGAGTTTTTTGATTAGTTCTTCTGGTGTTGTTGCAACGACTATGATTCGTTTAGCACGCTCAGAAATATAACCCTTTTCAGCAGAGTAGTCGATGAAAGACAGTAAACCATCAAAGAAACCATTGACATTAAGCTCACCTATTGGTTTTTGATGAACATTTAGCTGGGCTCTGGTAACCACATGAAAAAGTTCTTCAAGGGTGCCAAAACCACCGGGAAGGGTGATAAAGGCGCCATAATTATTTATCATGTGAGTTATGCGATCTTGCATATTTACAGATCTAAACTCATCTCCAATAGTTGACCCGGTGATTTTACTTTCAGCCAGAGGTTTTGGGATTATTCCCAACACTCTTACTCCTTCCATATAGGCGACGGCTCGTCCCATTAGTCCTAGACTTCCTCCTCCGTAAACTACATGAATGCATTTTTCTCCTAAGGTACGACCCAAGTTGTGGGCTGCTTCAGTAAAGCATGCCTCTTTTCCATTACTAGCTCCACCAAAAATGCAGACTGTGCTAAATTTTTTTGTTGAAGATGATGACTCTATTTTTGAAAAGAAATTTTTTTAGAGAGAAACAGAGAAAAGTGCAAGTTGAGGGATGAATGAAAGAAACAAGCACAAAGTTTATTTATAGAAGAAAAAGAAGGTAAAAATTGTTTAACAAGTTTGTGATTGCGTTGATTGCGCTTCAACTACTCAATAGAATAATGAAAGCTTTTATCGCGTATCACATTTTTTATTCTAAAAATAACACCACACGACAAAAATAAAAGATACTTACGTGTATGTATAGTAGTTGTGATTGTGGCTCACATCTTCCTCTGATTTTACATTCAGAAACGGCCTAAACGCCTTCTATGAGTCGGGGAGAAGCTTCCCATCCAATTTTCTTACAAATTGGCAAACAGGGTCTTTTAACGTCAGATTCCCAAGACGTTGTTCATATTCTGGTTGGAATTTATTCCACAAACATTGAATTCCGTAATGTACGAGTCCACTAGGATGCGTGTCAAGAGAAATTTCGATATCATCTAAATTCTCCTTATTCAGACCATCCTTAATGAACTGAATTTTATCTTCTCTGTTTATAGATGGAATTCCTAAAGATCGACATTTTAAATTACAGTTCCATCTAGCACAATTATAACAAACGACTATCATCTTTGCTCGTCGTTTCTTCGCATATGAACTTTTTCCTAGCCCTGGTAAAAATCTAATCGGTGTTTCTGTGAATTCACCCTCTATTCTTACTTTGGCTTCAATTATGAATCTTATGTTAAAAGGTATGCTTTTATTCATAAGCAACCTCATCCTTTCAAGCCTTGCCTTGTAAATTTTTAAAATTGCATTTTTGCTTAGAAAGGGAAATCTTTTTTCAATTTTAAACAATGTTTTATCCATGATAAAAAATAAAAATAAAAAGACAATGAAAATAATTGAAGAAAATATCTACAAATATCAGTTGTTGTGGGAAACTAAAAAATCCGACTTTAATAGTCACGTAGTACCGTTATCCGCCACTTGACCGGACAAACACAATTTAGTACTAAGTTACAATGTCGAGAAATTTATACCTATAAAAATAGTTTACAATGTAAGATTTCAAATATAACTTATACTTCCCCGGCAACGGCGCCAAAAACTTGACACGTTGTTAGTGTAACTATCGCAAGTGCACGATATCGTATCAAGTAGCAAAGTGGACTTTTTGAGTCCGGTTTATCGATCCCACAAGGAAGTTTGGTTATAATTTGAATTATACACTATTAGTCTATTTTTATAGATACTAAGATAAGTGAAACACACAATTAAAAAGTTTGGTTTAATAATTGCAAAGAAAATGCAATATTAGTTCTAATATTTTAAGGAAATAAAAAGATTGCAATAATAATAAATTGATTAACGATAAAATGAAATAGTTGGGATTACAAACTTAGTTCGTCATTAGTTATAAAAGATGTATAGGAGATCATAAAATGAATTTACTTATTATGTTGTGTAGATTCGATTTTCCTTAAAAAGACGGTTTCTCTTTCGAACTATAAAACGCCCCTTACATATTGAATCAATCCACTATATTTCTATGTTGATTGGCTTCAATACATAGCATTAGGATTTATGAAAATAACTCAAAGAATCATCTAAGGACTAGAGGTATATTTCTATCCCCTAGAACAACTTAGGGTGAAGATCATTTGATCTAATAAACATATTTTCTTTCGAAACATATGAAGACCATAAATATCGTCATTTATTGGCCAAATAAATAAAGATTGTTAAAACAATGAAAATCACACATAATAATAAGTAATTCACAATAGATCTTTATACAAACATAAATAACATGACTAACCTTGTTTATAATCCCAACTAAAGGTTACTTAGCCCATGAAGGGTTTATTACACATATTACAGGCTTTGGTGGTCATTATTAGTTGAATCAAGAGAAAGAATTGATCCTAACTCCCTTAGTAGATAAAGGAGATAGAAACAATAAACTCTCTGAACAACATATACTATACCACACTTACAAATATCACTCAAGAACACAAGTGTGTTCTTCACACAAAAAGAAAAGTTTACAACAAAATGGAAAATTATAAGATGAATGATGAATGATGAAGGATATAAGGGGTCTATTTATACACCTAAAATCATCTAATAGCTCCAAAACTCCAGCATTATTACATTAGATCGGATCAATGCCAGCCATCCCCTCAATAATACACAAAAAGTATAAAAAATTAGACAAATCATAACAATCTGTCAAGAGTTACGGCCGTAACATTCAGGAGTTACGGCCGTAACAAGGATGACTTACAGCCGTAACTCCTGAATGTTACGGCCGTAACTAACCGTAAATTTGCTCCTTTGGATGCCTTGATAGTTACGTTTTATTGAGAATTTCTCGGACTTTGCGTTTTTGCCCCAAATCTTCTTGAGATGATAACTTTTGATATATAACTCGATTTTGAATGCGGAAAAGACGCGAATTCGTCTCGGAAAGCCCTACAACATGAATATATCCAAATTCAACAAAGATAATATTTAATAAACATGTTATTTCTTGAGTAAATCAGTTATTTAATCCGATCATCATCCGATAAAAATAAAATTATTAAAACTAATTAATTAAAAGCAAAAAACGAGTAGACTAGCTCAATTATGGGTGAATTTTATCGATACAAACCATGGATAAGTGTACAAAACTGACACTTATCACTCACCCGGTTGGACGTACTGTGTCCAAAACTCATGGTCAACTGCCATGCGTTATCGTAGGCCTCGTCAGACCAGCACGATTGGACCTCAGTATCTCACTAAGTTCTGACCCCGTAGTCCACTGCCACGAATCCTCGTAGGTCCCGTCGAACCAACACGAGTGAACTTAGCGGTCACACACATATTCACATTCACATTCACATTACATACAACAATGAGCACAGTTAATCAATCACGTTGATCACCACAAAATCGTACATCACACGCACATAACACAATCTCAACACTCGCAACAACTATCATCAATCAACGACATACAACCAACATAACACATGTTCGGTACACAATACATTGCACAACCAAGTGTACAACCATCCCATATGTACGTCGCAATCCTGCACAAATGGCACAACAGCTAACACGTATACCAATATAACACTATTATCACAAAGCCTTCAAATTGCGGAACACACAACCAATTTAAATAGAACATATTTACGAAGGCAAGCAAAATCATTATAAATATCATACGTGATTATTAGTCGCAAGATACAAGCCGTATAATAAGATACATACCTTACTAACCGCTATTGAACTCTCCGAAGAACACGGTTCGACCGGGAAGCTCGGACCCCAAAGAAGGCAACGAACGGAAGGGTTCCAACTCGAGTTCTTCACAAGAATATCATTCTTAAGTCACAACGATATCAATTCAATCACAATTCTACAAAAACGTATAGAACTTCCCAAGTTCTACCCATTGAAGCATTTTATCGGACACTTTGAGGGCATAGTCCAATTTAATCGTTTAACGGAGAAATACTCGAATTTGTTCCACAAAACTTCAAGGGTTATGAATGATTACGAGTTTAAAATCAGGTTCAATCAACAATCTGAATCAAAATGAAGCAAATCGGCCAGAACACCAAGAAACCTCAAAGAACATCCCAAAACCAAAAGTTTAGGTGTTCTTACCTTCGATCCGGGTGGAAGATGATGTTAATCCATGATTCCAACTTCCAAAACATGTTGCTACATGATGTTCTTACTCAAATCCATCAATCTATGGTGAAAAATCGTGGAAGGAATGAAGAAAAATGAAAAATGCCGGATGTGACTCGGTCCAGGCCTTTAAATAGCCGACCGCTTACGTACGTAATCGGCCATGGCCTACGTACGTAATCGGCCATGGCCAAACTCCCTGTACCAATTCTGCCGACATGTTACGTACGTTACCGGCAGGCTGTTACGTACGTAACAGGACTTACGGCCGTTACTGTCGGGCCATTACGGCCCTTACTCGGCCAGGCCTGGCCAGCCAGGACTCGGTCGATCCGACGGTCCGAAAAATCCCGAAACTCAGAGCTCAACATAAACCGAAAACACGATTACGAAGTACTCTCAAAGACAAATCCAAACACTAAGAGAACACACGATTCCGACCACCCAAGGGCTCGAAATTCGACAACGGAATTAATTACCCCAAACTTTGGGAAATTACGAAAATGGCCCAAAACGTCCGAAATACACGATACACGATCGAAACACCAAACCAAAGCTTTCAACATGAACAGTAACATCAAATGAACTTACTAGAAACTCGAAACAACAGTTTCGGATGAGATTCGCGAGAATCGAACTCAAGTGCGGAAAAGTCGTTTAAGAACACGGAACTCAACAAAACGATACTGAAACGAACTCGGATGACAAAAAGTGCAGAAGTGATCATTCTCAGAATGACGAAACGGTCACAAGCGAGTCGTCGGAACGGACTCCCACCGTAAAAAGGAAAATTACCGGAAATCGAATTTGCGGATATTACATACTACCCTTCTTAAAATAAGTTTCGTCCCGAAACTTAAAACAAGTAGGGAGAAGCAATATCCCAACAGGAAAACTCAACGAGATACATAAGAAACACGTAACTTTCACCCATCGGCGAAACATTACAAGCAACGGAAAGGAATATACGGCGTGAAAACACGCCCCACGATGACCAACACAACGCCACCGACTATGATTCAAAACAATAAAGGGCAATTAACGGCACATCATATATCACATCACATGCACACATTTAATCAAAGAAACGCACGCGACAACAAGTCGCACCCGACTAGAACGGCTATGCGATAAAAACAGATATAGTATCACGATAGAAATCACTTCGATTCTCGTCAACAAGAAAATGTCCGACGTCAAGACACAAACAATTCAAGATAATAGAAAACGAGAATACCGGATATTACAGGCGAAATACTTGTTGTTTGTATTTTAGGTTGAGGGAAGGCCCAGGAACGAGAAGAGCATTGTGACGGCGAAGGGTTTGAAGGATACTAGTTTGGGTTCCCGAGTCTTCTTTTCTCCGTTTATAATTAAATTATGTAATTTTATTTCCGCATTGAAATATTCCTTTTCAATTGTATTATTTTCGGTATACTCCATCTTTATACTTATATTTGGATCTTGTATGTTGCCGTAATTATGGTCGTATAATGTATGAACTCCTCACTGGAGTGATGATTAATATCTTATGGTTTGGTAATACAATTATATTACAGTCAATTTGCATATTTATATCGTCTGGTGGATCCCAATACGGGGTCCATGACATTGTAACAGCCGCCGTTTCAGGGTTGTTACATCACCATCCGCTGCTACAACAACAACAATAACAACAACATCTAAGCTTTAGTCCCAAAATGATTTGGAGTCGGCTAACATGAATCAAACTTTGTCTAACGCCCCAATACTTATTTAAATACTATTTATTTTGCTAACGATCATGGATTTTGATTGTTAATATTTACAGGTTGTCTGATACTTGGACCGATACGTTCCTAGCATAAAATGAAGGACTTAAAAGGAAAAGATTTCAAAATAAATTATAGGGATCATTTTTAGAATTTATGAAAGTGATTTCGAAAAGTTCCGACGATTTTGATACGATAAAATTTCATTACAGAACACTTATATTGCAAAAATAATATTAAATTATTTTATTATTATTATTATCAAAAATCCGTTCCGAGCATATCAAAGATTTAACTCCAACGAGTCCGGAACAGGTCGGAAAATCGAATTTGGACAACGGGAAGGGGTCGAGCTGGCCGAGCCAAGTTGACGGACATCTGCCGGACACGCCTACCGACAGCTGCCTGTCACGGCCGACAGAGGTTTCTCGGCGCTGTCCGGATAAGGCTGTCTGGCAGAAATCCTGATCAAATAGATAGCTCAAACCTGACAGTTTTTCAAAGGTGTTTGATAAAAGTCCTCAAAGAGATTTCAGATTTTACATCAAGAATTTATGGCCGGAAATATGAAAAAGTATTTTCAAGTGCTAGGAGCAGCGTACCCGGGATCCAAGAAGGATAACCGAGCCAAATTCAAAGGAAGATATTTCAAGATTTCAGCAAACGAGGTGAGGTTATACTGTTTTAATATGTTACGGTCATCGTTGTGTCGTGTAACATGACGACCCGTGAGGGGTCGAAAGAATGAAAGAAATCTGAGACGAGTCTCACATAGATAAAAATGTTTTATGTGCATTACACAACATGATTTTGACGATTTATAAGGGTTTAATCTCACCGAGTATGCTCGCGTACTCACACCTCGTCATTTATGTTTTTCAGGCTAAGGAATCGACGAACGGGACAAGTAGAAGATGAATACATACTCCCAACACTATGAAGTTCTAAAGAATAAAAGATGTTGTCGCTGTAATTGTTATTATTTTTACGAAACACTTGATGTTCTTCAACAAACGTAATTTCAACGGACTATGTTTGAATAATTGATTTCCCATGTTTTTGTAAAACTGTACTGATGTTTGAATAAATGAGTTTTATTGAAGATTTATTGACTATAAGGCTTCCGCAAATACTCCGAATTTATATAAAAAAAATTAAGAAAAAAAATGAGCTGTGTAACGTTCTTTTTAATTAAGAAAGTCAGGGCGTTACAGAATGGTATCAGAGCAAGGCCTCTCTCAGTACGGTGAGATTTGGGGATGAACCAAGCGGAAGCTAGTGAACATGTGACACCCGGGGCCGACGAGGGTGGGGAGTAATCGCCGGTGCAATAGAAAATGGCACGGACAATGAGCGGCTCCGAGAAAGGGGAGTGATCGCCGGTGCAATAAGAAAAATGGCACGGACAACGAGCGGCTCCTGACAAGGCTTCTAGGCGGAGGGTGTAATACCCAAGATTTCTGATATGTATTTGAACCTTGTGTTATTGTAATTGTTGCATTTTGATCTGAGTATTTTTCTCCATATTTCGTGATCCGGTGTTGTTGAACGCATGATTTCATGAATGTGATCAAAAGTGTGATTTTGCGCAACCGATGCATTGAGCCGTAAACATATTTCTCTTAGAGTGTTGGAAGCACTTACATCCCAAACCAGCATTCAACGAGAACTGATCCGCGAAGGGATTGAAGTATGGTCACCATGAATCCAAGGGCAACTATATGTGATGGAACTGACTTCGTCACTAGTCGAGGAAATCAAATCTAAGCAGTTGAATGATTCTCTGATCCTTCGGTTATGTGACGAAGTAAAGAAAGGAAAGGCCCCAGGATTCGTGATACAAGATGATGGAGTTCTGAGATTTCAGAGTCGACTTTGCGTTCCCGATGATGATGATTTGAGACGGACAATTCTGAAGGAAGCTCCCAGCACGCCCTATTCTATTCACCCGGGCAGCAGTAAGATGTATAAAGATCTAAAACAAATCTTCTGGTGGGGAAATATGAAGAAGGACGTAGCAGAGTACGTTTCGAGGTGTTTGACTTGTCAGCAGGTTAAGATTGAACATCAGCGACCTGCCGGGATGTTAAAGCCACTTCCGATCCCTGAGTGGAAGTGGGAGGATATCTCGATGGATTTCATCACCAATATGCCAAGGACCAAGACGGGAATGAACATGATTTGGGTTATAGTTGATCGACTAACCAAGTCGGCTCATTTCCTAGGAATTAAAGATACTTGGGGACCCTAGAAATTGGCACGAGTATTTGTTGCAGAGATAGTCAGATTGCACGGGACGCCGAAGACCATTATTTCAGATTGAGATGGTCACTTTGTGTCGCACTTCTGGAAGGCAGTTCACAGGGCTTTGGGGACCGAGCTAAACTTTAGCACGGCTTATCATCCCCAAACGGACGGTCAGTCCGAAAGGACTATACAAATAGTAGAAGACATGCTTAGAGCTTGTGCTTTGGACTGGTCGACTGATTGGGAAGTTCACTTGCCATTGATTGAATTCACCTACAACAATAGTTGGCATGCTTCTATTAAGATGGCACCATTTGAAGCTTTGTATGGGAGAAGATGTCGATCACCCCTATGCTGGGATGATTCTTAGGACTTGATCGGGACGGAACCGGAATTGATAGTTCAGACTCAAGAGAAGATAGCTTTGATTCGGGAAAGACTGTTGACTGCCCAGAGTCGACAGAAGTCTTATGAAGATGTGCGTCGTCGCCCTCTAGAGTTCGACATTGGGGACCACGTACTACTAGAGGTGTCTCCTACACGAGGAGTTTTCCGTTTTGGGAGGAAAGGTAAGCTAAGTTCGAGATATATCAGACCATTTGAGATCCTCGAGAGAGTTGGGGATTTAGCATACAGGTTGGCCTTACCGCCATCGCTGAGTCACGTTCACAATGTGTTTAACGTATCCCAGTTGCGGAAGTATGTACCGGATCCCAGTCATATCATTGAGTTCGATGAGATCGAGATAGCCAATGATGGCACTTTCGAAGAGAGACCATTCAAGATACTTGAGAGTCGGATCAAACAATTGAGGAATAAACCAATACACTTGGTTAAAGTACAATGGTCATGACATGGAGCTGAAGAGGCCACTTGGGAAACGGAGGACAGTATGAAGACTAGATATCCAGAGTTGTTTTCATCTTAAGTTTCGGGACGAAACTTCTTTTTAGGGAGGAAGGATGTAATACCCGAGATTTTTGATATGTATTTGAACCTTGTGTTATTGTAATTGTTGCATTTTGATCTGAGTATTTTTCTCCGTATTTCGTGATCCGGTGTTGTTGAACGCATGATTTCATGAATGTGATCAAAAGTGTGATTTTGCGCAAGTAGCGCACGCTATCGACTAAGTGTAGCGTACGCTAATTTGAATCCATAGCGCACGCTGTGCATGAACCTTAGCGCACGCTATACGTAGTCAGCATGATTAAGACAGGGTGGTAGGTGAGATCGGCTGCGGATTTCGGTCGGATCATGTCGGGATGAACCTGGACGGCTTTCGGGAAAAGCCAAGTCAACGCGGTAGTGCACGCTAATGATATGAGGATAGCGCATGCTAAATGCTGAGTACAGTGAAGTCAGTAAGCTTCGTATGGCCGTTAGCGCACGCTATGGATAGGGACTAGCGCGCGCTAATAACCATTTCCTATATATAGGACATCATACTTTTTCATTTTTCATATATTTTCACTTCCCAAATCCGAATTTTTGAGCTTAGAGAGTTACTTCCTCCATCATCAACCTCTCATATCATCCTCCTAGCACGAGTTTGAAGATTGTAGATCATTGGAGATTGGTGTTCAAGCCCTCGGTGTTGGATTTCTTCAAGTTCCTTCGTGTTCTTCGCTACTCTGAGGTAGGTGATTCTTCACCAATATTAGTAGTATTCTGAAGGATGTTTTGATCATGATTTGGGATTATCTAGTCAGTTAAATTCGTAAGTAGTCGAACATCATGTGTTAGAAGGATATTTTCGATGTTTCGGTACTTCTTCATCGTATAAACCATTGAACCTTTTAGTGCTTGAACTCCTAGCATATTCATAAAGCTTCAAACCGATTGTGACCAGTATATGGAGATTATCAAAGTTCTTATGTCTTTACATAATGGAATCATACGTTTTGGGACATGAAATGGATTGAACTTAGGATATTTCCTTGAAATCAAGATGAATTATGATGATGTGATGATAATAAGTATCCTCGTATCTCGTAGTCGATTAATCCGTAAAGATCTTTCGCAAACCATATGAGCATGATATGCACGGGGATGACATGTATTAACACTGAAGATTTTATGAGTTTCTTCACCATTAGATTAAGTCTACTGCCCAGTAGTAAACTGCCATGCACGGTTAGCGCACGCTAAGATAGTCATATTAACGTGCGCTATCGGGAATAAGTAATGTACGCTACGTTTGGTACGTAAGGTACGTTATGTCATCAGGCGGGTCAGTCGGCTGATCAGATGGGACTGTCAGTACGTAGTTAGCGTACGCTAGACTTTGTTGTTTACGTACGCTAACGGGCAGGCTTAGCGTACGTTACGTAGAGTACGTAGCGCACGCTAACTAGTTCAGGCAGATTACATATTTAGAGCTTTTGGCCGTAGACCGGATTGATAGGCATTCGTACGACCTGAGATGAATTCTATATTATTCTTTTGTTAAGGTTCGAGCTTGCTACGTTGATCGAAGGAGGCGGCCTTCGAGTGTGTTGAGATCATTGGAGTATTTAGTTCTTGCCATCTTCGAGGCAAGTATCGTAATTTGTTAATATTCATATTTTGAATATACATGTGGTTTATTCATGTTGTTGAACATGGGACTTATTTCGTTGAATTGTCATTCGTTATTCAGTGTTTGTATGTTCATGTTGGTGTACATAGCGATTTTGCATATATGTATGCTTGAGTTGTGTTTGTGTATGTTGTATGATCTATGCTGAGGGCGCTTGATCGGATGTCCACCTCGTGTTGGTCTGACGGGATCATCTTGGGATCTAGGCTGAGGGCGCTGGATCATTGGACGGGTTTTTCCACATCGTGTTGGTCCGACGGGATCATCTTGGGATCTATGCTGAGGGCGCTGGATCATTGGAATACCCATGCTGTGTTAATGGAATCTTGTGGATTCTCATTGTCGGATTCCGGTGGCGGAATTCCGTGTGGTGTATCTTGTTATGTATTGTTGATGCATATTCGATTTGTTTAATATGATACTTGTACTAGCATCGTTTTGCTAACCCCATCGGGGGTGGACATTTGTTTTGATATTCAGGTAGCCGAGGAGCGGGGAAACAGCCACAGTACCGATGTGACGACGAAGGGGTTCAGTGATGTTTGTCGTTGCTTTTGATTGTCTTCTTGGTTCATTTTCAGTACTCGAGTACGCGTGTCTTATTAATATCATTTCGATATGGTTGTATTAATTAACTCGTTGGATCAGTTGGAACCGATTTTGTAATTTGAATTTCTGCGGTATTATTGGATTATTCACATTTCTTTTAATAAGCCTTGTAAATCCTTACTTAAAGGGTTTACTGCGCTGTAATTATTCCGAATATCTCGGGGTGTTACAGAATATGGTATCGGAGCTAAGATTCATGGATATCTTGGCAGTCGGGTTTTAGTTGGGTCTGTTTATGTTATTTGATTTACGGGTCGTTCGTAACATCACTGTTCAGCCAAAGTCGTCATGTGGACCGTGGTTGTAAGTCTCCTAATCTCTTATACTACCGTTTTACTTGATTTCTGTTTTGTGAGTATTTGACGGGCTTTATTTTGAAAATTTCGTCCTGGATATTGAGAAATTGTGTTTACAGTATGTTGAGAGGAGGGCATGGACGCGGACGCGGTCGTGGACGCGGACGTGGTAACATGAGACAGGAGGATTCTGCAACTACCCCAGAATTATCGGCTAGTCGAACCGATTCCCATTCTGGAGGGCAGCAGGGATCAGCGAATGACGAAGCAAATCCTAACATGCCGGGAGTGCTTCAACAGGTGGTTACTCAGATAAACCAGTTCGCTTAGGTAGTTGACCGCATGCAGACAGCGATGGGACAGCAGCACCACGAGGATAACCGGGGAGATAGGTGGCTTGCTGAGGTGGTCAAATTGCACCCGCCAAAATTTGACGGATCTGTTGAGGCTTTTACATGGGATCATTGGGTAAAGGAGTTAGAGAAGATATTTTTACTGATGTTTTCAAAGAAAGGTTTCAAAGTGATATTTTTACTGACACAATATTTTGAAATTTATTGATGAAAATACTCATACAAAGTTTGATACATATTTTCAAAGTTCTTTACGAAGCTCAATTTCGAGGACGAAATTTTTTAAAGGGGGGAGGATTGTAATACCCCCATACTTATTTAAATACTGTTTATTTTGCTAACCATCATGGAGTTTGATTGTAATATTTACAGGTTGTCTAATACTTGGACTGATACGTTCTTAGCATAAAATGAAGGACTTAAAAGGGAAAGATTTCAAAATAAATTATAAGGATCATTTTTAGAATTTATGAAAGTGATTTCGAAAAGTTCCGACGATTTTGATACGATAAAATATTGCAAAAATAATATTAAATTATTTTATTATTATTATCGAAAATTCGTTCCGAGCATATCGAAGATTTAAATCCGACGAGTTCGGAACAGGTCGGAAAATCGAATTTGGACAACGGGAAGGGGTCGAACCGGCCGAGCCAATTTGACGGACATCTGCTGGTAACCACCGGACACGCCTACCGACAGCTGTCGGTCACGGCCGACAGAAGTTTCTCGGCGTTGTCCGGATAAGGTCGGTCACGACCGACAGAAGCTTCTCGGCCAGCTGTCCGGATAAGGCTGTCCAGCTGTCCGGATAAGGTCGGTCAAGACCGACAGAAGCTTCTCGGCCAGCTGTCCGGATAAGGCTTCCAGCTGTCCGGGTAAGGTTGATTTTCAACCGAATTTGAGCCCCTATTTATACATGTTCCTCGATGTGTTTTTGTATATATCATATATCATTTTGAAGCTGTGAACCTCTACTTTAAAACGCCCGTAACATTATTTCTTTCCAAAAATTATAAAAGCCACAAAAATCCTGATCAAATAGATAGCTCAAATCTGACAGTTTTTCAAAGGTGTTTGATAAAAGTCCTCAAAGAGATTTCAAATTTTACATCAAGAATTTATGGCCGGAAATATGAAAAGTATTTTCAAGTGCTAGGAGCAGCGTACCCGGGATCCAAAAAGGACAACTGAGCCAAATTCAAAGGAAGATATTTCAAGATTTCAGCAAACGAGGTGAGGTTATACTGTTTTAATATGTTATGGTCATCGTTGTGTCGTGTAACATGACGACCCGCGAGGGGTCAAAAGAATGAAAGAAATCCGAGACGAGTCTCACACAGATAAGAATGTTTTATGTGCATTATGTTGTTACTCAAAATATTATCCGGAGATGATATTGCTGGAATGGTCGAGTAACAAACAAAGTGCGAGAGCACATCCGTAGGGCAATGAATAAAACAAGATTTGTCGGGGTTGTTAGTCCCGGGCTTGAATGCTCTCGCGAGAGGTTATTAATATGAATACTGGTGAGTACAAATATTAATGTTAGAGTACAATTACAATGAGTGTAAAGACTCTAGTTATCTTAGCTAACGGGTGCTGAAGATTGCCGGAAGAACCAACGTTGAAGCTCTGTGAGTTCTTATTACAAAGATGGAGAGTTCTCTATATTGTTTGCCTTTAGCGTTATGTGTTCACGTTGTAAACTGTATGTGTGTTAACGTTTTTCACTGTCTGTGTTCGTGAATGAATTTCACCGTCCATTAGCCTCTGCTGGAGGCCTTCTATTTATAGGAGAAGAGGTTGCTAGGTCCTCCCTGTCTATCGTGGGCGACCGCCGTTTCTTATATTAGAATAAGGTGGGCGATCGTCCCATCACATGGGACTGTTTCCTTAAAGTCCGAGGTTGCTGCTGGCAGCCAGATGTGCGCGCCAATAAGAAATCCGCACGCGTCCTGAGTCGCTATCTGGGGAGGACCCACTTTGTACCTTTCGGCGGGTCTGTCGGTAGGTGTGAAGGTGGTGACAGGCTGGGGTCAAAAGGTCTTATCTTGTGGCGCCTTTTGCGGATCTGCACGTGGGTCTTCATCTGAGATTCGGTCTTCGAAGACTTTGACGGGTGTCAGATTCATACGTGGCATGGGACGATCGTCTACAGTCGGACATTATAGGCGATCGCCAGATGCCAATAGACGATCGCCTTGGACGTCGACCGCTAGGCGCTTGCCCAGCATCCGTCTTCTTTAGCTGGCTCTTGACCATTATGCCGATCGCCATCGAGGCGTATAAATCGCCGCACAACAATTGCCCCCCAGCTCGCTCCGATGTTGAAGACGTGGGGTGAAGTGGCACTGCTGGCGATCGCCTGTTTCAGACGAGCGGCTCATCTATTTATGACAAGGACGATCATTGCCTGGACGAACCGCTTTCGAATTTGGACGATCTCCTTAGGCACTGGAAATAGCGGGAAGTGGAGGCGGGCTTTCAAAACGTCACAGGGACACGCGTCGCGCTCCCGTTGGGGGAGTCCGACGGTTTTTGTCAGACTTGTCGCCTGGCGTGCCCTCGAAACGATACGTACGCGAGTTTTGAGGGTTGCATTTAATGTGTCCCCCCCGACAGTTGCACTTCAGCCCCCGGGATTCCGCCTATTTGCACAGAGGTCCTTGCTCTCGCCGATAAAAGGGCTAGGGCTACTGAAGTTCAGATCTTTATGCGCCCTTGCCTTTAGACGAAGACTCTGCTGAAATTCATGGAAGCTTCTTGCGCCGATCGACTGTCTTCCTAGGTAAGAACAAAAAATTCTCTCCCCCCCTTTTCTTTTCGAACATGTTTGGAAGAGGATCTAATGTGTGTGAGGCCGGTAGCTCTTCTACCGCTGCGACTTCGCCTGCCCGGGAAAAAACCTCTGTGGCTCTTCACATGGAGACGGCCGTCGAGGCCATTCGTGCGGGGATTGCACCCGCGGAGGTTGAAGAGCTCTTCAACAAGGCCGACGTGGCGAGGTCGTCGGCGGCAGGGTAGAAGGACTCGCCGGTAGACAAGGATGAGGCGGTGAGGATATACTGGGAGCAGAACAGCGCGTTCAACCAGGCCTTTATGCAATTCGCCGGACTTATGGAGAGGTTAGCCGGACCACGGCCTTAGTTTGACTTCGGTGCATACTCGGTCGCCCACCCCTATGAACCCGTGAAGCGGACGTCATTCCAGGCCGCGGACCGCTCCCCATGGACCCTCGGTCAGATCCGGAGTTCGGCGACCAGGAAGGACTTGAGTCGCTGGAGGGCAAAATTTCATATCCCTTCTGATGTTTCATTGTATGTGCCCTCGGCGAATGAATTCGCCGACCAGCCTCCCGAGGGTATGGTCGCTGTCAACAAACTGATCCTGGAATGAATTCGCCGGCTTGCGGTTCCCATTGCCGTTTGCCGTGTCATACCTACTGACTGCCTGGAATGTGGCGCCGCTCCAATTGACGTCGAACGCCTGGCTGCAGATTATTAGTACCTTGACACTTTTTTGCGGTCATCAGTTGTTCCGTCTACCTTCTGCGCTAGAAATGAACTACCTCTTCAAGCTAACTGTGCAGAAGGGCTCGATTGGCGTCTATCACATTCAGGGTCGCATGGGTAGGGTGGTCCTCGGGGTGCCGAACAAAGTTCGGGGCGACCTGGTAAAATGGTGCTCGGTCGGCGGATCATGGAGGTCGGCGACGAGCGATAAACCAGAGGATGAGTTGGATATCCCCACCAGTTTTCGGGAGAGGAATCCGAGTAAGGAATTTAACTCTCGCTTTGTTCGGATACTCCTTGAACTTATCTAATTTGGTTTCCTTTTTGTAGGATCCCTTGTTCCAGCGATCGGCGACCTTCCTCTTGACTTCTTGATTGTCTGGGAGCGAATCCGCAGACTGCCGGACAACTACATCGACGCTCGCACGGTCAACAATGAAGCTCACTGGTTGGGCGCACGGTTGTTTCGCTTCCCTCGCCTCCTGAAGGTTCCAGGTATGAATTTTTACTATCTCTTTTCTGCTTGACGATCGTCTGATTGAAAGAGATGTCTAACTTGGTTGAATTTTCTTCTTTGACAGAGATCCACTTTCCCCCGTTACTCCGAGCCGCTGAGAGAGATTGCAATGTCGAACCCAGGCCTCATGAGTCGTCTCCAGCAAGGGAAGAAGGCGGGCTGTGCTCCTGCAATGACGTCCCGCCCTGTCCCTGAGGTGAGACCTCTCATAGCGCCGGTCGTCGAGCCGCAAGCTTGGGAGGAGGAGCAGCTCCAACGCAACCGCAAGAGGCGGAGGCCGGAGGAGCCCCTGCCCACTGTTGCTGCGGAGGCGTCCATTGTGGTGCCGCCGGTTGCCGCGCCACCTATCTCCACTGTTCCCATGGCGGAGGGGTCTTCGGCCTCAGCGGCCTTCCTGAAGACTACGGCGATCGCCGATGCTGAGACTCCGCGGGGCAAGCCCTATTTCGGCCGCGACCCCGAGTTGGCCGCGAGGTAAGACTGGTTTGATCTTTCTGAGTTAAGCTACTTGTGTAGGGTGCATACTAACTCCTTCGTTGTTTGTTGCAGGGTCCGCCTTGCCGATCCGAACACCTCGCCGATGGTGCTGGATTTCCTGGCGAGCAAGTCCCCGTGCGAGCCTATCGACGTTCCTTCCTACGTCTCTCGGGCCATCTCCTCTCTTCCTAAGGCTTGGACGACCGACCTTGACGCGATTGCTCGCCGGCGGTCTGGAGATGCCATGCAGGCGACACTTGCCCTGACTCTCCAGGCAGCGACGATGGCCGCCCAAGCTGTTAAAGATTATGAGGGGCGACCTTCTACTGCTCGCCTCCACTTGGATCTTGAGGCTGCTCGGAACCAGAATGCCGAGTTCGCTAACAGGATAGTGGTCATGGAGAAAGAGTATACGGAGACGGCCAAGCGAGCCAAACAAGACCTTGACTGGATGAAGCAGGAGCTTGACCGGTCCCGGGCGGTGGCAGATCAGTTTCGTGACCAGATGACGGATGCTCGCCGGATGCATGCGGCCTCGCACGAGGAGGTGACCGGGCTGAAGGCGGTGGTGGACCGGCTCAACGGCGAGCTGGAGAAAACAAAGGGGGAACTGGCTGCCAAGGTAGCCGAGCTCGGGGTTGCGGACAAGACAGCTGCGGGGCTGAGGGAGAAGTTGAAGGCGATCGAGACCGATCCTTTCCTCAGCGTGGAGTACGTCGGCGAGTTCGCATATTATATGGCTTACCCCGACGCCATTCGTGCTGCCAAGAAGGGAGGGCTCGAGGTCGGCCCTCTGATGGAAAACTTCAAAGCCTACGTGCTCGAGCATCCTTTGCAGCCGGACATCTCTCTGCCGATCCTCAACCTCACCGACCTAGGGATCGATCTGAGCTGGTATCCATTGCCGGATAAACTTGTTTATCCTGAATCCGGTGAGGAAGCACGTGTTGATCCGCCTGCTGGAGGCGAAGGCCAGTCGGGGGTGGCCTGAGTGGGGCGCAGTCACTTTGTTTTTCTTTGTAATTTTCAGTTTCTCCTT
Source organism: Orobanche coerulescens (assembly GCA_033398695.1). Taxonomy (NCBI): domain Eukaryota; kingdom Viridiplantae; phylum Streptophyta; class Magnoliopsida; order Lamiales; family Orobanchaceae; genus Orobanche; species Orobanche coerulescens. Next base: position 87,403,371 of record CM065804.1, on the reverse strand, counting down.
GTTTTGCCTTCGGGCGTGTATGTACAAACAATTCGAATGGAATAAAATACTTCTTTTTGCATCTGACTCTTTATTTGTATGATCGCCTCTCTGAGTGTTTGCATATGAATTTATACAAGTGTTTACACAATTGCACCTGATGCCTTGTTTGTATGATCGTCTGTCTGAATGTTCCGCATCACTTCGACTGTGCACAATTGTCTGAATAGATCCGAGTGCATTGGTACACTTAAAAAATTCTTACATGTAAATTTCTTGAACAAAACCGATCGTCATGTGTGTGTTTGAACAAAGCCGATCGTGTATGGTTCCTTCCTCCCGATCGCATGTATGAATAGCTCCACTTTTCCCCTTGGTTTTGTTTACTTAGCGTAAGTAAGGGGACGAAAATAATACGTTTGGTGAGCTATCTTTAGTTTGTTTCTTGCGATCTTCAGTTTTGTTGATTTCTCGAGGGAGGCTGATGGTTTCGACCTTGGGAAACCATGCACGGTCGCGGAGTTCGATGGACCGACCTCCATAACCGTGTCTTTGTGTGCGAGGGACATTCCACCTGTAGGTCTGTCTCGCGACTCACTTTATTGTGAGGGTCTTCCGTTAGGCTGCGCCTGCCTCGAATTTAAATGAAAGGCGAGTTGGTTTGGGGGAGTCCTTGCACGGGGTATTGTAGGTTTAATCGACTCCACGTACGCGGCTTTGTTAGCACTTTTCTACATCGGATCGCCATGTTAGATGGCAATCCTTGACGGTATACGTTGTGATGGGGGTAGGGACGCGTCCCCTTATCCGGGTCCATCATGTTAGATGATGTACCTTTGAAGGCGAGCGAGCGTGTCCACAGATTTGTTTGGAGGGTCCTTCGTCTACGCCCACCTCGTATTTAAACGAAGGGCGAGCGATCGCAGCCCAAAGGAACCTTGCATGGACGAAGCTGTCGGTTCCATCGACCTCCAGGACCATGGCTGCAATTTTCTACCTCGGATCGCCATGTTGAATGACGATCCTCGAAGGTATACGTTGTGCTTGGAAGGGCGATCGCTTGCATAGGTTCATCAGGTTAGATGACGACCTCTCGTAGGGCGAGTGAGTCGTCCTCTTTTTTATTTGTTTGTCTTTGTCGAGGAGAATCATATATAGGGGATCGAAGAATCTCATTAAACTCTTTGTACATTGGGTAACTGAATACAGAGCTTTTATTGGTAGTATTTATTTAAGTGTATGGCGTTCCAGGGATATTGGTCTGTAGTGCCGTCCGGGTGTTGGAGTTCGTAGGCTCCTCTGGTTAGCCATTTAGATATCCTGAAGGGGCCTTCCCAATTTGGGCCAAATACTCCCGTGTAAGTCTGGACCTTTTTGAGGACTAGATCGCCCACTTAGAATCGCCTTTCCTTGACCTTCGAATTGAAGAACTTCTTGGATCTCCTTTTGTGGATTGTGTTCTTCATTTCCGAGGTCAGTCGCCGTTCTTCGAGCATGTCCAAGTCGATCCGTCGGGCTACATCATTGTCCATCATCATTTCCTGCTCAGTTCGGTGGCTGAGGACGCCGATCTCCAAAGGGATCACTGCTTCTGTTCCGAAGGCGAGGGCAAACGGGGTTTCACCGGTTGAGTTTCGGGTTGTCATTCTGTAGGACCACAAAACATCCGGGAGCTCGCTCGCCCATCGTCCTTGTTTGGATTCGAGTCGTGCTTTGATCATGTGTTTGAGGATCTTATTTACAGCCTCTATTTGCCGTTCGTCTGAGGGTGGTAAGGGGCCAAGAACAACTTTTTGATTCCCCATTTCTCGCAGAATTGCATGACTTCCAAACCATCGAACTGCTTCCCGTTATCGGAGATGATAGCCTGGGGTAGACCGAACCGGCATATGATATTCTTCCAAATAAACTTGATTACTTGTTCTTGGCCGATCTTGTTGAGTGGTTCGGCCTCAGCCCATTTAGTGAAGTAATCGACCCCTACGATGGCAAATTTACATCCCCCTTGTGTCGTCGGCAAGGGACCGATGAGGTCGATGCCCTATTGGGCGAACGGCCATGGGCTGTACATAGAAGTGAGTTGTTTGGGGGAGAGCTTGATGTTTGGGCCCATCACTTGACACCTATGACACGATCGGGCATAGGCGATCGCGTCTTTTTGTAGTGTAGGCCAGAAAAAACCTTGCTTGGTTGTCTTGTGGATGAGAGCTCACCCCTCAGCATGATTTCCACAGATCCCGTCATGGATCTCGGCTAAAACTAGTCGGCCTTCCTCTAGCGTAATGCACTTGAGGAGAGAAAGGTTAAAAGCTCGCTTGTAAAGCCGGTCGTCCAATAGGGTGTATCTGGTTGCACGGAGCTGAAGCTGGTGAGCTTTGATACGATCGGCGGGGACCGTTCCGTCCTTCAAGTATTTGATGAACGGAGTCATCCAGTTCTCTTGGTTGATGACAACTATGGTAATCAGGCTTCTGTCAATCGCTGGATTTGCTGATTTCGTGATTTGGATGTTAGAGAAATCTGCTGCCCCATCTGATGATGCTAGTTTAGATAGGGCATCGGCCTGGGAGTTGTGCTCTCTCGGGACTTGTTCGATCAGCACTTCTTCAAACTTTGTGCACATTTCGGCGACCAGTTCTTGGTATTTGATCATTTGTTCGCCGCGCGCCTCATATTATCCCTTGACTTGGTTCACGACCAAGAGGGAGTCCATAAAAATGTGGAGACGGCGAACATCCAGGGCGAGTGCTAGATCGAGCCCGCCTACCAAGGCTTTGTATTAGGCTTCATTGTTGGTCGCACGGAACCCGAAACGCACAACATTTGTGAAACTTTGGACGTCGGGGCTGATGAGGACAATCCCTACCCGTGCTCGCGAGCTAGTCTCCGATCCATCTACATACAATTTCCAAGCAGGGTGACCGACCTGGGTCGGACTTGGTGGGAACGTTAATTACACCACGAAATCCGCCAGAGCTTGGCCTTTGATCGCCGTGCCAGGGGCGTATGTGATACCGTATTGGGCGATCTCCAGTGACCACTTGAGGAGTCGCCCGTTGGTGTCCGGCCGATGCAGAACTTGCCTTAAGGGGAGAGTCGTCAGAACCTCCACTTGGTGTTCGAAAAAGTAGGCCCTCAGCTTGCGAACACTTATGACTAAAGCGTAGGCGATCTTCTCCAGAGGAGCGTAATGCGTTTCCAAATCATGGAGCGCTTGACTAACAAAGTAGATCGGCAAGTGGGCTTGCCCTTCTGCTCGCACTAAGACAGCACTCAGCGCGACCTCGGAGGCCGCCAGGTAGATGAATAGCTTTTCGCCGGGGATCGGCTTTGCCAAGATCTGGGGGTTAGACAGATACTCCTTGATTTTGGCGAATGCTATTTGACTCTCCTTTGTCCATGCAAACTTCTTGTTCTTTATGGTCGCGAAGAGTGGCTTGCTTTTATCTCCGAGCCGAGAAATGAAATGGTTAAGGGCAGTTAGACAACCTGTGAGGCGTTGCACCTGTTTGATGTTCCGTGGCTCCTGCATGTCGAGGATCGCCTGGATCTTGGTGGGGTTCGCCTCGATCCCTCTTTGGCTCACGATGTGCCCCAGGAACTTTCCGGAGCTTACCCCGAAGTTGCATTTCTTGGGGTTCAGTTTCATGTTGAACTTCTCGAGGATGGTGAACGTCTCGGCAAGGTCATTGAGGTGATCTTCCTTCTTTAGGCTCTTGACTACGATGTCGTCAATGTAGACCTCCATGGTCTTGCCGATCTGGTTGGCGAACATCCCATTGACTATCTGTTGGTAGGTCGCCCCCGCATTCTTCAGACCGAACGGCATTCGGACCCAAAAGTACACGTCTTTTTCTGTGTGGAACGATGTGTGTTTTATATCTTTCTCCGCCATTGGGATCTGATGGTACCTGGCGAAGGCATCCATGAACGACATCATTTCGCAACCTGCCGTGCTATCGACCAAGTGGTCAATATGAGGCATCAGAAAGTGGTCTTTTGGACATGCCGCGCCGAGGTCGGTGAAGTCGATGCATAACCTCCAGGAGTTGCTCGGCTTTTTGATGAGCACCGCGTTGGCTACCCACTATGGCTCGTTTGTAGATACTCCAATTAGTTTGTTGTTGAGTAGCTTTTTTACTTCTATGTCGAGCGATGCGTACTTCTCAGGACCGAATTTCCTACATTTCTGGTGAGTAGGCTTCCTTGCCGGGTCGATCTTTAGATAGTGGCAAGCGTGTTTAGGACTTATGCCGACCATATATTGATGCGACCAGGCAAAGACTCCGATGTTCTGACGTAGTAAACTGATCAGATCATCCTATAACTCGAGGCCGACACTTGTGCCGATCTGTACTTCCCGCTCTGGGCGAGCCGGATCTATCGTTATACTTTCCAATTCTTCAATGGGGACGGTCGCTTCTCATTCGGAACGATTTCCGGACTCGATCCTTGGATCGATGTTGAGGCTTGGATCGAAACCGATCCTTAGCTCGATGTCGTCCGTCAATCGATGTGAGATGCCGTCCTCTGAGTCGGGCTGGTACAAGGTGCTTGGCTCGTCAATCTCCATTGGTTGATTGTCGATCGTCTCAATGTTATAAATAGTATAGGAAGTGTTGAAAGAAGCTACGACACGGGAGTAATTCAAACATTTCTTAGCCATTAGCTGGTCTCCTTTTACAGTACCGACCGTCCCGTCGGCAGTGGGGAATTTGATACAGTAAAAGAAAGAAGAGGCGACCGCCTCGAAGGTTTCTAGAAATGGGCGACCTAGGAACCCATTATAGATGCTAGGACTATCTATGATTACAAAATTGAGGTTCCTAGTAATCCTAACCTTGGAATCGTAATAACATATTAGCTCGACAGAGAGCTTGATCCTTCCATAGGCTTGAACTGTGCTGTCGCCAAATCCTTGAAGCACGGTATCAAATGGCTTGATGAACTTGGTCAGGTTGCCGAGATGGTCAAGATCGGATTTGAATATGATATTGCAAAAGCTCCCATTGTCAACCAGCACGAGATCGACCATTTTCCCAAGGATACATGCAGAGATTACCAATGCATCCTCTTTGGGGCACTGCACTCCCTCCCTATCCTTGTTGGAGAAAGTGATGAGCGCATCTTTGGAGATGGTCGGCTCTGGGGGTACCATGATATGGACCCTGGCGAACGCCCTCAATTTGGCCTTCCGCTTCCTATTCGACATAGTGGAAACCGGGGAAAGGCCTCCAAGGTTTCTGCCTCCCGGCTGAAGCATATTGATCCGGCCGCCGGGGTTGATCGGAGGGATTGATTCGTCAGAGTACTCTGGCTCGTTCTGCTCGATCCTGGTGACCGTATTGGGAGAGATTCTGTCATTCTGACGACGATCGCGTCCCCCGGTCCTTTCTGCCACGGGTTCTGGCTTGGTAACCAAGTTATCCAGCTTGCCTTCCTCAAAAAGTCTCCAGAGTTGTCTGAGGAGGTCGCGGCATTGGCTAGTGTTGTGGCCGGGACTCTTGTGGTAGGCACAAAATTTGTTGCGGTCTAGATGACCGTTGTCTCTCATTGGCTTTAGTTTGCTAAGCCACTCGCGCCCCCTGATGGCGTTGAAAATGTGGGTCGGAGATAGATTGAGGTTGCGGAGGAGGTGAACCTCCACATCCTCGAAGGCCAATGAGAAGTCCGCACGCGTCCTGAGTCATTGTCTGGGGAGGACCCACTTTGTACCTTTCGGCGGGTCTGTCGGTAGGTGTGAAGGTGGTGATAGGCTGGGGTCAAAAGGCCTTATCTTGTGGCGCCTTTTGCGGATCTGCACGTGGGTCTTCATCCGAGATTCGGTCTTCGAAGACTTTGACGGGTGTCATATTCATATGTGGCACGGGATGATCGTCTACAGTCGAACATTATAGGCGATCGCCAGATGCCAATAGACGATCGCCTTGGACGTCGACCGCTAGGCGCTTGCCCAACATTCGTCTTCTTTGGCTGGCTCTTGACCATTATGCCGATCGCCATCGAGGCATATAAATCGCCGCACAACACATTACACGACATGATTTTGACGATTTATAAGGGTTTAATCTCATTGAGTATGCTCGCGTACTCACACCTCGTCATTTATGTTTTTCAGGCTAAGGAATCTACGAACGGGACAAGCAGAAGATGAATACATACTCCCAACACGATGAAGTTCTAAAGAATAAAAGATATTGTCGCCGTAATTGTTATTATTTTTACGAAACACTTGATGTTCTTCAACAAACGTAATTTCAACGGACTATGTCCGAATAATTGATTTCTCATGTTTTTGTAAAACTGTACTGATGTTTGAATAAATGAGTTTTATTGAAGATTTACTGACTATAATGCTTCCGTAAATACTCCGAATTTATATAAAAAAATTTAAGAAAAAATTGAGCTGTGTAACATTCTTTTTAATTAAGAAAGTCAGGGTGTTACACTTTGAAACTGTCAATGATCGTTACATAAATAACATAAAAGGAGAAAAAAAAAGAGGGAATAGAAAAAAGCAAAAAAAAAATGAATGTTAACCAAAAAAATTAAAAATAAAAAATCCTGAAAAATAAATTAAAAGGTAACATGAAATAAAATAAAATAGGAATAAAAAAAGAATCAGATTCCGTCCACCATCCATATTTTTCCCACCAAATTTGCCTCTCCATCGCCATACTTTCTCCAATTCGATGAAACTGCATATCATTTTCAATCATCTTTATCCAAGTTTTCTTGGATCTTCCTCTACCTTTCACAATAATACTTGTTCCCCAACTTTCTAGCCTCCTCACTGGGGCATCAACAGGTCTTCTTCTCACATGACCAAACCATCGTAATCGATTCTCCATTATCTTGTCTTCTATAGACGCAACTCTTACCTTCTCTCTAATCACCTCATTTCTGAGTCAATCCTTTTTTGTATGATCACACATCCATTGTCGCATACACATCTCCGCCACATTCATCTTTTGAATGTGACATTGATTTACAGCCCAACACTCGGTGCTATATAACAGTGCAGGCCTAATTGCCGTGCGGTAAAATTTACCCTTTAATCTATGAGGCATGTCAGGATCACATAAAACCACTGTGGCACTCTTCCACTTCAACCACCCTGCCTTTATTCTGTGAGCCACATCACCATCTAGCTCTCTGTAACACCCCAAAAAGGCGATCATTACAGTGTCGTGGACCCCACATTGGGACCCACCAGGCGATACCCAAAATACAGATTAAATACGAAATACTTGTGATACCGAACCACAATACATAGTATTTACTCCTATTATGAGTTTACAACAGTATGGCCAACAGCCTTATTACACACAGGATCCGAAATACGAGTATAATCCATATGGAGATGGAATATACCTTAAATAACAATACATTAGTTCATAATTTAAAATAAAGTGGAAAGATAACATTACACGGTTCGAACAAAAACGGACAACAAAAGATTTGGGGGGCCCCAACTAGTATCCTTCGAACCCTTTGCCGTCACCATGATTTCCCGTGCCTTGCCTTTTTCTCGACCTAAAATACAACACAAGTATTTCGCCCAACACAGGGTCAGATATACATGATAAATGAATTCTCAAGATATTATACAATTCACATACATTAGATCTCAAGGAAAATAACCCGACTAACGAACATACCCCTCGGGCGTATGAACGATTAGTCACAAAATGTCGAACACATCCAAATATATAAATGGACTATGAACGACCAAAAATAGTACGGCTCAAGATGGACATCACAGTACGCCCAATCCGGAAATGTGTCAGTGCACATATCCACCCCGTATACGGAATACAGGATATACGGGGGACAATGTACCTAATTAGCCTCACGAACTACGTCTCGTGTGCACAATCCAATACGAAAACATCCATGCATGACTAAATATGTGCCTGGCTAAAAATCCTACACAATAACCAATCGGAACGCAAATATGATTCTGGATATGTCACGATACAACATGACAACGAATTTAATAAATCACATATCCGATTAATGAATCAAGAAACTCACCGAAATGATAATAAGGATCAATGATATCAATGGTTCAAAAGTGACGAACTTGGGAATGCAATCCCACGATGAAAACGGAACATCATCAAGAATAATATCAAATCACAGGTCTCAAATTTATAACTGTTTCACATACACGAAATGCATAATCATCACAAGAATCCAAACATCATTATAACCAAGCAAGATAACTTGCCTTGATATGGAGACGAGAATAGCCCTTCCTTGTCGTACGAACGAATGGTCCTCGACTTAATATCAGTTACTCGAACATTCAACCTTGTAAGGGATATAATCTATTCAATAACACATTCTCATAACTATCGATATCTAGTTCAGCGAATCGTTATCCTAAATTTAATTCACTTTGTTCAACTATCTATGTATCATAATTCCATTTCAAGGATTCATACTAACTTCAATTTATACTCATTATCGGTTATCCTTCAAGGTGTTCTCGATAATTCGTATGGTTCAAACGGATGAGAATTTATCAAGAACAACCATCAAGGAGAACATTGCTAAAATTGATATACCTATAGAATTTCTTAAAAACAACATCAATATTTTGAAAAATATGATCCAAACAACTACGTTTCATAAAACATTGATCAAAATGAAAGTTACTCAGCGATTATCATTGTTCGAACGAATCATGAATATGTAAATTTATTACTATGTTCATCGGTTATGAGTTCACCTAGTTAGATTAACGATATAATCGAATTATTCATCACAAGATCATCACGATATCAACATTAAGGTGATTTAAACACCTCTGAACTATAACCTTATGTTGATATATTTCAAGGTTCAATCAAATCAGATGGAAATCCTAAGTTCATTTAGTTTAAAATTTTCCTAAACATGATGGTTTGATCAATATAATGATAATAATCCTACAAATCAACCTATCTACAATGAAACTAGGGATCATTATTGTTCTAGTGATGTTAATAGTCCAGCAAGAAGAGTGTGTTTCTACTAAACATGATTACTACCATTTAAGACATCAAGAATACATCATATCAAACCCTTAATCACCATGTTCGTCATTAAGTTGTTAAAAGCTTAACTACAAACATGTTTAGATTGATTAATTCAACATTAGGTGAAGTATACTTTATCACTAACAGTATAACTACAAAGTTATAGGTTGAAATCGTATAACATACCTTCAGAAATGAAGAACAATACACCAAAACCACAAGAACAGACTCTAAGCTTCAAGGATGACTCCAAACTTCCAACCAACAAGCTCCAAATGAAGATGCAAAGCTCAAACATAAGTTGGAAGAATGTAGAATTGATCTAGGGAGGCAGGGGATGACTATAGGGGTGAAAAAATGGGATTTTGGACGTGCAAGATGAAAGACACAAGTTGTCTTTTTATAACAGCACAGTTCGTTACGTACGTTATACACAACAGGATAACGTATGTTAGCATCTTTACGTACGCTACACCACAAGTGTTACGTACGTAAGCTAGTTCCAGAGGCTACTAGACTAAAATACGAACATCATTATGTACGTTATAGCTTGGAGCATTACGTACGTAATATAGGTCAACTAGGCTTCTCCAAAAGATCAGATATTCGAATCACGCCCGACCCCACATGCCGAAAGTTGAGATCGGATAAGACTACAAGCCTTACGTATGTAAACAGCACTTCCTTATGTACGTAAAACCAACAAGATAGCATACTTTATGCTAATGGGTCAGCGTACGTTGAGAAATCAATCATAGTGATAGTTATATTAAAGTCTATTATGATATATTCCAACATAAATAAATATTAAACAAATGCAACAAGACTACAATAGTGTTGAATTATCCAAATAATATAACAGTAGGTAAGAATTTCCGTCCGATATTACATACTCCCCCCTTAAAAGGAGTTTCGTCCCCAAAACTAAGGGGTAAACAATTCGGGATACCTCTCTTGCATGCTGCTCTCCGTCTCCCACATGGCCTCCCCGACTCCGTGTCGTGACCACTGAACCTTTAGTAAGGGAATCGTCTTGTTCCGCAATTGTTTGATCCCCCTTTCAAGTATCCGTACGGGGCGCTCTTCGTACGAATGATCCTCTGCTATATCGATCTCATCGAACTGAAGTATATGACTCGGATCAGCAACATATTTCCTTAACTGGGAAACATGGAACACGTTATGAATCCGGCTCAGAGTTGGAGGCAACGCCAGGCGATAGGCTAGTTCGCCTACTCGTTCCAAAACCTCAAACGGCCAGGCATATCTCGGACTCAGCTTGCCTCTCTTCCCAAAACGAAAAACACCTCGAGTAGGGGACACCTTCATTAGTACATGGTCGCCGACCTCGAACTCAAGTGGTCGTTGATGGTTGTCTGCGTAAGACTTCTGTCGGCTTTGAGCCGTCAACAAACGACTCCTAATTAGATTGATCTTCTCACGGGATGCTAACAACATATCGGGTTCCATACCCAATGATTCAGACAGATTGTCCCAACACATAGGGGATCTACAACGATGGCCAAACAATGTTTCATAAGGTGCCATCTGAATCGAAGCGTGCCAGCTATTATTATAAGTGAATTCAACCAAAGGTAGTTGGGCCTCCCAATCATCCTTCCAATCAAGAACGCACGCCCTCAACATATCCTCTAGAGTCTGGATAGTCCTCTCGGTCTGACCATCAGTCTGCGGATGAAAAGTTGTGCTGAAGTTCAATTGCGTACCCATCGCACGATGAACTGCTTTCCAGAAATGTGACACGAATCGCCCATCACGATCTGATACAATACTCTTAGGGGTACCATGTAACCTTACAATCTCATTGATAAATAGCTGGGCCAATCTCTCGGGTCCCCATGTGTCTTTTATCTCCAAAAAGTGGGCTGATTTGGTCAGGCGGTCCACAATCACCCAAATCGTATTCATCCCTCGACGACTAGTCGGTAAGCTAGTGATAAAATCCATCGATATGTCCTCCCATTTCCACTCAGGAATCGGGAGCGGTTTCAGCATCCCTGTGGGTCGCGGATGTTCAATCTTAACCTATTGACATGTTAAACACCTCGAAACGAACTCTGCAACTTCACGTTTCACACTTCCCCACCAATAATATTGCTTCAAATCCTTATACATTTTGCTAGACCCCGGGTGAATGGAGTACGGGGTAGCACGAGCTTCTCTCAGGATAGAGTTCCTCAATTCATCGTGTGTGGGTACACAAACTCGATTCCTGAAGCGTATCAATCCATCCTCATGGATCACAAATCCAGGGGCTTTCCCTTGAGTTACTTCAACCCGAACTCGAGATAAGAATTGGTCCGTAACCTGTTTCGATCTAATTATATCCCCAAAGGACGATGAAATCTCCAGTGTGCAGAGTTGTCCTTGAATACGCTGTAACCAGACTTCAATTTCTGGCCTCACCAACTCTAACTGCAATTTTCTCTGAACTGTTAAGCGGGCAAGCATCTGCTCCTATACTGTTTTACGACTCAAGGCATCGGTAACTACATTGGCTTTGCCCGGATGATAAAGGATCTCGATATCATAATCTTTGATGATTTCTAGCCACCTTCTCTACCTCATGTTTAACTCCTTCTGAGTAAAAATGTACTTCAGGCTCTTGTGATCGGTAAAAATCTGACAGGTAACTCCATACAGATAGTGACGCCAGATTTTTAAAGCAAACACCACGGCTGCAAGTTCCAAATCATGGGTGGGGTAGTTGACCTAGTAAGGTCGTAGCTGTCTTGATGCATAGGAGATCACCTTCCCGTTCTGCATTAGTACACATCCAAGGCCCTGTTTAGACGCGTCACTATACACCACGAACCCTTTCGTTCCTTTCAGTAGAACCAAAATAAATGCCGAAATCAATCGACTCTTGAGTTCATCAAAACTCCGTTGACATGCCTCTGACCATGAATATTTCTTATCCTTCCTCAAAAGGTTAGACATCGGTTGGGCAATCTTGGAAAAACCTTCCACGAATCGTCGGTAATAACCTGCTAGTCCCAAGAAACTGTGGACTTACTTAACGTTTTTCGGAGGTAGCCAGTCTCGAATAGCTTCTGTCTTTTGAGGGTCTACTCTCACTCCATCGGCTGATATCACATGGCCGAGAAAAATAACATCACGCATCGAGAACTCACATTTAGAAAATTTTCCATAAAGCTGCTCCCGTCTTAACGCCTCAAGAACTTGATGGAGATGACGCTCATGCTCTTCATGGTCACGAGAGTAGATCAGAATGTCGTCAATAAAAACAACTATAAAGCATTCTAGATAATTAATAAAGACCTAATTCATCAACTCCATGAATACTGCCAGTGCATTAGTCAGTCCAAAAGGCATCACTACGAACTCATAATGCCCATAGCAAGTACGAAAAGCGGTCTTCGAAATGTCAGACTCACGAATCCTCAGCTGATGGTAACCGGACCTCAAGTCGATCTTAGAAAACACAGCAGACCCCTGAAGCTGATCCAATAAATCATCAATACGCGGCAATGGATATTTGTTCTTAATGGTTACCCTGTTCAACTCACGATAATCAATACACAGACTTAGAGATCCATCTTTCTTCCATACAAATAGCACTGGTTCTCCCAAGGGGACGCACTAGGTCGAATATAGCCCTTCTCCGTCAAATCCTCAAGCTGGTTCTTCAACTCTTGCATCTCAGTCGGAGCCATACGATATGGTGCTTTCGAAAGCGGGGACGTACCTGGCTCTAATTCAATATTGAACTCTACATCACGATGTGGAGGTAAGCCTGGCAACTCATCTGGAAACACGTATGGGTAGTCTCGGACTACCGGAATATCGGCCAATTCGACTGGACGATCCGCAGTTTTGGTCATGAAACACCAATAGCCAATACACCCCTGATAAAGCAGTTTTACTGCTTTCATAGCGCTGATGACTCTCCCGGAACGGCTGGGATTGTCACCCTTAAAAGTACACTCAACACCGTCGTCAGATGTGACGGTCACTGTTCGCTTGTGGACACTAAGTATGGCATCATGATGATCCATCCAATCGATACCCAAGATCACATCATCTCTAGGTAAATTGACCACAATTAAATTCGACAACCACTCACGGTCCTTCATGTGAATCGAACAGTCCTGCACTTCACGATTCCTAATAATTCTTCTACCATCGGGTAGACCAATTATATAAGGTTCACAATTGGTAACGTGATCTAATTGAAAACGACTCAAACAAGAAGCAGACAAAAAGGAGTTTGACGCATCAGTAACAAAAAGAACACAGACAGGCTGAGATCGGATCTCAAGAGTACCTGCAATCATGCTGGCTTCAGGATCGTCGACCTTCTTCATCTCGTAGACTCTGGGTTTTACAGTCCCGGTACTAGATGCACCAGCTTGATTTCCACGGCCCATCCCTTTGTTTGCCCCGGTAGTCTGATAAGAAGCGGACGGAGGTACACGGTCATGGACAAGATCGAATCGAGCATGAGGTGTCGTTGAGTACGATCTTGGTCCACTCCTACAATAACGAGCACGATGTCCATTCTTCCCACAAGTATGGCATGCAACAGCCAGCATCGAGCATTTAGAATTGATGTTCCCCTGGTCTCCACAGTTATAGCACACAACAGATAGGCTGACCACTCGAGGTTGCGATCCGGTTGGCTTCGACGCCATGGGTTGCCGTTCAAAAGGATTTGGCACTGGTTGGGGCCTCTTGAATGTTCCCCGGTTGCTGTCAGTCTGGTTCTGGTTCCTGAATTTCTTGTTGTTGGACTGCGGTTGCTTCTTCGTTAATTCGTACTCCAGAGCTTTATTGATCAACTCCGGTAGGGTCGTACAGTGGTGATTCAGCAGTTGCATTCTCATTCGGGGTTTAAGCTTCTTGAGAAAATATTTGATCTTATCGGCCTCCGTTCAGACAATCGTCGCGGCAAAAGGAAGAAGTGCGTGGAATTTCTCGGCATCAGATAGTAGATCATCATCTTCGGATGGGTCTGGATTCAGCAATTCTGACAGTTTGGCCTCGCGGAGAGGACCCGGATAGTAACGGTCTAACATGAGATTTTTAAATTCCTCCCAAGTACATACGCCATCGAAAGCCACCAGGTGTGGGTGCCCTTGCCAAGATAGTAAGCTGCTACGGAGACGCGATTCTCTGCTGGACAGTCTACCATATCAAATAATTTCTCGAAGTGTTCCATCCAATGCACTATATCAGCAGGCTCAGAGGAGCCTTCAAAAGTCGGGGGTTGCTGACGAGAGATGTCGCTGATGATCCGACTCACCGGTCCGCCATGTACAGGAGTTGGCCCGTGTTGCTGGTCGGTAGTAGCTCTCTGCATAGCCTCCATTAACTGACCCATCTGGGTCATCTGAGTCATCATGCCCCGCATCACAGCGTAATGATCGACACGTGCATCCTTGTGTCCAGTGTGGTGCGATTGGTCCCTAGAAGGCGAATCACTACCTGCGGAACTATGCTCTGCATTCGCACGCCTGTTGGCTCATGGTATCGGGATTCAGCCCATTCCGCGGCCTCGTCCCCCTCTGCCACGGCCTCTCAGATTTTTTCCAATACTGAAAGAATCAATTCATAATGATAACCATAAGTACAGTTCATGATACCAATCAAATTCATGTTAAGTTAATAGCAACAAGAATTTACATATTCAAGAAAACAGTTCATAACGAATTATCGACACTATGAGTGTCATACAGAATATCATATCGACGTTGAGTCCAACAATTTCAATCATATAATCAATCAAGAATTTACCTAGAATTATCAATAAGATAAATCCTGCCACAAATCCTCGAAAATAACAAGATCAACAAGGAGATCCATTCCAATATCAATTTCATGCCAGTAATTAAATCATGGCTCGTAGAGTACATACCGCATTTGGCTCGTAGGATCAGGCGCTTGCACAGGTCACACGTGACACGAAGGTCTCTTGACACTAGTTCATTCCACAATGACTCTTAAAAAAAATCGACTCTCTGATACCATCTTCTGTAACACCCCAAAAAGGCGATCATTACAGTGCCGTGGACCCCACACTGGGACCCACCAGGCGATACCCAAAATACAAATTAAATACGAAATACTTGCTATATCGAACCACAATACATAGTATTTAATCCGATTATGAGTTTACAGTAGTATGGCCAACAGCCTTATTACACACAGGATCCGAAATACGAGTATAATCCATATGGAGATAGAATATACCTTAAATAACAATACATTAGTCCATAATTTAAAATAAAGCGGAAAGATAACATTACATGGTTCGTACAAAACCGGACAACAAAAGACTTAGGGCCCCCGAACTAGTATCCTTCGAACCCTTCGCCGTCACCATGATCTTCCCGTGCATTGCCTTTTTCTCGACCTAAAATACAACACAAATATATCGCCCAACACAGGGTCAGATATACATGATAAATGAATTCTCAGGATATTATACAATTCACATACATTAGATCTCAAGGAACCCGACTAACGAACATACCCCTCGGGCATATGAACGATTAGTCACAAAATGTCGAACACATCCAAATATATAAATGGACTATGAATGACCAAAAATAGTACGGCTCAAGATGGACATCATAGTACGCCCGATCCGGAAATGTATCAGTGCACATGTCCACCCCGTATACGGAATCTAGGATATACGTGGGACAATGTACCTAATTAGCCTCACGAACTACGTCTCGTGTGCACAATCCAATACGGAAACATCCACGCATGACTATATATGTGCCTGGATAAAAATCCTACACAATAACCAATCGAAACGCATATATGATTCCGAATATGTCACGATACAACATGACAACGAATTTAATAAATCACATATCCGATTAAGGAATCAAGAAACTCACCGAAATGATAATAAGGATCAATGATATCAATGGTTCAAAAGTGACGAACTTGGGAATGCAATCCCACGATGAAAACGGAACATCATCAAGAATAATATCAAATCACGGGTCGCAAATTTATAAGTGTTTCACATACACGAAACGCATAATCATCACAAGAATCCAAACATCATTATAACCAAGCAAGATAACTTGCCTTGATACGGAGACGAGAATAGTCCTTCCTTGTCGAACGAACGAATGCTCCTCAACTTAATATCAGTTACTCGAACAATCAACCTTGTAAGGGATACAATCCATTCAATAACACATTCTCATAACTATCGATATCTAGTTCAGCGAATCGTTATCCTAAATTCAATTCGCTTAGTTCAACTATCTATGTATCATAATTCCATTTCAAGGATTTATACTAACTTCAATTTATACTCATTATTGGTTATCATTCAAGGTGTTCTCGATTATTCGTATGGTTCAAACGGATGAGAATTTATCAAGAACAACCATCAAGGAGAACTTTGCGAAAATTGATATGCCGATAGAATTTCTTAAAAACAACATCAATATTTTGAAAGATATCAACCAAACAACTACGTTTCATAAAGCGTTGATCAAAATGAAGGTTACTCAGTGATTATCATTGTTAGAACGAATCTTGAATATGTAAATTTATTACTATGTTCATCGGTTATGAGTTCACCTAGTTAGATGAACGATATAGTTGAATTATTCATCACAAGATCATCACGATATCGGTTTTAGATTCTTCTAAAGGTAGTATGATTCTATTAAATGTATTTTCTTATAAAGACTCTTATGTATAGAATGGCTCTCGTTGTAAAGTCTATATAAAGCTCCCTCTATTAATACTATGAAAACAATTAGTTGCTTTGATTACATCTTTATTGTTTTATTACCGTCTTCTAAAAACAAGAAAGTTAAAAGGATGTTATGAATTGTGGACTTTAGCATAATTAATTGTCAAAGATGAAAAATATTGCCCACAAATTTTGACAAACCAAGAGGGAATGATTCAAACTTTGAAGGTGGACAAATTAGAATTGTAGTGTACCATTGTTGACAATTGATGTACACATTTATTGAAATGGTAGTATAACTTTGCCTATAAATAGCTTGCTCCAAGATGTAATGTTACACCATTGAGAAAGAAAGAAATGTACTACTACTACAAAAAATATTCTGCATATTATCAATCTCCATATTTTATTTACTGTCATTTATTGTGTATCTTATAATAATATAAATTATAAACTATTTCACAACACGTTATCAGCACGAGTTATTGCTCGAAAAAGGTTAGTATTGTTCGGGCTTGAATTTATTTATACTAACTCGTTTTTATTCTTGAGAGAAAATGGACGGAATTGAAAACAGAAAATTCCAGATCCTCGATGTCACTGGAAATAACTATCTCCTTGATGTTAAATTGCACCTCCAAGGTATGTGATTGGCTACTACCTTAGAATCTGTGGAACTTGCTAATGCCGATATTAAAAATGAGGCAAATGCAATGATATTCATGCGCCATCATTTATCCGAGGATCTGAAGAATGAATATATACAAATTGAAAGACCTTCTGAGCTCTGGAAGAAGCTCAAAGACAGATTTGATCGCACCAGAACTGTAATATTGCCACAGGCTCAATATGAATGACAACTACTAAGATTGCAAGATTTTAAATCTGTTGCTGATTATAATTCAGCCTTATTCAAAATTGAGTCTCGACTGGCGTTGTGCGGTACACAGCTATCTGAGACTGATAAGCTGGAAAAAACATTCACCACGATGCACTCCTCAAATATGGTGCTTCAACAACAATACAGGCAACGACAATTTCAAACATATTCTGAGCTAATTTCAGTTCTTCTCACGGCTGAGAAGACAAATGAGTTATTATTAAAAAATCATGAACTATGACCCTCTGGGTCCTGTGTCGAACCTGAAGCACATACCAGCTCTGGTAGAGCTGCCGGCCAGTTCAAGAGTCGTGAAAATAGACCCGGGCGTGGAACCCGGAAAAGTGATGGACGTGGTGGCTACCGTCAAAATAATTACAGAAATGACCGCGACGGACGTAACTATAATAATCGTGATAATCATCATTATTCCCGTCAAATAAATATTCCGACAGACCAAGGCAGTCAATTCACGGGCATCGTGATAAGGGAAAAATGCCTATGGAAAATTCTGGTGATGATCCATGTCGTAGATGTGGTATAACTGGACATTGGGCTAAATATTGTCGTACTTCCTAACACCGTGTGGATTCATACCAGGCATCAATAACAAATAAAGGCAAAGATGCCAAGGCTCATACAACCGAAACATTCGAGCCATCCAAAGTTATTGAGGCCAACACATCTGGGAACATATTTGATGAAAATCCTCACCAGGACTGGAAATCACTTGAGCTAGCAGATTTCCTTGAAGATCCTGGTTCAGTGGGACATGACGATGAATGGCTGAAATAAATATTTACGCAATTATATGTCGTATATTTACTTTCTATCTTGTAATACCCCAGTTGTTTTTGTGTGTATTTCTTTATGTATAATATAAACATCAATAAAATTATCTATATTTTAATATTAATTTTCTCCCACTTCCAACGGCTATAAACGGCTAGTAATAGTAATTTTTGATTCTATAAATATACACACATTTTTCAACAACTCACTCATATCCTCTACCCTCTTATATAAATTCTTAAGTATCTTTATCCGACTTTCTTCGAAAATGATTAACGGATATCTCGTCTTTATTTTCACAATGATCAGCATGATCATAATACTGATGTTTAGCAAAGACTTCCCTCCGGAATTATCCTGGATTGGTATTTTATTTATCATTTATATTGTTGGCCTTGTATCGGCACTAATGATACATACAAAAATGTATTATTGAAAAAAAATATGTATGTTTACATTTCCATTATCAATAAAAAATATATTTCATATCTTAAATATTTATTATATGATGATTTGACTGAACATGAATACAAATGGAAAGTATCGAACAGATACACAATTGTCTTGTTGATAGTGCTACAAAGCACTCAATATTTACAAATAAAGCATATTTCTCGAGCATGAAATTATGCAAGACACACGTTACAACTATATGCGGTCCCATGGAGATTATTGATGGCTCCGGGAATGCAATTGTGATGTTGCCTAATGGAACAATTTTACACATTGAAAATGCGTTATTATCTGGTAGATCAAAACGAAATCTACTTGAGTTTTAAGGATGTACACCTAAATGACTATCACTTGGAAACAATGATTGATAATAATAAAGAATATCTATGTATCACATCCTATAAAATGGAAACTCGACTTGTCCACGAGAAAATTGAAGCAACAACTTCTGGACTGTATTGTGCCCTATTCGAGCTTTTGAGACCTACGCTACCATGGCTTGGAAGCTGGTGAATCTTGATATATTTGGGTTATGGCATGATCGCTTTTGGAAACCCAGGAACTTTTATGTTACGTAGGATTATTGAAAATACTCATGGACATCCATTAAAGGGCACAAAAATGCTAATGTCCAAAGATTATTTCTGTGAATCATGTTCACGTGGAAAACTTACTACTAAACCTTCTATGGAAAAAGTTGGTTATGAATCACCATCATTTTTACAACGCATTCATGGTGATATTTGTGGACCAATACATCCAGCAAGTGGACCATTCCGATATTTTATGGTCTTAATAGATGCATCATCCGGATGGTCCCACATATATTTATTATCTACCAGAAATGTTGCTTTTGCACGACTCTTGTTCCAAATTATTAAACTCCGAACACATTTTCCTGAATATCCTATAAAAAAAATATAAGAATGGATAATGCCGGAGAATTCACATCAAGGACTTTTGATGATTATTGTGAATTACTGAAAATTAATGTTGAGCACCCAGTAGCACATGTCCACACTCAAAATGGATTGGTGGAATCCATGATTAAACGAGTCCAAATCATTGCTCGTACATATTAATGAGATCAAAGCTCACTAGTGCAGTGTGGGGTCATGCAGTATTACATGCATTAGCACTCATCAGATTACGCCCCACTGCTTATCATATGCACTCCCCAATGCAATTAACTCTAGGCTTTGAGCCGAATATTTTGCACTTACGCACATTCGGATGTACTGTTCATGTGCCAATTCCACCTCCTCAAAGAACAAAAATGGGTCCTCAACGCCGGCTTGGCATATACGTTGGATTTGATTCCCCATCAATAATTCGGTATTTAGAACCAACAACGGGTGATTTATTTACCGCTCGGTTTGCTGATTGTCATTTTGATGAGACGGTGTTTCCATCAATTGGCAGGGATAAGACTGTTCTTAACAAAGATGAACAAAAACCAGTTGAGGATATCTCCTGGAATGTACAAAGCTTATCCCACCTAGATCCACGTACTACAGAATGTGAAAATGAGGTGAAGAGAATCATCCATCTACAAAATATTGCTAATAGACTTCCTGACGCATTTAACGATGCAAGTAAAGTGACAAAGTCTTATATTCCAGTTGTGAATGCTCCAGCTAGGATCGTTGTTCCTCATCAAAATACGAAAATGAATGATGGTGCCCCACGACAAAACCGTGGTAGACCTGTTGGTTCGAAGGACACTGTTCCTCGAAAAAGAAATGAGAGAAGTAATGGGATCACAAACCAAGATCATCCTAGTGAGCATGCTACAGATAAATCTGTAGAGCATAATACTGCAAATAATGAAGGGATCATAGATTCTGAAAACACCGAGAATGCCATAAATCATTATAATGAGATATGGGATCGGAAAAACATGATAATCGATAATTTATTTGCTTTCTCGGTTGCATAAGAAATTATGAATGATGATTACGATAATGAACCACATTCAATAATTGAATGTCGTCAAAGGTCAGATTGGCCTAAATGGGAGGAAGCAATAGAATCTGAATTAGCTTCCCTAGAAAAACGAATGGTATTTGGGCAAATTACTCGAACACCGAATAATATAAAACCAATTGGTTACAGATTGGTGTTTGTTCGAAAAAGAAATGCGAAAAATGAGATTGTGAGATATAAAACCTGACTCGTAGCCCAAGGATTCTCCCAACGGCCTGGGATTGACTATGACGAAACGTATTCACTAGTGTTGAATATAATCACTTTTCGTTTTCTTATCAGTATGGTTGTCCATGAGTGTTTGGACATGCGACTAATGGATGTAGTTACGGCATATCTATATGGTTCATTAGATTCTGATATCTATATGAACATTCCTGATGGATATAAAATGCCAAAATCTGCTACTCCTCGTGAGCTATACTCGATCAAACTATAGAAATCACTGTATGGATTAAAGCAATCCGGCCGCATGTGGTATCATAGATTGAATGAATACCTTTCTAAGGAAGGATATAAAAATGATCTTAAATGCCCAAGTGTTTTTATTAAAAGATCCAATACTGGATTTGCTATAATTGCAGTCTATGTGGATGACATAAATTTAATCGGAACTCCTAAAGAATTATCCGATGCTGCTGAATATTTGAAGAAAGAATTTGAGGTTAAAGACCTTGGAATAACAAAACTCTGTCTTGGTCATAAGCTCGAGCATAAAGATAATGGAATACTTGTCCACCAATTTGCTTATACCAAGAGATTGCTCAAACGATTTAATATGGATAAGGCTCATCCTCTGAGTACTCCTATGGTCGTACGGAATTTAGATCCTAAGAAAGATCCTTTCCGATCTAAGGAACCAAATGAGGAAATTTCGGGTCCTGAAGTGCCTTATCTCAATGCTATTGGAGCATTGATGTATTTAGCACAATGCACCAGACCCGATATTTCTTTTGCAGTAAATTTACTTGCAAGATACAGTTCTGAACCAACTCGAAGGCATTGGAATGGTATCAAACACATTTTTCGTTATCTCAATGGTACCATTGACTTGAGTTTATCCTATTCAAAAGAGGCTACTAACTCTTGATTAGTTGGTTATGCTGATGCGGGATATAAATCTGATCCACATAAGGCTCGCTCACAGACCGGTTATTTATTCTGATATAATGGTACGGCTATATCATGGAGAGCGACTAAACAAACATTAGTAGCTACATCTTCCAATCATTCTGAGATAATTGCTCGATGAAGCTGGCAGAGAAAGTGTTTGGCTAAGATCAGTTATAGCTCATATACTAAATGAATGTCGATTGAAGCTTGTGACAGACACTCCCACAATCATTTATGAAGACAATGCTGCATGCATAGCACAAGTCAAGGGTGGATATATAAAAGTGATCGGAACAAGCATATTTCACCGAAGTTTTTCTATACACATGAACTACAAAAGAACTGAGAAATAAATGTTCAACAAATTCGCTCCTGTCATTATCTCGCTGATTTATTTACAAAATCATTGCCGACATCAACATTCGAGAAGATGGTATACGGTATAGGCATGAGAAGAGCTAATCTTAACCAAGATTGATAAATAAGTTTGACGGCATATATTCTTTATTTTAGGGGGAGCGAATCAATATGTGCGTTGTACTTTTTTTCCCTTATGACTGGTTTTTATCCCATTGGGTTTTTCCAACTTAAGATTTTTAACGAGGCACACTTATCCAACTCTCATTGCTACGTCTAAGGGGGAGTGTTATGAATTGTGGACTTTAGCACAATTAATTGTCAAAGAAGAAAAATATTGCCCACAACTTTTGACAAACCAAGAGGGATTGATTCAAACTTTGAAGGTAGATAAATTGGAATTGTAGTGTACCATTATTGACAATTGATATACACATTTGTTGAAATGATAGTATAATTTTGCCTATAAATAGCTTGCTCCAAGATGTAATGTTACACTATTGAGAAAGAAAGAAATATACTACTACTACAAAAAATATTCTATGTTTAAGGAGAAAGTAAAAGACAGCAAATCAATTGTATTCATAACACTAATAGAGGGGCCTTTATATAGGCATTACAATGAGAGTCCTTCCATACATAGGATTCCTAGATAAGGTAAGACATCTAATAGGATCCTACTACCTCTAGAAGGATCTAGAACCTTCCATCTATGTATCTACAACCAGTATTAGGTAAGACACATCACGGGAATAATAATTCCCGGAACACTCCCTCTGTGTCGAGCACTAATACAACAATGGTGCAGAAGATGTTGCCTTCGTAAAAACCTATTCCAAGCCAAAACAAAACCCCATGGGAAAAAATAAAGGCTTGATGTGGAAAAGATTGCAACGCACCAACATAACATGTCATGTATACTCCCCCTGATGTATACATAACGACTCACCCTGATGAGTACCTCAAATCATAGGAGTCGGATGCCAAGTTGCCCTCACAACTATACCAAGGAAAAACCCAGTGGGAAAAATACCTCTTGGTCTAAGTTGAACAGAAGTACAACACATCATTGTATGGATGGTCTCATAGGTCGCCTCGTTAAAAACCTTACCAAGTGAAAACCCAATGGGAAAAAACAAACCTTGGTTTAAGGACAAAAAGAGCGCGACACATCCAAAGTGCAGAGTCACTAAAGACTTATCCGAAAATCAAGTTTTCTAAAGTCTTGACCTCCATGCACTAAATCAGTCATAACTTCTTCGATTCAATAGGTATCAACGAAACTGTAAAAACTTATGAAAACTAGACACCCATAGCTTTTCATTCACATACAGTACGTAACCTAGATCGACCTGAGCAGATCACAAAGCTCTATCGAAGTTGACTCAGCAAATTACCGGACATATCCCGTCCTACTTTGCAACAATAGTCATATGTCACTCAACATGATGGACGTGATTAAATGGTTAGTTTCCTTGGAAAGTAGACACAAACCTTTCCAATGGCACCAATTTCACCATTTTCCATCAAGTGAGCTGCCCTGTAGGTCATATGGGAGATAGACCAACACATTCTAGGCAGATTCGGGTATCAATTTTCAGGTGTCCTTTTTATCGAGATAGAGCGAGCTTCAAGCTTCTTGTCAATCACAGACATTGCGTGAGCGCATCCTAGGCCATCATCACAGTGGCTTTACCGGATTATTACGAATGAGTACATCGAGTCAAACATGAGTACATAATACCGTACTTTTCTCTTAAGACTGCATCATCACTTAAGTGAGCCAAGTCTTATGATGACTTCGACTAATCATTGGGAATCATATAGGCATTACTTTATCGTCTCTTAGGGAAACCGTCCCTTAGATTGCCTTAAACGGATTGATGAATACGCATCATCAAGTGTCCCAAGATCCTTTCATTCTTAACTTTGGATTTAGCGGAATCTCTTAGTCTCACAAGAGTACATCACTATAAACCATTAGTTTTACACGCAAAAGCTTCATATCTCTTCCAAATCAAGTATATACTTAGTATGCATCCCCGACAATCACTTGTCGTCGCACTCCGTGGTCAGGAGCCACTTGATTTGAGTCTGATCCACCACGAGATCCTTTTTATCACTTAACTTAGTTCCCCAGTAAGATAAGATTTAACCACAAGCTGCACGTCAGTTTTTGGGAAACTATCTAACTGAAAAGATAGTGGATGCTATAACATCCATTACGATAGCACAACTAAGTTTCGTGTCATCGTAGTCGATTCGGTCGTTCATGAGAAACCTCGCGCTATGAGGTGAGTTTAACTCCTTCTCTCACTCGCTTTAACAAAGTATACGGATAGATCTTATCTTTGGAGTGTCGGCACCACTTCAAGAAAGGGCTATCACTTTGTTTATACTGGAGTCGTATATGTTTCCATTTTAGGCCAAGGCTACAACGTTGTAGATTTTCAACGAAGTATGGTTCGATTAAACTCACATTCCACGTCCTCATGAACCGGCTTTATTCATAGAGTACTCTTTATGGATTTGCATTCATTGAGGCGTCCCCCAATAATGACTATAATCCAGAATCACATGAGACGGATGAGTTCATTTGATCATATGATCAAGTTTCATGTACCAAGCTCGCATACATTCTTAGCGAGAGTATTTATCGAACCAAGTGGCATCCCAATACTCGATGAGATCCATGGCCTAGTAACACCATCTACCACAATTTGTGATGTTACCATATCACCATTTATAGATGACGAACGTCCATGACCGGACACAATCCTTGCAGACATGTTTGCAGCATGTATTTAATCTCGTCACTTTAGGGAACTTGGTGAGACACAGTAGGGACAAACTACGACAATTCCAAGTCGTTCTACTCGAACATGATCGTTCGCATCTCCCCCTAACGACCGGAAGACTGGCTCATCAAAGTGACATACGAGATCGTCTGCCAAGGTATATTTTAAGCGGACTATGAGTGAAAGCGCATGTCATATTCAGCATTTATAACCCGTCATAATGCGTTGTGGTGACGCACTTTTGGCACATGAACATGTGGACGATAAAGGTTTTCAGTGTTAACACAATCCAGTTAACAAAATGCATACTGTTACACTCGTAACTAAGCATTTGAATGATGATAGGTATAGGTGAATATGACATGTTGACCTATGCTGCATAGCCGTATCTACTGGTCTTGAGAATTCAACAAAACCGCCACCATGCACCACCGGGATCGAACATAAAGAAACGATTGAACCGATGATAGGTCGTTGGTCTTGTTGAACCTCTAGTGCTTTCTTGAAGAGTTCACTCCCTTCACCAGCCCCAAACACCTCAAAATTTCATGAGCATGTATAAACGGGTGTTTAGGATTCCAAAACCATCAACCTTGTGGTCAAAAACCGATCAAAATGATATCGAACTGGTTGTTGGGACGGCTGGTGGTATGTGAAAACTTCATTTAAGTGGTTCACCTCCTTCCAAGTCTCCAAATGGCACCAAAATTTGTGAGAAGGTAGCCTTGGATGTTAGGAAGTATTTGTTAAAATTTCACTTTAAGACTTGGTCTAAAAAGTGGGTGAACCGACCTTTACAATGGTAGTCCGCAAGTTGGACAACCATAACTCAGGTTTCATCAACTTATCAATCATTGTCAAAGGAACAACATAACATATAAATGTTATTACTTGAGTACGACCATTTGTGAACACCATCATAGCATCATAAGCCACCCAGGCTAATACTTATGATCATGTATGTATAAGGACTCGGTGAAAACGGAGGACTCAGCACCATGCTTATGCGAGTCGCTACATTATTATCTTTAGCATAGGAGGGTGTCGTCTCCTAATCGTGCCAACGAATAGGCTTAAATCAATGAACATGGCTAAGAAGGATCATTGGGGGGGTCTTTGGCGTCACACATGCTTATGAAAGCAAGACGCGGATGACATAAATATCATCATTGGTCATGAGCCCTGCTCACGACTCCACCAACGTACTTTGGTGTCTTTGATCCAACTAGTTTCTTTGTTCAAAGAAAATGATGTCCATGACAATAACGTGGTATATGGATCATCAAATTGTCCAAATTCCGGACTATTAAAGCCTAAATGTGTCAATGTCCCAATACATCTTCTGGTTACACAAACCGATGCAAGCCGGACCATATTGACTCATGAATATTTTTCCTTTCACATATCCAATACAAGTGATGCATAAGATTTTATTCTCACAAATCATAATGAGATGCTATGAGTGATACACTTTGGCATATGTATCATCGAGTCATAACATGGTTCAATTGTTACGGAACATATGTGACTAGAAAACGCCATTCGGCATTCAACAACTTGAGTATTATACCACTCATTGATTGTGATGACCTAGTCATCATAGTCACAATGGATTTATAAACCGAAATCCAAAAATATCGTGTTCCTTGAAAATAGCTTAATACGCACTCAATTTCGCTTGCAAAATTTTTTACAAACATGAGCATAGCGAATACTCTAACAACATAGAGATTTTATACTTGATATGATCAAAATGATCTATCATATTGAGTGCATAACATGGCAAGGTTATATGCCTAAGGGGCAAAATTACGACACAA
Source organism: Orobanche coerulescens (assembly GCA_033398695.1). Lineage (NCBI taxonomy): Eukaryota > Viridiplantae > Streptophyta > Magnoliopsida > Lamiales > Orobanchaceae > Orobanche > Orobanche coerulescens. The sequence continues at coordinate 87,376,456 of CM065804.1, read as the reverse complement.
GCATGGTGTAACACTACCATGCACACGCTCGACCTTCTTATAAGGGTGCGTATTTTGGGCTTCCCCAAGGAAACTGTTTTTCAACATTTGAAAGATGATAGTTTAGCGTACAACGCATCCCAAAAACTACATCATCTTATGTCAAATTCGGCCAAAAAGATGTTGAAAAACATGTGTCATAAGACCACTTGCAAATTCAAGATGAGAACCAAGTTGGTTGGGACAAAAGTTAGCACAACCGCTGGAAATAAAATTCCGCGCAGCTTGACCTTTATTCACTAAAACAGCGATAACTCCCTTGTTAGGAAGGATATGGACGAACGGTCAGATGTTCTGGAAACTAGACTTCCGTATCTTTCTATCCATATATTGTGCACCACACGGATCATTAAACTCAGATCACAGTGCATGTTTTAATGGGCTGTTTAGTATTTCCCAAGTTTAGTGAGAAAACAAGGTTGAGACCATATCCAATGGCATAAGTGTTGATGCAAAAACATGGCAATGACAGCCATATGCGCGTTTAAATGCAGCAGGGTGTTCGATTTCTTATCTCGACTAATGATCCTTTCGGTAACTCCAAGTTGGTAGACTTGCAGAGAAAGTAGGAATGTCTGCAGATAAAAATTGTTTAAAAACCACTGATTCCGTTTGAACTTTCAAAGCATAAACAAATACCAAGTAGGATGCGCCTAGTCATGATCAAAAGTGTAGATAAAATCCACCAAAGTGCATCAATCAACCAAGTATTTTAATTCTCAATTTGCAAGCATACGTCATAATAGCCATGTTATATGGATGCAACGCGGTGCATCATAATTAAGCATTTTGAACCATGAGACATAATGAATATACCATAACCAACTCGTCTTGATCATCCAATAAGATCGACTAAACATAGTCAAATGTATAAGGCACATGCCTTTACAGATACTCGGAAAAGTATTCGGACCTATAGTCATACGAACTATAATCGAGGTCAACGAATTCATGTATTTACCGCAATATGCCATTGCCTTGCATGTTAAAATTCATGAGAATTACTCGTACATTCTTCCATATATCATATTGCAAGGAGACGATACATGTCTACACCCACATGCAATATTTTATTTTAATAAGATGAAAGATGGAGTTTTCCAAGTATGGGATTGGGTCAAGACCAACGTGGTGGTCGCTCAATTCAACGTGACAATTCCGTCACAAATCTATTTTAACCACGACATATCCGTCGCAATCAATGTTTGTCCCATTTGTACGTCACAAATTCGTGACTAATCATGAACGAGTCATAACTTTACCGTTACCGACAATGTTCGTTTTATTTAATTGTTGGTTTAAAATCGACAAAACGGCGACGTCAAATCGCACCCAAAACGTGGTGTATGCAACAACCACAAATATCGACTTTCAACAATTATCCGTGACTCCCCCAGGACCGTCACACAGTTTACTTCGACATCCGAGAGTGATACCACCTCTCATAGTCTCATCCACCGCAAAGTAGCGTGGGAGATAAAGAACCCAAATACCCAATTCCCCAAAAAAAAATTTCCCAAAAGAGAGGAATTGAAAAAAAACGGGAACTTTAATAAAATCTTACGGGTACTTGGTTCCATATATGCTTTGATCCTTGAACGGGAGATTCTCTCCATATGAGCAACATATTTCCGTGGGTACTCCGTTCTATATTTACTTTGATTCTTGAACGGGATAAATATGGCTTTTTCTCCATAGCGTGCACATCATCATGAGCGACGTATTTTCCTATATACACGTAAAACATAAACATGTAAGATTCATAAGTGTACAAATTAATGAACAAATGAATCATTAATTAGGAAAATAAAGAGTTGAGAAATGCCCGGATAGGGCTACTGGGCTCGATAATTCGGCCGAAAAAGGACTCGGGCGCGGCGGTGCAGCAGTTCGGTATTGGATGAGGTCGGATCTCAAAATTTCTTTGTAAAAATCTGCTTCTGTTCGGAAGTAGATTCAGTAAACAATATTACTCAGAATCCGATCTCCACCGTTGAATATACAGATATTTGTATTGGGAAGTTGCTGTAAAAATTTCACACCGATCCGACGGTTAACGAATCGGGAAACGTGATTTTAAATGCAGTATTGTGCGAAAATTTACGCGCGGAAATTCCAGTTTCTCGTTTTTTTTTTTTGAAATTTCTGAATTTGAGGCTTTTTTTTCTTGCTCGGTTGGGGCTACGTGCGATAACGTGTTTAAGGAGAAAGTAAAAGGCAATGAATCAATTGTATTCATAACATTTGATAGAGGGCCTTTATATGGCATTCTGATGAGTCCTTCCATACATAGGATTCCTAGATAAGGTAAGACATCTAATAGGATCCTACTACCTCTACAAGGATCTAGAACCTTCCATCTATGTATCTACAACCAGTATTAGGTAAGACACATCACGGGAATAATAATTCCCGGAACATTCTACATATTATCAATCTCCATATTTTATTTACTGTCATTTATTTTGTGTATCTTATAATAAGATAAATTATAAATTGTTTCACAACAAAGGAAAATATATTGCTAATCTCAACTTATTCTTTGGAGGGGAGTTGTGCGCAGAGTCAACCTCTCTTCTGTTAGAGCAGCGTTCATCGAGAGTGTAGTTGCCAAAGTCCCCTTAGGTAAGTCTCATGTGAATTAAGTCATGGGCTCATGTATGGTTTTGAGTTTTTTCGAATCTTATGCTTTTTTGTATATATCACTTATTACTTAATGTGCGCATGTTAATGGCCTTGCTGGAAGCAAAGTCCTCGTAAGTAAAAGTAGGAATGATCTGCGTACATCTTACCTTCTATAGACCGTGCTCTATGTAGTTTATACTGGGTATATTTGGTTGTGTTTGGTTTTAACTTTTTTTTGGTTTCGCCCAAATGACGGAAAGAGCGCCGCTAAACTCAGTCTTACGCTTCATCCACTAAGTGGCCGGTTTTCGCGCGGGAGGTTCCTAATCTCCCAACTATATTCTTCGATGCATACATCAATGCTCCCGTTTTTTAATTTGTTTTCTTTTATTCCTTCTTCTTCTTCCGTCTCTCAGTTGCGCACCAATATAGTACCACTTTCAGGGAAAGGCAAAACAGAGCTCGAAATCTCTCATTAATGGCCAGACAAGACCCCAACTCAAATCGGACCCCATCGTACCCCCAAGTGATGGACACGAATCACGAGACTGCCCCTTCCTCTTCGTCCCTGTACCCCATTATCGATAAGAAAGATTTATTGTATAACTGCTTCCCTGATCCCAATGACCAGACTGCTCAGTCTAATCCTCATCCCTCCGCCCCTCCCGAGTCTATTGAGGAGTCCCTTATCACAATCCCCGGCGCCATCCTCCACCTCATCGACAAACACTACTCCGTCGAGCTCGCCACGGGGGATCTGAAAATCCACCGCCTCTGCCAGGGTGATAATACAGTCGCAGTGTTTGTCGCTGTCTCAGATAGTATACAGTGGCCGTTAACCAAAGACCTCGCCGCCGTCAAGCTGGACTGTATTCATTACTTCTTTTCATTTAGGCTTCCATGTGAAACCGAAAATCGGGACTCGAGTGATGAGAAGAATGGAGTGAAGAAGAACAAGGGTAAGGGAGAGAATGAAAAGGCAAAAGAAGAAGATGAAGTGTTGAGCTATGGATTGACGTTTGTATCCAATGGGCTGGAACTGTTGCTTAAGGATTTGGATCCGCTTCTGGAAACTTACAGTAATTTTTCAGTGCACAAGGTGGAGGAGGAGATAGTGGTTGCGGTGGTAGGAGAAGCAGCGAGAGAGATCACTGCAGGGGAATTGGAATCGGACAAGAAGAAGAAGGATGAGGTGGAGCGGAAGTGTGCAGCTTACTGGACAACACTGGCACCAAATGTGGAGGAGTATAGTGGGACCGCAGCAAGGCTGATTGCGACAGGTTCAGGGCAGCTGGTTAAGGGAATACTGTGGTGTGGAGATGTGACTGTGGATCGAATGAAATGGGGAAATGAGGTTTTGAAGAAGAGGATGCCTCGTGGTGTTGGCTCTGAAATAGATCCTAGTACTTTGAAGAGGATCAAAAGGTCTACTCTTTTTCTTTTCCTCGACTGTTGATTGCTGGTAATTTCGTTCCTCCTTGATTTGGATTCTTTTCAAGATTAGTCGTGTGTCCTCAATTCTGGTTCACATTTTACCTCTACCAGTATATTGATAATCAAAATCCCAAGTGAAGTTACATAGCCAAAAAAATTACATCTAAAGGATACCATGAAGTGTATAACATGAAATAATGGAAATTAGCAACCTTGAAACTGTTGGTCTAGGGCAAACCATTAATATCCAAGGGGCATCTTGTAGCGTAAAAGATTTTTGCATTCATAAAAGGAAAAAAAAAAAAAAAAACTAGAGTAGTCAGTCAATCCGCAACTCTGTTCCCTTCTCTATTTATATGTGCAATCATAGAGAAGCACCCTATAAGTAAAGGATGAGTTGAGTAATAGCATTTTGCAACTGCCAGTTACCAGTAGTATTTGGACATAGCAGATGTACAAGAGCATTTAAATCTGTAATTATCCAAATACTTCTGATATCCCGTGTGCATATTTTAAACCCCTTATAAGCGCAGCAAGTTCACCTGCCATATTAGTATTTTTTCCATAGATAAACATAATAATGTCTAGGGCTGATTTGAATCATGTAGGTTAGTTAAGTGAATGGAGTTTTCTGCGATTATATATTTAATTCGCGGTGGTTGGCCGGTTGTTCCTGCAGGGTTAAGAGGGTGACTAAGATGACTGAGAAAGTAGCAAGTGGTGTACTTTCAGGAGTCGTGAAGGTCTCAGGATTGTTTACTGGTTCTGTTGCAAACTCTAAAGTAGGGAAGAAATTCTTTGGCCTTTTGCCAGGGGAAATGGTCCTTGCTTCTCTTGACGGATTTAGTATGTCAAACATCCTTGTCTCTAAACTTTCTTCGTTGGTGTGTGCAGTGACTGTGTTGGGATGGGATGATGAGTTGTTTAATTTACCTATTACCTAACTACGCCTGTGCATAATCTTTTTTTTCCCATTTAACTTAGGAAACACCAAATGGAAATTATATCATTAACCTGAACTGATACTTTAACCATATGTGTTGTTGCCCAAAATATTTATCCGAAGATTAATACTGCTGGAAGACGGACAACAAACAACAATTGCGGGAGCACTTCTGAGAGTAGATAAATAATACAAGATTTGCCGGGTTTGTTAGGCCCGGGCTTGAATGCTCTCGCGAGATGTTATTAATACAAATATTCGTGGATACAAGTATTAATGTGAGAAATCTAAATACAATGAGTGTAAAAAGACTCTGTTAATCCGGCTCTTGAGCGAAGCTCGGTGTTCTTCGTCCTGCCGTGTAATGCTCGAGGAGAAAGTAGGAGAAGTAAGACCGAATGATAGCTGTTGCCAAGAGTTGGATGTTAGCCAAGTGCTTGATGTTTGCTTCTGTATAGTGTGAAATCCGAAGGGAGTTGAAGGAAGCTGAAGCCTTTTTTGTGGTAAAGGTTCGATCCCTTTGACAAGTGCTGGGAGCCATGCTTATATAGGGACAGCCGGGTCCTATCCTTTAGCTGCCGATCGCCTGCCGGCCATTTTAATATTCTGCCGATCGCCTGCCGGCCAATACTTTAATGGGGCGATCTCCTGGGCTGTCGGGCTAAAGTCGAGGAGATCTTGTTTGTCCGAATAAAGTCCAATGCGTGTTGGCGCGGTGGCGGTCGATAAGGAGCCATCACGTGTCGAGTCGGTCAACATGCGGCCCTACTGACAAGCTTTCGGCGGCTTGTCGGTGGTGGAGAGAATCTGTCGGCGTGGTCAATGGCCCGGATTCGCGCATCTTGTCCGGTCCTTGCACGTGGAGTCCGTCTTGAGACTTGGTCTTCGCCGACTGGATGGTCATCGGTGGTGATCGACATGAGCGGTCGTCTCTAGCTGATCACCCGAGGACGCCATCGGCCAGTGGATGGAGGTCGCCAATGGTCGATCACCAAGGGTAGGTCGCCGAGTACCGAGAGGAGATCGTCCATTCGTAGGTCGCCAGGGGTCGATCGCCGAGTACCGAGAGGCGATCGTCTTGAGGTCGATCGCTCGGCATCGGGACTGGTCCTGGGGCCTTCGGTCGGTCGATGTAGCTCGTCTGCTGGGTTTAGGCTAGGTCACCAGGTCGCTGATTGGCAGAACTGACTTGGCCGCTCGGCAGTGACTCGGTCGCCCGTCGTCCTAGTCGATCGCCGGTCGGAAGGTGTTAATTCTTGACACAACAATTGCCCCCCAGCTTGCTCCTATGTTGAAGACATGGGGCGAGGTGGTTCTTGCTGGTGATCGTGTATGGATGAGGACGGGTGATCTGAGCTGACTTAGGACTCGGACTTTGGGCTATCATGGTCGATTGGCTTAGCTATCTTTCGGTCTTGTACCTGCAAAAAACAACATTGGCCGATCCCCCATGGAAACTTGGTGGTTTCGCTTGTTTGAGGAATCGTGCACAGTCGCGGAGATCGATGGACCGATTCCATGACCGTGTCTTGGTGCACGAAGACAATGAGTGTCTCGTGACTCACTTTATTATGAGGGTCCTCTGTTAGGCTGCGCCTCGCCTTGTATTTAAACGAAGGGCGTGCGGTCTCGGTCTAGAGGAGTCCTTGCGCGAGCGGCGTCGGATGAATCAACTCCACGCCGCGGCTTGTTAGCTCTGCTTCCACTGGGCCGGCCATGTAGATGGCCGACCTCGACGGTGTGCGTTGAGACGGGGGTTGTGGCATGTGTCCACCGATTAATGTTGGAGAGCCCTCGGACTACGCCGGCCTCGTATTTAAACGAAGGCGAGCGATCTCGGCCGAAAGGACCTTGCATGGCCGGCGGCGGTTCCATCGTTGCCGGGGCCATGGCTTTATGATGTGCGGTGGAGGCGATCTTATGCCTTAGTCCGTCATGTTATATCTTTGGATGTAGATGGCGATCGTGTCCACGGGTTCTTGATGATGTAGCGATCCGGCAGGAAGATCGCGATCGCTGCTCGGCGCCCGATCGCTTTATTCGTAGGTCGATATTGGCGATCGGCGGAGCTAGTCCTCATTTAGAATGGATGTAGGCGGGGATCGAGTCCTCCGGATTCTGTGGGTAGTAGCGATCGGTGGTAGATCGGAGGTCGTCGTGCGGCGCCGATCGATCTACTCTAGTGAGAAGAAGCCTTTGCACAGACAGAAATCTGCGGCTCTAGCCGGAAGGCTGCGTAGGTCGTCGGTAGGGTCTTCGTGAGATGCTGAACATAGGCGAGAAGCCACGAAAACCTCCTGGGAACCGCGTAGAGGCGGTCTCATCGCTACGGGCTCGCCGTTGAGGATGATCATGTCAACCGTCGATGTAGTCCGAGTCGGACTCCTCTTCGCCTGTCTGATTGCATCATGCGATGGCGACCTTCCGGCCGGCGACCACGGTGGCGAAGTATTAGTGAAGACGTGCGCCAGCTCGTTAAAGGAGCCAATGGACCGAGGCGGCAATGAAGTGTACCACCGGTGGGCGAGGTCGTCTAGCGTCAGAGGGAACATTCGGCACCGGGTCGCGTCCGATGCCCCACACCCGGTCATGTAGATGTTGAACTTGTGCAGGTGTGTTTGGGGGTCCGATCGCCCCTGGTACACGGGTGTCTGAGGAGGAGCGATCTTGTGCTGCACGGGGGCGAGCTCGATGTCGATCGCGAGCGGCTCGCTCGGCGCGGCGATCGTCTTCAGGGCGCCTGCCCCGGATTGCAGGAGCGTCTTCATGTCGTTGAGTTGACGTTGCATTGCGGCAATCGCCGCGGCTCGGCTGCTTGCGGATCGGCTTTGGGAGCGGGGGCCGAGGCGATCGTGTACCGACCTCCGGACTCCGCTGCTGCCGATCTCGGGAATTTGGCGAGCTGGAGCCAGGCGGCTGGATCGCCTTGTGGGAGCCGGGTAGGCCGAGCTCCTGGTGACGGACACAAATTCCGTCGTCTCGTAGCTGGGGCCGGACTGCCCCGGTCGCCAGGTCGGAGTCACCGCCAGCGATCGAGACGAGGCGTGCCCAGTGCCGAGCGCCTCTTCTTGCGGGCGAGAGCCTCCTGGCGCTCGCTCGGACAGAGTGCCTTGAGCTTCGCTGATCTTCGGCGGGAGGCAGGGGTGATAGCCGGAGGCGCGTCGAGAGCACGCCGTCGCGCCTGAAGGACGGCTATGGCCGCTTCGATCTGGGCAGTGGTGCGGACCGGATCGAGCGAGCGGCGCGGGCCGCCTTCCCGGGACGGGGTCGTGCGCCGCGGCCCGCGGCGGCTACCTTCCACCAGCGGCGGCGGCTCGACCGGGACGGAACAGGGGGTCTGGCCGGCTGGTCAGCGGCTTTCTTCGACGCGGAGGCGGAAGACATGTTTTCTGAAGGATTTCTTTGAAGTGCAGTAAGTGTCACTTCAAGTATCTGCCCCGAGAACAGTGAGTGTTCTTTGGGACGGTAGGTATAAAAAAATCGAGGGTTGGAGACCCTTCTTCTAGCGCCAATTGTTGTTGCCCAAAATATTTATCCGAAGATTAATACTGCTGGAAGACGGACAACAAACAACAATTGCGGGAGCACTTCCGAGAGTAGATAAATAATACAAGATTTCTTAGGGTTTGTTAGGCCCGGGCTTGAATGCTCTCGCGAGATGTTATTAATACAAATATTCGTGGATACAAGTATTAATGTGAGAAATCTAAATACAATGAGTGTAAAAAGACTCTGTTAATCCGGCTCTTGAGCGAAGCTCGGTGTTCATCGTCCTGCCGTGTCTGCTCGAGGAGAAAGTAGGAGAAGTAAGACCGAATGATAGCTGTTGCCAAGAGTTGGATGTTAGCCAAGTGCTTGATGTTTGCTTCGTATAGTGTGAAATCAGAAGGGAGTTGAAGGAAGTCAAGCCTTTTTGTGGTAAAGGTTCGATCCCTTTGACAAGTCCGGGAGCCATGCTTATATAGGGACAGTAGGGTCCTGTCCTTTAGCTGCCGATCGCTGGCCATTTTAATATTACGCGATCGCTGGCCAATACTTTAATGGGGCGATCTCTGCCATCGGGCTAAAGTCGAGGAGATCTTGTTGTCCGAATAAAGTCAATGCAATGGTGGCGCCACTGGCGGTCGATAAGGAGCCATCACGTGTCCGAGTCGGTCAACATGCGGCCCTACCGACAAGCTTTGGCGGCTTGTCTACCGGGTGGAGAGAATCTGTCAGACTGTGGTCAATGGCCCGGGATTCGCGGATCTTGTCCCGGTCCTTGCACGTGGAGTCCGTCTTGAGACTTGGTCTTCGCCGACTGGATGGTCATCGGTGGTGATCGACATGAGCGGTCGTCTCTAGCTGATCACCCGAGGACGCCATCGGCCAGTGGATGGAGGTCGCCAATGGTCGATCACCAAGGGTAGGTCGCCGAGTACCGAGAGGAGATCGTCCATTCGTAGGTCGCCAGGGGTCGATCGCCGAGTACCGAGAGGCGATCGTCTTGAGGTCGATCGCTCGGCATCGGGACTGGTCCTGGGGCCTTCGGTCGGTCGATGTAGCTCGTCTGCTGGGTTTAGGCTAGGTCACCAGGTCGCTGATTGGCAGAACTGACTTGGCCGCTCGGCAGTGACTCGGTCGCCCGTCATCCTAGTCGATCGCCGGTCGGAAGGTGTTAATTCTTGACACAACACCACCAGGCTGGCCAAACATCATACTCATCGACTCACAGAACAACCAAATAACACCTCTTCATAAAGACGCCCAATAAAATAATCCACCCAGTTCAACCGGTCAACGTAACACCATAATTCGACACAAACATGATAAACAACAATACAATCCAGACGAGTAAAAATTCTTAAGTACTCGAGTACTTCTATTAGTTCAAACAAAACCACCAAAAGATAAAAAGATAGAAGACACTAAGACATCATTCATGCACAATCATCACGCACGGCCATCATCCGCATACTGGTCCAGCGCCCGTTCGTCTCGATGAACCTGACCTGAAATTCATAAAATGAATTTCCCCAAAACGGGTCCCCAGAGGGGTTAGCAATTACGCTAGTACAAGTAACCAAATGAACAACTTACATCTTATACATATAGTCAATGCACGATATCACGAAAACATAGTTCCAAAAACATTCATTTCCGGAAATGCCATAAACGAATCACATTTGTAAAATGCACCACAATTAACCGTCGATCCACGTCTCTGTGGACCCCTACCGAGACCCCGTCGGATCTAACCCGTAGTGGTTAAAAGCAAGCTCGTCGATCCACATCTCTGTGGACCCCTACCGAGACCCCGTCGGATCTAACCCGTAGTGAGCATACACACACACACACCATTTCTCATACAATACTACTATGTCAAGATTGTAAGTTCATAAGGATACTTGCCTCGATTAATAGACGGTGACACGAACGGAACGGAAGAATCAAGCACGACCGCGAGGAACCGATGAATGAACCTAACAATTCGAATAACACAATCACAACCACTCCCAAACGATTACGGAAATGGAATACACCCGAAAACCCGCCTACGATTCATGTATATTCGTACAAAAATAACAACGAGGGCAGACCACAACCAAACCCTCTCGATTTTGCAAAACCATGAAAATATACCATGAATCCGTAGGAAAACTAATTATGCCAACAAGATTAATCATATTCATCATGAACCCACCAACAAAACGGAACGGATCGGAAGAAAATCCCAAAACCCCAAAATTATCCAAAAGTAGGGTTCTAAGAGATTTACCGTGAATTAGGATGAAAGATTCGTGTTGATGTTGTTATAATACTCCAAGAACTCAAGAAAGATGTTGGATGAGATGATTGGAGGAAGAAATCGCCAAGGAAATCGCCCCGGAATCGCCTTCGCCGCGGAGAGAGGAAGAAATGAGAAATTATGATTATCTCGGTCAACTCCCTGGTTTATATAGCCAGGGAGTGTTAGCGCGCGCTAATCCTCAAGGTTAGCGTGCGCTAACGGGATAAAAAAATACAGGCCAAACAGTTAGCGTCCAGTCCAGTAGCCATACTTCTGGCCGTTAGTGTGCGCTACTCCAAATGTAGCGTGCGCTAATAGCCCATCGGTAGCGCGCGCTATCGACCAATAGCGTGCGCTACCTGTGCATCAGTCGAGTCCAGTGACAAACTGTCCAGGACTCACCTGATCCGTTAGCGTGCGCTACCATACAAGCGTAGCGTGCGCTAATCGCACTTTGGCCGGTTCGATAGTAAATCGCCCAAGATCTTGACAGCCAGGCTAGCGCGCTACCGAATAACTTAACGCGCGCTAGTCTCCCGGCATTAGCGTGCGCTAGACAAGGTAGCGTGCGCTAATCCGATAATCCAGAGGGCTGGGAACAGAACTGCCACTCCCAGGGCTAACCCGCTAGCGCGCGCTATGAAGTAAACGTAGCGTGCGCTACAAAGGGACTTCTAGAGTGCGCTATGCAGAAAAAATTAGCGTGCGCTAGGTACGGAATATAAACGGTCCACAACACCGGAATACGAACGAAACATCAAACGGAACACCTCAACGCATCATAGCATAGAATGGATCCACGGCAACCCCGAAACGGCGGTTCCGCACAACAATTACGACAATCAGATCAATAGATGACGGAAAAGTTACACTGAAAGATACACGAGGGTCGCTACAATCGAGAAATACACCGAAAATAAAAATATAAGGGAAAGAAAAATGCGGATATTACAAACAATCACTGCTACATGATCATTGTTCGTACACATCATGTACCGAACTCCGGAGGCCTCGACGGACCTTACCCGGACCACACACACTGTTCGTACACATCATGTACCGAACTCCGGAGGCCTCAACGGACCCTACCCGGCCACAACATCGTTCGTACACATCATGTACCGAACTCCAGAGGCCTCGTCAGACAATACCTGGATCACACACCTTGTCCGTACACGTCATGTACCGGACTCCAGAGGCCTCGTCAGACCCTACCTGGATCACACACTTTGTTCGTACACATCATGTACCGAACTCCAGAGGCCTCGTCAGACCCTACCTGGATCACACATTTTGTTCGTACACATCATGTACCGAACTCCAGAGGCCTCGTCAGACCCTACCTGGAACACACACACATCGACACGACACACTTCATAATCATTAAATATCAAGCCATTCCACATTACGCCGAAATGTACAATCAAGTATGTAAACCAAAACAACACAAACATCATGATCATCACAACGACTCTTAACCAACATAACACACATTCGGTACACAATACATTGAACAAACACGTGTACAACCATCTCATATGTACATCGCAATCCTGCACAAATGGCACAACGCCTAACACGTATACCAATATATCACTATTATCACAAAGCCTTCAAATTTCGGAAAACACAACCAACTCAAACGGAACATATTTACGGAGGCAAGCAAAATCGTCATACATATCATACGTAATTACTATTCACAAGATACAAGTCGTATAATAAGATACTTGCCTTAATAACCGCTACCAAACGCTCCGAAGAACACGGTTCGACCGGGAAGCTCGGACCTCGAAGAAGACAACGAACGGAAGGGTTTCGACTCGAGTTCTTCACAAGAATTCAACCCTAACAACATATAATCAATAAATCATCGATCATACGAGGAAGAATAATCGTAGAACGCCTGAAAACCCCTCTATGACATTTTACCGGACACCTTCAAGGCGTCGATCAAGAACTCGACCAAAACAACGAATCGATACGATCCAACCATGGAATAACAAGGGAAATGATACAATACATCTAAATAATCATCAATCCATCACAATCCTAAGTTAAATCGGATTAAACGGATGAAGTCGAACAAAATACCCAAAATCCCCAAAATTAGATTTCTAGAAAATCTGACCTGATTCGCTCGATCAAAGGATGTTATAGGATGGATGATTGATGATATGAACTCCAAAACTTCATGGATTGATTGCCCAACAACATCTCTCCATGATTAACCAAGCTCCATCCGCGGAAGGGAAGAAAACGAGTGAGAAATCGCTGAAGAAAAACGTCTGCAGGCCTTAAATAGGTGATCGCCGTAGGGTTACGTCGAATCGGCCATGGCCGACTCCTTTGCTGGAAATGCCGGAAGCGTTACGTGCGTTACGGCCAGGGCCTTACGTCGTGCAGAATTACGTGCGTATCGCCGATCACTACCGTCGTTACTCGGCGAGTGGCTGGCCTGAAGATGCCCGGCCATGGCTCGGCCGGGACCAACTCCGACGGCCCGAACGACCCCGAAACCCGAACCTGAGTACGAATCGAAGATACGGTTATGAAGTACTCGCAAAGACGAATTCGAGTATTAAAAGAACACACGATTCCGACCACCCGAAGGCTCGAAATTCGACAACGGAAAGTAATTACCCCAAACTTTGGGAAATTACGAAAATGGCCCAAAACGTCCGAAATACACGATACATGATCGTAACACCAAACCGAAGTTCACAACACGTATAACAAAGTTAAACGAACTTACGGGAAACTCGAAACAGCAGTTTCGGACGAGATTCGCAAGAATCGAACTCAAGTGCGGAAAAGTCGCCAAAAAGCACGGAACTCAACAAAACGACACCGAAACTAGCTCGGATGACAAAAAGTGCAGAATTAATCATTCTCGAAATGACGAAACGGTCATGAGAGAGTCGTCAGAACGGACTTTCGCCGAAAAAAGAAATTACCAGAAATCGAAATTACGGGTATTACATTCTACCCTCCTTAAAAGAAGTTTCGTCCCGAAACTTAAAACAAGTAGGGAGAAGCAATATCCACTGTCAGGAGGACTCGACGAGATACACAAAAACCGAAAACTCGCGCCCAACGGCGAAACACTGCAAGAAATGCCAAAAGACATATGGCATGAAAACACGCTCCACGTCGACCAACACAATGCCACCGACTATGATTCAATACAATAACAAGCAATTAACGTCACATCACATGCACTCATTTAATCAAAGAAACGCACGCGACAACAAGCCGCACCCGACTAAAACGGCTATGCGAAAGAAACAAACAGAATATCACGATAGAAATCACTCCGATACTCATCAACAAGAAAATGTCCGACGTCAAAACACAAACAATTTCAAGATAACAGAAAATGAGAATACCGGATATTACATTCTATCATACAAAAAATAAGTTTCGTCCCGAAACTTAAACTAAGGTTATCACAGTGATACGAAACAAAATATAACGGCACATAATAAAATACCATGCTCATGACCTCGTGGTCCACTAACACGCCTCCGTAGGTTCAACAACTAAACGGGAACTTACACAAAACAAAATATCATTCAACAAGTTCCAAATGTAAAAGCGTCACAAAAAACATCTCTACACGCGAAACAATCCGTGTAGCGAGTACCAAAAACACCATCACTAGACATCACTGGGCCCTCCGGAAGTAGGAATAGAATTCCGGTCCCTTATCATCTCGGCAACAATCTCGCAGTACTGAACTCGATGCCCCTCGTGTCCACAATTATAACAAGTCACTGGCGGTTTCTTACAATGCGCGCGTTCATGGCCTATAACGTTACAGTTGAAACACCTAAGAGCATTACCAGAACTCAAAGACACCGACTTGGGTCTTTTGGGTTCTCTAACTGACCGAAAAGGTCCCATACTCGGCTGATACGAGGGTTGAGGTGTGGGAATCCCAATTCCCTTACTTCCCGATGCGTCATCGGAAATCTTCTGCTTTTTCGCTACCAATACGGACTCGGTAGACATTATAGCCATCTCAAACGCCAAGGCTCGATCCTGATAGTCCTTCAAGGTTGTACACATAAAAGGAGCCATACACTGCCGAATCTGAGGTTTCATACGCATATCGAAATAACGAACCTTATCTGCCTCACCTTACACCTGATCCCGAATATAACACAACTGTCGATTATAATCGACTATCGCCTGGGATATCGACACGTCTCGGGGCGTAGCCGAGAAAAACTCGACAATCCTACGCTCTTTAACAGGCGGCGGACAATACTCGGCCTCCATGGCAGTTTTGAACTCAGTCCAAGTAGCGGTACGATCACTAGGCGCTACGGCCTCCCACCAGTCTGCAGCTTCCCTGTCGAGTAGGTATTGAGCAATAGGCACTCTTCTCTCATCGGGGCAAGCTACAGCATCAAATGTTACATCCCATTTGGAAGAGCCAATTTTCCCGACTAACGAGTCAGAAGAACCTACAAAGCGGGCGGGTGCATTCTCATCACATCTCGTAACCACTTACCAGCTCCGTTATCTTCATCCGAATCCGTCTCGGTGTACGGCCCGATTCATATCGCCAACAGTCGATCACCGACGAAGGATGGTGGCGGCGCCAATATCAACATTACCTCTGGATGATTGCTGCTGATCACGACCACGACTACGACCACGTACTCGGCCACGGCCTCTCGGCATACTGGACGGACGACCAATAAGAATAACACATCCAAACAAATATCACAACGTCAAGATAAGACAATAAATAGCAGCACGTTAAAACATCAACTCCAAGTCATCACACAAGTGCACGAACTAACACTGTAATTTTAGAACTTCATTAAAAAAAATAATCCACACAGTCATATCAACAGAGATGTTTGGATTTTACCAAATCAAACACGGTCAAAACCACACACGTATCGCAGAGATCAAACACTAACAACAAAAATAAAATGTTTCCGGGGTATTATTCACAACAACAACAACAACATCTAAGCCTTAGTCCCAAAATGATTTGGGGTCGGCTAACATGAATCAAACTTTGAAACCGTCAATAATCGTTACATAAATAACATAAAAGGAAAAAAGAGGGAAAAAGTAGAGAAAAAAGCAAATAAAAAAAGAGAATGAATGAAAAAAAAAAAAAAGAAAAAATAGAAAAAAAAGAAAAAAAGATAACATGAAATAAAAGAAAATAGGAATTTAAAAAAAAAAAAAAAAAAAAAAATCAGACTCCATCCACCATCCGTATTCTTTCCCGCCACATTTGCCTCTCCAACGCCATACTTTCTCCAATTCCAAAAAACCGCATATCATTTTCAATCATCTTTATCCAAGTTTTCTTGGGTCTTCCTCTACCTTTCACAACATTACTTGCTCCCCAACTTTCTAGCCTCCTCACTGGGGCATCAATAGGTCTTCTTCTCACATGACCAAACCATCGTAATCGATTCTCCATCATCTTGTCTTCTATAGACGCAACTCTTACCTTCTCTCCGATCACCTCATTTCGAGCCGATCCTTTTTGTATGACCACACATCCATCGTAGCATACGCATCTCCGCCACATTCATCTTTTGAACGTGACACTGCTTTCTGACCAACACTCGGTGCCATATAACAAGCAGCCTAATTGCCGTGCGGTAAAATTTACCCTTTAAACTATGAGGCATGCCGGATCACATAAAACCCCGTGGCACTCTTCCACTTCAACCACCCCGCCTTTATTCTCGTGAGCCACATCGCCATCTAGCTCTCCATCCTTTTGGATAATAGATCGAATAGAAAGAAAGTGGATCCATGAACAACTTTCCCATCAAATGTGATCATCCCCGCCTCTCTATCACTGTTTTCGCTAAACCTACACTCCATATATTCGGTCTTACTTCGCTCGGCCTAAAGCCTCGAGCTTCCAAAGTATCCCTCCAAAGTTCCAATTTCGTTGCACTCCAACCTTCGTTTCATCAATCAACACAAAATCATCTGCGAACAACATACACCACGGAACGTCATTTTGAATTTCTCTTGACAATTCGTCCAAGACTATGGAAAAGAGAAAAGGACTAAGAGCAGATCCTTGATCCACCCCAAACGTAATAGGGAATTCTTCCCGTCCTCCCAACATTAGTACGTACACTTGTAGTAGCTCCCTCATACATGTCCTTTATAATGTCAATATATTTCCGCGATACACCCTTCTTTGCTAAGGCCCACCAAAGTACTTCTCTTGGTACTTTATCATATGCCTTCTCTAAATCAATAAAAACCATATGCAGATCTTTCTTTTATCTCGATAATGTTCCATCAACTCAGGATAAGATAAATTGCTTCCATGGTCGATCTTCCAGGCATAAATCCAAACCGATTTTCTGTTATCTTCACACATTTCCAGATCCATTGTTCAATCACTCGTTCCCACAACTTCATGCAATCACTCAATAGTTTAATTCCGCGATAATTAGAACAATCTAGAACATCACCTTTGTTCTTATACAAAGGGATGAGAATACTTTTCCTCCATGCCGATGGCATCTTATTGCTTCTCCAAATCTTATTGAAAAGCATAGTTACCCATTCGATCCCTCTCTCCCCAAACACCTCCAAACTTCAATAGGTATACCATCCGGTCCTTCGCTTTCTTTGACCCCATCTTCTTCAATGCAATTGTCACTTCACCCTTTGGATTCTTCTCTTAAACTCTCGGTTAACCATACTTGAGGGGATGTTTAAATTCCCCATATCTTGTTCTTGATGGCCATTGAATAGGGTATCAAAGTATGACCTCCATCTCTCTTTATCTCTTTATCTTGAACCAAAACTTTTTGATCAAGATCTTTACACATTTAACTTTTCCAATATCTCGCGTCTTCTTCTCTCTCATTCGAGCAAGTTTATAGATATCTTTCTCCCCTTCTTTAGTATCTAATCTTACATATAATTCTTGATTGACCTTTGATCGGGCATTTCGCACTGCCTTTTTAGCTTCTGTTCGAGCTTTCTTGTACTTCTCATAATTCTCATCGCTCGAGCATTTACCCAGTACCTTATAACATTCACGTTTGGTCTTTATCGCTTGCTTAGCTTCATCATTCCACCAAGATGTGTCCTTACTTGATGGTCTGTTTCCTTTAGATTCTCCTAGGACTTCTTTTGCAACTTCCTTTATGTTGTGTTCCAACAAGTTCCACATCGAATCTATATCCATCTCCGTGCAATCAGACCAAATACCACTATCAGCAATCTTAGCCACAAAAGTATGTCGACTCTCCCCTTGGAGCTTCCACCACTTAATTCGAGGGTCAACTTGTGGTCTTCTCTTTCTTAAGTGCCTCTTACCTCGAAAGTCAAGCACCACAACCCTATGCTGTGTTGCAGCACTCTCACCGGGTATTACCTTGCAATTAGTAAAACTTTTCCTCCAAACATTCCTTACTAAAAAGAAATCAATCTGACTTGCATTACCTCCGTTTCCGGGGTATTATTCAAATGATAAAATTTTAAAATTCTCAAGTTTGAAAAAAAATTGGTGAAATGAAATTTTTGAAAACACTTATAATACCTCGGTCGTTTAATTAAAACCATGTATCTCATTATCATAACTGTTTTGATTGAAGCTATTTGCAAAACAACACATTGAGGCTTCAATCTTTTCGCTAGACAATATCGTCAAAATGACCTTATCAACATATCATTATCTTTACTAGCGTTATACGGGGTAACAACATGTTACCACGCCATCCATCACTGATATATCAACAGAGATTAAATAACCAAGGGTCACGGGTACAACTGTAATAACAAATTTCTACCGGGTCAGTCAAAAGTTTACGGCCGTAACAACATGCAGTTTACGGCCGTAACAACTCTGAGCTTACGGCCGTAATGGAAAACATCTTACGGCCGTAACATCTAGTCAGCAGGATCTGCACTGTCACAAAGAGCCCCCAACACACAAACACATAACATTTAAATTCCGAAAATTAGGGTCGTTTTGCAAAACAAGATTTTTCCAAAAATTTTGATTTCCACAAAAATGCTCAAATCAGTAGTCTTAAGGAAAAACGTTTTCAAAGCTACCCGTAGCGGGTATAATTACAACAATCCAAAATAGTCGATATTAAAACGACATGCCCAAATGGCAAACAGGGTCGCCAATTCAATCACATACATCTCATGGCATCAAGTTTAAACACACAGCAAAATCATTCATCGGAGTTTCTCACAAACTCTATCGTAAAACCCATCAAGGTTCACAACTTTCACACCATACCAACCCACATGGTGGTTCATGGGCCAAACATCAATACATCCAGTTCTATACACGTACAGCGTATCCAAGTATCAAATACAACTTCATTACACAACACCGTGTAAATAAAATTATGCACCACAAATATCACACATAAATGAAATCATGAACACAGATATTATGCATAAAAGAGGAGACTTACGTCCACAGGCCGCACGGAGACGACGGTCGCCCACGATACTAATCTCATCCGACAACATATCCAACGCGTTGTGACTACGCACAACTCAACTTGTCACCTGACAACTCGAACGACAAGACAACACATTACTCGACAAATCACGACTCGACTCGACCCGACAGCCTAGGTTTCCGCAACCTAAGCTCTCATACCATAAATGTAACACCTCCAAAACCGTATGGGAATATTACACGCCGTAAACCCTTTCCGCAAGGATCTACCAGGCTAAACGTCCATAAACAACCAAATGCTTGCCCGACCAGGGTCAAACAATATAATAATACTGCACTGCTAAGGTCACTTACACATAAACACATGCACCGATGAGGTCACACAACTCTATCAAGAGGATCGACTAACAACATTACCCACGCAGGGGTCGAAATACAATACATCTAAGATCCGAAATCAACTCGACAACACAACAAAAATCAAACAACTCGACTCATGATTAGTATCGCACTCGTCATCCTCTTGTGCAATCTGTGATCGCTCCCCGAATCTGCATGTACCGGACGCAAAATGACATCCACCCCCCGAATACTCGGGGGTTAGTAAAACTCCACTGTTTTACTAGTGCAAGTATCAAACCATACGAAATGTAACAAGCAAATAGCAACTACGAATTTAATACGGAAATCAATTATCAAAATGTTCCCAAGAAGTTTTAGAATTTCGAACTCAAGTAAGAGATATTTGAAAAGGAACACATCATCTCGAGGATTTTTAAAGCAGAAATTCTTTTGGACCTCGAGTCCCAATTTACAAAACCTTTTCGTAAACATTAGGGCCTTAGCCCGATTCTCGTTTCAAAGCATACTAAATAATGTATCATTATGAGTCCGAGATCCATATAAAAATGTTACCCGAACAATCACTGCTACACGATCATTGTTCGTACACATCATGTACCGAACTCCGGAGGCCTCGACGGACCTTACCCGGACCACACACACTATTCGTACACATCATGTACCGAACTCCGGAGGCCTCAACGGACCCTACCCGGCCACAACATCGTTCGTACACATCATGTACCGAACTCCAGAGGCCTCGTCAGACCCTACCTGGATCACACACCTTGTCCGTACACGTCATGTACCGGACTCCAGAGGCGTCGTCAGACCCTACCTGGATCACACACTTTGTTCGTACACATCATGTACCGAACTCCAGAGGCCTCGTCAGACCCTACCTGGATCACACACTTTGTTCGTACACATCATGTACCGAACTCCAGAGGCCTCTTCAGACCCTACCTGGAACACACACGCATCGACACGACACACTTCATAATCATTAAATGTCAAGCCATTCCACATTACGCCGAAATGTACAATCAAGTATGTAAACCAAAACAACACAAACATCATGATCATCACAACGACTCTTAACCAACATAACAAACTTTCGGTACACAATACATTGAAAAAACACGTGTACAACCATCTCATATGTACATCGCAATCCTGCCCAAATGGCACAACGCCTAACACGTATACCAATATATCACTATTATCACAAAGCCTTCAAATTTCGGAAAACACAACCAACTCAAACGGAACATATTTACGGAGGCAAGCAAAATCGTCATACATATCATACGTAATTACTATTCACAAGATACAAGTCGTATAATAAGATACTTGCCTTAATAACCGCTACCAAACGCTACGAAGAACACGGTTCGACCGGGAAGCTCGGACCTCGAAGAAGACAACGAACGGAAGGGTTCCGACTCGAGTTCTTCACAAGAATTCAACCCTAACAACATATAATCAATAAATCATCGATCATATGAGGAAGAATAGTCGTAGAACGCCCGAAAACCCCTCTATGACATTTTACCGGACACCTTCAAGGCGTCGATCAAGAACTCGACCAAAACAACGAATCGATACGATCCAACCATGGAATAACAAAGGAAATGATACAATACATCTAAATAATCATCAATCCATCACAATCCTAAGTTAAATCGGATTAAACGGACGAAATCGAACAAAATACCCAAAATCCCCAAAATTAGATTTCTAGAAAATCTGACCTGATTCGCTCGATCAAAGGATGATATAGGATGGATGATTGATGATATGAACTCCAAAACTTCATGGATTGATTGCCCAACAACATCTCTCCATGATTAACCAAGCTCCAGCCGCGGAAGGGAAGAAAACGAGTGAGAAATCGCTGAAGAAAAACGTCCGCAGGCCTTAAATAGCCGATCGCCGGCCGTTACGACGAATCGCCACGGCCACGACGAATCGCCATGGCCGACTCACCGCTCGAAATGCCGGAAACGCATGACGCATCGCCAGTGGCCTTACGTACGAATCGCCTTACGGACGAATCGCCGATCACTACCGCGTTACTCGGCCGTGGCGGGCTCGCCCCAAGATGCCGGCCATGGCTCGGCCGGGACCAACTCCGACGGCCCGAACGACCCCGAAACCCGAACCTGAGTACGAATCGAAGATACGGTTACGAAGTACTCGAAAAGACGAATTCGAGTACTAAGAGAACACACGATTCCGACCACCCGAAGGCTCGAAATTCGACAACGGAAAGTAATTACCCCAAACTTTGGGAAATTACGAAAATGGCCCAAAACGTCCGAAATACACGATACATGATCGAAACACCAAACCGAAGTTCACAACACGTATAACAAAGTTAAACAAACTTACGGAAAACTCGAAACAGCAGTTTCGGGCGAGATTCGCAAGAATCGAACTCAAGTGCGGAAAAGTCGCCAAAAAGCACGGAACTCAACAAAACGACACCGAAACGAGCTCGGATGACAAAAAGTGCAGAATTAATCATTCTCGGAATGACGAAACGGTCATGAGCGAGTCGTCAGAACGGACTTTCGCCGAAAAAAGAAATTACCAAAAATCGAAATTACGGGTATTACAGCAAGTACCTTGCCCATACTTTTCTTATTTTATGGATATGATGATCGGTGATCGTCTTGGTGTGTTTGTTGGTTGTTTGGAATGAAGTTTCAAAATATTTGTTTTGGCCTCGTTAAAGGCCCACTTTCAAAATGCGTGCGTGTTTTGTGAACGGTGTGTTTGGGAATTGATTATGATTTAATTATTTTGAACGTTGAAGGCTTTGATGATACCTCCTGTTGTTTAAAGTTATGGAATCTTGTATTTCGTATTTAATCTTGTTAATGTGTTTTGAAGAGTTTGATAATGGTGTCGAGTTAGAGGCCATCTCTAGTGAGTATTCTTAATGAACTTACATTCTTAGCATATTAGTATTGCATGAATAACGTGTGTTTGCGTATGCTCACTACGGGTTAGATCCGACGGGGTCTCGGTAGGGGTCCACAGAGACGTGGATCGACGAGCTTGCTTTTAACCACTACGGGTTAGATCCGACGGGGTCTCGGTAGGGGTCCACAGAGACGTGGATCGACGGTTAATTGTGGTGTATTTTACAAATGTGATTTGATATTGGCATTTCCGGAAATGAATGCTTTTGAATAGTTTTCATGATTGCATGCATCGACTAAGTGTATAAGAGGTAAGTTGTTCGTTTGGCTTACTTGGCTAGGATGGCATTAGAGTATTTTGTTGTTTGTGTTAAATCCTTTATTTGTGGATTTTGATGTTGGGAGACGAACCTTGTGGTCGTTCTTGTGTACTGTGAGTTGATGAGATTTGGGGCTAAAATCCCAATGGTTTTGTAAAAGTCATTTTATGGATTTGGGGCTAAAATCCCAACGGTTTGGTAAATGTCATTTTTCAGAAAGTAAACCTTTGGGGCGGTGACCCCTTTTGTCCTTTGGATTTTGAAAAGTAGGATTTGATAATCCTAAATGGTTTTCTATTAAAACTCTCGATGGCATTCTAAACCGTTTTATAAATTATTTCCATTGATTTATGATATTCCGATTTTTAAAGGTTTTCTCAAACCCTTGCCTCGAGAAGTACTTTTCGTTTCGTTTGGATCTTTGAGGATTCCTGGTTATTGTTATTCGTGGAATGTGAATTGTATGGCTCGTATTTGCACTTTGTACTTGCACTAGCAAAACAAAGGAGTTTGCTAACCCCGAGTATTCGGGGTGGATGTCTATTTTTGCATTGTGTTTGGAGCATAACATGTGGTCGGCACGAAGGATGATGAAAGATGAACGATACTAATCACACGAGGATCCGTTGATGTCGTATTGGTCTAGTTGTATTTTCTTTTCCGCCGCAAGATCTTTTCCCCGCCAGACGGAGTTTATCAGATTTTGACCCTCGCAGGTATATGTTGTAATTGAGTTGTATATTTTTATTGAAAGACCAAATCGGTTCATCGAGTCATTTAGCCTTGAAGGCATTGTCGAGATGTTAAATGTTGTTACCAGCCTGGTAGATCTTCGAGGAGAGGGTCTACGGCGTGTAATATCCCTGAGTGGATTGGAGGTGTTACATAAATGGTATCAGAGCTTAGGTTGGGGAAACCTAGGCTGTCGGGTCAAGTCGTGTTGTTTGAGTCTTGTTTCGTCGGATTTCATCTGACTGAGTCGTGTCACGACGCGTCGTTTGAGTTTGTTGGTCGTGATTAGTATCGTGGGGCGATCATCATCTTCGTGCGACCTGTGGAAGTATGTCTCCCTTCTTTGTGTTGTGCCTCGTGTGACACGAGCGATTTTTATGATTATTTGTTAAGTGATGGAATCTTTATGTAGATTTTGATGTCACGATATGTATTTAGTCGACTCTCGTATTTAATTTATACGAGGAGTGTCGTCGCTTGTGATGTATTTTTATTGTTGTTTTTGTCCGTTGCTGATGATTTTCGAATCGATTTGCTAGTTTTACAAGTTCTCTTGTGGAAGCTTTGTGCTTATACGCATTCGACTTGTTCACTACCCAGTACGAGAGGGTCCTTAGAGGCCTTGAATGGGGTCAGTGGTTTTGTTCCGAATCCGAGGTTTTGTGAAAACCGGGCATGTGTGTTATGTGGCTCTACCGGTGTGGTGGTAGCGTGATGTTGTGATATGGATTTCTGGTTATTCAAACCGTGATGTTTTGGAACTGTGGTATTTTACCGTTTATTTTCCGTTAAAAGATATGTATTGTCTTGATTTTAAACGTTTTGATGCGTGTACTAGGAGTTGTTTTAGTGAACGTCGATATGTGTGAGTTTTGGGCATTCTGGCCTATTGGATTTTGAAAACTTGAGTATATTAGAAAATAAATTTCGAGACGTACTTTTAAAATGAATTATTTTCTCGCGGTACTTTCAAGGTGTCTTCTAGTGCCGCAATATGTTTCAAAATTATTCCAATTGAGGACCAAAATACTTTGAGATAGTTTCAATGTTTTAGAAACACTTTTATTTAGACCCGAGGGTCGAATATTCTGAAAGTTTTCACTAAGAGAAAGTGTCCTCATTTTTATCAAATGCGAAATGGTTCTCCAAAGTCTCGATAACGATGTTTCACGTTTGTACTTTTTTTTTTGAAAGGTGATACTCAAGATCAACCGATGTCCTTCTAAATTATTTTCAAAATGAGGTTTTCGTTTTTAAAACCTATCCATTCCCGTTTGAGGGCTGGGTATGTATGTATGATGTTCGCGTTGTCATTTTGATGTTTGCTCCCGAGTATGACCGAATTGGCGGTGTGAGCGTTGAGTCGTTTTCCACACATTTGTTGTGTTAGCCCCTTGTGAGAGGCGGGATGTTGGTATTGAATGTTTCCATCTCGTGGTGATTTCTGCGTTATCGCGCATGTGCGAGCTGTTAGAGCTTGGTTTGGTATCACCGTGTGCATCGGTGATCGTTCCGTTATGTGTCGGTTGTTTAATGTCTTGTTACCTTGCTCCTGTTTTTGTGAATTTCGTGGACGAGGTCGGAGGTAATACCCGTACTATTTTTACTTATGTATTTTCTCCTTCTCCAGTCTATCGATTCGCTCATGTTCGTTGAAACTTTATGAAATTGTTCTGTATTTCGGTTTCATCGTCCGAACGAACTGTGATCTTGTTGTGGGTCGATCTGGTTATCGTTGTGACTTTTTCGAGTTCGGTTCGATCCTTGTGAACCTTGTTCGGAAGTGACATCATCTAGTTCTATTAGTTCTTTTATTCGAAGTGGATCGTGTTGTTGCCCAAAATATCTATCCGAAGATTAAATACTGCTGGAGACGGACAATAAACAACAATTGCGGGAGCACTTCCGAGAGAAGATAAATAATACACGGTTTGCCGGGTTTGTTAGGCCCGGGCTTGAATGCTCTCGCGAGATGGTATTAATACGAATATTCGTGGATACAAGTATTAATGAGAGAGATCTAAATACAATGAGTGTAAAAAGACTCTGTTAATCCGGCTCTTGAGCGAAGCTCGGTGTTCTTCGTCCCCGCCGATTGTCTTCCTGATGAGAAAGGCCGGGAGAAGTAAGACCGAATGATAGCTGTTGCCAAGAGTTGGGTTTTAGCCAAGTGCTATGTATTTTGCTTCTGTATTGCCTGTGTAATGCTAGAATGCCAGAGAAGTTGAAGTTCTGGAGCCTTTTGTGCGGTAAAAGTTCGGTCCCTTCGACAAGTGCTGGGAGCCATGTATATATAGGGTCACGGTCCTCCTCTAGCGGCGATCGTCACGGCCATTATAATAATGTGCCGACGTCACGGCCAATATTATAATGGGGCGATCACCGGCCGTCGGGCAAAAGTCCAAGGAAGTGGTCGGCACCGTATAAAGTCCAATGCAGGCCGGGCGCCACTGGCGGTCAATAAGGAGCCAAGACGTGTCCGAGTCGGGCCACAATGTGGCCCTACTGACAGCTTTCGGCGGCTTGTCGGCTGGTGGAGAGATTCTGCCAGGCTGTGGTCAATGGCCCCAGATTCGCGGATCTTGTCTCGGCCCTTGCACGTGGTGCCAGTCTCAAGGTTCGGCCTTAGCCGACTGGATGGCCATCGGTGCTGATCGACATGAGGCGGTCGTCTCTAGCTGGCCATCAGAGGTCGCCATCGGCCAGTCGCTGGGGGTCGGCAATGGTCGGTCACCAAGGGTCGGTCGGCAGGTGCCGAAGGATGGTTGTCCGGTTGCCGGTCGCTAGGAGTCGGTCGCCGAGTACCGAGTGATGGGCGTCCGCTTGTCGATCGCCAAGGGTCGGTCGCCGAGTACCGAGAGGCGATCGTCTTGATGTCGATCGCTCGGCACCGGGATTCATCTTGGGACCTTCGGTTGGCCAGTCTAGCATGTCCGCTGGGTTAAGGCTCGGTCGCCTGGTCGCTGGTCGGCAATTCTGCCTTGGCCGCTCGGCAGTGACTCGGTCGCCCGACCTCCGAGGCGATCGCCGGTCGGAAAGTGTTAATTCTTGACACAACACCGTCCCCTGCCTTGCTCCTATGTTGAAGACATGGGGCGAGGTGGTTCTTGCTGGCGATCGTGTATGGATGAGGACGGGCGATCTGAGCTGACTTAGGACTCGGACTTGGGCTATCATGGTCGATTGGCTTAGCTATCTTTCGGTCTTGTACCTGCAAAAACAACATTGGCCGATCCCCTATGGAAACTTGGTGGTTTCGCTTGTTTGAGGAATCGTGCACAGTCGCGGAGATCGATGGACCGACTCCATGACCGTGTCTTGGTGCGCGAAGACATTGAGTGTCTCGTGACTCACTTTATTATGAGGGTCCTCTCATAGGCCGCGCCGCCTCGTATTTAAACGAAGGGCGTGCGGTCTCGGTCTAGAGGAGTCCTTGCGCGGGGCAGCGTCGGATGAATCAACTCCACGCCCGCGGCTTGTTAGCTCTGCTTCCACCTCGGCCAGCCATGGAGATGGCCGACCTCGACGGTGTACGTTGAGACGGGGTTGTGGCATGGGTCCACTGATTAATGTTGGAGAGCCCTCAGACTACGCCGGCCTCGCATTTAAACGAAGGGCAGGCGATCTCGGCCGAAAGGGACCTTGCATGGCCGGGCTGGCCTGCCCATCGACCGCTGTGACCATGGCTTTATGATGTGCGGTGGAGACGATCTTATGCCTTAGTCCGTCATGTTATATGCTGGACTGTAGATGGCGATCGTGTCCACCGGGTTGCTGATGATGTAGCGCGATGATCGGCGATCGGGCCGGAAGACTGGCGATCGCCGCTCGGCAGCCGATCGCTTTATTCGTAGGTTGATATCGGCGATCGGGCGGGAGTTAGTCCCTCATTTAAAGTGGTGGACTGTAGGCGGTGAGCGAGTCCTCCGGCTCTGCTGGGTAGTAGCGATCGGGCTGGTAGACTGGAGGTCGTCGCGCGGGCGCCGATCGCTCTACTCCTAGGCCAAGAAGAAGCCTTTGCCTGGACAGGAAATCTGCGGCTCTAGCCCGGAAGGCTGCGTAGGTCGTCGGTAGGGTCTTCGTGAGATGCCTGAACATAGGCGAGAAGCCCTGAAAACCTCCTAGGACCGCGTAGAGGGCGGTCTCATCGCTTACGGGCTCGCCGTTGAGGATGATCATGTCAACCCGGTCGATGTAGTCCGAGTCGGACTCCTCTTCCCCTTGCCTGATCCGCCACATGCGATGGGGACCTTCTGGCCGAGCGGCCCTGGTGGCGAAGTATTCTGTGAAGACGTGCGCCAGCTCGTTAAAGGAGCCAATGGACCGAGGTGGCAATGAGGTGTACCACCGGTGGGCGAGATCGTCCAGCGTCAGAGGGAACATTCGGCACCGGGTCGCGTCTGATGCCCCACACCCGGTCATGTAGATGTTGAACTTGTGCAGGTGTGTTTGGGGGTCCGATCGCCCCTGGTACACGGGTGTCTGAGGAGGAACGATCTTGTGCTGCACCGGGGCGAGCTCGATGTCGATCGTGAGCGGCTCGCTTAGCGCGGCGATCGTCTTCACGGCGCCTGCCCCGGATTGCAGGAGCGCCTTCACGTCGTTGAGCTGACGTTGCAATGCGGCAATCGCCGCGGCTCGGCTGCTTGCGGATCGGCTTTGGGAGCGGGGGCCGAGGCGATCGTGTACCGACCTCCGGACTCCGCTGCTGCCGACCTCGGGAATTTGACGAGCGGGAGCTAGGCGGCTGGATCGCCTTGTGGGAGCCGGGTAGGCCGAGCTCCTGGTGAGGGACTCAAACTCCGTCGTCTCGTAGCTGGGGCCGGACTGCCTGGCCGCTGTGTCGGGTCACCGCCTGTGCGATCGAAGACAGGTGCCCCGCCGCCGAGCGCCTCTTCTTGCGGCGAGAGCCTCTGGCGCCGCTCGGCCAAGAATGCCTTGAGCTTCCGCTGACTTCCGGCGGGAGACCGAGGGGTGATAGCAGGAGGCGCGTCAAGAGTACTCCGTCGCTCCCGAAGGACGGCTATGGCCTCTTCGACCGTTTCATTGTTCGAACCGATCGAGCGAGAGGTTCGGCCGCCGCCCCGGGACGGATCGAGCGCCTCTCGATCAGCGGCTACCTTCCACCATCACCGCGCTCGGACCGACGAACGGGGGTCCGCCGGCCTGGCTTTCTTCGACGCGGAGGCGGAAGACATGATTTCTGAAGGATTTCTTTGAAGCGCAGTAGGTGTCACTTCAAGTATCTGCCCCGAGAACAGTGAGTGTTCTTCGGGACGGTAGGTATAAAAATTCGAGGGTTGGACCCCCTTCTTCTAGCACCAATTGTTGTTGCCCAAAATATCTATCCGAAGATTAAATACTGCTGGAGACGGACAACAAACAACAATTGCGGGAGCACTTCCGAGAGAAGATAAATAATACACGGTTTGCCGGGTTTGTTAGGCCCGGGCTTGAATGCTCTCGCGAGATGGTATTAATACGAATATTCGTGGATACAAGTATTACTGAGAGAGATCTAAATACAATGAGTGTAAAAAGACTCTGTTAATCCGGCTCTTGAGCGAAGCTCGGTGTTCTTCGTCCCCGCCGATTGTCTTCCTGATGAGAAAGGCCGGGAGAAGTAAGACCGAATGATAGCTGTTGCCAAGAGTTGGGTTTTAGCCAAGTGCTATGTATTTTGCTTCTGTATTGCGTGTGTAATGCTAGAATGCCAGAGAAGTTGAAGTTCTGGAGCCTTTTGTGCGGTAAAAGTTCGGTCCCTTTGACAAGTGCTGGGAGCCATGTATATATAGGGGCTGCGGTCTCATCTCTCTAGCGGCGATCGTCACGGCCATTATAATAATGTGCCGACGTCACGGCCAATATTATAATGGGGCGATCACCCGGGCTGTCGGGCAAAAGTCCAAGGAAGTGGTGGCGATCCGTATAAAGTCCAATGCAGGCCG
This sequence comes from Orobanche coerulescens, assembly GCA_033398695.1. Taxonomy (NCBI): domain Eukaryota; kingdom Viridiplantae; phylum Streptophyta; class Magnoliopsida; order Lamiales; family Orobanchaceae; genus Orobanche; species Orobanche coerulescens. Next base: position 87,346,936 of record CM065804.1, on the reverse strand, counting down.
GGCGCCACTGGCGGTCAATAAGGAGCCAAGACGCGCCCGCAGTCGGGCCACAATGTGGCCCTACCGATGCCTTTCGGGCTTGTCGGCCGGTGGAGAGATTCCGCCAGCCGTGGTCAATGGCCCGAGATTCGCGGATCTTGTCTCGGCCTTGCACGTGCCGCCAGCCTCAAGGTTCGGCCTTAGCCGACCGGATGGCCATCGGTGCCGATCGACATGAGGCGGTCGTCTCTAGCCGCCATCGAGGTCGCCATCGCCGCCGGGGTCGGCAATGGTCGGGCCACCAAGGGTCGGCCGGCAGTGTCGAAGGATGGTCGTCCGGCTGTTTGCCGCTAGGAGTTTGGCCGCCGAGTACCGAGTGATGGGCGCCCGCTTGTCGATCGCTAAGGGTCGGCCGCCGAGTACCAAGAGGCGATCGTCTTGATGTCGATCGCTCGCACCGGATTCGCCCCGACCTTCTGGCCGCTGCCTAGCATGTCCGATGGGTTAAGGCTCTGCCGCACAGTCGCCGGGTCGCCACCCGCTCGCCGCCGGTGACTGCCGCCCGACCTCCGAGGCGATCGCCGGTCGGAAAGTGTTAATTCTTGACACAACAGATCGAATTTGGAACTCTTGTGTTTTCGACTTTGTCGACTCATTATGTTTGTTGGCATTTCAGAGCTTGTCCTGCCCCTTGCTTTTGTTGATCGAACGAGTGTGGTATTGTTTCAGAATAACTCGTTTGTCGTTGTAACTTTTCAATCGCTATTCCCTTTCCTGTGGATCTTATGGGAATGCATGTCTTGTTGTTCTCACCAGATCATCCTGGGAGTTGTTGTTTGAATTTTATTATCCTTCGTGTTTCGGACATGATTATTCGATTTTTGTTGTCTCGGCCGTTTGTTTGTTCGGCTTTTGTCCTCGTTTCGTGATCGTTGAGCATTCAGGCTCCTTCTTAATTCCCTTAAGTTCGGGAAATTAGTCTCGTTTTCGATCTTCCAACCCTTGGGCGGTGGAATTCCGTATTTGTTCAGCGATTGGCTCGCGTTTTGATTGATGTACTGTTGGGTTGGTCAATCGTATTGATTTTCGTTCGTTGTGTTTTGTGATTGTTCGGATAATTGACTTGATTGTATTATCCATTTGATGACGCTTGTCACTTGTTGGTTTTATTATATCCCTAACGGCGACGTTGTGTTGGTCGTCGTGGAGCGTGTTTTCACGCCGTATATTCCTTTGCTTTGCTTGTAACGTTTCGCCGCTGGGCGTAAGTTACGCGTTTCCTTACGTATCTCGTTGAGTTTTCCTGGCGGGATATTGCTTCTCCCTACTTGTTTTAAGTTTCGGGACGAAACTTCTTTTAAGGAGGGTAGAATGTAATATCCGCAATTTTCGATTTTCGGTAAATTTATTTTTTTTGGCCGGAGTCCGTTTTGACGACTCGCTCATGACCGTTTCATCATTTCGAGAATGATTAATTCTGCACTTTTTGCCATCCGAGTTCGTTTCGGTATCGTTTTGTTGAGTTCCGAGCTTTTTAGCGACTTTTCCGCACTTGAGTTCGATTCTTGCGATTCTCGTCCGAAACTGTTGTTTCGAGTTTCTCGTAAGTTCATTTAATGTTATTATTCATGTTGCGAGCTTTGGTTTGGTGTTTCGATCGCGTATCGTGATTTTCGGACGTTTTGGGCCATTCTCGTAATTTCCCAAAGTTTTGGGTAATTACTTCTGTTGTTGAATTCCGAGCCTTCGGGTGGTCGGAATTGTGTGTTCTCTTAGCTCTTAGATTCGTCTTTGCGAGTACGTCGTAACCGTATCATCGATTCGTATTCAGGTTCGGGTTTGAGTGCGTTCGGGCCGTCGAGTTGGCCCAGTCGAGTCATGGCCGGCAACTGGGCCTCAGGCCGCAGATGGCCGAGTCACGCCGGAGTGCTCGGCAGCCTTTCCGCCGAGTCACGGTCGGTAGTGCTCGGCACCGCCGACCGAGCAGCCGCATCGTGGCCGCGGCACATGCCGGCAGTGGCCGCGCACACTGCGTGGCATTTTTCGCCAAACCGATCAGACGGTGCCGCGCACACGCCGGCCGGACCGCGCACACCGCCGACCACTGGGAGCCATTTTTGGGCTCGTGCGGCACACTCTCACGGGCATGCACACCGTGGCACTTATTTATGGCCCTGCAGACGGGTTTTTGGCATTTTTCTCACTCGTTTTCTTCCCTTCCGCGGCTGGAGCTTGGTTAATCATGGAGAGATGTTGTTGGACAATCAATCCATGAAGTTTTGGAGTTCATATCATCAATCATCCATCCTATAACACCCTCCGATCTACCGAATCAGGTCAGATTTCCTAGAAATCTATTTTTGGGGAATTTGGGTGTTTTGGTTGTTTTCGTCCGATTAATCCGTTTTAACTTAGGATTATGATGTATTTATGATTATTTGGATGTATTATATCATTTCCCTTGTTATTCCATGGTTGGATCGTATCGATTCGTTGTTTTGGTCGAGTTCTTGATCGACGCCTTGAAGGTGTCCGGTAGAATGTCATAGAGGGGTCGTTCTACGATTATTCTTCATCGTATGATCGTTGATTTATTAATTGTATGATGTTAGGGTCGTGTTTCTTGCGAAGAAACCGTGTTGAACCTTTCCGTTCGTCGTCGTCTTCCTTTTCGATAGCATCGGGCGTTTCGAAGCTTTCCGGTTGAGCCGTGTTCGTCGGAATACTTGCGTGCCAATTTCGAGGCAAGTACCTTGCCCATACTTTTCTTATTTTATGTATATGATGATCGGTGATCGTCTTGGTGTGTTTGTTGGTTGTTTGGAATGAAGTTTCAAAATATTTGTTTTGGCCTCGTTAAAGGCCCTCTTTCAAAATGCGTGCATGTTTTGTGAACGGTGTGTTTGGGAATTGATTATGATTTAATCATTTTGAACGTTGAAGGCTTTGATGATACCTCCTGTTGTTTAAAGTTATGGAATCTTGTATTTCGTATTTAATCTTGTTAATGTGTTTTGAAGAGTTTGATAATGGTGTCGAGTTAGAGGCCATCTCTAGTGAGTATTCTTAATGAACTTACATTCTTAGCATATTAGTATTGCATGAGTAATGTGTGTGTGTGTGTATGCTCACTACGGGTTAGATCCGACGGGGTCTCGGTAGGGGTCCACAGAGACGTGGATCGACGAGCTTGCTTTTAACCACTACGGGTTAGATCCGACGGGGTCTCGGTAGGGGTCCACAGAGACGTGGATCGACGGTTAATTGTGGCGTATTTTACAAATGTGATTTGATATTGGCATTTCCGGAAATGAATGCTTTTGAATAGTTTTCATGATTGCATGCATCGACTAAGTGTATAAGAGGTAAGTTGTTCGTTTGGTTTACTTGGCTAGGATGGCATTAGAGTATTTTGTTGTTTGTGTTAAATCCTTTATTTGTGGATTTTGATGTTGGGAGACGAACCTTGTGGTCGTTCTTGTGTACTGTGAGTTGATGAGATTTGGGGCTAAAATCCAATGATTTTGTAAAAGTCATTTTATGGATTTGGGGCTAAAATCCCAACGGTTTGGTAAATGTCATTTTTCAGAAAGTAAACCTTTGGGGCGGTGACCCCTTTTGTCCTTTGGATTTTGAAAAGTAGGATTTGATAATCCTAAATTGTTTTCTATTAAAACTCTCGATGGCATTCTAAACCGTTTTATAAATTATTTCCATTGATTTATGATATTCCGATTTTTAAAGGTTTTCTCAAACCCTTGCCTTGAGAAGTAATTTTCGTTTCGTTTGGATCTTTGAGGATTCCTGGTTATTGTTATTCGTGGAATGTGAATTGTATGGCTCGTATTTGCACTTTGTACTTGCACTAGCAAAACAGTGGAGTTTTGCTAACCCCCGAGTATTCGGGGGGTGGATGTCTATTTTGCATTCTGTGTTTTGGAGCATAACACGTGGTCGGCATGAAGGATGATGAAAGATGAACGATACTAATCACACGAGGATCCGTTGATGTCGTATTGGTCTAGTTGTATTTTCTTTTCCGCAAGATCTTTTCCCCAGTACGGGAGTTTATTGTATTTTGACCCCTGCGTGGGTATATGTTGTAATTGAGTTGTATATTTTTATTGAAAGACCAAATCGGCTCATCGAGTCATTTAGCCTTGAAGGCATTGTCGAGATGTTAAATGTTGTTACCAGCCTGGTAGATCTTCGAGGAGAGGGTCTACGGCGTGTAATATCCCTGAGTGGATTGGGGGTGTTACATAAATGGTATCAGAGCTTAGGTTGAGGAAACCTAGGCTGTCCGGTCAAGTCGTGTTGTTTGAGTCTTGTTTCGTCGGATTTTATCTGACTGAGTCGTGTCGCGACGCGTCGTTTGAGTTTGTTGGTCGTGATTAGTATCGTGGGGCGATCATCATCTTCGTGCGACCTGTGGAAGTAAGTCTCCCTTCTTTGTGTTGTGCCTCGTGTGACACGAGCTATTTTTATGATTATTTGTTAAGTGATGGAATCTTTATGTGGATTTTGATGTCACGATATGTATTTAGTCGACTCTCGTATTTAATTTATACGAGGAGTGTCGTCGCTTTGTGATGTATTTTTATTGTTATTTTTGTCCGTTCCTGATAATTTTCGAATCGATTTGCTAGTTTTACAAGTTCTCTTGTGGAAGCTTTGTGCTTATACGCATTCGACTTGTTCACTACCCAGTACGAGAGGGTCCTTAGAGGCCTTGAATGGGGTCAGTGGTTTTGTTCCGAATCCTAGGTTTTGTGAAAACCGGGCATGTGTGTTATGTGGCTCTACCGGTGTGGTGGTAGCGTGATGTTGTGATATGGATTTCTGGTTATTCAAACCGTGATGTTTTGGAACTGTGGTATTTTATCGTTTATTTTCCGTTAAAAGATATGTATTGTCTTGATTTTAAACATTTTGATGCGTGTACTAGGAGTTGTTTTAGTGAACGTCGATATGTGTGAGTTTTGGGCATTCTGGCCTATTGGATTTTGAAAACTTGAGTATCTTAGAAAATAAATTTCGAGACGTACTTTTAAAATGAATTATTTTCTCGCGGTACTTTCAAGGTGTCTTCTAGTGCCGCAGTATGTTTCAAAATTATTCCAATTAAGGGCCAAAATACTTTGAGATATTTTCAATGTTTTAGAAACACTTTTATTTAGACCCAAGGGTCGAATATTCTGAAAGTTTTCACTAAGAGAAAGTGTCCTCATTTTTATCAAATGCGAAATGGTTCTCCAAAGTCTCGATAACGATGTTTCACGTTTGTACTTTTTTTTTTTTGAAAGGTGATACTCAAGATCAACCGATGTCCTTCTAAATTATTTTCAAAATGAGGTTTTCGTTTTTAAAACCTATCCATTCCCGTTTGAGGGCTGGGTATGTATGTATGATGTTCGCGTTGTCATTTTGATGTTTGCTCCCGAGTATGACCGAATTGGCGGTGTGAGCGTTGAGTCGTTTTCCACACATTTGTTGTGTTAGCCCCTTGTGAGAGGCGGGATGTTGGTATTGAATGTTTCCATCTCGTGGTGATTTCTGCGTTATCGTGCATGTGCGAGCTGTTAGAGCTTGGTTTGGTATGACCGTGTGCATCGATGATCGTTCCGTTATGTGTCGGTTGTTTAATGTCTTGTTACCTTGCTCCTGTTTTTGTGAATTTCGTGGACGAGGTCGGAGGTAATACCCGTACTATTTTGACTTATGTATTTTCTCCTTCTCCAGTCTATCGATTCGCTCATGTTCGTTGAAACTTTATGAAATTGTTCTGTATTTCGGTTTCATCGTCCGAACGAACTGTGATCTTGTTGTGGGTCGATCTGGTTATCGTTGTGACTTTTTCGAGTTCGGTTCGATTCTTGTGAACCTTGTTCGGAAGTGACATCATCTAGTTCTATTAGTTCTTTTATTCGAAGTGGATCGGATTTGGAACTCTTGTGTTTTCGACTTTGTCGACTCATTATGTTTGTTGGCATTTCTGAGCTTGTCCTGCCCCTTGCTTTTGTTGATCGAACGAGTGTGGTATTGTTTCGGAATAACTCGTTTGTCATTGTAACTTTTCAATCGCTATTCCCTTTCCTGTGGATCTTATGGGAATGCATGTCTTGTTGTTCTCACCAGATCATCCTGGGAGTTGTTGTTTGAATTTTATTATCCTTCGTGTTTCGGACATGATTATTCGATTTTTGTTGTCTCGGTCGTTTGTTTGTTCGGTTTTTGTCCTCGTTTCGTGATCGTTGAGCATTCAGGCTCCTTCCTAATTCCCTTAAGTTCGGGAAATTAGTCTCGTTTTCGATCTTCCAACCCTTGGGCGGTGGAATTCCGTATTTGTTCAGCGATTGGCTCGCGTTTTGATTGATGTACCGTTGGGTTGGTCAATCGTATTGATTTTCGTTCATTGTGTTTTGTGATTGTTCGGATAATTGACTTGATTGTATTATCCATTTGATGACGCTTGTCACTTGTTGGTTTTATTATATCCCTAACGGCGACGTTGTGTTGGTCGTCGTGGAGCATGTTTTCACGCCGTATATTCCTTTGCTTTGCTTGTAACGTTTCGCCGATGGGCGTAAGTTACGCGTTTCCTTACGTATCTCGTTGAGTTTTCCTGGCGGGATATTGCTTCTCCCTACTTGTTTTAAGTTTCGGGACGAAACTTCTTTTAAGGAGGGTAGAATGTAATATCCGCAATTTTCGATTTTCGGTAAATTTCTTTTTTTTTTTGGCCGGAGTCCGTTTTGACGACTCTCTCATGACCGTTTCGTCATTTCGAGAATGATTAATTCTGCACTTTTTGCCATCCGAGTTCGTTTCGGTATCGTTTTGTTGAGTTCCGAGCTTTTTAGCGACTTTTCCGCACTTGAGTTCGATTCTTGCGAATCTCGTCCGAAACTGTTGTTTCGAGTTTCTCGTAAGTTCATTTAATGTTATTATTCATGTTGATAGCTTTGGTTTGGTGTTTCGATCGCGTATCGTGATTTTCGGACGTTTTGGGCCATTCTCGTAATTTCCCAAAGTTTTGGGTAATTACTTCTATTGTTGAATTCCGAGCCTTCGGGTGGTCGGAATTGTGTGTTCTCTTAGCTCTTAGATTCGTATTTGCGAGTACGTCGTAACCGTATCATCGATTCGTATTCAGGTTCGGGTTTCGGGGTCGTTCGGGCCGTCGGAGTTGGCCCCGGCCGAGTCATGGCCGGCAACCTTGTGCTCAGCCGCAAGATCGCCGAGTCACGGCCGGTAGTGCTCGGCAGCTTCTGGCCGAGTCACGGTCGGCAGTGCTCGGCAGCTGCTGACCGAGCAGGCCGCATCGTGGGCCGCGGCACATGCTGGCAGGGCCGCGGCACACTCTGTGTGTCACGGGATGCCCGCGACCCCAGGCGGTATTACCTGATCAACGGCCATTCATGGGGCCCACTTGCAGCTTTGTGGGACGCAGAGCCTCATCGCACTTCAAGTTATCATCTATAGTGTAGGGCTTTACTTTATTTTTCCTTGTAATAGCTAGTTAGTGTTGTAATAGCTAGTTAGTGTTGTAATAGCTAGTTAGTGGTTGCTCAGCTTTTCAATATCCACTGTTGTCATTAGCCTTTATTTTTCTAAGCCTATTATAGGGGGGAAGAGTGTACTGAAGAGTTGTAGTACGAATTGGCTAGTTTGCTAAGACCCTCCTATCCGTGTATGCTTGTAATCATTGTTGCCTATTGTAATCGTTCATTGTATTAATAGAAATCGATTTTCGTCTTCAATTTTGCTGTGCCACTAAAACGCCTCGGAGTGATTGCGTCGCATTAGCACCAACGCTCGAACGAGTTAGGCGGACTGTTGAAGACATGGGGCGAGGTGGTTCTTGCTGGCTATCGTGTATGGATGAGGACGGGCGATCTGAGCTGACTTAGGATTCGGACTTGGGCTATCATGGTCGATTGGCTAGCTATCTTTCGGTCTTGTACCTGCAAAAACAACATTGGCCGATCCCCCTCGGAAACTTGGTGGTTTCGCTTGTTTGAGGAATCGTGCACAGTCGCGGAGATCGATGGACCGACTCCATGACCGTGTCTTGGTGCGCGAAGACATTGAGTGTCTCGTGACTCACTTTATTATGAGGGTCCTCTGTTAGGCTGCGCCTCGCCTCGTATTTAAACGAAGGGCGTGCGGTCTCGGTCTAGAGGAGTCCTTGCGCGGGGCAGCGTCGGATGAATCAACTCCACGCCCGCGGCTTGTTAGCTCTGCTTCCACCTTGGCCAGCCATGGAGATGGCCGACCTCGACGGTGTACGTTGAGACGGGGTTTGTGGCACGTGTCCACTGATTAAATTTGGAGAGCCCTTAGACTACGCCGGCCTCGTATTTAAACGAAGGGCGGGCGATCTCGGCCGAAAGGGACCTTGCATGGCCGAAGCAGCCGGTTCCATCGACTACCAGGACCATGGCTTTATGATGTGCGGTGGAGGCGATCGCGAGCCTTAGTCCCTCATGTTAAATGCTGGACTGTAGATGGAGATCGTGTCCTTCGGGTTGCTGATGATGTAGCATGATGATCGGCGATCGGGCTGGAAGACTGGCGATCGTCGCTCGGCAGCCGATCGCCTTATTCGTAGGTCGATATCGGCGATCGGGCGGGAGATCGTCGTCCGGGCACCGATCGTGCTGCTCACAAGCTAAGAAGGAACCTTTGCCTGGCCAGAAAATCTGCGGCTCTAGCTGCGTAGGTTGTAGGTTGGTTCTTCGTGAGATGCCTGAATATAGGCGAAAAACCCTGAAATCCTCCTAGGACCGCGTAGAGGGCGGTCTCATCGCTTACGGGCTCGCCGTTGAGGATGATCCCGTCTACCCGGTCGATGTAGTCCGAGTCGGACTCTTCTTCTCCCTGCTTGATTTGCATCATGCGAAGGCGACCTTCAGGTCGGACGACTCTGGTGGCGAAGTACCTTGTGAAGACGTGCGCCAGCTCGTTAAAGGAGCCAATGGACCGAGATGGCAATGAGGTGTACCACCGGTGGGCGAGGTCGTCCAGCGTCATAGGGAACATTCGGCACCGGGTCGCGTCTGATGCCCCACACCCGGTCATGTAGATGTTGAACTTGTGCAGGTGTGTTTGGGGGTCCGATCGCCCCTGGTACACGGGTGTCTGAGGAGGAACGATCTTGTGCTGCACCGGGGCGAGCTCGATGTCGATCGTGAGCGGCTCGCTTAGCGCGGCGATCGTCTTCACGGCGCCTGCCCCGGATTGCAGGAGCGCCTTCACGTCGTCGAGCTGACGTTGCAATGCGGCAATCGCCGCGGCTCGGCTGCTTGCTGATCGGCTTTGGGAGCGGGAGCCGAGGCGATCGTGTACCGATCTCCGGACTCCGCTGCTACCGACCTCGGCAATTTGGCGAGGGGGATCCAGACGGCCGGCCGCTCGGGAGCCGTAGGCCGAGCTCCCGGTGACGGACTCAAACTCCGCTGCCTCGTAGGCCGGGCCGGATCGCCTGGCCGCTGTGTCGGGTCACCGCCTGTGCGATCGAAGACAGAGGTGCCCCGGCCGCGAGCGCCTCTTCTTGCGACGAGCCTCCCGGCGATCGCTCGGCGCAATCGCCTTATGCTTCCGCTTGGACTTCCGGCGGGCGGCCGAGGGGGTGACAGCGGGAGGCGCGTTGAGAGCACTCCGTCGCCCCTGAAGGGCGGCTATGGCCTCTTCGATTTGTTCATTGGTTCGGAACTGATCGAGCGAGAGGCTCGGGCCTCCGTCCCGGGACGGGATCGAGCATCTCGATCATGCAGCCTACCTTCCACCATCGGCCGCGGCCTGATCGGGACGGAATGGGGGTCCGCCGGCCGGCCGGCTTTCTTCGATGCGGAGGCGGAAGACATGATTTCTGAAAGATTTCTTTGAAGTGCAGTGAGTGTCACTTCAAGTATCTGCCCCGAGAACAGTGAGTGTTCTTCGGGACGGTAGGTATAAAAATTCGAGGGTTGGATGCCCTTCCTCTAGCGCCAATTTTTGTTGCCCAAAATATCTATCCGTAGATTAAATACTACTGGAGACGGACAACAAACAACAATTGCGGGAGCACTTCCGAGAGAAGATAAATAATACAAGATTTGTCGGGTTTGTTAGGCCCGGGCTTGAATGCTCTCACGAGATGTTATTAATACGAATATTCGTGGATACAAGTATTAATGAGAGAAATCTAAATACAATGAGTGTAAAAAGACTCTGTTAATCCGGCTCTTGAGCGAAGCTCGGTGTTCTTCGTCCCCGCCGATCGTCTTCCTGGTGAGAGAGGCCGGGAGAAGTAAGACCGAATGATAGCTGTTGCCAAGAGTTGGAGATAGCCAAGTGCTGGGTGTTTTGCTTCTGTCTAGTGTGCTGAAATCGCGATAATGCAGCCCCTTGGCCGAGTGCAGGGTGCCTTGTATTTATAGTGGCAGCCGGGTCTTGTCTTCTGGCGGGCGATCGCCTTCCGGCCATTATAATAATAGGGCGATCGTCTGCCGGCCAATATTATAATAGGGCGATCACCCGGGCTGTCGGGCTAAAGTCCAAGATAGGTGCTGGCGCCAGCTGGCGATAATGAGGAGCCAAAGACGCGTCTGGAATCGGGCCACATGCGGCCCTACCGGCCTTTCGGCGCTTGTACCGGTGGAAAGATTCTGCCAGGCTGTGGTCAATGATCCGAGATTCGCGGATCTTGTCTCGGCTCTTGCACGTGGTGCCAGTCTTGAGGCTCGGCCTTTGCCGACTGGATGGCCATCGGCGCTGATCGACATGAGGCGATCGTCTCTAGCTGGTCATCAGAGGTCGCCATCGGCCAGTTGTCGAGGGTCGGCATTGGTCGGTCACCAAGGGTCGGTCGGCAGATGCCGAGAGAGGATCGCCCACTTGACGGTCGCCAGGAGTCGGTCGCCGAGTACCGAGTGACGATTGTATTTGAGGTCGATCGCTCGGCACCGGGACTTGTCCTGGGACCTTCGGTTGGCCGATTTAGCTTGTCCGCTGGGTTAAGGCTCGGCCGCCTGGTCGCTGGTCGGCAGCTCTGCCTCGGCCGCTCGGCAGTGACTCGGTCGCCCGATCTCCGAGGCGATCGCCGGTCGGAGAGTGTTAATTCTTGACACAACAATTGCCCCCCATCTTCTGTAACACCCCGATAAGGCGGCCATTACAGTGCCGTGGACCCCACACTGGGATCCACCAGGCGATATCCAAAGTACAGATTAAATACACAATACATGTGATACCGAACCACAAAACATAGTACTTACTCCGATGTGGAGTTTATAGCAGTATGGCCTACGGCCTTATTACACACAGGATCCAAAACATAAGTATAATCCATATGGAGATGAATTATACCTTAAATAACAATACATTTGTTCAAACTTAAAATGAAGCGGAAAATAACATTACACGGTACGAACATGACCGGACACAAAAGACTTGGGGCCCCTGAACTAGTATCCTTCGAACCCTTCGTCATCTCCTTGATCTTCCCGTGCCTTGCCTTTTCCTCAACCTAAAATACAACACAAGTATTTCGCCCAACACAGGATCAGATATACATGATAAATGATTCTCAAGATAGTATACAATTCACGTATATAAGATTTCAAGAATAACGCCCCGACTAACGAACATACCCCTCGGGCGTATGAACACTCAGTCACAAAACGTCGAACACATCCAAGTATTAAAATGGACTGTGAGCGACTAAGATAGTACGGCTCAAGAGGGACATCACAGTACGCCCGATCTGAATATGTGTCAGTGCACAAGTCCACCCCGTATACGGAATCCAGGATATACGTGGGACAATGTACCTAATTAGCCTCAACGAACTACGTCTCGTGTGCACAGCCTTTCACGGAAAAAATATTCACGCATGACTATATATGTGCCCGGCTAAAAATCCTACACAATATCCAATCGGAACGTAGATATGACTCCGGATATGTCACAATGCGACATGACAACGAATTCAAAAATTCACAAAATCCGATTAAGGATCGAGGACTCACCGAGATGACAACAAGATCAACAATATCAAGGGTCTAAAAGTGACGAACTTGAGAATACAATCCCATGATGAAAACGGGACATCATTAAGAACAACCTCAAATCACAAGGCACAAGTTTATAAGTGTTTCATATACACGAAATGCATAATCATCATAAGAATCCACACATCATCATAACCAAGCAAGATAACTTGCCTCAATACGGAGGCGTGTAAAGTCCTTCTTTGTCGAACGAATAGCCGGCCCTCGATTCAAAATTGGTTACTCAGACAATCCACCTTGAATGAAGTATATTTTGCTCATTAATACGTTTATATGATCATCTACACCGAATTTTCACGAGATAACATCTTAATTCCCGATTGAGTAGTTTAACTTCTGAAGTGTTACTTCAAGAACCTTATTCATACCATTCAATTCTCACAATTGATTACAAGATGATACCAAATGTTTGTTGGATTAAGAATCATTCCATAATGTGTTAAATAATAATCTCCTATCCTTTAATCTTATCAAGAACATCTCAAATGATTAAAAGTAAAATCTGCACTACATACAATTACTTATGTTGAGTTAATTAGTTGTAAATCCATATCATGGTTATGAAGATTATTTCAAGTTTAGCACCACTCTTATACTCTTCCAACTGACTTGGGGATTCAAACAACACACCTCTGAATTCACTTGGCCTAGGTTCAAGAAGATCATTTCATTATTCTAATGATCAACAAGGTTTCTTAAAACATTTATGGTAATTATTCCAATAAGTCATTTACATTACAATGGAACAAGGATTATTATTATACCAATGGTGTTATAAGTCTAGCAAGGAGATTGTGGTTAAACTAAACATGATCATTACCATATTAAAACACCAAGAACACCATTACAAACCCTCTAATCATCATGTTCATCATTAAGTTGTTGAAAGCTAAACTACAACATGTTTATTTTGATTAATTCATCACTAGGTGAAATATACTTAATCACTATCATAATAAATTCGAGATTATAGGGTTAAATTGTAGAACATACCTTCAGAAATGAAGAACAATACACCAACCCACAAGAACACAATATAAGCTTCAAGAATGTCTCCAAGTTCCAATCAACAAGCTCCAAAATCAAAATGTAAAGCTCCAACACAAGTTGGAAGAAGGTAAACTTGCTCTAGGGATGAAGGGGGATGATTATATGGGTGAAAATCGAAGTTTGGACGTGCAAAATGAAAGACACAAGTTGTCTTTTTATAACAAAGACATTGTTACGTACGCTACGCAACAAGTGTTACGTCGTAAGCTAAGTCCAGAGGTTACCGGATCGAATACGAACTTCATTACGTACGTTACCGCTAGAAGCATTACGTACGTAATGTGGGTCAAATAGGTTGGCTCCAAAAGATCAGATATTCGAATCCCATCCGGCCCCACACGCCGAAAGTTGAGATCGGATACGATTGCACTAGTTACGTACGTAACAGGTAACCCCTTACGTACGTAAAGGCCTCAAAATAGCGTACGCTATGACTAACTATTAACGTACGTTAGGCTCAGGTTTTAATAGTTCAATATGCACTTATCTCTACAACACTGAAAATTCAAACATAGTGCGAGTGATCATTTTATTTAAGTCTATGATGGTATATTCTAACATCAATATTCATTTCACAAATGCAACAAGATTACAACAGTATTAAATTATCCGAATAGTACAACAGCAAGTAAGAATTTCCGTCGGATATTACATACTTCCCCCCTTAAAAGTGGTTTCGTCCTCGAAACTAAGGGGTAAGCAATTCGGGATACCTCTCTTGAATATCTATCCGAAGATTAAATACTGCGTACTTCGGGACGGACAACAAACAACAATTGCGGGAGAACTTCCGAGAGAAGATAAATAATACAAGATTTGCCGGGTTTGTTAGGCCCGGGCTTGAATGCTCTCGCGAGATATTATTAATACGAATATTCATGGATACAAGTATTAATGAGAGAAATCTAAATACAATGAGTGTAAAAAGACTCTGTTAATCCGGCTCTTGAGCGAAGCTCGGTGTTCTTCGTCCCCGCCGATCGTCTTCCTGGTGAGAGAGGCCGGGAGAAGTAAGACCGAATGATAGCTGTTGCCAAGAGTTGGAGATAGCCAAGTGCTGGGTGTTTTGCTTCTGTCTAGTGTGCTGAAATCGCGATAATGCAGCCCCTTGGCCGAGTGCAGGGTGCCTTGTATTTATAGTGGCCGCCGGGTCTTGTCTTCTGGCGGGCGATCGCCTTCCGGCCATTATAATAATGGGGCGATCGTCTGCCGGCCAATATTATAATGGGGCGATCACCCGGGCTGTCGGGCTAAAGTCCAAGATAGGTGCTGGCGCCAGCTGGGCAGTCCAATGAGGAGCCAGCACGCGTCTGGAATCAGTCACATGCGGCCCTACTGACAGCTTTCGACGGCATGTCGGATGGTGGAAAGATTCTGCCAGGCTGTGGTCAATGATCCGAGATTCGCGGATCTTGTCTCGGCTCTTGCACGTGGTGCCAGTCTTGAGGCTCGGCCTTTGCTGACTGGATGGCCATCGGCGCTGATCGACATGAGGCGGTCGTCTCTAGCTGGTCATCAGAGGTCGCCATCGGCCAGTTGTCGAGGGTCGGCATTGGTCGGTCACCAAGGGTCGGTCGGCAGATGCCGAGAGAGGATCGCCCACTTGACGGTCGCCAGGAGTCGGTCGCCGAGTACCGAGTGATGATCGTATCTGAGGTCGATCGCTCGACACCGGGACTTGTCCTGGGACCTTCGGTTGGCCGATTTAGCTTGTCCGCTGGGTTAAGGCTCGGCCGCCTGGTCGCTGGTCGGCAGCTCTGCCTCGGCCGCTCGGCAGTGACTCGGTCGCCCGATCTCCGAGGCGATCGCCGGTCGGAGAGTGTTAATTCTTGACACAACACGGACGTAGTCGGGTAAATTGACTACTATCCGCACGGTGCGCGTACATTATATACAAACTATAAGCGCCCCGTGACAGGTGGTATCGGAGACCGGTCAAGATCGAAAGAATGGAATCGGGTAATGAGACGGAAGTCCCTAGGAAGCAGGGCAAGAAAAAGGATGACAGAAAGAGGAAAGAGCCGAGGCCTCTAAAGCCCAATTCGATAATCTAGAGCAAGAGTGCTCTAGATTGAGATATGTTGTCGAGACCTTGGAGGAGAAGGTCGAGACCCTCGAGGCGGAGAATGAAGACCTCCGAGCCCAGTTGGGCGAATGCAGAAGTCTCTGTCGAACCCTTGCAGAGGCAATGGGAGCCAACAATACGGCTGAAATGAGACGCGAGATGGAAGCAATGAGTATCCAGATTGGATTGCTTCAAAGAGCAGTGAACAACACACCCCATGTTGCTCAAGAACCTATTACGAGAATTCGGATCCCCGAACCAAGTTCCTATAGTGGAACCCGAGATGCCAAGGAAGTTGAGAACTTCTTATTCGACATGGAACAATACTTCCATGCCGCTAATGTTTTGGACGAAGCGAGAAAGGTGTCAACCGCCACAATGTATTTGATCGATGATGCCAAATTGTGATGGCGCACCAAATATGCGGACATTCAGGCTCAACGAGTAAGAATTGACACTTGGGAACAACTGCGAGAAGCCATCAGGCAACAATTGTTCCCAGACCTATCTGTTGTGGAGATGGATGACTACAAATTAATACTCGGGCTCGAGTATATGCGTGACACTCAAACCCTAGTCATGCCGTGTGCCGATGCACTCTTGGTTTTGGGGGATAAACCACATATTATCCCAACAATTAGCGCAACCCAAGGGCAAAGTAACCTATCCGCATTACAATTCAAGAAGGGATGCAGGCATGGGGAACCGTCCTTCCTGTGCGCCTTGCAATTCGACGAAGTAGAGGAGTTGTCAGGTCCTATCCCTGATGCTGTGAAGCACCTCCTAAACGAGTTTGAAGATGTTATGCCCGACGAATTGCCTCGGAAGCTTCCACCTAAGAGGGCGGTCGATCATGAGATTGAGTTGGTGCCGGGCACAAAACCTCCTGCCCGAGCCCCTTATCGTATGTCGCAACCTGAGATTGTGGAGCTCGAAAGCGATTAAAAGAGATGTTGGAATGTGGTATGATCCAACCGGCGAAATCACCGTATGGAGCTCCTGTTCTTTTTCAGAAAAAGTCGGACGGAACTCTGCGATTGTGTTGTGATTATCGTGCTCTAAATAAAATTACGGTGAAGAATGTGTATCCTATTCCGCTCGTAGCAGATTGCTTCGACCGTCTCAGTGGAGCGGAGTACTATACAAAGATCGATCTGAGATCAGGTTATTGGCAAGTTCGCATCAAGGAGGGAGATGAGGTAAAAACGACGATTGTCACACGTTACGGGGCCTTTGTATTCTTGGTCATGCCCTTTGGCCTAACAAACGCCCCAACAACTTTTAGCACCTTGATGAATCAAGTTCTCCAAGGGTTCTTGGACGAGTTTGTCGTGGTATACCTGGATGATATTGTTATATACATCCGAACCCTGGAAGAACATGTGGAACATTTGAGAATGGTTCTTACTAGGCTTCGTGAGCACGAACTATATGTTAAGTTGTCGAAGTGCTCATTTGACCAGAAGCGGATCAGTTTCTTGGGTCATATCGTTGAGTGTGGCAATATTCGTATGGATCCGAGAAAAATACGAGCAATTCAAGAATGGAAACCACCAACCGATGTACATGAAGTACGGTCATTTCTCGGGTTGGCGAATTAATATAGAAGATTTGTGATGGGGTATGCCGGAATAGCAAGACCCCTAACCGATTTGATGAGAAAAACGGAAGTTTGGAATTGGTCACCGGAATGCCAAAATGCCTTCGACAACTTAAAGAAGGCCATCCTAACAGACCCGGTCCTCGCACTACCGGACCTATCCAAACCTTTTGTGGTTGAAACAGATGCTTCAGATATTGCACTAGGAGGAGTTTTGGTGCAAGATGGCCATCCTGTTGCCTTCGAGAGTAAGAAACTTAAGGATGTCGAGAGGCGTCACACGGTGCATGAGAAAGAGCTTTTAGCAGTGGTCCATTGCCTTCGACTTTGGAGACATTACTTATTGGGGTTGCCGTTTATTGTAAAACCGACAACACTGTTAGTCACTTTCTATCCCAAACAAAGCTCTTGGGAAACAAGCGAGATGGCGGGAACTATTGTCCGAGTTCAACTTTGTGATTGAGTATCGTGGCCGGGTTCTAGTAATCGTGGCAGATGCCCCGAGCCGCAGATCCGACTGGCCGTTTCTACAAGTGTCAGCGCTTTCCTCGAGTCAGGTGACCACTCCATTAAAAGATCGAATACGAGAACTAATGGGAGCGACGCAGCCGCTCAATGTTTGGTAAATCTTATCCGCTGTGGTACAACACGAAGATTTTGGCTAGACGATGGTCTCTTATGGACCAAGGGGAGACGACTCTATGTACCTATCGGCGCGATATGAGGAAAACTATTATTGCGGAATGTCACGACATTCTCTGGGCGGGCCACCCAGAGAGGAGCGCACCGTGGCCTTAGTTCAACAAGCTTACTATTGGCCCCAAATGCGGGACGACATTGAGATGTTTGTCCGCACTCGCACGGTGTGCCAACAAGATAAACTGATCGACAAAAAAGGCGGGCTTGCCGGAACCACTACTCATTCCGCTGTCGGGGCTTGGGAAAGTGTTTCAATGGATTATATCACCATCTACCAAAAGTTGGGGATCTTGATGCCATTATTGTTGTGGTAGATCGGTTCTCCAAATATGCTACATTCATAGCAGCACCCAAGACAGTTGCGTAAGAGACAAATTTCACCTCTTTTCAAGCATATTGTTAAGTATTAGGACTGCCGAGGACATTGTTAGTGACCGAGACACCGGTTTACTAGTAGCTTTTGGACCGAGCTCTTCAAACTACTCGGCTCCAAGTTGAATATGAGCTCTAGCTTCCACCCACAACTGATGGCCAAACTGAAAGATTTAACTCAATGTTGGAGGAATATCTTGACATTTTGTGAGCACTAATCGGAAGGACCGGGTGAAGCTCTTGGATGTTGCTCAACCGTGTTTCAATGCTCAAAAATGCTCTACCACCAATAAGAGTGCTTTTGAAATTTGTAATGGGAAGCGGCCACTCCTCCTGCACAATATTGAATCGCTCCACAAAATGCCAGGCCTACTTCGGCACAAACATTTTCCCTTGAATGGGAACAAAATCTTGATTTGGCCCGTGGCTACCTGGAGAAGGCTCAAAAGCGGATGAAAAAATATGCTGATCTTAAACGCCGCTTTGTTGAATACTGTGTGGGTGACAAGGTGATGGTGAAGATCCCGAACCAGAGTTCCTCCAGGGCAACACGGGGGAGAGATTCACGGCTAATGCAAAAATATATTGGGCCCCTAAGCATTCTCAAAAGAGTCGGAAATGTAGCCTACAAGCTTGAGTTACCCCAGTGGTGGCGCATTCATAATGTCTTTCATGTCAGCCAACTCAAGCCATATCAGGCAGACAAAGAGGACACCACACGCAACCTGCCCAACCGTCCACAACTGAAACTACGCAACTTGGGGAAGAGGGTGGCCGAAGCTATTATCGACCACCGTGATGCAGGGCCGAGAAAGAAGCTATACAAAGAATATTTGGTGAAATGGAAGGGCTGCAGTATGGAGGAGAACACTTGGGAGAGGGCGATAACACTTAAAGCTTTTCAACCCCTACTGGATGCTTATCTCACATCTATGGCGCCGGGGACGTCACCAACTCAGAGGGGGGAGTGCTGTCACGGGATGCCCGCGACCCCAGGTGGTATTACCTGATCAACGGCCATTCATGGGGCCCACTTGCAGCTTTGTGGGACGCAGAGCCTCATCGCACTTCAAGTTATCATCTATAGTGTAGGGCTTTACTTTATTTTTCCTTGTAATAGCTAGTTAGTGTTGTAATGGGTAGTTAGTGTTGTAATAGCTAGTTAGTGGTTGCTCAGCTTTTCAATATCCACTGTTGTCATTAGCCTTTATTTTTCTAAGACTATTATAGGGGGGAAGAGTGTACTGAAGAGTTGTAGTACGAATTGGCTAGTTTGCTGAGACCCTCATATCCGTGTATGCTTGTAATCATTGTTGCCTATTGTAATCGTTCATTGTATTAATACAAATCGATTTTCGTCTTCAATTTTGCTGTGCCACTAAAACGCCTCGGCGTGATTGCGTCGCATTAGCACCAACGCTCGAACGAGTTAGGCGGACGTAGTCGGGTAAATTGACTACTAGCCGCACGGTGCGCGTACATTATATACAAACTATAAGCGCCCCGTGACACTGTGGCATTTTTCGGCCAAACCGATCGTACGGTGCCGCAGACACGCCGGCCGGACCATGCACACCGCCACCACCGGGAGCCATTTTTGGGCTCGTGCCGCGCACACTCCGGGCCGCACACACACTGCGGCAACTATTTATGGCCCTGCAGACGGGTTTTTGGCCATTTTTCTCACTCGTTTTCTTCCCTTCCGCGGCTGGAGCTTGGTTAATCATGGAGAGATGTTGTTGGACAATCAATCCATGAAGTTTTGGAGTTCATATAATCAATCATCCATCCTATAACACCCTCCGATCTACCGAATCAGGTCAGATTTCCTAGAAATCTAGTTTTGGGGAATTTGGGTGTTTTGGTTGTTTTCGTCCGATTAATCCGTTTTAACTTACGATTATGATGGATTGATGATTATTTAGATGTATTATATCATTTCCCTTGTTATTACATGGTTGGATCGTATCGATTCGTTGTTTTGGTCGAGTTCTTGATCGACGCCTTGAAGGTGTCCGGTAGAATGTCATAGAGGGGTTTTCGAGCGTTCTACGATTATTCTTCATCGTATGATTGTTGATTTATTAATTGTATGATGTTAGGGTCGTGTTTCTTGCGAAGAAACCGTGTTGAACCCTTCCGTTCGTCGTCGTCTTCCTTTTCGATAGCATCGGGCATTTCGAAGCTTTCCGGTTGAGCCGTGTTCGTCGGAATACTTGCGTCCCAATTTCGAGGCAAGTACCTTGCCCATACTTTTCTTATTTTATGGATATGATGATCGGTGATCGTCTTGGTGTGTTTGTTGGTTGTTTGGAATGAAGTTTCAAAATATTTGTTTTGGCCTCGTTAAAGGCCCTCTTTCAAAATGCCTGCGTGTTTTGTGAACGGTGTGTTTGGGAATTGATTATGATTTAATCATTTTGAACGTTGAAGGCTTTGATGATACCTCCTGTTGTTTAAAGTTATGGAATCTTGTATTTCGTATTTAATCTTGTTAATGTGTTTTGAAGAGTTTGATAATGGTGTCGAGTTAGAGGCCATCTCTAGTGAGTATTCTTAATGAACTTACATTCTTAGCATATTAGTATTGCATGAGTAACGTGTGTGTGTGTGTATGCTCACTACGGGTTAGATCCGACGGGGTCTCGGTAGGGGTCCACAGAGACGTGGATCGACGAGCTTGCTTTTAACCACTACGGGTTAGATCCGACGGGGTCTCGGTAGGGGTCCACAGAGACGTGGATCGACGGTTAATTGTGGTGTATTTTACAAATGTGATTTGATATTGGCATTTCTGGAAATGAATGCTTTTGAATAGTTTTCATGATTGCATGCATCGACTAAGTGTATAAGAGGTAAGTTGTTCGTTTGGCTTACTTGGCTAGGATGGCATTAGAGTATTTTGTTGTTTGTGTTAAATCCTTTATTTGTGGATTTTGATGTTGGGAGACGAACCTTGTGGTCGTTCTTGTGTACTGTGAGTTGATGAGATTTGGGGCTAAAATCCCAATGGTTTTGTAAAAGTCATTTTATGGATTTGGGGCTAAAATCCCAACGGTTTGGTAAATGTTATTTTTCAGAAAGTAAACCTTTGGGGCGGTGACCCCTTTTGTCCTCTGGATTTTGAAAAGTAGGATTTGATAATCCTAAATTGTTTTCTATTAAAACTCTCGATGGCATTCTAAACCGTTTTATAAATTATTTCCATTGATTTATGATATTCCGATTTTTAAAGGTTTTCTCAAACCCTTGCCTCGAGAAGTACATTTCGTTTCGTTTGGATCTTTGAGGATTCCTGGTTATTGTTATTCGTGGAATGTGAATTGTATGGCTCGTATTTGCACTTTGTACTTGCATTAGCAAAATAGTGGAGTTTTGCTAACCCCCGAGTATTCGGGGGGTGGATGTCTATTTTTGTATTCAGGTTTTGGAGCATAACACAGGGTCGGCACGAAAGATGATGAAAGATGAATGATACTAATCACATGAGGATCCGTTGATGTCGTATTGGTCTAGTTGTGTTTTCTTTTCCGCTGCAGTATCTTTTCCCCGTTGTACGGGAGTTTATTGTATTTTGACCCCTGCGTGGGTATATGTTGTAATTGAGTTGAATATTTTTATTGAAAGACCAAATCGGTCTACTGAGTCATTTAGCCTTGAAGGCATTGTCGAGATGTTAAATGTTGTTACCAGCCTGGTAGATCTTCGAGGAGAGGGTCTACGGCGTGTAATATCCCTGAGTGGATTGGGGGTGTTACACCCGTTTTGGGGAAATTCGTTTTATGATTTTCAGGTCAGGTTCATCGAGACGAGCGGGCGCTGGACCAGTATGCGGATGATGGCCGTGCGTGATGATTGTGCACGAGTGGTGTCTTATTGCCTTTTATCTTTTTTACCTTTTGTGGTCTTTAAACTAATAGAAGTACTCGAGTACTTAAGAATTTTTACTCGTCTGGATTGTATTGTTGTTTATTATGTTTGTGTCGGATTATGGTGTTGTGTTTGACCGGTTGAATCGGGTGGATTATTTTGTTTGGCGTCTTTATGACTGTAATACCCTCGCCTTTAATATTGTATTTCATGATTTAAGTTAAGTGTTTTCGCACCATATCTGTGATGTTGTAGCAAGTTTCGACGAATTATGTTAAGTTGGATTCATGGTCATTCATACTATATTAGTTGTTGGGTGATATTGGGAGAATTCCATTTATGCTTGTTATAGTACTTAACGTACATTAACCTGTCTTCATAACGTACGCTATATATGTCGCCTTACGTACGTAACATCAATACGTTAACGTACGTAATGCGGAAGATCCTCCAGCAGTCCGCCTTTCGGCGGGTGGGGCCGAGCGGGGGTAGGTGGTCGGGAGTCGATCGCGATAGCCAATTCAACGGCTATTACGTACGTAATAGCTACATAGTTACGTACATAACGAATTGCGTGTTTTGAGGCAGTAAGATTTGATGAAATTGGTTACGTACGTAATGATCATAAGATTACGTATGTAAGGGCTATAACGTACGTTAACCACGTTCGTTAACGTACGTAATTGCGAGTTCAGATTATAAAAGTATGACTTGCCATTCACTTCCTACTCGACCCTTTTCAACCTCCCAACTGAGGAACGATTCCTTTCCCTTCCAACTTCGTTTCTAAGCCTTTCTAACTTGTGTTGGAGCTTCATCACTTGATTGGTGACTTGGAGAGTTAGAGATTGAAGTGTATCCCTTGAAGTGTTGGTGTTGTTCTTCATTTTAAGGTTGGTCTTTCTTTAACTCATATCAATTCCATGCTTATGATGATGTTAGTAGATAAATACTTCACATAATGTTAGTTTAAACTAGTGTAAACATGATAAGTTAATTGAATCATGCTCAAACTAAGTGAAGATTAACATTGAAGGTATTAGTGTTACTTCTTGATGTAAATAACTTCATAATGTGATTGTGTTGGTAATGATATACATAAAACCTGATGTATAACATGATAATCGGAAGTTAATTATAGTCTCAACACTAGGAACATGTTAGGGATGATATCCTTAATGATTAAAAGTGAGAAATGTTAAATCTGTCTTGAACATTCTATTGATTCTTGAAGGTAGTATGGAACCATGATTTTTGGCCTCTAAAACCTTTGTAATAAAATTGTTGGAAAGATTATGTTAACCCTTTGAAGATGATCTTCGCTAAATGGGATGAAGTGACTTCAAAAATTTCAAGTATCCAATGATATAACTAGGCTTTTAATAAATTCTTCAAAGTAAAACAATGAATGTTGATAGAAGGAAGTTGTAATCTTCATATGTTCGAATTTATCGATTTCGTTAAAGTGTGTTAATCACTACATTAATAGGTTGATAATGTTCTTAAGAGGATTGTATTGAATATGATGATACAAATGCGGTAGATGAGTAGCCGAATTCCATTTCATTAATCCGTGCGTGTTAAGAGACGTAAATTAAGATGATGTTCTTAGTTCACTAAAAACTTAAACTTATGTTTCATATAGTAATCAAGTTTTGAATGTAATCGTTGGTAAAATAATGAAGAACGTAATTAAACACAACTTATATCGTAATTGGAAGTGTCGATAATTTGAAAAGATATTTTCACGATATTACATTGATAATAAACTAGACATCAAGTATTTGACATTAAGGTTAGAATATGTGAATGAACATGATAAACATACGATAATTTGTATTAAGAACATTAAAATGATCAATAGGATAATTGATTTATTCAAGTAAATTTACGAATATTATTTATGTAATAATACCGTTATCATACGAATGTGTTGTTGAATGAATTACATTTCATTCAAGGTTGCTTGTTCACGTGAGTATTGTTAGACGAGGATACCGTTCGCTTGACCATTCAAAGAAGGATTATTCATCTACGGAATTGAGGCAAGTTATCTTGCTTGGTTATAATGATGGTTAAATTCTTGTGATTATTATGCGTTTCGTGTGTATGCAATGTTCTGATAAACTATGATTCGTGATATGGTGATACCCTTGATCGTATTGTCATGGTGTTGGGGATGCTATACCCGAAATTTCCGTCCTTGTTACTGTTAGTCCTTTTGAGCTTTGTTGACACTTCGGTGAGTTGTTCGATTCCTTGGTATAAGTGTAATTCGTTGAGTTTCGTTGTCATGTTGTATCGTGACATCTCTGGAGTCATATCTGCACGCCGATTGGTTATGTGTAGGATTTTTAGCCGGGCACTTGATGATCATGCGTGGATGTTTTCCGCATTTAGATCGTGCACACGAGACGTAGTTCGTGAGGCTAATTAGGTACATCGTTCCACGTATATTCTGGATTCCATATACGGGGTGGACATGTGCACGGACACATTTCCGGATTGGGCGTACTGTGACGTCCGTCTTGAGCCATATTATATGTTCGTTCGTATATTTGGTCATGTTCGACTGTTGGGACTGATTGTTTATACGCCTTTGGGGTATATTCAGTAGTCGGTGGTTTTCTTTGAGATCAGTATATATATGAATTGTATAATGTCATGAGAATCATTATCATGTATAGCTGACCCTGTGGTTTGGGGCGAAATACTTGTATTTCAGGGCGAGAAAAGGGCAAGGCACAGGAGGAGCACAACGGCGACGGAGGATTCTGAAGTATGCTATTTCGGGGGCCCCGAGTCTTTTGGTTGTTCGGTTATGTTTTATTGTGACTTTCATTTTATTTTGTGTCGGATGAATGTACTAAAATTTGTTAGGTATTGCCCATTGTCATATGGTCTGTACCGAATTTGGATCCTGTGTATGTTTGCTCGTATTTAAAGACATGAATAACTCATACTCCACACCGGGGTTTTGATAAATATTGTGGTACGGTGCCACGTTGTCAGAATTTAAATGTATATTGTGATATCGCCTGGTGGGTCCCGGTAGGGGTCCACGGCACTGTAATAGCCACTGTTTTTGGGCTGTTACAGAAGATGATATCGGAGAGTGTGTTTTTATTTTGAGTCATTGTAGAATCGAAATAACATCAAGAAACCTTCGTGCCACGTGTAACCTGTGCAAGCGCCTGACCCGTCGAATACGGTATGTTCTCATGAACCATAATTTGGTTACTGGCATGATATTGACGATGTATTGGTCTTCTTACTTATCTTGGCATCTTGCTACCATGAGGCAAAATTCATCTGTTTGAGGTGAACCTAAATTAATTATGTGATTGGAATTGTTTCGACTTAATGTTGATGTGATATTGAGTGTGTAAAACTTGTAGTGCCAGTGATCCTTTACAAACTGCTTTGTTGGATAGGAAATTCCATGTTGCCATTAACTTAGCATGAATTATGATTGATAAATCGAACTGTACTTGTGACTTGATTCTTTCAGTATGGAAAGGAACCCGAGAGGCCGTGGCAGAGGGGGACGAGGCCGCGGAATAGGCCGAATTCCGATACCACGAGCTAACAGACGCGCGAATGTGGAACAGAGTTCCGCAGGCAGTGATTCGCCTTCTAGGGACCAATCACACCACACCGGAGAGAATGCACGTGTCGATCCTTACACCGTGATGCAGGGCATGATGGCCCAGATGACCCAAATGGGTCAGCTGATGGAAGCAATGCAGAGGAATACTACCGGTTAACAGCAGGGGCAACAGCCTCCACCTCTGGTGCCTGGCGGGATCGTGAGCCGGATTATTAGCGACATATCACGTCAGCGACCTCCGACTTTTGAAGGCTCATATGAGCCTACTGACATTGTACACTGGATAGAGCATTTCGAGAAACTGTTCGAGATGGTGGAGTGCCCAGAGGAAAATCGAGTTGCTGTGGCAGCCTACTACCTTAGTAAGAGTGCCCATACTTGGTGGCTTTCTGTGAGGCCTGCCGAAGGCGCGAGTACTTGGGAGGAATTCAAGAATCTTATGCTAGATCGTTACTATCCTGCACCCCTCCGTGAAGCCAAACTGTCCAAATTACTAAACCCCGACCCATCGGAAGACGAGGATGTGTTAGCGATTGCCGAAAAATTCCAAGCACTTCTCCCTTTTGCTACGTCAGTTGTCCGTTTGGAAGCTGATAAGATCAAATATTTCCTCAAGAGGCTTAAACCCCGAATGAGGATGCAATTACTCAATCACCACTGTACGACCTTACCGGAGTTTATTGAGAAGGCTTTGGAGTATGAACTTACTGCGAAAGAGATTTCTAAGAAGCAAATTTCGCTTTTCCAACAAGAGATCCAGAACTGCACCCAAGGAGACAAGAATCGGGGTATTCAAGAAACCCCAGCCTGTACCAAATCCTTCTGAGCGGCCACCTATGGCACCGAAACTGGCAGGAACGCACTCTCGGGTAATCAGCTCACCTGTCGTGTGTTATAACTGTGGGGACCAGGGGCATATCAGCTCCAAGTGTCCGAAGCCGGCCGTTGCCTGTCACACTTGCGGGAAGAACGGTCATCGTGCTCTCTATTGCCGGGGTGGACTCGGGCGTGCCCCAATAGCGTCTCTTGCTCCAGTACAGTCTTCTGTTCAGGAACGTGCTCCTCCATCCGCTTCTTACCAGACTACCGGGGCGAACAAAGGGATGGGCCGTGGAAATCAAATTGGTACACCTGCTTCCGGGGTTGCAAAACCCAGAGTCTACGAGATGAAGAAAGCCGATGATCCCGAAGCCAGCATGATTGCAGGTACTCTCGAGATCCACTCTCAGCCCGTTTGTGTTCTTTTTGATACTGGTGCTTCACACTCCTTTTTGTCTAGTTCTTGTTTGAGTCGTTTGCATTTGAATCATGTTACCGATTGTGAACCTTATGTAATTGGTCTACCCGATGGTAGAAGAATTATTGGGAGTCGTGAAGTCTGTAATCGTCCGATTAGCATGAACAACTGTGAGTGGTTGTCCGACTTGATTGTGGTTGATTTACCTAAAGATGATGTAATCTTGGGTATCGACTGGATGGATCGTCACGATGCCATGCTTAGCGTCCGTAAGCGAATGGTGACCGTCACATCGGATGATGGCGTCGAGTGTATTTTTCGGGGTGATAATCCCAATCATTCTGGGAGAGTCATCAGCGCTATGAAGGCTATGAGATTACTGAACCAGGGATGCATTGGTTATTGGTGTTACATGACTAAGACAGCTGACCGGCCAGTCAAATTGATTGATATTCCAGTAGTTCGAGATTATCCAGATGTATTTCCAGACGAGCTTCCAGGAATACCCCCACAGCGAGAGGTAGAATTCACCATTGAGTTGGAGCCAGAGACGTCCCCGCTTTCAAAAGCACCATATCGTATGGCCCCGACTGAGATGCAGGAGTTGAAAAGACAACTCGAAGAATTAACTGAGAAAGGATATGTTCGACCCAGTGCATCCCCTTGGGGAGTGCCAGTGTTATTCGTACGGAAGAAGGACGGATCGCTGCGTTTGTGTATTGATTACTGGGAGCTGAACAAAGTAACAATTAAGAACAAATATCCTTTACCTCGCATCGATGATCTATTGGATCATCTCCAGGGAGCCGCTGTATTTTCCAAGATCGACTTGAGGTCCGGGTACCACCAATTGCGGATTCGAGAGTCGCGTCCGTAAGACTGACTTTTCGCACTCGCTATGGGCATTATGAGTTCATTGTCATGCCATTCGGACTGACTAATGCACCTGCAGTATTCATGGAATTGATGAATCGGGTTTTTATTAATTATCTGGATCGTTTTGTAGTCGTTTTTATTGACGACATCATGGTCTACTCTCGTGATCATGAGGAGCATGAGTGTCACCTCCGCCAGGTTCTCGATGCATTAAGGCGAGAACAACTCTATGGAAAATTTTCTAAGTGTGAATTTTGGATGTCTGAAGTTATTTTTCTGGGACATGTGATATCAGCAGAGGCAGTAAGAGTAGACCCACAGAAGACGGAAGCTATCTGAGACTGGCTACCCCCGAAGAACGTGAAGGAAGTTCGTAGTTTCCTGGGTCCAGCAGGCTATTACAGACGATTCGTGGAAGGATTTTCCAAAATTGCTCAACCGATGACTAATCTGTTGAGAAAAGATAAGAATTACTTGTGGTCGGAAGCATGTCAGCAAAGTTTTGATGAACTCAAAGGTCGATTAATTTCAGCTCCTGTTTTAGTACTACCTAGAGGAACGGAAGGATTCGTGGTATATAGCGATGCATCGAGGCAGGGCCTTGGATGCGTGTTAATGCAGGACGGGAAAGTGATCGCCTATGCGTCCAGACAATTGCGTCCTTACGAGGTCAACTACCCGACTCATGACTTGGAGTTAGCAGCCGTAGTGTTTGCTTTAAAAATCTGGCGCCACTATCTGTATGGAGTTGCCTGCCGAATTTTACGGACCACAAGAGCCTGAAGTATATTTTTACCTAGAAGGAGTTGAATATGAGACAAAGGAGGTGGTTAGAGCTAATCAAAGACTATGATATCGAGATCCTTTATCATCCAGGCAAGGCAAACGTGGTTGCCGATGCCTTGAGCCGCAAGACGGTGCAGGAGCAGATACTAGCTCGTTTGACCGCCCAGAGGGAGCTGCAATTAGAGTTCATGAGACCAGAGATTGAGGTCTGGATACAACGCATTCAGGGACAACTGTGCATGCTTGAGATTTCACCATCCCTTGATGAGACGATCAGGACGAAACAGATGACGGACCCATTCTTATCCAGAGTTCGAGGAGAAATCGATCAGGGGAAGGCCCCTGAATTTGTGGTTCACGAGGATGGACTGTTACGCTTTAAAAATCGAGTATGTGTACCAGCAGACGAAGAGTTGAGGAATACTATTCTGAAGGAGGCTCATGCTACCCCGTATTCCATACACCCGGGATCGAACAAAATGTATAAGGATTTGAAGCCGTATTATTGGTGGGGTAACATGAAACAGGAGGTTGCCGAATTCGTTTCGAAATGTTTGACCTGTCAGCAGGTCAAGATTGAGCATCAACGACCAGCTGGCATGATGAAACCGCTTCCGATTCCCGAGTGGAAGTGGGAAGACATATCGATGGATTTTATTACTAGCTTGCCGACGAGCCGTCGAGGCATGAATACAATTTGGGTGGTTGTGGATCGATTGACACAATCAGCCCACTTCTTGGAGATCAAGGATACTTGGGGCCCCTGAGAGATTGGCCCAATTATTCATCAAAGAGATTGTGAGACTGCATGGCACCCCTAAGAGTATTGTATCAGATCGGGACAGACGGTTCGTGTCGCACTTCTGGAAGGCGGTTCATCGTGCTATGGGTACACAGTTGAACTTCAGTACGGCTTTTCATCCTCAGACCGACGGTCAGTCTGAGAGGACAATTCAAACTCTAGAGGATATGTTGAGGGCATGTGATCTCGATTGGAAGCCTGACTGGGAAGCCCAACTGCCGTTGGTAGAATTCACATATAATAATAGCTGGCACGCCTCGATCATGATGGCACCTTATGAGGCATTGTATGGTCGTCGTTGTAGGTCCCCTTTGTACTGGGACGATTTGTCTGAATCTATTGGTATGGAACCTGATATGTTATTGGCAGCCCGCGAGAAGATTTCCCTGATCAAGAGTCGTCTATTAATGGCCCAAAGCTGCCAGAAATCATATGTAGATAATCGTCGACGACCACTCGAGTTTGAGGTTGGTGACCATGTACTAGTCAAAGTATCTCCTACTAGAGGTGTTTTCCGATTCGGGAAGAGAGGCAAATTGAGCCCAAGGTATATTGGTCCATTTGAGATCCTGGAACGAGTAGGCGACCTAGCCTATCGTTTAGCATTACCACCAGCTTTGAGCCGGATTCACAACGTATTCCATGTATCTCAGTTAAGGAAGTATGTTGCTGATCCAAGTCACGTTATTCAATTCGACGAGGTCGAAATAGCCGACGACCATTCGTATGAAGAACGGCCTGTGCAGATACTCGAGAGAAGAATTAAACAGCTGAGGAACAAGACGATTCCCTTATTTAAAATTCAGTGGTCGAGACATGGAGTCGAGGAAGCTACGTGGGAGACTGAAGATAGCATGCGAGAGAAATACCCCGAATCAAGTTTTACCCTTAGTTTCGGGGACGAAACTCCTTTTAAGGGGGAGTATGTAATACCTCGCCTTTAATATTGTATTTCATGATTTAAGTTAAGTTTTTCGCACCATATACGTGATGTTGTAGCAAGTATCGAATTATGTTAAGTTGGATTCATGGTCATTCATACTATATTAGTTGTTGGGTGATATTGGGAGAATTCCATTTATGCTTGTTATAGTACTTAACGACGTTAACTGTCTTCATAACGCACGCTATGTATGTCGCCTTACGACGTAACATCAATACGTTAACGCACGTACGCGGAAGATCCTCCAAAGATCGCCTTTGGTGGGGCCGAGCGGGGTAGGTGGTCGGGAGTCGATCACGACAAGTCAACGGCTATTACGCACGTAATAGCTGCTACGCACGCACGTAACGCAATTGCGTGTTTTGAGGCGTAAGATTTGATGAAATTGGTTACGCACGTAATGATCATAAGATTACGACGTAAGGGCTATAACGCACGCGTTAACCACGTTCGTTAACGCACGTAATGCCGAGTTCGATTATAAAAGTATGACTTGCCATTCACTTCCTACTCGACCCTTTCAACCTCCCAACCGAGGAACGATTCCTTTCCCTTCCAACTTCGTTTCTAAGCCTTTCTAACTTGTGTTGGAGCTTGACTTGATTGGTGACTTGGAGAGTTAGAGATTGAAGTGTATCCCTTGAAGTGTTGGTGTTGTTCTTCATTTTAAGGTTGGTCTTTCTTTAACTCATATCAATTCCATGCTTATGATGATGTTAGTACATAAATACTTCACATAATGTTAGTTTAAACTAGTGTAAACATGATAAGTTAATTGAATCATGCTCAAACTAAGTGAAGATTAACATTGAAGGTATTAGTGTTACTTCTTGATGTAAATAACTTCATAATGTGATTGTGTTGGTAATGATATACATAAAACCTGATGTATAACATGATAATCGGAAGTTAATTATAGTCTCAACACTAGGAACATGTTAGGGATGATATCCTTAATGATTAAAAGTGAGAAATGTTAAATTTGTCTTGAACATTCTATTGATTCTTGAAGGTAGTATGGAACCATGATTTTTGGCCTCTAAAACCTTTGTAATAAAATTGTTGGAAAGATTATGTTAACCATTTGAAGATGATCTTCGCTAGATGGGATGAAGTGACTTCAAAAATTTCAAGTATCCAATGATATAACTAGGCTTTTAATAAATTCTTCAAAGTAAAACAATGAATGTTGATAGAAGGAAGTTGTAATCTTCATATGTTCGAATTTATCGATTTCGTTAAAGGGTGTTAATCACTACATTAATAGGTTGATAATTTTCTTAAGAGGATTGTGTTGAATATGATGATACAAATGCGGTAGATGAGTAGCCGAATTCCATTTTATTAATCCGTTCGTGTTAAGAGACGTAAATTAAGATGATGTTCTTAGTTCACTAAAAACTTAAACTTATGTTTCATATAGTAATCAAGTTTTGAATGTAATCGTTGGTAAAATAATGAAGAACGTAATTAAACACAACTTATATCGTAATTGGAAGTGTCGATGATTTGAAAAGATATTTTCACGATATTACATTGATAATAAACTAGACATCAAGTATTTGACATTAAGGTTAGAATATGTGAATGAACATGATAAACATACGATAATTTGTAATAAGAACATTAAAATGATCAATAGGATAATTGATTTATTCAAGTAAATTTACGAATATTATTTATGTAATAATACCGTTATCATACGAATGTGTTGTTGAATGAATTACATTTCATTCAAGGTTGCTTGTTCACGTGAGTATTGTTAGACGAGGATACCGTTCGTTTGACCATTCAAAGAAGGATTATTCATCTACGGAATTGAGGCAAGTTATCTTGCTTGGTTATAATGATGGTTAAATTCTTGTGATTATTATGCGTTTCGTGTGTATGCAATGTTCTGATAAACTATGATTCGTGATATGGTGATACCCTTGATCGTATTGTCATGGTGTTGGGGATGCTATACCCGAAATTTCCGTCCTTGTTACTGTTAGTCCTTTTGAGCTTTGTTGACACTTCGGTGAGTTGTTCGATTCCTTGGTAAAAGTGTAATTCATTGAGTTTCGTTGTCATGTTGTATCGTGACATCTCTGGAGTCATATATGCGCGCCGATTGGTTATGTGTAGGATTTTTAGCCGGGCACTTTATGATCATGCGTGGATGTTTTCCGCATTTAGATCGTGCACACGAGACGTAGTTCGTGAGGCTAATTAGGTACATCGTCCCACGTATATTCTGGATTCCATATACGGGGTGGACATGTGCACGGACACATTTCCGGATCGGGCGTACTGTGACGTCCGTCTTGAGCCATATTATATGGTCGTTCGTATATTTGGTCATGTTCGACAGTTGGGACTGATTGTTTATACGCCTTCGGGGTATATTCAGTAGTCGGTGGTTTTCTTTGAGATCAGTATATATATGAATTGTATAATGTCATGAGAATCATTATCATGTATAGATGACCCTGTGGTTTGGGGCGAAATACTTGTATTTCAGGGCGAGGAAAGGGCAAGGCACAGGAGGAGCACAACGGCGACGGAGGATTCTGAAGTATGCTATTTCGGGGGCCCCGAGTCTTTTGGTTGTTCGGTTATGTTTTATTGTGACTTTCATCTTATTTTGTGTCGGATGAATGTACTAAAATTTGTTAGGTACTGCCCATCGTCATATGGTCTGTACCGAATTTGGATCCTGTGTATGTTTGCTCGTATTTAAAGACATGAATAACTCATACTCCACACCGGGGTTTTGATAAATATTCTGGTACGGTGCCACGTTGTCAGAATTTAAATATATATTGTGATATCGCCTGGTGGGTCCTTAGGGGTTCACGGCACCGTAATAGCCACTGCTGGGTCACATGTAAGATGGTATCGGAGAGTGTGTTTTTATTTTGAGTCATTGTAGAATCGAAATAGCATCAAGAAACCTTCGTGCCACGTGTAACCTGTGCAAGCGCCTGACCCGTCGAATACGGTATGTTCTCATGAACCATAATTTGGTTACTGGCATGATATTGACGATGTATTGGTCTCCTTACTTATCTTGGCATCTTGCTACCATGAGGCAAAATTCATCTGTTTGAGGTGAACCTAAATTAATTATGTGAT
This sequence comes from Orobanche coerulescens, assembly GCA_033398695.1. Lineage (NCBI taxonomy): Eukaryota > Viridiplantae > Streptophyta > Magnoliopsida > Lamiales > Orobanchaceae > Orobanche > Orobanche coerulescens. The sequence continues at coordinate 87,313,874 of CM065804.1, read as the reverse complement.
TGGAATTGTTTCGACTTAATGTTGATATGATATTGAGTGTGTAACACTTGTAGTGCCAGTGATCCTTTACAAACTGCTTTGTTGGATAGGAAATTCCCTGTTGCCATTAACTTAGCATGAATTATGATTGATAAATCGAACTGTACTTGTGACTTGATTCTTTCAGTATGGAAAGGAACCCGAGAGGCCGTGGCAGAGGGGGACGGGGCCGCGGAAGAGGCCGAATTCCGATACCACGAGCTAACAGACGCGCGAATGTGGAACAGAGTTCCGCAGGCAGTGATTCGCCTTCTAGGGACCAATCACACCACACCGGAGAGAATGAACGTGTCGATCCTTACACCGTGATGCAGGGCATGATGGCCCATATTACCCAAATGGGTCAGCTGATGGAAGCAATGCAGAAGAATACTACCGGTCAACAGCAGGGGAAACAGCCTCCGCCTCTGGTGCCTGGCGGGATCGTGAGCCGGATTATTAGCGACATATCACGTCAGCGACCTCCGACTTTTGAAGGCTCATCTGAGCCTACTGACATTGTACACTGGATAGAGCATTTCGAGAAACTGTTCGAGATGGTGGAGTGCCCAGAGGAAAATCGAGTTGCTGTGGCAGCCTACTACCTTAGTAAGAGTGCCCATACTTGGTGGCTTTTTGTGAGGCCTGCCGAAGGCGCGAGTACTTGGGAGGAATTCAAGAATCTTATGCTAGATCGTTATTATCCTGCACCCCTCCGTGAAGCCAAACTGTTCAAATTACTAAACCCCGACCCATCGGAAGACGAGGATGTGTTAGCGATTGCCGAAAAATTCTAAGCACTTCTCCCTTTTGCTACGTCAGTTGTCCGTTCGGAAGCTGATAAGATCAAATATTTCCTCAAGAGGCTTAAACCCCGAATGAGGATGCAATTACTCAATCACCACTGTACGACCTTACCGGAGTTTATTGAGAAGGCTTTGGAGTATGAACTTACTGCGAAAGAGATTTCTAAGAAGCAGCCTCAGTTTTCCAACACGAGATCCAGGAACCAGACCCAAGGAGACAGTAACCGGGGGGTATTCAAGAAACCCCAGCCTGTACCAAATCCTTCTGAGCGGCCACCTATGGCACCGAAACCAGCAGGAATGCACTCTCGGGCAATCAGCTCACCTGTCGTGTGTTATAACTGTGGGGACCAGGGGCATATCAGCTCCAAGTGTCTGAAGCCGGCCGTTGCCTGTCACACTTGCGGGAAGAACGGTCATCGTGCTCGCTGTTGCCGGGGTGGACTCGGGCGTGCCCCAATAGCGTCTCTTCCTCCAGTACAGTCTTCTGTTCAGGAACATGCTCCTCCATCCGCTTCTTACCAGACTACCGGGGCGAACAAAGGGATGGGCCGTGGAAATCAAGTTGGTACACCTGCTTCCGGGGCTGCAAAACCCAGAGTCTACGAGATGAAGAAAGACGATGATCCCGAAGCCAGCATGATTGCAGGTACTCTCGAGATCCACTCTCAGCCCGTTTGTGTTCTTTTTGATACTGGTGCTTCACACTCCTTTTTGTCTAGTTCTTGTTTGAGTCGTTTGCATTTGAATCATGTTACCGATTGTGAACCTTATGTAATTGGTCTACCCGATGGTAGAAGAATTATTGGGAGTCGTGAAGTACAGAACTGTCCGATTAGCATGAACAACCGTGAGTGGTTTTCCGACTTGATTGTGGTTGATTTACCTAAAGATGATGTAATCTTGGGTATCGACTGGATGGATCGTCACGATGCCATGCTTAGCGTCCGTAAGCGAATGGTGACCGTCACATCGGATGATGGCGTCGAGTGTATTTTTCGGGGTGATAATCCCAATCATTCTGGGAGAGTCATCAGTGTTATGAAGGCTATGAGATTACTGAACCAGGGATGCATTGGTTATTGGTGTTACATGACTAAGACAGCTGACCGCTACCAAATTGATTGATATTCCGAGTTCGAGATTATCCAGATGTATTTCCAGACGAGCTTCCAGGAATACCCCCACAGCGAGAGGTAGAATTCACCATTGAGTTGGAGCGAGACGTCCCCGCTTTGAAAGCACCATATCGTATGGCCCCGACTGAGATGCAGGAGTTGAAAAGACAACTCGAAGAATTAACTGAGAAAGGATATGTTCGACCCAGTGCATCCCCTTGGGGAGCGCCGGTGTTATTCGTACGGAAGAAGGACGGATCGCTGCGTTTGTGTATTGATTACTCGGAGCTGAACAAAGTAACAATTAAGAACAAATATCCTTTACCTCGCATCGATGATCTATTGGATCAGCTCCAGGGAGCCGCTGTATTTTCCAAGATCGACTTGAGGTCCGGGTACCACCAATTGCGGATTCGAGAGTCTGACGTCCCGAAGACAGCTTTTCGCACTCGCTATGGGCATTATGAGTTCGTTGTCATGCCATTCGGACTGACTAATGCACCGCAGATTCATGGAATTGATGAATCAGTTTTTATTAATTATCCGGATCGCTTTGTAGTCGCTTTTATTGACGAAATCTTGGTCTACTCGTGATCATGAGGAGCATGAGTGTCACCTCCGCTGTGTTCTCGATGCATTAAGGCGAGAACAACTCTATGGAAAATTTTCTAAGTGTGAATTCGGATGTCCAAGTTATTTTTCTCGGGTCATGTGATATCGCAGAGGGAGTAAGAGTAGACCCACGTAAGACGGAAGCTATCCGAGATCGGCTACCCCAAGAACGTGAAGGAAGTTCGTAGTTTTCTCGGGTCTAGCAAAGTGCTATTACTGCATTTATCGTGGAAGGATTTTCCAAAATTGCTCAACCGAAGACTAATCTGTTGAGAAAAGATAAGAAGTACTTGTGGTCAGAAGCATGTCAGCAAAGTTTTGATGAACTCAATGGTCGATTAATTTCAGCTCCTGTTTTAGTACTACCTAGAGGAACGGAAGGATTCGTGGTATATAGCGATGCATCGAGGCAGGGCCTTGGCTGCGTGTTAATGCAGGACGGGAAAGTGATCGCCTATGCGTCCGCATTGCGGCCCTTACGAGGTCAACTACCCGACTCATGACTTGGAGTTAGCAACAGTAGTGTTTGCTTTAAAAATCGCGCCACTATCTCGTATGGAGTTACTCACGGATTTTTACGGACCACAAGAGCCTCAAGTATATTTTTACCTAAGGAGTTGAATATGAGACAAAGGAGGTGGTTAGAGCTAATCAAAGACTATGATATCGAGATCCTTTATCATCCGTGCAAGGCAAACGTGGTTGCCGATGCCTTGAGCCGCAAGACGGTGCAGAGCAGATACTAGCTCGCTTTGACCTCCCGAGAGGGAGTTGCAATTAGAGTTCATGAGACCAGAGATTGAGGTCCTGGATACAACGCATTCGGGGACAAGCGTGCATGCTTGAGATTTCACCATCCCTTGATGAGACGATCAGACGAAGCAGATGACGAACCCATTCTTATCCGAGTTCGAGGAGAAATCGATCGGGAAGGCCTCGGATTTGTGGTTCACGAGGATGGATTACGCTTTAAAAATCGAGTATGTGTACCAGCAGACGAAGAGTTGAGGAATACTATTCTGAAGGAGGCTCATGCTACCCCGTATTCCATACACCCGGGATCGAACAAAATGTATAAGGATTTGAAGCCGTATTATTGGTGGGGTAACATGAAATAGGAGGTTGCCGAATTCGTTTCGAAATGTTTGACCTGTCAGCAGGTCAAGATTGAGCATCAACGACCAGCTGGCATGATGAAACCGCTTCCGATTCCCGAGTGGAAGTGGGAAGACATATCGATGGATTTTATTACTAGCTTGCTGACGAGCCGTCGAGGCATGAATACGATTTGGGTGGTTGCGGATCGATTGACTAAATCAGCCCACTTCTTGGAGATCAAGGATACTTGGGGCCCTGAGAGATTGGCCCAATTATTCATCAAAGAGATTGTGAAACTGCATGGCACCCCTAAGAGTATTGTATCAGATCGGGACGGACGGTTCGTGTCGCACTTCTGGAAGGCGGTTCATCGTGCTATGGGTACACAGTTGAACTTCAGTACGGCTTTTCATCCTTAGACCAACGGTCAGTCTCAGAGGACAATTCAAACTCTAGAGGATATGTTGAGGGCATGTGATCTCGATTGGAAGCCTGACTGGGAAGCCCAACTGCCATTGGTAGAATTCACATATAATAACAGCTGGCACGCCTCGATCATGATGGAACCTTATGAGGCATTGTATGGTCGTCGTTGTAGGTCCCCTTTGTGCTGGAACGATTTGTCTGAATCTATTGGTACGGAACTTGATATGTTATTGGCAGCCCGCGAGAAGATTTCCCTGATCAAGAGTCGTCTATTAACGGCCCAAAGCCGCCAGAAATCATATGCAGATAATCGTCGACGACCACTCGAGTTTGAGGTTGGTGATCATGTACTAGTCAAAGTATCTCCTACTAGAGGTGTTTTCCGATTCGGGAAGAGAGGCAAATTGAGCCCAAGGTATATTGGTCCATTTGAGATCCTGGAACGAGTAGGCGACCTAGCCTATCATTTAGCATTACCACCAGCTTTGAGCCGGATTCACAACGTATTCCATGTATCTCAGTTAAGGAAGTATGTTGCTGATCCAAGTCACGTTATTCAATTCGACGAGGTCGAAATAGCCGACGACCATTCGTATGAAGAACGGCCTGTGCAGATACTCGAGAGAAGAATTAAACAGCTGAGGAACAAGACGATTCCCTTATTAAAAATTCAGTGGTCGAGACATGGAGTCGAGGAAGCTACGTGGGAGACTGAAGATAGCATGCGAGAGAAATACCACGAACTATTTACCCCTTAGTTTCGGGGACGAAACTCCTTTTAAGGGGGGGAGTATGTAATACCCTCGCCTTTAATATTGTATTTCATGATTTAAGTTAAGTGTTTTCGCACCATATCTGTGATGTTGTAGCAAGTATCGACGAATTATGTTAAGTTGGATTCATGGTCATTCATACTATATTAGTTGTTGGGTGATATTGGGAGAATTCCATTTATGCTTGTTATAGTACTTAACGTACGTTAACCTGTCTTCATAACGTACGCTATGTATGTCGCCTTACGTACGTAACATCAATACGTTAACGTACGTAATGCGGAAGATCCTCCAGCAGTCCGCCTTTCGGTGGGTGGGGCCGAGCGGGGGTAGGTGGTCGGGAGTCGATCACGACAGCCAAGTCAACGGCTATTACGTACGTAATAGCTACATAGTTACGTACGTAACGAATTGCGTGTTTTGAGGCAGTAAGATTTGATGAAATTGGTTACGTACGTAATGATCATAAGATTACGTACGTAAGGGCTATAACGTACGTTAACCACGTTCGTTAACGTACGTAATGCCGAGTTCAGATTATAAAAGTATGATTTGCCATTCACTTCCTACTCGACCCTTTTCAACCTCCCAACTGAGGAACGATTCCTTTCCCTTCCAACTTCGTTTCTAAGCCTTTCTAACTTGTGTTGGAGCTTCAGCACTTGATTGGTGACTTGGAGAGTTAGAGATTGAAGTGTATCCCTTGAAGTGTTGGTGTTGTTCTTCATTTTAAGGTTGGTCTTTCTTTAACTCATATCAATTCCATGCTTATGATGATGTTAGTAGATAAATACTTCACATAATGTTAGTTTAAACTAGTGTAAACATGATAAGTTAATTGAATCATGCTCAAACTAAGTGAAGATTAACATTGAAGGTATTAGTGTTACTTCTTGATGTAAATAACTTCATAATGTGATTGTGTTGGTAATGATATACATAAAACCTGATGTATAACATGATAATCAGAAGTTAATTATAGTCTCAACACTAGGAACATGTTAGGGATGATATCCTTAATGATTAAAAGTGAGAAATGTTAAATTTGTCTTGAACATTCTATTGATTCTTGAAGGTAGTATGGAACCATGATTTTTGGCCTCTAAAACCTTTGTAATAAAATTGTTGGAAAGATTATGTTAACCCTTTGAAGATGATCTTCGCTAGATGGGATGAGGTGACTTCAAAAATTTCAAGTATCCAATGATATAACTAGGCTTTTAATAAATTCTTCAAAGTAAAACAATGAATGTTGATAGAAGGAAGTTGTAATCTTCATATGTTCGAATTTATCGATTTCGTTAAAGGGTGTTAATCACTACATTAATAGGTTGATAATGTTCTTAAGAGGATTGTGTTGAATATGATGATACAAATGCGGTAGATGAGTAGCCGAATTCCATTTCATTAATCCGTGCGTGTTAAGAGACGTAAATTAAGATGATGTTCTTAGTTCACTAAAAACTTAAACTTATGTTTCATATAGTAATCAAGTTTTGAATGTAATCGTTGGTAAAATAATGAAGAACGTAATTAAACACAACTTATATCATAATTGGAAGTGTCGATGATTTGAAAAGATATTTTCATGATATTACATTGATAATAAACTAGACATCACGTATTTGACATTAAGGTTAGAATATGTGAATGAACATGATAAACATACGATAATTTGTAATAAGAACATTAAAATGATCAATAGGATAATTGATTTATTCAAGTAAATTTACGAATATTATTTATGTAATAATACCGTTATCATACGAATGTGTTGTTGAATGAATTACATTTCATCCAAGGTTGCTTGTTCACGTGAGTATTGTTAGACGAGGATACCGTTCGTTTGACCATTCAAAGAAGGATTATTCATCTATGGAATTGAGGCAAGTTATCTTGCTTGGTTATAATGATGGTTAAATTCTTGTGATTATTATGCGTTTCGTGTGTATGCAATGTTCTGATAAACTATGATTCGTGATATGGTGATACCCTTGATCATATTGTCATGGTGTTGGGGATGCTATACCCGAAATTTCCGTCCTTGTTACTGTTAGTCCTTTTGAGCTTTGTTGACACTTCGGTGAGTTGTTCGATTCCTTGGTAAAAGTGTAATTCGTTGAGTTTCGTTGTCATGTTGTATCGTGACATCTCTGGAGTCATATCTGCGCGCCGATTGGTTATGTGTAGGTTTTTTAGCCGGGCACTTGATGATCATGCGTGGATGTTTTCCGCATTTAGATCGTGCACACGAGACGTAGTTCGTGAGGCTAATTAGGTACATCGTCCCACGTATATTCTGGATTCCATATACGGGGTGGACATGCGCACGGACACATTTCCGGATCGGGCGTACTGTGACGTCCGTCTTGAGCCATATTATATGGTCATTCGTATATTTGGTCATGTTCGACAGTTGGGACTGATTGTTTATACGCCTTCGGGGTATATTCAGTAGTCGGTGGTTTTCTTTGAGATCAGTATATATATGAATTGTATAATATCATGAGAATCATTATCATGTATAGCTGACCCTGTGGTTTGGGGCGAAATACTTGTATTTCAGGGCGAGGAAAGGGCAAGGCACAGGAGGAGCACAACGGCGACGGAGGATTCTGAAGTATGCTATTTCGGGGGCCCCGAGTCTTTTGGTTGTTCGGTTATGTTTTATTGTGACTTTCATTTTATTTTGTATCGGATGAATGTACTAAAATTTGTTAGGTACTGCCCATCGTCATATGGTCTGTACCGAATTTGGATCCTGTATATGTTTGCTCATATTTAAAGACATGAATAACTCATACTCCACACTGGGGTTTTGATAAATATTGTGGTACGGTGCCACGTTGTCAGAATTTAAATGTATATTGTGATATCGCCTGGTGGGTCCCGGTAGGGGTCCACGACACTGTAATAGCCACTGTTTTTGGGCTGTTACAATGACGAGGTGCTATTCTGTTGTTTCTGTGAGTCGATGAGTATGATGTTCGTTTAGCCTGGTGGGTTCCATATAGGGATTCACGGCGCTGTAATATACCTCGAATATCTTGGGGGTGTTACAGCCACGCCTTATGCATGCTTATTTTCTGGTATGATATTCATACTTATATAGCTGGATGATAATGGTCGTTCACCAATATGACTGTTGAATGTTGGTGACATTTCTGACATCCCTGAAATCATGGCTTCATGGATAGGGAAGACTTTCCTTCCTCAGCTTTTTATTTAATGCGGTCCTCTCTCTTAGCTACCAAACTCTTCCTTTGTTAGGTGCCATTAATGCTTATCACATTTTTATTAAATGCTTCCGCACTTGCTCCAATAATTTACAGATAAATATTTTGGAACACCCCCCAAAATACCATTGGATTATTACAGTGCCGTGGACCCCACACCAGGAAATCCACCAAGCGAACATGACTAAAATACATCAAACTGACCAAAACGGAAATCACAGTCCCTATTATGATATCCGACACAATATTCCGATATAAAATTTCAATGACAATTATGGATTATGGCTTGCTCGGATAACACAAAACAGTAACAACTGACAAGCTGGAGAATACTTCAATAACTGACTGACCAACATGAGCCCCAAACAACTCGGGACTAGTATCGCTCGAATGCCTCATCGCCATCGTCATGCCCCTGTGTCTTAACTCCCTCATCGCAAATACCTAAAACATGAAAACATGTTTCGCCCTCATGGGTCAATCATCCAGATAATGAATATCAAAAACATGTACAACATGATATGCAACCAAAGGCAAAACAAATGGTACAACAATGATATGATATGCTCACAAACAATGGTAGAAACCAAACATTCGTGAAGCACTATACCCACGACATACAAGCAATACCTGGGCAACAGGTCAGAATACAAGTACCCAACGGAAAATAATCAATAGAGAACACAAACGCGAATTCAGAGGCAAACCAGCGCAAAGCTGAAATAGATACAAGCAATAATGCCCGAAGGCTCCAACAGAAACACCATTACATCGCACATGGCCTAAGCCCTCATCCGAAGCTGCAAAACATCACAATAGCCCGAAAGCTCTCAGCTGAAGCTGCAAATCATCACAAGGGCCTGAAAGCCCCTCAGCGAAGCTGCAAATCATCACAATGGCCTGAAAATCCCTCAGCTGAAGCTGCAAATCATCACAATGGACTGAAAGCCCCTTACCCTAAGCTGCAATACAATAATGAGATAGACGAAGCCACACAGCCCGAAGATGTATCATAATGAGGTGGACAAAGCCACACAGCTGAAGCTGTATCATAATGAGGTGGACGAAGCCACACAGCCGAAGCTATATCACAATGAGGTCATCCAATGACTGTGATACAACTTCGGCATTACAGCAAGTGGATTGAAAGACATCTGAGATAAAATTAAAAACATTCATCACATAATGCATAGCAAAATATATTGAAAAACCTCAAAACATAATATATATGCTACCAACCAACACCTCGAAAAAAAACCAGCATATGCAAGCCACGATCGTGTGGACGTTTACACACACATTTTTCAAGTAGAGTTTTGTTGGAAAGTAAAACGCAGCGGAAGCGAAGTTTGGGAAAGATGATAATCGTGTTTTACGCATCTACGAGCATGAAATCTATTTAGGCATGCTAATTAATTAATTAATTAATAAGACTAATAAGCAATTTAAATATTATTTATTATTTATTAATTAAATATGTTGATTATTAAAATATCCTAATCAAGATCCAAGATCATAGGATATTACCTTTTGAAGAGTATTGGTTGCTTTCGTCTTGATCACCTTGTATTTCTACCTTTAGACCTTCTAGAGTATGATTCGCCTTAACCCGGACGTTGTGTGGGCAACGAGCTACCGGATCTTGTTTGGACTTCTATGGGGAATCGGCCGAAACTCCTTCACTTGGGATCACTCGATTTATTTTTCTTTGCTTTCTAGTATTTTATGAACACTCTTAGCAAATTGATGTGTTATCTAAATTGTAGAATCAAAGACACAAGTCTAGATCTAAAATTAAACACAAGAAGAAGAAAATCGATCTCTCAAGCTTGGGACAATGAATAATTTCGGCCAACACCTCCCCATAAGTCCTATTTATAGGCTCTTGGACTACTACTAGGGATCTTAAGGAGGATTATGGAAGGACTCCCAATAAATTCATCTTACCTTATTAGGACTCTTCCTGATATTATGAATCTATTAATATCAACTTAGTCCACTAAAAAGTTGATATTGTACTTCCTACCAAAATTCCAAATTACGAAATTGGGCTCCTCATTAAATATATTATTTCCCGTGTTTAAGATATCGAATGCCCATTAATTAATTATAAGCTACTGACAGCTTTAATTAATTAATATCTTATCCAAGAGTAGTACCACTCGAACATTTTTTTTATATCGGAATTAAATCCCCGTGTAGGGTTTAATATAATAATATTTTTCGAGCTCCTCAAGGACATCATCAACCCGCACGAGTCGGGACACGATTTCTAGTAATAATAATAGCATCGTATAAACAATATTATTGCCCAAGATACCGGAGCTTATTGAGTCGATCATTTTGACTCTCACCTATGGCAAATCAAAGCAATAATTATTATAAATACACAATTAAATATTATATACTTAGAATTAAGAAATAATAATTATCCGAGATTTACTTCACAATTTAAATTAATTATGGAGGCCAATTTGATTTTAAATAAATAAATCAATTTAATCACTTGTTATTTTAGCCTTAAGGTTTTTAATTTTCTCATCCTAACATGCAATAAATATATCACGCATACAATTATACATGCCATACATCCAAATAATAAAAGCCAATAATAAAAAAATTAGATAATTAAATCCAATTTTCATGGCTTTTATTCCTCGTTTTGAATAACGAGAAATTCTTCGGCTCGAAATCTCCCACTGCTTCAAGCATCTCGTCACCTCTTCCCGGTCGGCCCACAAAATTTTCAAATTCAGAAACCTTCTTTTTCCATGCAAAATTAATTACACAGGAAATTCCAAATTTAAATATTATGCACCAAATGGACGCAACGAACGGCGAAAAAACGAAAATGACCATATACTGGACGACCCCACCCGACCCACCAGCATCCTGGACCACGGTCCGGACTGCGATTCCACAGCCGGACCGCTCGGTAGATTCCTGGTCTCCAGATTGCTCGGCAAATTCCTGGTCCCGATCGTTCGTCTGATTGGGACTCCTTTTCGTGCTGGACTTCTTTTTTCTTCGTACTTTGTGCACTCCAACTCGATTACAATATTACCCAAAATAAAATACATCGAATTTACAGCAAAATTACAAGGAAAAATCGTGGATTTTCTCACGGGAAAAACTTATACATGCCTAAAGAATCGGGCCAAATTACCAAAAATGCGTAAAAAATAAAATAAAATCATATAGCCATGATCATTGGACCATATTCACCTGCAAGACAATTCTAGCAAAAATATTCCAAAGATCATAATATATGAATATTTTTAAATTGCTAACAATTAATCACAAAATTAATTAAATTGAATGGAACCTAAAGACCGTCTCCAATACCAATTGTTAGAAATAAAATGCAGCAGAAACGGCGGGTTTGGATTTACTAAAATCGGCCCTCAAGAATCGGATCTATTTAAACTCTTCAAATAATTAATTAAATATATTAATAAGCAATTTAAAAGAGCAATTTTTATCTACGCGTCTAAACATGATAATTCTTAGTATTTTTATCTAGATCTAAGAGATCTAAGAATACATTACCTTTGAATCAAAGTCTTCGAATTTCTCCTTGATCTTCTTGTATTTCTACTGTTAGATCTTCTAGAGTATACCCCGCCTATATCCGGATGTCGTGTGGGCAACAATCTACCGGGCTTCCTTGAACAACAAATTTGGATCGGCAGAACCATTCCAAGAAAATTACCTCATGATTTTCTCTCTATTTTCTTAAATATATTGGTATTTTTAGAAAAATATTGTGTTTATCCAATTATAGAATCGAAGACACAAGTCAAGCTCCTGAAGGGGACATCATTATCGAGCTCCTGAAGGGGACATCATCAACCCGCACGAGCCGGGACACGATTTCTAGTAATAATAGTTGTCATATAAATAATATTATTACCCAAGATATGAAGCTTATTGATTCAATCATTGTGACTCTCACCCATGGTAAATCAAAGTAATAAATATTATAAATACACAATTAAATATTATATACTTAGAATTAAGAAATAATAATTATCCGAGATTTACGTTCTTCTTACAATCATTACAGAAGACACTATCTCACTTCGATCCAGTTCAATGCATGCAAATACGCTAATGCATGCTAATAATCAAGACCAACCAATCTCAAGCAAATACTACTTTAATTTGTCTAATAATTATATAGGTTGTGAACTAATGTGATCTTCCGTGTGACACCAACATACCACATTATCTATAATATAAAATAATTACACCTTTCATTTGCATAACCATAACGTGAATAAATATGTAAAATATGTGATTAAATTTAATTAATATTTTCATAGGTAGTTACAGGGAAATAAGGTAATACAAGTATAAAGTATGCTTTGCAGTGTAATATCCGCAATTTTTGATTTTCGGTAAATTTCTTTTTTTGGCCGGAGTCCGTTTTGACGACTCGATCGTGACCGTTTCGTTATTCTGAGAATGATTAATTCTACACTTTTTGACATCCGAGTTCGTTTCGGTGTTGTTTTGTTGAGTTCCGTGCTTTTTAGCGACTTTTCCGCACTTGAGTTCGATTCTTGCGAATCTCGTCAAATCATTGCTTCGAGTTTCCCGTAAGTCCGTTTAACTTTGTTAGACGTGTTGTGAACTTCGGTTTCGTTATTCGATCACGTATCATGATTTCCGGGCGTTTTGGGCCATTTTGTAATTTCTTGAAAGTTACGGGTATACGTATCTGTAATTGTTGTCTCGACCCGTTTCTTGGTCGCGTATGATTAATTATTGTATTATGTTTTCATTTCGGGTCGTTGATGTCGTCCGCGAACTTTTAGACGTGTTCGCCTGCGGCGTTTTGAAATCGCCGCCGAGCCCTCGCGCTGGATCGGCCGGACGGTTATGGATCGCCAGACGATTGCGGCACCGCCGACGGTACGGGCAAAGAATCGGCGAGAGCACGCCACGGCCGAAGGTCGCGCGCTAACCGGCAGGTGTAGCGCACGCTATCGGCTGGCCTAACGCACGCTAGCGGGTCTGGACAGTGGAGTCCTGGGGGTTCTGGAATCGGTCAGGCTCGGCAGGTAGCGCACGCTACTGTCGGACGCTGCGTACGCTACGGCCGGCAGGTAGCGCACGCTACGGCCGGAAGGCTGCGCACGCTACCTGGCCGAGCAGTCTAGTCCAGAAGGCCACTGGATCGCGGCCTGGGCCGATAGCGCACGCTAGCTCGGCGGCCTAGCGCGCGCTAGTCCGGCCCAGTATAAATGTGGCTGAGCAGTCACATTTCATTTCATTTTTCACTTCCTTCCTTCTCCGTCCGCGGCTGGCGATTCATGGGTGACGAAGCCATGTTGTTTAACAACAAATCCATGAAGTTCTTGAGTTCATAACATCAATCAATCATCCGTTATCATCCTTTGATCCAGCGAATCAAGGTAATCTTCCTTAGAACCATAATTTCGTGAATTTGGGGGTTTTTGCATTTTCGTCCGATTCGTTCCGTGTTGTTGATTAATTCATGATGGGTATGATTAATATTGGTAGTATTCTTGTGTTTAACATCATTTAATCCATTGTTCTTCGTCGAATCGAAGTATATTTCTTGATTTCCTTCGAATTGACTTTTTGGGGGATTTGTCCTCGATCTCGTTTTTCATCCATTTTCGATGGATCGATTATGGTTAAATCATGTTGTTAAACATATTCTATGGATTGTATATCCATATTTCAACTTGGAATTCCGTTTTCGTGATTTGACGGAACGAATCGTGTTCTTGGCCGTTTTGGGGGAAATCCTTGAACCTTCGTCATTTGTTCTTTGAATTCAGCGGCTTTGGGTCATACTTTGGAATTCATTTTCGTTGTTATTGTTTTCGTTCGTAGTTCATTGTTGTGGATTGTCGTTCGGTGGAGTCGGCGAGTTCGTAGTCGGTTCGTGCCAACCTACTTCGGCCGATTCTCCGCGTTGTGGTTATTCGAGGCAAGTACCTTGTCCATACTATTCTTGTTTTGTGGATATGATAATTAGTGATCATCTTGGTGTGTCTGTTTATTTGTTTGAAATGAGTTTTCAAAAGATTCGGCTAGCCTCGTTAAAGGCTCACTTTCAAAACGCGTGTGTTTTGTAAATTTCGTAGGTTGTAAGTGACTATGTGAATCCTTTAGATATATTTGGTGTTATGTTTCGCTTGATAATGCGTGCGTACGTATATTGCTTATTTCCGCCGTGTTATGGTTGACGAGCATGTTGTTATTTATCCGTGTGGTCGTGGACTGACGGATGAATTATGTGAACTGGTGTATTGATTTGATAATTGTTACACGATTGACTGTGTGCTTGATGTTTGTGACAATGTGAATACTTGTTATTGAGAGACGTCATATCCGGGAGCCTCTGAGGGCGGGGCGTGTACTCCGGCCTGGTGTACGCTGCAATGTGCGGCTCCATATGGTTGGTGAACATCGGTGTTACCTAATGCGCGTGCAAGGGGCGGCTCTTGTAGGAGTGATCGCCGGCGCGGTGACATGTTCAAGGGGCGGCCAACATAGTGGAGTGAACGCCGGTGCACAGGTGTGCAAGGGAGGCGCCTGGCAGGCTTATTGGTAACGGATATTTGAGTGATAGCTAAGACCCCGTTACCGAACGATTATCGTATTTCAAAATTCGTTCAAATCTTTTCAAATGCTGGTCTCGATATAGACCGTGATTTATGTTTTCTGAAAGTGTGTTTCAACTTGTTTTAAAATGTTGGTATCAGGGTTAATTAACCAAGGACATTTGACGAGATCTCCGAGGGTTAATTAATCAGGGGTCTTGAGCAGTTTTTGGGCGAACGAAAGGCTGTGTCCTTGATTATACTGTGTTGACATTTTGTGTTTTGGGTCGAGGACCCCGTGTGACGTTGAGATGTTTGATCTCGTGTGGATATTATTTGGATTGGGTCGAGAACCCCGTGGGAAATATTTGTAAAGACTCGCTTGTGTTGATTGGAGGGTTTTCTTGCAAATTGTTTTCTATTAAAACTCTCGATGGCACTTTAAACGGTTTTATAAATTGTTTTCCCTTGATTTGTGATCTTTCGTCTTTGAAGTGTTTTACCCAAATTCATGCATCGGGAAGTACTTTTCGTTACGTTTGAATCTTTGAGGATTTCCTGGTTATTGTTATTCGTGGAATGTGAATTGTATGGCTCGTATTTGCACTTTGTTCTTGCACTAGCAAAACAGTGGAGTTTTGCTAACCCCCGAGTATTCGGGGGGTGGATGTCTATTTTTGCATTCAGGTTTTGGAGCATAGCACAGGGTCGGCACGAAGGATGATGAAAGATGAACGATACTAATCACACGAGGATCCGTTGATGTCGTATTGGTCTAGTTGTATTTTCTTTTCCGCTGCAGTATCTTTTCCCCGTTGTACGGGAGTTTATTGTATTTTGACCCCTGCGTGGGTATGTGTTTGGAATTGAGTTGAATGTTATTATTGAAAGACCAAGTCGGTCTACTGGGTCATTTTAGCCTCAAAGGCGATGTTTAGATGTTTGATTTTAGTTATCAGCCTGGTAGATCCTCGAGGAGAGGGTCTACGGCGTGTAATATCCCCGAGCGGATTGGGGGTGTTACATGCAGTATACAACCCTAACAATAATATCATACAGCAAGCCTAGAGTCAAATCCTACAGCTCAAGACACGGCAAGATGAGAAGTTGGCTACAATAAACAATGTTGCGGGTGTTTTACTTAGGAAAAGTAAAGCACTAAGCCAATAGGACTGAGAAGGAACTTTAAACCGTTTTGAAACAAACTTTCATTACTCATAAAGTATTCACGATTCTAAAGTAGCATTTAATGCTGATAGGACATCATTTAATGCGGCCGAAGAGACTACCGACAGAAGAGCATTTAATGCAGGTCAACGGGAAGGTCTGAAGTATTAAATGCAAATCCCCTTTAATTGAAACATTCTGAAGCCGCCAATCAGAGCTGTCTCAATCTCACCAACCAGCCAACGACTATATTTATGACAGATCTATTTTCAAGGTTATAAATAGCCCCAAGTAAGAGGACATTGCTCATATGATAACACACAACAACTAAAGAGATCATACGGTCATTCTACCGAGAACTGAAAGTTGAACATCAAGCTAACAGAGCAATATGTTTATTCAAGCATACAACGATATCTTAGTGAAGAAATATATAAGTCCTCAACAACGATTAACACATCTACAGCAAAAGATTACCAAGCCTATAGTTGTTGTTCAACTCGTGGTAACCAAATACTTACTGTTGAGATAATTATCCTTGTGTGGACTAAGCAAAACTATTCTAACCTATGTGGGATGAATAGAGTCAGGATGAAGCTTCAATCTGTGTGAGAAGAAGCAAGTCGGATAAGCCCAATCCAATCTATGTGAATGGCCAAAGCTACTGTCGCTGTATCAATATGTGTCAATGATATGACAACAAGTTTAGCTAAAACCATACAATTGTGTATGGCTTGATTTTATCAAACTATTTACTCCTATGAGGAGGACATGTGGACGTAGAGGGGTTTACCTCGAACCACATTAAACCATGTGTCTTACTTACTGTCTTTACTATTTTCTTACTGTCTGTGTGATTTTAGTATATTTACCCTGAAAACCCTGTAAGCACCAAGCTAACAGGAGACCATTAAGTTGCTGTATTTACAGTAACTTGGTTTTAGACTTCTGCTATGCAGACAAACTTCGAAAAAGAATACAACTTATTCAAACCCCCCTTTTAAGCTGTATATATTGTATACTGTGACTAACAAGTGGTATCGGAGAGGTTGATTCTATAAAGAATCAGTCGATTTTTAACCTGTTAGATCCACAAAATCACTAGATTTTGAAAACTTCATTTTTATATCTTTATCATTCGTTCTACTTTTGCCATGGATACATCTATGATCAACAAAGTTCCCATGTTTTCCATTAACAAATTTGATGATGGGAGAATCAGGATAGAAGCCCATCTTGCTGCAATGCACGAAGAGATGATCATTGTCATCCAGTAAGTACCTATCAAGATCATGAATGTTCAATCCATCCACAAGAATAGAAGGACAACCTCATGCAGAAATGCTTGAGAAGGAATGAGAACAGCCGACAGCTGATGATCACAAGCGTGCGAATTTTGACAACATCACCAAAAATGCACTATTTGTCACTTTTGACAAAGGCACATTCTCCAAGGTAAAGAGCTGTAAGACAACCAAGAAAATCTGGGAGAAACTCAAGTTCATATGTGAGGGACGGAGCTCTCAAAGAAAACAAGATTTCAAAACTAACTCAGCAATTTGAATCTTTTAAAATGAAATCTTCTGAAACACTTGAGGAACTTGACTTCAGAGCATTGTCAGTGCACTTGAAGCATTGGGTAAAGTGTATAGTCAGAAGGAGAGAAATATTAAAATCTTTAGACCACTCCCTGCCCAATGGGACATTAAGACCACAACTATGTGTGTATCTTGCAATTTAAATGATATATCCACTTTCGATCTCTTCTCTGACCTCAAAGCTTTTGAGTACGATATTGACAAGAGAGAGGCCAAAGAGTTACCTGCTAAGACTACAACACTCACTGCTGTATCCGATAGGAGACACAACTCTACCCCCAGCACATCCAAAGCTGCATCCAATATAGCTGACAACGATGATGACATCCTGTCACAAGATAAAATGGCCTTGCTCATGCACAAATTCTGGAAATTCATTAAGAAGGAAAGGCCCCCTACGGGCCTAAACCATTTAACAAGGTGACTTCGGAATCACCATCGTCCGCAGATTCTAACCTATGCTATAATTGCAGGAACTGGAACACTATGCAAATATATATCCTCATCCTAAAGTGCAGAAGTTGCACAAGCCGAGCAACAAGAAAAGGACGAGAAAAGGCACGTCTGGCAAAACAAGCTAAAGGCCCTGATCGGGCATTCTGAAGCCTCACCCACACTGATCAAAACAGAGGAGTGCCTACAAGCAATCACCTACAGTGACTCCTCGGATGATGAAATCGAGGATAAAGCCTACATGTGCTTTATGGCGAAAGAAGAGGATGATGATTATGACAGTGAGGATAAGGTAAGCTCAACCTCAGCTACTCCTGTTAATGCATCACATACATTTGAAAACATAATAAATGAGTCCATAACCATTCAAAAGGCCCATGAGATACTTAAACAAGAAAACCTATAACTCTCTCTTTCAAATTTAGAGATGAAAGGCGAAAATGATCTGCTGAAAAATAACTATGAAAATTTGTCTCTAAATTGCGAAAATAGCAAGATCATTAATAAAAACTCATGGAAAGCAATCATCAACTTGAAACAAAACTAAATGAGATAAAAACTCATAGTAAATGCAACACAAATGATATACTTTATTAGAGGCTAAAATATAGCTTCTCGAGAAAAGAGAAGGAGAACTCGAGACCATTATCAAGTCCTTTGAGAAATCATCGAGGAGGATGGAAGGCATCTTAAGCACTGGGTAACACGCTCATGACAAACGTGGCTTGGGATACGACTCGTTCTCCAACAAAGGCAAAACTAGTATGGTGTTTGTCAAAGGAATTGAACCCATTCAAGAACCTAAAGAAGCCCCGAATGATGTTCGTGTAAAAGTTACAGCTGCCCCTTCTCGGACAGCAAAGGCTGCCATCCACCACCTAGCTCGTATCATAAGCAGCGGAAACCTCAGTCTTATAGACCTGTAAGACGCAATACCAAATATTAATAGTATGCTCCTCGAGCATACCAACAGCATCAGCATCCGACTAGAAGGAAGGTTGTACCTAAGTATCAACGGCATGCACCTCAGTAATACTAATAATACAGTGCTACTAGATACTGGGTACAGGAAACCAAGTATTGGTCCCATAAGCAAGTTGCCCGCAGTTCTACGAGCAACAACTTTGGGAATCCAATCAGAAACCTAGAAGGCAGTAACGAGGCAGAAAATATGGTTCCTCCTCTTAGACAACAACCGTACTAGAGCCAAAATTCCAAAATTTTACATGCATAATAACCATGCTTACAGCGATTACGTGTCTGCCACACGTAAATCTCGCAACATATGACCAAATACAACCTACAACAAACCCATTTATATCAAGAAAATGTGGGTACCTAAAGGCACTAATAACCAAGGACCCAAAATCAAAAGAGACCTAAATCTACTTAATCTTTTGATTTCATGATATCAAGGAGAAGGACATTTGATATTTCGATAGTTGATGTTGTCGCCACATGACATGAGATATCACCAAGCCGTCAGATTATGTAGAAGCTCGCATCCAAAGGTGCGATTCGGTGACAAATCTAAAGAAAGAACAAGAGGAAAGGAACCACCTTGTAGGAAAATTTAAAGTCACCGACGTAGCCTACGTAGAAGGAGTACAGTACAATTTAGTTAGCATTAGCCAGTTCTGTGACAAACAGTTCTCCGTCAAATTCTATGTAGATCACTGTAGGATGAAGGACACCAAGACCAAGCAAATTGTCCCTACAGGAAGCCGGTTAGGTAACATATATATTGGTGACTGAAATCCCATTAGTACCGTAATTCCTTGATTTGTTGCCAAAGGCACTGCATATCAAAGCTGGCTATAGCACAAAAGGATGTCTCATATCAATTTCAAGATCATCAACTGTTGGGATTCGGTTCCTAAAATTAAGGCCCAGCGGAAACGGTAAAACGAAAATTAATTCGATCCGAATCCCTACGAGGATCGATCGAGCTACGTATATACGAATATATAAACGAAAAGCAAGAGTTGTAAGAAACTAACCCTTGAAGTCCATTGATTAAATGGTAAACTTCTCTTGAGCTATTCCCCAAGCATTGCTTGATCTCTACGAATCCAATCCGCTCCAAGCCCTTGAACGATCCAACGCCGAAAGCACCGCGTCTCTACTTGCCACGCGCCGGAAAAACGACCGTAATGACAACACCCGATTAACCTCTAAGGTTACGGCTAGAATCAAGTGATAAAGCTTTTGATTGTAACACTCTAAGTGTTTTAATGTTTGATCTCTCAATATTTCTTGATGTTTCTCTAAGAACAATCAAGAACTAAGTTGATGAAGAAGATGACTATGAAGAAGAACTCCTTTCTCACTTTCTCTCACTACAACTCATGTAAGGAATAATGTAATGAGAATGAGAGATCAAAGTCCTCTTTTTATGCATTTTCAACTCACAAGAATACAACTCATACAATGAGAATCTAACCCCACCATATAATGTGTATGATACTTGTCCCCTCAACACATGATATTCCAAACATCATGATTTGGACAAGTCAATACATACACATGTATATTAGGGGGGAGGGGGCGGCCATGAGGATGAAACGAGCGAGTTTAGTTCATTTTGGACTCCCGAGAGTCCAACCAGATAAACTCCGATTCCGTTTCGATGTATTTATATCGATTAATTAATCTAATTAATTAAACATATCAAATACAAAATAATATAATTAGTTTCTCCAAGAAATAATTATATTCATGAATTAAATTAATCACCCAGTAATTTATTTATTTCATTAGGCCGTAAATCAATTTATCCAATAAATCAATTTAAACATCCAATGTCCCAAATTTAGATATCCAATATCTAATATTCATAATGAGAGAATTAGCTTGATTCATTCCGTCGTCAATCCTATTGTGCGACTCGGTAGGTCCGTCTTAGTCAGCAATGGGAGGAACCAAAGAGTAGTAGCACCACCTAGCCAGCCTGGCGGCCTACACCGTACCCCAACTGAGAACGAATGATTGGGATCATTCAAGAACCATTCTGTCGTGAATACCAGTATACGTATAAACCCTTCTTTCCAATGTCCCGATCAAGTTATAGGGTCACGGTCAGTCAAACCCTATCTGTCCTTGACTCTATGCATGCGTTAATGCAAATCGAGATCATCGAGCTCTCGTGTATCCAATACAACTAGCTCCAATGCTTTGGAATTCACTCAACATCCTCTGAGTGGCATTCGAGGGCATACTCCTAACAATATTCCACTTGCACTCAATGCCACACACTATGGTATCTAATACCCATATTCTCCATATGACACTCCAATCAAGTCTGAGAAAGTGGCTTGGTCAGTGGATCAGCGACGTTGTCGGCTGAGTCTACTCTATGCAGCACAGTGTATCCCTTGCGAACAAATTCTCTTACGAGATGATACTTCCTCTCAATATGTTTGGTGCTGTTGTGAAACTTCAGTTCCTCGGCATGCGCTACAGCTCCGTTATTGTCGCGATGAACAGTAGACAAGATTCAAGACATGGTATCACTTGAAGTTCTCCCAGAAACTTCTTAATCCAAAACCCTTCCTTGGAAGCCTCTGAGGCTGCTTGATACTCAGCCTGACCGGTGGAATCAGCAGTCGCGCTTTGCTTGGCGCTATGCCAAGATACTGCTCCTCCATTAAGAGTAAATATGTCGCCAGAGGTAGACATCGAGTTGTCCTTCAGTCCTTGGAAGTCCGAATCAGTGAATCCCACAACATCCAATTCTTCACCGCCATACATCAGAACCATATCTCTAGTCCTTCTCAAGTACTTGAGAACGTTCTTTACGACAGTCCAATGTTCCCTACCTAGGTTTGCCTGAAACCTACTCACCACGCTTACAGCATACGTAATGTCAGGTCTCGTACACAACATAGCATACATAAGGCTACCCACGGCCGAGGCATATGGTATATTACTCATTTCCTTTCGTTGTTCCTCACTTTGAGGACACATCTTCAAGGAGAGTTTTATTCCATGTCACATCGGTAGGAACCCTCTTTTAGAATCATCCATCTTAAATGCGATCTTGCTCCCACTAACCCTCTTGTATACACAAGGTTCCTCTTCATTTTGCACGAAGTCAATCTCTTTGACTGCCTCGTCAAAACGAAGGTTCCAACTACGCGACGCTTGCTTCAGTCCATAAATGGAACGCTGAAGCTTGCACACTTTCTGAATATCGAACTTGGGCACAAAGCCTTTAGGCTGCTCCATATAGATTTCCTCCTTGAGGAATCCATTAAGAAAATCCATCTTTACGTCTATTTGCCATATCTCATAATCGTGGTAGGCAGTTATAGAAAGCATCATGCGAATAGACTTGATCATGGCTACGGGCGAGAAGGTATCGTGGTAATCGATCCCTTCTTTTTGGGTATATCCCTTTGCCACAAGCCTGGCCATATAGGCGTCAACCTTGCCATCACCATCAGTCTTTCTCTTGTAGATCCACTTGTTCCTAATGGGCACTATACCCTTGGGGCGGTCTACCAGAGTCCAGACCTGATTGACATGCATTGAGTCTATCTTAGCTTCCAAAGCTTCACGCCATTTCGCGGAGTCTACATCCACCATTGCTTGGTTGTAGGTCGTTGGGTCAGTCTCTTGGCTATCACTTAGAACCTCATGGAGATCTAGTTCCTCCAAGTGCACAAGCCCATACCTCTCAGGTAAATGAGACACCCTACTAGACCTACGAGGTGGTTGTACTTGTGTTTCAGAAGGTTCAGTTCCAATTTCTTGCACAGGTGTCTCCTTAGGAGTTTCATTGTATTCTTCCAAAGAAATACTTCTACCTGCTCCGCCTTCCTGGATGAACTCATCTTCCAGGAAGTGTGTTTGTAAAGCAACAACGATCTTTCGATCTTTGAGCATGTAGAATAGATAACCCATCATCCGAGACGGGAATCTAATGAAACGTCCCTTCGCGGACCTAGCTTCCAACTTCTCCACCTTAGTCTTCTTGACATAGGCGGGACATCCCCAAATCCTAATATGATTAAGACTTGGTTTCCTGCCCTCGCACATCTCATGTGGAGTTTTAGGAACAGATTTGGAAGGACATCTATTCAAGATGTAAGCGGCAATCAGGAGTGCATACCCCTACAGGTAAATCGGTAAGTCAGTATATCCCAGCATGGAACGGACCATGTTCAACAAGGTCCGGTTCCTTCTTTCTGACACACCATTTAACTGAGGAGTATCTGGAGGTGTTAGTTGTGAAACTATTCCATGTTCCTTAAGGAACTCATCAAACTCCGTACTCATATACTCGCCACCTCGGTCTGACCAAAGTGCTTTGATATGATTACGAGTTTGTTTCTCGACTACGGCCTTGAATTCATGGAATTTCTCAAAGGCCTCGGATTTATGTTTCATTAAGTATACATAACCATACCTAGTATGATCATCTGTAAACGTAATGAAATATTGATATCCGTCACGTCCTGCTTCCAAAGCACCACATACGTCGGTATGGATTAATCCCAGTTTATCAGCGTCTCTTTCAAAAGTCCCTGTGAACGGGGACTTAGTCATTTTGCCTTTAAGGCAAGATTCACAAGTAGGAAAGGGATCCGATCCCAATGTACCCATAAGTCCATCTTTTTCCATTTTGTAAACCTTGGTTTGACCAACATGACCAAGTCTAAGATGCCATTTCAAAACTTGATTGGTTTCATCCCTACCACGTTTTCTAGTCATAGTATTCACAACTACTTTGTTGCTGAGATTTAGATGATACAATCTATTTAACAATGTAGCAGTACCCAATAGTTTATTTCTGAAATCGATTTTGTAGGAACCATCACCAATGAAAAATGAAAACCTTTTTTGGTCCATGACCAGAATAGATACAATGTTTTTGTGCCCCTTGGGCAATACAAGTACATCTTATAAAGTTAAAACAAAGCCGGATTCTAAACCCAAAAGAAGTGATCCTATGTCGGTCACCTTGACACTATGCCCGCTTCCGACTGTGATCATAACTTCTCCAGCTCCAAGCTTCCTACTTTGTTCCAGATCCTGATTCACGGTACAAATATGAAAACTAGCACCAGAATCCAGTATCCAGGAAGTAGAAAATATAGTAGCAGAACAATTTGTTTCCAAAACTAAAAGTTATGTACCTGAAGCGCCATGAAGAATTGGACAGTCTCTTGCCCAGTGGCCCAGCTCACCGCACTTGAGACAAGCATCCTTCTTCTTCTTGTTCTTTGGAACCATTGGGGCCTTGCCCTTACCCTTGAAGTCCTTGGCTTGTGGTCCCGTCTGCTTCTTGGTCTTTTTCTTCTTGTTCTTAGACCTCCAAGGTCCAGAAGAAATCACAAGGGCAGACTCCTTCATCCGCGGAGTCTTCATCTGAGACTGAGCGGTCACCAGTTTGTTCATTAGCCCAGCTAAGTTACATGCAATCTCATTGCAGTTGAAGTTCATAACAAACTGTGAGAAGGAATCAGGGAGAGACTGAATGATAAGGTCATTTTGGAGAGAAGTATCCATTTTAAAATCAAGAGCCTCCAATCTCTCGATCATGGATATCATTTTGAGGACGTGTTCCCCAACCTTATCACCTTCCTTCATCCTTGCACCGAACAGTTGCTTGGATATCTCATATCTAGCAGTTCTGTTGTGCTCACCATAAAGCTCGGTTAAGTGAGATAGAATCTGCCTAGCAGAAGTCATTTTCTCATGAGCTCTCTAAAGCTCATTAGACATGAAAGCCATCATATAAGCACGGAC
Organism: Orobanche coerulescens; assembly: GCA_033398695.1. Classification (NCBI taxonomy): domain Eukaryota; kingdom Viridiplantae; phylum Streptophyta; class Magnoliopsida; order Lamiales; family Orobanchaceae; genus Orobanche; species Orobanche coerulescens. The sequence continues at coordinate 87,289,235 of CM065804.1, read as the reverse complement.
TTTCACGTCATCCTTAACCCACTTTTCGTGGTTTTCAATCTCTTTCTGATTGGCTCGGGTCTGCACAGGAGGCGTTGGAATGTCCGTCTCCAATTCGTATCCCAGTGCCTCTATACTGAGGACAATCATCAGATTGTGGAGCCAATCCACAAAGTTAGGTCCCATCAAGGTGTTCTTTTCAAGTAGAATTGCGAGTGGATTCATTGTCATATTGAGAGTTATGTCTGCATTAAGTACGACATATTAATTAGTGACTTGTTCAATTATGTTCTGAGTATAGAATTAAGGTCTTTTCTATTTTTGTTACCCAGCTCCCACAATTTTTATCGGAATAACACACTCCCATGTGAAATCCGGAAGTATCGTCGCTCTACTTCATAGTGGTGATCGAGTTCTTTATAAATCTTAATAGAGGACAACCGAATATGTTTCTAGTCTATTAATTTTCATAAAGTGGTGTCCAACACCAACCCATCTAATGGATGATTCGATCTTCTTTTTCCCCTTGTTCATTTCCCTCAACCTATACGGTTTCTATGGTGTAATATCCGCAATTTTCGATTTTCGGTAAATTTCTTTTTTACGAGTCCGTTTTGACGACTCGCTCATGACTGTTTCGTCATTCTGAGAATGATTAATTCTACACTTTTTGACATCCGAGTTCGTTTCGGTGTCGTTTTGTTGAGTTCCGTGCTTTTTAGCGACTTTTCCGCACTTGAGTTCGATTCTTGCAAATCTCGTTCGAAACTGCTGTTTCGAGTTTCCTGTAAGTCCGTTTAACTTTGTTAGACGTGTTGTGAACTTCGGTTTGATTATTCGATCAAGTATCGTGATTGCCGGGCGTTTTGGGCCATTTTGTAATTTCTTGAAAGTTTCGGGTATCCGTATCTGTAATTGTTGTCTCGACCCGTTTCTTGGTCGCGTATGATTAATTATGGTATTATGTTTTCATTTTGGGTCGTTGATGTTGTCCGCGAACTTTTCGTCGTGTTCGTTCCGTGCGTTTTCGGAAATCGAGTCGTCGAGCCACAGTGTTCGAGCAACCGGCCAGGGAGTTGCGGGGCCGGACGATTGGCACCGGCCGTCTAAGTGCGCGAGAACCGGCGTAGCGCACGCTACGGCCGGAAGGCTGGCGCGCTAATCGACAGTGTAGCACACGCTTATCGCCGGCTAGCGACGCGCTATCGGTGCAGACAGTGGAGTCACAGGGGTTCGGAATCGGTCGGGCTCGGCGGGTAGCACGCCATCGTCGGGCAATGCGCATGCTACGGCCGTGAGTAGCGCGCTTCTGGCCGGAAGGCTGCGCACGCTACTGCCGGCGATCTAGTCGATGGAGTCACCGGATTGCGGCTCGGGCGATAGCGCACGCTAGCTCGGCGACTGGCGCGCGCTAGTCCGACCAGTATAAATATGACAGAGCGATCACATTTCATCTCGTTTTCATTTCCTTCCTTCTCCGTCATGTTTGGCGATTCATGGGTGAAGCCATGTTGTTTAACAACAAATCCATGAAGTTCTTGAGTTCATAACATCAATCAATCATCCGTTATCATCCTTTGATCCAAATAATCAAGGTAATCTTCCTTAGAACCCTAATTTCGTGAATTTGGGGTTTTTTGCATTTTTGTCCGATTCGTTCCGTGTTGTTGATTAATTCATGATGGGTATGATTAATCTTGGTATTATTCTTGTGTTCAACATCATTTAATCCATTGTTCTTCGTCGAATCGAAGTATATTTCTTGATTTCCTTCGAATCGACTTTTTGGGGGATTTGTCCTCGATCTCGTTTTCCATCCGTTTTTGTTGGATAGATTGTGGTTAAATGATGTTGTTAAACATATTCTATGGATTGTATATCCATATTTCGACTTGGAATTCCATTTTCGTGTTTTGTCGGAACGAATCGTGTTCTTGGCCGTTTTGGGGAAAACACTTGAACATTCATCGTTCGTTCTTTGAATTCATCGGCTTTGTGTCATGCTATGGAATTCATTTTCATTGTTGTTATTGTGCTCCGTAGTTTACTATTGCGAGTTGGCGTTTGGTGGAGTCGGCGGGTTCATAGTCGGTTCGTGTCAACTTATTTCGGTCGATTCTCCGCGTTGTTCTTATTCGAGGCAAGTACCTTGCCCATACTAATCTTGTTTTATGGATATGATAATTAGTGATCGTCTAAATGTGTTTGTTTGGTCGTTTGAGTTGAACCTTCAAAGATTTGGTTTGGCCTCGCTAAAGGCTCTCCTTCAAAACCGTATGTATTTTGTGATTGGTGTGTTTCGTAAACGACTATGTGAACCTTATGAATATGCTTGGCGTTGTTGTTGTGCTTTGATAATATATATATGCGTATATTATCTCTTATTGGTGCGTTGTAATTTGACCATTTCGTCGTGTATTGTGTTTGTTGCCATTGAGTGAATTACTTGGATTTTATTGATGTGATATGTTATTTGTGTGAATGTGTGGATATGGTTGAAGGTCTACGGTGACACATGGCACGTGATCATGTGGTCAGGATGCAACAAGTGATTGATCCAACCGTGAGAGCCTGAGATAATCTACGGTGGCACATGCCATGCGATCATGTGGCCAGGATGCAACAAGCGATTGATCCAACCGTGAGATGTGTGTGATTTGTTTAGCTAGCCAGCTCGGGAGGGTCCTTAGAGGCCTCGGGCGGGATCAATGATATTACTCTGTTCCCAAGGCGATGCATGTGTTGTGATTTGTTTAGCTAGCTAGCTCGGGAGGGTCCTTCGAGGCCTCGGGCGGGATCAATGGTATTACCCTGTTCCCAAGGCGATGCGCGTGCGCGATTATGTTTTGTTGATTTTTATGTCCGTCGAGGACACGTGATGTTGGGCTCTGGCCCTGTGAATTATTGTCGGTTTTCTATTTGTGAAAACAAAACCTTTGGGCTGTGACCCTGTTGATTTTTGGAAAGATAAGGATTTGATAATCCTAAGTTGTTTTCTATCAAAACTCTCGATGGCATTTAAACGGTTTTATAAATTGTTTCCCTTTTATTGTGGCCTTTCGGTTTTTGGAATGTCTTACTCAAACTCTTGCCTCGGGAAGTACTTTTCGTTACTTTTGGATGTTTGAGGATTCCTGGTTATTGTTATTCGTGGAATGTGAGTTGTGTGGCTCGTATTTTTGCACTTGTACTTGCACTAGCAAAACAGTGGAGTTTTGCTAACCCCCGAGTATTCGGGGGGTGGATGTCTATTTTTGCATTCAGGTTTTGGAGCATAGCACAGGGTCGGCACGAAGGATGATGAAAGATGAACGATACTAATCACATGAGGATCCGTTGATATCGTACTGGTCTAGTTGTATTTTCTTTTCCGCTGCAGTATCTCTTCCCCGTTGTACGGGAGTTTATTGTATTTTGACCCCTGCGTAGGTATGTGTTTGGAAGTGAGTTGTATGTTATTATTGAAAGACTTAGTCGGTCTACTGAGTCATTTTAGCCTTAAAGGCGATGTTTAGATGTTTGATTTTAGTTATCAGCCTGGTAGATCCTCGAGGAGAGGGTCTACAGCGTGTAATATCCCTGAGTGGATTGGGGGTGTTACATAAATGGTATCGGAGCTTAGGTTCTGGAAACCTAGGCTGTCGGGTCAGTGGTGTCTGTTGAGTTGTTGTCTCGTCGGATTTTGTCTGACTGAGTCGTGTCGCGACGCGTCGTCTGAGTTTGTTGGTCGTGATTAGTATCGTGGGGCGATCATCATCTTCGTGCGACCTGTGGCTGTAAGTCTCCCTTCTTTGTATTGTGCCTCGTGTGACACGAGCTATTTTTTTTTATGATTATTTATTAAGTGACGGAATCCTCTTATGGATTTTGATTTCTTGATACGTGACTATTTGACTCTCATATTTCGTTCATGTGAGGAGTAGTGTTGCTGGATTGTGCATGTTGGACTGTATTTCTTTTATCCGCTGTGTGAGTTCCTTTGTAATAGCTTTCGGTATTTTACCGACTGAATTTTATTTCGAAAACTGATTCCTTTAACCGAGTTGTTGGCCTTGACCGTTTTGACGGTAGTTGGGTGTTTTCAAATGATTTTGTGAGTTTTGATAAGTACTACCGTCATCGACCTTTTTGGGCATTTTTGTAATTGGTTTTTAGCCTGGTGGGTTCCGGCGCGGGACCCACGGTGTTATAATGTTCCGTGTAATTACCTGAAATTTTGGGCATTCTAGCCCATTGAATTATCTTTGAAAACCTTGAGTATCTTAGAAAATAAAATTCGAGACGTACTTTTAAATGGATTGTATTTTCAAGGCGCCTACTAGCGCAACTATCTGTTTCAAAATTCTTCTACCTCGAGGACCAAAATGTTTTGAGATATTTTCGATGTTTAGAAACATTTATACTTAGACCCGAGGGTCGGATATTCTGAAAGTTTTTCACTAAAAGAAAGGTGTCCTCATTTTAGTTCAAACGCAAGATGATTTTCAAAGTCTCGAAAATGATGTTTGTTTAACTTTTTGTAAAATGATACTCAAGATCAACTGGTGTTTCCAAACTGTTTTCAAAAGGTGGTTTTCATTTTTAAAACCCATCATTTCCTGCTTGTGGTCGGAGAAGGTGTGTAAGATGTTGGTATTGAATGTTGTCGCTTTGTGATGAATTATGTATTATCACACTTGTGCGAGCTATTGGAACTGGAGTTTGTATGATTGTGTACATACGTGGTTGTTTCTTGATGTTTTGTAATTGTGCACTGGTCATCGTTCGAGTCGTTGATGTCGCTGAACGATGCCGTCGTTATTGTGATATTCATGTTGTTGTTGCCCAAAATATTTATCCGAAGATTAATACTACTGGAAGACGGACAACAAACAACAATTGCGGGAGCACTTCCGAGAGAAGATAAATAATACGAGATTTGCCGGGTTTGTTAGGCTCGGGCTTGAATGCTCTCGCGAGATGTTATTAATACAAATATTCGTGAATACAAGTATTAATGTGAGAAATCTAGATACAATGAGTGTAAAAAGACTCTGTTAATCCAGCTCTTGAGCGAAGCTCGGTGTTCTTCGTCCCTGCCGATCGTCTGCTTGATGAGAGAGGCCGGGAGAAGTAAGTACCGAATGATAGTTGTTGCCAAGAGTTGGAGATAGCCAAGTGCTGTATATTTTGCTTCTGTATTGCGTGTGAAATGCGAGAATGCCAGACCGTTGGCCGAGTGCAGGGTGCCTTGTATATATAGTGGCAGCCGGGTCTTTTCTTCTGGCGGGCGATCGCCTTCCGGCCATTATAATAATGGGGCGATCGTGTGCCGGCCAATATTATAATGGGGCGGTCAACCGGGCTGTCGGGCTAAAGTCCAAGGAAGAGGCTGGCAGTCTACCTAAAGTCCAAAGCTACAGTCGGCTGCCAGCTGGGTGGTCCAATGAAGAGCCAGCACGCGTCCGGAGTCACTGTCACATGCGGCCCTACTGACAACTTTCGGCGGACCTGTCGGCTGGTTGACGAATGCTGACAGGCTGTGGTCAACGATCCGTGATATGCAGATCTTGTCTCGGCCCTTGCACGTGGTGACTGTCCTGAGGCTCGGCTTTTGCCGACTGGATAACTATCGGCATGATGCTGTCGTCTCTAGCTGGTCGTCAGAGGTCGCCATCGGCCAGTCGCTGAGGGTCGGCATCGGTCGGTCACCAAGGGTCGGTCGCCAGATGCCGAGAGAGGATCGTTGTCCACATGTCGGTCGCCAGGAGTCGGTCGCCGAGTACCGAGAGACGATCGTATTTGATGTCGATCGCTCGGCACCGGGACTTGTCCTGGGACCTTCGGTTGGCTGATTCTTCTTGTCTGCGGGGCTAAGGCTAGGCCGCCTGGTCGCTGGTCGGCAGTTCTGCCTCGGCTGCTCGGCAGTGGCTAGGTCGCCTGATCCCCGAGGCGATCGCCGGTCGGAGAGTGTAATTCTTGACACAACACATGTGTGTGTTGCCTTACGATGATAATCGTTGTATGTGTTATGTGTTATGATTTTCTGTTGTGCTGAGTGGTTACTTATTCAGTATGCCGAGGGGCCGAGGTCGTGGTCGTGGCGATCGGACGCGTGGTCGAGAGCATGCTGCCGGTGATGGTATTGGTATTGGTGTTGCTACTATTTTGCAGCAGGTAGCCACTCAGATGACTCAGTTGACTCAGGCAGTTCAGCGTGTTACAGATGTGACCCAGCACACTGGTGCAAATCAGTGGCTTCGAGAAGTGGTTCGTATGAATCCCCCTCGTTTCGCTGGTGCTGCAGATGCTTTAGGCTGGGATGGTTGGCTTTTCCAGTTGGAAAAGATTTTCGAGATAGTTGATTGTCCAGAAGAACGTGAGGTCCCGGTAGCTCAGTATCTTTTCGACAAAGATGCCGCTAGCTGGTGGTGTAGTACCCAGTTGTAATTCAGTCATTATCATTCAGTAATTTCATTCGGTGATTGTCACTCAGTGGATTTTCACTCATTTATAATCATTCATCAATCATGTTCATTCACCCGTGTTCACCGTTCGGAGAAACTTCGAGTTGTTTATCGTTATTGTCCATTGTTTCAACTTTCCACATATGAGTTCGACTTTTTTAGATCACCATTAACTTTTGGTAACTCGAAAAATTCTGAATCTTTGCAATATCATAGAGCATCGAGTTATCATTCCAATGGTTCAAACGATGAGTCAATCGGAGTCCGGACGAGAGAGTTATGGTCGTTTTAGCTCACCCGCTCATTTTTCAGTTATTGGCCGATCACTGCCGACCGAACTCGGCCGTGTCGTCCGACACGGCCGTGCTGTACTCGTCCGGAAATTCCGAAGTCTCTGCCCACAGGACTCGACCGTGTCGTCTAGCACGACCAAGTCAAACTCTTCCGGATAAGCCAGAACCGACTGCCCAGACGCCCGACCGTGTTCCAGGACACGGTCGAGTCAATGCCGAAGCGCCGCGCCGTACCGAGCCACTGTCGGACAGGTCACAATCGGAAGGCCTCTTAGCGCCGCGACCGTGTCAAGCAGGACACGGTCGAGTCCTTGCCGGCCAGTTGCGCGCCGCGGTCGTGCCGATTGGCACGGGCCGTGTCCGACAGGGCAGTCAACCCCTATAATTTCGTTTTTTGAGCATTTCAGCTCATTCCTTCCATTTCTTCCACCTTCATACGAGAGAGAGAGGCTTGAGGGAGAGAATTCTCTTCACCTATCACTTGAGTGTGGTTTTTAATCATTTTCATTCGGTTGTGAAGCTTGGATCATCGATCTATCGCGTGTTCTTCGAATCATAGCGCTTGAATCTTCAAAGGTAATCTTCATCAAACCTCTTGGATTTTCGAATTGTGTTGAGATATGATGTTTTAGATGTTAAGATCATGTTGTATGAAGTGATATACATATGATTATGGATATGTTCGATTATTCATTGGATTATTGAAGGATTATTCAAGAACACTTTGAATGTTGTGTTGGATTTAGGGGTTTTTGATTAATTGTTGTTGAAATCACGAATTTGGATATTCGTAATGGATTATTGATCGTATTGGAGATGTTTTGTTGGTTTGAAACACTTCTTGAGGATTTGATATTGGTATTTTGAGGTTTGATTATAAACAATCGGAGTTTGGCCGCAACGTGTTTGATTTAATGCCTCAATGGACTTGGTTTAGTCGTATCGACGTTTTGAGTTCGTTATATTCGTGTTTGATTCGTATATTGAACGGATTGTTGGTAATTGTATTATTCAAGGTTGTTCGAGCGACCGATATCTCAATTAGGACGTTGTTCGTGGAAGGATAATTGTCACCGGTGTTGAGTAAGTTAATTCTTACTCAGTTAAAAGGATATTCATCCCTTTTGTTGTTGTTCATTCATAATCATAACTCATTCATCATTGTATTAACCGTATCAAATTTGTTATTGTCAATTAATCACTTTAGTCAAAAGGAACGACGGTTCCAATCATTTCATTGAGCTGTCATTTATTTCACTATCATTCCATCTCGGTGAGTCATTATTCATTTTCGATGTCACTTTTGTTATATCGTGGCATTCCGGGTCATACTGGCGTGCCGGTTGGTATGTGTTGGATTTTCATGTCGGGCACGTTTAAGTCGTGTGTTGGTTGTTGGCCTCACATTGGACTGTGCACACGAGTCATATGCCTCGTGAGACTGATTAGGTACAAGACCACACGTGTATTCGATCGATACTCGTTGGTGGCTTGTGCACGGACACATTTCCATCCCGGGCGTAGTGGGGCACCACCCTTTGAGCCGTACTGTTAGTTGATTCATATAGCATGTTTGATTGCGTATGTTTCGACAGGATATTTCATAACTTCAGATATAATCATGATTTTGTATTTTCAACCCTTTAGGATTGTTGTTACGTAATCGACCCGGTGGGATTTTGTTTTTCAGGTCTTGGCAAGGCAAAAGCACGGGAATAGCATGTTGACGGCGAGGAGTCCCAGTGATACTAGTAGGGGGCCCCGATCTTTCAGTTATTCATGTTATTGTCCTTTATTTTCCGCTGCAGACTTTCATTTGGATACTCCGTTTCATTCAGTATCGTGTATTTTATCTTCATATAAAATATACTAGTATTCGGTATTGTCCTGGCGTGTTATACTTAAACTCCTCATCGGAGTATTTGGTAATATAATGTGGTTCGGTACTACAATTATATTATTTAATTCATCATTTTCATTCGCCTGGTGGGTCCCAGTCGGGGATTCACGGCACTGTAATATCCGCCTAGTTTGGGGTGTTACAGAGTTGGATCGGAGCGTGGTTTTGAATACTACCTTCCGAGTCATGTCTCATTTGAAATCATCGTCATCAGACTAGTATCATTGGACTTTCGCGTCACGTGTGACCTGTGCAAATGCCGAGCCAATCAGACCGAAAGAACTGTAAGATTTCTAACGCCATGGTATAATTTCTGGCAATAGTCATTCATTCATCATTCATCAATTAGCAATCCTCAAACATCATCATTTATTGTGATTAGGACGATCATGTTAACTCATTAATCACTTAATTCATTTCATTACTCAGTTAATGATCAGGACGATCATGTTAATTCATTAATTACTCAATTCATTTCATTACTCAGTTGTCGATCTGGATGATCATATTATTAATCTTATTAAATTATTCAAGATAATCATTTCAAGAATTTCATCAGATAATCATGTCACTCCAGTAAATCATTCATATAATCACTAAGTAGAGCATGTATACTCATTTTCATCATCTCATGATATAATCATAACGTGATAATCATGCGGGAAATATAATCATTATGTGACCTTCCTACTTCAGTATGGGGAGAGCTGTCAGGGGATGCACGGGGAGAGGCCGCGGTGCGGGCCGAAACCCGGGAAATAATCACTCGCTGTCGGGAAATAGTGCCCAGGACTCGGCTCGATCAGAAGATGTTCGGGTTGTCCATTCACTTTTATGCAGGCCATGATGACCCATGTGCAGTTGCTCAATCATCATTGCGCCACTATGGCCGGATTAATCGAGAGAACTCTCCCGTATGAGCCGGTTGCTAAGGAAAGTGCTGAACAACAACCTTCATCTGTCAGCAAGAAATCAACGAAGCATAATCAACCCGAAGGCGGTCAGTCAACCTTCAAAAATCCTCGTGTGAGTCCTATCGTTTCTGAGCGACCTCCTACGGCGCATAATCTTGCGGGATCTCAGTCCCGAGCGGCCAGTTCGGCCATCACCTGTTTCAATTGTGGAACGCCGGGTCATTTCAGCACTGAGTGTCTGAAACCGTCTATCACGTGCTATAATTATGGGAATTTTGGGCATAAGGCCCGTTTTTGCCGAAAGGACTCCAAGTCGGCTCCGGCGGCATCTCAGGCCCCGAAGCAATCAGCGTTTAATCGATCGCTTTGTCAACGTCGTTTAAGACAATGGAAGCAAATAGAGTTGGGGCTCATATTTATCAGACGGGAGCGTCCGGTTCGGGGGCCGGCAAGTCCCAGATTCATGTGATGAGGAGGATCGACGATCCGGTGGCCCGAATGACCTCAGGTATACTCGTAATTTTATTTCAACCTGTGTGTACCTTTTTGGATACTGGTGCACCGCATTCATTCATTTTCGAATCATGTTTGAATAGACTTATTTTGGGATAGTTCTATTGCTTGTGGACCTCATACCATCGGTCTACCTGACGATGGAAGATTTTTTTTCGGAAATCATACCGAATTAAGCTTAATGACCGCGATTGGTTGATGGATCTAATCGTGGTGAATTTATCTTAGGACGATGTAATTTTCGGTATTAGTTGGTTTGATCGTCTTGATACTATCCTCAGTGTTTGTAAGCGTTTGATCGCTATCTTTCCGTCGTTGGTTGTCGAATGTGTACTTCAGGGAAGTAATCCTCGTTGTTCCAGAAGAAATATTATTATGACGAATGCAGAGAAATTCCGCAATCGAGCTATTCAATCATTCATTGTATCATTTTCATCGATTGGCCTTTCTAAGGCAATCGAGGTATTTAATCATTCATTGTATCATTTTCATCGATTGGCCTTTCTAAGGCAATCGAGTTATTCAATCATTCATTGCATCATTTCCATCGATTGGCCTTTCTAAGGCAATCGAGCTATTCAATCATTCATTGTATCATTTCCATCGATTGGCCTTTCTAAGGCAATCGAGTTATTCAAACATTCATTGTATCATTTTCATCGATTGGCCTTTCTAAGGCAATCGAGTTGTTCAATCATTATTGGTATCACTTTTTATCGATTGACCATTCTAGGGCAATCGAAATGTTCAATCATTCGTAGTATCATTGTCATCGATTGACGATGTAATTCCAGACGAGTTATCTGGTTGCCTTCACATAGAGTAGGGGAATTCAGGAGTGAGTTGGAGCCGGTATGTCCCTTTATCGAAGGCACCGTATCGGATGGCCCCGACCAGAATGCAGGAGTTGAAGATTCAACTTGAGGAATAGTTCGAGAAAGGTTATCTCCGACCGATTGCGTCCCCGTGAGGAGCACCAGTGTGATCTGTCAAGGAGAAGAATGGCTCGTCTCGTGTGTGTATTAATTACCAGGAGTTGAACAGGGTGATGATCAATATTAGTATCCCTTACCCCGTATTGATGATCTTTTAGATCAACTTCAGGGAGCTTCAGTATTTTCCAAGATCGACTTAAGATCTGGATATCACCAGTTGCGGATTCGAGAGCCGGATATCGCAAGGACAGCGTTTCGTACACGCTATGGTCATTATGAGTTCGTAGTTATGCCGTTCGGGCTAACTATTGCACCTGCGGTATTCATGGAGTTAATGAATCGGGTTTTCATCGACCTTTTTGATCAGTTTGTTGTTGTCCTCATCGATGACATTTTGATTTTTTCTCGTAGCCGAGAGGAACACGAGGTTCGTCTTCATCAGGTTGTGGACGTGTTGAGATGAGAGCAACTTTATGGAAGGTTTTCCTAATGTGAGTTCTGGATGTCCGAAGTGACTTTTCTCGGGCATGTAATTTCATCTGCCAGAGTTCGTGTCGACCCTCAGAAGACGGAGGATATCCGAGATTGGCAACCTCCGAAAGATGTTAAGTAAATCCGAAGTTTCCTCGGATTAGCTGGTTAATTATCCAACCCACGGCTAGGGCTAGCAGCCGTGGTTTTCGCGTTGGAAATTTGGCGTCGTTACCTTTATGGCATCACCTGTCATATCTTCACCAATCACAAGAGTTGAAGTATATATTTACTCACAAGGAGTTAAATATGCGACAGAGGCGGTGGTTGGAACTAATCAAAGATTTTGATATCGAGATCCTTTACCACCCGGGCAAGGCGAACGTTGTCGCCGACGCCTTGAGTCGTAAGTCCGTTCAAGAGCAGATGCTTGCTCGTTTAACAATTCAGAAGGATCTCCAATAGGAATTCCTTAGACCCGATATCGAGGTCTGGCTTCAGTGAGTTCAGGGACAGCTTTGTATGTTAGAGATTTCATCATCTCTTGAGCATGCAATCAGGGAGAATCAGGGTTCAGATCCAGCATTGTTGCGCATTCGTGAGGATGTGGCTCAGGGGAAAGCCCCTGGATTCGTGATCCAGGAGGATTGACTTTTGAGATTTAAGAATCGGATGTGTGTACCGACGAATGATGAGTTGAAAAACTCGATTTTGAGAGAAGCTCATGCTACCGCTTATTCTGTTCATCCGGGGTCTAGCAAGATGTACAAGGACTTGAAACAAAATTTCTGGTGGAGTAATATGAAGCGAGAAGTCGCGGAATTTGTTTCGAGATGTTTAGCCTATCAGCAAGTCAAGATGGAACATCAGCGACCGGCGAGTATGCTGATACCGCTCCCTATTCCAGAATGAAAGTGGGAAGACATTTCTATGGATTTCATCACGAGTTGCCAACGTGTCGTCGTGGCATGAATACGATCTGAGTGATCGCGGACTGCTTAACTAAATCAGCTCTTTTCCTTGAGATTAAGGATACGTGGGGTCCCGAGAGACTTGCCCAACTATTCATCAAAGAGATAGTGAGATTGCACGGTACCCCTAAGAGTATCGTTTTTGATCGTGACGGACGATTCGTGTCTCATTTTGGAAATCAGTTCATCGTGTTATGGGAACTCAGATTAATCTCATTACCGTTTTTCATCCTCAGTCCGACGGACAATCAGAGAGGACTATTCAGACATTGGAGGACATGTTGAGGGCATGCGTCCTCGATTTAGAAGACAATTGGGAAGCCCAACTAACGTTGATCGAATTCACGTACAATAATAGTTGGCACTCTTCGTTTCAGGTAGCACCTTACGAGGCCTGGTACGGTCGTTGTTGTCGTTCTCCCTTGTGTTGGGACGACCCATCAGAATCAATCGGCACCGAGCCCGATATGCTTATAGCCGCCCGTGAGTAGGTAGCTTTGATCAGGAGTCGTTGTTGACCGCTCGGAGTCGACAGGAATCATATGCAGGTAATCGTCGTCGACCATTAGAGTTCGACACGGGTAACCATGTTTTGGTCAAGGTAATCCCGAGTCGTGGTATCTTCCGTTTTGGGAAGAGGGGTAAGTTGAGTCCGAGATTCATTGGACCGTTTGAGATTCTGGATCGAGTAGGCGAGTTAGCTTACCGATTGGCTTTACCTCCGGTGTTGAGCTGAATTCATAATGTGTTTCACATATCTCAGTTGAGGAAGTATGTTGCCGACCCGAGCCACGTACTTCAGTTCGATGAAATCGAGATCGCCGATGATCATTCATATGAGGAACGTCCTATACGAATTTTAGAGCGGCAAATCAAACAGTTGAGGAATAAGTCGATTCCTTTGGTCAAGATTCAGTGGTCTAGACACGGAGTCGAAGAGGCTACTTGGGAAACCGAGGATAGTATGCGGGAGAGTTATCCCTAGTTGTTTGACCCTTAGTTTCGGGGACGAAACTCTTTTAAGGGGGGGTGTATGTAATACCCGGTTGTAATTCAGTCATTATCATTCAGTAATTTCATTCGGTGATTGTCACCCAGTGGATTTTCACTCATTTATAATCATTCATCAATCATGTTCATTCACCCGTGTTCACCGTTCGGAGAAACTTCGAGTTGTTTATCGTTATTGTCCATTGTTTCAACTTTCCACATATGAGTTCGACTTTGTTAGATCACCATTAACTTTTGGTAACTCCAAAAATTCTGAATCTTTGTAATATTATAGAGCATCGAGTTAGCTTTCCAATGGTTCAAACGGTGAGTCAATCGGAGTCCGGACGAGAGAGTTATGGTCGTTTTAGCTCACCCGCTCATTTTTCAGTTATTGGCCGATCACTGCCGACCGAACTCGGCCGTGTCGTCCGACACGGCCGTCTGCATTCGTCCGAAATGCCGAAGTCTCGCCACAGACTCGACGTGTGTCGCAGCACGGCGAGTCAAACTCATCCGGATAAGCTGTAACCGACGCCAGACGCCCGACCGTGTTCTGTGACACGGCCAAGTCAATGCCGGCGCCGCGCGTCTGCAGAATCAGCCGGACAGGTCACTATCGGAAGGCCTCTTCGCGCCGCGACCATGTCAAGCAGGACACGGTCGAGTCCCTGCCGGCCAGTTGCGCGCCGCGGTCGTGCCGATCGGCACGGGCCGTGTCCGACAGGGCAGTCAACCCCTATAATTTCGTTTTTTGAGCATTTCAGCTCATTCCTTCCATTTCTTCCACCTTCATACGAGAGAGAGAGGCTTGAGGGAGAGAATTCTCTTCACCTATCACTTGAGTGTGGTTTTTAATCATTTTCATTCGGTTGTGAAGCTTGGATCATCGATCTATCGTGTGTTCTTCGAATCATAGCGCTTGAATCTTCAAAGGTAATCTTCATCAAACCTCTTGGATTTTCGAATTGTGTTGAGATATGATGTTTTGGATGTTAAGATCATGTTGTATGAAGTGATATACGCATGATTATGGATATGTTCGATTATTCATTGGATTATTGAAGGATTATTCAAGAACACTTTGAATGTTGTGTTGGATTTAGGGGTTTTCGATTAATTGTTGTTGAAATCACGAATTTGGATATTCGTAATGGATTATTGATCGTATTGGAGATGTTTTCTTGGTTTGAAACACTTCTTGAGGATTTGATATTGGTATTTTGAGGTTTGATTATAAACAATCGGAGTTTGGCCGCAACGTGTTTGATTTAATGCCTCAATGGACTTGGTTTAGTCGTATCGACGTTTTGAGTTCGTTATATTCGTGTTTGATTCGTATATTGAACGGATTGTTGGTAATTGTATTATTCAAGGTTGTTCGAGCGACCGATATCTCAATTAGGACGTTGTTCGTGGAAGGATAATTGTCACCGGTGTTGAGTAAGTTAATTCTTACTCGGTTAAAGGGATATTCATCCCTTTTGTTGTTGTTCATTCATAATCATAACTCATTCATCATTGTATTAACCGTATCAAATTTGTTATTATCAATTAATCACTTCAGTCATAAGGAACGACGGTTCCAATCATTTCATTGAGCTGTCATTTATTTCACTATCATTCCATCTCGGTGAGTCATTATTCATTTTCGATGTCACTTTTGTTATATCGTGGCATTCCGGGTCATACTGGCGTGCCGGTTGGTATGTGTTGGATTTTCATGTCGGGCACGTTTAAGTCGTGTGTCGGTTGGTATGTGTTGATTTTCATGTGAAGGAATCACAGTCCCTATTATGATATCCGACACAATATTCCGATATAAAATTTCAATGACAATTATGGATTATGGCTTGCTCGGATAACACAAAACAGTAACAACTGACAAGCTGGAGAATACTTCAATAACTGACTGACCAACATGAGCCCCGAACAACTCGGGACTAGTATCGCTCGAATGCCTCATCGCCATCGTCATGCCCCTGTGTCTTAACTCCCTCATCGCAAATACCTAAAACATGAAAACATGTTTCGCCCTCATGGGTCAATAATCCAGATAATGAATATCAAAAACATGTACAACATGATATGCAACCAAAGGCAAAACAAATGGTACAACAATGATATGATATGCTCACAAACAATGGTAGAAACCAAACATTCGTGAAGCACTATACCCACGACATACAAGCAATACCTGGGCAACAGGTCAGAATACAAGTACCCAACGGAAAATAATCAATAGAGAACACAAACGCGAATTCAGAGGCAAACCAGCGCAAAGCTGAAATAGATACAAGCAATAATGCCCGAAGGCTCCAACAGAAACACCATTACATCGCACATGGCCTAAGCCCTCATCCGAAGCTGCAAAACATCACAATAGCCCGAAAGCTCTCAGCTGAAGCTGCAAATCATCACAAGGGCCTGAAAGCCCCTCAGCGAAGCTGCAAATCATCACAATGGCCTGAAAATCCCTCAGCTGAAGCTGCAAATCATCACAATGGACTGAAAGCCCCTTAGCCTAAGCTGCAATACAATAATGAGATAGACGAAGCCACACAGCCCGAAGATGTATCATAATGAGGTGGACAAAGCCACACAGCTGAAGCTGTATCATAATGAGGTGGACGAAGCCACACAGCCGAAGCTATATCACAATGAGGTCATCCAATGACTGTGATACAACTTCGGCATTACAGCAAGTGGATTGAAAGACATCTGAGATAAAATTTAAAACATTCATCACATAATGCATAGCAAAATATATTGAAAAACCTCAAAACATAATATATATGCTACCAACCAACACCTCGAAAAAAAACCAGCATATGCAAGCCACGATCGTGTGGACGTTTACACACACATTTTTCAAGTAGAGTTTTGTTGGAAAGTAAAATGCAGCGGAAGCGAAGTTTGGGAAAGATGATAATCGTGTTTTACGCATCTACGAGCATGAAATCTATTTAGGCATGCTAATTAATTAATTAATTAATAAGACTAATAAGCAATTTAAATATTATTTATTATTTATTAATTAAATATGTTGATTATTAAAATATCCTAATCTAGATCCAAGATCATAGGATATTACCTTTTGAAGAGTATTGGTTGCTTTCGTCTTGATCACCTTGTATTTCTACCTTTAGACCTTCTAGAGTATGATTCGCCTTAACCCGGACGTTGTGTGGGCAACGAGCTACCGGATCTTGTTTGGACTTCTATGGGGAATCACCAAACTCCTTCACTTGGGATCACTCGATTTATTTTTCTTTGCTTTCTAGTATTTTATGAACACTCTTAGCAAATTGATGTGTTATCTAAATTGTAGAATCAAAGACACAAGTCTAGATCTAAAATTAAACACAAGAAGAAGAAAATCGATCTCTCAAGCTTGGGACAATGAATAATTTCGGCCAACACCTCCCCATAAGTCCTATTTATAGGCTCTTGGACTACTACTAGGGATCTTAAGGAGGATTATGGAAGGACTCCCAATAAATTCATCTTACCTTATTAGGACTCTTCCTGATATTATGAATCTATTAATATCAACTTAGTCCACTAAAAAGTTGATATTGTACTTCCTACCAAAATTCCAAATTACGAAATTGGGCTCCTCATTAAATATATTATTTCCCGTGTTTAAGATATCGAATGCCCATTAATTAATTATAAGCTACTGACAGCTTTAATTAATTAATATCTTATCCAAGAGTAGTACCACTCGAACATTATTATTATATCGGAATTAAATCCACCTGTAGGGTTTAATATAATAATCATTATCGAGCTCCTCAAGGGGACATCATCAACCCGCACGAGTCGGGACACGATTTCTAGTAATAATAATAACTGTCGTATAAACAATATTATTGCCCAAGATACCAGGCTTATTGAGTCGATCATTTTGACTCTCACCTATGGCAAATCAAAGCAATAATTATTATAAATACACAATTAAATATTATATACTTAGAATTAAGAAATAATAATTATCCGAGATTTACTTCACAATTTAAATTAATTATGGAGGCCAATTTGATTTTAAATAAATAAATCAATTTAATCACTTGTTATTTTAGCCTTAAGGTTTTTAATTTTCTCATCCTAACATGCAAGAAATATATCACGCATACAATTATACATGCCATACATCCAAATAATAAAAGCCAATAATAAAAAAATTAGATAATTAAATCCAATTTTCATGGCTTTTATTCCTCGTTTTGAATAACGAGAAATTCTTCGGCTCGAAATCTCCCACTGCTTCAAGCATCTCGTCACCTCTTCCCGGTCGGCCCACAAAATTTTCAAATTCAGAAACCTTCTTTTTCCATGCAAAATTAATTACACAGGAAATTTCAAATTTAAATATTATGCACCAAATGGAAGCAACGAACGGCGAAAAAACGAAAATGACCATATACTGGACGACCCCACCCGACCCACCAGCATCCTGGACCACGGTCCGGACTGCGATTCCACAGCCGGACCGCTCGGTAGATTCCTGGTCTCCAGATTGCTCGGCAAATTCCTGGTCCCGATCGTTCGTCTGATTGGGACTCCTTTTCGTGCTGGACTTCTTTTTTCTTCGTACTTTGTGCACTCCAACTCGATTACAATATTACCCAAAATAAAATACATCGAATTTACAGCAAAATTACAAGGAAAAATCGTGGATTTTCTCACGGGAAAAACTTATACATGCCTAAAGAATCGGGCCAAATTACCAAAAATGCGTAAAATAAAATAAAATCATATAGCCATGATCATTGGACCATATTCACCTGCAAGACAATTCTAGCAAAAATATTCCAAAGATCATAATATATGAATATTTTTAAATTGCTAACAATTAATCACAAAATTAATTAAATTGAATGGAACCTAAAGACCGTCTCCAATACCAATTGTTAGAAATAAAATGCAGCAGAAACGGCGGGTTTGGATTTACTAAAATCGGCCCTCAAGAATCGGATCTATTTAAACTCTTCAAATAATTAATTAAACATATTAATAAGCAATTTAAAAGAGCAATTTTTATCTACGCGTCTAAACATGATAATTCTTAGTATTTTTATCTAGATCTAAGAGATCTAAGAATACATTACCTTTGAATCAAAGTCTTCGAATTTCTCCTTGATCTTCTTGTATTTCTACTGTTAGATCTTCTAGAGTATACCCCGCCTATATCCGGATGTCGTGTGGGCAACAATCTACCGGGCTTCCTTGAACAACAAATTTGGATCGGCGGAACCTTTCCAAGAAAATTACCTCATGATTTTCTCTCTATTTTCTTAAATATATTGGTATTTTTAGAAAAATATTGTGTTTATCCAATTATAGAATCGAAGACACAAGTCAAGATCCACAATCAAACACAAAGCAGAAAAATCAAAATTTCTTGGACTGCAAGAGTAACAATTTCGGCCGACCCCTCATGTTGTATTTATAGGTGTTATGAGCAACTCTAGGGATCTTGAGGATTAGGGAAGGACTCCTAATAGACCTCAAATTTCCATATTATGACATTTTCTGATATATTGAGTTTATTAAATATCAACTCACTCCACTAAAGAGTTAATATTGTACTTCCTACCCAAATTCAAATTTACGAAATCAAGATCCTTATTTAAATATATTATTTTCCGTGTTTAAGATATCAAATGTCCATTAATTAATTTAAGCTACTGACAGCTTTAATTAATTAATATCTTATTGAAGAGTAGTACCACTCAGACCTTATTATTATATCAGAATTAAATCCACCTGCAGGGTTTAATATATAATCATTATTGAGCTCCTGAAGGGGACATCATCAACCCGCACGAGCCGGGACACGATTTCTAGTAATAATAGTTGTCATATAAATAATATTATTACCCAAGATATGAAGCTTATTGATTCAATCATTGTGACTCTCACCCATGGTAAATCAAAGTAATAAATATTATAAATACACAATTAAATATTATATACTTAGAATTAAGAAATAATAATTATCCGAGATTTACGTTCTTCTTACAATCATTACAGAAGACACTATCTCACTTCGATCCAGTTCAATGCATGCAAATACGCTAATGCATGCTAATAATCAAGACCAACCAATCTCAAGCAAATACTACTTTAATTTGTCTAATAATTATATAGGTTGTGAACTAATGTGATCTTCCGTGTGACACCAACATACCACATTATCTATAATATAAAATAATTACACCTTTCATTTGCATAACCATAACGTGAATAAATATGTAAAATATGTGATTAAATGTAATTAATATTTTCATAGGTAGTTACAGGGAAATAAGGTAATACAAGTATAAAGTATGCTTTGCAGTGTAATATCCGCAATTTTCGATTTTCGGTAAATTTCTTTTTTTGGCCGGAGTCCGTTTTGACGACTCGCTCGTGACCGTTTCGTTATTCTAAGAATGATTAATTCTACACTTTTTGACATCCGAGTTCGTTTCGGTGTTGTTTTGTTGAGTTCCGTGCTTTTTAGCGACTTTTCCGCACTTGAGTTCGATTCTTGCGAATCTCGTTCGAAACTGCTGTTTCGAGTTTCTCGTAAGTCCGTTTAACTTTGTTAGACGTGTTGTGAACTTCGGTTTCGTTATTCGATCACGTATCGTGATTTCCGGGCGTTTTGGGCCATTTTGTAATTTCTTAAAAGTTACGGGTATACGTATCTGTAATTGTTGTCTCGACCCGTTTCTTGGTCGCGTATGATTAATTATTGTATTATGTTTTCATTTCGGGTCGTTGATGTCGTCCGCGAACTTTTCGTCGTGTTCGTTCCGTGCGTTTTCGGAAATCGGGTCGTCGAGCCCTGGCAGTTTCGGGACTGGCCGGACGGTTGCGGGACTGGCCAGACGATTGCGGGCACCGGCCAGACGGGTACGGCAGCAACCGGCGTAGAGCACGCTACGGCCAGAAGGCTGCGCACGCTAACCGGCAGGTGTAGCGCACGCTTCTGCCGGCTTTAACGACGCTTAGCGGTGCAGCGGTGGAGTCACAGGGGTTCGGAATCGGTCGAGGCTCGGCGGGTAGCGCACGCTGCTCGGGCCAGCTGCGTACGCTACGGCGGCGAGTAGCGACGCCTTCTGGCCGGAAAAGGCTGCGCACGCTACTGCCAAGCGCTTTAGTCGAAGGCATCGGATCGCGGCACGGGCGATAAGCGCCGGCTAGCTCGGCGGCGCCTAGCGCTAGTCGGCCGATATAAATGTGGCCGAGTCACATTTCATTTCATTTTTCACTTCCTTCCTTCTCCGTCCGCGGCTGGCGATTCATGGGTGACGAAGCCATGTTGTTTAATAACAAATCCATGAAGTTCTTGAGTTCATAACATCAATCAATCATCCGTTATCATCCTTTGATCCAGCGAATCAAGGTAATCTTCCTTAGAACCATAATTTCGTGAATTTGGGGGTTTTTGCATTTTCGTCCAATTCGTTCCGTGTTGTTGATTAATTCATGATGGGTATGATTAATATTGGTAGTATTCTTGTGTTTAACATCATTTAATCCATTGTTCTTCGTCGAATCGAAGTATATTTCTTGATTTCCTTCGAATTGACTTTTTGGGGGATTTGTCCTCGATCTCGTTTTTCATCCATTTTCGATGGATCGATTATGGTTAAATCATGTTGTTAAACATATTCTATGGATTGTATATCCATATTTCAACTTGGAATTCCGTTTTCGTGATTTAACGGAACGAATCGTGTTCTTGGCCGTTTTGGGAGAAATCCTTGAACCTTCGTCATTTGTTCTTTGAATTCAGCGGCTTTGGGTCATACTTTGGAATTCATTTTCGTTGTTATTGTTTTCGTTCGTAGTTCATTGTTGTGGATTGTCGTTCGGTGGAGTCGGCGAGTTCGTAGTCGGTTCGTGCCAACCTACTTCGGCCGATTCTCCGCGTTGTGGTTATTCGAGGCAAGTACCTTGTCCATACTATTCTTGTTTTGTGGATATGATAATTAGTGATCATCTTGGTGTGTCTGTTTATTTGTTTGAAATGAGTTTTCAAAAGATTCGGCTAGCCTCGTTAAAGGCTCACTTTCAAAACGCGTGTGTTTTGTAAATTTCGTAGGTTGTAAGTGACTACGTGAATCCTTTAGATATATTTGGTGTTATGTTTCGCTTGATAATGCGTGCGTACGTATATTGCTTATTTCCGCCGTGTTATGGTTGACGAGCGTGTTGTTATTTATTCGTGTGGTCGTGGACTGACGGATGAATTATGTGAACTGGTGTATTGATTTGATAATTGTTACACGATTGACTGTGTGCTTGATGTTTGTGACAATGTGAATACTTGTTATTGAGAGACGTCATATCCGGGAGCCTCTGAGGGCGGGGCGTGTACTCCGGCCTGGTGTACGCTGCAATGTGCGGCTCCATATGGTTGGTGAACATCGGTGTTACCTAATGCGCGTGCAAGGGGCGGCTCTTGTAGGAGTGATCGCCGACGCGGTGACATGTTCAAGGGGCGGCCAACATAGTGGAGTGAACGCCGGTGCACAGGTGTGAACGGGAGGCGCCTGGCAGGCTTATTGGTAACGGATATTTGAGTGATAGCTAAGACCCCGTTACCGAACGATTATCGTATTTCAAAATTCGTTCAAATCTTTTCAAATGCTGGTCTCGATATAGACCGTGATTTATGTTTTCTGAAAGTGTGTTTCAACTTGTTTTAAAATGTTGGTATCAGGGTTAATTAACCAAGGACATTTGACGAGATCTCCGAGGGTTAATTAATCAGGGGTCTTGAGCAGTTTTTGGGCGAACGAAAGGCTGTGTCCTTGATTATACTGTGTTGACAGTTTGTGTTTTGGGTCGAGGACCCCGTGTGACGTTGAGATGTTTGATCTCGTGTGGATATGATTTGGATTGGGTCGAGAACCCCGTGGGAAATATTTGTGAAGACTCGCTTGTGTTGATTGGAGGGTTTTCTTGCAAATTGTTTTCTATTAAAACTCTCGATGGCACTTTAAACGGTTTTACAAATTGTTTTCCCTTGATTTGTGATCTTTCGGCTTTGAAGTGTTTTACCCAAATTCATGCATCGGGAAGTACTTTTCGTTACGTTTGAATCTTTGAAGATTTCCTGGTTATTGTTATTCGTGGAATGTGAATTGTATGGCTCGTATTTGCACTTTGTTCTTGCACTAGCAAAACAGTGGAGTTTTGCTAACCCCCGAGTATTCGGGGGGTGGATGTCTATTTTTGCATTCAGGTTTTGGAGCATAGCACAGGGTCGGCACGAAGGATGATGAAAGATGAACGATACTAATCACACGAGGATCCGTTGATGTCGTATTGGTCTAGTTGTATTTTCTTTTCCGCTGCAGTATCTTTTCCCCGTTGTACGGGAGTTTATTGTATTTTGACCCCTGCGTGGGTATGTGTTTGGAATTGAGTTGAATGTTATTATTGAAAGACCAAGTCGGTCTATTGGGTCATTTTAGCCTCAAAGGCGATGTTTAGATGTTTGATTTTAGTTATCAGCCTAGTAGATCCTCGAGGAGAGGGTCTACGGCGTGTAATATCCCCAAGCGGATTGGGGGTGTTACATGCAGTATACAACCCTAACAATAAGATCATACAGCAAGCCTAGAGTCAAATCCTACAGCTCAAGACACGGCAAGATGAGAAGTTGGCTACAATAAACAATGTTGCGGGTGTTTTACTTAGGAAAAGTAAAGCACTAAGCCAATAGGACTGAGAAGGAACTTTAAACCGTTTTGAAACAAACTTTCATTACTCATAAAGTATTCACGATTCTAAAGTAGCATTTAATGCTGATAGGACATCATTTAATGCGGCCGAAGAGACTACCGACAGAAGAGCATTTAATGCAGGTCAACGGGAAGGTCTGAAGTATTAAATGCAAATCCCCTTTAATTGAAACATTCTGAAGCCGCCAATCAGAGCTGTCTCAATCTCACCAACCAGCCAACGACTATATTTATGACAGATCTATTTTCAAGGTTATAAATAGCCCCAAGCAAGAGGACATTGCTCATACGATAACACACAACAACTAAAGAGATCATACGGTCATTCTACCGAGAACTGAAAGTTGAACATCAAGCTAACAGAGCAATATGTTTATTCAAGCATACAACGATATCTTAGTGAAGAAATATATAAGTCCTCAACAACGATTAACACATCTACAGCAAAAGATTACCAAGCCTATAGTTGTTGTTCAACTCGTGGTAACCAAATACTTACTGTTGAGATAATTATCCTTGTGTGGACTAAGCAAAACTATTCTAACCTATGTGGGATGAATAGAGTCAGGATGAAGCTTCAATCTGTGTGAGAAGAAGCAAGTCGGATAAGCCCAATCCAATCTATGTGAATGGCTAAAGCTACTGTCGCTGTATCAATATGTGTGAATGATATGACAACAAGTTTAGCTAAAACCATACAATTGTGTATGGCTTGATTTTATCAAACTATTTACTCCTATGAGGAGGACATGTGGACGTAGAGGGGTTTACCTCGAACCACATTAAACCATGTGTCTTACTTACTGTCTTTACTATTTTCTTACTGTCTGTGTGATTTTAGTATATTTACCCTGAAAACCCTGTAAGCACCAAGCTAACAGGAGACCATTAAGTTGCTGTATTTACAGCAACTTGGTTTTAGACTTCTGCTATGCAGACAAACTTCGAAAAAGAATACAACTTATTCAAACCCCCCTTTTAAGCTGTATATATTGTATACTGTGACTAACAAGTGGTATCGGAGAGGTTGATTCTATAAAGAATCAGTCGATTTTTAACCTGTTAGATCCACAAAATCACTAGATTTTGAAAACTTCATTTTTATATCTTTATCATTCGTTCTACTTTTGCCATCGATACATCTATGATCAACAAAGTTCCCATGTTTTCCATTAACAAATTTGATGATGGGAGAATCAGGATAGAAGCCCATCTTGCTGCAATGCACGAAGAGATGATCATTGTCATCCAGTAAGAACCTATCAAGATCATGAATGTTCAATCCATCCACAAGAATAGAAGGACAACCTCATGCAGAAATGCTTGAGAAGGAATGAGAACAACCGACAGCTGATGATCACAAGCGTGCGAATTTTGACAACATCACCAAAAATGCACTATTTGTCACTTTTGACAAAGGCACATTCTCCAAGGTAAAGAGCTGTAAGACAACCAAGAAAATCTGGGAGAAACTCAAGTTCATATGTGAGGGACGGAGCTCTCAAAGAAAACAAGATTTCAAAACTAACTCAGCAATTTGAATCTTTTAAAATGAAATCTTCTGAAACACTTGAGGAACTTGACTTCAGAGCATTGTCAGTGCACTTGAAGCATTGGGTAAAGTGTATAGTCAGAAGGAGAGAAATCTTAAAATCTTTAGACCACTCCCTACCCAATGGGACATTAAGACCACAACTATGTGTGTATCTTGAAATTTAAATGATATATCCACTTTCGATCTCTTCTCTGACCTCAAAGCTTTTGAGTACGATATTGACAAGAGAGAGGCCAAAGAGTTACCTGCTAAGACTACAACACTCACTGCTGTATCCGATAGGAGACACAACTCTACCCCCAGCACATCCAAAGCTGCATCCAATATAGCTGACAACGATGATGACATCCTGTCACAAGATAAAATGGCCTTGCTCATGCACAAATTCTGGAAATTCATTAAGAAGGAAAGGCCCCCTACGGGCCTAAACCGTTTAACAAGGTGACTTCGGAATCACCATCGTCTGCAGATTCTAACCTATGCTATAATTGCAGGAACTGGAACACTATGCAAATATATATCCTCATCCTAAAGTGCAGAAGTTGCCTGAAGCCGAGCAACAAGAAAAGGACGAGAAAAGGCACGTCTGGCAAAACAAGCTAAAGGCCCTGATCGGGCATTCTGAAGCCTCACCCACACTGATCAAAACAGAGGAGTGCCTACAAGCAATCACCTACAGTGACTCCTCGGATGATGAAATCGAGGATAAAGCCTACATGTGCTTTATGGCGAAAGAAGAGGATGATGATTATGACAGTGAGGATAAGGTAAGCTCAACCTCAGCTACTCCTGTTAATGCATCACATACATTTGAAAACATAATAAATGAGTCCATAACCATTCAAAAGGCCCATGAGATACTTAAACAAGAAAACCTATAACTCTTTCTTTCAAATTTAGAGATGAAAGGCGAAAATGATCTGCTGAAAAATAACTATGAAAATTTGTCTCTGAATTGCGAAAATAGCAAGATCATTAATAAAAACTCATGGAAAGCAATCATCAACTTGAAACAAAACTAAATGAGATAAAAACTCATAGTAAATGCAACACAAATGATATACTTTATTAGAGGCTAAAATATAGCTTCTCGAGAAAAGAGAAGGAGAACTCGAGACCATTATCAAGTCCTTTGAGAAATCATCGAGGAGGATGGAAGGCATCTTAAGCACTGGGTAACACGCTCATGACAAACGTGGCTTGGGATACGACTCGTTCTCCAACAAAGGCAAAACTAGTATGGTGTTTGTCAAAGGAATTCAACCCATTCAAGAACCTAAAGAAGCCCCGAATGATGTTCGTGTAAAAGTTACAGCTGCCCCTTCTCGGACAGCAAAGGCTGCCATCCACCACCTAGCTCGTATCATAAGCAGCGGAAACCTCAGTCTTATAGACCTGTAAGACGCAATACCAAATATTAATAGTATGCTCCTCGAGCATACCAACAGCATCAGCATCCGACTAGAAGGAAGGTTGTACCTAAGTATCAACGGCATGCACCTTAGTAATACTAATAATACAGTGCTACTAGATACTGGGTACAGGAAACCAAGTATTGGTCCCATAAGCAAGTTGCCCGCAGTTCTACCAGCAACAACTTTGGGAATCCAATCAGAAACCTAGAAGGCAGTAACGAGGCAGAAAATATGGTTCCTCCTCTTAGACAACAACCGTACTAGAGCCAAAATTCCAAAATTTTACATGCATAATAACCATGCTTACAGCGATTACATGTCTGCCACACGTAAATCTCGCAACATATGACCAAATACAACCTACAACAAACCCATTTATATCAAGAAAATGTGGGTACCTAAAGGCACTAATAACCAAGGACCCAAAATCAAAAGAGACCTAAATCTACTTAATCTTTTGATTTCATGATATCAAGGAGAAGGACATTTGATATTTCGATAGTTGATGTTGTCGCCACATGACATGAGATATCACCAAGCCGTCAGATTATGTAGAAGCTCGCATCCAAAGGTGCGATTCGGTGACAAATCTAAAGAAAGAACAAGAGGGAAAGGAACCCTACTTGTAGGAAAATTTAAAGTCACCGACGTAGCCTACGTAGAAGGAGTACAGTACAATTTAGTTAGCATTAGCCAGTTCTGTGACAAACAGTTCTCCGTCAAATTCTATGTAGATCACTGTAGGATGAAGGACACCAAGACCAAGCAAATTGTCCCTACAGGAAGCCGGTTAGGTAACATATATATTGGTGACTGAAATCCCATTAGTACCGTAATTCCTTGATTTGTTGCCAAAGGCACTGCATATCAAAGCTGGCTATAGCACAAGAGGATGTCTCATATCAATTTCAAGATCATCAACTGTTGGTATTCGGTTCCTAAAATTAAGGCCCAGCGGAAACGGTAAAACGAAAATTAATTCGATCCGAATCCCTACGAGGATCGATCGAGCTACGTATATACGAATATATAAACGAAAAGCAAGAGTTGTAAGAAACTAACCCTTGAAGTCCATTGATTAAATGGTAACCTTCTCTTGAGCTATTCCCCAAGCATTGCTTGATCTCTACGAATTCAATCCGCTCCAAGCTCTTGAACGATCCAACGCCGAAAGCACCGCGTCTCTACTTGCCACGCGCCGGAAAAACGACCGTAATGACAACACCCGATTAACCTCTAAGGTTACGGCTAGAATCAAGTGATAAAGCTTTTGATTGTAACACTCTAAGTGTTTTAATGTTTGATCTCTCAATATTTCTTGATGTTTCTCTAAGAACAATCAAGAACTAAGTTGATGAAGAAGATGACTATGAAGAAGAACTCCTTTCTCACTTTCTCTCACTACAACTCATGTAAGGAATAATGTAATGAGAATGAGAGATCAAAGTCCTCTTTTTATGCATTTTCAACTCACAAGAATACAACTCATACAATGAGAATCTAACCCCACCATATAATGTGTATGATACTTGTCCCCTCAACACATGATATTCCAAACATCATGATTTGGACAAGTCAATACATACACATGTATATTAGGGGGGAGGGGGCGGCCATGAGGATGAAACGGACGAGTTTAGTTCATTTTGGACTCCCGAGAGTCCAACCAGATAAACTCCGATTCCGTTTCGATGTATTTATATCGATTAATTAATCCAATTAATTAAACATATCAAATACAAAATAATATAATTAATTTCTCCAAGAAATAATTATATTCATGAATTAAATTAATCACCCAGTAATTTATTTATTTCATTAGGCCGTAAATCAATTTATCCAATAAATCAATTTAAACATCCAATGTCCCAAATTTAGATATCCAATATCTAATATTCATAATGAGAGAATTAGCTTGATTCATTCCGTCGTCAATCCTATTGTGCGACTTGGTAGGTCCGTCTTAGTCAGCAATGGGAGGAACCAAAGAGTAGTAGCACCACCTAGCCAGCCTGGCGGCCTACACCGTACCCCAACTGAGAACGAATGATTGGGATCATTCAAGAACCATTCTGTCGTGAATACCAGTATACGTATAAACCCTTCTTTCCAATGTCCCGATCAAGTTATAGGGTCACGGTCAGTCAAACCCTATCTGTCCTTGACTCTATGCATGTGTTAATGCAAATCGAGATCATCGAGCTCTCGTGTATCCAATACAACTAGCTCCAATGCTTTGGCATTCACTCAACATACTCTGAGTGGCATTCGAGGGCATACTCCTAACAATATTCCACTTGCACTCAATGCCACACACTATGGTATATAATACCCATATTCTCCATATGACACTCCAATCAAGTCTGAGAAAGTGGCTTGGTCACTGGATCAGCGACGTTGTCGGCTGAGTCTACTCTATGCAGCACAGTGTATCCCTTGCGAACAAATTCTCTTACGAGATGATACTTCCTCTCAATATGTTTGGTGCTGTTGTGAAACTTCAGTTCCTCGGCATGCGCTACAGCTCCGTTATTGTCGCAGTACAGCGGAACAGGCAGCTCATCACATGGTATCACTTGAAGTTCTCCCAGAAACTTCTTAATCCAAAACCCTTCCTTGGAAGCCTCTGAGGCTGCTTGATACTCAGCCTGACCGGTGGAATCAGCAGTCGCGCTTTGCTTGGCGCTATGCCAAGATACTGCTCCTCCATTAAGAGTAAATATGTCGCCAGAGGTAGACATCGAGTTGTCCTTCAGTCCTTGGAAGTCCGAATCAGTGAATCCCACAACATCCAATTCTCCACCGCCATACATCAGAACCATATCTCTAGTCCTTCTCAAGTACTTGAGAACGTTCTTTACGGCAGTCCAATGTTCCCTACCTAGGTTTGCCTGAAACCTACTCACCACGCTTACAGCATACGTAATGTCAGGTCTCGTACACAACATAGCATACATAAGGCTACCCACGGCCGAGGCATATGGTATATTACTCATTTCCTTTCGTTGTTCCTCACTTTGAGGACACATCTTCAAGGAGAGTTTTATTCCATGTCACATCGGTAGGAACCCTCTTTTAGAATCATCCATCTTAAATGCGATCTTGCTCCCACTAACCCTCTTGTATACACAAGGTTCCTCTTCATTTTGCACGAAGTCAATCTCTTTGACTGCCTCGTCAAAACGAAGGTTCCAACTACGCGACGCTTGCTTCAGTCCATAAATGGAACGCTGAAGCTTGCACACTTTCTGAATATCGAACTCGGGCACAAAGCCTTTAGGCTGCTCCATATAGATTTCCTCCTTGAGGAATCCATTAAGAAAATCCATCTTTACGTCTATTTGCCATATCTCATAATCGTGGTAGGCAGTTATAGAAAGCATCATGCGAATAGACTTGATCATGGCTACGGGCGAGAAGGTATCGTGGTAATCGATCCCTTCTTTTTGGGTATATCCCTTTGCCACAAGCCTGGCCATATAGGCGTCAACCTTGCCATCACCATCAGTCTTTCTCTTGTAGATCCACTTGTTCCTAATGGGCACTATACCCTTGGGGCGGTCTACCAGAGTCCAGACCTGATTGACATGCATTGAGTCTATCTTAGCTTCCAAAGCTTCACGCCATTTCGCGGAGTCTACATCCACCATTGCTTGGTTGTAGGTCGTTGGGTCAGTCTCTTGGCTATCACTTAGAACCTCATGGAGATCTATTTCCTCCAAGTGCACAAGCCCATACCTCTCAGGTAAATGAGACACCCTACTAGACCTACGAGGTGGTTGTACTTGTGTTTCAGAAGGTTCAGTTCCAATTTCTTGCACAGGTGTCTCCTTAGGAGTTTCATTGTATTCTTCCAAAGAAATACTTCTACCTGCTCCGCCTTCCTGGATGAACTCATCTTCCAGGAAGTGTGTTTGTAAAGCAACAACGATCTTTCGATCTTCGAGCATGTAGAATAGATAACCCATCATCCGAGACGGGAATCTAATGAAACGTCCCTTCGCGGACCTAGCTTCCAACTTCTCCACCTTAGTCTTCTTGACATAGGCGGGACATCCCCAAATCCTAATATGATTAAGACTTGGTTTCCTGCCCTCCCACATCTCATGTGGAGTTTTAGGAACAGATTTGGAAGGACATCTATTCAAGATGTAAGCGACAATCAGGAGTGCATACCCCTACAGGTAAATCGGTAAGTCAGTATATCCCAGCATGGAACGGACCATGTTCAACAAGGTCCGGTTCCTTCTTTCTGACACACCATTTAACTGAGGAGTATCTGGAGGTGTTAGTTGTGAAACTATTCCATGTTCCTTAAGGAACTCATCAAACTCCGTACTCATATACTCGCCACCTCGGTCCAACCAAAGTGCTTTGATATGATTACGAGTTTGTTTCTCGACTACGGCCTTGAATTCATGGAATTTCTCAAAGGCCTCGGATTTATGTTTCATTAAGTATACATAACCATACCTAGTATGATCATCTGTAAACGTAATGAAATATTGATATCCGTCACGTCCTGCTTCCAAAGCACCACATACGTCGGTATGGATTAATTCCAGTTTATCAGCGTCTCTTTCAAAAGTCCCTGTGAACGGGGACTTAGTCATTTTGCCTTTAAGGCAAGATTCACAAGTAGGAAAGGGATCCGATCCCAATGGACCCATAAGTCCATCTTTTTCCATTTTGTAAACCTTGGTTTGACCAACATGACCAAGTCTAAGATGCCATTTCAAAACTTGATTGGTTTCATCCCTACCACGTTTTCTAGTCATAGTATTCACAACTACTTTGTTGCTGAGATTTAGATGATACAATCTATTTAAAAATGTAGCAGTACCCAATAGTTTATTTCTGAAATAGATTTTGTAGGAACCATCACCAATGAAAAATGAAAAGCTTTTTCGGTCCATGACCAGAATAGATACAATGTTTTTGTGCCCCTTGGGCAATACAAGTACATCTTATAAAGTTAAAACAAATCCGGATTCTAAACCCAAAAGAAGTGATCCTATGTCGGTCGCCTCGACAGTATGCCCGCTTCCGACTGTGATGATAACTTCTCCAGCTCCAAGCTTCCTACTTTGTTCCAGATCCTGATTCACGGTACAAATATGAAAACTAGCACCAGAATCCAGTATCCAGGAAGTAGAAAATACAGTAGCAGAACAATTTGTTTCCAAAACTAAAAGTTATGTACCTGAAGCGCCATGAAGAATTGGACAGTCTCTTGCCCAGTGGCCCAGCTCACCGCACTTGAGACAAGCATCCTTCTTCTTCTTGTTCTTTGGAACCATTGGGGCCTTGCCCTTACCCTTGAAGTCCTTGGCTTGTGGTCCCGTCTGCTTCTTGGTCTTTTTCTTCTTGTTCTTAGACCTCCAAGGTCCAGAAGAAATCACAAGGGCAGACTCCTTCATCCGCGGTGTCTTCATCTGAGACTGAGCGGTCACCAGTTTGTTCATTAGCCCAGCTAAGTTACATGCAATCTCATTGCAGTTGAAGTTCATAACAAACTGTGAGAAGGAATCAGGGAGAGACTGAATGATAAGGTCATTTTGGAGAGAAGTATCCATTTTAAAATCAAGAGCCTCCAATCTCTCGATCATGGATATCATTTTGAGGACGTGTTCCCCAACCTTATCACCTTCCTTCATCCTTGCACCGAACAGTTGCTTGGATATCTCATATCTAGCAGTTCTGTTGTGCTCACCATAAAGCTCGGTTAAGTGAGATAGAATCTGCCTAGCAGAAGTCATTTTCTCATGAGCTCTCTAAAGCTCATTAGACATGGAAGCCATCATATAAGCACGGACTTTCACGTCATCCTTAACCCACTTTTCGTGGTTTTCAATCTCTTTCTGATTGGCTCGGGTCTGCACAGGAGGCGCTGGAATGTCCGTCTCCAATTCGTATCCCAGTGCCTCTATACTGAGGACAATCATCAGATTGTGGAGCCAATCCACAAAGTTAGGTCCCATCAAGGTGTTTTTTTCAAGTAGAATTGCGAGTGGATTCATTGTCATATTGAGAGTTATGTCTGCATTAAGTACGACATATTAATTAGTGACTTGTTCAATTATGTTCTGAGTATAGAATTAAGGTCTTTTCTATTTTTGTTACCCAGCTCCCACAATTTTTATCGGAATAACACACTCCCATGTGAAATCCGGAAGTATCGTCGCTCTACTTCATAGTGGTGATCGAGTTCTTTATAAATCTTAATAGAGGACAACCGAATATGTTTCTAGTCTATTAATTTTCATAAAGTGGTGTCCAACACCAACCCATCGAATGGATGATTCGATCTTCTTTTTCCCCTTGTTCATTTCCCTCAACCTATACGGTTTCTATGGTGTAATATCCGCAATTTTCGATTTTCGGTAAATTTCTTTTTTCGGCCGGAGTCCGTTTTGACGACTCGCTCATGACTGTTTCGTCATTCTGAGAATGATTAATTCTACACTTTTTGACATCCGAGTTCGTTTCGGTGTCGTTTTGTTGAGTTCCGTGCTTTTTAGCGACTTTTCCGCACTTGAGTTCGATTCTTGCAAATCTCGTTCGAAACTGCTGTTTCGAGTTTCCTGTAAGTCCGTTTAACTTTGTTAGACGTGTTTTGAACTTAGGTTTGATTATTCGATCAAGTATCGTGATTTCCGGGCGTTTTGGGCCATTTTGTAATTTCTTGAAAGTTTCGGGTATCCGTATCTGTAATTGTTGTCTCGACCCGTTTCTTGGTCGCGTATGATTAATTATGGTATTATGTTTTCATTTTGGGTCGTTGATGTTGTCCGCGAACTTTTCGTCGTGTTCATTCCGTGCGTTTTCGGAAATCGAGTCGTCGAGCCCTGGTGTTCGAGCACTGGCCGGACGGTTGCGGGACTGGCCGGACGATTGCGGGCACCGGCCGTCTGAGTGCGCAGAACCGCGTAGCGCACGCTTCGGCCGGAAGGCTGCGCGCGCGCCCGGCAGTGTAGCACACGCTATCGGCCGCTTAGCGACGCTATCGTCCAGTGCAGAGGTGGAGTCACGGGGTTCGGAATCGGTCGGGCTCGGCAGTAAGACACGCCATCGCCGGGCATTGCGCACGCTACGACCGGCAGGTAGCGCGCGCTACGGCCGGAAGGCTGCGCACGCTACCTGGCCGAGCAGTCTAGTCCAGTAGGTCACTGGATTGCGGCCTGGGCCGATAGCGCACGCTAGCTCGGCAGCCTAGCGCGCGCTAGTCCGACCCAGTATAAATTTGACAGAGCAGTCACATTTCATTTCGTTTTTCATTTCCTTCCTTCTCCGTCTGCGGCTGGCGATTCATGGGTGACGAAGCCATGTTGTTTAACAACAAATCCATGAAGTTCTTGAGTTCATAACATCAATCAATCATCCGTTATCATCCTTTGATCCAGCGAATCAAGGTAATCTTCCTTAGAACCCTAATTTCGTGAATTTGGGGTTTTTTGCATTTTTGTCCGATTCGTTCCGTGTTGTTGATTAATTCATGATGGGTATGATTAATCTTGGTATTATTCTTGTGTTCAACATCATTTAATCCATTGTTCTTCGTCGAATCGAAGTATATTTCTTGATTTCCTTCGAATCGACTTTTTGGGGGATTTGTCCTCGATCTCGTTTTCCATCCATTTTTGTTGGATAGATTGTGGTTAAATGATGTTGTTAAACATATTCTATGGATTGTATATCCATATTTCGACTTGGAATTCCATTTTCGTGTTTTGTCGGAACGAATCGTGTTCTTGGCCGTTTTGGGGAAAACACTTGAACATTCATCGTTCGTTCTTTGAATTCATCGGCTTTGTGTCATGCTATGGAATTCATTTTCATTGTTGTTATTGTGCTCCGTAGTTTACTATTGCGAGTTGGCATTCGGTGGAGTCGGCGGGTTCATAGTCGGTTCGTGTCAACCTATTTCGGTCGATTCTCCGCGTTGTTCTTATTCGAGGCAAGTACCTTGTCCATACTATTCTTGTTTTATGGATATGATAATTAGTGATCGTCTAAATGTGTTTGTTTGGTCGTTTGAGTTGAACCTTCAAAGATTTGGTTTGGCCTCGCTAAAGGCTCTCCTTCAAAACCGTATGTATTTTGTGATTGGTGTGTTTCGTAAACGACTATGTGAACCTTATGAATATGCTTGGCGTTGTTGTTGTGCTTTGATAATATATATATGCGTATATTATCTCTTATTGGTGCGTTGTAATTTGACCATTTCGTCGTGTATTGTGTTTGTTGCCATTGAGTGAATTACTTGGATTTTATTGATGTGATATGTTATTTGTGTGAATGTGTGGATATGGTTGAAGGTCTACGGTGACACATGGCACGTGATCATGTGGTCAGGATGCAACAAGTGATTGATCCAACCGTGAGAGCCTGATATAATCTACGGTGGCACATGGCATGCGATCATGTGGCCAGGATGCAACAAGCGATTGATCCAACCGTGAGATGTGTGTGATTTGTTTAGCAAGCCAGCTCGGGAGGGTCCTTAGAGGCCTCGGGAGGGATCAATGATATTACTCTGTTCCCAAGGCGATGCATGTGTTGTGATTTGTTTAGCTAGCTAGCTCGGGAGGGTCCTTCGAGGCCTCGGGCGGGATCAATGGTATTACCCTGTTCCCAAGGCGATGCGCGTGCGCGATTATGTTTTGTTGATTTTTATGTCCGTCGAGGACACGTGATGTTGGGCTCTGGCCCTGTGAATTATTGTCGGTTTTCTATTTGTGAAAACAAAACCTTTAATTTGTGACCCTGTTGATTTTTGGAAAGATAAGGATTTGATAATCCTAAGTTGTTTTCTATCAAAACTCTCAATGGCATTTAAACGGTTTTATAAAATGTTTCCCTTTTATTGTGGCCTTTCGGTTTTTGGAATGTCTTACTCAAACTCTTGCCTCGGGAAGTACTTTTCGTTACTTTTGGATTTTTGAGGATTCCTGGTTATTGTTATTCGTGGAATGTGAGTTGTGTGGCTCGTATTTTTGCACTTGTACTTGCACTAGCAAAACAGTGGAGTTTTGCTAACCCCCGAGTATTCGGGGGGTGGATGTCTATTTTTGCATTCAGGTTTTGGAGCATAGCACAGGGTCGGCACGAAGGATGATGAAAGATGAACAATACTAATCACACGAGGATCCATTGATATCGTATTGGTCTAGTTGTATTTTCTTTTCCGCTGCAGTATCTTTTCCCCGTTGTATGGGAGTTTATTGTATTTTGACCCCTGCGTGGGTATGTGTTTGGAAGTGAGTTGTATGTTATTATTGAAAGACTTAGTCGGTCTACTGAGTCATTTTAGCCTTAAAGGCGATGTTTAGATGTTTAATTTTAGTTATCAGCCTGGTAGATCCTCGAGGAGAGGGTCTACAGCGTGTAATATCCCTGAGTGGATTGGGGGTGTTACATAAATGGTATCGGAGCTTAGGTTACGAAACCTAGGTGGCCGGGTCGATGGTGTCTGTTGAGTTGTTGTCTCGTCGGATTTTGTCCGACCGAGTCGTGTCGCGACGCGTCGTCCGAGTTTGTTGGTCGTGATTAGTATCGTGGGGCGATCATCATCTTCGTGCGACTGTGGTGTAAGTCTCCCTTCTTTGTATTGTGCCTCGTGTGACACGAGCTATTTTTTTACGATCATTTATTAAGTGACGGAATCCTCTTATGGATTTTGATTTCTTGATACGTGACTATTTGACTCTCATATTTCGTTCATGTGAGGAGTAGTGTTCTGGATTGTGCATGTTGGACTGTATTTCTTTTATCCGTTGCGTGAGTTCCTTTGTAATAGCTTTCGGTATTTTACCGACTGAATTTTATTTCGAA
Source organism: Orobanche coerulescens (assembly GCA_033398695.1). NCBI lineage: Eukaryota > Viridiplantae > Streptophyta > Magnoliopsida > Lamiales > Orobanchaceae > Orobanche > Orobanche coerulescens. The sequence continues at coordinate 87,253,270 of CM065804.1, read as the reverse complement.
AACCGATTCCTTTAACCGAGTTGTTGGCCTTGACCGTTTTGACGGTAGTTGGGTGTTTTCAAATGATTTTGTGAGTTTTGATAAGTACTACCGTCATCGACCTTTTTGGGCATTTTTGTAATTTGTTTTTAGCACGGTGGGTTCCGGCGCGGGACCCACGGTGCTATAATGTTCCGTGTAATTACCTGAAATTTTGGGCATTCTAGCCCATTGAATTATCTTTGAAAACCTTGAGTATCTTAGAAAATAAAATTCGAGACGTACTTTTAAATGGATTGTATTTTCAAGGCGCCTACTAGCGCAACTATCTGTTTCAAAATTCTTCAACCTCGAGGACCAAAATGTTTTGAGATATTTTCGATGTTTAGAAACATTTATACTTAGACCCGAGGGTCGGATATTGAAAGTTTTTCACTAAAAGAAAGGTGTCCTCATTTTAGTTCAAACGCAAGATGATTTTCAAAGTCTCGAAAATGATGTTTGTTTAACTTTTTGTAAAATGATACTCAAGATCAACTGGTGTTTCCAAACTGTTTTCAAAAGGTGGTTTTCATTTTTAAAACCCATCATTTCCTGCTTGTGGTCGGAGAAGGTGTGTAAGATGTTGGTATTGAATGTTGTCGCTTTGTGATGAATTATGTATTATCACACTTGTGCGAGCTATTGGAACTGGAGTTTGTATGATTGTGTACATACGTGGTTGTTTCTTGATATTTTGTAATTGTGCAATGGTCATCGTTCGAGTCGTTGATGTCGCTGAACGATGCCGTTGTTATTGTGATATTCATGTTGTTGTTGCCCAAAATATTTATCCGAAGATTAATACTGCTGGAAGACGGACAACAAACAACAATTGCGGGAGCACTTCCGAGAGAAGATAAATAATACGAGATTTGCCGGGTTTGTTAGGCTCGGGCTTGAATGCTCTCGCGAGATGTTATTAATACAAATATTCGTGAATACAAGTATTAATGTGAGAAATCTAGATACAATGAGTGTAAAAAGACTCTGTTAATCCAGCTCTTGAGCAAAGCTCGGTGTTCTTCGTCCCTGCCGATCATCTGCTTGATGAGAGAGGCCGGGAGAAGTAAGTACCGAATGATAGTTGTTGCCAAGAGTTGGAGATAGCCAAGTGCTGTATATTTTGCTTCTGTATTGCGTGTGAAATGCGAGAATGCCAGACCGTTGGCTGAGTGCAGGGTGCCTTGTATATATAGTGGCAGCCGGGTCTTGTCTTCTGGCGGGCGATCGCCTTCCGGCCATTATAATAATGGGGCGATCGTGTGCCGGCCAATATTATAATGGGGCGGTCACCCGGGCTGTCGGGCTAAAGTCCAAGGAAGAGGGTGGCAGTCTACCTAAAGTCCAAAGCTACAGCCGGCTGCCAGCTGGGCGGTCCAATGAAGAGCCAGCACGCGTCCGGAGTCACTGTCACATGCGGCCCTACTGACAACTTTCGGCGGACCTGTCGGCTGGTTGACGGATGCTGACAGGCTGTGGTCAACGATCCGTGATATGTGGATCTTGTCTCGGCCCTTGCACGTGGTGACTGTCCTGAGGCTCGGCTTTTGCCGACTGGATGACTATCGGCATGATGCGGTCGTCTCTAGCTGGTCGTCAGAGGTCGCCATCGGCCAGTCGCTGAGGGTCGGCATCGGTCGGTCACCAAGGGTCGGTCGCCAGATGCCGAGAGAGGATCGTCGTCCACATGTCGGTCGCCAGGAGTCGGTCGCCGAGTACCGAGAGAAGATCGTATTTGATGTCGATCGCTCGGCACCGGGACTTGTCCTGGGACCTTCGGTTGGCTGATTCTTCTTGTCTGCGGGGCTAAGGCTAGGCCGCCTGGTCGGCGATTACGCCTGGCTGCTCAGCGGGCTAGGTCGCCTGATCCCCGAGGCGATCGCCGGTCGGAGAGTGTAATTCTTGACACAACACATGTGTGTGTTGCCTTACGATGGTAATCGTTGTATGTGTTATGTGTTATGATTTTATGTTGTGCTGAGTGGTTACTTATTCAGTATGCCGAGGGGCCGAGGTCTTGGTCGTGGCGATCGGACGCGTGGTCGAGAGCATGCTGCTGGTGATGGTATTGGTATTGGTGTTGCTACTATTTTGCAGCAGGTAGCCACTCAGATGACTCAGTTGACTCAGGCAGTTCAGCGTGTTACAGATGTGACCCAGCACACTGGTGCAAATCAGTGGCTTCGAGAAGTGGTTCGTATGAATCCCCCTCGTTTCGCTGGTGCTGCAGATGCTTTAGGCTGGGATGGTTGGCTTTTCCAGTTGGAAAATATTTTCGAGATAGTTGATTGTCCAGAAGAACGTAAGGTCCCGGTAGCTCAGTATCTTTTCGACAAAGATGCCGCTAGCTGGTGGTGTAATACCCAGTTGTAATTCAGTCATTATCATTCAGTAATTTCATTCGGTGATTGTCACTCAGTGGATTTTCACTCATTTATAATCATTCATCAATCATGTTCATTCACCCGTGTTCACCGTTCGGAGAAACTTCGAGTTGTTTATCGTTATTGTCCATTGTTTCAACTTTCCACATATGAGTTCGACTTTGTTAGATCACCATTAACTTTTGGTAACTCGAAAAATTCTGAATCTTTGCAATATTATAGAGCATCGAGTTATCTTTCCAATGGTTCAAATGATGAGTCAATCGGAGTCCGGACGAGAGAGTTATGGTCGTTTTAGCTCACCCGCTCATTTTTCAGTTATTGGCCGATCACTGCCGACCGAACTCGGCCGTGTCGTCCGACACGGCCGTCTTTGTGCCTGGAAATTCGAAGTCTACGCCACAGACTCGACCGTGTCGTCGCACGGCCAAGTCAAACTCTTAGGATAAGCGTAACCGCGCCCAGACGCGGCCGTGTTCCAGGACACGGCCGAGTCAATCTTAGCGCCGCGCCCGTCTGCCAGCGTCGGACGGTCACAATCGGAAGGCCTCTTGGCGCGACCGTGTCAAGCGAGGACACGATCGAGTCCCTGCCCGGCGATTGCGCGCCGCGGTCGTGCCCGATCGGCACGGGCCGTGTCCGACAGGCGATCAACCCTATAATTTCATTTTTGAGCATTTCGGCTCATTCCTTCCATTTCTTCCACCTTCATACGAGAGAGATGCTTGAGGGAGAGAATTCTCTTCACCTATCACTTGAGTGTGGTTTTTAATCATTTTCATTCGGTTGTGAAGCTTGGATCATCGATCTATCGCGTGTTCTTGAATCATAGCGCTTGAATCTTCAAAGGTAATCTTCATCAAACCTCTTGGATTTTCGAATTGTGTTGAGATATGATGTTTTAGATGTTAAGATCATGTTGTATGAAGTGATATACATATGATTATGGATATGTTCGATTATTCATTGGATTATTGAAGGATTATTCAAGAACACTTTGAATGTTGTGTTGGATTTAGGGGTTTTTGATTAATTGTTGTTGAAATCACGAATTTGGATATTCGTAATGGATTATTGATCGTATTGGAGATGTTTTGTTGGTTTGAAACACTTCTTGAGGATTTGATATTGGTATTTTGAGGTTTGATTATAAACAATCGGAGTTTGGCCGCAACGTGTTTGATTTAATGCCTCAATGGACTTGGTTTAGTCGTATCGACGTTTTGAGTTCGTTATATTCGTGTTTGATTCGTATATTGAACGGATTGTTGGTAATTTTATTATTCAAGGTTGTTTGAGCGACCGATATCTCAATTAGGACGTTGTTCGTGGAAGGATAATTGTCACCGGTGTTGAGTAAGTTAATTCTTACTCAGTTAAAAGGATATTCATCCCTTTTGTTGTTGTTCATTCATAATCATAACTCATTCATCATTGTATTAACCGTATCAAATTTGTTATTGTCAATTAATCACTTCAGTCAAAAGGAGCAGCGGTTCCAATCATTTCATTAATTTGTCATTTATTTCACTATCATTCCATCTCGGTGAGTCATTATTCATTTTCGATGTCACTTTTGTTATATCGTGGCATTCCGGGTCATCTTGGATTGCGGTTGGTATGTGAAGGATTATCATGTCGGGCACGTTTAAGTCGTGTGTTGGTTGTTGGCCTCACATTGGACTGTGCACACAAGTCATATGCCTCGTGAGACTGATTAGGTACAAGACCACACGTGTATTCGATCGATACTCGTTGGTGGCTTGTGCACGGACACATTTCCATCCCGGGCGTAGTGGGGCACCACCCTTTGAGCCGTACTGTTAGTTGATTCATATAGCATGTTTGATTGCGTATGTTTCGACAGGATATTTCATAACTTCAGATATAATCATGATTTTGTATTTTCAACCCTTGAGGATTGTTGTTCTGTGTAACTGACCCCGACTGGGGATTTTGTTTTTCAGGTCTTGGCAAGGCAAAAGCACGGGAATAGCATGTTGACGGCGAGGAGTCCCAGTGATACTAGTAGGGGGCCCCGATCTTTCAATTATTCATGTTATTGTCCTTTATTTTCCGCTGCAGACTTTCATTTGGATACTCCGTTTCATTCAGTGTCGTGTATTTTATCTTCATATAAAATATACTAGTATTCGGTATTGTCCTGGTGTGTTATACTTAAACTCCTCATCGGAGTATTTGGTAATATAATGTGGTTCGGTACTACAATTATATTATTTAATTCAACATTTTCATTCGCTGGTGGGTCCTGGTCGGGGATTCACGGACCGTAATATCCGCCTAGTTTGGGGTGTTACAGAGTTGGTATCGGAGCGTGGTTTTGAATACTACCTTCCGAGTCATGTCTCATTTGAAATCATCGTCATCAGACTAGTATCATTGGACTTTCGCGTCACGTGTGACCTGTGCAAATGCCGAGCCAATCAGACCGAAAGAACTATAAGATTTCTAACGCCATGGTATAATTTCTGGCAATAGTCATTCATTCATCATTCATCAATTAGCAATCCTCAAACATCATCATTTATTGTGATTAGGACGATCATGTTAACTCATTAATCACTTAATTCATTTCATTACTCAGTTAATGATCAGGACGATCATGTTAATTCATTAATTACTCAATTCATTTCATTACTCAGTTGTCGATCTGGATGATCATATTATTAATCTTATTAAATTATTCAAGATAATCATTTCAAGAATTTCATCAGATAATCATGTCACTCCAGTAAATCATTCATATAATCACTAAGTAGAGCATGTATACTCATTTTCATCATCTCATGATATAATCATAACGTGATAATCATGCGGGAAATATAATCATTATGCGACCTTCCTACTTCAGTATGGGGAGAGCTGTCAGGGGATGCACGGGGAGAGGCCGCGGTGCGGGCCGAAACCCGGGAAATAATCACTCGCTGTCGGGAAATAGTGCCCAGGACTCGGCTCGATCAGAAGATGTTCGGGTTGATCCATTCACTTTTATGCAGGCCATGATGACCCATGTGCAGTTGCTCAATCATCATTGCGCCACTATGGCCGGATTAATCGAGAGAACTCTCCCGTATGAGCCGGTTGCTAAGGAAAGTGCTGAACAACAACCTTCATCTGTCAGCAAGAAATCAACGAAGCGTAATCAACCCGAAGGCGGTCAGTCAACCTTCAAGAATCCTCGTGTGAGTCCAATCGTTTCTGAGCGACCTCCTACGGCGCATAATCTTGCGGGATCTCAGTCCCGAGCGGCCAGTTCGGCCATCACCTGTTTCAATTGTGGGCAGGTCATTTCAGCGAGTGTAAAACCGTCTATCACGTGCTATAATTATGGGAATTTTGGGCATAAGGCCCGTTTTTGCGAAAGGACTCCAAGTCGGCTCAGGCATCTCAGGCCCGGCAATCGGCGTTTGAAATCATTTGCTTTGTCAACGTCGTTTAAGACAATGGAAGCAAATAGAGTTGGGGATAATATTTATCAGACGTAAGCGTCCGGTTCGGGGGACGGCAAGTCCAAGATTCATGTGATGAGGAGGATCGACGATCCGGTGGCCCGAATGACCTCGGGTATACTCGTAATTTTATTTCAACTGTGTGTACCTTTTTGGATACTGGTGCACCGCATTCATTCATTTTCGAATCATGTTTGAATAGACTTATTTTGGGATAGTTCTATTGCTTGTGGACCTCATACCATCGGTCTACCTGACGATGGAAGATTTTTTTTCGGAAATCATACCGAATTAAGCTTAATGACCGCGATTGGTTGATGGATCTAATCGTGGTGAATTTATCTTAGGACGATGTAATTTTCGGTATTAGTTGGTTTGATCGTCTTGATACTATCCTCAGTGTTTGTAAGCGTTTGATCGCTATCTTTCCGTCGTTGGTTGTCGAATGTGTACTTGAAGTAATCCTCGTTGTTCCAGAAGAAATATTATTATGACGAATGCAGAGAAATTCCGCAATCGAGCTATTCAATCATTCATTGTATCATTTTCATCGATTGGCCTTTCTAAGGCAATCGAGGTATTCAATGATTCATTGTATCATTTTCATCGATTGGCCTTTCTAAGGCAATCGAGTTATTCAATCATTCATTGCATCATTTCCATCGATTGGCCTTTCTAAGGCAATCGAGCTATTCAATCATTCATTGTATCATTTCCATCGATTGGCCTTTCTAAGGCAATCGAGTTATTCAAACATTCATTGTATCATTTTCATCGATTGGCCTTTCTAAGGCAATCGAGTTGTTCAATCATTATTGGTATCACGTTTTATCGATTGACCATTCTAGGGCAATCGAAATGTTCAATCATTCGTAGTATCATTGTCATCGATTGACGATGTAATTCCAGACGAGTTATCTGGTTGCCTTCACATAGAGTAGGGGAATTCAGGAGTGAGTTGGAGCCGGTACGTCCCTTTATCGAAGGCACCGTATCGGATGGCCCCGACCAGAATGCAGGAGTTCAAGATTCAACTTGAGGAATAGTTCGAGAAAGGTTATCTCCGACCGATTGCGTCCCCGTGAGGAGCACCAGTGTGATCTGTCAAGGAGAAGAATGGCTCGTCTCGTGTGTGTATTAATTACCAGGAGTTGAACAGGGTGATGATCAAGATTAGTATCTCTTACCCCGTATTGATGATCTTTTAGATCAACTTCAGGGAGCTTCAGTATTTTCCAAGATCGACTTAAGATCTGGATATCACCAGTTGCGGATTCGAGAGCCGGATATCGCAAGGACAGCGTTTCGTACATGCTATGGTCATTATGAGTTCGTAGTTATGCCGTTCGGGCTAACTATTGCACCTGCGGTATTCATGGAGTTAATGAATCGGGTTTTCATCGACCTTTTTGATCAGTTTGTTGTTGTCCTCATCGATGACATTTTGATTTTTTCTCGTAGCCGAGAGGAACACGAGGTTCGTCTTCATCAGGTTGTCGACGTGTTGAGATGAGAGCAACCTTATGGAAGGTTTTCCTAATGTGAGTTCTGGATGTCCGAAGTGACTTTTCTCGGGCATGTAATTTCATCTGCCAGAGTTCGTGTCGACCCTCAGAAGACGGAGGCTATCCGAGATTGGCAACCTCCGAAAGATGTTAAGTAAATCCGAAGTTTCCTCGGATTAGCTGGTTAATTATCCAACCCACGGCTAGGGCTAGCAGCCGTGGTTTTCGCGTTGGAAATTTGGCGTCGTTACCTTTATGGCATCACCTGTCAGATCTTCACCAATCACAAGAGTTGAAGTATATATTTACTCACAAGGAGTTAAATATGCGACAGAGGCGGTGGTTGGAACTAATCAAAGATTTTGATATCGAGATCCTTTACCACCCGGGCAAGGCGAACGTTGTCGCCGACGCCTTGAGTCGTAAGTCCGTTCAAGAGCAGATGCTTGCTCGTTTAACAATTCAGAAGGAGCTCCAATAGGAATTCCTTAGACCCGAGATCGAGGTCTGGCTTCAGCGAGTTCAGGGACAGCTTTGTATGTTAGAGATTTCATCATCTCTTGAGCATGCAATCAGGGAGAATTAGGGTTCAGATCCAGCATTTTTGCGCATTCGTGAGGATGTGGCTCAGGGGAAAGCCCCTGGATTCGTGATCCACGAGGATTGACTTTTGAGATTTAAGAATCGGATGTGTGTACCGACGAATGATGAGTTGAAAAACTCAATTTTGAGAGAAGCTCATGCTACCGCTTATTCTGTTCATCCGGGGTCTAGCAAGATGTACAAGGACTTGAAACAAAATTTCTGGTGGAGTAATATGAAGCGAGAAGTCGCGGAATTTGTTTCGAGATGTTTAGCCTATCAGCAAGTCAAGATGGAACATCAGCGACCGGCGAGTATGCTGATACCGCTCCCTATTCCAGAATGGAAGTGGGAAGACATTTCTATGGATTTCATCATGAGTTGCCGACGAGTCGTCGTGGCATGAATACGATCTGAGTGATCGCGGACTGCTTAACTAAATCAGCTCTTTTCCTTGAGATTAAGGATACGTGGGGTCCCGAGAGACTTGCCCAACTATTCATCAAAGAGATAGTGAGATTGCACGGTACCTCTAAGAGTATCGTTTCTGATCGTGACGGACGATTCATGTCTCATTTTGGAAATCAGTTCATCGTGTTATGGGAACTCAGATTAATCTCATTACCGTTTTTCATCCTCAGTCCGACGGACAATCAGAAAGGACTATTCAGACATTGGAGGACATGTTGAGGGCATGCGTCCTCGATTTAGAAGACAATTGGGAAGCCCAACTAACGTTGATCGAATTCACGTACAATAATAGTTGGCACTCTTCGTTTCAGGTAGCACCTTACGAGGCCTGGTACGGTCGTTGTTGTCGTTCTCCCTTGTGTTGGGACGACCCATCAGAATCAATCGGCACCGAGCCCGATATGCTTATAGCCGCCCGTGAGTAGGTAGCTTTGATCAGGAGTCGTTGTTGACCGCTCGGAGTCGACAGGAATCATATGCAGGTAATCGTCGTCGACCATTAGAGTTCGAGATGGGTGACCATGTTTTGGTCAAGGTAATCCCGAGTCGTGGTATCTTCCGTTTTGGGAAGAGGGGTAAGTTGAGTCCGAGATTCATTGGACCGTTTGAGATTCTGGATCGAGTAGGCGAGTTAGCTTACCGATTGGCTTTACCTCCGGCGTTGAGCCGAATTCATAATGTGTTTCACGTATCTCAGTTGAGGAAGTATGTTGCCGACCCGAGTCACGTACTTCAGTTCGATGAAATCGAGATCGCCGATGATCATTCATATGAGGAACGTCCTATACGAATTTTAGAGCGGAAAATCAAACAGTTGAGGAATAAGTCGATTCCTTTGGTCAAGATTCAGTGGTCTAGACACGGAGTCGAAGAGGCTACTTGGGAAACCGAGGATAGTATGCGGGAGAGTTATCCCTAGTTGTTTGACCCTTAGTTTCGGGGACGAAACTCTTTTAAGGGGGGGTGTATGTAATACCCGGTTGTAATTCAGTCATTATCATTCAGTAATTTCATTCGGTGATTGTCACTCAGTGGATTTTCACTCATTTATAATCATTCATCAATCATGTTCATTCACCCGTGTTCACCGTTCGGAGAAACTTCGAGTTGTTTATCGTTATTGTCCATTGTTTCAACTTTCCACATATGAGTTCGACTTTGTTAGATCACCATTAACTTTTGGTAACTCAAAAAATTCTTAATCTTTGCAATATTATAGAGCATCGAGTTAGATTTCCAATGGTTCAAACGGTGAGTCAATCGGAGTCCGGACGAGAGAGTTATGGTCGTTTTAGCTCACCCGCTCATTTTTCAGTTATTGGCCGATCACTGCCGACCGAACTCGGCCGTGTCGTCCGACACGGCCGTCTTTGTACTCGTCCGGAAATGCGAAGTCTCTGCCCAGGACTCGGCCGTGTCGTGCAGCACGGCGAGTCAAACTCATCCGGATAAGCGAGAACCATTGCCCGGGGCGGCCGTGTTCGAGGACACGGTCGAGTCAATCTGGCGCCGCGCCGTGCAAATCAGCATCGGACGAGTCACTATCGGAAGGCCTCTTGGCGCGCGACCATGTCAAGCAGGACACGGTCGAGTCCCTGCCGGCGATTGCGCGCGCGGTCGTGCCCGATCGGCACGGGCCGTGTCCGGCAGGCGATCCCCTATAATTTCGTTTTTGAGCATTTCGGCTCATTCCTTCCATTTCTTCCACCTTCATACGAGAGAGAGGCTTGAGGGAGAGAATTCTCTTCACCTATCACTTGAGTGTGGTTTTTAATCATTTTCATTCGGTTGTGAAGCTTGGATCATCGATCTATCGTGTGTTCTTCGAATCATAGCGCTTGAATCTTCAAAGGTAATCTTCATCAAACCTCTTGGATTTTCGAATTGTGTTGAGATATGATGTTTTGGATGTTAAGATCATGTTGTATGAAGTGATATACGCATGATTATGGATATGTTCGATTATTCATTGGATTATTGAAGGATTATTCAAGAACACTTTGAATGTTGTGTTGGATTTAGGGGTTTTCGATTAATTGTTGTTGAAATCACGAATTTGGATATTCGTAATAGATTATTGATCGTATTGGAGATGTTTTGTTGGTTTGAAACACTTCTTGAGGATTTGATATTGGTATTTTGAGGTTTGATTATAAACAATCGGAGTTTGGCCGCAACGTGTTTGATTTAATGCCTCAATGGACTTGGTTTAGTCGTATCGACGTTTTAAGTTCGTTATATTCGTGTTTGATTCGTATATTGAACGGATTGTTGGTAATTGTATTATTCAAGGTTGTTCGAGCGACCGATATCTCAATTAGGACGTTGTTCGTGGAAGGATAATTGTCACCGGTGTTGAGTAAGTTAATTCTTACTCGGTTAAAAGGATATTCATCCGTTTTGTTGTTGTTCATTCATAATCATAACTCATTCATCATTGTATTAACCGTATCAAATTTGTTATTGTCAATTAATCACTTCAGTCATAAGGAACGACGGTTCCATTCATTTCATTGAGCTGTCATTTATTTCACTATCATTCCATCTCGGTGAGTCATTATTCATTTTCGATGTCACTTTTGTTATATCGTGGCATTCCGGGTCATACTGGCGTGCCGGTTGGTATGTGTTGGATTTTCATGTCGGGCACGTTTAAGTCGTGTGTTGGTTGTTGGCCTCACATTGGACTGTGCACACGAGTCATATGCCTCGTGAGACTGATTAGGTACAAGACCACACGTGTATTCGATCGATACTCGTTGGTGGCTTGTGCACGGACACATTTCCATCCCGGGCGTAGTGTGGCACCACCCTTTGATCCGTACTGTTAGTTGATTCATATAGCATGTTTGATTGCGTATGTTTCGACAGGATATTTCATAACTTCATATATAATCATGATTGTGTATTTTCAACCCTTGAGGATTGTTGTTCTGTGTAACTGACCCCGGATGGGGATTTTGTTTTTCAGGTCTTGGCAAGGCAAAAGCACGGGAATAGCATGTTGACGGCGAGGAGTCCCAGTGATACTAGTAGGGGGCCCCGATCTTTCAGTTATTCATGTTATTGTCCTTTATTTTCCGCTGCAGACTTTCATTTTGGATACTCTGTTTCATTCAGTGTCGTGTATTTTATCTTCATATAAAATATACTAGTATTCGGTATTGTCCTGGTGTGTTATACTTAAACTCCTCATCGGAGTATTTGGTAATATAATGTAGTTCGGTACTACAATTATATTATTTAATTCATCATTTTCATTCGCCTGGTGGGTCCCAGTCGGGGATTCACGGCACTGTAATATCCGCCTAGTTTGGGGTGTTACAGGTGGGAGGCTATTAAGCCTCGAGATCGCGTTGTCACGTGGGCAGAGTTCCAGAAATTCATGAGAGATGAGTTTTGTCCGGAACCGATCAGAAATCAGAGGATTAATGAATTCTTTTCGGCGAAACCGCAGGATGTACCGCTGTCTCAAGCTATTATTGATAGCAAACAGCTCGGCTATGTGCAGAATCAAGTAAGGACAGAGGAGGACAATATTTGTCATTTTAGTAGGCGGATGAAGCCGGAGATTCGCCAGTACATGGCAGGTCTCGCTTGTACTTCCTTTAGAGATTATCAGAATAGGGCGTTAGCCTATGAGCTATCCAGATTATCGACCGAGAGTATGTCTGACTCGAAGAAACAGAAAACCGTTGGGAACTTTTCAGGAAATCAGGGGAGTGGGCCCCTTGAGGTTGGGACTTCGTTTCGTCATCCCAAAATGGTTCCTAGATCACGTGATCAGATGAGTAGTACCCCTGCAGTGAGTAATGTGAGCACTTCGAAGATATGTTATAACTGTAGTCGAGCGGGCCATACTGCGAAGAATTGTCGTTCACCGTTAGTCAGCTGTTTCGAGTGTGGCCAGGTGGGTCACCGATCCGTACATTGCGAGACGGTAGCTGAGAGGTTTGGGGATCGAGGTTGCGTCTCTGCTCCGAAAGGACACGGAGATGCCTAGGGTGGTTTTGAGGATTTCGGCGTAGTCCGAATTATTTATGATTGCCCTTGTGGATCGTTTTATGTTTATTCTCTGTTTTCTCGACTGTGCTTTGTTTTCTTGTAACACGTACTTTGTGTTTTGTGATTGTTTGGATAATTGACTTGATTGTATTATCTGTTTGATGACGCTTGTCACTTGTTGGTGTTATTATGTCTCTACCGGCGACGTTGTGTTGGTCGTCGTGGAGCGTGTTTTCACACCATATATTCCGTTGCGTTGTTTGTAACATTTCGCCGTTGGGCGTTAGTTACGCATTTCTTGCGTATCTCGTTGAGTTTTCCTGGCGGGATATTGCTTCTCCCTACTTGTTTTAAGTTTCGGGACGAAACTTCTTTTAAGGAGGGTAGAATGTAATATCCGCAATTTCCGATTTTCGGTAAATTTCTTTTTTCGTCCGGAGTCCGTTTTGACGACTCGCTCATGACCGTTTCGTCATTCTGAGAATGATTAATTCTATACTTTTTGACATCCGAGTTCGTTTCGGTGTCGTTTTGTTGAGTTCCGTGCTTTTTAGCGACTTTTCCACACTTGAGTTCGATTCTTGCAAATCTCGTTCGAAACTGCTGTTTCGAGTTTCCTGTAAGTCCGTTTAACTTTGTTAGACGTGTTGTGAACTTCGGTTTGATTATTCGATCAAGTATGGTGATTTCCGGGCGTTTTGGGCCATTTTGTAATTTCTTGAAAGTTTCGGGTATCCGTATCTGTAATTGTTGTCTCGACCCGTTTCTTGGTCGCGTATAATTAATTATGGTATTATGTTTTCATTTCGGGTCGTTGATGTTGTCCGCGAACTTTTCGTCGTGTTCCTTCCGTGCGTTTTCGGAAATCGAGTCGTCGAGCCCTGGTGTTCGAGCACTGGCCGGACGGTTGCGGGACTGGCCGGACGATTGCGGGCACCGGCCGGGAGTGCGCGAGAACCGCGTAGCGCACGCCTTCTGGCCGGAAAAGGCTGCCGCGTTAAGCGGCAGTGTAGCGCACGCTATCGGGCCGCCTGCGACGTTATCAGTGCAGACGGTGGAGTCACGGGGTTACGGAATCGGTCGGGCTCGGCGGGTAGCACATGCTGCGCCGGGCATTGCGCCTTCTGACCGTGGGTAGCGCGCGCTACGGCCGGAAGGCTGCGCACGCTACCTGGCCGAGGAGTCTAGTCCAGTAGGTCACTGGATTGCGGCCTGGGCCGATAGCGCACGCTAGCTCGGCAGCCTAGCGCGCTGTCACGCCCCGAGAGAAATGACCGACAGAGTGCTCGGACAGACCCGCACAGAGGGGTGCGAGGTTCAGCAGAACAACGTGCATGGGGCACGTTCGGGACAGCTAGGCCGTGTGGAGCGGCACAACCGATTGAGGGACTTAGCCGAGTGGCGCGGCATGCATGGATGTATGGCCGAGCAAGCAGGCCATCCGGGCAACAAAGTGCCCGACCGAGGGACAAGGCCATCAGGCCTGATGTGGGACTACCTGGGCGGCGAGACAAAGCACGCCGGGAACCGAACGGACGAGTGCAGCGGACAGGCACTCCGCTTCGGGACAATGCGGGACAAGATGACGAGACGAGGCACATCCGAGGGCCGAGACTCGGACACGGGCGACGGACACCCGCGAGGGGTGCGCGCGAGGCGCTGGGCGCGCGCGCGGGCGGCGCGCGAGGGATGCACGGAGCACCCTCCCCCTATAATAGGCTTAGCGGGATAAAGCCTTGTGAGAGCAGTGGACATTGGAGCTCTCAGTCAGGTCAGGAGAAAAGCCTCTCCCCTTGGGCGATTTTTATTGCTTCTTGGTGCCTGAACCTTAGATCTCTCCCCACAGATTTGTTCTTCACTTAATTTGGATTTCGTTTTTTGATTCTGCTTCGCGAGAATAGCCTCGTCATTTTGATCCGCTCCGATTTACCTTTCATCCAGTATTTCCGGATTTCCCGGTAGATTCTTGTGCATCTTCTTGGTAGCGATTCTTTGTAGCACCGGCTGCTCTGTTTTTTCTTGTGACCTTTGAACTCAACATCCGGAGGGGCACTGCGAGTAGCGCAGTAGTCGGAGGGCAAACGCCCATCTCCCCCGCAAGTAACTGTGGCGGGATAATGGGGAATGGCAAGAAGAAAGTCAACTTCAAGCCATTGCTGACCGTGGACGGAAGCTCCACCTCGATATCAGGTAAAATGGCTGATCCCTTGCTTTTAATTAAAAACATGGGAGCTGTGGAGGAATTGGAGGTTGAGGAGGGACAGGAGATTGGTTCGGAGATGAACCCAACCGTAAGTTCTGAAGCTGAACTTAATGCTGCACGCAAAGTGCTTGATAAATTGCCGGACCGAAAACTTAGCAACGAGCAGGACAGATGACAAGGGTCCTGTTGAAGGCAATGCCGACAACAAATCTTATGCAGAAATCGTGAAAAATAGCAGGGACCCTGATGCCGGATTCCAACTTTCATTTGAGGAATCAGATGATGCCGCCATCCACATCCTACCGGAGGAAATAGTTGATGTTGGGAGCAAATTTGGATACGCTCTTATTGGATACTTTCCAACCAGGCACCCGGGCAAAGTTGGCATGGATAAGATCACCAAATCATGGGATGTTGAAGTTAGAGTCATCCCTAATGTTAACGGATGGATCACTTTCATATTTAAAACCAAATGTGATAGAGACATTGTGTTGGGGGGAGGCCCTTATTCCGTCTACGGGCGCACTCTTCTCCTCAAAACCATGCCCTCGTCGTTCAAATTCGGAGAAGAAGAGATTGAATCAATTCCTACTTGGGTCAAATTCCCAAACCTGCCTCTTGAATGTTGGAACGCCAAGCTACTCAGCCGTATTGCTTCGAAAGTAGGCAGGCCGCTTATGACAGACAAATTGACAACAACTATGGAACGCATCTCATATGCCAGAGTGCTTATTGATGTGGATGTAACAAAGGAGCTTGTTCGTACCATTCCCATTATTGATTCTAATGGAAAGCCATTCGACCAGCTAGTTGAATTCGAAAATGAACCAAAGTATTGTACTATATGCAGAAATATTGGACATCAAACAGCCTATTGTAGGAGGAATGAGGCTGTTGACAAGCAAGAACCGAGTAAGAGCAAGCCGGATGGTGCCGCTGCAAAGCCACAAGTTGCTCCCTCTCGACCAACTATTCCGAAGGCACCATCTGACAATAAAAGAGCCAAAGAGTCATCACCTAAGTCGCCCGCAATTGGAGTATTGAGCCATCATGTAAACTTGCTCAATCACCACTCGAAAGACAATTCAGATACAAGCCCTCAATCGAAAAAAGCAGAAGGGTCAGTTAACAGTGCCCCAGGCCCGTCCAGCAAAGCTTTAGAAGAGGATGATCACTCATCTCTTCACACTGACGAAACGGAATATGTTGCTATCCCAGAGGCAGATTTTCAGCTAGTTGGGAAAGGCAACCGAGCAGCTAAACCAAAGGCCATTGCAGTCAAATTGAAAGACCAAATCTACCGAAAACAAGAAATGGAGCGGGCCTCCCTTGGCAAGAGGTCAGGCTCAAAACGTCAATGATTATTGCAACTTGGAATATTAGGGGGTTTAACTCACCCCTTAAGCAGGATGAGGTGTTCCACCTCATTAAGAAAAATAATATCGATGTTTTTGGACTTTTGGAAACAAAATCCACTGCTAGCAAAATGGACTATTTCGTTTCTAGAAGACTGACGGGTTGGGATTCGTGTAACAATTTTAACACTCACGAGAACGGACGCATGGCCATTATTTGGAATAAAGGCAAAGTCGATTTGGAGATTCTTGGAGTGCGTCCCCAAATGATCCACACCTTGGTTACTTGCAAAATTAGCCATAAAACCAATTTTGTTAGTTTTGTCTACGGCCTTCACTCGAACACTAATAGGAAGCCGATGTGGGAAGAATTATGCCGTCTAAAATCAGTCATCAACAAGCCGTGGCTTGTTATCGGGACTTTAATTGATCCTTCATCCTACTGATAGATTATCTAGCGTTCCGATTCCTCCTCGTGAAATGAAAGATTTCGAGAACTGTTGTTCCTTGCTCGGGCTAACGGACTTGCCTTCTTCAGGCATGAAATATACCTGGAACAATGGCACGGTGTGGACTAAATTGGACAGGGCCATGGTCGATAATTGCTGGATTTTGGAGAACCCTTACTGTGAGGCTAACTTCCTGCCGCAGGGCCTTTCCGATCACTCCCCTTGCGTGGTTCGATTTTCAGAGATTCGCTCCGCGAGTAAGACTCCCTGGAGATTCTTCAACATGTGGACGGAACATGAAGAATTTCTTTCAATGGTGGACAGTTCCTGGAGATCCAGGATTAGGGGCTCGGCTCAATATCGCTTGAGGGAGAAACTCAAATCTCTCAAGCCTTGGTTGAAAGATCTTAACTTGAAGCACTTTGCCCATATTTCTAATCGTGCTTCAGAGGCTAAAGCTGCCCTCAAGAGGCTCAAGTTAGTTTGCAATCGGATCCATGCAATTCAACCTTAGCGCTTCAGATACATGCCCTCAGAGAAAAGGCCGTTTTCTTGGGGAACGCCGAAAAATCATTTTATCAGCAGAAGGCTAAGGTTAAATACCTTATTGATAGTGATAAATGTTCGAAATTTTACCATGCCGTGGTTAAAATAAAAGCTAAAAAGAATTTCATTGCTTCTATTCATAAACCGGACGGCAGCCTTACAAATTCAATCGATCAAGTGGGGGAGGAACTTGTCGATTGGTACAAGAAATTGTTGGGAACCAGGCACCCCACCAACTCTATTGATCCGTCTGTCATTGACTATGGGCCGAGACTGGACCAGGGAATGAGGGACACCCTGATCCGTGATGTGGACAAGGATGAAATCCTTCGGGCCCTTAACAGTATCGAGAACGATAAATCTCCAGGGCTTGATGATTACACTTATAAATTCTTCAAGAAGACATGGGGCATCACTGGGGACGATTTTGTAGCGGCTGCTTTGGAGTTCTTTCGGTCAGGCACCCTCCTTAAGCAATGAAATCATGCATTCATTGCTTTGATCCCGAAATCCTCTCATTCGCCATCAGTTAGTGACTTCCGGCCTATTTCTTGTTGCAACGTATTCTATAAAGTAATTTCTAAAATACTTGCAACAAGACTTTCCTCTGTGTTGGATCCGATTATAGATGGGGCGCAGGCGGCTTTTATTAAGGGGCGTAGTATGATTGACAACATTCATCTTATGCAAGAATTGCTTAAGCAATATAATAGGAAGAGGATCTCGCCTCGTTGTGTCATAAAAGTTGACCTAAAGAAGGCATTTGATTCGGTATCGTAGCAGTTCCTCCGCGAGGTTCTTCAAGGGCTTGGGTTCCCTGATATCTTCACTTCATGGGTGATGGAATGTGTCACTTCCACCATGTTTTCAATTTCCATTAATGGTGGACTTGTTGGATACTTTAAGGGCGAGAAGAGGCTTCGGCAAGGGGATTCATTGTCCCCTTACTTGTTTGTTGTTTGTCTTGAATACCTTTCGAGGCTCATCAGAATGAAAACAGTGGGCTCTGTTTTTAAATTTCACCCGCAGTGTGAGGTTTTGAACATAACACACTTGGCGTTTGCGGACGATCTTATGCTGCTTTCCCGTGGTGACCCGGATTCAATCCGTATTCTCATGGACTGTCTGAATGCATTTAGTGGGACTTCTGGGCTCGAGATGAATGTTCTCAAGTCCAACATTTATATGGCAGGAGTCAAGGATATTTTCGCGGAGGACATACTTGATCTTTCACAGCTTACGCGCGGCACTATGCCATTTCGCTACCTCGGGATTCCCCTTGCGGCCAGGAGGCTTTTAATTGCTAATTATGAGGAGATGATTGACAAAATCCGAGACTATGTCAATGGTTGGTGTGCCTCGACACTTTCTTATGCGGGGCGTACTGAGCTTGTCAGATCAGTTTTACAAGGGGTCGAGTGCTTTTGGCTTTCCATCTTTCCCCTCCCGGCGGCTGTGTGGCTTAAAATCACTCAAATTTGCCGGAAGTTTTTGTGGGGTTCGGACAGCCCTAGCATTGCTTGGTCTACCATTTTCTTGCCCAAAGCAGAAGGGGGATTGGGAATTCGGGACTTGGGAGCTTGGAATAAAGCCTTGCTCGCTAAACTTCTTTGGAACATTCACGCCAAGAAGGACACATTGTGGTGTCGATGGGTGAATCACTATTATTTGAGGGGGGGCTCCTTTTGGGACTGGGCAACCCATAAGGATGATTCCCATCTGATCAAATATATTTTGTCCATCCGGGATGAAATGATTGTCAAGTGTGGTTCTAGGCAGAACGTAGAGAACCAACTTAGGACTTGGAGGGCGAATAGCAAGGGCAGTCACCATCCATATAATTTCTTTCGGATCGTTGGTACACCGAGGCCTTAGGCGAGCGTAGTTTGGACTAGCGGGGTCACGCCCAAGCATGCATTTACATTATGGCTTGCTTCCCATGGGCGCCTTCGGACCAAGGACAGAATTAGGCATCTCGGCCTGGACGAATCTTGTAGCTTTTGTGCTTCTCAGCCTGAATCCGGAGCACATCTATTTTTTGATTGCCCATTCGGTGCCCATATCTGGGACGCCATCCAAGAGTGGATAGGAATCACCCGTTCGATGACTACCTTGAGGAGTGCACTAAAATGGATCAAAAAGGAGGCCAAAGGGAACTCCTGGCAAGCTAAGGGGCAGAAGATTGTTTTCGCTTCAACCGTGTATCACATTTGGAACGCTCGCAACCGTCTGATTTTCGAACGCGAAGTATTGCATATTGACTTCGTCATTCGCCGTATTAAAATGCACGCATTTATGATTCTGTTTGCTTTATTTCCGAACTATAAAGATAGTTTATTTCGACTAGCTCCCGAGCGAGAGTGAGGAGCCGACGTTGTGGCTGCCCCTCTCATTTGGTTTGTTTTGATTATCCCACTTGAGGAGCCAACTTGTGGCCTTCCTTTTGGACTGTTTCTCTCCCGGGTATGCCCGGTGTATGTGTATCTCTTTGATCAATTAATTCATTTTTAACCGATCAAAAAAAAAAAAAGAGCAGTGGACATTGGAAAGCTGAGGAGTCCACTGTGAGGAAGTTATACTCGGAACATTCCAGAAACGGACCGGGATGGTCCAGAACATCAAAGATTAATCCGGAGGCATGTGTGGAAGGCCGGGCCGGATCGGGTCGGGTTACATGGAGTCGGGCCGAGTCGGGCCGAGCGGGTCGGGTCGGGTCGAACGAGCCAGGAAGATCCAGAAACATGTGGAAGGTGCTAGAGACTCTTGGATGAGTCAAGACTTGTAATCTAGTAGATGATTCTAGACATTTGTAAAGGCTTTTGTACTTATAACACTCTAGATTTTGTAATAGTGTAGGAGGGTCTAGAAGCCTCCAAATGAGGAGGTGGAGGAAGGTTCTAGTGATAGGAGGTAGTATAAATAGGGATGTTGGGGCTCATTTGCAGCCATCCTTGGGAACTCACTTGTAAGACACTTGTAAACTCTTTGTTACTTAGTGGAAGTAATTTTCCCTCAACCCATTGCCTCTCTTTCGTTGTGCCAACTTTCATACTTAGCCAAATTCGGAGAGTTTAAGGCTGACTAGCAAGGGGGTTGCTAGGCTGCACGACGCTTAGGAGCATAGCAAACTCTAAGCCCGTGACAGCGCGCTAGTCCGGCCCAGTATAAATATGACAGAGCAGTCACATTTCATCTCGTTTTTCATTTCCTTCCTTCTCCGTCCGCGGCTGGCGATTCATGGGTGACGAAGCCATGTTGTTTAACAACAAATCCATGAAGTTCTTGAGTTCATAACATCAATAAATCATCCGTTATCATCATTTGATCCAGCGAATCAAGGTAATCTTCCTTAGAACCCTAATTTCGTGAATTTGGGGTTTTTTGCATTTTTGGCCGATTCGTTCCGTGTTGTTGATTAATTCATGATGGGTATGATTAATCTTGGTATTATTCTTGTGTTCAACATCATTTAATCCATTGTTCTTCGTTGAATCGAAGTATATTTCTTGATTTCCTTCGAATCGACTTTTTGGGGGATTTGTCCTCGATCTCGTTTTCCATCCGTTTTTATTAGATAGATTGTGGTTAAATGATGTTGTTAAACATATTCTATGGATTGTATATCCATATTTCGACTTGGAATTCCATTTTCGTGTTTTGTCGGAACGAATCGTGTTCTTGGCCGTTTTGGGGAAAACACTTGAACATTCATCGTTCGTTCTTTGAATTCATCGGCTTTGTGTCATGCTATGGAATTCATTTTCATTGTTGTTATTGTGCTCCGTAGTTTACTATCGCGAGTTGGCGTTCGGTGGAGTCGGCGGGTTCATAGTCGGTTCGTGTCAACCTATTTCGGTCGATTCTCCGCGTTGTTCTTATTCGAGGCAAGTACCTTGTCCATACTATTCTTGTTTTATCGTCTAAATGTGTTTGTTTGGTCGTTTGAGTTGAACCTTCAAAGATTTGGTTTGGCCTCGCTAAAGGCTCTCCTTCAAAACCGTATGTATTTTGTGATTGGTGTGTTTCGTAAACGACTATGTGAACCTTATGAATATGCTTGGCGTTGTTGTTGTGCTTTGATAATATATATGCGTATATTATCTCTTATTGGTGCGTTGTAATTTGACCATTTCGTCGTGTATTGTGTTTGTTGCCATTGAGTGAATTACTTGGATTTTATTGATGTGATATGTTATTTGTGTGAATGTGTGGATATGGTTGAAGGTCTACGGTGACACATGGCACGTGATCATGTGGTCAGGATGCAACAAGTGATTGATCCAACCGTGAGAGCCTGATATAATCTACGGTGGCACATGGAATGCGATCATGTGGCCAGGATGCAACAAGCGATTGATCCAACCGTGAGATGTGTGTGATTTGTTTAGCAAGCCAGCTCGGGAGGGTCCTTAGAGGCCTCGGGAGGGATCAATGATATTACTCTGTTCCCAAGGCGATGCATGTGTTGTGATTTGTTTAGCTAGCTAGCTCGGGAGGGTCCTTCGAGGCCTCGGGCGGGATCAATGGTATTACCCTGTTCCCAAGGCGATGCGCGTGCGCGATTATGTTTTGTTGATTTTTATGTCCGTCGAGGACACGTGATGTTGGGCTCTGGCCCTGTGAATTATTGTCGGTTTTCTATTTGTGAAAACAAAACCTTTGGGCTGTGACCCTGTTGATTTTTGGAAAGATAAGGATTTGATAATCCTAAGTTGTTTTCTATCAAAACTCTCAATGGCATTTAAACGGTTTTATAAAATGTTTCCCTTTTATTGTGGCCTTTCGGTTTTTGGAATGTCTTACTCAAACTCTTGCCTCGGGAAGTACTTTTCGTTACTTTTGGATTTTTGAGGATTCCTGGTTATTGTTATTCGTGGAATGTGAGTTGTGTGGCTCGTATTTTTGCACTTGTACTTGCACTAGCAAAACAGTGGAGTTTTGCTAACCCCCGAGTATTCGGGGGGTGGATGTCTATTTTTGCATTCAGGTTTTGGAGCATAGCACAGGGTCGGCACGAAGGATGATGAAAGATGAACAATACTAATCACACGAGGATCCATTGATATCGTATTGGTCTAGTTGTATTTTCTTTTCCGCTGCAGTATCTTTTCCCCGTTGTATGGGAGTTTATTGTATTTTGACCCCTGCGTGGGTATGTGTTTGGAAGTGAGTTGTATGTTATTATTGAAAGACTTAGTCGGTCTACTGAGTCATTTTAGCCTTAAAGGCGATGTTTAGATGTTTAATTTTAGTTATCAGCCTGGTAGATCCTCGAGGAGAGGGTCTACAGCGTGTAATATCCCTGAGTGGATTGGGGGTGTTACATAAATGGTATCGGAGCTTAGGTTCTGGAAACCTAGGCTGTCGGGTCAGTGGTGTCTGTTGAGTTGTTGTCTCGTCGGATTTTGTCTGACTGAGTCGTGTCGCGACGCGTCGTCTGAGTTTGTTGGTCGTGATTAGTATCGTGGGGCGATCATCATCTTCGTGCGACCTGTGGCTGTAAGTCTCCCTTCTTTGTATTGTGCCTCGTGTGACACGAGCTATTTTTTTTTACGATCATTTATTAAGTGACGGAATCCTCTTATGGATTTTGATTTCTTGATACGTGACTATTTGACTCTCATATTTCGTTCATGTGAGGAGTAGTGTTGCTGGATTGTGCATGTTGGACTGTATTTCTTTTATCCGCTGTGTGAGTTCCTTTGTAATAGCTTTCGGTATTTTACCGACTTAATTTTATTTCGAAAACCGATTCCTTTAACCGAGTTGTTGGCCTTGACCGTTTTGACGGTAGTTGGGTGTTTTCAAATGATTTTGTGAGTTTTGATAAGTACTACCGTCATCGACCTTTTTGGGCATTTTGGTAATTGGTTTTTAGCCTGGTGGGTTCCGGCGCGGGACCCACGGTGCTATAATGTTCCGTGTAATTACCTGAAATTTTGGGCATTCTAGCCCATTGAATTATCTTTGAAAACCTTGAGTATCTTAGAAAATAAAATTCGAGACGTACTTTTAAATGGATTGTATTTTCAAGGCGCCTACTAGCGCAACTATCTGTTTCAAAATTCTTCAACCTCGAGGACCAAAATGTTTTGAGATATTTTCGATGTTTAGAAACATTTATACTTAGACCCGAGGGTCGGATATTCTGAAAGTTTTTCACTAAAAGAAAGGTGTCCTCATTTTAGTTCAAACGCAAGATGATTTTCAAAGTCTCGAAAATGATGTTTGTTTAACTTTTTGTAAAATGATACTCAAGATCAACTGGTGTTTCCAAACTGTTTTCAAAAGGTGGTTTTCATTTTTAAAACCCATCATTTCCTGCTTGTGGTCGGAGAAGGTGTGTAAGATGTTGGTATTGAATGTTGTCGCTTTGTGATGAATTATGTATTATCACACTTGTGCGAGCTATTGGAACTGGAGTTTGTATGATTGTGTACATACGTGGTTGTTTCTTGATATTTTGTAATTGTGCACTGGTCATCGTTCGAGTCGTTGATGTCGCTGAACGATGCCGTTGTTATTGTGATATTCATGTTGTTGTTGCCCAAAATATTTATCCGAAGATTAATACTGCTGGAAGACGGACAACAAACAACAATTGCGGGAGCACTTCCGACAGAAGATAAATAATACGAGATTTGCCGGGTTTGTTAGGCTCGGGCTTGAATGCTCTCGCGAGATGTTATTAATACAAATATTCGTGAATACAAGTATTAATGTGAGAAATCTAGATACAATGAGTGTAAAAAGACTCTGTTAATCCAGCTCTTGAGCAAAGCTCGGTGTTCTTCGTCCCTGCCGATCATCTGCTTGATGAGAGAGGCCGGGAGAAGTAAGTACCGAATGATAGTTGTTGCCAAGAGTTGGAGATAGCCAAGTGCTGTATATTTTGCTTCTGTATTGCGTGTGAAATGCGAGAATGCCAGACCGTTGGCTGAGTGCAGGGTGCCTTGTATATATAGTGGCAGCCGGGTCTTGTCTTCTGGCGGGCGATCGCCTTCCGGCCATTATAATAATGGGGCGATCGTGTGCCGGCCAATATTATAATGGGGCGGTCACCCGGGCTGTCGGGCTAAAGTCCAAGGAAGAGGCTGGCAGTCTACCTAAAGTCCAAAGCTACTGACCGGTGCCCGGTGGCGGTCGATGAAGAGCCAAGACGCGTCCCGAGTCACCGTCACATGCGGCCCCTACGGCAACTTTCGGCGGACACGTCATTTGGTTGTGGATCTTGTGTGTAGTCAACGATCCGTGATATGCGGATCTTGTCTCGGCCCTTGCACGTGGTGACTGTCCTGAGGCTCGGCTTTTGCCGACTGGATGACTATCGGCATGATGCGGTCGTCTCTAGCTGGTCGTCAGAGGTCGCCATCGGCCAGTCGCTGAGGGTCGGCATCGGTCGGTCACCAAGGGTCGGTCGCCAGATGCCGAGAGAGGATCGTCGTCCACATGTCGGTCGCCAGGAGTCGGTCGCCGAGTACCGAGAGACGATCGTATTTGATGTCGATCGCTCGGCACCGGGACTTGTCCTGGGACCTTCGGTTGGCTGATTCTTCTTGTCTGCGGGGCTAAGGCTAGGCCGCCCAGTCGGCGGTCGGCGATTACGCCTCGCTTTCAGCGATGCTTCGTCGCTGATCCCCGAGGCGATCGCCGGTCGGAGAGTGTAATTCTTGACACAACACATGTGTGTGTTGCCTTACGATGGTAATCGTTGTATGTGTTATGTGTTATGATTTTATGTTGTGCTGAGTGGTTACTTATTCAGTATGCCGAGGGGCCGAGGTCTTGGTCGTGGCGATCGGACGCGTGGTCGAGAGCATGCTGCTGGTGATGGTATTGGTATTGGTGTTGCTACTATTTTGCAGCAGGTAGCCACTCAGATGACTCGATTGACTCGGGCGATTCGGCGTGTTACAGATGTGACCAGCCTGGGTGCAAATCGGTGGCTTGAGAAGTGGTTCGTATGAATCCCCTCGTTTATTTGGTCTGCCGAGATGCTTTAGGCTGGGATGGTTGGCTTTTCCAGTTGGAAAATATTTTCGAGATAGCTGATTGTCCAGAAGAACGTAAGGTCCCGGTAGCTCAGTATCTTTTCGACAAAGATGCCGCTAGCTGGTGGTGTAATACCCAGTTGTAATTCAGTCATTATCATTCAGTAATTTCATTCGGTGATTGTCACTCAGTGGATTTTCACTCATTTATAATCATTCATCAATCATGTTCATTCACCCGTGTTCACCGTTCGGAGAAACTTCGAGTTGTTTATCGTTATTGTCCATTGTTTCAACTTTCCACATATGAGTTCGACTTTGTTAGATCACCATTAACTTTTGTTAACTCGAAAAATTCTGAATCTTTGCAATATTATAGAGCATCGAGTTATCTTTCCAATGGTTCAAATGATGAGTCAATCGGAGTCCGGACGAGAGAGTTATGGTCGTTTTAGCTCACCCGCTCATTTTTCAGTTATTGGCCGATCACTGCCGACCGAACTCGGCCGTGTCGTCCGACACGTCTTTGTGCACTGCGGAAATTCCGAAGTCTCTGCCCACAGGACTCGACCGTGTCGTCTGGCACGGCCAAGTCAAACTCTTCCGGATAAGCCAGAACCGACTGCCCAAACGCCCGACCGTGTTCCAGGACACGGTCGAGTCAATGCCGAAGCGCCGCGCCGTACCGAGCCACTGTCGGACAGGTCACAATCGGAAGGCCTCTTCGCGCCGCGACCGTGTCAAGCAGGACACGATCGAGTCCCTGCCGGCCAGTTGTGCGCCGCGGTCGTGCCGATCGGCACGGGCCGTGTCCGACAGGGCAGTCAACCCCTATAATTTCATTTTTTGAGCATTTCAGCTCATTCCTTCCATTTCTTCCACCTTCATACGAGAGAGAGAGGCTTGAGGGAGAGAATTCTCTTCACCTATCACTTGAGTGTGGTTTTTAATCATTTTCATTCGGTTGTGAAGCTTGGATCATCGATCTATCGCGTGTTCTTCGAATCATAGCGCTTGAATCTTCAAAGGTAATCTTCATCAAACCTCTTGGATTTTCGAATTGTGTTGAGATATGATGTTTTAGATGTTAAGATCATGTTGTATGAAGTGATATACATATGATTATGGATATGTTCGATTATTCATTGGATTATTGAAGGATTATTCAAGAACACTTTGAATGTTGTGTTGGATTTAGGGGTTTTTGATTAATTGTTGTTGAAATCACGAATTTGGATATTGGTAATGGATTATTGATCGTATTGGAGATGTTTTGTTGGTTTGAAACACTTCTTGAGGATTTGATATTGGTATTTTGAGGTTTGATTATAAACAATCGGAGTTTGGCCGCAACGTGTTTGATTTAATGCCTCAATGGACTTGGTTTAGTCGTATCGACGTTTTGAGTTCGTTATATTCGTGTTTGATTCGTATATTGAACGGATTGTTGGTAATTTTATTATTCAAGGTTGTTTGAGCGACCGATATCTCAATTAGGACGGTGTTCGTGGAAGGATAATTGTCACCGGTGTTGAGTAAGTTAATTCTTACTCAGTTAAAAGGATATTCATTCCTTTTGTTGTTGTTCATTCATAATCATAACTCATTCATCATTGTATTAACCGTATCAAATTTGTTATTGTCAATTAATCACTTCAGTCAAAAGGAACGACGGTTCCAATCATTTCATTGAGCTGTCATTTATTTCACTATCATTCCATCTCGGTGAGTCATTATTCATTTTCGATGTCACTTTTGTTATATCGTGGCATTCCGGGTCATACTGGATTGCCGGTTGGTATGTGTTGGATTTTCATGTCGGGCACGTTTAAGTCGTGTGTTGGTTGTTGGCCTCACATTGGACTGTGCACACAAGTCATATGCCTCGTGAGACTGATTAGGTACAAGACCACACGTGTATTCGATCGATACTCGTTGGTGGCTTGTGCACGGACACATTTCCATCCCGGGCGTAGTGGGGCACCACCCTTTGATCCGTACTGTTAGTTGATTCATATAGCATGTTTGATTGCGTATGTTTCGACAGGATATTTCATAACTTCAGATATAATCATGATTTTGTATTTTCAACCCTTGAGGATTGTTGTTCTGTGTAACTGACCCCGACTGGGGATTTTGTTTTTCAGGTCTTGGCAAGGCAAAAGCACGGGAATAGCATGTTGACGGCGAGGAGTCCCAGTGATACTAGTAGGGGGCCCCGATCTTTCAATTATTCATGTTATTGTTTCGTAAACGACTATGTGAACCTTATGAATATGCTTGGCGTTGTTGTTGTGCTTTGATAATATATATATGCGTATATTATCTCTTATTGGTGCGTTGTAATTTGACCATTTCGTCGTGTAATGTGTTTGTTGCCATTGAGTGAATTACTTGGATTTTATTGATGTGATATGTTATTTGTGTGAATGTGTGGATATGGTTGAAGGTCTACGGTGACACATGGCACGTGATCATGTGGTCAGGATGCAATAAGTGATTGATCCAACCGTGAGAGCCTGAGATAATCTACGGTGGCACATGGCATGCGATCATATGGCCAGGATGCAACAAGCGATTGATCCAACCGTGAGATGTGTGTGATTTGTTTAGCTAGCCAGCTCGGGAGGGTCCTTAGAGGCCTCGGGCGGGATCAATGATATTACTCTGTTCCTAAGGCGATGCATGTGTTGTGATTTGTTTAGCTAGCCAGCTCGGGAGGGTCCTTCGAGGCCTCGGGCGGGATCAATGGTATTACCCTGTTCCCAAGGCGATGCGCGTGCGCGATTATGTTTTGTTGATTTTTATGTCCGTCGAGGACACGTAATGTTGGGCTCTGGCCCTGTGAATTATTGTCGGTTTTCTATTTGTGAAAACAAAACCTTTGGGCTGTGACCCTGTTGATTTTTGGAAAGATAAGGATTTGATAATCCTAAGTTGTTTTCTATCAAAACTCTCGATGGCATTTAAATGGTTTTATAAATTGTTTCCCTTTTATTGTGGCCTTTCGGTTTTTGGAATGTCTTACTCAAACTCTTGCCTCGGGAAGTACTTTTCGTTACTTTTGGATTTTTGAGGATTCCTGGTTATTGTTATTCGTGGAATGTGAGTTGTATGGCTCGTATTTTTGCACTTGTACTTGCACTAGAAAAACAGTGGAGTTTTGCTAACCCCCGAGTATTCGGGGGGTGGATGTCTATTTTTGCATTCAGGTTTTGGAGCATAGCACAGGGTCGGCACGAAGGATGATGAAAGATGAACGATACTAATCAGACGAGGATCCGTTGATGTCGTATTGGTCTAGTTGTATTTTCTTTTCCGCTGCAGTATCTTTTCCCCGTTGTACGGGAGTTTATTGTATTTTGAACCCTGCGTGGGTATGTGTTTGGAAGTGAGTTGTATGTTATTATTGAAAGACCAAGTCGGTCTACTGAGTCATTTTAGCCTTAAAGGCGATGTTTAGATGTTTTGCCTGGTAGATCCTCGAGGAGAGGGTCTACGGCGTGTAATATCCCTGAGTGGATTGGGGGTGTTACATATGGTTCGTGAACAAGTTAAGTTTATACAATCGACGCAAATCAGTTTCACAATTGAATCTTATCTGGCAACCTATCAGGTTTCTAGGGATAAAATTTGTTCCAACCGAATCCATCCAATGCGCTTCCGGTAATTTATCCGTCCTCCCCAAATGACTACCCCGATAACTTGGAAGCATAGCACATCCGGTTTGGATTTCATTTTCCCGAAAGCTCGATGGAGGGAAGGAAAACCTTGAAACCTTATAAACTTAATTATTTGTTGTGGGAGAATTTTTGCGATTAACGTTACACTTTGCACATTAATCATTTAAGCGCATTTGTGGCAGTCATACAATATGAAAAAACCATTCACAACCTAGTTGCTACCAACATGTGGTTCATGGACCGTTCCTAGAAAACAAAAACTCCGTAATCTAATTACAAGTCTTCGTCTTGAAACTTCGTCTTCTCGAAACGGATCTTTCTCCGGTCTTCGTCATTACATATAAATTTTACATTGAAAATTGCATCCTAGATACAAATATTTCTAGTAAAATAAATAGGCTCAAAACGGCCTTTACAACCCAATCGAATAAAACGAACGATTCAAAAACTAAGTCCATGAACCACATCCCCATTCAAAATCATTCATCTAATAAATACTATATAAACGGAAAGCGTAGAGATACATTGATCCAATCAACAATTTAAATCGATCCAATCGATTCACACAACCGGTAATATGAAAAACGTTCAACTAATTCGGTCGATCACAAGTATTTCAATAAATCAATTTTCCCTTATAAAATGAAATACCATATATCATTTTAATCATATTAAATCCAATTTAACATGCGGGAGATTAATTTTTAAGAATACACGGAAAAATCGAGCCGGGGCGAAAATGGCCTGCCATGGCCGAGTCACTGCCGGCAGCCTGCCGGCCAGACACGGCCCGTGTCGCCTGACACGGTCGGGTCGTGCCGGCAGTGTCCTAGACATTCCTGCCAGACACGGCCGTATCGCCTGACACGGTCGAGTCACTCCCGGAATCCTTTCGGCCAGACACGGCCCGTGTCGCCTGACGCGGTCGGGTATGCCTGGCCAGACTACCGGACACGACCGAGTCACCCAGGACACGGTCAAGTCACTCTCGGCCAGAATGCACCTTTTGACCAAAAAGTCGTCCGACGATGATTCAGGGCTAGATTTTCGATCGGATATCCAATATCAATGTTTTCCGACTTTTATATCTCCAATATAAATCATATTTCCCAGAAATTTAAGATTTATATTTAGACATAAACTTACGAAAAATACAATTATTACGAACGAAAAACATATACCACGATTATGACTAAAATGATTCCAAATCATTCACCATCTAATTGAGCCTTCCAAATGCCAATATCATATATACAATCGCAAGACCTGACTCCGATACCACTGTTGGGATTTGGTGCCTAAAACGAAGGCCCAGCAGAAGAGGTAAAACGAAAATTAATTCGATCCGAATCCCTACGAGGATCAATCGAGCTACGTATATACGAATATATAAACGAAAAGCAAGAGTTGTAAGAAACTAACCCTTGAAGTCCGTTGATTAAATGGTAACCTTCTCTTGAGCTATTCCCCAAGATTTGCTTGATCTCTACGAATCCAATCCGCTCCAAGCCCTTGAACGATCCAACGCCGAAAGCACCGCGTCTCTACTTGCCACGCGCCGGAAAAACGACCGGAATGACAACACCCGATTAACCTCTAAGGTTACGGCTAGAATCAAGCGATGAAGCTTTTGATTGTAACACTAAGTATTTTAATGTTTGATCTCTCAATATTTCTTGATGTTTATCTAAGAACAATCAAGAACTAAGTTGATGAAGAAGATGACTATGAAGAAGAACTCCTTTCTCACTTTCTCTCACTACAACTCATTTAAGGAATAATGTAATGAGAATGTGATCAAAGTGCTCTTCTTAAGCATTTTCAACTCACAAGAATACAACTCATACAATGAGAATCTAACCCCACCATATAATGTGTATGATACTTGTCCCCTCAACACATGATATTCCAAACATCATGCTTTGGACAAGTCAATACATACACATGTATATTAGGGGGGGGGCATGAGGATGAAACGGATGATTTTAGTTCGTTTTGGACTCCCGAGAGTCCAAACAGATAAACTCCAATTCCATTTCGATGTATTTATATCAATTAATTAATCCAATTAATTAAACATATCAAATACAAAATAATATAATTAATTTCTCCAAGAAATAATTATATTCATGAATTAAATTAATCACCCAGTAATTTATTTATTTCATTAGGCCGTAAATCAATTTATCCAATAAATCAATTTAAACATCCAATGTCCCAAATTTAGATATCCAATATCTAATATTCATAATGAGAGAATTAGCTTAATTCATTCCGTCGTCAATCTTATTGCGCGACTCGGTAGGTCCGTCTCAGTCAGCAATGGGAGGAATTAAAGAGTAGTAGCACCACCTAGCAAGCCTGGCGGCCTACACCGTACCCCAACTGAGAACGAATGATTAGGATCATTCAAGAACCATTCTGTCGTGAATACCAGTATACGTATAAACCCTTCTTTCCAATGTCCCGATCAAGTTATAGGGTCACGGTCAGTCAAACCCTATCTGTCCTTGACTCTATGCATGCGTTAATGCAAATCGAGATCATCGATCTCTCGGGTATCCAATACAACTAGCTCCAATGCTTTGGCCAAAGACTTATGATCTCATCTGCGAATAACCACATAGGACATATAACCCGCTCACTAACGGGAAAAAGAATTCTATCTTGGTATTCAGTAGGACCTACTACTTTCCCGTCAAGATGCACGTCGAGGTTGACCCCCGCCTTACGGTTTATAGGGTCGAACTACTCTAATGAAAATCTTGACATCACAAACACATCCCTACTAAATCCTCAAGTCGAAGGCTCACGAATACCTATTACAACCTTTCGATTCCATCATTGACTGTCTCGGAGTGAAATCCGTGTGACGAATCGAGGGTGAGTCGGTTCGAGTATACTAATCCAAGTAGCATACCTATAACGTGTGTTCCCACTAACAATTAGTGTTCGACGGGAACTCTACATGTCAAAGAACACGTCATACAAATCTTCATATAAACTTAACGCCCAGTCAAGTTTCATCGACTTGCGAACGTTTAAGTATTTGAGCTATAAACCTTTCCAGTGCCGACCCCTTATCCATTAAGGAGTGGAATGTTTTGCTCTCAAATACACGGACTAGTTTCTATATGTATATTTACGAGTTAGGAATGCCAGTAACTACCAGTAAATAAAGAAACATTCATTGCCTTATACCAATAGTTTACATAATTACAAGTACAATGCCCTCACTCAACATCCTCTGAGTGGCATTCGAGGGCATACTCCTAACATCAACAAGCTAGCTCGACAGGGAATGGTCAAGGCTTGCCCGATGTTTCATTTTCTAAAAACAATGTCTGTGGACCGTTTCAGAAAGACAAGCAGGTCAAGACTGTAATACCCGGTTGTAATTCAGTTATTATCATTCAGTATTTATCATTCAGTAATTGTTACTCAGTAATTTCACTCATTAATGATCATTTGTCACTCATATTCAATCATGGTATTCATCATTCAGAGTAATTATATCGTGTATCAACCGTCATTCATCACTAATCTAATTAGAGTTTCGTGCCGTGTTTATCATCATCGTCATTTTCATTGTGAACTGTGCGTGAGGAGTAGCGCACGCTACGTACTCTTTTTAGCGCATGCTAATTGAGTATAGGTAGCGCACGCTACCACTCAGCATTAGCGCACGCTAATGTTACCCTGGCTACAGTCCAGAAGGTACTGGACTGCAGGTGAGTTATTAGTAGCGTACTGTCACGGGGTTATACTTGCGCCTCGCTAAGTCCTTGTCGTGCGGCA
Organism: Orobanche coerulescens; assembly: GCA_033398695.1. NCBI lineage: Eukaryota > Viridiplantae > Streptophyta > Magnoliopsida > Lamiales > Orobanchaceae > Orobanche > Orobanche coerulescens. Next base: position 87,220,807 of record CM065804.1, on the reverse strand, counting down.
CTCTTAGGTTGTCTCAAGCCTAAGTAGTAAGCCTAGTGATGAACAAGACTGCTAGGAAGGAAAGTAAGAAATGCTGTGGGGAAGGTTTTCTCTTATTGCACTGTAGCAAATCAGATTTCTCAAGGTGAGTTACAAATGAGCCCCAAGGGGGTATTTATACTAATCCTCCTAGGCTAACAAATTACCAACAAAACATTACTATTCCAAGTATTTACAAGAATGCCATCATCTAGAAAGATCTATACAATTCTAGGTAATTCTAAGAAGTCTTCTTGGAGTCCCCATACCCCTCTGGAACGTCCGGCCCGACCCAGCCCAAAGTGTCCCGGCCTGGCCCGGCCAAGGCCCGATTCGGCCCGTAGCAACCCGACCCGATTTCTGACCTTATGGAACCCTCTTTGACCTTCTGGAATTGATTAGTCTCCATCTTGAAGCTTCTAGGGTCTTCTTTCTGGATAGTGGGTTCCTCGGCTTTTCAATGTCTACTGCTGTCACAAGGCTTTTTCCGTCTAAGCCTATTATAGGGGGGGTAGTCCTCTGTGAGCTTGGCCGGGTCCATGTACGCGCGCGAGCATGCTGCGCGCCCGTCCGGCAGGCATCGGCCGGATGCTGTGCGATGCCTGCTGCCTTAAGGTGGGGCGTGACATTCTCCACCACCAAAGTCGTGACCGTCCTCGGCACGATGTTGTCCCGATATTCTTCAATCTTCTGCCGGAATTGCCATAGGTGATCCTCATGTTCCCAGCTATTTTCAGCGTCTGGGAGTCCCTTCCAATGCACAAAGTACTCGGTGTATGGGGCCACGCCCCTTCGTCGAACGTCCCGATGTGAAATGATCTCGGCTACTTCTTTGTCGAAGGAAGTAATCACGGCAGTAGGTGCTCGATGTGACTGAGCTCGGCCCGGATCCTCCATGTCCTGATGGTAAGGCTTCAGTTGGCTAACATGAAAGACTGGGTGTATCTTTATCTTCGGCGGTAGTTCCACTCGATAGGAAATTGTCCCAACACGCCGCTCGATCTTGTAGGGTCCCTCATATCTTCGGATAAGTCCCTTATGCACAGCCCGAAATGCTTTAAATTGCTGCGGGAGAAGTTTCACCATAACTAAGTCGCCTTCGTTGAACTCGACCGCTCGTCGCTTGAGATCGGCCCATTTCTTCATCTTCTTGGCTGCCTTGTCCAAGGATGCTCGAGCCAAGTCCGATTCCTCCTGTAATGACTTAGCAAAGGTATATGCTGTGGGACTCTATCCCGTGTATCCGGTGGCAATGTTGTTCGTTGTCGCCGGTTGTCTCCCTGTAGCGAGCTCGAATGGGCTGCATCCCGTTGATTCACTCTTCTGCAAGTTGTATGAGAATTGGGCCGTGTCTAAGAGTTTGGCCCAGTCCCGCTGATTGGCACTCACATAGTGCCGCAAGTAGCACTCAAGCAGTGCGTTAACTCGTTCTGTCTGCCCGTCCGTCTGTGGGTGGAAACTTGTTGAGAATGCTAAGTTCGAGCCCAATAGCTTGAAAAGTCCCGACCAAAACTTTCCTGTGAAACGTGGGTCTCGGTCACTCACGATTGTCCTTGGAATGCCCCAATATTTTACCACATGCTTTAAGAACAACTTGGCCGTCTCGAGGCCGTTACGTCGCCGGTCTTTGGGCCGGAATAAAGGTTGCGTATTTTGAGAACCTGTCCACCACAACTATGATCGACCCATACCCATCCGATTTAGGTAAAGCCGAAATAAAGTCCATTGAAACGCTTTCAAAAGGATGTTCCGGTATGGGTAATGGTTGAAGTAGTCCACCAGGTTGTTGTTGTTCCACCTTGTCTTGTTGGCACACAAGACATGTCCGGACGTATGCCTCGACGTCCTCACGCATCCTGGGCCAAAAGTAAGAATTGTCAATTAAAGCCATTGTACGGTGCATACCTGGGTGTCCAGCCCATAGTGTATCGTGGCATTCCTTCATGATGTCCCTCCGTAAGTTTCCCCATTTGGGCACGTACAAACGATTGTCTTTGGTAAAGAGTAGCTCGTCTCGCTCCCAGAACCGTCTTGTCTTGCCGCTCCTGGCAAGTTGCATGATGTTTCCTGCAAAAGGGTCCTGCCTCAGTCCCTCGTGTATGCGGTCCTTGATGCTTCCTTCGGCCTTGGTCAAGGCTGCAAGCTCGGCCTTCCGGCTCAATGCATCGGCTACTCGGTTAAGTACTACCGGCTTATACTCCAGGGTATAATCGAACTCAGCTAGGAATTCCTGCCATCTTGCTTGCTTTGGCGTGAGCTTCTTCTGGGTTTGAAAATAACTTGTGGCTACGTTGTCTGTTCGTACCACAAACTTGCTCCCAAGTAAATAATGCCTCCAGGCTCTAAGGCAATGAACCACGGCGGTCATTTCCTTCTCATGTACCGAGTACCATCTCTCGGTGTCATTCAATTTTCTGCTCTCATAGGCAACGGTTTGCCCAAGCTGCATCAAAACTCCTCCGATGGCATAATCAGATGCATCGGTCTGAACCTCATATGCCTTGGCATGGTCTGGCAAGGCAAGAACTGGCTGCTCCGTCACTTTTCCTTTGAGTCGCTCAAAGGCCTCTCCGCACTTATCCTTCCACTCCCATTTGTGGTCCTTCTTCAATAGGTCCGTTAATGGTGCTGCTATCCGAGAGTATCCCTCGATGAACTTCCGGTAGTAGTTCACGAGTCCCAGAAATGATCGGAGTTGGGTTATGCTGGTCGGCGGTTCCCAATCTCGAACGGCTTTCACCTTGGCCTCGTCCATCATTATGCGGCCATCCTTGATACGATGCCCCAGAAAAGTCACTTCCTGTTGGGCGAATGAGCATTTCTCCAACTTTGCATATAGTTCATTGTCCCGCAATGCCTGGAACACCTGTCGCAAGTGTTCTACATGCTCCTCCATCGATGATGAGTAAATGACAATATCATCCAAATAAACGACAACAAACTTGTCTATGTATGGTTGAAATACCTTGTTCATCAGTGTGCAAAAGGTCGCTGGGGCATTTGTAAGCCCGAACGGCATCACAAGGAAATCAAACAAACCATACCTGGTCGCCATAGCGGTCTTGGGTTCGTCTCCTTCGGCTATCCGGACCTGCCAATATCCAGATCTTAGGTCGATCTTTGGAAAGTATTTGGCACCTCCCAGTTGGTCAAACAACTCTCCAATGAGTGGAATGGGATACTTGTTGCGAACCGTCAGTTTGTTGAGTGCCCTATAGTCCACGCACATACGTAAGGATCCATCATGCTTCTTCTGGAACAAAACGGGGGATCCATAAGGAGATTTGGATGGTTGGATCATTTTGGAATCCAACAACTCTTTCAATTGTTTCTGCAGCTCCTTAAGTTCCGGTGGTGACATCCTATAGGGTGTCCTCGAAGGTGGCTTCGCATCGGAAATAATTTCAATTTTGTGGTCCACATCCCGTCTGGGCGGCAACTTCTTAGGTAGTTCCGCGGGCATCACGTCCTGGAACTCCTCCAAAACGGCTTGAACTTCCTTTGGTACATCCTTGCCTTCAATATCGTTTCCATCATCAGGAACGTAAAATGCAGCGAAGGTCTCTTCCTGCTTCCGAAGGCCTCGACTAAGTTGCATGGCTGAAAGGGTGCCTGTCCCCTTCGCTTCCCTCCTGGCCGTAATGGCCTGTGTCCTGTCGGAGTCCAAAATGACTAAGGAATCTGAAAATGGAAGAATGCAAGCCCGTACCTGATCGAACCATTGTAACCCAAGAACCAAATCATAGTTATCCATGGTCACTACAGTGAAGCTGATCATTCCCTGCCAGTCACCTATCTTTGCTTTCACTCCTCATGCTTCGCCGGTCACCGGTTTAGCATGAGTGTTCACTGTCTTGATCGATCCATTAGTTGGAGTGACGGTAAGGCGTAAGGCTTTGGCTATGCCGTCCCGCATGAAATTGTGCGTAGCTCCTATATCCACTAAGGCTTTGATGTGTGTGCCTCCGATCAAGGCATCCACGAACATAGACCCCTTTCTGGGTCCCTTCGCCGGCTCCACAACGGCTTTGACAGCATTGAGCAAACTCAATGAGCCCATATGCGCACCATCCGCAACCTCGGTCTCCGTGGTCTCTTGAATGGCTGCGACCTTATTCCTCCGAAATGGGCAATCGTACTTCATGTGAGAGGTACTATGACAAATGTGACAACCTCTCGGCTTATCGTTCTCATCCACTAGTTGCTTGCCCGAGTATTTGTTTGGCCTGAACCTTGATGGGCGGTCTCCCCCACCTTTGCCTTTATCTGTGCGGAAAGTCCTTGGCTTGTCGCTGGTCTTCAACTCCCATAAGCCCTCGGCCACAGCAATGGCGGTCGCCACATCCGGAACATTGCGCCTTTCCAACTCTTGCCTCGCAAAAGGCTTGAGTCCGTCCATAAATGCAAACAGCTTGTCGGTCGCCGTCAATCTTGGTATCTCCAGCACAATTTCTTGGAACTCCTTGACATAGTCTTTGATAGTACGAGTGTGGCTGAGTCTCTTCAGCCTGCCCCGAGCCTCGAACTCCACATTCTCGGGATAGAATTGCCTCTTTAATTCGGCCTTGAAGTCTTCCCAGGAAGCCATCCTGCACGCACCACTCTCAATGTCGGCTGTTGGTCCGCCACCACAAAGACGGCTGTGTCGGCTAAGTACAAGGGCGCCGTCCGCAACTTGGTGTCATCATCTCGAATGTTTGAGGCACCAAAGTATTGCTCCAGGTTCCATAAGAAATTGTCAATCTCCTTGGCGTTTCTCGATCCGTTGAACTTCCCAGGCCTTGGGATGTCAATTCGTGCGGGTGTCGCACCCACGTGTCCTTCTCCATTGGCAATCGCCATTTTTACTGTTGCCATCTCCGTCTTGAGAACCTCCATGCTCTCTTGCATGGCCAAGATCATGGCCCGAAAATCGGCCAACTCCTTCTTCATGTCCCCATCACAAGCATTGATAGTAGAGAGAACACGGTTGTGCGGCTCCTCTGACTTCTTCTAAGTCATCCACCCTTCTCGCAACCTCATCATAGACCTCCTCCGGTCGAGTCACTCATTGTCCATGGCAGCAATCCGGTCGACAGACTTGTCTCTGCCCTTCTTGGTCTTCTCGGCCTGAGTGTTGGGTTGGGTAACGTCGGATGATTGTGCCATCTTACTCCTTGCACGATCAGCTAGCAATCTTCGAAAATCCGCCTTGGTTGTCTCAACCTTGGCTCTGATACCAACTGTCACGGGGTTATACTTGCGCCTCGCTAAGTCCTTGCCGTGCGGCACTCTTAGGTTGTCTCAAGCCTAAGTAGTAAGCCTAGTAATGAACAAGACTGCTAGGAAGGAAAGTAAGAAATGTTGTGGGGAAGGTTTTCTCTTATTGCACTGTAGCAAATCAGATTTCTCAAGGTGAGTTACAAATGAGCCCCAAGGGGGTATTTATACTAATCCTCCTAGGCTAACAAATTACCAACAAAACATTACTATTCCAAGTATTTACAAGAATGCCATCATCTAGAAAGATCTATACAATTCTAGGTAATTCTAAGAAGTCTTCTTGGAGTCCCCAGACCCCTCTGGAACGTCCGGCCCGACCCGGCCCGAAGTGTCCCGGCCCGGCCCGACCAAGGCCCGATTCGGCCCGTAGCAACCCGACCCAATTTCTGACCTTCTGGAACCCTCTTTGACCTTCTGGAATTGATTAGTCTCCATCTTGAAGCTTCTAGGGTCTTCTTTCTGGATAGTGGGTTCCTCGGCTTTTCAATGTCTACTGCTGTCACAAGGCTTTTTCCGTCTAAGCCTATTATAGGGGGGGTAGTCCTCTGTGAGCTTGGCCGGGTCCATGTACGCGCGCGAGCATGCTGCGCGCCCGTCCGGCAGGCATCGTCCGGATGCTGTGCGATGCCTGCTGCCTTAAGGTGGGGCGTGACAGTACGCTACGAGTGGTAAGTAGCGCACGCTAGTGGGTTGTAGTAGCGCACGCTAAAATGTGGTGTAGCGCGCGCTAAGGACGGATCAGGTTGAGTCCAGTGGCTACTGGACTACACCGTATTAATTCATAGCGCACGCTATGAGTAGTTTTAGCGTACGCAAGCGGTGTAGTAGCGCACGCTACTTGTTGGTTGTAGCGCACGCTACCGAGGTCAGATCAGAGGACAGACGGTTTCTGGATTCCAGTACTGGGCATCTAATAATTCGTTAGCGCACGCTAACCATGGGTATTAACGCACGTTAATGGTATGGTTGTAGCGCACGCTACAAAAGGTACGTAGCGCGCGCTACCGTTTTCGGACAGTGGGTACTGGACTACCCAAATTACCCGATAGCGCACGCTACGCACAAGGGCTAGCGCACGCTAACCTGGAGTGACTATATATTGGACAGTTAGCCTGAGTTTCGTCATTTCTCATTTCCCTTCATTTTTGGAGCGACTTCGGGCGATCTTGGGCGACTTGGAGTGTTCTCTTCGAGCTGCTATCACCTATCATCATATTCAAGGCTTTGAGTTGGATTATCACCACTTCATCATCTCCTTAACATCAAATCAAAGGTATTAATCTCTTGGATCTAGTATTTCAGATTTTTGGGTTTTTCCTTCCGATTTCTTCGTGTAAGCTTGGATTATTGTTGGAATACATTATGTTAGGAGTATGCCCTCGAGTGCCACTCAGAGGTTGTTGAGTGAGGGCATTGTACTTGTAATTATGTAAACCATTTATATAAGGCAAATGAATGTTTCTTTATTTACTGGTAGTTACTGGCATTCCTAACTCGTAAATAAACATATAGAAACTAGTCCGTGTATTTGAGAGCAAAACGTTCCACTCCTTATTGGATAAGGGGTCGGCCTTGGAAAGGTTTATAGCTCAAATACTTAATCGTCGCAAGTCGATGAAACTTGGTAGGCGTTAAGTTTATGTGAAGACTTGTATGACGTGTTCTTTGACATGGAGAGTGCCTCGAACACTAATGGTTAGTGGGAGCACACGTTATAGGTATGCTTATTAGATTAGTATACTCGAACCGACTCACCCTCGATTCGTCACACGGATTTCACTCGGGACGATCAATGACGGAATCGAAAGGTTGTGATAGGTATTCGTGAACCTTCGACTTGAGGATTTAGTAGGGATGTGCTTGTGACGTCAAGATTTTCATTAGAGTAGTTCGACCGTAAACCGGAAGGCGGGGGTCAACCTCGACGTGCATCTTGACGGCAAGTAGCAGTCCTATCAATACCAAGATAGAATTCTTTCTCTGTTAGTGAACGGGTTATATGTCCTATGCGGTTATTGGAGATGAGATCATAAGTCTTTGGGCAAAGCATTGGAGCTAGTCAGATTAGATACACGAGAGCTCCATGATCTCGATTTGCATTAACGCATGCATAGCGTCAAGTACGGATAGGGTTTGGTGACCGACGGTGACCCTATAACTTGATCGGGATATTTGAAAGAAGGGTTTATACGTATACCGGTATTCACGATGAGAATGGTTCTTGAATGATCCCAATCATTCGTTCTCGATTGGGTACGGTGTAGGCCACCAGTCGGCTAGGTGGTGCTACTACTCTTTGGTTCCTCCCATTCTTGATCGAGACGGACCTACCGAGTCGCGCATTAGGATTGACGACAGAATGAATCAAGCTTAATTCTCTCATTATGAATATTAGATATTGGATATCTAATTCGGGACATTGGATGTTTAAATTGATTTATTGGATAAATTAATTTACGGCCTAATGAATTAAATAAATTACTGGGTGATAAATTTAATTCATGGATATAATTATTTCTTGGAGAAATTAATTATGTCATAATGTATTTGATATGATAAAATTAATTGGATTAATTAATCGATATAAATACATTGGAACGGAATCGGAGTTTATCTGTTTGGACTCACGGGAGTCCGAAACGAACCGAACTCATCCGTTTTTCATCATAGCCGCCGCCCCACTTTCCACCTTATTCCCTTTTGTTTTTGTTCCCATTGTTTAATGGGTGATAATGACATGGTGGGGTTGATTCTCAATCAATGAGTTGTTTTAAGGTGAGTGGAATTTGAATAAGAATAGTAGACTTCATTCTCTCATTTGAATAGGCATTCATACGGATCAATCAAAGAGAGTTCAAGAGAGAGAAAAGTTCTTCTCAAAGTAGTCTTCTTCTTCACTTTCCTCTTGGTTTTCTTAGAGAAAATTCAAGAGTATAATTGAGAATTATGAGTTATACACTTAGAGTGTGATGATCTCATATTGGAAGCTTCATTACTTAGCTCTAGCCGCATCCTCGGAGGATAGCAAGGTGATCGTCGTTCCGATCGTTTCTCCGGCGCGTGGCAAGTAGAGACGCGGTGCTTTCGGTGTTGGATCATTCAAGCGCTTGGAGCGGATTGAATTGCAAGGAGATCGCCTAAAGCTTGGGGAATAGCTCGAGAGAAGATTACCATTTAATCAACGGACTTCGAGGGTATGTGTTTCTCGTATCTTCTTTGTTCATTCAATATTCGTATATATGTAGCTCGATCGATCCTCGTAGGGATTCAGATCGAATTAATTTTTCTTTTACACTAGTAGAAAAAGAGTCTTTCTTGACGCGCATTTGGCGTCGTAAAGGGCCTTTATGACGCGCAAATGCTGGTCATAGAAGGACCAGTCATAACTCGTTATGACTCGCATTTGTTCGTCATTGTACAATGACACGCACTTTATGACACCCACTTTATGACGCCTTTTTCTGACAACTATATATGCGTGTCATAAAAGTTATGACCCCTTTTTCTGATTTCAGTTTTTGCGTGTCATAACTTCAAAATTTTCTATTTTTTTTTCTGGCTTTTATGACCCCCTGCTAAACCTGCAATTATATACCAATCGTACCCAATTCATTACAAAACCTGCTGATCGATTGTACAAAATAAACGCATTTCATATATATCGCAAAACCATGCGTTACCAATTCATTACATGACTCGACTAAACTCGATCATGTCAAAATCGGATCAATATTATCTAGTTTACGATTACACCAATTGTACCCATTTCTACCAACTGTACCTATTCCTACAAACAGTTTTACTCCCTAAAAATAAAATTCGACACATAAGTACACCATTCTTCTCGAATGTCGTGAAATCCGCATCGATGTAGTCATTGCTTTCACCTCCAATCTAGTCAAATAAAACAACAAGTTAAAACAGTTTAAATAGGATCCGCGACTAACTAAGCTAGACAACTAAGACCACCACAAAACCACAATTCAATCACAATTCACAGTGACAACTTCAATTCATAGTCACAACTTCAATTCACAGTTTAAATAAGACAACTAAGACCAACACCACAATTCACGCTTTAAATAAGACAACTAAGACCAACTACAAGATAGTTAGGATAAAGGTACCCGATTAATGAAAAATAGATCGAATCAACTTATCCAGTGATTCCAGCTTACACTATTTACTTGTATGATAATCTGCAAGGTGAATATCTTTTCGATGTATGGGATAACAGAATTTGTCGATTTACGATTCAAATATCTCGCTAGATCAAATATAAGTACCGAAAGTTCCTATTACTAAGTCAATGTAGTTCTAAGCAACAAATAATCCTCTAAAATCTCGATTCTCAATGGTAATCGCCGTATGATCCGATTCATGTGTCAAGAAAAGTTTATGGCAAAAGCTTAATAAAAATGTGCATCATATGATTCCAAATCCATCAACATCACATGTTTCAGCTTATATAAAAATATCATGAGACGGTGTTGGTTCAAAGATAATCGCTATAGTCATATCACATTACGTGATTGATATTGTAAAATCAACACGTACATCATGGAACACGACTCATTACTCACACAATGAATGAAAATAATAATAATAATATAAATAATTCCGGTGAGATAAAATGAAAGTCCGAAACTTCATGACAAAGGGCATATGCAAGTTTGTGTTGCAAAATCAAGCAGATATCCATATTAAGTTGTCATTACAATCGAGGCAAGTTCTTGAGATCTAAATGCACTTAAAAATACCATAAGAGCTACTTTGCGACTCTTCCCCACTACCAAAGCATGCAAGAGATCTAAGTTCCCTATAATCCCCTTCACTCATTATCACCAATGTACCACAATTCACAAATACAAAACTTCAATTCACAAATACAAAACTAGGCAATAACAGTGGACAACCGAGAGCCGGCAATAACCTACACTTACAACTAAAACCACCGCCAATTCATATTAACAAAACAAATAACCTACACTTACAAGTAAAACAAGATGATCAATTAACTAGGCAATAACCTACACAACCGAGATTCAATTACCAAGCAAGAAACAACCTTCACTTACAAGTTACGAAACAAGAAACAAGCATAATTAGACAAGTTAACTAGCCAATAACAGGGACAACCGAGAAACGGCATCTAAACTCTAAAACCACCGCCAATTCACAAATACAAACCGAGATTCAAACCAGACTCTAAACACCATAAAACAACACAAATCAACAAAATCAAACCAGACTCTAAACACCATAAAACAACACAAATCAACAAAATCAAACCAGACTCTAAACACCATAAAACAGCTTAAGACAAACCATTCCAAATACTTTAACATACTTCATTCATACTTAATCATACCTACTTCAAATAAACTAATAAAAAGTAAACTTTATAGCTACTTTAAGTAATTAACTTACATTGTCATTTTCGAGGACCCGAACTCCATGCTTAACAACCTCCTTCATAAACTTCAAGATGAAGTACCCACATTCGGTGAATCCGGGCTGACGTGGACACTACACAATGCATACGCTTAATTGTTACAATTAATTACTAACTTTACTACAACTTAACTTTATATATCTTAAAACAACACAAGACTAATTACTACTGACCCTGCATAATCACATAAATATATATAATAACCTTAGATCAGTTAACTAACCTTAGAATTAACCCAGATAAGTTTGGTTCTCTTACTGCTTCCAACTTGTACATCATACATTGCAATTGCCCTACACCGAATTAACCCAGTTAAGTATTACATCATAGAGATAATGGTTAAACTGAGAATTTGTATTACTTACGCATCCACTATTTGCTTAAACTGAGAATTGACATCGCTTGTCGTGAGGGAATCGAGATAATAGCATGTGCTTGTCTTCATATTAAGGACGCCCAACACCCAATGTCTTCTACAAAAAACAAAAATCAAATTTCTGTTAAAAACAGTTAATATTTACTAATTAATTTGAAGATTGTCGAAAATCTAACCCGGATTGTATGGCAAAGATGACAATGTCATTTTGCTTCCTTGAAGATAATCGTTTTGCAATGACTCGACTTGCATCCTCGATATTCTGGACCCTCGCTTTACGTCCAGAAGTCATGGTTGCAGTCGGGGTCATGAAACAAACTCCATGATCTTGTTGTGACCCATTCTTGATTTGCTCATACAAGAACCTGTTAAAATAGAGTTAATTAACTAAATTAACTACTAAATAATAAGTTAACTAAATTAACTAACTAAATTAACTAACTTACATGGTATAAGATGCAACGACAAAGACCGCTTAATTCATCCATCGCAAAAAGCTTGTCAAAGTCATTCCAGTTTAAGTACCTGTTAAAATAAAGTTAACTAAATTAACTAAGTAATTAAATTAACTAGCTAAAATATCTAAATTATAAGTTAACTAACTTACGTGAAACTGTCGTACCCAAACAAATCATCCTCGCACTGCACTTTAATGGAATCGACCTTCGCAACTTGTCCATCAACCATCATTGCAGTCATTTTCAACCCAAGCCTTTCGTTAATTCTCTTCCGTACTCTCTTCTGCCCTCTCGTCATCATTTTTCTCAATGGATTTCCGGCCTTTTTCTTAGTTTTTGCAACAGTGGCGAGAGTTTCCGGACTTTGGTCTTTATCCTTCACTTCAACTACAACATATCAAGCTAGTTATTATCAACATATCAACTACAAAAACTTGAAAAACTTGAAAAATAGAAAAACTAGAAAAAATACCTGCAACCAAGTGTAACTTTTTCCCATCATCCACATATGTTGTCTGCAATTGGTCAACTTTGAGTAGGAGGACATTTTGGTCATTTTGTTAATAAAAATAGAAAAACTTGAAAAAATAATAAATGTTAAATACAAAGATCGATCCGTTTACCTCGGGTCGTTTTTTGTCAACTGTCGGTTCTTCGTTGTTGGCTTCTCGTTGGCGCTTCTTCTTCTTTTCTTTTTTCTGGTGGGTCACAATTCCCAACTCTCCATTCTTCTTTCCTTCTTCTTCTTTTCTTTTGGTTTCTTCTTCATCTTTTTTTCGCTTGTTTGCTTCTTCGATTCTGCGTTTCTCCTTTTCTTGGGTAGCATCCTTTTTCTCCATCTTTTTGACCACTGCTATCTTGTTCTACACAAATATAACCAAGTCAAACTATAACTAACACTAATTAACTAACTTAAACATAAAAAAGTCAACTGTTTTATAATAAAAAACATACCAAACCAGAACATGGAATGACTAGGTGAGTCGGCCAACTTAGTATGTACCCGAGGGCATCTTTAACAGTCTCAACAAACTCATCGGGAATTAGATTCGGTAGCTTAGCTTCTCCTTGAACAGATGTATCAACGGTAACTTGAAGGTTCCCATCTAATATATGAACAAATAAATATTAAATAAGTAAGAATATATATAAAGTTTAAATATATATAAATATATACCTTCAACAAACGGATTCACTATGGTTCCTTTGGCGACTATATTTGAAGGATCGTCGACCGCAAGATAGCATAATTTATCCTACACAAGATTTATATGTTAGTAAACCTGAGTGTTTAAGTTATAAATCCAAATGTAATATATAAATGACTTACATTTGGTTCGCTTGGTTCATTTGGTTTTTCGCCTTGATCGCTCCGTAAATGGTAATTACTTGCACCCTCGAAGCATTACTTCCACATCTTTTCATTCTTGCTAACTCATCTTCAACATCTCCGAGCCGTTGGTTCATCTTCTTAGCATGTTGTCTCGTGCATCGCTTGATATTTTTGGGTACTAGAAAGTACCGATGCGGTGTTATATAACGACCCATCCCACGAACACGCCCACGTTGTTCTTCGGTACCTGAGCTTCGTTAACAAATCTTGTGCTCCCATTGGATCTTCTATGAAATCTTTGTCCTTCTTTAGCTCCTCCCGAATACACAAACCAGACATAAGTCAAACATACCAAAATAGTTAACAACAAACAAGCAACAAGTCAAACTTTTAAAAAATTATAACATACCAAAATAAAGAAGAGACTATATGAAACTTAAAATTTTATCGATAACTTGTTAGAAAGCTGGATCGAAACCTCCTGTCTTCTTTTCTCTTGCTTTTTCCAACATTCTACCCGATCAATTTCTTCTTCCTCTAGGCCGCTCGTCATCTAAGTTGTCAACAAAATAAAAGTCAATTAACATAAGAATATAATTAAATTAAATTAAATTAAATTACATATACCATCTCAGAAATGAGTCCAGCATATCCCTTTCGGCTCAAACGATGGTTGTACTTATTACGTGCCCGGATAGCTGACGCCTTTGCACTCCTTTCCTGTTTTACAAATACAAATAGTTAGAAACTTAAACAAATACAAATTATAACTATTTAACAAACTTAAACAAATACAAATACCTCAAAAGCTTTCTTAGTTCTTTGTGATACGAACAGCTTCCAGTCTTTTTTTTTCACGGACGGATAACATGCAGGAGGAGTATTTAACTGCTCCTTGGCCTCCTGGGACTCATCATCCTTTAGTGGCTTAATGTACTTCTTGTAGAGATAATGCTTGAAGTTTTTCCACTTTACCCCGATTGACTGGAGAACTTGCTTCCGACTCTTTAGGCTAACTACAAAATGTGTCTGAAACGTAACAAAACACAGTTAGAATAAATTACTAAAACTAAAACATAATTAGAATAAAATATTTCAATACTTACCAAAATATATTGCCAACAAGCTTCCTGTGTATATTTCCATGCAACCCTCGGGTCGATAATGGTTTCGTACATAACCCTTTAGTGTTTTCATGTACCTCTCAAACGGATACATCCACCTAAAGTGGACTGGGCCACATAACCTAACCTCTCTGACTAAATGCACCATCAAATGAATCATGACATCGAAAAACGAAGGCGGAAAATACTTCTCTAATAAGCACAAAGTTAATACGATGTCATTTTGCAGCTTGCCTAGCTTACTAACATCAACAACTTTACTACACAGCTCGTTGAAGAAGTGACACAACGATATAATAGTTTTCCTAACTTTCACGTCTAACACCCCTTTGATTGCAAAAGGAAGAATCTGTTGCATTAGTACGTGACAATCGTTGGACTTCAATCCATTCAACTTCGAATCGTTGGACACCAGATTCTTAAAATTGGAGGAATAGCCTTCGGGCACTTTTATGTTAGACAGCGTGTCATAAAACATAAGTTTCTCCGAGCTGTTTAATGAGTAGACAGCTGGTGGAAGATAATGGCCAGACCCTTTCGGTTGACTTATTAACTCAGGCTTAATCCCCAACTCTTTAAGATCTTTTCGTGCGTTTAAACCGTCCTTCGTCTTGCCTTGCAAATTCAGTAACGTCCCATAAATACTCTCGCATACATTTTTTTCTATATGCATCACATCTAACTGGTGACGAACAAGCAAATGCTTCCAGTACTCTAGTTCAAAAAAAATAGATTTTTTATGAAAAAGTTTCGATCTCGCATCGACAGTTTCTTTTATCTTTTTCGATCTCTGCAAACGTGGCATTTTCTTCTTCTTCTTTGATATTTTCTTCTTCCACGTGTAAATATCCTTCTTTGCCTTAATCTTCTTACCCCATTTAGTCTCAAACCCCTCAAGATACTCATAAACTTCTTCACCCGATTTCGGTCTTCTAATCAGACCGCTCTCTTGTTGATTATTGAAATCCTTTTTCTTTTGAGAAACGGATTTATTTCTGTGAGGAATATTCTATGACCGAGGAATCATACTTTTTTTTAATTTGTAATCCATTGTGATTTGGTATCCTCGGTACATACTGGACACGCTTTTTAACCTTTTGTAACACACCTGACTGTGTCACCATATGCGGGAAAGTCATTTATAGTCCAAAGTAAGACCGCTTTTAAATCAAGAATCAAGCTTTCCTATAAGCATCGTATGTCTTAACGCCCGGTTCCCACAACTCTTTCAGATCTGCAATTAGTGGTGCCAAGTAGACATCGATATTGTTACCAGGTTGCCTTGGACCTGATATCAATAGAGTCAACATCAAGAACTTTCTTGACATACACAAATTAGAAGGCAGATTGTATGTTGCTAGGGTAACCGGCCAACAACTATACTTTGCACTTAATGACTTATGAGGATTTATACCGTCCGCGGACAAGGCTAACCTCAGATTCCTATCTTCGTTTCCAAAGTCTTTCCACTTGTCATCAACAAGTTTCCAAGATGGGGAATCAGAAGGATGTCTCAGCTTTCCATCACTGACCCGGCCTTGCGCGTGCGAAGTCAGGTCCCGTGCGGTTTCTGGTGACGCGAACATTCTCCTAAATCTAGGAATTGGCGGAAAATACCAAACAACTTTTCTCGGCACGTTCTTGGTATTCTCCTTCCACCGAGAAGTGCCACATGTTGGACATTGAGTAGCATCCTCATGTTCTTTCCAATAAGACACACCATTAGCACAAGCATGATACTTTATGTATTCTATAGTTAGGCCTTTTAGCAACTTCTTGGCTTCAGATAGCGACTTAGGGATTGCATTATTTGGAGGCAAAACATCATTTAGCTCGCCCAATAAAGCATCAAAGCTTGTATCGGACTCCCAAATTGACCCTTCAAATGTTGGAATTTCAAAGAACCCACTTAGTGCATTATGGTTAGACCCTTCATAAAGTGGCTTCTCGCATTGTTCAAGAAGTGACTTCAATGAACTAGGTTCATTCTCTCGCATATGTGTAGGCATCATGTAGCATCTCCTTCGCGTAGTCGAACCGAGGAGGTCTAGCCGATTAGACTCATTAGGTTCGACTTAGATAAACTCTCTCCGTGGAAGGACCAAACCTTATACTTCTCATCGAACCCGTGTTTAAACAGTGATAGCGCACGTTGAAATCAAGTGTGACACAAATTTATACGCTTTACACAAGGACATGGAATGGCGTCAATTCGGTTTATTACATTGTGCAAACTCTAAAAATGCATTCACACCTTCCTCGTACGCGATTGATAATCTATCGGGTAATCCAAGATTTATCCATGAGAGTTTTGATTAGGTTTTATCAACATACCTTTTTGATTACGCGACTGCAACTTCCACAAAACGATTGAAATTAGGGCTTGAGAGATTTGGGGCAAAATCAACTGATGTGTGTGAGATTTGGGGGTGAATCGACTAAGTGTGTGTGTTTGAGAGATTTGAGTGATTTGAGTGATGAATCGACTGATGTTTGTGAGAGATTTGTGAGATTTGGGTTAAGTGTGTGTGTTTGAGTGTGTTTCTTGTGTTGACGGGAATAGGAGGAATGAATCGATAAGTACGTAGGAGAGGAATGAATCGATAAGTACGTAGGAGAGGAATGAAAACGATTATGACTGACACTTTTTGACACATGTAAACTGGCGTCATCGCTAATGGACATTTTACGCGTTATGACTCTGATTATGTGACTAAGCTATTTGCGAGTCATCTTCGACTGTTGGTCATAAAAAAAGGGTCAAGGAAGGGGCTGTTTCTACTAGTGTTACCGCTTCCGCTGGGCCTTCGTTTTAGGCACCGAATCCCAACAGTGGTATCGAAGCGTAGGCCTTGCGATCATATATACGATATTGGCATTTGGAATGCTTGGTTAGATGGTGAATGATTTGAAATCATTATAGTCATAATCGTGGTATATATTTTTACGTTCGTTGTAGTTATATTTTTCGTGAGTTTATGTCTAAATATAAATCTTAATTTCTTGGAAATATGATTTATATTGAAGATATGAATGTTGAAAAATATTGATATTGGATATCCGGTCGAAAATCGAGTTCAATCGTCATTTGACTTTTCTAAAAAGGGCGTGAAGCCGCCAGTGGTGACTCGGCCGTTCTGGTGACACGGCCGTGTCCGTGACACGGCCATGTCGGGCGGTCCCGTGCCATCGCCAGTGCACCCGACCGTGTCAGAAACACGGCCGTGCCTGCCGGCACCGCCGAGCGTGATCGGCCATGCTGCATGTCTGCGCATGTCGCCGGCAGTGACTCGCCATGACAGCCAATTTCGCCCGGCTCGATTTTTTCGTATTCTTGAAAATTAATCTCCCGCATGTTAAATTGGATTTAATATGATTAAAATGATTTATGGTATTTCATTTTATAAGGGAAATTTGATTAATTGGAATATTTATGGTCGACCGAATTATTTGGAACGTTATCATATTACCGATTGTGTGAATCGATTGGATCGGTTCGTATTGTTGATTGGATCAATGTATCTCTACGCTTTCCATTTATTTAGTATTTATTGAATGAATGCTTTTGAATGGGGATGTGGTTCGTGGACTTAGTTTTGAATCGTTCGTTTTATTCGATTGGGTTGTAAAGGCCGTTTTGAGCCTATTTATTTTACTAGAAATGTTTGTATCTAGGATGCAATTTTCAATGTAAAATTTATATGTAATGACGAAGACCGGAGGAAGATCCATTTCGAGAAGACGAAGATTCAAGATGAAGACTTGTAATTAGATTACGGAGTTTTTGTTTTCTAGGAATGGTCCATGAACCACATGTTGGTAGCAACTAGGTTGTGAATGGTTGTTTCATATTGTATGAATGCCACAAACGCGCTTAAACGATTAATGTGCAAAGTGTAACGTTAATCGCGATAATTCTCCCACAACAAATAATTAAGTTTAAAAGGTTTCAAGGTTTTCCTTCCCTCCATCGAGTTTTCGGGAAATTGAAATCCAAACCGGATGTGCTATGCTTCCGAGTTATCGGGGTAGTTGTTTGGGGAGGACGGATAAATTACCGGGAGCGCATTGGATGCCTTCGGTTGGAGCAAATTTTATCCCTAGAAACCTGATAGGTTGCCGGATAAGATTCAATTGTGAAACTGATTTGCGTCGATGGTATAAACTTAACTTGTTCACGAACCATAGAAACCGTATAGGTTGAGGGGAGTGAACAAGGGGAAAAAGAAGATCGAATCATCCATTAGATGGGTTGGTGTTGGACACCACTTTATGAAAATTAATAGACTAGAAACACATTCGTTGCCCTCGATTAAGATTTATAAAGAACTCGATCACCACTATGAAGTAGAGCGACGATACTTCCGGATTTCACATGGGAGTGTGTTATTCCGATAAAAATAGTGGGAGCTGGGTAACAAGAATAGAAAAGACCTTAAATTCTATACTCAGAACATAATTGAATGAGTCACTAATTAATCTGTTATACTTAATGCAGACAAATCTCAATATGACAATGAATCCACTCGCAATTCTACTCGAAAAGAACACCTTAATGGGACCTTACTTTGTGGATTGGCTCCGAAATCTGATGATTGTCCTCAGTATAGAGGCACTGGGATACGTGTTGGAGACGGACATTCCGGAGCCTCCTATGCGGACCCGAGCCAATCAGGAAGAGATAGAAAACCACGAAAAGTGGGTTAAGGATGACGTGAAAGTCCGTGCTTATATGATGGCTTCCATGTCTAATGAGCTTCAGAGAGCTCATGAGAAAATGACTTCTGCTAGGCAGATTCTATCTCACTTAACCGAGCTTTATGGTGAGCACAGCAGAACTGCTAGATATGAGATATCCAAGCAACTGTTCGGTGCAAGGATGAAGGAAGGTGAGAAGGTTGGGGAACACGTCCTCAAAATGATATCCATGATCGAGAGATTGGAGGCTCTTGATTTTAAAATGGATACTTCTCTCCAAACCGACCTTATCCTACAATCTCCCCCTGATTCTTTCTCACAGTTTGTTATGAACTTCAACTGCAATGAGATTGCATGTAATTTAGCTGGGCTAATGAACAAACTTGTGACCGCTCAGTCTCAGTTGAAGACCCCGCGGATGAAGGAGTCTGCACTTGTGATTTCTTCTGGACTTCGGAAGTCTAAGAATAAGAAGAAAAACACCAAGAAGCGGACTGGACCGCAAGCTAAGGACCTTAAGGGAAAGGGCAAGGCCCCGATGGTTCCGAAGAACAAGAAGAAGAAGGATGCTTGTCTCAAGTGCGGTGAGCTGGGCCACTGGGCTAGAGACTGTCCGATTCTTCATGGCACTTCAGGTACAGAACTTTTAGTTTTGGAAACAAATTGTTCTGCTACTGTATTTTCTACTTCCTGGATACTGTATTCTGGTGCTAGTTCTCATATTTGTACCGTGAATCAGGATCTGGAACAAAGTAGGAAGCTTGGAGCTGGAGAAGTCATGATCACAGTCGGTAGCGGGCATAGTGTCGAGGCAACCGACATAGGATCACTTCTTTTGGGTTTAGAATCCGGCTTTGTTTTGACTTTAGAAGATGTACTTGTTTTGCCCAAGGGGCACAAAAACATTGTATCCATTCCGGTCATGGACCGAAAAGGCTTTTCATTTTTCATTGGTGATGGTTCCTGCAAAATTTATTTTAGAAATAAACTAGTGGGTACTGCTACATTGTTGAATGGATTGTATCATCTAAATCTCAGCAACAAAGTAGTTGTGAATACTATGACTAGAAAACGTGGTAGGGATGAAACCAATCAATTTTTGAAATGGCATCTAAGACTTGGTCATGTTGGTCAGACCAAGGTTTACAAGATGGAAAAAGATGGACTTATAGGTCCATTGGGATCGGATCCATTTCCTACTTGTGAATCTTGCCTTAAAGGCAAAATGACTAAGTCCCCCTTCACAGGGACTTTTGAAAGAGCCGTTGATAAGCTGGGATTAATCCATACTGACGTTTGTGGTGCTTTGGATATCAATATTTCATTACGTTTACAGATGATCATACTAGGTATGGTTATGTATACTTAATGAAACATAAATCCGAGGCCTTTGAGAAATTCCAGGAATTCAAGGCCCTAGTCGAGAAACAAACTGGTAATCATATTAAAGCACTTCGGTCGGACCGAGGTGGCGAGTATATGAGTACGGAGTTTGACGAGTTCCTTAAGGAACATGGAATAGTTTCACAACTAACACCTCCAGGTACTCCTCAGTTAAATGGTGTGTCAGAAAGAAGGAACCGGACCCTGTTGAACATGGTCCGTTCCATGCTGGGCTATACTGACTTGCCGATTTACCTGTGGGGGTATGCACTTCTGACTGCCGGGTATATCTTGAACAGATGTCCTTCTAAATCCATTCCTAAAACTCCACATGAGATGTGGGAAGGAAGGAAACCAAGTCTTAATCATATTAGGATTTGGGGATGTCCCGCCTATGTCAAGAAGACTAAGGTGGAAAAGTTGGAAGCTAGGTCTGCGAAGGGACGTTTCATTGGATTCCCGTCTGGGACGATGGGATATCTATTCTACATGCCCGAAGATCAAAGGATCATTGTTTCTTTACAAGCACACTTCCTGGAAGATGAGTTCATTCAGGAAGGCGGAGCAGGTAGAAGTATTTCTTTAGAAGAATACAATGAAACTCCTCGAGAGACACCTGTGCAAGAAACTGGAACCGAACTTTCTGAAACACAAGTACAACCACCTCTTAGGTCTAGTAGGGTGTCTCATTTACCTGAGAGGTATGGGCTTGTGCACTTGGAGGAGCTGGGTCTCCATGAGGTTCCAAGTGATAGCCAAGAGACCGACCCAACAACCTATGACCAAGCGATGGTGGATGTAGACTCTGCGAAATGGCGTGAAGCTATGGAAGCTGAGATAGACTCGATGCATGTCAATCAGGTCTGGACTCTAGTAGACCGCCCCAAGGGCATAGTGCCTATTGGGAACAAGTGGATCTACAAGAGAAAGACTGATGGTGATGGCAAGATTGACGCCTATAAGGCCAAAGCTTGTGGCAAAGGGTTATACCCAAAAGGAAGGGATCGACACACGATACCTTCGCCCGTAGCCATGATCAAGTCTATTCGCATGATGCTTGCTATAGCCGCTACCACGATTATGAGATATGGCAAATGGACGTAAATACGGCTTTCCTTAATGGATTCCTCGAGGAGGAAATCTATATGGAGCACTAAAGGCTTTGTGTCCGAAGTCGATATTCGAAGTGTGCAAGCTTCAGCGTTCCATTTATGGACTGAAGCAAGCGTCGCGTAGTTGGAACCTTCGTTTTGACGAGGCGGTCAAAGAGTTTGACTTCGTGCAAAATGAAGAGGAACCTTGTGTATACAAGAAGGTTAGTGGGAGCAAGATCGCATTCTTAGTACTATATGTGGATGATATTGTACTAATAGAAAATGATGTGGGAATGCTCAGTTCTGTAAAAGCTTGGCATTCGAGTAATTTCTCCATGAAAGACTTGGGAGAAGCAACCTATATTATTGGAATTAGACTCTACCGGGATAGAGCGAAGAGAACAATAGGCCTTTCCCAAGCCCTCTATATAGATAAGATCTTAAAGCGATTTAAGATGGATGATTCTAAAAGAGGGTTCCTACCGATGCAACATGGAATAAAACTCACCTTGAAGATGTGTCCTCAAAGTGAGGAACAACGCAAGGAAATGAGTAATATACCATATGCTTCGGCCGTGGGTAGCCTTATGTATGCTATGTTGTGTACAAGACCTGACATCACGCATGCTATAAGCGTGGTGAGTAGGTTTCAGGCAAACCCAGGTAGGGAACATTGGACTGCTGTAAAGAACGTTCTCAAGTACTTGAGAAGAACTAGAGATATGGTTATTATGTATGGCGGTGGAGAATTGGATGTGGTGGGATTCACTGATTCGGACTTCCAAGGACTGAAGGACGGCTCGATGTCCACTTCTGGCTACATATTTACTCTTAATGGAGGAGCAGTATCTTGGCGTAGTGCCAAGCAAAGCACGACTGCTGATTCCACCTGTCAGGCTGAGTATCAAGCAGCCTCGGAGGCTTCCAAGGAAGGGTTCTGGATTAAGAAGTTTCTAGGAGAACTTCAAATGATACCATGTGCTGAGCTTCCTGTTCCGCTGTACTGCGACAACGACGGAGCTGTAGCACAGGCCAAGGAGCCGAGGTTTCACAACAGCACCAAACATATTGAGAGGAAGTATCATCTCGTAAGAGAATTTGTTCGCAAGGGATACATTGTGCTGCATAGAGTAGACTTGGCCGACAACGTCGCCGATCCACTGACCAGGCCACTATCTCAGACTAGCTTGGAGCGTCATCTGGAAAACATGGGTATTAGATACCATAGTGTGTGGCATTGAGTGCAAGTGGGAGATTGTTAGGACTATGCCCTCGAATGCCACTCAGAGGTTGTTGAGTGAGGGCATTGTACTTGTAATTATGTAAACCATTTATATAAGGCAAATGAATGTTTATTTATTTACTGGTAGTTACTGGCATTCCTAACTCGTAAATAAACATATAGAAACTAGTCCGTGTATTTGAGAGCAAAACGTTCCACTCCTTATTGGATAAGGGAGTCGGCACTGGAAAGGTTTATAGCTCAAATACTTAATCGTTCGCAAGTCGATGAAACTTGATTGGGCGTTAAGTTTATGTGAAGACTTGTATGACGTGTTTTTTGACATGGAGAGTGCCTGTCGAACACTAATGGTTAGTGGGAGCACACGTTATAGGTATGCTTATTAGATTAGTATACTCGAACCGACTCACCCTCGATTCGTCACACGGATTTCACTCCGGGACAGTCAATGACGGAATCGAAAGGTTGTGATAGGTATTCGTGAACCTTCGACTTGAGGATTTAGTAGGGATGTGCTTGTGACGTCAAGATTTTCATTAGAGTAGTTCGACCACGTAAACCTAAGGCGGGGTCAACTCGACGTGCATCTTGACGGCAAGTAGCAGTCCTATCAATACCAAGATAGAATTCTTTCTCCTGTTAGTGAACGGGTTATATGTCCTATGCGGTTATTGGCAGATGAGATCATAAGTCTTTGGCCAAAGCATTGGAGCTAGCTGTATTAGATACACGAGAGCTCGATGATCTCGATTTGCATTAACGCATGCATAGCGTCAAGTACGGATAGGGTTTGACTGACCGTGACCCTATAACTTGATCGGGATATTTGAAAGAAGGGTTTATACGTATATTGTTATTCACGACAGAATGGTTCTTGAATGATCCCAATCATCCGTTCTCAGTTGGGGTACGGTGTAGGCCACCAGGCTGGCTAGGTGGTGCTACTACTCTTTGGTTCCTCCCATTGCTGACTGAGACGGACCTACCGAGTCACGCATTAGGATTGATGACGGAATGAATCAAGCTTAATTCTCTCATTATGAATATTAGATATTGGATATCTAATTCGGAACATTGGATGTTTAAATTGATTTATTGGATAAATTAATTTACGGCCTAATGAATTAAATAAATTACTGGGTGATAAATTTAATTCATGGATATAATTATTTCTTGGAGAAATTAATTATGTCATAATGTATTTGATATGATATAATTAATTGGATTAATTAATCGATATAAATACATCGGAAC
Source organism: Orobanche coerulescens (assembly GCA_033398695.1). NCBI lineage: Eukaryota > Viridiplantae > Streptophyta > Magnoliopsida > Lamiales > Orobanchaceae > Orobanche > Orobanche coerulescens. The sequence continues at coordinate 87,197,109 of CM065804.1, read as the reverse complement.
GGAATCGGAGTTTATCTGTTTGGATTCACGGGAGTCCGAAACGAACTGAACTCATCCGTTTTTCATCATAGCCGCCGCCCCACTTTCCACCTTATTCCCTTTTGTTTTTGTTCCCATTGATTAATGGGTGATAATGACATGGTGGGGTTGATTCTCAATCAATGAGTTGTTTTAAGGTGAGTGGAATTTGAATAAGAAAAGTAGACTTCATTCTCTCATTTGAATAGGCATTCATACGGATCAATCAAAGAGAGTTCAAGAGAGAGAAAAGTTCTTCTCAAAGTAGTCTTCTTCTTCTTCACTTTCCTCTTGGTTTTCTTAGAGAAAATTCAAGAGTATAATTGAGAATTATGAGTTATACACTTAGAGTGTGATGATCTCATATTGGAAGCTTCATTACTTAGCTCTAGCCATATCCTCGGAGGATAGCAAGGTGATCGTCGTTCCGATCGTTTCTCCGGCGCGTGGCAAGTAGAGACGCGGTGCTTTCGGTGTTGGATCATTCAAGAGCTTGGAGCGGATTGAATTGCAAGGAGATCGCCTAAAGCTTGGGGAATAGCTCGAGAGAAGATTACCATTTAATCAACGGACTTCGAGGGTATGTGTTTCTCGTATCTTCTTTGTTCATTCAATATTCGTATATATGTAGCTCGATCGATCCTCGTAGGGATTCAGATCGAATTAATTTTCGTTTTACCGCTTCCGCTGGGCCTTCGTTTTAGGCACCGAATCCCAACACATTAGATATGGATTATCTACCTTGGATAAATGTATTCCTACGGATTTAATGGCTATTTTTGGAATTATTTCAAGAACCCTTAGGGTTGACTTCGGTTAATTTGGGGATTTTCCGATTGTTGTTGTCGTAAACTTGAATTATGGATTTCTATGAGATTATTGATGTCATTGATAGTGTTTTGCTGGTTTGAATCAATCATTTGGAGTTGGTTCGATAAATTGGGTTTGGTTTTAACCAACGGGAAGGATATTCTCAACGTTTTCGTTAGAGTACATCTACGAGTTCGGATATTGTTGTATCGACGTTTGAGTCGGTTATGATCGTATTTGATTTGTGTATTGATCGGTTGTTGGTAATTATTGTTATTCAAGGTTGTTCGAGCGACCGACATTTCATTTAGGACGTTGTTCGTGGACGGACATTCTTCATCGGTGTTGAGTAAGTTGATTCTTACTTGGTTAAAAGGATATTCATTCCTTTTGTTGTTGATCATTCATAACCATAACTCATTCATCATTGTATTAATCATATTGAGACTTGTAATTATCGAATAATCACTTCATTAGCGAGGAACGGCGGTTCCAATCATTTCATTGAAACTATCAATCACTTCATTATCACTTTCATATCGGTGAGTCATTCTTGACTTTGTCAGTTTATTATTATTCATTGATATTCATATTGGTCATTTTCTTTCATATGACCTTCTGGGTTCATATTGCGTGGCCGGGTGAGGCTGTGTGGAATTTTTAGTCGGGCACACGATGGTCATGTATTGGGTTCACCGATACATTGGACCGTGCACACGGTAAAGCTTAACTCCGTGAGACTAATTAGGTACAAGGACGGGTGTGTCTGGTCATTCATCTTGTACACTTGCACAGAACATTACGAGCGTACTATGATACTCCTCTTCAGCGTAATTCATAACTAAGGACATTTCATAACTTCAGTTTAATCATGATTGTGTATTTTAAACCCTTGAAGATTGTTGTTCTGTGTAACTGACCCCGTTAGGGGATTTTGTTTTCAGGTCATGGCAAGGCAAAGGCACGGGAAGAGCATGTTGACGGCGAGGAGTCCCAGTGATACTAGTGTAATACCCCAATTTTTCGGATATATTTTTCGTTTATATATTGGATATCGTGGATGGTTAATTATGCTCGAGGACGTTGTGAACGTTTGATAATGTTATTGAATTGAGTATATGTATTGGTTTTGCCGTATGTTCATATTTGGTATGTCGTGACATCGGACAGGAATTGCTGGAAGTAGCTAAGTATGGAACTGTTAACGTACGTTAAGACTTTGAGATAACGTACGCTATGTTGGTATGTGTTACGTACGTTATGCGTAGGGTATTACGTACGTAACAAGAGGAATCGGACAGTTGGGGCCCGTGGTCGGCGGCTTTCGGCGCAGATGTGGACAGGTGAGTCAACGGATGGAGTTACGTACGTTATACAGGGTGTATTACGTACGTAACACGAGTATAATACTGTAGCAAGTCAACGTACGTATTACGTACGCAACGGAATAAGTGTTACGTACGTTACGGGGCGGCTGGCCGAGTCGTGGCCGAGAGGACCTGTAGTGGCCGAGCATGGTCGGTAGTGACTCGCTGGGATGGCCGATCATGGTCGGCAGTGACTCGCATGGATGGCCGATCGCGGTCGGAAGTGACTCTCTAGGGGCTAGGACTGGCCGATAACGTACGTAAGGTACCGACCGGTTACGGCCGTAAGGGACCGTTATGTCACACTTTGGCTATGGAAGCTTCTAGAAGGGTCGAGACTCTTCTCCATAATTCTAGTATTTACTTGATAGATGTTGTAACATTCCGGAAGCCCTCCGGAATGATCATAGAAAGGATTAGAAGGCTATAGATTGACTTGTAATCTCTTGTATGTTCTAGATACTTGTAGATTCTTGTACATTCTAGAAGATGTAGATGGAGACCTATAAAAGGAGCTCCAAGCCCCTCATTTGTACATCATCCGAAGTTGAGCAATAAAAGTTCCTTTCTAAAGAGCAGTTTCTCTCTCTAACTTTCTCTCTCTAAAATACTTCAATCTTCCGCACTTAACCGGCAAGGGTTGGGAAAGCCTGCCTTAGTGGCCGAAGGACTGAGTTGCTAAGGGGCGCACGGCATAACTCGACGGACTGAAGTTTGCCCGTGACACGTGGTATCGGAGCCCGGTTTGTTGGTAAAGTGAGAGAATGAGCAGAAACAGCAGCATGGTCGAAGGGAACAATGCTGGCGATGATGCTCGCAAGACCAAGAAAGGTGGTAGGGACAAGTCCCGAGATTTTGCATCCTCGATGGAAGTAAGGATGACCAAGATCGAGGTGGCTGTCGGAGAAACCATCGAACGGATGGATGTCCTAGAGGAAAATGCCAGCGGAATTGAGGACAAGGTGTTGCTTGCCCTTAACGAGTTGAAGTCCACACTTCTTGGCGAAGTAGCCAAACTGCGGGAAGAACTGACCGCACGGATGGATAAGACCGAGGAGGATTGCGCATTGTGCAAGGCAGCCGTGGAAGGTGGCACCATGGCAAGGGAAGTGCCGCACATTCGGGCACCAGAACCTCCAAAGTACTCAGGTAAGCGTAATGCCAAAGAACTTGATAATTTCTTTTGGTCTCTCGAAACCTATATGGATGCAGTACGTATAAGGGAGGACGAGGACAAGATCAAGTCGGCGATCTTGTACCTAAGTGATGACGCTACCTTATGTTGGAGACGGCGCCATCAAGACATTGCACGAGGGACATGCAGGATAGATACTTGGGAAGAATTCAAGGCGGACTTGAAAAAATAGTTCTATCCAGAGAATGCCGAGAGTCTGGCCATGAAGAAGCTGCGTGGCCTGAAGCAATCGGGGAGTGTGAAGGATTATGTCAATGAGTTCTCCTCACTCATGTTGGAACTTCCCGAAATGTCGGACAAGGATCGATTGTTCTATTTCTTGGACGGGTTGCAGTCCTGGGCAGCCCTTGAGCTGAGAAGGCAGAAGGTCCAAGACCTGTCGGAAGCAATTGCTGCGGCCGAGGAAATTGTGGAATTCCGAAAGGACTTCGCGCAGCGAAAGGACAAGAAGGGAGGGAAGGAAAAAGGTGGGGGAGACAGGCCTCACAAGACGGGATACAAGCCAACCTTCAAAGGGAAAGAAAAGACCCATGAAGTCAAGAAGAGAGAGTGCTTCTTATGCGGGGGTCCACACTTCGTCCAGGAGTGCCCGAAGAAGAAAGCACTTAATGCCATAATAAGCCAACAGGAGGAACGGGCCGAAGAAATGCAGATGGGGTCGATGCAACTCCTCAATGCAATGAAGGCGAAGGAAGTAACCGTGATAGTACCCAAGGCGGAAAAGGCCAGGAATGGTCTCATGTATGTTGAGGCAAAAATAAATAAGGGAGTCATAAAGGCCTTAGTAGACACGGGAGCCACTCACAACTTCTTAGCTGAGGACGAGGCGATCCGACTGGGTGTAAGAGTTACTAAGGAAATGGGATGGATGAAAACAGTAAACACTCCATCAAGACCCATAATTGGCGTGGCTAAGCAAGTCCCGGTCCAGCTGGCGGATTGGCAAGGCAAGATTGACTTGACTGTGGTCCGAATGGATGATTATCGGATGGTACTAGGCATGGAATTCCTGGAAAGGATGAAGACGGTAACCATCCAAGATGCCCAAATTCTGAGCATAACGCCGAACAAGGTAACCTTTGATATTCCATTACTTCGTGGAAAGATCGAGTCCCGTATGTTGTCGGCCATGCAGGTCTCGAAAGGGTATAAGAAGGGGCAAGAGACATATCTTGCTGCCCTAAAGACGGAGGACCCAATCGTCGGGAAGGAAGTCCCGGCAGAAATCGGTGAAGTACTGGCCGAATTTAAGGATGTGATGCCTCCTGAATTTCCCAAAAAGTTACCACCGAGACGGGAGGTAGATCACGAGATTGAGCTGGAACAGGGGGCGAAACCTCCTGCAATGGGGCCTTACCGGATGGCTCCGCCAGAGTTGGAAGAACTTCGAAGGCAATTAAAAGATTACTTGATGCTGGCTATATTCGTCCTTCCAAAGCTCCTTATGGCGCCCCGGTGTTATTCCAGAAGAAACAGGACGGTAGCTTGCGGATGTGCATTGACTACCGGGCGCTTAACAAGGTTACTATTAAGAACAAATACCCAATACCTTTGGTGGCCGACCTATTCGACCGCTTGGGGAAGGCAAAGTGGTTCTCAAAACTAGACTTGCGGTCGGGGTATTGGCAAGTCCGTATCGCGGAAGGAGACGAACCGAAAACAACCTGCGTGACGAGGTATGGTTCATTTGAGTTTTTGGTTATGCCCTTTGGCTTGACAAATGCACCTGCGACTTTCTGCACTCTCATGAATAAGATATTTCACCCATTCTTGGACAAATTTGTTGTTGTGTATCTGGATGACATAGTAATATACAGCGAGTCCTTGAATGAACATGCTGAACATCTACGGAAAGTGTTCCGAGTCCTGAGGGAGAACGAATTATACGTAAAATTGGAAAAATGCTCGTTCGCCCAAACGGAAGTAATGTTCTTGGGGCACAAGGTGAAACAAGGAATGATCTTAATGGACACAAAGAAAGTGCAGGCCATTGCCGAGTGGGAGCCTCCTCAGAACGTCTCTGAGCTTCGGTCGTTCTTAGGCTTGGTAAACTACTATCGGCGATTTATTGATGGATATTCGGCGAGGGAGACACCATTAACTAACTTACTCAAGAAGAAGGTTGCGTGGGATTGGACAGACGAATGCCAAGCATCCTTCGAAGATATGAAGGTGGCGGTCATGAATGACCCGGTGCTGAATCTTCTGGACTACACAAAGCCTTTTGAGTTACATTCGGATGCCTCCGACTATGCCATTAGAGGAGTCTTAATGCAGGATGGGCATCATGTTGCCTACGAGTCCCGGAAGCTAAACGAGACGGAACGACGGTACCCGGTCCACGACAAAGAAATCACGGCGATAATCCATTGTCTTCGTATGTGGAGACATTACTTGCTCGGGAGTCACTTCGTGATCAAAACGGACAATGTGGCGACTAGCTATTTCCAAAATCAAAAGAAGATCACCCCGAAGCAAGCACGGTGGCAAGACTTCTTGGCTGAATTTGATTATTCTATGGAATATAAGCCAGGAAAAACGAACGTTGTTGCGGATGCTCTAAGTCGGAAGGCCTCACTGGCATCTATCACCCAAGTGCAGTGCGACCTTGCCGACCGGATAAGAGACGGCATTGCCCAAGACCCCTTGGCCAAGAACCTGGTGGGATTGGCAATGGAGGGCAAAACAAGGAAGTTCTGGCAAGAGAATGGCCTACTTTTTACTGTTGGAGATAGGTTGTATGTACCCCGGTGGGACAACCTTAGAAGGGAAGTACTGAAGGAGTGCCATGACTCGAAATGGGCGGGACACCCAGGTACTCTTCATACTAAAGCGCTTGTTGAGCAGTCATTTTACTGGCCTAACTTGCAGGATGACGTGAACGGCTACGTAAAGACCTGCTTGGTCTGCCAACAAGACAAGGTGGAACAAAGTAAACCGGCAGGACTACTAGAGCCATTGCCTATTGCCGAACGTCCGTGGGACAGTCTTACGATGGACTTTATATCAGCACTACCGAGGTCGGAAGGATGCGGGTCGATAATGGTAATAGTTGATCGGTTCTCCAAGTATGGGACATTCATACCGGCAACAAAGGATTGTAAGGCCGAGGAAGCTGCCCGACTATTCTTGAAACATGTGGTAAAGTACTGGGGAGTTCCTCGGAGTATCATAAGCGACCGAGACCCGCGATTCACAGGAAAGTTTTGGAGGGAGCTATTCAAGTTGATGGGGTCAAACCTCCACTTCTCGACAAGCTTTCACCCCCAAACGGATGGCCAAACTGAACGAGTAAATCATTTGCTGGAGATTTATCTCCGACACTTTGTAAGTGCCAACCAGTCCGACTGGGCTCGTTTACTTGATGTTGCACAATTTTCTTACAACTTGCAGCGGAACGAGTCCACACAACGAAGTCCGTTCGAACTAGTGATGGGGCAACAACCAATGACAACCCAGGAACTAGTCCGAAAATACGAAGGTGCGAGTCCGGCAGCGTACAAACTTGCTAAAGGTTGGAACAAGGAACATGACATAGCAAGGGCGTATCTTACTAAGGCTGCCAAACGAATGAAGAAATGGGCGGACGACAAGCGCCGTCCGAGGGAATTTCAAGTAGGGGACCAAGTGTTGGTCCGAATGATCGGAAGAAATGTTAAGGCGATCCGTCAAGTGCACAAAGGCTTGACACGGCGGTATGAAGGACCCTTTGAGATAGTGAAGAAGGTCGGAACGCGGTCCTATCGGCTCAATCTTCCTAATGACTTCAAAATTCACCCAGTCTTCCATGTGAGTCTTTTGAAACCATACTACAAAACTCGAAATAAGTCAGATCGAGCCCCGCCTGCCCATACAGTGTCCTTTGAGAAGGAAATCGAAGAAATCCTGGCGGATCGACAGGTTGGGAAACGGGGAACACCCCGCTGGACGGAGTACTTAGTACGCTAGAGAGGTTTACCAGACAGCGAAGCTTCGTGGGAAAAGGAGCAAGACTTGTGGCAATTCAAAACCGAAATTGAAGCATACAAGGCAAAACCTTGACGGGGACGTCAAGACTCAGGTGGGGGAGAATTGTCACACTTTGGCTATGGAAGCTTCTAGAAGGGTCGAGACTCTTCTCCAGAATTCTAGTATTTACGTGATAGATGTTGTAACATTAGGAAGCCCTCCTAATGATCATAGAAAGGATTAGAAGGCTGTAGATTGACTTGTAATCTCTTGTATGTTCTAGATACTTGTAGATTCTTGTACATTCTAGAAGATGTAGATGGAGACCTATAAAAGGAGCTCCAAGCCCCTCATTTGTACATCATCCGAAGTTGAGCAATAAAAGTTCCTTTCTAAAGAGCAGTTTCTCTCTCTAACTTTCTCTCTCTAAAATACTTCAATCTTCCGCACTTAACCGGCAAGGGTTGGGAAAGCCTGCCTTAGTGGCCGAAGGACTGAGTTGCTAAGGGGCGCACGGCATAACTCGACGGACTGAAGTTTGCCCGTGACAGTTACGTATGTAAGCAGCTGCCGGTTACGTACGTAAGGATGTCGGCCGAACTGGGCAGTAGGGTAGGCCACGGCCGGCTACGTACTTAAGCACCTGCCGGTTACGTACGTAAGGTGCCGGCAGGGATCGGCCTATATAAGGCCTGGACCGAGTCATCCTTGTCATTTTTCATTTTCCTTCGTTCCTTTCGCGATTTCTTCAGCAAAGTTGATGGATTTGAGTAATAACATCATGTAGCAACATGTTTTGGAAGTTGGAATCATGGATTTACATTATCTTCCACCCGGATCGAAGGTAAGAACACCTAAACTTTTGGTTTTTGGATGTTCTTGAGGTTTCTTGATGTTTTGGCCGATTTGATTCGTTTTGGTTCAGATTATTGATGGAACTTTGTTGTAAACTCGTAATCATTCACTAACCTTGAATTTTTGTGGAACAAATTCGAATATTTCTTTGAATAATCGATTGAATTGGACTATGCCTTCAAAGTGTTCGATCAAATGCCTCAATGAGTAGAACTTTGGAAATTCTACACGTTTTCGTCTGAATGATGGTTGAATTGATATTGTTGTGTTGATTCTTGGTATTTACGGGAATTTTGATAAGGGAAGATAATGAAATAATGATTCTTTGGATGGAGTTCTAGTGTTCTTCTTTTTGGTTCGTCTAAACCAGGTAATCTTCATACTCCTTTGTTAATGGTTCGTTTTTATTGGATGATTACATGTGAGGAACATGTTGGATAATCATATAACGATGTTATATGGGATTTTATGGATTTTGATAAGAACTTCGAATGTTTCTTCATATTATTAAAGATGATGATTTGTTTAAACCGTTTTGAGATGGATTTCTGGATCATAATACGAGGTTGAATTCCAGATTGTGCATGTTATGATCCTTGTTACCTAGTTGGTCCGATTATTGACATGATTATTGTTCTAGGGTGGTTAGGCAATAGGTATAACCGTTGTGCTTTGTTGGAAGACCATAGATTCGTTCCAGTCGGGGCTGAAAAGATCGTAGACGAGGGCGATGAGTTCGGTGTTGGTTTTGTCGTGTTGGTATCCAGGCAAGTGCTTACTTGTTCGGTTGTAATGTTTTGATGAGTAATTCCATTTACATTTCATAAGTATTTTATGTTGTATTGCATATTGACGAATGTTCAGTGATGTTCTAAAAGGATTAGAATGCACAGTTGATGATTGTGAGATTGTAGTATTCGGATATTGTTGATGTCATTTTGGATATTCTTGGTCCGTGGTATGCATTCCGCAAGGAAGTCCGGATAGAGGTATGTTTTATGGTAATCGTACATAGAGGATTATGTACGAGAAAGTGTTCGGTATTGAGGTATTATACGGTATTGTTGTGATACTGGGATTTTTATGGTATTATCGTGATATTTGGATTTTGACGAGAATCGTTGGATTACCGGAAGTGGTAAGGTTATCGTTGAGGTTATTATTCTCATGATGCATGGCATGTGAATATTTATGTTTATGTACTTGCGATTATTTGTCGGGCATTATTGCTGACACCGTTGTGGGACTTGTTTTTCAGGTATTGAGGACTTTGATGGTAGCGTTCGTGAAGCGAGGATTCCGGACGATACTGGCTATGGCATATTGTTGGGGAATCGTGTATTCTGTTTGTGTATATAATTATTGATGTATATGTATCTTGGACTGTATTTTTATCCGCTGCATGAGTTCTTTCAAATGGCTTTCGGCTTTTTGCCAACTGAGTTTGATTTCGAAAATGTAACACCCCAAACTAGGCGGATATTACAGTGCCGTGGACCCCCGACTAGGACCCACCAGGCGAATGAAAAAGGATGAATTACACAGGGTAAATGTAGTACCGAACCACATTACAACATCAATTACTCCGATTAGGAGTTTCATACAACACACCCAGGATAATATAGAATACATGTGTATCTTATGTGACGATAAAATACACAACACTGAATGAAATGAGTGTTCAAACGGAATGTCTGCAGCGGAATAAATAAAGGAAACATAAATGACTGAATAAATGACTGAACAGACTGGGGCCCCCTTCAAGTATCACTGGGACTCCTCGCCGTCAACGTGCTCTCCCTGTGCCTTTGCCTTGCCATGACCTGAGAAACAAATATCCCCAAACGGGGTCAGTTATACAGAATAACAATCCTCCAGAGTTGAATAAACACAATCATATAAATATGTAGTATAAACCACAAGTTCGATTAAAACGAAGCGGTTAGATTATAACCCAATCTTGTTGAAAACATACGCAATCAAACATGCTGTATGAATCAACTAACAGTACGGCTCAAGGGTGGCGCCACACTAAGCCCGGGATGGAAATGTGTCCGTGCACAAGCCACCAACGAGTATCGATCGAATACCCGCGTGGTCTTGTACCTAATCAGTCTCACAAAGCAATCGACTCGTGTGCACAGTCCAATGTGAGGCCAACAACCAACACACGACATAAATGTGCCCGACATGAAAATCCTACACATACCAACCGGCACGCCAGTATGACCCGGAATGCCACGATATAACAAAAGTGACATCGGAAACGAATAATGACTCACCGAGATAAAATGATAGTGAAATGAATGATAGCTAAACAAAATGATTGGAACCGTCGTTCCTTGTGACTGAAGTGATTAATTGACAATGACACGTTTTAATAAGGTTAACACAATGATGAATGAGTTACGATTATGAATGAACAACAACAAAAGGAAATGAATATCCTTATAACTGAGTAAGAATCAACTTACACAATACCGGTGACAATTATCCTTCCACGAACAACGTCTTAATTGAGATATCGGTCGCTCGAACAACCTTGAATTATACAATATCCAACAACCCGTTCAATATAGGAATCAAACACGAATATAACGAACTCAAAACGTCGATACGATTAAACTAAGTTCATTGGGGCATTATATCGAATACGTTGTGGCCAAACTCCGGTTGTTTACAATCAAGTCTCAATAAGCCACTATCAAATCCCCCAAGAAGTGTTTCAAACCAACAAACATCTTCCAAAATGATCAATAATCCAAAATGAATATCCGAAAACGTGATTATAACGACAATTAATCGAAAACCCCCAATTCCAACTCGATATTCAAAGTGTTCTTGAATAATCCCTCAATAATCCAATGAATCCTTATACAAACTCATAATCATATACATATCCCTTCATATAACATGATTATAACGTCCAAAACATCATATCTCAACACAAAATCGAAGTCCAAGGTGTTGAAGGAATTACCTCTTGAAGATCCAACCACTTCGATCCGAAGAACACGAGTTTAATCGAGTATCCAAGCTTCACAACTGAATGAAAATGATTAAAACCACACTCAAGTGATAGGTGAAGAGAATTTTCTCCTCAAGCCTCTCTCTCGTAGGAAGGTGGAAAAAATTGGAAGGAATGGGTGAAATGCTCAAAAACGAATTTATAGGGGTTGATCGCCGCCGACACGGCCCGTGCCGATCGGGCACGGTCGTGTCGCACAATCGCCGACAGGGACTCGACCGTGTCCTCGCTTGACACGGTCGCGCGCGAGGGCCTTCCGATAGTGACCCGTCCGACGACTTCGGCATGACTCGACCGTGTCTCGGGACACGGCCGGCGTGTGGGCGATCGGGCCGCTTATCCGGAAGAGTTCGACTCGGCCGTGCCAGACGAAACGGCCGAGTCCTGTGGGCAGAGACTTCGGCATTTCCGGAAGAGTACGGCACGGGCCGTGTCGGACGACACGACCGAGTTCGGTCGGCAGTGATCGGCCAAAAGCTGAAAAATGAGCGGGTGAGCTAAAATGACCATAACTCTCTCGTCCGGACTCCGATTGACTCACCATTTGAACCATTGGAAAGCTAACTCGATGCTCTATAATATTGCAAAGATTTAGAATTTTTGGAGTTACCAAAAATTAATGGTGATCTAACAAAGTCGAACTCATATGAGGAAAGTTGAAACAATGAACAATAACGATACATAACTCAAGTTTTTCCGAACGGTGAACACGGTGAATGAACATGATTGATGAATGATTATAATTGAGTGAAAATACACTGAGTGGCAATTACAGATCGATAATTATCGAATGAAAATGAATGAATTACAACCGGTATTACATACACTTCTTTAAAAGAGTTTCGTCTCGAAACTAAGGGTCAAACAACTCGGGATAACTCTCCCGCATACTATCCCTGCTTTCCCAAGTAGCCTCTTCGACTCCGTGTCCTGACCACCGAATCTTGACCAAAGGAATCGACTTATTTCTCAACCGTTTGATTCGCCACTCTAAGACTCGTATAGACGCTCCTCATATGAATGGTCGTCGGCAATCTCGATTTTAACCGCAAAGATGTGACTCGGTCGGCAACATACTTTCGCAATCGAGAGACATGAAACACATTATGAATTCGGCTCAAAGCCGAGGTAAAGCCAATCGATAAGCTAACTTGCCTACTCGATCCAAAATTTCAAACGGTCCAATGAACCTCGGACTCAACTTCCCCGTTTTCCGAAACGGAAAATACCTCGACTTCGGGATACCTTGACCAAAACGTGGTCACCCGTCTCGAACTCTAGTGGTCGATTTACGATTATCTCGCATATGATTTCGCCGACTCGAGTCAACATACGACTCTTGATCAAAGCTACCTTCTCCCGGCGGCTATAAGCATATCGGGCTCGGTGCCGATTGATTCGACAAGTCATCCCAACACAAAGGAGATCGACAACGACGACCGTACAAGGCCTCGTAAGGTGCCATCTTAATGGAAGCATGCCAACTATTATTATACGTGAACTCGATCAACATGAGTTGGGCTTCCCAATCGCCCTTCCAATCGAGGACGCAAGCTCTCAACATGTCCTCTAATGTCCGAATAGTCCTCTCCGATTGTCCGTCTTTGAGGATGAAAGGCGATCGAAATTAAGCCGAGTTCCCATAGCACGATGAACTGATTTCCAAAAATGTGACACAAACCGTCTGTCACGATCGGAAACGATACTTTTAGGAGTACTGCAGGGCCTCACTATCTATTTGATGAATAACTGGGCAAGTCTCTCGGGACCCCAAGTATCCTTAATCTCAAGAAAATGAGCTGATTTAGTTAAGCGGTCCACAATCACCCAGATCGTATTCATGCCACGATGACTCGTCGGCAAGCTCGTGATGAAATCCATAGAAATGTCTTCCCACTTCCATTCGGGAATAGGAAGAGGTTTCAAAGATACCCGCTTGGCCGATGTTCAATCTTAACTTGTTGACAGGTTAAGCATCTCGAAACAAATTCTGCGACTTCTCGCTTCATATTACTCCACCAGTAATTTTGTTTCAAGTCCTTGTACATCTTGCTGGACCCCGGATGAACAGAATAAGGGGTAGAATGAGCTTCTCTCAAAATAGAGTTTTTCAACTCGTCATTCGCCGGTACGCACAACCGGTTCTTAAACCTCAAAAGTCCATCCTCGTGGACCACGAATCCAGGGGCTTTCCGAGCCACATCTTCACGGATGCGCATCAATGCCGGGTCCGAACCCCGATCCTCCCCGATTTTCTCCTCAAGTGACGATGAAATCTCTAACATACAAAGTCGTCCCCGACTCACCAAGCTGCACTCGATCTCGGGTCTAAGGAATTCCTGCTGAAACTTCTTCTGAACTGTTAAACGAGCAAGCATCTGCTCCTGCACGGACTTACGACTCAAGGCGTCGGCGACAACGTTCGCCTTGCCCGGGTGGTAAAGGATCTCGATATCATAATCTTTGATTAGTTCTAACCACCGCCTCTGTCGCATATTTAACTCCTTCTGAGTGAATATATACTTCAAACTCTTATGATCGGTGAATATCTGACAGGTAACGCCATAAAGATAATGACGCCAAATTTTTAAAGCGAACACCACGGCTGCTAGCTCAAGATCGTGAGTCGGATAATTAACCTCGTAAGGTCTCAATTGCCGTGAAGCATAGGGAATAACCTTTCTATTCTGCATGAGCACACATCCGAGACCCTGTCTGGACGCATCACTATAAACCACAAATCCCTCCATCCCCTGCGGCAAGGAAAGTACAGGTGCTGACATTAACCGGCTCTTGAGTTCCTCAAAACTCCGTTGACACGCGTCGGACCATGTGTGTTTCTTATCCTTCCGCAAAAGGTTCGTCAAGGGTTGAGCGATTTTAGAAAATCCCTCCACAAATCGCCGATAGTAGCCCGCTAATCCGAGAAAACTTCGGATTTCCTTAACATTCTTCGGAGGTAACCAGTCTCGGATAGCCTCCGTCTTCTAAGGGTCGACACGAACTCCGTCTGATGAAATTACATGTCCGAGAAAAGTCACCTCGGACATCCAGAACTCGCATTTGGAAAACTTTCCATAAAGCTGCTCTTGTCTCAAAACGTCGAGGACCTGATGAAGATGAACCTCGTGTTCCTCTCGGCTACGAGAATAAATCAAAATGTCATCGATGAAGACAACAACAAACTGATCTAAAAAGTCGATGAAAACACGATTCATTAACTCCATGAATACCGCAGGTGCATTTGTTAGCCCGAACGGCATAACTACGAACTCATAATGACCATAGCGTGTTCGAAACGCCTTCCTCGCGATATCCGACTCTCGAATCCGCAACTGGTGATATCCAGATCTTAAGTCGATCTTGGAAAATACTGAAGCCCCCTGAAGTTGATCTAAATGATCATCAATACGGGGTAAGGGATACTTATTCTTGATTGTCACCCTGTTCAATTCCCGGTAATCAATACACAAACGGAACGAACCATCCTTCTTCTTGACAAATAGCACTGGTGCTCCCCACGGGGACGCACTCGGTCGGATATAACCTTTCTCGAACAATTCTTCAAGTTGATTCTTCAACTCCTGCATTTCGGTCGGGGCCATCCGGTACGGTGCCTTCGATATCGGAGACGTACTAGGCTCCAACTCGATCGTGAATTCCACATCTCTCTGTGGAGGCAAACCAGGTAACTCGTCTGGAAATACATCGGCATATTCTCTCACAACCGGAATATCCGACAACAATACTGATGATTTCTCGGTTTTGGTCATATAGCACCAATAACCAACATATCCCTGACTGAGTAATCGTATTGCTTTCATCAAATTAATGAATTTACCAGAACAGCCGGGATTACCTCCCTGAAAAACACATTCAACCCCATCGTCTAAAATGATAGTGACCATACACTTACGGACACTAATGATGGCATCATGACGATCCATCCAGTCAATACCCAAGATGACGTCGTCCGTCGGCAAATCTACTACGATTAGGTACGCTGGCCATACACGACCATGAAACTGAATCGGACAATTCTGAATCTCACGATTACCGATAATTCGTCTACCGTCAGGTAGACCAATGACATAAGGCTCACAACTAGTAGCATTACCCAGACGTAGTCTACGCAAACATGACTCGGAAATGAATGAATGCGATGCACCAGTGTCAAAAAGGGTACACACAGGTTTGAGATAGAATATCGAGTGTACCTGAGATCATCCGGGCCTCTGGATCGTCGGTCTTCTTCATCTCATAAATCCGGGGCTTGCTAGTCCCGACCGACGCTCTCCGTCTGGCTATAGGTTCCACCTTTAGCTCTGTCGTCTTGAACGACGCTGACCGAGTGGCCCGATTACACGCCTTGAATGACACAGGGCCCGAGATGACGCCGGAGTAGGTTTAGAGTCCCTTCGGCAAAACGGGCCCTATGCCCAGCAATCCTGATTGTGGCACGTGATGACTTGAACATTTGGTGCTGAAATGACCTGTTCCTCACAGTAGAAACAGGTTATGGCCGAACCGCCGCTCGTGATCGAGATTCCGCGGGTTTAGACGCCGTGGGAGGTCGCTCGTAAAAAGTAGAGCCCGCACGTGGTTTCTTGAAAGTGGCGACTCGATCAGGCGATCGATTCTTAGATTTCTTGCCAGCAGATGAAGGTTGTTGCTTAGCAATCTCTTTGGCAGTGAGCTCGTAAGTAAGAGCTTTCTCAATGAATTCGGCCAACGTGGTGCAATTATGATTAAGCAACTGTAGCCGCATACGAGGTTTCAGCCTCTTGCTGAAATACTTGATCTTGTCCGCCTCAGAGTGAATGATAGATGAGGCGAACGGAAGAAGTTCCTGAAATTTCTCGGCAATGGCGAGAACATCCGCGTCTGATGAGGGGTCGGGAGTGAGTAACTCTGACAGCTTGGCCTCTCTGAGTGGGGCCGGATAGTACCTCTCCATCATGAGAGTTTTAAACTGATCCCAAGTACATGATCCGTCTGTGGGCTTCAACGATAACCACCATGAATGAGCGCTCTTACCGGATAGTAAGTCGCATCGAAACTTTATGCCCTTCTGGGCAATCCACCATAGCAAATAACTTCTCGAAGTGTTCGAGCCAATGAACAATATCCGCCGACTCAGATGAGCCTTCAAAGGTAGGTGGTCGCTGGCGAGATATATCGCTAATGATATTGCTTACACCCCTCTCTTGCCTCTGAGGCGGCGGCGGAGGAGCCTGTTGATTTTGATTGACTGAATTGTGCAACGTCTCCATAAGTTGTGCCATCTACGTCATTTGGGCCATCATGCCCTGCATAAAAGCAAGTGGATCCACCCGAACACCTTCTGACTGAGCCGTGTCCCGGGTACGACTCCCCGATAGTGAATGATCATGCCCAGGTGAATGAGTGGCAGCGTCGCTGCTCGATGAATTGGCATTGTTTCTCGCATTCGCACGTGTATTCACACGAGCTCGGGATTCGGCCCGCACCACGGCCTCGTCCTCCTCGTCCTATGCCAGCTCTTTCCATACTGAAGTGGAAAGTTACATGATGATTATATCTCTCGCATGAATATCACATTATGACTATGACATGAGGTGATGAAAATGAGCATACGCTCTAACACAGTGATTACATGAACGACTAACCGAGGTGACATGATTTCTGATGAAATTATAGAAATGATTATCTTGAACAAATTAACAAGATTAATTATATGATCTTCCAGATCAACAACCGAGTAATGAAATGAATTGAGTGATTAATGAGTTAAAATGACCGTCCTGGTCAAAATGAAAATGATGTTTGAGGATTGTTAACTGATAAATTATGAATGAATGATAATTGCCAGAAATTATACCATGGCGTTAGAAGTCTTACAGTTCTTTCGGTCTGATTGGCTCGGCATCTGCACAGGTCACACGTGACGCGAAAGTCCAATGATACTAGCCCGCTGACGATGATTTCAAATGAGACATGACTCGGAAGGTAGTATTCAAAACCACACTCCGATACCAACTCTGTAACACCCCAAACTAGGCGGATATTACAGTGCCGTGGACCCCCGTAGGACCCACTGAGCGAATGAAAAAGGATGAATTATACAGGGTAAATGTAGTACCGAACCACATTACAACATCAATTACTCCGATTAGGAGTTTCATACAACACACCCAGGATAATATAGAATACATGTGTATCTTATGTGACGATAAAATACACAACACTGAATGAAATGAGTATTCAAACGGAATGTCTGCAGCGGAATAAATAAAGGAAACATAAATGACTGAATAAATGACTGAACAGACTGGGGGGCCCTTCTAGTATCACTGGGACTCCTCGCCGTCAACGTGCTCTCCCTGTGCCTTTGCCTTGCCATGACCTGAGAAACAAATATCCCCAAACGGGGTCAGTTATACAGAATAACAATCCTCCAGAGTTGAATAAACACAATCATATAAATATGTAGTATAAACCACAAGTTCGATTAAAACGAAGCGGTTAGATTATAACCCAATCTTGTTGAAAACATACGCAATCAAACATGCTGTATGAATCAACTAACAGTACGGCTCAAAGGGTGGCGCCACACTACGCCCGGGATGGAAATGTGTCTGTGCACAAGCCACCAACGAGTATCGATCGAATACCCGCGTGGTCTTGTACCTAATCAATCTCACAAAGCAATCGACTCGTGTGCACAGTCCAATGTGAGGCCAACAACCAACACACGACATAAATGTGCCCGACATGAAAATCCTACACATACCAACCGGCACGCCAGTATGACCCGGAATGCCACGATATAACAAAAGTGACATCGGAAACGAATAATGACTCACCGAGATAAAATGATAGTGAAATGAATGATAGCTCAACAAAATGATTGGAACCGTCGTTCCTTGTGACTGAAGTGATTAATTGACAATGACACGTTTTAATACGGTTAACACAATGATGAATGAGTTACGATTATGAATGAACAACAACAAAAGGAAATGAATATCCTTATAACTGAGTAAGAATCAACTTACACAATACTGGTGACAATTATCCTTCCACGAACAACATCCTAATTGAGATATCGGTCGCTCGAACAACCTTGAATTATACAATATCCAACAACCCGTTCAATATACGAATCAAACACGAATATAACGAACTCAAAACGTCGATACGATTAAACTAAGTTCATTGGGGCATTATATCGAATACGTTGTGGCCAAACTACGGTTGTTTACAATCAAGTCTCAATAAGCCACTATCAAATCCCCCAAGAAGTGTTTCAAACCAACAAACATCTTCCAAAATGATCAATAATCCAAAATGAATATCCGAAAACGTGATTATAACGACAATTAATCGAAAACCCCCAATTCCAACTCGATATTCAAAGTGTTCTTGAATAATCCCTCAATAATCCAATGAATCCTTATACAAACTCATAATCATATACATATCCCTTCATATAACATGATTATAATGTACAAAACATCATATCTCAACACAAAATCGAAGTCCAAGGTGTTGAAGGAATTACCTCTTGAAGATCCAACCACTTCGATCCGAAGAACACGAGTTTAATCGAGTATCCAAGCTTCACAACCGAATGAAAATGATTAAAAACCACACTCAAGTGATAGGTGAAGAGAATTTTCTCCCTCAAGCCTCTCTCTCTCGTAGGAAGGTGGAAAAAATTGGAAGGAATGGGCTGAAATGCTCAAAAAACGAATTTATAGGGGTTGACTGCCCTGCCGGACACGGCCCGTGCCGATCGGCACGGTCGTGTCGCACAACTGGCCGACAGGGACTCAACCGTGTCCTGCTTGACACGGTCGCGGCGCGGAGGGCCTTCCGATAGTGACCCGTCAAGCGGCTGACTTCGGCATGACTCGGCCGTGTCACGGGACACGGTCGGGCGTGGGCGATCGGTTCGGCTTATCCGGAAGAGTTCGACTTCGGCCGTGCGAGGCGACACGGTCGAGTCTGTGGCGAATGCCCGGCATTTCTGGACGAGTACGGCACGGGCGTGTCGGACGACACGACCGAGTTCGGTCGGCGGTGATCGCCAAAAGTGAAAAATGAGCGGGTGAGCTAAAACGACCATAACTCTCTCGTCCGGACTCCGATTGACTCACCGTTTGAACCATTGGAAAGCTAACTCGATGCTCTATAATATTGCAAAGATTTAGAATTTTTGGAGTTACCAAAAATTAATGGTGATCTAACAAATCGAACTCATATGAGGAAAGTTGAAACAATGAACAATAACGATACATAACTCGAAGTTTTTCCGAACGGTGAACACGGTGAATGAACATGATTGATGAATGATTATAATTGAGTGAAAATACACTGAGTGACAATTACAGACTGATAATTACTGAATGAAAATGAATGAATTACAACCGGGTATTACAGAAAACCGATTCCCTTAACCAAGTTTTTGGCCTTGTTTGTCTTGACGGTAGTTGGTGTATTCAAATGATTTTGCGAGTTTTGGAAAATACTACCGTCACCGGCCTTTTTGGGCATTTTTGTAAATGGTTTTTAGCCTGGTGGGTTCCAGCGCGGGGCCCACGGCGTGTAATATTCCCGGTTGGATCTGGGGGTGTTACAAATATGGTATCGGAGCCCATGGTTTTGTGATAACCGGGCATGTGTGTTATGTGGCTCTACCAGTGTGGTAGTTGCGTGATTTTTGTGTATCTGGATTTCTGGCTATTTTGGACTGTGTTGTTTTGGTTCTGTGTGATTTTCTGAGTACTGTCGTGGTGATGTGTGGGTTTGGGGATTGTTGGTGTTTCCGAGACCGACGAGGCAGGGAGTGAACGCCGGTGCCGTGGTCATGTGCAATGTGCGGCTCCAATCGGGAAGTGAACGCCGGTGCAAGGCACGTGCAATGTGCGGCTTTCGATGTGGAGTGGAACGCCGGTGATACGTGCATGTGACAAGGAGCGGCTCATGTGCTTTAGGTGAGGAGACACAGCGTCACAGATCCCACAAAACTCGACAGTGCTCTAAACTTGTTGTGGTCTTGGCGGAGACCAATCGTTTTCAAATTGTGATTATTCCTGTTTTCGCATTCTTGTTGAGTCGAGATTTTTGAAATGGTGTCATATGCTAGTATCACGGGAGATCTTCGTCTTCACTGACCTGTAAGTATGATGTTCGGATTATTCAATAATTCTTGGTTATCTTGGTGATTTTGGTTTTTCCGTTGAAATGTTGTTTGTGCGAGTGATTGCAAGTTTCGAGGACGAAACTTATTTTAAGGGGGGTAGAGTGTCATACCCCGATTTTTCGGATATATTTTTCGTTTATATATTGGATATCGTGGATGGTTAATTATGCTCGAGGATGTTGTGAACGTTTGATAATGTTATTGAATTGAGTATATGTATTGGTTTTGCCGTATGTTCGTATTTGGTATGTCGTGACATCAGACAGGAATTGCTGGAAGTAGCTAAGTATGGAACTGTTAACGTACGTTAAGACTTTGATATAACGTACGCTAAGTTGGTACGTGTTACGTACGTTATGCGTAGGGTATTACGTACGTAACAAGAGGAATCGGACAGTTGGGGCCCGTGGTCGGCGGCTTTCGGCGCAGATGTAGACATGTGAGTCAACGGATGGAGTTACGTACGTTATACAGGGTGTATTACGTACGTAATACGAGTATAATACTGTAGCAAGTCAACGTACGTATTACGCAACGGAATAAGAGTTACGTACGTTACGGGGCGGCTGGCCGAGTCGTGGCCGAGAGGACCTGTAGTTGCCGAGCATGGTCGGCAGTGACTCGCATGGATGGCCGATCGCGGTCGGAAGTGACTCTCTGGGGGCTAGGACTGGCCGATAACGTACGTAAGGTACCGACCGGTTACGGCCGTAAGGGACCGTTACGTACGTAAGCAGCTGCCGGTTACGTACGTAAGGATGTCGGCCAAACTGGGCAGTAGGGTAGGCCCCGGCCGGCTACGTACTTAAGCACCTGCCGGTTACGTACGTAAGGTGCCGGCAGGGATCGGCCTATATAAGGCCTGGACCGAGTCATCCTTGTCATTTTTCATTTTCCTTCGTTCCTTTCGCGATTTCTTCAGCAAAGTTGATGGATTTGAGTAATAACATCATGTAGCAACATGTTTTGAAAGTTGGAATCATGGATTAACATCATATTCCACCCGGATCGAAGGTAAGAACACCTAAACTTTTGGTTTTTGGATGTTCTTGAGGTTTCTTGATGTTTTGGCCGATTTGATTCGTTTTGGTTCAAATTATTGATGGAACTTTGTTGTAAACTCGTAATCATTCATTAACCTTGAAGTTTTGTGGAACAAATTCGAATATTTCTTTGAATAATCGATTGAATTGGACTATGCCTTCAAAGTGTTCGATGAAATGCCTCAATGAGTAGAACTTTGGAAATTCTACACGTTTTCGTCTGAATGATGGTTGAATTGATATTGTTGTGTTTATTCTTGGTATTTACGGGAATTTTGTTAAGGGAAGATAATGAAATGATGATTATTTGGATGGAGTTCTAGTGTTCTTCTTTTTGGTTCGTCTAAACCAGGTAATCTTCATACTCCTTTGTTAATGGTTCGTTTTTCTTGGATGATTACATGTGAGGAACATGTTGGATAATCATATAACGATGTTATATGGGATTTTATGGATTTTGATAAGAACTTCGAATGTTTCTTCATATTATTAAAGATGATGATTCGTAAACCGTTCTGAGAAGGATTTCTGGATCATAATACGAGGTTGAATTCCAGATTGTGCATGTTATGATCCTTGTTACCGAGTTGGTCCGATTATTGACATGATTATTGTTCTAGGGTGGTTAATCAATAGGTATAACCGTTGTGCTTCGTTGGAAGACCGTAGATTCGTTCCAGTCGGGGCTGAAAAGCTCGTAGACGAGGGCGATGAGTTCGGTGTTGGTTTTGTCGTGTTGGTATCCAGGCAAGTGCTTACTTGTTCGGTTGTAATGTTTTGATGAGTAATTCCATTTACATTTCATAAGTATTTTATGTTGTATTGTGTTGTGTCAAGAATTAACACTCTCCGACCGGCGATCGCCTCGGAGATCGGGCGACCGAGTCACTGCCGAGCAGCCAAGGCAGAACTGCCGACCAGCGACCAGGCGGCCGAGCCTTTACCCAGCGGACAAGCTAAATCGGCCAACCAAAGGTCCCAGGACAAGTCCCGGTGCCGAGCGATCGACATCAAATACGATCGTCTCCCGACACTCGGCGACCGACTCCTGGCGACCGACAAGAAGGCGATCCTCTCTCGGCATCTGCCGACCGACCCTTGATGACCGACCAATGCCGACCCTCAGCAACTGGCCGATGGCGACCTCTGATGACCAGCTATAGACGACCGCCTCATGTCGATCAGCGCCGATGGCCATCCAGTCGGCAAAGGCCGAGCCTTAATACTGGCACCACGTGCAAGAGCCAAGACAAGATCCGCGAATCTCGGATCATTGACCACAGCCTGGCAGAATCTTTCCACCAGCCGACAAAGCCGCCGAAAGCTGTCAGTAGGGACGCATGTGACATTGACTCTGGACGCGTGCTAGCTCCTCATTGGACCGCCCAGCTGGCGCCAGCACCTACCTTGGACTTTAGGCCGACAGCCCATGTGACTCGGGGACAGTCGCCCCATTATAATATTGGCCGGCGGATGGTCGCCCCATTATTATAATGGCCGGAAGGCGATCGCCCACCAAAGGAAAAGACTCGGCTGCCACTATAAATACACGGCTCCCTACACTTGTCCAAGGGACCGAGATTTTGGCTCACAAAACACTCTCTGCATTCCCACAAGCTTCAACTTCCTTCGTATTTCACGCAATACAGAAGCAAAATACCCAGCACTTGGCTATATCCAACTCTTGGGAACAGCTATCATTCGGTCCTACTTCTCCCGGCCTCTTTCATCGAGAAGACGATCGGCAGGGACGAAGAACACCGAGCTTCGCTCAAGAGCCGGATTAACTGGGTCTTTTTACACTCATTGTATTTAGATTTCTCTCATTAATACTTGTATCCACGAATATTTGTATTAATATCATCTCGCGAGAGCATTCAAGCCCGGGTCTAACAAACCCGGCAAATCTTGTATTATTTATCTTCTCTCGGAAGTGCTCCCGCAAATTGTTGTTTGTTGTCCGTCTCCAGTAGTATTTAATCTTCGGATAAATATTTTGGGCAACAACAATTGGCGCTAGAAGGAGGGCATCCAACCCTCAAATTTTTTATACCTACCGTCCCGAAGAACACTCACTGTTCTCGGGGCAGATACTTGAAGTGCCACTCACTGCACTTCAAAGAAATCTTTCAGAAAACATGTCTTCCGCCTCCGCGTCGAAGAAAGCCGGCCCGGCCGGCGGACCCCGTTCCGTCCCGGTCGAGCGCGGCCCGATGGTGGAAGGCAGCCGCCGCGGTCAGAGACGCTCGATCCCATCCCTGGGCGGCGGCCCGAGCCTCTCGCTCGATCAGCTCCGAACCAAGGAACAGATCGACGAGGTCATGGCCGTCCTACAGGAGCGACGGAGTGCTCTCGACGCGCCTCCTGCTATCACCCCCTCGGCCTCCCGCCGGAAGTCCAAGCGGAAGCTCAAGGCGTTACTGGCCGAGCGATCGCCAGGAGGCTCTCGTCCGCAAGAAGAGGCGCTCGGCAGCCGGGGCACCTCTGTCTTCGATCGCCTGGGCAGTGACCCGACACAGCGGCCGGCGTCCGGCCCGGCTACGAGACGTCGGAGTTTGAGTCCGTCACCAGGATCTCGGCTTACCCTGCTCCCAGGCGGCCAGTGCCGTCTGGCTCCCCCTCGCCAAATTGCCGAGGTCGGCAGCAGCGGAGTCCGGAGATCGGTACACGATCGCCTCGGCTCCCTCTCCCAAAGCCGATCAGCAAGCGACCGAGCCACGGCGATGGCTGCGATGCAACGTCAGATCGACGACATGAAGGCACTCCTGCAATCCAGGGCAGGCGCCATGAAGACGATCGCCGAGCCAAGCGAGCCGCTCGCGATCGACATCGAGCTCGCCCCCGTGCAGCACAGGATTGCTCCCCCGCAAACACCCGTGTACCAGGGGCGATCGGACCCCCAGACGCACCTGAGGAAGTTCAACATCTACATGACCGGGTGTGGGGCATTTGACGCGACCCGGTGCCGAATGTTCCCTCTGACGCTGGACGACCTCGCCCACCGGTGGTACACTTCATTGCCACCTCGGTCTATTAGCTCCTTTAACGAGCTGGCGCACGTCTTCACGGAATACTTCGCCACCAGAGTCGTCCGGCCAGAAGGTCGCCTTCGCATGATGCAAATCAAGCAGGGAGAAGAAGAGTCCGACTCGGACTACATCGACCGGGTAGACGGGATCATCCTCAACGGCGAGCCCGTAAGCGATGAGACCGCCCTCTACGCGGTCTTAGGAGGATTTCAGGGTTTTTCACCTATGTTCAGGCATCTCACGAAGACCCAACCGACGACCTACGCAGCCTTCCGGGCTAGAGCCGCAGATTTCCTGTCCAGGCAAAGGATTCTTCTTAGCCTAGGAGTAGAGCGATCGGCGCCCGCGCGACGACCTCGAGTCTCCCAGCCCGATCGCTACTATCCAGTAGAGCCGGAGGACTCGCTCACCGCCTACAGTCCACCATTTTAAATGAGGGACTAAGGCTCGCGATCGCCTCCGCCGCACATCATAAAGCCATGGTCCTGGCAGTCGATGGAACCGGCTGCTTCGGCCATGCAAGGTCCCTTTCGGCCGAGATCGCCTGCCCTTCGTTTAAATACGAGGCCGGCGTAGTCTGAGGGCTCTCCAAAATTAAACAGTGGACACGTGCTATTACCCCCGTCTCAACGTACACCGTCGAGGTCGGCCATCTCCATGGCTGGCCGAGGTGGAAGCAGAGCTAACAAGCTGCGGGCGTGGAGTTGATTCATCCGACGCTGCCCCGCGCAAGGACTCCTCTAGACCGAGACCGCACGCCCTTCGTTTAAATACGAGGCGAGGAGCAGCCTAACAGAGGACCCTCATAATAAAGTGAGTCACGAGACACTCAATGTCTTCGTGCATCAAGACACGGTCATGGAGTCGGTCCATCGATCTCCGCGACTGTGCACGATTCCTCAAACAAGCGAAACCACCAAGTTTCCGGGGGGGATCGGCCAATGTTGTTTTTTGCAGGTTCAAGACCGAAAGATAGCTAGCCAATCGACCATGATAGCCCAACTCCGAATCCTAAGTCAGCTCAGCAAGATCCCGTCCTCATCCTTACACGATCGCCAGCAAGAACCACCTCGCCCCATGTCTTCAACATAGGAGCAAGCTGGGGGGCAATTGTTGTGTTAAGAATTAACACTCTCCGACCGGCGATCGCCTCGGAGATCGGGCGACCGAGTCACTGCCGAGCAGCCAAGGCAGAACTGCCGACCAGCGACCAGGCGGCCGAGCCTTTACCCAGCGGACAAGCTAAATCGGCCAACCAAAGGTCCCAGGACAAGTCCCGGTGCCGAGCGATCGACATCAAATACGATCGTCTCCCGACACTCGGCGACCGACTCCTGGCGACCGACAAGCAGGCGATCCTCTCTCGGCATCTGCCGACCGACCCTTGATGACCGACCAATGCCGACCCTCAGCAACTGGCCGATGGCGACCTCTAATGACCAGCTAGAGACGACCGCCTCATGTCGATCAGCGTCGATGGCCATCCAGTCGGCAAAGGCCGAGCCTCAAGACTCGCACCACGTGCAAGAGCCAAGACAAGATCCGCGAATCTCAGATCATTGACCACAGCCTGGCAGAATCTTTCCACCAGCCGACAAAGCCGCCGAAAGCTGTCAGTAGGGCCGCATGTGACATTGACTCTGGACGCGTGCTGGCTCCTCATTGGACCGCCCAGCTGGCGCCAGCACCTACCTTGGACTTTAGGCCGACAGCCCATGTGACTCGGGGACAGTCGCCCCATTATAATATTGGCCGGCGGACGGTTTCCCCATTATTATAATGACCGGAAGGCGATCGCCCACCAAAGGACAAGACTCGGCTGCCACTATAAATACACAGCTCCCTACACTTGTCCAAGGGACCGAGATTTTGGCTCACAAAACACTCTCTGCATTCCCACAAGCTTCAACTTCCTTCGGATTTCACGCAATACAGAAGCAAAATACCCAGCACTTGGCTATCTCCAACTCTTGGCAACAGCTACCATTCGGTCCTACTTCTCCCGGCCTCTTTCATAGAGAAGACGATCGGCAGGGATGAAGAACACCGAGCTTCGCTCAAGAGCTAGATTAACAGGGTCTTTTTACACTCATTGTATTTAGATTTCTCTCATTAATACTTGTATCCACGAATATTTGTATTAATATCATCTCGCGAGAGCATTCAAGCCCGGGCCTAACAAACCTGGCAAATCTTGTATTATTTATCTTCTCTCGGAAGTGCTCCCGCAAATTGTTGTTGCATATTGACGAATGTTCAGTGATGTTTTAAAAGGATTAGAATGCACAGTTGATGATTGTGAGATACTTGGACAATCTTGGGAAGATTGTAGTATTCGGATATTGTTGATGTCATTTTGGATATTCTTGGTCCGTGGTATGCATTCCGGAAGGAAGTCCGGATAGAGGTATGTTTTATGGTAATCGTACATAGAGGATTATGTACGAGAAAGTGTTCGGTATTGAGGTATTATACGGTATTGTTGTGATACTGGGATTTTTATGGTATTATCGTGATATTTGGATTTTGACGAGAATCGTTGGATTACCAGAAGTGGTAAGGTTATCGTTGAGGTTATTATTCTCATTGTAACACCCCAAACTAGGCGGATATTACAGTGCCGTGGATCCCCGACTGGGACCCACCAGGCAAATGAAAATGAATGAATTACACAGGATAAATGTAGTACCGAACCACATTACAACAGTAATTACTCCGATGAGGAGTTTAATTACAACACACCAGGACAATACCGAATACTAGTGTATTTTATATGAAGATAAAATACACAATACTGAATGAAACGGAGTATCCAAATAAAAATCTGCAGTGGAAAATAAAGGACAATAACGTGAATAACTGAAAAACGGAGTAATCACTGGGACTCCTCGACATCAACATGCTATTCCCGTGCTTTTGCCTTGCCATGACCTGAAAAACAAAATCCCCAGCTGGGGTCAGTTACACAGAACAACAATCCTCAAGGGTTGAAAATACACAAACATGATTTAACTGAAGTTATGAAATATCCTTAGTTATGAATTACGCTGAAGAAGAGTATCATAGTACGCCCGTAGTGTTCTGTGCAAGTGTACAAGACGGATGACCGGACACACCCGTCCTTGTACCTAATTAGTCTCACGAAGGTAATCGTTACCGTGTGCACAGTCCAATGTATCACTCCCAATACATGGCCATCATGTGCCCGACTAAAAATTCCACACATCCGCACCCGGCCACGCAATATGAACCCAGAAGGTCATATGAACGAGAATGACCATAATGAATATCAATGAATAATAATAATTTGACAAAGTCAAGAATGACTCACCGATATGAAAGTGATAATGAAGTGATTGATAGTTTCAATGGAATGATTGGAACCGCCGTTCCCGTTAATGAAGTGATTGTTCAACAATTACAAGTCTCAATATGATTAATACAATGATGAATGAGTTATGATTATGAATGATCAACAACAAAAGGAATGAATATCCTTTTAACCGAGTAAGAATTAACTTACACAATACGGTGACAATTATCCTTCCACGAACAGCGTCTAATTGAGATATCGGTCGCTCGAACAACCTTGAATTATACAATATCCAACAACCCGTTCAATATATGAATCAAACACGAATATAACGAACTCAAAACGTCGATACGATTAAACTAAATCCATTGAGGCATTAAATCAAACACGTTGCGGCCAAACTCCGATTGTTTACAATCAAACCTCAATATACCAATATCAAATCCCCCAAGAAGTGTTTCAAACCAACAAAACATCTTCAATATGATTTAACAATCCAAGACGAATATCCGAAAACGTGATTATAACGACAATTAATCGAAAACCCCCAATTTCAACTCGATAATCAAAGTGTTCTTGAATAATCCCTCAATAATCCAATGAATCCTTATACAAACTCATAATCATATACATATCCCTTCATATAACATGATTATAACGTCCAAAACATCATATCTCAACACAAAATCGAAGTCCAAGGTGTTGAAGAAATTACCTCTAGAAGATCCAACCACTTCGATCCGAAGAACACGAGTTTAATCGAGTATCCAAGCTTCACAACCGAATGAAAATGATTAAAAACCACACTCAAGTGATAGGTGAAGAGAATTTTCTCCCTCGAGCCTCTCTCTCTCGTATGAAGGTGGAAGAAATGGAAGGAATGGGCTGAAATGCTCAAAAAACGAATTTATAGGGGTTGACTGCCCCGTCGGACACGGCCCGTGCCGATCGGCATGGTCGCGGCGCGCAACTGGCCGGCAGGGACTCGAACGTGTCCTGCTTGACACGGTCGCGGCGCGAAGGGCCTTCCGATAGTGACCTGTCCGACAGCGACTCGGCATGACTCGACCGTGTCCTGGAACACGGTCGGGCGTCTGGGCAGTCGGTTCTGGCTTATTCGGAAGAGTTTGACTCGGCCGTGCCAGACGACATGGTCGAGTCCTGTGGGCAGAGACTTCGGCATTTCCGGACGAAATGCAGACGGGCGTGTCGGACGACACGGCCGAGTTCGGTCGGCAGTGATCGGCCAATAACTAAAAAATGAGCGGGTGAGCTAAAACGACCATAACTCTCTCGTCCGGACTCCGATTGACTCACCGTTTGAACCATTAGAAAGCTAACTCGATGCTCTATAATATTGCAAAGATTCAGAATTTTTGGAGTTACCAAAAATTAATGGTGTTCTAACAAAGTCGAACTCATATGTGGAAAGTTGAAACAATGGACAATAACGATATACAACTCGAAGTTTTTACGAACGGTGAACACGGGTGAATGAACATGATTGATGAATGATTATAAATGAGTGAAAATCCACTGAGTGACAATCACCGAATGAAATTACTGAATGATAATGACTGAATTACAACTGGGTATTACACTCATGATGCATGGCATGTGAACATTTATGTTTATGTACTTGCGATTATTTGTCGGGCATTATTGCTGACCCCGTTGTGGGACTTGTTTTTCAGGTATTGAGGACTTTGATGGTAGCGGTCGTGAAGCGAGGATTCCGGACGATACTGGCTATGGCATATTGTTGGGGAATCGTGTATTCTGTTTGTATATATAATTATTGATGTATATGTATCTTGGACTGTATTTTTATCCGCTGCGTGAGTTCTTTCAAATGGCTTTCGGCTTTTTGCCAACTGAGTTTGATTTCGAAAACCGATTCCCTTAACCAAGTTTTTGGCCTTGTTTGTCTTGATGGTAGTTGCTGTTTTCAAATGATTTTGCGAGTTTTGGAAAATACTACCGTCACCGGCCTTTTTGGGCATTTTTGTAAATGGTTTTTAGCCTGGTGGGTTCCAGCGCGGGGCCCACGGCGTGTAATATTCCCGGTTGGATCTAGGGGTGTTACAAATATGGTATCGGAGCCCATGGTTTTGTGATAACCGGGCATGTGTGTTATGTGGCTCTACCAGTGTGGTAGTTGCGTGATTTTTGTGTATCTGGATTTACGCTATTCAGGTGTGTTGTTTTGGTTACGTGTGATTTTAAGTCTTGTCTTGGTGATGTGTGGGTTTGGGGATTGTTGGTGTTTCCGAGACCGACGAGGCAGGGAGTGAATGCCGGTGTCGTGGTCATGTGCAATGTGCGGCTCCAATCGGGAAGTGAACGCCGGTGCAAGGCACGTGCAATGTGCGGCTTTCGATGTGGAGTGGAACGCCGGTGATACGTGCATGTGACAAGGAGCGGCTCATGCGCTTTAGGTGAGGAGACACAGCGTCACAGATCCCACAAAACTCGACAGTGCTCTAAACTTGTTGTGGTCTTAGCGGAGACCAATCGTTTTCAAATTGTGATTATTCCTGTTTTCGCATTCTTGTTGAGTCGAGATTTTTGAAATGGTGTCATATGCTAGTATCACGGGAGATCTTCGTCTTCACTGACCTGTAAGTATGCTGTTCGGATTATTCAATAATTCTTGGTTATCTTGGTGATTTTGGGTTTTCCGTTGAAATGTTGTTTGTGCGAGTGATTGCAAGTTTCGAGGACGAAACTTATTTTAAGGGGGGTAGAGTGTAATACCCCGATTTTTCGGATATATTTTTCGTTTATATATTGGATATCGTGTGTAATATCCGACGGAAATTCTTACTTACTGTTGTATCGTTCGGATAATTCAAATACTGTTGTACTCTTGTTGCATTTGTGTATTGTTATTGATATTGGAATATATCATAAATAAACATAATAATAACGATCACTCGCACTATAATTGGATTCTCAACGTCGCATAGATTAATACATTTTTTAGCTACTAACACCGGTATAACGACGCTAATCCTTAAATATAACGACGTTATGCTTAGTTCTTTACGACGTAAAGGTGTGCTTGTTACGACGTAACGGTGTATTCGTATCCGATCTCAACTTTCGGCGTGTTGTGACGGACTGGATTCTATTATCTGATCTTTTGTAGTCAATCTAGTGGACCTACATTACGAACGTAATGGGTTGTTATGTATCGTACGTAATGATGTTCGTGTTTGATCCGGAAGCATCCGGACGAGCTTACGACGTATCGTCCGGAGTAGCGTAACGTAGCAGTTTCTATTATAAAAAGACAGCTTGTGTCTTTCATTTTGCACGACCAAACTCTGAGTTTTCACCTATATAATCATCCTCCTGCACCCCTAGATCAAAATTACCTTCTTCCAACTTGTGTTTGAGCTTTACATTTGGATTTTGGAGCTTGTTGATTGGGAGTTGGAGTCATTCTTGAAGCTTAGATTGTGTTCTTGTGGTCTTGGTGTATTGTTCTTCAATTACAAGGTATGTCATACGTTTTAACCCTATAATCTCATAGTTATAATGATAGTGATTAAGTATACTCCACCTAGTGATGATTTAATCAAGCTAAACATGTTCATAGTTAAGCTTCCAACAAACTTAATGATGAATATGATAGTTAAGGGTTTTGTAAGGTTGTGTTCTTAGTATCTTAAATGATGATGATCATGTTTAGGTAAACCAAACTCTTATTCCTGGACTAATAACACCAATAGACTACTAATAATCTTTGTTTCATTATGATGTAAATAACTTCTTGGAATAATTACCATAAAATGTTTTGAGAAACCCTTGTTGATAATTAGAAGTATGGAATCACCTTCTTGAACCTAAGCTAAAGTGAATCCAGAGGAGTAATGTTTAAACTTCCAAGTTAACTAGAAGATTATAAGGAAGGTGTTGAACCCGTAGTGGTCTTCATGATCATAATATGGAATTATAACTACTTAACTCAACATAAGTAATTGATTGAAGTGCAGATTTTACTTTTTGATGTTCTTGATAAGTTTAAAGAGTAGGAGATTATTGGTTAACACATCTTAATCCAGCAAACATTTGGTAAACATCTTGTAATCAATTGTAAGAATAGAATGGTATTGAATGAGGTTCTTGGAGTAACGCTCAACATCTTAAAGTTGAACTACTCAAATGAGAATTAGGATGTTGTCTCGTCGAAGTTTGGTATAGATGATCATATGAACGCATTATTGAATAAAATATACTTCATTCAAGGTTGATTGTCCGAGTAACCAATTTTGAATCGAGGGCCGGCTGTTCGTTCGACAAAGAAGGACTTTACACGCCTCCGTATTGAGGCAAGTTATCTTGCTTGGTTATAATGATGTGTGGATTCTTATGATGATTATGCATTTCGTGTATATGAAACACTTATAAACTTGTGTCTTGTGATTTGATGTTGTTCTTAATGATGTCCCGTTTTCATCGTGGGATTGTATTCCCAAGTTCGTTACTTTTGGACCCTTGATATTGTTGATCTTGTTGTCATCTCGGTGAGTCCTCGATCCTTATTCGGATTTTGTGAATTATTGAATTCGTTGTCATGTTGCATCGTGACATATCCGGAGTCATATCTACGTTCCGATTGGATATTGTGTAGGATTTTTAGCCGGGCACATATATAGTCATGCGTGAATATTTTTCCGTGAAAGGCTGTGCACACGAGACGTAGTTCGTTGAGGCTAATTAGGTACATTGTCCCACGTATATCACGGATTCCGCATACGGGGTGGACATGTGCACTGACACATATTCGTATCGGGCGTCCGTGATGTCCCTCTCGAGCCATACTATCTTAGTCGCTCACAGTCCATTTTTATACTTGGATGTGTTCGACGTTTTGGATCGACGTTCATACGCCCAAGGGGTATGTTCGTTAGTCGGGGAGTTATTCTTGAAATCTTATATACGTGAATTGTATACTATCTTGAGAATCATTTATCATGTATATCTGACCCTGTGTTGGGCGAAATACTTGTGTTGTATTTTAGGTCGAGGAAAAGGCAAGGCACGGGAAGATCAAGGTGATGACGAAGGGTTCGAAGGATACTAGTTCGGGGGCCCCAAGTCTTTCGTGTCCGGTCATGTTCGTACCGTGTAATGTTATTTTTTCGCTTCATTTTAAGTTTGAACAAATGTATTGTTATTTAAGGTATAATTCATCTCCATATGGATTATACTTATGTTTTGGATCCTGTGTGTAATAAGGCCGTAGGCCATACTGCTGTAAACTCCACATCGGAGTAAGTACTATGTTTTGTGGTTCGGTATCACATGTATTGTGTATTTAATCTGTACTTTGGATATCGCCTGGTGGATCCCAGTGTGGGGTCCACGGCACTGTAATGGCCGCCTTATCGGGGTGTTACAGAAGATGGTATCGAGAGTTTTTCTAGAGGTCGTTTTCTTTCTTTTGAGTCTTTGTGTATTAAACTAGTATCAAGAGACCTTCGTGTCACGTGTGACCCGTGCGAACGCCTGATCCTACGAGCCAAATGCGGTACGTACTTTATGAACCATGAATAAATTATTGACATGATATTGATCTACGAATAGATCTCCTTGTTGATCTCGGCATTTTAAGGGTTTGTGGCGGAATTATCGATTGATGATTCAAATAAAATTGGATTGATTATATGATTGAAATCATTCGACTCAAACGTCGATATGATATTTTGTGTGACTCCCGTAGTGATGATAACTCATTACGAACTGTTTTCTTGAATATGTAATTTCTTACTGCCATTAACTTAGC
This sequence comes from Orobanche coerulescens, assembly GCA_033398695.1. Taxonomy (NCBI): domain Eukaryota; kingdom Viridiplantae; phylum Streptophyta; class Magnoliopsida; order Lamiales; family Orobanchaceae; genus Orobanche; species Orobanche coerulescens. Next base: position 87,163,522 of record CM065804.1, on the reverse strand, counting down.
GTGAATTCTGATTGGTATCATGAATCGTACTTATGATTATCATTACAAATTGATTCTTTCGGTATGGAAAGAAATTTGAGAGGCCGTGGCGAGAGGGGACGAGGCTGCGGAAGGGGCGAATCCCGATCTCGCGAGCCAAGGCGTGCGAACACAGAGCATAGTTCCGCAGGCAATGATTCGCCTTCTAGGGACCAATCGCACCACAATGGACGCGAGGATGCTCGTGTCGATCCTTACACTGTAATGCAGGGCATGATGGCTCAGATGACCCAAATGGGTCAGTTAATGGAAACTATGCAAAGAGCTGCTACCGACCAAAGATCGGGGCCACCTCCTGTACATGGCGGGCCGGTGAATCGGATCATCAGCGACATCTCGCACCAACGACCCCCGATTTTTGAAGGTTCCTCTGAGCCGGCTGATATCGTGCATTGGATCGAACATTTCGAGAAATTGTTCGATATGGTAGACTGTCCAGTAGAGAATCGCGTCTTCGTAGCAGCTTACTATTTGGGCAAGGGCGCCCACACTTGGTGGCTTTCGGTGAGGCCAGCTGATGGCGTATGCACTTGGGAAGAATTTAAAAATCTCATGCTAGATCGTTACTATCCAGGTCCTCTCCGCGAGCCCAAATTATCAGAATTGCTGAATCCGGAACCGTCCGAAGATGATAACGTACTATCTATCGCCGAAAAATTCCAGGCACTTCTCCCTTTTGCCGCGACGATTGTCCACACAGAAGCTGATAAGATCAAATACTTTCTCAAAAGGCTTAAACCCCGAATGAGGATGCAGCTGTTGAACCATCATTGTGTGACCCTACCGGAGTTCATCGAGAAAGCTCTGGAGTACGAATTGACCGTGAAGGAAATTTCCAAGAAGCAACCGCAGTCTAACAATAAGAAATTCAGGAACCAGACTACCAGACAAAGAACCGGGGAACATTCAAGAGACCCCAACCAGTGCCAAATCCTTCTGAACGGCAACCTACGGCATCGAAGCCAACCGGATCGCAACCTCGAGCGGTCAGCCTATCTGTTGTGTGCTATAATTGTGGAGACCTGGGGCACATCAATTCGAAATGTCCTAGGCCAGTCGTGTCATGCCATACTTGTGGGAAGAACGGACATCGTGCTCGTTATTGTAGGAGTGGACTAGGACGTATTCCCGCAGCACCTCATGCTCCAGTACAATCTTCAGTTCAGGACCGTGTACCTCCATCCGCTTCTTATCAGACTACCGGGGCAAACAAAGGGATGGGACGTGGAAATCAAGTAGGTACATCTGGTGCAGGGGCTGCAAAACCTAGAGTTTACGACATGAAGAGGGTTGAAGATCCCGAAGCCAGCATGATTGCAGGTACTCTCGAGATCCAATCTCAGCCTGTCTATGTTCTTTTTGATACTGGTGCTTCACACTCCTTTTTATCTACTTCCTGTTTGAGTCGTTTGCAATTAGAGCATGTTATCAATTGTGAACCTTATATAATTGGTCTACCCGATGGTAGAAGAATTGTTGGAAATCGTGAAGTTCAGGACTGCTCGATTCGAATGAACGACCGTGAGTGGTTGTCAAATTTAATTGTGGTCGATTTACCTAAAGATGATGTGATCTTGGGTATCGATTGGATGGACCGTCATGATGCCATAATTAGTGTCCGCAAGCTTAACAAAGGACTGGCCACATCTGACGATGGTCTTGAGTGTACCTTCCAGGGTGATAATCCCAGCCGTTCCGGGAGAATCATCAGCGCTATGAAAATGGTGAAACTGCTTAATCAAGGATGTATTGGCTATTGGTGTTACATGACCAAGACAATGGATCAACCAGTTGAATTGATCGATATTCCGGTAGTCCGAGACTACCGAGACGTATTTCCAGATGAGTTGCCAGGCTTACCTCCGCATCGTGATATAGAGTTCAATATTGAGTTAGAGCCTGGTACGTCCCCGCTTTCAAAAGCACCGTATCGTATGGCTCCGACTGAGATGCAGGAGCTGAAAAGCCAACTTGAGGATTTGACCGAGAAGGGCTACATTAGACCTAGCGCGTCCCCTTAGGGAGCACCGGTACTATTTGTACGTAAGAAGGACGGATCCCTACGTCTGTGTATTGATTATCGTGAGCTGAACAAGGTAACCATTAAGAACAAATACCCATTGCCGCGTATTGATGATTTATTGGATCAGCTTCAAGGGGCTGCTGTGTTTTCTAAGATCGACCTGAGGTCTGGTTACCATCAGTTGAGGATTCGTGAGTCTGATATTTCGAAGACCGCTTTTCGTACTCGCTATGGGCATTATGAGTTCGTAGTGATGCCTTTTGGACTGACGAATGCACCGGCAGTATTCATGGAGCTGATGAATCGAGTGTTTATTAATTATCTGGATCGCTTTGTAGTCGTTTTTATTGACGACATTCTGATCTATTCTCATGACTATGAAGAGCACGAGCGTCATCTCCATCTAGTTCTCGAGGCGTTAAGGCGAGAGCAGCTTTATGGAAAATTTTCTAAATGTGAGTTCTGGATAAATGAAGTTATCTTTCTCGGGCATGTGATATCAGTTGATGGGGTGCAAGTAGACCCATGAGAAGCAGAAGCTATCCGAGGCTAGTTACCACCAAAGAACGTTAAGGAAGTACGCAGACTTCTTGGGACTAGCGAGTTATTACCGACGGTTCGTGGAGGGTTTTTCCAAAATTGCCCAACCAATGACTAATTTGTTGAGGAAGGATAAGAAGTATTTACGGTCGAGGCATGTCGTGAGCTTTGATGAACTTAAGAGCCGGTTGATTTCGGCGCCTATTTTAGTCCTACCAAGAGGAACGGAAGGTTTTGTAGTGTATAGTGACGCATCTAAGCAGGGCCTTGGGTGTGTACTAATGCAAAACGGGAAGGTGATCTCCTATGCATCAAGACAGCTACGACCTTACGAGGTCAACTACCCCACCCATGATTTAGAACTCGCAGCTGTGGTGTTTGCTTTAAAAATCTGGCGTCATTATCTGTATGGAGTTACCTGTCAGATTTTTACGGATCACAAGAGCTTGAAATACATTTTTACTCAGAAGGAGTTAAACATGAGGCAGAGAAGGTGGCTAGAACTCATCAAAGACTATGATATCGAGATCCTTTATCATCCGGGCAAAGCAAATGTAGTTGCTGACGCTTTGAGTCGTAAAACAGTACAGGAGCAGATGCTTGCCCGCCTAACAACTCAGAGGGTATTGCAGTTAGAATTGGCGAGGCCGGAAATTGAAGTCTGGTTACAGCGTATTCAAGGGCAACTCTGTACACTTGAGATTTCATCGTCCCTTGAGGATATAATTAGATCGAAGCAAGTTACGGACCCATTCTTATCTCGAATCCGCGACGAAATAACTCAAGGGAAAGCTCCTGCTTTGTGATACACGAGGATGGATTGATACGCTTCAGTAACCGAGTTTGCGTACCCGCTGATGATGAGTTGAGGAGTTCTATCCTGAGAGAAGCTCATGCTACCCCGTACTCTATCCACCCGGGGTCTAGCAAAATGTATAAGGATTTGAAACAATATTATTGGTGGGGAGGTATGAAACGTGAAGTTGCAGAATTCGTTTCGAGGTGTTTAACCTGTCAACAAGTTAAGATTGAGCACCAGCGACCCGCAGGATTGCTGAAACCGCTTCCGATTCCCGAGTGGAAATGGGAGGACATATCGATGGATTTTATTACCAGCCTGCCGATGAGTCGTCGAGGGATGAATACGATTTGGGTGATTGTGGATCGTTTGACCAAATCAGCCCACTTTCTGGAGATTAAAGATACTTGGGGACCCGAGAGATTGGCCCAACTATTTATCAAAGAAATTGTAAGGTTACATGGTACCCCTAAGAGTATTGTATCAGATCGTGACGGGCGATTCGTGTCACATTGTTGGAAAGCAGTTCATCGTGCGATGGGTACGCATTTGAACTTCAGCACAGCATTTCACCCGCAGACGGATGGTCAGACTGAGAGAACTATCCAAACATTAGAGGATATGCTGAGGGCGTGCGTTCTCGATTGGAAGGATGATTGGGAGGCCCAACTACCCTTGGTGGAATTCACTTATAATAATAGCTGGCACACTTCTATTCAGATGGCACCTTATGAAGCATTGTATGGCCGTCGTTGTAGATCCCCTCTGTGTTGGGACGATCCATCTGAAACCCTGGGTACGGAACCCAATATGTTGTTAGCAGCCCGTGAGAAGATCGCCATAATTAGGAGTCGTTTGTTGACGGCTCAAAGCCGACAGAAGTCCTACGCAGACAACCGTCGGCGACCGCTTGAGTTCGAGGTCGGCGACCATGTACTAATGAAGGTGTCCCCTACTCGAGGAGTTTTTCGTTTTGGGAAGAGAGGCAAGCTGAGTCCGAGGTATATCGGGCCGTTTGAGGTTTTGGACTGAGTGGGCGATTTAGCCTATCGCCTGGCTTTACCACCAGCCCTGAGCCGAATTCATAACGTGTTCCATGTCTCCCAGTTAAGGAAATACGTTGCTGATCCGAGTCATGTACTTTAGTTCGATGAGATCGATTTAGCGGAGGATCATTCGTATGAGGAGCGCCCCGTACGAATACTTGACAGGAGGATCAAACAACTGCGTAATAAGACGATTCCCCTACTGAAGGTTCAGTGGTCACGACACGGGGTCTAGGAAGCCACGTGGGAGACGGAGAGAAGCATTCAAGAGAGGTATCCTGAATTGTTTACCCCTTAGTTTCGAGGACGAAACCCCTTTTAAGGGGGGGAGTATGTAATATCCGACGGAAATTCTTACTTACTGTTGTATCGTTCGGATAATTCAAATACTGTTGTACTCTTGTTGCATTTGTGTATTGTTATTGATATTGGAATATATCATAAATAAACATAATAATAACGATCACTCGCACTATAATTGGATTCTCAACGTCGCATAGATTAATACATTTTTTAGCTACTAACCTGGGTATAACGTACGCTAATCCTTAAACATAACGTACGTTATTCTTAGTTCTTTACGTACGTAAAGGTGTGCTTGTTACGTACGTAACCAGTGTAATCGTATCCGATCTCAACTTTCGGCGTGTAGGGCCGGACGGGATTCGAATATCTGATCTTTTGGAGTCAATCTAGTTGACCTACATTAAGTACGTAATGCGTTGATAGGGAACGTACGTAACGATGTTCGTGTTTCAGTCTAGTAGCATCTGGACAGAGCTTACGTATGTAATACTGTCCGGGTAGCGTACGTAACGAGCTGTGCTGTTATAAAAAGACAGCTTGTGTCTTTCATTTTGCACGACCAAACTCTGAGTTTTCACCTAGATAATCATCCTCCTGCACCCCTAGATCAAAATTACCTTCTTCCAACTTGTGTTTGAGCTTTACATTTGGATTTTGGAGCTTGTTGATTGGGAGTTGGAGTCATTCTTGAAGCTTAGATTGTGTTCTTGTGGTCTTGGTGTATTGTTCTTCAATCGAAGGTATGTCATACGTTTAACCCTATAATCTCATAGTTATAATGATAGTGATTAAGTATACTCCACCTAGTGATGATTTAATCAAGCTAAACATGTTCATAGTTAAGCTTCCAACAAACTTAATGATGAATATGATAGTTAAGGGTTTTGTAAGGTTGTGTTCTTAGTATCTTAAATGATGATGATCATGTTTAGTTAAACCAAACTCTTATTCCTGGACTAATAATACCAATAGACTACTAATAATCTTTGTTTCATTATGATGTAAATAACTTCTTGGAATAATTACCATAAAATGTTTTGAGAAACCCTTGTTGATCATTAGAAGTATGGAATCACCTTCTTGAACCTAAGCTAAAGTGAATCCAGAGGAGTAATGTTTAAACTTCCAAGTTAACTAGAAGATTATAAGGAAGGTGTTGAACCCGTAGTGGTCTTCATGATCATAATATGGAATTATAACTACTTAACTCAACATAAGTAATTGATTGAAGTGCAGATTTTACTTTTTGATGTTCTTGATAAGTTTAAAGAGTAGGAGATTATTGGTTAACACATCTTAATCCAACAAACATTTGGTAAACATCTTGTAATCAATTGTAAGAATAGAATGGTATTGAATGAGGTTCTTGGAGTAACGCTCAACATCTTAAAGTTGAACTACTCAAATGAGAATTAGGATGTTGTCTCGTCGAAGTTTGGTATAGATGATCATATGAACGCATTATTGAATAAAATATACTTCATTCAAGGTTGATTGTCCGAGTAACCAATTTTGAATCGAGGGCCGGCTGTTCGTTCGACAAAGAAGGACTTTACACGCCTCCGTATTGAGGCAAGTTATCTTGCTTGGTTATAATGATGTGTGGATTCTTATGATGATTATGCATTTCGTGTATATGAAACACTTATAAACTTGTGTCTTGTGATTTGATGTTGTTCTTAATGATGTCCCGTTTTCATCGTGGGATTGTATTCCCAAGTTCGTTACTTTTGGACCCTTGATATTGTTGATCTTGTTGTCATCTCGGTGAGTCCTCGATCCTTATTCGGATTTTGTGAATTATTGAATTCGTTGTCATGTTGCATCGTGACATATCCGAAGTCATATCTACGTTCCGATTGGATATTGTATAGGAAATTTAGCCGGGCACATATATAGTCATGCGTGAATATTTTTCCGTGAAAGGCTGTGCACACGAGACGTAGTTCGTTGAGGCTAATTAGGTACATTGTCCCACGTATATCCTGGATTCCGTATACGGGGTGGACATGTGCACTGACACATATTCGGATCGGGCGTACTGTGATGTCCCTCTCGAGCCATACTATCTTAGTCGCTCACAGTCCATTTTTATACTTGGATGTGTTCGACGTTTTGTGAGTGAGCGTTCATACGCCCAAAGGGTATGTTCGTTAGTCGGGGAGTTATTCTTGAAATCTTATATACGTGAATTGTATACTATCTTGAGAATCATTTATCATGTATATCTGACCCTGTGTTGGGCGAAATACTTGTGTTGTATTTTAGGTCGAGGAAAAAGGCAAGGCACGGGAAGATCAAGGTGATGACGAAGGGTTCGAAGGATACTAGTTCGGGGGCCCCAAGTCTTTCGTGTCCGGTCATGTTAAATGCAGTGTAATGTTATTTTTTTCGCTTCATTTTAAGTTTGAACAAATGTATTGTTATTTAAGGTATAATTCATCTCCATATGGATTATACTTATGTTTTGGATCCTGTGTGTAATAAGGCCGTAGGCCATACTGCTGTAAACTCCACATCGGAGTAAGTACTATGTTTTGTGGTACGGTATCACATGTATTGTGTATTTAATCTGTACTTTGGATATCGCCTGGTGGATCCCAGTGTGGGGTCCACGGCACTGTAATGGCCGCCTTATCGGGGTGTTACATCGTGGATGGTTAATTATGCTCGAGGACATTGTGAACGTTTGATAATGTTTATGTTCATATTTGGTATGTCGTGACATCGGACAGGAATTGCTGGAAGTAGCTAAGTATGGAACTGTTAACGTACGTTAAGACTTTGAGATAACGTACGCTAAGTTGGTATGTGTTACGTACGTTATGCGTAGGGTATTACGTACGTAACAAGAGGAATCGGACAGTTGGGGCCCGTGGTCGGCGGCTTTCGGCGCAGATGTGGACAGGTGAGTCAACGGATGGAGTTACGTACGTTATACAGGGTGTATTACGTACGTAATATGAGTATAATACTGTAGCAAGTCAACGTACGTATTACGTACGCAACGGAATAAGTGTTACGTACGTTACGGGGCGGCTGGCTGAGTCTTGGCCGAGAGGACCTGTAGTGGCCGAGCATGGTCGGCAGTGACTCGCTGGGATGGCCGATCATGGTCGGCAGTGACTCACATGGATGGTCGATCGTGGTCGGAAGTGAATCTCTGGGGGCTAGGACTGGCCGATAACGTACGTAAGGTACCGACCGGTTACGGCCGTAAGGGGCCGTTACGTACGTAAGCAGCTGCCGGTTATGTACGTAAAGATGTCGGCCAAACTGGGCAGTAGGGTAGGCCACGGCCGGCTACGTACGTAAGCACCTGCCGGTTACGTATGTAAGGTGCCGGCAGGGATCGGCCTATCTAAATCCTGGACCGAGTCATCCTTGTCATTTTTCATTTTCCTTCGTTCCTTTCGCGATTTCTTCAGCAAAGTTGATGGATTTGAGTAATAACATCATGTAGCAACATGTTTTGGAAGTTGGAATCATGGATTAACATCATCTTCCACCCGGATCGAAGGTAAGAACACCTAAACTTTTGGTTTTTGGATGTTCTTGAGGTTTCTTGATGTTTTGGCCGATTTGATTCGTTTTCGTTCAGATTATTGATGGAACTTTGTTGTAAACTCGTAATCATTCATTAACCTTGAAGTTTTGTGGAACAAATTCGAATATTTCTTTGAATAATCGATTGAATTGGACTATGCCTTCAAAGTGTTCGATGAAATGCCTCAATGAGTAGAACTTTGGAAATTCTACACGTTTTCGTCTGAATGATGGTTGAATTGATATTGTTGTGTTGATTCTTGGTATTTACGGGAATTTTGTTAAGGGAAGATAATGAAATGATGATTCTTTGGATGGAGTTCTAGCGTTCTTCTTTTTGGTTCGTCTAAACCAGGTAATCTTCATACTCCTTTGTTAATGGTTCGTTTTTCTTGGATGATTACATGTGAGGAACATGTTGGATAATCATATAACGATGTTATATGGGATTTTATGGATTTTGATAAGAACTTCGAATGTTTCTTCATATTATTAAAGATGATGATTCGTTTAAACCGTTTTGAGATGGATTTCTGGATCATAATACGAGGTTGAATTCCAGATTGTGCATGTTATGATCCTTGTTACCGAGTTGGTCCGATTATTGACATGATTATTGTTCTAGGGTGGTTAATCAATAGGTATAACCGTTGTGCTTCGTTGGAGGACCGTAGATTCGTTCCAGTCGGGGCTGAAAAGCTCGTAGACGAGGGCGATGAGTTCGGTGTTGGTTTTGTCGTGTTGGTATCCAGGCAAGTGCTTACTTGTTCGGTTGTAATGTTTTGATGAGTAATTCCATTTACATTTCATAAGTATTTTATGTTGTATTGCATATTGACGAATGTTCAGTGATGTTCTAAAAGGATTAGAATGCACAGTTGATGATTGTGAGATACTTGGACAATCTTGGGAAGATTGTAGTATTCGGATATTGTTGATGTCATTTTGGATATTCTTGGTCCGTGGTATGCATTCCGGAAGGAAGTCCGGATAGAGGTATGTTTTATGGTAATCGTACATAGAGGATTATGTACGAGAAAGTGTTCAGTATTGAGGTATTATACGGTATTGTTGTGATACTGGGATTTTTATGGTATTATCGTGATATTTGGATTTTGACGAGAATCGTTGGATTACCGGAAGTGGTAAGGTTATCGTTGAGGTTATTATTCTCATGATGCATGGCATGTGAATATTTATGTTTATGTACTTGCGATTATTTGTCGGGCATTATTGCTCACCCCGTTGTGGGACTTGTTTTTCAGGTATTGAGGACTTTGATGGTAGCGGTCGTGAAGCGAGGATTCCGGACGATACTGGCTATGGCATATTGTTGGGGAATCGTGTATTCTGTTTGTGTATATAATTATTGATGTATATGTATCTTGGACTGTATTTTTATCCGCTGCGTGAGTTCTTTCAAATGGCTTTCGGCTTTTTGCCAACTGAGTTTGATTTCGAAAACTGATTCCCTTAATCGAGTTTTTGGCCTTGTTTGTCTTGACGGTAGTTGGTGTTTTCAAATGATTTTGCGAGTTTTGGAAAATACTACCGTCACCGGCCTTTTTGGGCATTTTTGTAAATGGTTTTTAGCCTGGTGGGTTCCAGCGCGGGGCCCACGGCGTGTAATATTCCCGGTTGGATCTGGGGGTGTTACAAATATGGTATCGGAGCCCATGGTTTTGTGATAACCGGGCATATGTGTTATGTGGCTCTACCAGTGTGGTAGTTGCGTGATTTTTGTGTATCTGGATTTCTGGCTATTTTGGATTGTGTTGTTTTGGTTCTGTGTGATTTTCTGAGTACTGTCGTGGTGATGTGTGGGTTTGGGGATTGTTGGTGTTTACGAGACCGACGAGGCAGGGAGTGAACGCCGGTGCCATGGTCATGTGCAATGTGCGGCTCCAATCGGGAAGTGAACGCCGGTGCAAGACACGTGCAATGTGCGGCTTTCGATGTGGAGTGGAACGCCGGTGATACGTGCATGTGACAAGGAGCGGCTCATGCGCTTTAGGTGAGGAGACACAGCGTCACAGATCCCACAAAACTCGACAGTGCTCTAAACTTGTTGTGGTCTTGGCGGAGACCAATCGTTTTCAAATTGTGATTATTCCTGTTTTCGCATTCTTGTTGAGTCGAGATTTTTGAAATGGTGTCATGTGCTAGTATCACGGGAGATCTTCGTCTTCACTGACCTGTAAGTATGTTGTTCGTATTATTCAATAATTCTTGGTTATCTTGGTGATTTTGGATTTTCCGTTGAGATGTTGTTTGTGCGAGTGATTGCAAGTTTCGAGGACGAAACTTATTTTAAGGGGGGTAGAGTGTAATACCCCGATTTTTCGGATATATTTTTCGTTTATATATTGGATATCGTGGATGGTTAATTATGCTCGAGGACGTTGTGAACGTTTGATAATGTTATTGAATTGAGTATATGTATTGGTTTTGCCGTTGTTGCTGCCCAAAATATTTATCCGAAGATTAAATACTGCTGGAAGACGGACAACAAACAACAATTTGCGGGAGCACTTCCGAGAGAAGATAAATAATACAAGATTTGCCGGGTTTGTTAGCCCGGGCTTGAATGCTCTCGCGAGATGATATTAATACAAATATTCGTGGATACAAGTATTAATGAGAGAAATCTAAATACAATGAGTGTAAAAAGACTCTGTTAATCCGGCTCTTGAGCGAAGCTCGGTGTTCTTCGTCCCTGCCGATCGTCTGCCTGATGAGAGAGGCCGGGAGAAGAAGTTCCGAATGATAGCTGTTGCCAAGAGTTGGGGATAGCCAAGTGCTGGGTGTTTTGCTTCTGTATTGCGTGAAATCCGAAGGAAGTTGAAGAAGAATCCAAGTTCAGGGAGCCTTGTATATATAGTGGCAGCCGGGTCTTGTCCTTTCGCGGGCGATCGCCTTCCGGCCATTATAATAATGGGGCAATCGTCCGCCGGCCAATATTATAATGGGGCGATCACCCGGGCTGTCGGGCTAAAGTCCAAGGAAGAGGCAGGCGCCAGCTGGGCGGTCCAATGAGGAGCCAGCACGCGTCCGGAGTCACTGTCACATGCGGCCCTACTGACAGCTTTCGGCGGAATCACTGGCACATGCAGCCCTACTGACAACTTTCGGCGGCTTGTCGGCTGGTGGAGAGATTCTGCCAGGCTGTGGTCAATGATCCGAGATTCGCGGATCATGTCTCGGCTCTTGCACGTGGTGCCAGTCTTGAGGCTCGGCCTTTGCCGATTGGATGGCCATCGGCCCTGATCGACATGAGGCGATCGTCTCTAGCTGGTCATCAGAGGTCGCCATCGGCCAGCTGCCGCGGCTCGGCATCGGTCGGTCACCAAGGGTCGGTCGACAGGTGTCGAGGGATGGTCGTACGCTTGTCGGTCGGAAGGAGTCGGTCGCCGGGTACCGAGAGATGATCGTATTTGATGTCGATCGCTTGGCACCGGGACTTGTCCTGGGACCTTCGGTTGGCGGATTTAGCTTGTCCGCTGGGTTAAGGCTCGGCCGCCTGGTCGCTGGTCGGCAGTTCTGCCTTGGCTGCTCGGCAGTGACTCGGTCGCCCGATCTCCGAGGCGATCGCCAGTCGGAGAGTGTTAATTCTTGACACAACAATTGCCCCCCAGCTTGCTCCTATGTTGAAGACATGGGGTGAGGTGGTTCTTGCTGGCGATCGCGTAAGGATGAGGACGGGCGATCTTTGCTGAGCTGACTTAGGATTCAGAATTGGGCTATCATGGTCGATTGGCTAGCTATCTTTCGGTTTTTTACCTGCAAAAAACAACATTGGCCGATCCCCCTCGGAAACTTGGTGGTTTCGCTTGTTTGAGTAATCGTGCACAGTCACAGAATTCGATGGACCGACTCCATGACCGTGTCTTGATGCGCGAAGACATTGAGTGTCTCGTGACTCACTTTATTATGAGGGTCCTCTGTTAGGCTGCGCCTCGCCTCGTATTTAAACGAAGGGCGTGCGGTCTCGGTCTAGAGGAGTCCTTGCGCGGGGCAGCGTCGGATGAATCAACTCCACGCCCGCGGCTTGTTAGCTCTGCTTCCACCTCGGCCAGCCATGGAGATGGTCGACCTCGACGGTGTACGTTGAGACGGGGGTTGTGGCACGTGTCGCTTTGTCCGGGTAGATCATCTTTAGATGGTGAACCTTGAGGGCGGGCGACCGTGTCCACTGATTAATGTTGGAGAGCCCTTAGACTACGCCAGCCTCGTATTTAAACGAAGGGCGGGCGATCTCGGCCGAAAGGGACCTTGCATGGCCGAAGCAGCCGGTTCCATCGACTACCAGGACCATGGCTTTATGATGTGCGGTGGAGGCGATCGCGAGCCTTAGTCCCTCATGATGGACTGTAGGCGGTGAGCGAGTCCTCTGGCTCTGTTGGATAGTAGCGATCGGGCTGGAAGACTGGAGGTCGTTGCTCGGGCTGGAAGACTGGAGGTCGTCGCTCGAGCGCCGATCGCGGTACTCCTAGGCTAAGAAGAAGCCTTTGCCTGGCCAGGAAATCTGCGGCTCTAGCCTGGAAGGCTGCGTAGGTCGTAGGTTGGGTCTTCGTGAGATGCCTAAACATAGGCAAAAAACCCTGAAATCCTCCCAGGACCGCGTAGAGGGCGGTCTCATCGCTTACGGGCTCGCCGTTGAGGATGATCCCGTCTACCCGGTCGATGTAGTCGGAGTCGGACTCTTCTTCTCCCTGCTTGATTTGCATCATGCGAAGGCGACCTTCAGGCCGGACGACTCTGGTGGCGAAGTACTCCGTGAAGACGTGCGCCAGCTCGTTAAAGGAGCCAATGGATCGAGGTGGAAATGAGGTGTACCACCGGTGGGCGAGGTCGTCCAGCGTCATAGCGAACATTCGGCACCTGGTCTCGTCAGATGCCCCACACCCGGTCATGTAGATGTTGAACTTCCTCAGGTGCGTCTGGGGGTCCGATCGCCCCTCGTACACGGGTGTTTGCGGGGGAGCGATCCTGTGCTGCACGGGGGCGAGCTCGATGTCGATCGCGAGCGGCTCGCTTGGCTCGGCGATCGTCTTTGTAATACCCGGTCGAAAGTCATGTCATTTCAAACCTTTCATATTCTTCAGATCGTGATTTGTTGATCGAACCCTTGTAATCATTGCTTGGAACCACCGTTTTGGGGTTTCCGTACTTCTATTTTCGTGTTATTGTTGCCCGGACATTGAATCCTATTACTTTTATTCTCTTCCCGGGCCATTTTTCCATCATTTTAGGACCCGAAGGGGGTGTGAGCCGCGGCACAAGGTGTGTGCGCCGCGGCACACACATTTCCTAAATTTGGCCGAGGTGTCGCAGTGCCGCGGCACACTCCAGATGCCGCGGCTGCGCCAAGCCAATCTTTGCGGCACACCTATGCTGAGCCGCGGCACTCTGCCGAGCCAATGCCGCGGCACACCTATCTTGAGCCGCGCACACCGGTGTTGCATCCTCGGCCCAAAACCCGTCAGACCGGTGCCGCGGCACACTGTGAGCCGCGCACACCGCCGAAACACCGGGAACAATTTTAGGCTGTGCCGGCACACCTATCCGAGCCACGGCACACAATGCGGTCAATCGCATAATTCGGCTTTTTAAGCGAGATTTCAGCCATTTTCCTCCATTTCTTCTTCCATCGCGAGAGAGAGAGTTGAGGGAGGAGCTCTTTTCATAGCTATCACTTGGGTGTTGAAGATTTACCACTTTCAATCGGTTGGGAAGCCCGGATAGTCGATCTATCGCGTATTCCTTGGATCATAGCGCTTGAATATTCAAGAGGTAATTTCTTCGACATCTTGACTTCTCGATTTTGTGTGGGTTTTGACGTTTTGGATGATAAAATCATGGTGTATGATGTGATATATGCGTGATTATGGACATGATTGGGTATTCATCGGATTATTGAAAGTTTATTCAAGAACACTTTGATTTTGTCTTGGTTTTTGGGGGTTTTCGTAGACTCGTCCGTTTTATCCGATTGAAACTTGAGAACCTTGGGATTTTGATATATCTCTACCGTATGAGTGTTTTCTTCCGATTTTACGGGTTGGATTGTGCCGTTTTCGGACTTGTGGGGAGTTTGGGCGATTTCCCAACCTTTAGTTATCCACCCGTATATTTTCTTGAATCGTAGATGAGTTTCGGGAGTCTCTTCGTATAATTTGAGTATGGATAATTAATTATAATATTCCTTGCGAATCGTTTAGGTGCCGGAAGCGCGTTCTCGGACCTACCGAACTCATACCTTTCCTCCGTTCGATTTCTCGATGTCTCAAAGGCAAGTATACATTTATGATTATGCGTTCGACTTTGAAAGTAAGAAATATTGATGGCATATCATGAACGAACCGTTTTTACGGCATTCATAGATATATTGATTGGCATGTAATGAACGAACCGTTTTGACGGCATTCCTACATGTATCGGCGTATGAGGTGAACGAACCGTTTTGACGGCATTCACATACGTAACGGCGTATGAGGTGAACGAACCGTTTCTACGGCATTCACATACGTCTTATGAGATTTAGTTATTCCGGAATACTAGTCTTAAATTGATGAATTGACGGATATTGATGAATTGACGGATTACATTACTTTATTGTCGAGGAGTATTGTGTTTCATATTGATATACTTGCACTAGCTATTCGACGGCTAACCCCTTTATGGGGGAAATACGTTTCATGTATTTCAGGTTCTAGGAGGTCGGACAGGCAGGTATCGGGTCGGCACGAAGATGGTGGGAAAGTGTGATACTGTGTCTTTCTTCCAGTTATGTTTGGAGATCCGGTTCAGTGTTGTTGTACTGGATTGTCTTTTGAATATTCGAGTATTGTTTTCCTTTCTCCTTGATGTTCCGGCCTGTGTTTGCCGAAGTATTGAATTGAATTGTGATGTCCGTGAATACATTGGTTATGTTTCGAATACCTTTGTATCATTTTTCATTCCTTTGTGAGTAGACCTTATCGTTCAAAATTTATGGTTACGCGTATGTATAGCCTTGTGGGTCCCACGGCGGGGCTTACGGCGCTGTAATATCCCTGAATAACTTGGGGGTGTTACAGAATATGGTATCAGAGCCTAGGTCTATGGATACCTAGGCTGTCGGTCTTTTGGGTCGATCGAGTCGTTAATTGTCCACAGTATCACTACTCTGCCATCATCACAGTGCGACCGGTACTTGTAAGACCTCTCACTCTTCTGGTGTTTCCTTATTCGTTTTGCTTCCTTTTATCGGTATTCTAGAGAATCGGACACTTTGTTGATGCGTGATTGAATTGTGATTACATGACTTGTGTGTTCTTCAGTATGTCAGCTGGTAGGGGCCGTGGCCGTGGTCGTGGCCGTGGGCGAGGAAGAGGTCGTGGCGCGGCCGTTTCCATCGATTGATTGGGTCGACCAACCCCGTTTGTCGAACTCGGTGCATCCCGATACCGAGAGTCGGCACGACCCGTCGGATGGTCGGGGAACAACGCAGATCTTGGAGTGGCGAATGCACTTCAACAATTGGCTACTCAAATGACTATTTTGGCCCAAGCATTGTGAATAACCCGAACCCAAACACGGATGCCCCGCTTGAGAATGTAATCCGTATGCACCCTCATGATTTGGTGGTGCCACAGGACCCGTTAATTTGGGAGGATTGGCTAGCGAATTGGAGAAGATTTTCGAGGCGGTTGATTGCCCGAGGTGAGGAAAGTACCAATTGCTCAAGACTTCCTCACTAAGGAGGCCGCTACTTGGTGGAAGGTCATCAAGCCACAAGATCGTATCGCCTCGTGGGATGAATTTAAGGAGCTCTTGGAGGCCGAGTTTTGTCCTTGGCGGTGCAGAGAGCGAATCCGAGCCTTCTTCGAGGCTAAACCACAAGATATTCCGTTTCGCAGCGATTGTGGAGTATAACCAACAATTAATCCATGTGAAGGATCAAGTACGTAACAGCGTGATAAGATCCGTTATTTTGATATGCGGATGAATTTGGACTTACGGCGGTACATGGCCGGATTTGCTTGTACCACCGAAAGAGTATCGGGGAGCTTTAGCCCATGATATGTTGAGCCCGACAATGATACCGTTGAAGAACCGAAGAAGCGAGAAAGTCGGAAATTTTTACGGCTCTAAGGGTGGCAACTTTAGAGTCACAGACGACTAACCGTTTTGCAGACGGTCGTCACGTTCTAATAAAGGGAAGAGGGTTACCGTCCCACTCCGGTACCTCAAATCGCAGTGACTTGCTATAATTGTGGTCATCCGTGCCACTTTAGTTCGAATGCTACTTCCCACTATTAAAGTGTCACACGTGTGGTCGGATGGGGCATAGAGCGGTTTATTGTTCCGAGCCGAACCGGACTTTAGATACTCGGGCTTACGCCCCAACACCCCTTGATCAAGGTGTTAATCGGCGGCAATCTTTCGGTCAACCTCGGCGAGAATTTTGGCGAGTCGGGGTGGGTCGAAGCGGCTGGAGAAACTCTAGCGTCGGTTCGGTGCAACCACGGGTTTATGAGATGCGTCGAGCAGGCGAACCCGATGCGGCGGTGGCTTGGTACCATCCATATTCTATCCTATCCATCGTGTACTTTTTGATTGGGCGCTACACATTCTTTTATTTCTTTGGAGTGTACGCCGTTTGAATATAACTTGTTTATCCTTGCGATCCCTTTATCGTGAGGCGCCTAGCGGGGATAGGATTGTGGGAATCGGGAGATTAGAGAATTTCCATGGTTATATCCGGTATGGAATGGTTATCAAATTTAATTTTAGTTGACATGGAAGGCGAGACGTAATCCTCGGCGAGGATTAGCTTAATAATCACCGAGCGATTATGAATTACCGTACCAAAGTTATCACTATGATGACTAAGGACGGATCGAGTACTCATTTTTGGGACGTAAGTCGGGCCAATCCAAGTTACTTATCGGTGCCATGAAGGCCGTAAGACTTTTAAATAAAGGTTATGCGGGCTATTGGTGCTATGCTTTAGCGGAAAGAAGCGAAGTCGATTTCTCTTCAATGCAGTTGTTAATGAGTATCCGATGTTTTTCGGACGATCTTAGGGATTACCGCGAGATCAAGAGATAGAATTTACCGTAGACTTAGAGCCGAGATGCGGCTCCGATCTCTAAAGCACCTTACCGGATGGCACCTTCCGAAATGCAAGGTGAAGAATCGGTTGGGAGAACTTACGGAGAGAGGTACATCGGACCAGCGCTTTGCCTTGGGCGCGCTGTTCTTTTCGTGAGAAAGAAAGATGGTTCACTACGTTTGTGCATCGACTACCGCGAGCTGAACAAAGTAACCATCAAGAACAAGTACCCTCTACCGCGTATAGATGATTTATTTGATCAATTGCAAGGGGCTACGGTTTTCTCGAAGATTGACTTAAGATCCGGGTATTATCAACTCAGGGTGAGGGAGTCCGACGTTAGAAGATGGCGTTAGGACGAGATATGGGCATTATGAATTTGTAGTTATGCCTTTTGGGTTGTGACGCGCGGCGATATTCATGCGATTAATGAATAAAATATTCATCGAGTACCTCGACAGTGTGTAGTCGTCTTTATTGACGACATCTTGATCTATTCTCGAGATAAGGAGGAACATGCCCGGCACTTGCGATTGGTCTTAGACATTTTGAGAACCGAGCACCTCTATGCAAAATTCTCGAAATGTGAGTTTTGGTTGGAAGAAGTTATATTTCTCGGCCATGTGATTTCGGCCGAAGGGTTCGTGTGGATCCATGAAGATCGAGGCGGTGCTAGATTGGGCACCGCCTAAAAATGTTAAAGAGGTTCGTAGCTTTTTGGGCCTTGCTTGGGTATTACCGTCGGTTTGTCGAGGGTTCTCGAAACTCGCTCGACCGCTACGAAATTACTCCGAGAAGACCGAAAAGTTTGTTTGGACGGATGAGAGGCAATGAGCTTGATGAATTAAAGAAACGATTGACTTAGCGCCGATTTTAACTTTACCACATGGTAGCGAAGGCTTTGCGATTCTGATGGCGCTTGGTCAAGGCACAATTTGTGTTCTTATGCAACATGATAAGACAATAGCTTTTGCGTCACGACAATTAAAGCCTTATGAGATGAATTATCCTACTCACGATTTGGAATTGGCCGCAATTGTCTTCGCACTCAAGATTTGGCGGCATTATTTGTATGGTTCACCGTGCGAATTTATACCGATCACAAGAGCTGAAATATATTTTCAGCGAGAAGGAGCTGAATATGAGGCAGAGACGTTGGCTAGAGTTGATAAAGGATTATGATCTGGAAATTCTTTACCACCCCGGGAAAGCCAATGTCGTTGCGGATGCTCTGAGCCGCAAATCGGCATCTCTTCAAATGCTCGAAGTTCTTACGTCCCTGCATTTAAAATTCGTCAAGATCTAATTGAGCAAGGGATAGAAATTTGGTTTCAACGAGTACAGGGACGATTGTGTACTCTTGAAATTACTTCATCCTTAGTTGACGACATCAAAGGGAAGCGGTGGAGTGACCGATGATTTCCCAATGAAGGAAGACGTGATTAAAGGAAAAGCTCTGGCTTTATGGTACACGAGGATAGTACGAGATTTCAGGCGAGACTTTGCGTTAGAGCGATTTAGAGTTGAGACAGAGAATCCTCCGAGAAGCCCATGCTACGCCTTACTCAATCCACCCCGGGACGAGTAAGATGTACAAGGACTTGAAGCGAAATTTTTGGTGGAATAACATGAAGAAGGATGTTACGGAGTTTGTATTACGGTGCTTGACGTGTCAACAAGTCAAGATCGAACATCAACGACCGACGGGGTTGTTGAAACCACTTCCCATTCCCGAGTGGAAGTGGGAAGATATCTCAATGGATTTTATCACTGTCATGCCGAGAACTCGGACTGGAATGAATATGATTTGGGTAATTGTCGATCGATTGACCAAGTCTGCACACTTTTCGGGTATTAAGGATACTTGGGGACCGGATAGATTGGCTCGAACCTTTATCACTGAGATCGTGAGGTTACACGGTACCCCCAAGACCATTGTTTCTGATCGAGACGGCCGTTTCGTATCGCATTTTTGGCAGGCCGTTCATCAGGCTTTGGGTACTGAGTTGAGATTGAGCACCTCCTTTCATCCTCAGTCGGACGGTCGAGGCAGAGAGGGCGATTGACGTTGGAGGATATGTTGCGAGCTTGTGCCTTAGACTGGAGTAATGATTGGGAGCTTCACTTGCCGTTGATCGAGTTTGCTTACAATAATAGTTGGCATGCGTCGATCAAAATGGCACCCTTCGAGGCTCTCTATGGTAGGCGATGTAGGTCGCCATTATGTTGGGACGAGGCTTGAGCTAGTTGGGACGGAACCGAGATATGTTGTTGGAAACCAAGGAAAAGATTTCTATCATCGAGATCGATTCTTGTTGCCGCAGTCGTGAAATCTTCTGGCGATACTCGTCGTCGACCCTTGGAGTTTGAAGTGGGGGATCACATCTTGCTCAAAGTATCGCCGACCAGAGGAGTTTTCCGCTTCGGTAAAAAGGGAAAACTCAGTCCAAGGTATATCGGACCTTTCGAGATTTTAGACAGAGTTGGAGACTTAGCTTATCTCTTGGCGTTGCCTCCAGCTTTGAGTCACGTCCATAGTGTTTTTCATGTGTCCCAATTGAGTAAGTACGTACCGGATCCGAGCCACATTATCGACTACAGTGAGATTGACGTAGCCGAGGATATTACCTTTCCGGAGAGACCCGTGAAGATCCTTGAACGTCGTGAGAAACAACTTCGGCATAATACCATTCCACTGGTTAAAGTACAATGGTCGAGGCATGGAGTCGAAGAGGCGACTTGGGAGACGGAAGAGAAGATGCGGGTGGAATACCCCGAACTATTTGTTTCTTAAGTTTCGAGACGAAACTTCTTTTTAGAGGGGGAGAATGTAATACCCGGTCGAAAGTCATGTCATTTCAAACCTTTCATATTCTTCGGATCGTGATTTGTTGAGCGAACCCTTGTAATCATTGCTTGGAACCACCGTTTTGGGGTTTCCGTACTTCTATTTTCGTGTTATTGTTGCCCGGACATTGAATCCTATTACTTTTATTCTCTTCCCGGGCCATTTTTCCATCATTTTAGGACCCGAAGGGGGTGTGAGCCGCGGCACAAGGAGTGTGCGCTGCGGCACACACATTTCCTAAATTTGGCCGAGCAGGCTGTACCGGGTGCCGCGGCACACTCCAGCAGTGCCGCGGCACACTGCCGAGCCAATGCCGCGGCACACCTATGCTGAGCCGCGGCACACTGCCGAGC
This sequence comes from Orobanche coerulescens, assembly GCA_033398695.1. NCBI lineage: Eukaryota > Viridiplantae > Streptophyta > Magnoliopsida > Lamiales > Orobanchaceae > Orobanche > Orobanche coerulescens. The sequence continues at coordinate 87,142,922 of CM065804.1, read as the reverse complement.
CAATGCCGCGGCACACCTATGCTGAGCCGCGGCACACTGGTGTTGCATCCTCAGCCAAAACCCTTGTGCCGGTGCGCGGCACACGAGTGAGCCGCGGCACCTTGCCGAAACACAGGAACAATTTTAGGCTGTGCCGCGGCACAATGCGGTCAACGCATAATTCGGCTTTTTAAGCGAGATTTCAGCCATTTTCCTCCATTTACCTTCCATCGCGAGAGAGAGTTGAGGGAGGAGCTCTTTTCATAGCTATCACTTGTGTGTTGAAGATTTACCACTTTCAATCGGTTGGGAAGCCCGGATAGTCGATCTATCGCGTATTCCTTGGATCATAGCGCTTGAATATTCAAGAGATAATTTCTTCGACATCTTGACTTCTCGATTTTGTGTGGGTTTTGACGTTTTGGATGATAAAATCATGGTGTATGATGTGATATATGCGTGATTATGGACATGATTGGGTATTCATCGGATTATTGAAAGTTTATTCAAGAACACTTTGATTTTGTGTTGGTTTTTGGGGGTTTTTGTAGACTCGTCCGTTTTATCCGATTGAAACTTGAGAACCTTGGGATTTTGATATATCTCTACCGTATGAGTGTTTTCTTCCGATTTTACGGGTTGGATTGTGCCGTTTTCGGACTTGTGGGGAGTTTGGGCGATTTCCCAACCTTTAGTTATCCAACCGTATATTTTCTTGAATCGTAGACGAGTTTCGGGAGTCTCTTCGTATAATTTGAGTATGGATAATTAATTATAATATTCCTTGCGAATCGTTTAGGTGCCAGAAGCGCGTTCTCGGACCTACCGAACTCATACCTTTCCTCCGTTCGATTTCTCGATGTCTCAAAGGCAAGTATACATTTATGATTGTACGTTCTCGACTTTGAAAGTAAGAAATATTGATGGCATATCATGAACGAACCGTTTTTACGGCATTCATAGATATATTGATTGGCATGTAATGAACGAACCGTTTTGGCATTCCTACATGTATCGGCGTATGAGGTGAGCGAACCGTTTGTGGCATTCACATACGTAGCAGCGTATGAGGTGAGCGAACCGTTTCTACGGCATTCACATACGTCTTATGAGATTTAGTTATTAGGAATACTAGTCTTAAATTGATGAATTGACGGATATTGATGAATTGACGGATTACATTACTTTATTGTCGAGTATTGTGTTTCATATTGATATACTTGCACTAGCTATTCGACGGCTAACCCCTTTATGGGGAAATACGTTTCATGTATTTCAGGTTCCGGGAGGTCGGACAGGCGGTATCGGGTCGGCACGAAGATGGTGGGCAAGTGTGATACTGTGTCTTTCTTCCAGTTATGTTTGGAGATCCGGTTCAGTGTTGTTGTACTGGATTGTCTTTTGAATATTCGAGTATTGTTTTCCTTTCTCCTTGATGTTCCGGCCTGTGTTTGCCGAAGTATTGAATTGAATTGTGATGTCCGTGAATACATTGGTTATGTTTCGAATACCTTTGTATCATTTTTCATTCCTTTGTGAGTAGACCTTATCGGTCAAAATTTATGGTTACGCGTATGTATAGCCTTGTGGGTCCCACGGCGGGGCTTACGGCGCTGTAATATCCCTGAATAACTTGGGGGTGTTACAGTCTTCATGGCGCCTGCCCTGGATTCCAGGAGCGCTTTCACGTCGTCGAGCTGACGTTGTAATGCGGCAATCGCCGTGGCTCGGCTGCTCGCTGATCGGCTCTGGGAGCGGGAGCCGAGGCGATCGTGTACCGATCTCGGACTCATTCTGCCCGACTTCGGCTATTTGGCGAGGAGCGAGGCAGGCTGGCCGCCTTACAGGAGGCCCAGGTAGGCCGAGCTCTGGTGACGGACTCAAACTCCGTCGTCTCGTAGCTGAGGCCGGGCGCCCAGTCGCCGAGTCAGTCACTTGCCCGGGCGATCGAAGACGAGGTGCCCAGTGCCAGCGCCTCCTCTTGCGGGCGAGAGCCTCACAGCGATCGCTCGGCGATGCGCCTTGCGCTTCGCTGACTTCGGCGGGCGGCCGAGGTGATAGCGGGAGGCGCGTCGAGAGCACTCTGTCGCTCTGTAGGGCGGCCATGACCTCGTCGATCTGTTCCTTGGTTCGGAGCTGATCGAGCGAGAGGCAGGCGCCGTCCGAGATGGGATCAGCGTCTCGACGCGGCGGCTACCTTCCACCATCGGTGCGGCTCGGGCCGGGATGGAGCAGGGTGCGGCCGGTGGTCGGCTTTCTTCGACGCGGAGGCGGAAGACTTGATTTCTGAAAGATTTCTTTGAAGTGCAGTGAGTGTCACTTCAAGTATCTGCCCCGAGAACAGTGAGTGTTCTTCGGGACGGTAGGTATAAAAAATTTGAGGGTTGGATGCCCTTCTTCCAGCGCCAATTGTTGCTGCCCAAAATATTTATCCGAGGATTAAATACTGCTGGAAGACGGACAACAAAAAACAATTTGCGGGAGCACTTCCGAGAGAAGATAAATAATACAAGATTTGTCGGGTTTGTTAGGCCCGGGCTTGAATGCTCTCGCGAGATGATATTAATACAAATATTCATGGATACAAGTATTAATGAGAGAAATCTAAATACAATGAGTGTAAAAAGACTCTGTTAATCCGGCTCTTGAGCGAAGCTCGGTGTTCTTCGTCCCTGCCGATCGTGCACTTTGATGAGAGAGGGAGAAGAAGTTCGAATGATAAATTGCCAAGAGTTGGGGATAGCCAATCTTTGGGTGTTTTGCTTACATGTGCGTGAAATCCGAAGGAAGTTGAAGAAGAATCCAAGTGCAGGGAGCCTTGTATATATAGTGGCAGCCGGGTCTTGTCCTTTCGCGGGCGATCGCCTTCCGACCATTATAATAATGGGGCGATCGTCCCCCGGCCAATATTATAATGGGGCGATCACCCAGGCTGTCGGGCTAAAGTCCAAGGAAGAGGCAGGCGCCAGCTGGGCGGTCCAATGAAGAGCCAGCACGCGTCCGGAGTCACTGTCACATGCGGCCTGCGTGACTTTGGCGGAATCAACGCACATGCAGCCCTACTGACAACTTTCGGCGGCTTGTCGGCTGGTGGAGAGATTCTGCCAGGCTGTGGTCAATGATCCGAGATTCGCGGATCTTGTCTCGGCTCTTGCACGTGGTGCTAGTCTTGAGGCTCGGCCTTTGCCGATTGGATGGCCATCGGCCCTGATCGACATGAGGCGATCGTCTCTAGCTGGTCATCAGAGGTCGCCATCGGCCAGCTGCCGAGGGTCGGCATCGGTCGGTCACCAAGGGTCGGTCGACAGGTGCCGAGGGATGGTCGTCCGCTTGTCGGTCGGAAGGAGTCGGTCGCCGGGTACCGAGAGACGATCGTATTTGATGTCGATCGCTCGGCACCGGGACTTGTCCTGGGACCTTCGGTTGGCCGATTTAGCTTGTCCGCTGGGTTAAGGCTCGATCGCTGAGCTGGTCGGCAGTTACGCCTCGGGCTTTCAGCGGTGACTCGGTCGCCCGATCTCCGAGGCGATCGCCGGTCGGAGAGTGTTAATTCTTGACACAACAGCCGTATGTTCGTATTTGGTATGTCGTGACATCGGACAGGAATTGCTGGAAGTAGCTAAGTATGGAACTGTTAACGTACGTTAAGACTTTGAGATAACTTACGCTAAGTTGGTACGTGTTACGTACGTTATGCGTAGGGTATTACGTACGTAACAAGAGGAATCGGACAGTTGGGGCCCGTGGTCGGCGGCTTTCGGCGCAGATGTGGACAGGTGAGTCAACGGATGGAGTTACGTACGTTATACAGGGTGTATTACGTACGTAATACGAGTATAATACTATAGCAAGTCAACGTACGTATTACGTACGCAACGGAATAAGTGTTACGTACGTTACGGGGCGGTTGGCCGAGTCGTGGCCGAGAGGACCTGTAGTGGCCGAGCATGGTCGGTAGTGACTCGCTGGGATGGCCGATCATGGTCGGCAGTGACTCACATGGATGGCCGATCGCGGTCGGAAGTGACTCTCTGGGGGCTAGGACTGGCCGATAACGTACGTAAGGTACCGACCGGTTACGGCCGTAAGGGACCGTTACGTACGTAAGCATTGCCGATTCGTGCGTAAGGATGTCGGCCAAAGCCCAGGCGATGGGTAGGCCACGGCCGGCTACGTACGTAAGCACCTGCCGGTTACGTACGTAAGGTGCCAGCAGGGATCGGCCTATATAAGGCCTGGACCGAGTCATCCTTGTCATTTTTCATTTTCCTTCGTTCCTTTCGCGATTTCTTCAGCAAAGTTGATGGATTTGAGTAATAACATCATGTAGCAACATGTTTTGGAAGTTGGAATCATGGATTAACATCATCTTCCACCCGGATCGAAGGTAAGAACACCTAAACTTTTGGTTTTTGGATGTTCTTGAGGTTTCTTGATGTTTTGGCCGATTTGATTCGTTTTGGTTCAGATTATTGATGGAACTTTGTTGTAAACTCGTAATCATTCATTAACCTTGAAGTTTTGTGGAACAAATTCGAATATTTCTTTGAATAATCGATTGAATTGGACTATTCCTTCAAAGTGTTCGATGAAATGCCTCAATGAGTAGAACTTTGGAAATTCTACACGTTTTCGTCTGAATGATGGTTGAATTGATATTGTTGTGTTGATTCTTGGTATTTACGGGAATTTTGTTAAGGGAAGATAATGAAATGATGATTCTTTGGATGGAGTTCTAGTGTTCTTCTTTTTGGTTCGTCTAAACCAGGTAATCTTCATACTCCTTTGTTAATGGTTCGTTTTTCTTGGATGATTACATGTGAGGAACATGTTGGATAATCATATAACGATGTTATATGGGATTTTATGGATTTTGATAAGAACTTCGAATGTTTCTTCATATTATTAAAGATGATGATTCGTTTAAACCGTTTTGAGATGGATTTCTGGATCATAATACGAGGTTGAATTCCAGATTGTGCATGTTATGATCCTTGTTACCGAGTTGGTCCGATTATTGACATGATTATTGTTCTAGGGTGGTTAATCAATAGGTATAACCGTTGTGCTTCGTTGGAAGACCGTAGATTCGTTCCAGTCGGGGCTGAAAAGCTCGTAGACGAGGGCGATGAGTTCGGTGTTGGTTTTGTCGTGTTGGTATCCAGGCAAGTGCTTACTTGTTCGGTTATAATGTTATGATGAGTAATTCCATTTACATTTCATAAGTATTTTATGTTGTATTGCATATTGACGAATGTTCTGTGATGTTCTAAAAGGATTAGAATGCACAGTTGATGATTGTGAGATACTTGGACAATCTTGGGAAGATTGTAGTATTCGGATATTGTTGATGTCATTTTGGATATTCTTGGTCCGTGGTATGCATTCCGGAAGGAAGTCCGGATAGAGGTATGTTTTATGGTAATCGTACATAGAGGATTATGTACGAGAAAGTGTTCGGTATTGAGGTATTATACGGTATTGTTGTGATACTGGGATTTTTATGGTATTATCGTGATATTTGGATTTTGACGAGAATCGTTGGATTACCGTAAGTGGTAAGGTTATCGTTGAGGTTATTATTCTCATGATGCATGGCATGTGAATATTTATGTTTATGTACTTGCGATTATTTGTCGGGCATTATTGCTGACCCCGTTGTGGGACTTGTTTTTCAGGTATTGAGGACTTTGATGGTAGCGGTCGTGAAGCGAGGATTCCGGACGATACTGGCTATGGCATATTGTTGGGTAATCGTGTATTCTGTTTGTGTATATAATTATTGATGTATATGTATCTTAGACTGTATTTTTATCCGCTGCGTGAGTTCTTTCAAATGGCTTTCGGATTTTTGCCAACTGAGTTTGATTTCGAAAACCGATTCCCTTAACCGAGTTTTTGGCCTTGTTTGTCTTGACGGTAGTTGGTGTTTTCAAATGATTTTGTGAGTTTTGGAAAATACTACCGTCACCGGCCTTTTTGGGCATTTTTGTAAATGGTTTTTAGCCTGGTGGGTTCCAGCGCGGGGCCCACGGCGTGTAATATTCCCGGTTGGATCTGGGGGTGTTACAACTAGTAGGGGGGCCCCAGTCATTCCGTTTGTTTCAGTCATTTCAGTCATACCGTCATTTGTATTTTCCGCTGCAAATTCCGTTTGAGATGTTTAATTGTTCAGGGTGGTGTATTTTATCTCCATATAAAATATACTAGTATTCGGTTTTGTCCTGGTGTGTTGTACTTAAACTCCTCATCGGAGTACTTGGTAATATAATGTGGTTCGGTACTACAATTATATTATTTAATTCATCATTTTCATTTGCACAGTGGGTCCTGGGGATTCACAGCCTTTGTAATATCCGCCTAGTTTGGGGTGTTACAGAGTTGGTATCGGAGCGTGGTTTTGAATACTACCCTCCAAGTCATGTCTCATTTGAAATCATCGTCATCGGACTAGTATCATTGGACTTTCGCGTCACGTGTGACCTGTGCAAATTCCGAGCCAATCAGACCAAGAACTGTAAGATTTCTAACGCCATGATATAATTTCTGGCAAGAATCATTCATTCATAATTCATCAGTTAACAATCCTCAACCATCATTTTCATTTGACCAGGACGGTCATGTTAACTCGTTAATAACTCAATTCATTTCATTGTTCAGTTGTTGATCAGGAAGATCGAATCATTAATCATGTTAACTCATTCAAGATAATCATTTCAATAATTTCATCAGACAATCATGTCACCTCAATTAGTCATTCATGTAATCACTGTGTTGGAGCGTATGCTCATTTTCTTCACCTCATGTCATAATCATAACGTGATATTCATGCGGGAAATATAACCATCATGTGACTTTCCTACTTCACTATAGAGAGGGCAAGAAGAGGACGTGGAGGACGAGGCCGTGGAGCGGGCCGAATCCCGAGAGCTCGTGTGAATACACGTGCAAACGCGAGAAATAATGCTAATTCATCGAGCAGCGACGCTGCCACTCATTCCCCTGGACGTGATCGTTCACTATCGGGGAGTCGTACCTGGGACACGGCTCAGTCAGGAGGTGTCCGGGTTGACCCACTTGCTTTTATGCAGGGCATGATGGCCCAAATGACGCAGATGGCACAACTTATGGAGACGATGCATAACTCCGTCAATCAAAATCAACAGGCTCCTCCGCCGCCACCTCAGAGGCAAGAGAGGAATGTGAGCAATATCATCGGCGACATCTCTCGCCAGAGGCCACCTACTTTTGAGGGCTCGTCTGAGCCGGCGGATATCATTCATTGGCTCGAGCATTTCGAGAAGTTGTTTGCTATGGTAGAGTGTCCCGAAGGACACAAAGTTTCAGTTGCGGCTTACTATCTGGGTAAGAGCGCTCATTCTTGGTGGTTGTCGTTGAAGCCCACCGAAGGATCATGTACTTGGGATCAGTTCAAGACTCTCATGATGGAGAGGTATTATCCGGACCCACTCAGAGAGGCCAAGCTGTCAGAATTGCTCACCCCCGACCCCTCAGCAGACGAGGATGTTCTCGCCATTGCCGAGAAATTTCAGGAACTTCTTCCGTTCGCCTCATCCATCATTCATTCAGAGGCGGATAAAATCAAGTATTTCAGCAAGAGGCTGAAACCCCGTATGAGACTTCAGTTGCTTAATCATAATTGCACCACGTTGGCCGAATTCATCGAGAAAGCTCTCACTTATGAGCTTACTGCTAAGGAAATTGCTAAGCAGCAACCTTCGTCTGCTAGCAAGAAATCAAAGAATCGTAATCAGTCTGAAGGCGGTCAGACAACCTTCAAGAAACCTTGTGCGGGCTCTGCTTTTTCTGAGCGACCTCCTGTGTCGTCTAAACCCGCAGAATCTCAGTCTCGAGCGGCCAGTTTGGCCATCACTTGTTTTAACTGTGGGGATCTTGGTCATCTCAGTACTGTTGTTGCCCAAAATATTTATCCGAAGATTAATACTGCTGGAAGACGGACAACAAACAACAATTGCGGGAGCACTTCCGAGAGAAGATAAATAATACAAGATTTGCCGGGTTTGTTAGGCCCGGGCTTGAATGCTCTCGCGAGATGATATTAATACAAATATTCGTGGATACAAGTATTAATGAGAGAAATCTACATACAATGAGTGTAAAAAGACTCTGTTAATCCGGCTCTTGAGCGAAGCTCGGTGTTCTTCGTCCTTGCCGATAGTCTGCTGGATGAGAGAGGCCGGGAGAAGAAGGACCGAATGATAGCTGTTTCCAAGAGTTGGAGATAGCCAAGTGCTGGGAGTTTTGCTTCTGTAATGTATGAAATCCCAAGGAAGTTGAAGTTCTGAAGCCTTTTGTGTGATAAAAGTTCCGTCCTTTGGACAAGTGTAGGGAGCCGTGTATTTATAGTGGCAGCCGAGTCTTGTACTTTGGTGGGCGATCGCCTTCCGGCCATTATAATAATGGGGCGATCGTCTGCCGGCCAATATTATAATGGGGCGACTGTCCCCGATTCACATGGGCTGTCGGCCTAAAGTCCAAGGTAGGTGCTGGCGCCAGCTGGGCGGTCCAATGAGGAGCCAGCACGCGTCCAGAGTCAATGTCACATGTGGTCCTACTCACAACTTTCGGCGGAATCACTGTCACATGCGGCCCTACCGACAGCTTTCGGCGGCTTGTCGGTTGGTGGAAAGATTCTGCCAGGCTGTGGTCAATGATCCGAGATATGCGGATCTTGTCTCGGATCTTGCACGTGGTTCCAGTCTTGAGGCTCGGACTTTTCCGACTGGATGGCCATCGGCGCTGATCGACATGAGGTGGTCGTCTCTAGCTGGTCATCAGAGGTCGCCATCGGCCAGTTGTCGAGGGTCGGCATTGGTCGGTCACCAAGGGTCGGTCGGCAAGTGCCGAGATGATCGTCCACCAGTCGGTCGCCAGGAGTCGGTCGCGAGGAATCGGTCGCCGAGTACCGAGAGACGATCGTATTTGGTGTCGATCGCTCGGCACCGGGTCTTGCCCTGGGACCTTCGGTTGGCCGATTTAGCTTGTCCGCTGGGCTAAGGCTAGGCCGCCTGGTCGCTGATCGGCAGTTCTTCCTTGGCCGCTCGGCAGTGACTCGGTCGCCCGATCTCCGAGGCGATCGCCGGTCGGAGAGTGTTAATTCTTGACACAACAATTGCCCCCCAGCTTGCTCCTATGTTGAAGACATGGGGCGAGGTGGTTCTTGCTGGCGATCGTGTAAGGATGAGGACGGGCGATCTTCTTGGTGACTTAGGATTCGGACTTGGGCTATCATGGTCGATTGGCTAGCTATCTTTCGGTCTTGTACCTGCAAAAACAACATTGGCCGATCCCCCTCGGAAACTTGGTGGTTTCGCTTGTTTGAGGAATCGTGCACAGTCGCGGAATTCGATGGACCGACTCCATGACCGTGTCTTGATGCGCGAAGACATTGAGTGTCTCGTGACTCACTTTATTATAAGGGTCCTCTGTTAGGCTGCGCCTCGCATCGTATTTAAACGAAGGGCGTGTGGTCTCGGTCTAGAGGAGTCCTTGCGCGGGGCAGCGTCGGATGAATCAACTCCACCTCTGCGGCTTGTTTGGCTCTGTTTCCACCTCGGCCTGCCATGGAGATGGCCGACCTCGACGGTGTACGTTGAGACGGGGGTGGTGGCATGTGTCCACTGATTAATGTTGGAGAGCCCTTAGACTACGCCGGCCTCGTACTTAAACGAAGGGCGGGCGATCTCGGCCGAAAGGGACCTTGCATGGCCGAAGCAGCCGGTTCCATCGACTACCAGGACCATGGCTTTATGATGTGCGGTGGAGGAGATCGCGAGCCTTAGTCCCTCATGTTAAACGATGGACTGTAGGCGGTGATCGAGTCCTCCGGCTCTGCTGGATAGTAGCGATCGGGCTGGGAGACTGGAGGTCGTCGCGCGGGCGCCGATCGCTCTACTCCTAGGCTAAGAAGAAGCCTTTGCCTGGACAGGAAATCTGCGGCTCTAGCCCGGAAGGCTGCGTAGGTCGTCGGTTGGGTCTTCGTGAGATGCCTGAACATAGGCGAAAAACCCTGAAATCCTCCTAGGACCGCGTAGAGGGCGGTCTCATCGTTTACGGGCTCGCCGTTGAGGATGATCACGTCTACCCGATCGATGTAGTCCGAGTCGGACTCTTCTTCTCCCTGCTTGATTTGCATCATGCGAAGGGGACCTTCTGGCCGGACGACCCCGGTGGCGAAGTACTCCGTGAAGACGTGCGCCAGCTCGTTAAAGGAGCCAATGGACCGAGGTGGCAATGAAGTGTACCACCGGTGGGCGAGGTCGTCCAGCGTCAGAGGGAACATTCGGCACCTGGTCGCGTCAGATGTCCCACACCCGGTCATGTAGATGTTGAACTTCCTCAGGTGCACCTGGGGGTCCGATCGCCCCTCGTACATGGGTGTTTGCAGGGGAGCGATCCTGTGCTGCACGGGGGCGAGCTCGATGTCGATCGCGAGCGGCTCGCTTGGCTCGGAGATCGTCTTCATGGCGCCTGCCCTGGATTGCAGGAGCGCCTTCATGTCGTCGATCTGACGTTGCATCGCAGCCATCGCCGTGGCTCGGTCGCTTGCTGATCGGCTTTGGGAGCGGGAGCCGAGGCGATCGTGTACCGATCTCCGGACTCCGCTGCTGCCGACCTCGGCAATTTGGCGAGGGGGAGCCAGACGGCTGGGCTGCCTTCTGGGAGCTGGGTAGGCCGAGCTCCTGGTGACGGACTCAAACTCCGTCGTCTCGTAGCTGGGGCCGGACTGCCCCGGTCGCCAGGTCGGGTCACTGCCCAGGCGATCGAAGACAGAGGTGCCCCGGCTGCCGAGCGCCTCCTCTTGCGGACGAGAGCCTCCTGGCGATCGCTCGGCCAGTAACGCCTTGCGCTTCCGCTTGGACTTCCGGCGGGCGGCCGAGGGGGTGATAGCAGGAGGCGCGTCGAGAGCACTCCGTCGCTCCTGTAGGACAGCCATGACCTCGTCGATCTGTTCCTTGGTTCGGAGCTGATCGAGCTAGAGGCTTGGGCCGCCGTCCAGGGATGGGATCGAGCGTCTCTGACCGCGGCGGCTACCTTCCACCATCCGCTGCGGCTCGGGGCGGGACGGGCAGGGTGCCGGGCCAGTCAGCGGCTTTCTTCGACGCGGAGGCGGAAGACATGATTTCTGAAAGATTTCTTTGAAGTGCAGTGAGTGTCACTTCAAGTATCTGCCCCGAGAACAGTGAGTGTTCTTCGGGACGGTAGGTGTAAAAATTTGAGGGTTGGATCCCCTTCTAGCGCCAATTGTTGTTGCCCAAAATATTTATCCGAAGATTAATACTGCTGGAAGACGGACAACAAACAACAATTGCGGGAGCACTTCCGAGAGAAGATAAATAATACAAGATTTGCCGGGTTTGTTAGGCCCGGGCTTGAATGCTCTCGCGAGATGATATTAATACAAATATTCGTGGATACAAGTATTAATGAGAGAAATCTAAATACAATGAGTGTAAAAAGACTCTGTTAATCTGGCTCTTGAGCGAAGCTCGGTGTTCTTCATCCCTGCCGATAGTCTGCTGGATGAGAGAGGCCGGGAGAAGAAGGACCGAATGATAGTTGTTGCCAAGAGTTGGAGATAGCCAAGTGCTGGGAGTTTTGCTTCTGTAATGTATGAAATCCCAAGGAAGTTGAAGTTCTGAAGCCTTTTGTGTGATAAAAGTTCCGTCCTTTGGACAAGTGTAGGGAGCCGTGTATTTATAGTGGCAGCCGAGTCTTGTCCTTTGGTGGGCGATCGCCTTCCGGCCATTATAATAATGGGGCGATCGTCTGCCGGCCAATATTATAATGGGCCGACTGTCCCCGATTCACATGGGTTGTCGGCCTAAAGTCCAAGGTAGGTGCTGGCGCCAGCTGGGAGGTCCAATGAGGAGCCAGCACGCGTCCAGAGTCAATGTCACATGTGGTCCTACTGACGGCGGAATCACTGTCACATGCGGCCCTACCGACAGCTTTCGGCGGCTTGTCGGTTGGTGGAAAGATTCTGCCAGGCTGTGGTCAATGATCCGAGATATGCGGATCTTGTCTCGGATCTTGCACGTGGTGCCAGTCTTGAGGCTCGGCCTTTGCCGACTGGATGGCCATCGGCGCTGATCGACATGAGGCGGTCGTCTCTAGCTGGTCATCAGAGGTCGCCATCGGCCAGTTGTCGAGGGTCGGCATTGGTCGGTCACCAAGGGTCGGTCGGCAAGTGCCGAGAGGATCGTCCACCAGTCGGTCGCCAGGAGTCGGTCGCCAGGAGTCGGTCGCCGAGTACCGAGAGATGATCGTATTTCGTGTCGATCGCTCGGCACCGGGTCTTGCCCTGGGACCTTCGGTTGGCTGATTTAGCTTGTCCACTGGGCTAAGGCTAGGCTGCCTGGTCGCTGATCGGCAGTTCTGCCTTGGCCGCTCGGCAGTGACTCGGTCGCCCGATCTCCGAGGCGATCGCCGGTCGGAGAGTGTTAATTCTTGACACAACAAGTACCAAGTGTCCGAGACAGACTATCACGTGTCATAATTGTGGGATTGCTGGGCATAAGGCCCGTTTTTGCCGTAGGGACTCCAAACCTACTCAGACGTCATCTCAGGCCCCTAAGCAGTCAGCCGTTCAGAATCAGTCCACTCAATCAGCATCGTTTAAAACGACAGGAGCGACTAAAGGTGGAGCCTTTAGCCAACAGACGGGAGAGTCAGGTGCCGGGACTAGCAAGCCCCGGATTTATGAGATGAAGAAGACCGATGATCCAGAGGCCCGATGTGTTGGTTATTGGTGCTATATGACCAAAACCGAGAAATCATCAGTAATGTTGACGTACATTCCGGTAGTGAGGGAATATGCCGATGTTTTTCCAGACGAGTTACCTGGTTTGCCTCCACAGAGGGATGTGGAATTCACGATTGAGTTGGAGCCAGGTACGTCCCCGATATCGAAGGCACCGTACCGGATGGCCCCGACCGAAATGCAGGAATTAAAGAACCAACTTGAGGAGTTGTTCGAGAAGGGTTATATTCGACCGAGTGCGTCCCCGTGGGGAGCACCAGTGTTATTTGTCAAGAAGAAGGATGGTTCTTTTCGCTTGTGTATCGATTATCGGGAGTTGAACAGGGTGACAATCAAGAATAAGTATCCCTTACCCCGTATTGATGATCTCTTAGATCAACTTCAGGGAGCTTCAGTATTTTCCAAGATCGACTTAAGATCTGGATATCATCAGTTGCGGATTCGATAGTCGGATATCGCGAGGACGGCGTTTCGAACACGCTATGGTCATTATGAATTTGTGGTTATGCCGTTTGGATTGACTAATGCACCTGCGGTATTTATGGAGTTAATGAATCGGGTTTTCATCGACTTTTTAGATCAGTTTGTTGCTGTCTTCATCGATGACATTTTGATTTATTCTCGTGACCGGGAGGAACACGAGTTTCACCTTCATCAAGTGCTCGACGTGTTGAGACAAGAACAACTTTATGGGAAGTTTTCCAAATGTGAGTTCTGGATGTCCGAAGTGACGTTTCTCGGACACGTAATTTCTTCAGACGGAGTTCGTGTCGATCCTCAGAAGACGGAGGCTATTCGTGATTGGCTACCTCCGAAGAATGTTAAGGAAATCCGAAGTTTCCTCGGATTAGCGGGTTATTATCGGCGATTTGTGGAGGGATTTTCTAGAATCGCTCAACCCTTGACGAACCTTTTGCGAAAGGATAAGAAATACACGTGGTCCGACACGTGTCAGCGGAGTTTTGAGGAACTCAAGAGCCGGTTAATGTCAGCACCTGTACTTTCCTTGCCGCAGGGGACGGAAGGATTTGTGGTTTATAGTGATGCATCCGGACAGGGTCTTGGATGTGTGCTCATGCAGAATGGAAAGGTTATCGCCTATGCTTCACGGCAATTGAAACCTTACGAGGTTAATTATCCGACCCACGACCTGGAGCTAGCAGCCGTGGTGTTCGCTTTGAAGATTTGGCGTCATTACCTTTATGGCGTTACCTGTCAGATATTCACCGATCATAAGAGTTTAAAGTATATATTTACTCAGAAGGAGTTAAATATGCGACAGAGACGGTGGTTGGAATTAATCAAGGATTATGATATCGAGATCCTTTACCACCCGGGCAAGGCGAATGTTGTCGCCGACGCCTTGAGTCGTAAGTCCGTTCAGGAGTAGATGCTTGCCCGTTTAACAGTTCAGAATGAGCTTCAGCAGGAATTCCTTAGACCCGAGATCGAGGTCTGGCTTCAGCGAGTTCAGGGACAACTTTGTATGTTAGAGATTTCATCATCACTCGAGGAGGCAATCCGAGAGAATCAGGGTCCGGGCCCATCATTGTTGCGCATCCATGAGAATGTAGCTCAGGGGAAAGCCCCTGGATTCGTGGTCCACGAGGATGGACTTTTGAGATTTAAGAATCGGTTGTGCGTACCGGCGAATGACGAGTTGAAAAACTCGATTTTGAAAGAAGCTCATGCTACCCCTTATTCTGTTCATCCGGGGTCCAGCAAGATGTACAAGGACTTGAAACAAAATTACTGGTGGAGTAATATGAAGCGAGAAGTCGCAGAATTTGTTTCGAGATGCTTAACCTGTCTGTTGGGAATAGTGCCCTAGGACATTCGATGTGCCTAGATTTGTAATTGTCACATTTAAATAAAGTTATTTGATATCATTTATTTCTCGTTGATTATTATAATGTGTGCATGTTTTAATATTATAATAATCGAATAATAGTTATTCACGAATAATAAGATTATTCAAATGTCCCTGGTAAAATCGCGTTGAGTAGAGACTCAAGTGATTAATATACTAGTATAAGTTTGATTGATAATCATCGGATGATTATGCGTATGGTACGGATCAATCTTATGGGTATTGGTTGGAGAACTAATACTGGACCGACCCGCATTGAGATCACTGCATGGAAATGTCATAAGTGAATCTCAATACGGTATGTCAATAAATCCTTGAACACGAGATTATTATAGAGTCCAACATGATAATGCTATGCCTTGACGTAATCCAACGTCATCCGAAACATGGTGATCATAAAGGTTAGCGATCGGGATTAGTGGGAGTCATGTAGAGGGCAATGAATAATCAAGATGGGGATTTGTCCCTCTCTTAAGTGAGAGAGATATCTGCTTTGGGCCTCGATAAGTAGGATGAAGGAAATGCATGGCCATGCTCAAATGAAGAGTCATTTGATTCAATCAGTCTACTTAAGATCGAGAAAGCATTTGAACATAAATAAGTATGACAGACTCCATGACTTAGTTCAAATATGATATCGCGTGACAAAGGGATTTGACACGTTAAAAGGTTTAATGGACTATTAACTTATATTATTTAGGTAATCATAATGTCTTGCTAGAGGCCGCTTATGATTTATTATTTAATAAGGTATTAAATAATTGCCAACATAATATAAGCCTTTTGGGTCGCACATACGACAATTATAGACAAGTACGAATAAGTATAAACTGGGAATAATAAATATAATATTGGATATTATATTTATAAGAAGATTAAATAATAAGTAATATATAATATTGGATATTATATATATTGTATTATTTAATAAGTTGAGGGGCAACTAAGCAAATACTAGATTATTGAATCTAGGGTTTACTTAGTATAAATATAAGGTCTTGGACAAGGAGTTGCAACAAGAAAACAAGACCTAAATCGGCTCTTCAAGAAGTAGAAAAATCAGCCATCTACATTATATTGTAGGAGAACGGAGTCGGTCATCCCTCTTCCCTTAGTTGATCTTGATCAATAGTACAATCCTTCTAGTAAGGAATTTGTGTTGTACTATTTATCAATATTATTAAATGAGATCTAGCAATCCGGCTTGTGGAATTGTTCGTGTGTGGATCACCAAAAGAGGAAGGAGATATTAATCTGCTTCTAGTCCGGATCTAGAATTGTTCAATCGGATTAAGGTAATTCGATTAACTCTTTAATTAAACAATTAAATTACTGCATGCGATCCTAAATTGGGTTTTCACGTTTATTGTTCCGCTGCAATTTTACTCCGATTATTTTGTATTCGATGCATAGAAATCCCAACAGTGGTATCGGAGCCAACTTGCATGTAATTTAATTGTTTGTGTAGAACATATTTGTGTGTAAATTATGTTTCTGATTATGTTTATAAAATATAGATTTTATAAAATATTTTTTCCTGGTTTAATTTGATTAAATCGGATCGTCAAAAATTAATTTTCTGGACTGTTTTTCGCATAAACTGCTGTCCAGGCTGTTACGAAATAATCTGCCGATTCGTGCGGTCAGGCGGCGATTCGTCCGGTCGGGTCGGGCTGGACCTGGTTGTGTTAATTAGCAAAATGTTTTTTGCTGGGAAGGGGATTCGATCCCTTGCCAATCTGACAGGCTGGAGCTTTTCTTACCAAGTGGTCTACCAATTTAATTTGGTAACTTTCTCACGGATGTTTTTATTAAAGGCAGGAAATCTGTTATAATATTGCAAAATTTATTCCGCAAAACACGGGATTCGAACCCGAGTCTTTTGGCTTGAAATCCGGCACTTTACCATCTCGGCTGGGAACTGTTTTGGTAGTTTCAAAGTAATCTTTTTCTTATAAGCCCTTTTAACATAAAAGTAAATTTGGTAATAATAGTTGCAAAATGTTGCAACTGCAACCGCCGGGTTTCGAACCCGGGCGGACCTGTTCCCTGGGCAGAATGACAACCGTCTCGGCCAAGTCCAGATTTGTTCACTTTTGACACAGTTTTTATTTTATTGTCTGATTGTCAGACAAATTGTTTGATTATTTAGTATATTACATGCTTTATTAATTATTTGATAATTATTTATGGTATGTGTGTGGTGTATGGCATGACCATAAATTGACCAATGTGATTGGATAATTTTAATTTCTTATGGGTTGGTTTTACGGCCTGCGTGTCGTTTAATTATAAATTGGTTTTACGGCCTGCGAGTCGTCTATTTAAATTGTTTATTATTTTACGGCCTGCGTGTCGTTTGTACTTCTTGTAATTTAATTTATTAGTGTAGTATTAAATTTCATTAATGTAATGAAGACAAGAAGGACGAGAAAGACGGACTCGAGGAGCAAATTGATCGCGTATGACGTTCCAAGGAGTTGGAAGATCAATGAAGACCATATTTAACCCTTTAGATGACCTTTGTGATTTTCATGTTGGCTCATGAAAATCACGTTAGGATTATGGTCATGCTATACACGGTCCTATGCTTATTGTCATGTGATGCGATGTATGTTTAAATTTATGCATGTATGTGATGCTATGTATGTTTAGATGTATGTTAGCAAACATAGACATTAACATAGGATAAAAATC
Organism: Orobanche coerulescens; assembly: GCA_033398695.1. Classification (NCBI taxonomy): domain Eukaryota; kingdom Viridiplantae; phylum Streptophyta; class Magnoliopsida; order Lamiales; family Orobanchaceae; genus Orobanche; species Orobanche coerulescens. The sequence goes on along the minus strand of CM065804.1, from coordinate 87,125,571 downwards.
CCTCGTTAAAATTTTAATGCCGTTCATTTGAAAAACACCTATCAAGACTTCGATCATCATGAGTGGGTCATGCCAAAGCTGGGCACTCGGATTATCTTAGTAAGGTAGGATAGGTAATGGTGATACCTATACGTTTAATGAATTTGGAAATCAAAATAGTTTTGAACCTTAAGGCATAAGATGGGATTATAACATGCTTGGGCATACGATGCAAAATCCCATGATGTAATCGATAAAGAGTTATCCACCTAAAGTAGTTCAATTCTAGGCGTCATGCCAAAGCTGAGTTTAGGATTGTGCGAAATGGGATCTTAGCCCGCTAAAATTACAAATGTTGTAAATTGAGGGTACTTTGTTTTAATGGGAGTATTTTTCGAGAAATAAAATAATGTGACTAAATATTTTGCATATTGAATTTTGCAGAATGGCATCAAACAACACATCCACCATTTCACTACGATCTGTCCATGAGAAGGACAAGCTTAAAGAAAACGGCAGCAACTATCTGGATTGGATCCGGAGCTTGAGAATAGTTCTCAAGCAAGAAAGAAAGCTGTATGTTCTTGAGGAAGAAATTCTCGATGAGCCAGCTGACAATGCAAACAAAGCAACAAAAGACAAATGGAAGAAACATTGTGATGATTCCATTGATGTCGGTTGTCTTATGTTGGCCACCATTTGTCCAGAACTTCAGAAGAATCTGGAGGAAATGGAAGCTTATAAGCTAAATGCTCACCTCAAGGAAACTTTCTCGAAGCATGCTAGGCAAGAGAGGTATGAGACCTTTCAAGCCTTGTATGCTTGCAAGATGGTTGAGGGGACATCTGTCAGCGCTCACGTGCTCAAGATGAAAGGATATATTGATCATCTTGAAAGACTTGGTTTTCCACTTTCTAAGGAGCACTCCACGGATGTGATCCTAAACTCATTGCCCGAAAGTTTCGGTCAGTTCATTATGAACTATAATATGAATGAGATGGAGAAGTCTATTGCTGAGCTGCATGGGATGCTTAAAACGGCTGAGCAGAATATTAAGAAGAAACCAAACCATGTGTTGATGGTCAGCAAAGGGAAATCCTTTAAGAACAAAGGCAAGGGCAAGGGTAAGGCAAAAGTTGCCAAATCTAAAGACCCTACTAGGCCGGGTTTCAAGGCTAAAGCTCCCAAAGATGGAAATTGCCATCATTGCAATAAGCCAGGACACTGGAAAAGAAATTGCAAGATTTACTTGGAAGAGCTAAAGCGTACCAAGGGCAGTGACCGCCAGGTATATTTGTTATAGAAGTTAACTTATCTACCTCTAACTCCTGGGTATTAGATCTTGGATGTGGATCTCACATTTGTACAAATGTGCGGGGGTTGAGAAGCGAGAGAATCGAAGAAAGGGAAGTAGATCTAAGAGTTGGCAATGGAGCAAGAGTTGTTGCACTAGCCGTAGGAACTTATGATCTAGTTTTGCCAAATGGGCTTTTGTTAGTTTTGAACAATTGCTATTATGTTCCTGCTATGAATAGGAATATTATTTCAGTTTCTAAATTAGATTGTGAAGGTTCTGATTTTCTTATTAAGAATAAGATCATTCGTATTTTCTTTGATGACTTGCTTTATGGTACTGCAAAGTTATATACTGGCCTTTACAATATTGATCTAGATGAGTCCGACACTTTGGAAGTCTATAACATTGCATCCAAGAAACCTAAGATCAATGATTCTAATCCGACTTACTTATGGCATTGTCGACTTGGTCACATAAACGAGAAACGCATTTCTAAACTCCATAATGATGGACTTTTAGACTCTTTTGACTATGAATCATATGGGACATGCGAATCTTGTTTATTGGGCAAGATGACGAAGAATCCTTTCACCGGTCATGGAGAAAGGGCTAGTGATCTATTAGGCCTAATACATGCGATGTATGCGGACCTCTTAGCACTCATGCAGAGGTGGATACCAATACTTCATTACATTCACCGATGATTTTAGCCGATATGGATATGTTTATCTTATGAAGTATAAACATGAATCTTTTGAAATGTTCAAAATATTCCGAATGAAATCTGAGAATCAACTTGGCAAGACAATTAAAGCCCTTCGATCAGATCGAGGTGGGGAATACTTGAGCCAAGAATTCTATGATCATCTTAGGAGTTGTGGAATTGTTTCGCAACTTACTCCTCCCGGCACACCTCAGCATAACGGAGTGTCCGAGAGGAGGAATCGAACTTTATTAGATATGGTTCGATCCATGATGAGTCGAACAGAGCTTCCATTATCATTTTGGGGCCACGCCTTAGAAACAGCAGCATTCAGCCTTAACCGTGTTCCATCTAAAGCAGTTGAAAAGACACCATTTGAGAAATGGACTAGTAAAAGACCAAACTTGTCTTTTCTAAAGATCTGGGGTTGCGAAGCGTTCGTAAGGCGCCATGTGTTTGACAAACTGGCAGCCAGATCTAAAAGATGTTTATTTGTGGGATATCCTAAGGAAACTAAAGGATATTACTTTTACAAGACCGCAGAGAACAAAGTGTTTGTTACTCGAAATGATGTATTCTTAGAAAGGGAATTTATTTCCAAAAGAGACAGTGGGAGAAGAGTAATTCTCGAGGAAACTCGAGAACCACAAGAAGACATCGCTTCACCGATGGAAACCGAACAAGCTCAACAAACAGTTGAAGAGCCCATTCAAAGTACACAAATCCCACGCAGATCTGATAGGATGCGACATGAACCTGAGAGATATGGTTATCTCGTAACAGAGGATGATAATGCATCGCTCATAGATGATGAGCCTAGTACCTATATAGAAGCTACTTCAGGACCAGAGTCCGAGGAATGGCTAGAAGCCATGAAGTCTGAGATGCAATTCATGTATGACAATCAAGTTTGGAACTTGATAGATCCACCTGAGGGTGTTAAAACCATTGGGTGCAAATGGGTCTATAAAAAGAAGAAAGACATGGATGATAATCTGCAAGCCTATAAAGCTAGACTAGTGGCAAAAGGTTATAGACAGATTCATGGTGTTGACTATGATGAGACCTTTTCGCCAGTAGTCATGCTTAAATCAATTAGAATTTTATTTGCCATTGCCGCATACTATGATTATGAAATATGGCAAATGGATGTCAAAACAGCATTCCTTAATGGAAACTTACTCGAGGATGTGTACATGACACAACCTGAAGGTTTTGTTCATCCAGAAAATTCTAAAAAGGTTTGCAAGCTTTAAAGATCCATTTATGGGTTGAAGCAGGCTTCTCGGAGCTGGAATCTTCGTTTTGATGAAGCACAAAGAGTTTGGGTTCATTCAAAATAAAGATGAACCTTGTGTGTACAAGAAGGTTAGTGGGAGAATAGTTGTTTTCTTAGTCTTATATGTAGATGACATATTACTCATTGGAAATGACATTCCCACCTTGCAGACAGTCAAGACTTGGTTGGGAAGTTGTTTCTCAATGAAAGACTTAGGAGAAGCCGCTTACATTCTTGGGATAAAGATCTATAGAGATAGATCAAAGAGATTGATTGTCCGAGTCAAAGTACATACATTAATAAAATATTGAAGAGGTTCAATATGCAAGACTCCAAGAGAGGACTCTTGCCAATGTCACATGGCATTCATCCGAGTGAGACTCAGAGTCCTAAGACTCCTGATGAGCGAGCCCGTATGAGCAAGATACCATACGCTTCGGCTATTGGATCGATCATGTATGCCATGATTTGTACTCGACCAGATGTATCGTTTGCTCTTAGTATGACAAGTCGATACCAATCGAATCCAGGTGAAAGTCACTGGACAGCAGTGAAAACCATCCTAAAGTACTTGAGAAGAACTAAGGATGATTTCCTAGTTTATGGAGGGGTGGGAAACGAGCTGGCTGTAAGAGGTTACGCCGATGCAAGTTTTGAAACCGACAGAGACGATTTCAAATCGCAAACTGGTTATGTGTTTGTATTGAATGGAGGTGTTGTGAGTTGGAAGAGTTCCAAGCAAAGCACGGTTGCTGATTCTGTTACAGAAGCTGAGTACCTGGCGGCATCGGATGCAGCTAAGGAAGCCGTATGGATCAAGAAGTTCGTTACCGAACTAGGAGTGGTGCCAACCATACAGGGTCCCATAAGCCTTTATTGTGACAATAATGGTGCTATTGCACAAGCTAAAGAGCCTAGGTCCCATCATAATTCCAAACATATACTCAGAAAATATCACCTAGTCATAGAGATCGTCAGACGAGGAGATATTACAATATGCAAAGTAGCAACGGAAGAGAATGTTACAGATCCACTTACCAAGCCTCTCTCACAAGGAAAGCATGTTGAGCATGCTAGAGCGATAGGACTAAAAGTCATGTATGAATGGTCCTAGTGCAAGTGGGAGATTGTTGGGAATAGTGCCCTAGGACATTCGATGTGCCTAGATTTGTAATTGTCACATTTAAATTAAGTTATTTGATATCATTTATTTCTCGTTGATTATTATAATGTGTGCATGTTTTAATATTATAATAATCGAATAATAGTTATTCACGAATAATAAGATTATTCAAATGTCCCTGGTAAAATCGCGTTGAGTAGAGACTCAAGTGATTAATATACTAGTATAAGTTTGATTGATAATCATCGGATGATTATGCGTATGGTACGGATCAATCTTATGGGTATTGGTTGGAGAACTAATCTTGGACCGACCCGCATTGAGATCACCGCATGGAAATGTCATAAGTGAATCTCAATACGTATGTCAATAAATCCTTGAACCAGAGATTATCATAGAGTCCAACATGATAATCGCTATGCCTTGACGTAATCCAACGTCATCCGAAACATGGTGATCATAAAGGTTAGCGATCGGGATTAGTGGGAGTCATGTAGAGGGCAATGAATAATCAAGATGGGGATTTGTCCCTCTCTTAAGTGAGAGAGATATCTGCTGGGCCCCTCGATAAGTAGGATCAAGGAAATGCATGGCCATGCTCAAATGAAGAGTCATTTGATTCAATCGATCTACTTAAGATCGAGAAAGCATTTGAACATAAATAAGTATGACAGACTCCATGACTTAGTTCAAATATGATATCGCGTGACAAAGGGATTTGACACGTTAAAAGGTTTAATGGACTATTAACTTATATTATTTGGGTAATCATAATGTCTTGCTAGAGGCCGCTTATGATTTATTATTTAATAAGGTATTAAATAATTGCCAACATAATATAAGCCTTTTAGTCACATAAGACAAATATAGACAAGTAGGAATAAATATCAACTGGGAATAATAAATATAATATTGGATATTATATTTATAAGAAGATTAAATAATACGTAATATATATAATATTGGATATTATATATATTGTATTATTTAATAAGTTGAGGGGCAACTAAGCAAATACTAGATTATTGAATCTAGGGTTTACTTAGTATAAATATAAGGTCTTGGACAAGGAGTTGCAACAAGAAAACAAGACCTAAAATCGGCTCTTCAAGAAGTAGAAAAATCGGCGATCTACATTATATTGTAGGAGAACGGAGTCGGTCATCCCTCTTCCCTTAGTTGATCTTGATCAATAGTACAATCCTTCTAGTAAGAAATTTGTGTTGTACTATTTATCAATATTATTCGTAAGGATCTAGCAATCCGGCTTGTGGAATTGTTCGTGTGTGGATCACCAAAAGAGGAAGGAGATATTAATCTGCTTCTAGTCCGGATCTAGAATTGTTCAATCGGATTAAGGTAATTCGATTAACTCTTTAATTAAACAATTAAATTACTGCATGCGATCCTAAATTGGGTTTTCACGTTTATTGTTCCGCTGCAATTTTACTCCGATTATTTTGTATTCGATGCATAGAAATCCCACCACTGTCAACAAGTCAAGATTAAACATCAGCGACCGGCGGGTATGCTGAAACCTCTCCCTAATCCAGAGTGGAAGTGGGAAGACATTTCTATGGATTTCATCACGAGTTTGCCGACGAGTCGTCGTGGCATGAATACGATCTAGGTGATTGTGGACCGCTTAACTAAATCAGCTCATTTCCTTGAGATCAAGGAGACGTGGGGTCCTGAGAGACTTTCTCAACTGTTCATCAAAGAGATAGTGAGACTGCACGGTACTCCTAAAAGTATCGTTTCTGATCGTGGCGGACGGTTTGTGTCGCATTTTTGGAAATCAATTCATCGTGCTATGGGAACTCAGCTTAATCTCAGTACCGCTTTTCATCCTCAGTCCGGCGGGCAATCAGAGAGGACTATTCAGACATTAGAGGACATTTTGAGGGCATGTGTCCTCGATAGGAAAGACGATTGGGAAGCCCAACTACCATTGATCGAATTCACGTATAATAATAGTTGGCATGCTTCGATTAAGATGGCACCTTACGAGGCCTTGTATGGTCGTCGTTGTCGATCTCTGTTGTGTTGGGACGACCTATTAGAATCAATCGGCACCGAGCCTGATATGCTTATAGCCGCCCGTGAGAAGGTAGCTTTGATCAGGAGTCGTTTGTTGACCGCTCAGAGTCGACAGAAATCATATGCAGATAACCGTCGTCGACCGTTAGAGTTCGAATCAGGTGACCACGTGTTGGTCAAGGTATCCCCGAGTCATGGTATTTTCCGTTTCGGAAAACGGGGGAAGTTGAGTCCGAGATTTATTGGACCGTTTGAGATTTTGGATCGAGTAGGCGAGTTAGCTTATCGATTGGCATTACCTCCAGCGTTGAGCCGAATTCATAATGTGTTTCACGTCTCTCAGTTGCGGAAGTATGTTTCGGACCCGAGTCACATACTTCAGTTCGACGAAATCGAGATCGCCGAAGACCATTCATATGAGGAGCGTCCTATACGAGTTTTAGAGCGGCGAATCAAACAGTTGAGGAATAAGACGATTCCTTTGGTTAAGATTCAGTGGTCTAGGCATGGAATCGAAGAGGCTACTTGGGAAACCGAGGATAGTATGCGGGAGAGTTATCCCGAGTTGTTTGACCCTTAGTTTCGAGGACGAAACTCTTTTAAGGGGGGGGTGTATGTAATACCCGGTTGTAATTCAGTTATTATCATTCAGTATTTATCATTCAGTAATTGTTACTCAGTAATTTCACTCATTAATGATCATTTGTCACTCATATTCAATCATGGTATTTATCATTCAGAGTAATTATATCGTGTATCAATCGTCATTCATCACTAATCTAATTAGAGTTTCGTGCCGTGTTTATCATCATCGTCATTTTCATTGTGGACTGTGCGTGAGGAGTAGCGCACGCTATGTACTCTTTTTAGCGCACGCTAATTGAGTATAGGTAGCGCACGCTACCACTCAGCATTAGCGCACGCTAATGTTACCCTGGCTGCAGTCCAGAAGGTACTGGACTGCAGGTGAGTTATTAGTAGCGCACGCTACGAGTGGTAAGTAGCGCGCGCTAGTGGGTTGTAGTAGCGCACGCTAAAATGTGGTGTAGCGCGCGCTAAGGACGGATCAGGTTGAGTCCAGTGGCTACTGGACTGCACTGGATTAATTCATAGCGCACGCTATGAGTAGTTTTAGCGTACGTAAGTGGTGTAGTAGCGCACGCTACTTGTTGGTTGTAGCGCACGCTACCGAGGTCAGATCAGAGGACAGACGGTTTCTGGAATCTAGTACTGGGTATCTAATAATTCGTTAGCGCACGCTAACCATGGGTATTAACGCATGTTAATGGTATGGTTGTAGCGCACGCTACAAAAGGTACGTAGCGCGCGCTACCATTTTCGGACAGTGGGTACTGGACTACCCAAATTACCCGATAGCGCACGCTACGCACAAGGGCTAGCGCACGCTAACCTGGAGTGACTATATATTGGACAGTTAGCCTGAGTTTCGTCATTTCTCATTTCCCTTCATTTTTGGAGCGACTTCGGGCGATCATGGGCGACTTGGAGTGTTCTCTTCGAGCTGCTATCACCTATCATCATATTCAAGGCTTTGAGTTGGATTCACCACTTCATCATCTCCTTAACATCAAATCAAAGGTATTAATCTCTTGGATCTAGAATTTCGGATTTTTGGGTTTTTCCTTCCGATTTCTTCGTGTAAGCTTGGATTATTATTGGAATACATTAGATATGGATTATCTACCTTGGATAAATGTATTCCTACGGATTTAATGGCTATTTTCGGAATTATTTCAAGAACCCTTAGGGGTGACTTCAGTTAATTTGGGGATTTTCCGATTGTTGTTGTCGTAAACTTGAATTGTGGATTTCTATGAGACTATTGATGTCATTGATAGTGTTTTGCTGGTTTGAATCAATCATTTGGAGTTGGTTCGATAAATTGGGTTTGGTTTTAACCAACGGGAAGGATATTCTCAACGTTTTCGTTAGAGTACATCTACGAGTTCGGATATTGTTGTATCGACGTTTGAGTCGGTTATGATCGTATTTGATTCGTGTATTGATCGGTTGTTGGTAATTATTGTTATTCAAGGTTGTTCGAGCGACCGACATTTCATTTAGGACGTTGTTCATGGACGGACATTCTTCATCGGTGTTGAGTAAGTTGATTCTTACTCGGTTAAAAGGATATTCATTCCTTTTGTTGTTGATCATTCATAACCATAACTCATTCATCATTGTATTAATCATATTGAGACTTGTAATTGTCGAATAATCACTTCATTAGTGAGGAACGGCGGTTCCAATCATTTCATTGAAACTATCAATCACTTCATTATCACTTTCATATCGGTGAGTCATTCTTGACTTTGTCAGTTTATTATTATTCATTGATATTTTTCGTTCATATAACCTTCTGGGTTCGTATTGCGTGGGCGGGTGTGGCTGTGTGGAATTTTTAGTCAGGCACACGATGGTCATGTATTGGGTTCACCGATACATTGGACCGTGCACACGGTAAAGCTTAACTCCGTGAGACTAATTAGGTACAAGGACGGGTGTGTCCGGTCATTCGTCTTGTACACTTGCACAGAACATTACGGGCGTACTATGATACTCCTCTTCAGTGTAATTCATAACTAAGGACATTTCATAACTTCAATTTAATCATGATTGTGTATTTTCAACCCTTGAGGATTGTTGTTCTGTGTAACTGACCCCGTTGGGGGATTTTGTTTTCAGGTCACGGCAAGGCAAAGGCACGGGAATAGCATGTTGATGGCGAGGAGTCCCAGTGATACTAGTAGGGGGGCCCCAGTCATTCCGTTTGTTTCAGTCATTTCAGTCATTCCGTCATTTGTATTTTCCGCTGCAAATTCCGTTTGAGATGTTTAATTGTTCAGGGTGGTGTATTTTATCTCCATATAAAATATACTAGTATTCGGTTTTGTCCTGGTGTGTTGTACTTAAACTCCTCATCGGAGTACTTGGTAATATAATGTGGTTCGGTACTACAATTATATTATTTAATTCATCATTTTCATTTGCCTGGTGGGTCCCAGTAGGGGATTCACGGCACTGTAATATCCGCCTAGTTTGGGGTGTTACAAAGAACTCTCTGAAGAGCAAATCATACCTTTCCAACAACAGGGTCCTGAATTTGCTACATATGGATCTCTATGGTCCTGTAGACCCTGTCAACCTAGGAGGTAAGAAATATTGTCTTGTCATTGTTGGTGATTTTTCCAAGTATGCTTGGACCATCTTCCTAAATAAGAATAAAGAGATAACCACAAAGCTGCCGGAACACCTTAAAAAGCTTCAATATGAGAAAAGGTTGAGTATTGTATCTATTCATTCCGACAGAGGCATTGAATTCATAAATCGCTTTATAGAGCAATACTGTGTGGATAATGGCATACAACATGAATACTCAGCAGGCCGTACGCCTCAACAGGATAGTGTTGCCGAGTGAAAAAGCAGGACGCTGAAGGAAGCAGCAAGAACCATGTTAGCTGCAAGCAAGTTGCCACAATGTTTTTGGGGAGAAGCAAAAAAAAAACATCGTGTTGTTGTTGCCCAAAATATTTATCCGAAGATTAATACTGCTGGAAGACGGACAACAAACAACAATTGCGGGAGCACTTCCGAGAGAAGATAAATAATACAAGATTTGCCGGGTTTGTTAGGCCCGGGCTTGAATGCTCTCGCGAGATGTTATTAATACGAATATTCGTGGATACAAGTATTAATGAGAGAAATCTAAATATAATGAGTGTAAAAAGACTCTGTTAATCCGGCTCTTGAGCGAAGCTCGGTGTTCTTCGTCCCTGCCGATAGTCTGCTGGGTGAGAGAGGCCGGGAGAAGAAGGACCGAATGATAGCTGTTGCCAAGAGTTGGAGATAGCCAAGTGCTGGGAGTTTCGCTTCTGTATTGCGTGAAATCCCAAGGAAGTTGAAGTGGGAGAATGCCAGTGTAATACCCGGTTGTAATTCAGTCATTATCATTCAGTAATTTCATTCGGTGATTGTCACTCAGTGGATTCTCACTCATTAATAATCACTCATCATTCATGAATCACTCATTTGCGTTCAATGTTGGCATGTTGTAATCGTATATCAGTTACCGATCGTCGTTTTATCTCTGTTTTTAGATCGAGACGGGAGTATTATCATTTTCATTGTGATTGATAGCCTTGTACTGGGAGTATCATCTTTGGCTCGTGTTAGACTTGTTCACTTCCACATTCGTATGATATGTCGGATCATTCATCAGTCGTAGCGAGGAATCGGAATTATCGGATTTATTCACCTTGGCCAGCATCGAGTTACGGCCGTAAGGTTCTGGGATACGGCCGTAAGTTCGGTAGTACGGCCGTAAGGCCGGATTCTGATAAGTAAGTGGTCAAGTGCCGAGCATTTGGCGAAGGTGAGTTACGGCCGTAAGGAAGGTGAGATACGGCCGTAAGTGGTGTTCGTAAATTTCGGGTGTTGTCGACCAAGGGTGACTTACGGCCGTAAGGGTTGCGGCATACGGCCGTAAGTCGAGGCAGGTACGGCCGTAAGGCTTGGCCGGATACGGCCGTACGCTGCAGGAAGGATGACTGGCCATTTTTGACGAAGGCGGGTTACGCCCGTAAGGTTGGCCGGATACGGCCGTATCATCCGAGTTACGGCCTTAGGGTGTGCGGTACGGCCGTAAGGTTGTCGACGGGTGTTTTTGACGAAGGCGGGTTACGCCCGTAACTCAGGAGCGGTTACGGCCGTAAGTCTGCAGCCAGCTTTCTGACGAAGCGAATTCTGGCCGTCTGAGTTGGCCGGTTACGGCCGTAAGGCCGTTGACTTGGAAAGTTACGGACGTAAGAGGGCCGAGTTACGGCCGTAACTTCCGGCAGTATTTAAGGACTTGGCCGGGTCATTTCTCCTCACTTCTTCATTTTTCCATCTTCATCCGAGAGAAAGGGTTGAGAGAGAGATTTTGCAATCATCAATCACTTGAGTGTGTAATTTTCATCATCTTCATTCATTTGGGAAGCTTGGATACTCGTTTAAACTCGTGTTCTTCGGATCGAAGTGATTGGATCTTCAAGAGGTAATTTCTTCAACACCTTGGATTTTGATTCTATGTTGAGATATGATGTTTTGGACATTATAATCATGTTATATGAAGGGATATGTATATGATTATGAGTTTGTATAAGGATTCATTGGATTATTGAAGGATTATTCAAGAACACTTTGATTATCGAGTTGAAATTGGGGGTTTTCGATTAATTGTCGTTATAATCACGATTTTGGATATTCATAATGGATTAATGATCGTATTGGAGATGTTTTGTTGGTTTGAAACACTTCTTGGGGGATTTGATATTGGTATATTGAGGTTTGATTGTAAACAATCGGAGTTTGGCCGCAGCGTGTTTGATTTAATGCCTCAATGAACTTGATTTATTCGTATCGACGTTTCGAGTTCGTTATATTCGTGTTTGATTCGTGTGTTGAACGAGCTGTTGGATATTGTATAATTCAAGGTTGTTCGAGCGACCGATATCTCAATTAGGATGTTGTTCGTGGAAGGATAATTGTCACCGGTATTGTGTAAGTTAATTCTTACTCGGTTAAAAGGATATCCATACCTTTTGTTGTTGATCATTCATAATCATAACTCATTCATCATTGTATTAATCATATTAAAACTTGTTATTGTCAATTAATCACTTCAGTCATAAGGAACGACGGTTCCAATCTTTTCGTTGAGCTATTATTCATTTCATTATTACTCTCATCTCGGTGAGTCATTCTTGACTTTGTCAGATTATTATTTATTCATTGATATTCATTACGGTCATTCTCGTTCATATGACCTTCTGGGTTCATATTGTGTGGCCGGGTGTGGCTGTGTGGAATTTTTAGTCGGGCACGTTATGGCCATGTATAGGGAGTGATACATTGGACTGTGCACACGGGAAAGCGTTACACCGTGAGACTAATTAGGTACAAGGACGGGTGTGTCCGGTCATTCGTCTTGTACACTCGCACAGAACACTACGGGCGTACTATGGTACTCCTCTTCAGCGTAATTCATAACTAAGGATATTTCATAACTTGATTAAATCATGATTGTGTATTTTTCAACCCTTGAGGATTGTTGTTGTTTAATCGACTACCGGGGATTTCGTTCTTGTGTCATGGCAAGGTAAACGCACGGGAATAGCATGTTGATGTCGAGGAGTCAGTGATACTAGTAGGGGCCCCGATCTTTCGCTTATTCATGTTATTGTCCTTTATTTTCCATTGAGACTTTCATTCGATACTCCGTTTCATTCGGTGTTGTGTATTTTATCTTCATATAAAATACACTATTATTCAGTATTGTCTGATGTGTTGTAACTAAACTCCTCATCGGAGTAATTATTGTTGTAATGTAGTTCGGTACTACATTTATCTTGTGTAATTCATTCATTTTCATTTGCTCGGTGGGTCCCAGTTGGGGATCTACGACCGTAATATCCGCCTAGTTTGGGGTGTTACAGAGTTGGTATCGGAGCGTGGTTTTGAATACTACCTTCCGAGTCATGTCTCATTTGAAATCATCGTCATCAGACTAGTATCATTGGACTTTCGCGTCACGTGTGACCTGTGCAAATGCCGAGCCAATCAGACCGGAAGAACTGTAAGATTTCTAACGCCATGGTATAATTTCTGGCAATAGTCATTCATTCATCATTCATCAATTAACAATCCTCAAACATCATCATTCATTATGATCAGGACGATCATATTAACTCATTAATCACTTAATTCATTTCATTACTCAGTTAATGATCAGGACGATCATATTAACTCATTAATCACTTAACTCATTCACTACTCAGTTAATGATCAGGACAACCATATTAACTCATTAATCACTCAATTCATTTCATTACTCAGTTGTCGATCTGGATAATCATATTATTAATCTTGTTAAGTTATTAAAAATAATCATTTCAAGAATTTCATCAGATAATCATGTCACTTCAGTAAATCATTCATATAATCACTAAGTTAAAGCATGTATACTCATTTTCATCATCTCATGATGTAATCATAACGTAATAATCATGCGGGAAATATAATCATTATGCGACCTTCCTACTTCAGTATGGGGAGAGCTGTCAGGGGATGCACGGGGAGAGGCCGCGGTGCGGGCCGAAACCCGGGAAATAATCACTCGCTGCCGGGAAATCGTGCCCAGGACTCGGCTCGATTAGAAGATGTTCGGGGTGATCCACTCACTTTTATGCAGGCCATGATGACCCATGTGCAGTTGCTCAACCATCATTGCGCCACTCTGGCCGGATTAATCGAGCGAACCCTCCTGTATGAGACAGCTGCTAAGGAAAGTACTGAACAACAACCTTCATCTTTCAGCAAGAAATCAACGAAGCGTAATCAATCCGAAGGCGGTCAGTCAACCTTCAAGAAGCCTCGTGTGAGTCCTATCATTTCTGAGCGACCTCCTACGGTGCATAGTTGTGCGGGATCTCGATCCGAGCGGCGATTCACCGTCACTGTTTCAACTCAAGAACAGGTCATTTCAAGACCAAATGTCCGAAGCGGACTCACGTGCCATAATCAGGAATTGCCGGGCATAGGGCCCGTTTTGCCGAAAAGGACTCCAAGTCGGCTCGCGGCATCTCGTGCCCCGAAGCAACGGCGTTTGAATCGATCGCTTTGTCATCGTCATTTAAGACAATGGAAGCAAATAGAGTTGGAGCTCGTATTTATCGACGGAGCGTCGGTTCGGGGCAGCAAGTCCTGCATTCATATGATGAGGAGGATCGGCGATCCGGTGGCGAATGATTTCGGGTATACTCGTAATTTTATTTCAACTTGTGTGTACCTTTTGATCTTTGGTACACCGCATTCATTCATTTTCGAATCATGCTTGAATAGACTTATTTCGGGATAGTCCTATTGCTTGTGGACCTCATACCATCGGTCTACCTGACGATGGAAGAATTTTCGGAATCATACCGAATTAAGCTTAATGACCGCGATTGGTTGATGGATCTAATCGTGGTGAACTTATCTTAGGACGATGTAATTTTCGGTATTAGTTGGTTTGATCGTCCTGATACTATCCTCAGTGTTTGTTAGCGTTTGGTCGCTATCTTTCCGTCGTTGGTTGTCGAATGTGTGTTTCAGGGAAGTAATCCCCGTTGTTCCAGAAGAAGTATTATTATGACGAAAGCAGAGAAATTCTGCAATCGAACTATCCAATCATTCATTGTATTATTTTCTTCGATTGGCCTTTCTAAGGCAATCGAGTTATTCAATCATTCCTTGTATCATTTTCATCGATTGGCCTTTCTAAGGCAATCGAGTTATTCAATCATTCCTTGTATCATTTACATCGATTGGCTTTTCTAAGACAATCGAGTCATTCAATCATTCATTGTATCATTTTCATCGATTGGCCTTTCTAAGGCAATCGAGTTATTCAATCATTCCTTGTATCATTTCCATCGATTGGCTTTTCTAAGACAATCGAGTCATTCAATCATTCATTGTATTATTTTCATCGATTGGCCTTTCAAAGGCAATCGAGTTATTCCAACATTCATTGTATCATCTTCATCGATTGGCCTTTCTAAGGCAATCGAGTTGTTCAATCATTATTGGTATCTCTTTTTATCGACTGACCATTCTAGGGCAATCGAAATGTTCAATCATTCGTGGTATCATTGTCATCGATTGATGATGTATTCCCAGACGAGTTATCTGGTTGCCTTCACATAGAGTAGGGAATTCGGGAGTGAGTTGAGCCAGACGTCCCCTTTATCGAAGGCACCGTATCGGATGGCCCCGACCAGAATGCAGGAGTTGAAGATTCAACTTGAGGAGTAGTTCGAGAAAGGTTATCTCCGACCGATTGCGTCCCCGCGAGGAGCACCAGTGTGATCTGTCAAGGAGAAGGATGGCTCGTCTCGTGTGTGTATTAATTACCAGGAGTTGAACAGGGTGATGATCAAGAGTAGTATCCCTTAACCCGTATTGATGATCTTTTAGATCAACTTCAGGGAGCCTCAGTGTTTTCCAGGATCGACTTAAGATCTGGATATCACCAGTTGCGGATTCGAGAGTCGGATATCGCGAGGACGGCATTTCGAACACGCTATGGGCATTATGAGTTCGTAGTTATGCCGTTCGGGCTAACTAATGCACCTGCGGTATTCATAGAGTTAATGAATCGGGTTTTCATCGGCTTTTTGGATCAGTTTGTTGTTGTCTTCATCGATGACATTTTGATTTATTCTCGTAACCAAGAGGAGCACGAGGTTCATCTTCATCAGGTTCTCGACGTGTTGAGACGAGAGCAACTTTATGGAAAGTTTTCCAAATGTGAGTTCTGGAGGTCCGAAGTGACTTTCTCGGGCATGTAATTTCATCTGACAGAGTTCGTGTCGACCCTCATAAGTCGGAGACTATCCGAGATTGGCAACCTCCGAAAGATATTAAGTAAATCCGATGTTTCCTCGAATTAGCTGGTTAATTATCCAACCCACGGCCGGAGCTAGCAATCGTGGTTTTCACGTTGGAAATTTGGCGTCGTTACCTTTATGGCATCACCTGTCAGATCTTCACCAATCACAAGAGTTGAAGTATATAATTACTCACAAGGAGTTAAATATGCGACAGAGGCGGTGGTTGGAACTAATCAAAGATTTTGATATCGAGATCCTTTACCACCCGGGCAAGGCGAACGTTGTCGCCGACGCCTTGAGTCGTAAGTCCGTTCAAGAGCAGATGCTTGCTCGTTTAACAGTTCAGAAGGAGCTTCAGCAGGAATTCCTTAGACCCGAGATCTAGGTCTGGCTTCAGCGAGTTCAGGGACAGCTTTGTATGTTAGAGATTTCATCGTCACTTGAGGAGGTAATCAGAGAGAATCAGAGTTCAGACCCTTCATTGTTGCGCATCCGTGAAGATGTGGCTCAGGAGAAAGCCCCTGGATTCGTGATCCACGAGGATGGACTTTTTAGATTTAAGAATCGGATGTGTGTACCGGCGAATGATGAGTTGAAAAACTCGATTTTAAGAGAAGCTCATGCTACCCCTTATTCTGTTCATCCGGGGTCTAGCAAGATGTATAAGGACTTGAAACAAAATTACTGGTGGAATAATATGAAGCGAGAAGTCGCAGAATTTATTTCGAGATGCTTAACCTGTCAACAAGTCAAGATGGAACATCAGCGACCGGCGAGTATGCTGATACCGCTCCCTATTCCAGAATGGAAGTGGGAAGACATTTCTATGGAATTCATCACGAATTGCCGACGAGTCGTCGTGGCATGAATACGATCTGAGCGATCGCGGGCTGCTTTACTAATTTAGCTCATTCCTTGAAATCAAGGTATTGTGGAGTCCCAGGAGACTGGCCCAGTTGTTCATCAAGGAGATAGTGAGACTGCACGGTACTCCTAAGAGTATCGTTTCCGATCGTGACGGACGATTTGTTTCCCATTTTTGGAAATCAGTTCATTGTGCTATGGGAACTCAGCTTAATCTCAGTATTGCTTTTCATCCTCAGTCCGACGGACAATCAGAGAGAACTATTCAGACATTAGAGGACATATTGAGGGCATGCGTCCTCGATTAGTAGACGATTGGGAAGCCCAATTACTGTTGTTTAAGTCCACGTACAGTATAGTTGGCATGCCTCCATTAAGATGGCACCTTACGAGGCCTTGTACGATCGTCTTTGTCGATCTCCTTTGTGTTGGGATGACTTGTCAGAATCAATCGGCACCGAGCCCGATATGCTTATTAGCCGCCCGTGAGAAGGTAGCTTTGATCAAGAGTCGTATGTTGACAGCTCAGAGTCAACAGGAATCATATGCAGATAATCGTCGTCGACCACTAGAGTTCGAGACGGGTGACCACGTTTGGTCAAGGTATCCCCGAGTCGAGGTATTTTCCGTTTCGGAAAACGGGGGAAGTTGAGTCCGAGATTCATTGGACCGTTTGAAATTTTGGATCGAGTAGGCGAGTTAGCTTATCGATTAGCTTTACCTCCGGCTTTGAGCCGAATTCATAATGTGTTTCATGTCTCTCAGTTGCGAAAGTATGTTGCCGACCCGAGTCACATACTTCAGTTCGACGAAATCGAGATCGCAGATGATCATTGTATGAGGAGCGTCCCATACGAGTGTTCGAGAGACAAATCAAACAGTTGAAGAATAAGGCGATTCCTTTGGTCAAGATTCAGTGGTCTAGACACGGAGTCGAAGAGGCTACTTGGGAAACCGAGGATAGTATGCGGGAGAGTTATCCCGAGTTGTTTGACCCTTAGTTTCGGGGACGAAACTCTTTTAAGGGGGGGTGTATGTAATACCCGGTTGTAATTCAGTCATTATCATTCAGTAATTTCATTCGGTGATTGTCACTCAGTGGATTCTCACTCATTAATAATCACTCATCATTCATGAATCACTCATTTGCGTTCAATGTTGGCATGTTGTAATCGTATATCAGTTACCGATCGTCGTTTTATCTCCATTTTTAGATCGAGACGGGAGTATTATCATTTTCATTGTGATTGATAGCCTTGTACTGGGAGTATCATCTTTGGCTCGTGTTAGACTTGTTCACTTCCACATTCGTATGATATGTCAGATCATTCATAAGTCGTAGCGAGGAATCGGAATTATCGGATTTATTCACCTTGGCCAGCATCGAGTTACGGCCGTAAGGTTCTGGGATACGGCCGTAAGTTCAGCGGGTACGGCCGTAAGGCTGGCCGGTTACGGCCGTAAGTGGTCCAGCAGGCTGCCCAGGCATTTTGGCCGAAGGTGAGTTACGGCCGTAAGGAAGGTGAGATACGGCCGTAAGTGGTGTTCGTAAATTTCGGGTGTAGTCGACCAAGGGTGACTTACGGCCGTAAGGGTTGCGGCATACGGCCGTAAGTCGAGGCAGGTACGGCCGTAAGGCTTGGCCGGATACGGCCGTACGCTGCAGGAAGGATGTCTGGCCATTTTTGACGAAGGCGGGTTACGCCCGTAAGGTTGGCCGGATACGGCCGTATCATCCGAGTTACGGCCGTAAGGTGTGCGGTACGGCCGTAAGGTCCGCCGACGGTGTTTTTGACGAAGGCGGGTTACGCCGTAACTCAGAGCGGTTACGGCCGTAAGTCCGGCGAGCTTTCGACGGCCGAGTTACGGCCGTACGAGTTGGCCGGTTACGGCCGTAAGGCCGTTGACTTGGAAAGTTACGGCCGTAAGAGGGCCGAGTTACGGCCGTAACTTCCGGCAGTATTTAAGGACTTGGCCGGGTCATTTCTCCTCACTTCTTCATTTTTCCATCTTCATCCGAGAGAGAGGGTTGAGAGAGAGATTTTGCAATCATCAATCACTTGAGTGTGTAATTTTCATCATCTTCATTCATTTAGGAAGCTTGGATACTCGTTTAAACTCGTGTTCTTCGGATCGAAGTGATTGGATCTTCAAGAGGTAATTTCTTCAACACCTTGGATTTCGATTCTATGTTGAGATATGATGTTTTGGACATTATAATCATGTTATATGAAGGGATATGTATATGATTATGAGTTTGTATAAGGATTCATTGGATTATTGAAGGATTATTCAAGAACACTTTGATTATCGAGTTGAAATTGGGGGTTTTCGATTAATTGTCGTTATAATCACGATTTTGGATATTCATAATGGATTAGTGATCGTATTGGAGATGTTTTGTTGGTTTGAAACACTTCTTGGGGGATTTGATATTGGTATATTGAGGTTTTATTGTAAACAATCGGAGTTTGGCCGCAGCGTGTTTGATTTAATGCCTCAATGAACTTGGTTTATTCGTATCGACGTTTCGAGTTCGTTATATTCGTGTTTGATTCGTGTATTGAACGAGTTGTTGGATATTGTATAATTCAAGGTTGTTCGAGCGACCGATATCTCAATTAGGACGTTGTTCGTGGAAGGATAATTGTCACCGGTATTGTGTAAGTTAATTCTTACTCGGTTAAAAGGATATCCATACCTTTTGTTGTTGATCATTCATAATCATAACTCATTCATCATTGTATTAATCATATTGAAACTTGTTATTGTCAATTAATCACTTCAGTCATAAGGAACGACGGTTCCAATCTTTTCGTTGAGCTATTATTCATTTCATTATTACTCTCATCTCGGTGAGTCATTCTTGACTTTGTCAGATTATTATTTATTCATTGATATTCATTACGGTCATTCTCGTTCATATGACCTTCTGGGTTCATATTGCGTGGCCGGGTGTGGCTGTGTGGAATTTTTAGTCGGGCACGTTATGGCCATGTATAGGGAGTGATACATTGGACTGTGCACACGGGAAAGCGTTACACCGTGAGACTAATTAGGTACAAGGACGGGCGTGTCCGGTCATTCGTCTTGTACACTCGCACCGAACACTACGGGCGTACTATGGTACTCCTCTTCAGCGTAATTCATAACTAAGGATATTTCATAACTTCAGTTAAATCATGATTGTGTATTTTTCAACCCTTGAGGATTGTTGTTCATTTAACCGACCTACTGGGATTTCGTTTTGTCATGGCAAGGTAAACGCACGGGAATAGCATGTTGATGTCGAGGAGTCCCAGTGATACTAGTAGGGGGCCCCGATCTTTCAGTTATTCATGTTATTGTCCTTTATTTTCCGCTGCATACTTTCATTTGGATACTCCGTTTCATTCAGTGTTGTGTATTTTATCTTCATATAAAATACACTAGTATTCGGTATTGTCCTGGTGTGTTGTAACTAAACTCCTCATCGGAGTAATTATTGTTGTAATGTAGTTCGGTACTACATTTATCTTGTGTAATTCATTCATTTTCATTTGCCTGGTGGGTCCCAGTTGGGGATCTACGGCACTGTAATATCCGCCTAGTTTGGGGTGTTACAGCCAGAGAGTGTTTTGTGTGCCAAAATCTCGGTCCTTTGGACAAGTGTAGGGAGCCGTGTATATATAGGGACAGCCGAGTCTTGTATTCTGGCGGGCGATCGCCTTCCGGCCATTATAATAATGGGGCGATCGTCTGCCGGCCAATATTATAATGGGGCGACTGTCCCCGAGTCACATGGGCTGTCGGCCTAAAGTCCAAGGTAGGTGCTGGCGCCAGCTGGGCGGTCCAATGAGGAGCCAGCACGCGTCCAGAGTCAATGTCACATGCGGCCCTACTGACAGCTTTCGGCGGAATCACTGTCACATGCGGCCCTACTGACAGCTTTCGGCGGCTTTGTCGGCTGGTGGAAAGATTCTGCCAGGCTGTGGTCAATGATCCGAGATTCGCGGATCTTGTCTCGGCTCTTGCACGTGGTGCCAGTCTTGAGGCTCGGCCTTTGCCGACTGGATGGCCATCGGCGCTGATCGACATGAGGCGGTCGTCTCTAGCTGGTCATCAGAGGTCGCCATCGGCCAGTTGCTGAGGGTCGGCATTGGTCGGTCATCAAGGGTCAGTCGGCATATGCCGAGAGAGGATCGCCCGCTTGTCGGTCGCCAGGAGTCGGTCGCCGAGTACCGAGTGACGATCGTATTTGATGTCGATCGCTCGGCACCGGGATTTGTCCTGGGGCCTTTGGTTGGCCGATTTAGCTTGTCCGCTGGGTTAAGGCTCGGCCGCCTGGTCGCTGATCGCCAGCTTCGCCTTGGCCGCCGGCAGCTGACTTTGCCGCTCGATCTCCGAGGCGATCGCCGGTCGGAGAGTGTTAATTCTTGACACAACACGTGTTATACACACAGCCGATGTATCATCAACAAGCACCACAAGAAAACAACATATGAGGTATAGAACAATAAAACTCCAATGGTTGCGTACTTTCAGATATTTGGATGCAGGTGTTATGTTGTCAACAATGGGAAGGATCAACTGAAGACCTTCGATGAAAAGTCAAATGAAGGTATTTTGTTGGATACTCATCTGCCATCAAAGCATTTAGGATATTCAACCAAAAGGAAGCTGACAATAGAGGAACGAGTCTATGTAGTCTTTGATGAACCCCATTGTGACCCTACAGGAATAGAAGACCTAACCCAAGTTGTCCAGATGCTATCCGTTGAGGAAATCCCATAGACTTCAAATGAACCAGATGTGAATCTAGAAATTAATCCCGATGTTGTAAGAATAGAAGAAGTAGTCAAAGCTGATGTTGTAGAAGATCAAGCCAAAACTAAAGCTCATCAGGACATGGCAAGGGATGTTGAACTAGAACCCGACAGGAGGTATTTAAGAGATCACCCTCAGGATCTAATAATTGGAGATATTGATGCTGGTGTGTCCACCCAAAGAAGAATATAGAGTACACAAGGACTTGTACTCTGTGCACAAGAAGAGACAAAATCCAGTTATGAAAAGTCTCAATTCCTTGTATGGAAATCTCAAGCTGAACTTAGAAGACTTGCCATGTGCACTCTAGTTGTATTCCTAGCACAGTTGTATTCCTAGCACAGTCTGAACCTGTTTCGACCAATGAGGCTCTTAACAACTCTCACTCAATAACTTCTATGGAAGAAGAGCTCAATGGTTTTGAATGAAATAATGTTTGGTATCTAGTCCCTAGACCAACCAATCAAGCAATCATAGGAACCAAATGTGTATTCCGGAACAAAAAGGGCGAAAATGAACTTGTTATAAGGAACAAATCCAGATTAGTCGCCCAAGGTTACAGATAGGAAGAAGGAATAGATTATGATGAAACTTTTTGTAGCAAGACTAAAAGCCATTAGGATATTTCTAGATTTTGCGGCTCATCAGAATTTTATCGTATATCAAATGGATTTTAAGAGCGCATTCCTGAATGGAGACACAATCGAAGAAATTTATGTTGAACAACCTCCAAGGTTTGCCAACACAGAAGGTGGATGCCTTGTGTGCAGGCTAAGGAAAGCACTGTACGGGCTCAAGCAAGCACCTAACGCATCTGAAACCGACTGGAGAAAGGTATAGTTGATAAAATCCTCTTCAAAATCCAAGAAGGTGTCGATCCTCTCATGGTACAAATATATGTAGACGATTATTTATGGTTCAACTAACCTTGATTTGTGTTAAAAGTTCTCTCATCTCATGTAAAGTAAATTTGAAATGAGTATGATGGGAGAACTTAGCTATTTCTTAGGATTGCAGGTTAACCAACTTCCTTCGGCTATATTAATCAACTAGGAGAAATACATCAAGGAGCTGCACAACAAGTTTTGGATGAATACTTCCAAGTCCTCATCTACCCCCATGAGCATTTCCACACAGATAAGTGCTGACGGAGCTGGAAAGCCGGTTGATCAATCACTCTACAGGAAGCTTATAGGCTCACTCCTATACCTAACAGCCAGCAGGCCCAATATCCAATTTGTTGTAGGAGTGTGTCCTCGGTATCAGGTAGCACCTAAAGAATCACACTTCACCACAGCCAAATGAATTTTTAAGTACGTAAAAGGAACATTTAATGTAGGATTATGCTGTTGGAAGTTGTTGGAAGTTGTTTTATGCAGATTCTATGGATGCAACAACAGTTACAGGACTATGGCATTCATGCAAGAGAAACTCCAATCATGTGCGACAGCACGAGTGCAATCACAAATGCATAATCCTGTATTGCACTCGAGGACCAAGCACATTGATATGAAGCATCATTTCATTCGAAATCATATGGATAATAAAGATGTTCGGATCGAGAAAATTCATACAAACTTTCAGTTAGCCTACATCTTTACGAAGCGTCTTAGCATCACCAGGTTCTGTATGATCCGCCAAGAATTGGGAATGCTACAGCTCGAGTCCTTGTACGTTTATAAATTTTACTCATCAATTGAGGGGAAATGCTGTAAGACCCATGAATACAATGTCTATTTTAATTAATCGTACACTCAGAACTACGAGTTATATCCTTACCATAGGAAGAAGAAGGTATAATTACCTTCCTATAGATTAAATGTGCATTAATTAAGGGGCAACTCAGTAGGACCCAAGAATACAGCATTAATCATCAATTGCTGTAAGAATTGAATTATGTATGTACCTTTTAAGGGGGAACACTGTACTTTCGCAGAAACATCACAAACACTATAGGATTTCAATTAATATTTTAAGCGTATCTAAATTCATACACTTAAACCTTTGGAACAAATTATTTCTAGTCTAAATGCATCGTCTGAATTTAAAACGATTTATCTTTCAACACTGAAATGGCATCTGGACTTTAATGCCTTAAAACCCGTGATTTCAAAATTCAAACCGCATATTCATGGAATAGTGGAAGCTGAACCGTGTCAGAGGTGGGACCGGGCATTAATTTAAAAAAACTGACAGATTATTACATCTGAATTCATCTTGTACGTTCACACAAAGATGGTTCCCATCCCTTAAACCTGACTGTTCTTTGTAACCTAGCTTTCCTGCACACTATAAAAGGGCCAGTATGCTGATCCACAGACTCTTTGCACTTTCTACATATTAACCGAGCCTACAACATACAGCTTGCATATCTTTCAAACTCTCAATCTACTCTCTATCTCTCTTTGCAAAAATGTTTTCTTCTCAAACTTTATCTCTCTCTCTCTCTCTCTCTCTCTCTCTCTCTGAGAAAGAAGGACGTGATAGTCGACGGACGTATCTTTGCTCGCTCTATTCTTCAGGAGCGCATAATCTCTGAATACATAGACATGTCTCGGATGAACTTGGTCATCCTCGCATCAAACAAACCAGTCTGTACAAGTTGGGCAGTCTTCACCCGGAGAACTACGATGAACAGATCGTGGAAGAATTTTTCCTTGATGCTGAATTTATGTATGCATCTGAGAAGAAGGTCTTTGCTCTTATTGCCATTGTTAGCACTGTGCAGGAGAAGGAGATCTCCATCAACCGGGACCTCCTTGAAATCTGTAAAAATTTCCCTCTGATGGACTGACGTTGGAGGAATTGGAAACCTTTGGGTCTAAAGACTTGCTAAAGGCCAACTGAAACTTATTCACTGAAAACTCCCTGCCATTGCAAGTGCATCTTTCTTGCCACAAGAGGAACATCACCCTCCCTTATCTAATACCTTCATGATTTTTGATGCAGAATTGTGGAGAATCAAACTAGAGCTTTCGAGATGTGCACCAGCCTGAGATTCTGGATGATGGTCACCATCATGTCTGGAGAGAAAGTCAACTGGTTTTAAGTGATCTTGAAACACCTTCAGGAGGAGGCTTCCAGACCAGATTCTTCCAGGAAGTCATTTGGCCTGATCTTGAACTTCGTTCTGACTTGGTGTGGCATACAGCTTCAGGAGGAGGCTTCAGAAGGATCTGGGAGAAGCAGGACACATCCTTCAGGAGGAGGCTTCCAGACCAGATTCTTCCAGGAAGTCATTTGGCCTGATCTTGAACTTCGTTCTGACTTGGTGTGGCATACAGCAGTCACCTAATACCGAGAAGATCCTTGCTGGAAAGTTCCTAGGTGGTTCCAAGCCCACCGTCTTCAACAAGGCATCTCTTCTTGCCGACTGGCCAATCCCCTTTTCCCTACCTACATCGAGTGATCCTAGAGATGTTACTGATCACTCAACGAAATCCAAATCTATTGATAGCAAGAAGAAGCTGTTCAGTAAAAAGAGAACCATTCCCAATAGCAGCTCCCTTATAGATGTCGAGAAGAAGATGAAGACTAAGAAGTCTTTCGGGTTGGAAGCTATTCCTACAGCACCTCAAGTGACTACAGTGGTCACTGAGGTAGTTCCGCCCACTGCACCATCTGTTGCGGTAGCTGACCCACAGGGCACAACCCATACAAAAGAAACATTTGCTTCTTCTACAACATTTCCTGAGCTTATGACGGCTATGACGGATGACCAGTCGTTTTTCAAGTTAGAAGGCAATGGTGAATCGGCTGCCTCTTTGGAGCCGACAGCCACCACTCCTAACAGGGCCCTTACCCCTGTAAGGAGTCCCTTTCCTAAAAGGGAATCCCACCCTATCAGGCATCCCTCTCCCCAATAAGCTCCCATATGTGTAGAGGATCCCAACCGGATAGGAGAACCATCTAATATTCGGAGTCCCTCCCCAATTTAGATAATCATTCAGACAGTTCTCCGAGTCTATATCGCTAAGGCATTCGAATGCTTCAGAATATGGAAAGCATACTGGGTCGCCCCATAGGACTCCCTGTATAACTAGGAAGACTGGAAAGAGGAATATCTGTTTGTTCTCGAAGTCATGAACACCCAGAATGTTGAGGTCCTGATCAGATGGGATGATCCCTTTTACCATGAGATAATTACATCATATTTTGTGGAAAAGAAAAAGGCCATACTGAAAGGGAAGACTCAGTCTGATGACAAGACTCGGAGCCCCAGCCATCACTCAGATCCAATTCAGATGGAGACAATGAGGACCTTGAAACAGGTCAGAGAATGAGCCGCGAGGATGCTCGCGAGGAGGAATTTGCTAAGTACAAGGCCGCCGAGGGCCAGGGGACTTCATCTGGTCATACTGCATTAGACAAGCAACAGGAGAAACCATCATCTCCCACCAAGTAATCAGTCCCTATGACTTGAAAAGATGGATCTAGTCCCTTCTACAAAACAAGTGGAAGCTGAGAGCTAGCAGGAGGAATCAGTCCCTTCTGTCTCTCAGACAACAACAACAGAGAAACCATTTGAGATTCCCACTCCCAAACAGGTATCAACTCCTATCCTTATAGGATCACCATTCGAATCAGGTGAGGATTTCAAAGCTGACAACAAACCCCATAGGCCACCATAATGTCGTTCTCAAACAGCCAGCAGAGCCATCTGACTCTAAAATTGCTCACCCCCATTCTCCCCGCACTGAAGCCAGGATTGAGTAACTTCAGAAAATCGGTCGCCAAACCGTATTCCTACAGGATGCTGTCAAAGCCCTGTATGGCGTCAGCAAGGAGCTCGACTAGATGTGCGAGACTGCTCAGGATGAACTCCCTAAGCTGAAAAGGGCCGTGCAGGATGTCGAAGAAGCATTCCGCCTCATGTCAAACACCTTATGGCAGGCGCTCAATCAGCTTGAAACAACATCAAGAGAGAATCCTGAAGCAAGTGCAAGAAGAATTGCGAGTTGCAGAAGCCAAGACGGTCACCTCTCTCGAGTAAAATGGATCGAGAATCACTGCTCATAGTCAGAAAATTGACGACCTTATAGCAGTGGTCGCCAGTCTAGTGGACTCAGTCAAATATCTTAAAGACAAGTATGCCGAAACGATGCATATTCTTCGGATATTCACAGTAAGGTCTCTGAGCTTGATAATGCCAAAAAGGGGGAAGAGGCTCGTGAGGCTGGAAGGAGATGGATGATGGAGAAAGAGAAGTAGATGGAAGCCATCCCGGATGACAGTGTTGCTGTTAGGGATGTATACTGCAAAGCATACTTTATGCTTGTATTATCTTATTTCCCTGTAACTACCTATGAGAATATTAATTGCATTTAATCACATGTTTTGCATATTTACTCACGTTATGATTATGCAAATGAAATGTCTAATTATTTTATATTGTAGATAATGTGGTGTGTTGGTGTCACACGGAAGATCACATTATCGGTACCTTATAAAATAATATAATAGTTCACAACCAATATAATTATTGGACAAATTATATGAAAGGTTATAGTGTATGCTTGAGATTAGTTGGTCTTGACTATTAGCATACATTAGCGTATTTGCAAACGTTGAACTGGATCGAGGTGAGATAGTGTCTTTTGTACTGACTGTAAGAAGAGCGTAAATCTCGGATAATTATTATTTCTTAATTCTAAGTATATCATATTTAATTGTGTATTTATGTTATTTATTGATTTGATTTACCATGGGTGAGAGTCAAAATGATCGACTCAATAAGCCTCGTATCTTGGGCAATAATATTATTTATATGACAGTTATTATTATTACTAGAAATCGTGTCCCAACTCGTATAAGTTGATGATGTCCCCTTGAGGAGCTCGATAATGATTATTATATTAAACATGCGGGTGGATTTAATTCCGATATAATAATAAGGTTCGAGTGTTACTACTCTTGGATATATTAATTGATTAAAACTATTAGTAGCTTATAATTAAGGAGGAGGCTTCAGAAGGATCTGGGAGAAGCAGGACACATCCTTGGAATCAGGATCTTTCGTGATCGGAAGAAAAGGATGTTGAGCTTATCCCAGGCATCCTATATCGATACAGTGGTAAAGCAGTTTAGCATGGAGAATTCCAAGAAAGGTTTTATACCTTACAGACATGGAATTCAACTATCTAAGGATATGTGTCCTAAGACACAAAAGGAGATAGATGACATGAAGATGGTCCCTTATGCGTCAGCTGTGGGAAGCCTCATGTATGTTATGCTTTGCACTTGACCAGATATATGTCATGCCGTAGACATGGCTGCTAGATATCAGTCAAACCCAGGACCAGGACACTGGATTGCTGTCAAGCACATACTCAAGTACCTGAGAAGGACTAGGGAGTACATGCTTGTATATCAATCAGACGACCTGTGTCCGGTGGGTTACACTGACTCAGATTTTTCATTGGACAAAGAAAAGTCTATGTCTACTTCGGGTTATGTGTTTAGCCTGGGAGGTGGAGCCATTAGTTGGATGAGTGTGAATCAGAAATGCATCTCGGATACCATGGAAGCCGAGTATGTGGCATACTCTGAGGCAGCCAAAGAAGCGGTATGGCTCAAGTACTTCTTGCAGGACTTAGATGTGATTCTCGATTTTCCAAAAGGTATTACACTTTATTGTGAGAATACTGGTGCAGTCGCAAATTTGAGGGAACCACGAGCCCACAAAGCAAGTAAACATATCAACCGCAAGTACCACATCATACGACACTTCGTAAAGGAAGGAGACGTAGTTGTATCCAGGGTTGCATTGGAAGATAATCTTGCTGACCCTTTCACGAAAGGCCTACCCTCAAAATTTTTTGAAAGGCATGTGGAAGGAATGGGATTACGGTGTATGGTAGCATTGCTTTGAGTATAAGTGGGAGAAATGAGAGACTATGTAATAGACTAGTATACTTATAAGCATGGTTTGAGTATAAGTGGGAGATTGTTAGGGTTGTATACTGCAAAGTATACTTTATGCTTGTATTACCTTATTTCCTTGTAACTACCTATGAGAATATTAATTACATTTAATCACATGTTTTGCATATTTATTTACGTTATGGTTATGCAAATGAAATGTCTAATTATTTTATATTGTAGATAATGTGGTGTGTTGGTGTCACACGGAAGATCACATTATCGATACCTTATAAAATAATATAATAGTTCACAACCTATATAATTATTTGACAAATTATATGAAAGGTTGTAGTGTATGCTTGAGATTAGTTGGTCTTGACTATTATCATACATTAGCGTATTTGCATACGTTGAACTGGATCGAGGTGAGATAGTGTCTTCTGTACTGACTGTAAGAAGAGCGTAAATCTCAGATAATTATTATTTCTTAATTCTAAGTATATAATATTTAATTATGTATTTATAATACTTATTGCATTGATTTACCATGGGTGAGAGTCAAAATGATCGATTCAATAAGCCTCCTATCTTGGGTAATAATATTATTTATATGACAGTTATTATTATTACTAGAAATCATGTCACGACTCGTGCGGGTTGATGATGCCCCCTTGAGGAGCTCGATAATGATTATTATATTAAACCCTACATATGGATTTAATTCAAATATAATAATAAGGTTCGAGTGGTACTACTCTTGGATAAGATATTAATTAATTAAAGCTGTCAGTAGCTTATAATTAATTAATGGACATTCGATATCTTAAACATGGGAAATAATATATTTAATATGGAGCCCAATTTCGTAATTTGGGATTTTGGTAGGAAGTGCAATATCAACCTTTTAGTGGAATAAGTTGATATTAATGGATTCATTATATTAAGAAGAGTCCTAATATGGTAAGATGAAATTTATTGGGAGTCCTTCCTTAATCCTCCTTAAGATCCCTAGTAGTAGTCCAAGAGCCTATAAATAGGACATCTATGGGGGTTGGCCGATTTCTATGTCTTTGCAAGGTTGTGAGATCAAATTTTTCTTCTGGTGTTTAATTGTAGAGCTAGACTTGTGTCTTTGATTCTACAATTTAGATAACACATCAATTTTCTAAGAGTGTTCATGCAATACTAGAAAATAAAGAAAAATCGAGTGACCACATACAAAAGGAGGTTCGGCCGATTCTCGATAGTTGTCCAAGCAAAGATCCGGTAGCTCGTTGCCCACACAACTTTCGGGTTAAGGTGGATCATACTCTATAAGGTCTAAAGGTAGAAATACAAGGTGATCAACACGAAAGCAACCACTACTTTTCAAAGGTAATATCCTATGATCTTTTAGATCTAGACTAGGATATTTCAATTACCAACATATTTATTTAATAAATAATAAATAATATTTAAATTGCTTATTAGTCTTAGTAATTAATTAATTAGTATGCCTAAATAGATCTTATGCTCGTGGATGTGTAAAACGCATTTATCAAACATTCCCAAACCTCGTTTCCGCTGCGTTTTATTTCCAACAGTTGCCACAACCATCGGAACACTGGCCAGACTCGGGCCAGGTCAAGGATCTAGAGAATACAAGGTAACTGGTCCTGTTCTCGAGTTCTAGGATCCCAATTTTCCATGGAAAAATATAGTGCAAAAGCCCACTGAGATCCCACTCCCTATAGACAGGCAGCCATCAGCTGAAGAGTTGAAGGCATGGAAGAATAATGAACTGACGAGATAGTTTTGTACTCTTATCAGGGAATCTTCCATGTTCAACCACTTCAAGACTCTCGAAGATGCTGCAAAGGAGTTCTCAAAGCTTCTATCAGAAGGAAAGCTTCATCTTCAAATCAAACTGAAATCTAAGCATTAGAAGGGTGATGGGCTAACTCACCCAGAAGACTGGATTCTCGCCTTCGATATCTCTCATGAAGGAAGAAACATCTACAGGGACTGAGGTACAGACTCTCTAATAACTGGTGAAAGGGGACCGAGCATATCCCCTCTTGGAATTCTTGGAAGCATCAGCGCGATAGGGGACAACTTCTGATAGTTGTACTTAATTTTTCCTGTATACTCTCTGTAACACCCCAACCCGACAAGGGTAGAAGTATCACATTATGGTGGCATATCAGAACATACATAAATAAACGCAAGTGGAAGTCTTAAATAAATATCAAAGGAAAAGAA
The DNA here is from genome assembly GCA_033398695.1 of Orobanche coerulescens. Classification (NCBI taxonomy): domain Eukaryota; kingdom Viridiplantae; phylum Streptophyta; class Magnoliopsida; order Lamiales; family Orobanchaceae; genus Orobanche; species Orobanche coerulescens. Next base: position 87,094,941 of record CM065804.1, on the reverse strand, counting down.
GTCAACACGACTTGATCGTTACATAAGTTCCATAAGATAACCAAATGAAAGGAAACATAAATAGTCTAAGTCTCAAACATAAATGAAATAACAATGGTATCAAAGTCTAAGATGACTAGGATAAATCCACACTCAGCTCCTACTCTCAATCCCATAGATAGCCCCAGCTCCTAGCTTAACAACCTGCCGCGGAGAAAAGAAATGCGGCTGAGCTTACAAAGCCCAGTGAACAAATATACAAGCAAAGTAATGAATAAGAAATAAAGAACAGAAATATGGAGCATTGGGGAATAACATGAGGTATAATAAGAGTGTAGGAATAATGAAAGGAAATCAGAAATCTACCACGAGCTCAAAACAAACATATCATAACAATAATATAAGTAACCAATGAGTAGCTAACTTTCATAGTGTGAAGGATGTGCATTGCACACAACATCAATCACCAAACAAATTATAACATAACATATCGTATACAAATCAAATCTAGGATGCATCCATATGCCCCTGCAAGGATATTAGTGGCCAAACATTTATAATAATTGAGATCTCATAATATATAACAAAAAGGGATGGGATGGCTCATCACTCGACCTCCCTGAAGTCAGCCATTGGTGCATCAATGACACGGACATGGAACCCCCATGCCTAGTAATAGCTCGGGTATCAAACTGAAAGGTCAAAATAGAATGCCATAGTAATGACAAATCTAAGGTCAAAAGATCATATCATAATCAAAGGTTCATTTTAAAGAGGGTTCATAGCAAAGGTCCAAGTCAAAGGTTCAATCATAAGTCTATGAAATAGTGTCAAATAGATAAGTCAAAATCAGAAATGGCTAAAGATCAAAAGATATGTAAGAGTCATGAGAAACCTTAAGAGAAAGGTCAGAATATCTGTACCTTATTCAAATTAAACAGACAGTAAAATATGGATGACAAGGAAATGGAAGTCACTCCTTCTTCGCGGAACCTATATGAATTGGGGATCATGTATTACTTATTAACTCATTTAATGTCATAACGGGTTCTTAATTACTTAACACCATTTAATAATATGATTAGGGTTTCGTTATTGGAATTAGATTAACATATGACCAATCATATCATAATTAATATTCAAGTGCATTTTAGGGTTCAACCATATTAAATGGTATTAAAATCACAAAAATCTTAACTTCTAACAAAATTCTGGTTTTACTATGTTTTAGCCTTCACTTTATGAATTTTAACACCACACCATATGTCAAAATAAAAATTCACCAAAATTATCACAGAAGCATAGTGTCTTAGGAGTCTACTTGAATTTTCCCAGATTTTATTATTAAGTGTATGTACCCTACAAAAATTATATCCCCAGACCTACCCAGAAAATTAACTGCATATATATGCAGAAAGTTTGCATTTTATTAACCCATTCATACACTTTGGAAAAATCTACAAAAATTTCAGGAAGTCTCCTATAACTTAGATATTACCTCTGTAAAAGGATAGATCTTAGCTCTTTATATATTTGACATGAAAAATCACACAAGTCGACTGAAGAAATTTTCTGAAAATGCTGTTTTGACATATGATCACATAAAATTCAGAAACATGCCCAAATCAACTCTAAATCATTCCAACCCAATTGGAAAACTTAGTTAAGACCTTAAACTAGGTTTTGAAGTAAAGAACCAGTATAATACACTTGTGAAACTCAAGCAATAGTGCATACAAATTCGGATTACAAAACTGTCCAATTCAAAAATCCGTTTTAGGTCATTATATCACATGCTTACTTACACAAACGCACACGGAACCTATAATATATCTTAAAGACCTGTTTCCAACATCATTTTATCCAGTTTATTAGGCCTTAGTATAACTTAAATAAATTACCAAATAGCAGGTCTTGATTCTCTTTAATTGATCACAATAAGGATCACAAAATCACATAAAATCATACTTGTGATAGACATAGTTTAGGTCGACATAGGTTTGATTTCTTTTAGGGTTTAATCCAAATCTTTTAGCCATCATTCTATATGTTCCATTACAGATATATAAGTGTATTACATGATTCAAATTAACTTGTGTAATCATTCTTAATCAATTATTACAAAACGTATAGAATTAGGGTTTTTAAGACACCTTGTGATACCGGTTGTGATAGCAACATTAAAAACGATTGTAAGCTTGATTAGATGAATGGAATGGATCATAAGAAGACTTAGGAATATCATATCTTCCTGGGACAGCAAGTACACGAATCAAACTAAAGATAAGAATCAAAACAACACGTTGGAAACCCTTGTGATAGCACCGTATCACAACTCCTTTCATGCTTATAATTTTCACCAAAACACCAACTTTCTTCCTTGCCTTCTTCTTGGATGTATGCCATGTATTTTGAGAGAGTTAGGGAGAATATTGCGTGTTTATTTTTCAAGAAAACCGTATAATTTGTTGGGTATAAAGAAGGGAAAGTGTGTGGTATAACTTAGGAATGTAGATATGGTGAATATGTGATATGATCTTCTCCTTTTTCTCTTCTTGGCCGAATTTGTGATAAGGAACAAGTATATTTCGTTTTCTTTTATTTATTTAGGGATAACATATGTTTTAACTTAGTTTATATAATGTATAATTTAATTTATTTAGTTTAGGTAACTTAGGAATTAATATACTTTAGTTTATAATCATATGTTCTTGTATTATCTTGTAATAATCTTATGTTCTCTTGAAATTTCAGATTAGAGGGTATTTTAGGTATTTCACAAGAATAAAGAATGAGGGTTTTACAACTCTTCCCCTCTAAAAGAAAATTTCGTCCGCGAAATTGAAATGCACACGAAATGAAGACGTACCACACTACGAAAAGAAATGAGAGTAACTTGTTCGCATCGATTCCTCAGTTTCCCAGGTAGCTTCACGCTCTGGGTGATTCTTCCAAAGAATTTTCACAAACGGAATAACTTTGTTTCTCATGACCCTATCTTGTTGATCTAAGATAGATTCAGGTTCCTCAGAAAGAGACATATCAGGTTGAATCTGATCAAAAGGGTAAGATGCCACATGTAATGGATGATAATTGTATCCCCTCAGAAGAGATGCATGGAAGACGTCATGAACATGTGACAACTGCGGAGGTAGAGCCAAACGATAAGAAACCTCCCCAATGTGCTCAAGAATCTCAAACGGTCCAATGAATCGTGGACTAAGCTTTCCCTTGATTCCAAAACGTTTTACCCCTCTGAACGGCGAAACTTTCAGAAATACACGATCTCCAATACGATACTCCAAGTCACATCGACGCTTATCAGCATAACTCTTCTGTCGAGTACGAGCCTCTTTCAGCTTCTCCTTGGCTACAGCCACTTTCTCATTAGTGATCTCGATAATCTCCGGCCCCTCAATCAAATGTTCACCTACCTTGTCCCAACAAATAGGTGCTCTACATTTCCTCCCGTACAGAAGCTCATAAGGTGATGCCTTGATGCTAGCATGACAACTATTGTTGTAGGCAAACTCCACCAAGCACAAGTACTCATCCCAACTTCAAGTCCACTCCAATGCACACGCCCTTCCAAAGTACTAAACTTAAGACGAGTACCCCAAGCTTTATGTAGACCTTTCCAAAAACGAGAAGTAAACCGCGGATCCCTATCTGACACGATAGATATCAGAGTACCATGAAGTCTAACAATCTCCTGCTGAAAAATCTCCGCCAATCTACTAACACGATAATCCATACGAATAGGTAAGAAATGAGCATACTTGGTTAGCCGATCAACGACCACCCAAATTGCATCATGTCTTTTCCGAGTAAGGGGCAAACCATTAACAAAATCCATGGAAATCTCATCCCACTTTCAAGTAGGAATATCTAATGGTTGCAGCAAACCACTAGCCCTCTGATGTTCGATTTTGACCTGCTGGCAAGTCATACATCTGGCAACATACAACGCTACATCCTGTTTTATGCCGCTCCACCAAAAGTGTTGCTTAAGATCCCTGTACATCTTGGTAGAACCAGGATGGATAGTGAATGGGGAACTATGGGCCTCAGACAACACAGCCTCACGTAAAGCAGGATCATTAGGAACGCAAGGCCGACCTTCAAACCATACCACGCCAGAGTCATCTACTCTGAACGCCGACTGTTTACCCTCTTCAACATTCTGAACCACAGACCAAAGCTCACCATCATCCTTTTGAGCTTCCTTAATCCGTAGTATAAGATTGGACTCTATCTTCATACTAGCCCAATAACCGTCATAACCTCGTACACAAAGTTCAACATCCAAAATCTCCAGGTCATTAAGAATCCGAGGTTCAATCTCCAGGCTCGCTATCATACCAGATTTCTGGTTAAGTGCGTCAGCAACAACATTTGCTTTGCCCGGAAGGTATTCAATGTTCGTGTCATAATATTTGAGAAGTTCTAACCATCGCCTCTGTCTCATATTAACTTCCTTCTGGGTGAAGATATATTTGAGACTCTTGTGGTCAGTAAAGACGACTCGCCATACAAATAGTGCCACCAAATCTTCAACGCAAACACAACAGCAGCCAATTCTAAATCATGGGTCGGATAGTTCACCTCATAAGGTTTTAATTACCTCGAAACGTAAGCAATCACCTTGCCATGTTGCAAAAGAACACAGCATAAACCTTTATTCGACGCGTCACTATATATCTGGTATGCGCCTGAACCAGATGGAAGAGTCAAAATAGGAGCAAACACCAACCTTTGTTTCAGCTCCTCAAAACTCTCTTCTTGCTCCTCCGTCCAAACAAATTTCTCACCCTTCCTCATGAGTTTTGTCAGTGGCAAAGCTAGACGCGAGAAACCTGTACCAAATCATCTGTAGTAACCTGCAATCCCCAGAAAACTCCTAATCTCGATCATCGTAGTAGGTCTCAGCCATTTTGTGATAGCCTCCACCTTAGCTGGATCCATGGTGATACCATTTGCGGACACAATGTGACCTAGGAATGAGACTTGCTTTAGCCAGAACTCGCAATTAGAAAACTTGGCATATAACTTCTGCTGCCGAAGAGTTTCCAAGACAATCTGCAGATGTTGCTCATGTTCTCCTTCAGTCTTAGAATAAACAAGGATGTTGTCAATGAATACGATAACGAACTTGTCGAGATACTCGTGGAATACACGATTCATCAGTTCCATAAAAATGGCAGGGGCATTTGTCAAGCTAAAAGGCATCACCAAAAACTCGTAGTGACCATATTGGGTACGGAATGCGGTCTTAGGAACATCTTGCTCCTTTACACGTAATTGGTGATAACCCGACCTCAAGTCAATTTTCGAAAAGAACTTAGCCCCTTGCAATTGATGAAACAAATCATCGATACGCGGAAGAGGATAACGATTACGGATAGTGATACGGTTAAGCTCACGATAGTCGATACACGGTCGCATACTTCCATCCTTCTTCTTAACAAACTAAACAGGTGCACCCCAAGGAGAAACACTAGGTCTGATAAATCCATTCTCCAAGAGTTCCTATAACTGCTCCTTCAACTCCTTCAATTCTATGGGTGCCATACGGTACGGAGCTTTGGAAATAGGTTTGGCACCTGGGATCAATTCGATGCCAAACTCAACTTCCCTAGCAGGAGGAATACCATGAAGTTCGTCGGGGAAAACATCGGGGAACTCTCGTACAACAGAAAGACTTTCAATACTAGGACTTTCCAAAGATGTATCTTTAATAGAAGCTAGAAAACCTTGGAAACCATGTGAAATCAAAGTTTGTGCCTTCATAGCAGAAATAATTTTAGCAGATTTAAGAGGTTGAGAACCATGATAAACAAAATCAGGCTGATGCAAATCGCCAAAGATCACATTTCTGGCATGGCAATCAATGGTAGCTCTATGAGAAGCCAACCAATCCATACCCAGGATCACATCAAAGTCAACCATATCAAGAGGAAGCAAGTTAGCCAAACGAATGCGGTCATCAAAACGTAAGGGACAATTCACATGTTCATGACTGATGAGTACATGGTTTTTCATTGGTGTTGATATGGATAAATGATTAGTCAATGGTGTTGGGGTCATATTAAGTTTCTTGGAAAAATTAATGGATATGATAGAATGTGTAGCACCAGTGTCAAATAATGCGAAAACAGTACGATCGCCAATATAAAGAATGCCTGTAATAGTACCTGACGTATTAGCCGCCTGATCACAAGTGACTGAATACATAAGACCAGTAGTTGGAGGTGGTTTGGTATGGTTCACCGGCGTAGTAGGATTATGCTTGGGACAACCCCTCACTCTGTGACTAGTAAACCCGCAGCTAAAACAACCACCCGAAGCCCTATGACAAATACCCGGATGTGCCTTCCCACAAGTAGTACATATGGGTGGAGGAGGTAACGTCTCGGTAGGTCTCCTCTGACTAGTAGACCCTGAAGCGCGGCCCTGCTGATTACCCCTCGATGACTGACCTCTCTACTGCCCCTTGTTGTGTCGATATTTATACACCTCAACAGGCGATCGGCACAAAGACCGGGCGACCGAACCAGAGTTAAATAGACCAAGGCAGACTTGCCGATCGAAGGACCTAGAACAGGACCCAGCGCCGAGCGATCGACTCCAAAACCAATCGTCTCCCGGCAACCAGCGATCGACTCAAGTGCTCGATCACGGAAGACCACCTCATGCCATGAAAAGCCAACATCCGTCAAGTCTACAAAGACTGGATCACGAAGCAAGGACCCATGCGCAGATTCGCGAATGGCGCCGCAGAACATGGATCGTTGACTCCAGCCTGTCATCATCTTCTCACCTACCGATAGACCCGCCGAAAGGTCTAAGGTGGGACCTCCCGAGACAGCGACAAGAGATGCGTGTTGTACTCTCATTGGTTCGCTTAGCTGGCTGCCAGCTGCAGCTGCGGATTTTGAGGCAACCAGCCCATGTGCTAAAAGACGATCGCCACCTTATTATAATACAAGAAAGGCGATCGCCCGTCAGGATAAAAGGCATCCCAACTCCTATAAATAGAGGACTCCCAGATTTCGGAAAAGGGTTGGCTTCTCTCTCTTGGCTACGCTATAAACTTCGTACATCTTTCTATCTCTCACTCTCAGAACCTTTTAACCCGAAAACGGTCGGCAGAAACGAGAGCAAGAACTCAAAGAGCTTCAACTCTGGTTCTTCCAGCAATCACCAGCACTCAATAGCTAGATAACTAGGGTCGTTTACAATCATTGTAATTGTAATCTTACATTAATATTTATACTCCAACGTATTCGTATTAATAACATCTCGCAAGAGCATTCAAGCCTCGGCCTAACAAACCCGGCAAACCTTGTGTTATTTACTTCCCCACGGATGTGCTCTCGCATTTTATTTGCTACTCATCCATTCCAGCAATATCATCTCCGGATAATATTTTGGGTAACAACAATTGGCGCTAGAGGAAGGGGCTCCCTTAACCTTCATTTTTATTCCGACCGTCTCGAAGAACACTCACTGTTCTCCGGGGCATATACTTGAAGAAACACTCACTGTTCTTCAAAGAAAAACATTCAGATTCATGACGTCTTCCACCACATCGAAGATATCCACTCTCTGATCCGTCGAACGCCTTATTCCGGCTCAATCCGATCCCCAACCCATGGCGAAGGGTAGCCGCGGCGGCGCGAGACTCTCGATCCCGCCCCCGAGGGACGGCCCTAGCCTCTCGCTCGATCAGTTCCAAACAGAGGAACAGATCGAGGAGCCCATGGCCATCCTACGGGAGCGACGGAGAGCATGCGGTACGCCCGCTGTTACCCCATCAGCCATCCACCGCGCGAGCAAACAGAAGTTCAAGGGGTTACTCGTCGAGCAATCGTCAGGAAGCCCCGATTCACGAGCAGAGGCACTCGCGAGGCGGGACGGTTCTGTTTTCAGCTGCCTAGGAAGCAACCCATCATGGCGACCGGGGCATTCTGGCCCCAGCCATGAGATGACGGAGCCCGAATCCGTCACCAGGAGTTCAGCTTACCCAACTCCCAAAAGGCAGATCGGTCGCTTGGCTCCCCCTCGCCGAAGAACCAATATCGACGGCGACGACCTCATCGCCTACCGCGGAGCAGGAGATCGGTACACGATCGCCTCGGCTCCCGCTCCGAGAGCCAAACCACGAGCGACCAAGCTACGGCGATGGCCGCAATGCAACGCCAGCTCGATGGCATGAAGGCGCTCCTAGAAACTGGGGCAGGCGCTAAGAGAAAGACCGCCGAGCCGAGTGAGACGCTCGCGGTCCAAATCGAACTCGCCCCCGTGCAGCCAAGGATCACTCCTCCTCAAACACCTTTGTACGAGGGGAGATCAGACCCCGAGACTCATCTGAGGAAGTTTTAGATCTACATGACCAGATGCGGGGCATCAGACGCGACCAGGTGCCGAATGTTCCCGTTAACATTGGGCGAACTGGCCCATAGGTGGTACATCTCACTGCCACCGCGATCAATCAGTTCCTTTGAACAACTGGCGAACGACTTCACAACGTACTTCGCCACCAAGGTCGCTCGACCAGAAGGTCCCCATCGCATGATGAAAATTAGGCAGGGGGAAGATGAGACCGACGCAGACTACATCGACCGGATGGACGAAATAATCTTCAACGGCGAGCCCGTAAGCGACGAGATCTCCCTATACTCGGTCCTAGGGGGATTCAATGGTCTTTCGCCCATGTTCAGGCACCTTACGAAGGACATCCACCCGACCTACGCAATCTTCCGCGCCAAGGCCGCAGACATTTTGTCCAGGCGAAGGTTGCTCGCCCTTCGCCAAGGCGAGGGGACAGAGACGGCGATCGCCAAGTCCAACAAGGCGGTCGCCAAGCCACCCGGTGATTTCAGGACCTTTGAGGATGTGGAAGCCCATCTCTACCACAACCTCAATCTTTCTTCAGCTCATATTTTCTACGCCATCCAGGGGCACGAGCGGCTAAGCAAGCCGAAGGCGGTAAGGGACCACGGTCATCTAGACCGCAACAAAGTTTGTGCTTACCACAAGAATCCCGGCCACAACACCGATCAATGTCGCGACCTCCTCAGACAACTCTGGAGATTGTTCGAGGAGGACAAGCTGGACAGTTTAATAACTTAGCCTGAGCCCCAGGCGAGAAGGATCAAAGTGCCGTGATCGGCATCAGAACGACGATCGCTAGTCTCCCAGTCCGATCGCCAGAATCAAACACGGTCGCCCGAAGGCTAATGTACAACGAAAGGCTACTGCCCAAGCTACATCTCCAAAAATGGAGGACTCGATCGCCCTCTAAGGTTCATCATCTAACATGATGGACCTAGGCACGAGATCGCCTCCCTCAGCACAACGTATGCCGTCGAGGATCGCCATCTAACATGACGATCCGAGGTAGAAGAGTGCAGCCATGGCCCTGGAAGTCGATGGAACCGACAACTTCGTCCATGCAAGGTTCCTTTGGGCTGCGATCGCTCACCCTTTGTTTAAATACGAGGCGGGCGCAGCTGAAGGACCCCCCAAACAAATCTGTGGACACGCTCGCTAGCCGTCAAAGGTTCATCATCGAAACATGGTGGACCCGGACAATGCGACGCGTCCCTACCCCCGTCACAACGTATACCGTCGAGGATTGCCATCTAACATGACGATCCGAGGTATAAAAGTTCTAACGAGCCGCGGATGTGGAGTCGATTAGTCCAACAACGCCCCGCGCAAGGACTCCTCCACACCAAGACCGCTCGCCCTTCGTTTAAATAGGAGGCGGGCGCAGCCTAATGGAGGACCCTCACAATAAAGTGAGTCGCGAGACAAACCTACAGGTGGAATGTCCCTCGCGCATAAGAGACGGTCATGGAGGTCGGTCCATCGAACTCCGTGACCGTGCACGGTTCCTCTAGGTCGAAACAATCGGCCTTCCACGAGGGATCTGCAAAATTGAAGATCACAAGAACAAGACCGAAGATAGCTCGCCAAACGATCAGTTCGCCCAAATCCGAGACCAAAGTCCGCTCAACGAATCGCCCGACTTTATCCTAAACGATCGCCAATGGAACCACCTCACCCCATCTCTTCAACATCGGAGCAAGCTGGGGGGGCAATTGTTGTGTCGAGATTTATACACCTCAACAGGCGATTGGCACAAAGACCGGGCGACCGAACCAGAGTTAAATAGACCAAGGCGGACTTTCCGATCGAAGGACCTAGAATAGGACACAGCGCCGAGCGATCGACTCCCAAAGCGATCGTCTCCCGGAAACTAGCGATCGACTCAAGTGCCCGATCACGGACGACCGCCTCATGCCATGAAAAGCCAACATCCGTCAAGTCTACAAAGATTGGATCATGAAGTAAGGACCCGTGCGCAGATCCGCGAATGGCGCCGCAGAACATGGATCGTTGACTCCAGCCTGTCATCATCTTCTCACCTACCGACAGACCCGCCGAAAGGTCCAAAGTGGGACCTCACGAGACAGCGACAAGAGATGCATGTTGTACTCTCATTGGTTCGCTTAGCTGGCTGCCAGCTGCAGCCGCGGATTTTGAGACAACCAGCCCATGTGCTAAAAGAGGATCGCCCCTTATTATAATACAAGAAAGGCGATCGCCAGTCAGGATAAAAGGCATCCCAACTCCTATAAATAGAGGACTCCCAGCTTTCGGAAAAGGGTTGGCTTCTCTCTCTTGGCTACGCTATAAACTGCGGACATCTTTCTATCTCTCACTCTCAGAACCTCTTAACCCGAAGACGGTCGGCAGAAACGAGAGCAAGAACTCACAGAGCTTCAACTCTGGTTCTTCCGGCAATCACCAGCACTTAAGAGCTAGATAACTAGGGTCTTTTGCACTCATTGTAATTGTACTCTTACATTAATATTTGTACTCCAACGTATTCATATTAATAACATCTCGCGAGAGCATTCAAACCCGGGCCTAACAAACCCGACAAATCTTGTGTTATTTACTTCCCCACGGACGTGCTCTCGTATTTTGTTTTCTACTTATCCATTCCAGCAATATCATCTCCGGATAATATTTTGGGTAACAAGAATTGGCGCTAGAGGAAGGGGCTCCCTTAACCTTCATTTTTATTCCGACCGTCTCGAAGAACACTCACTGTTCTCCGGGGCATATACTTGAAGAAACACTCACTGTTCTTCAAAGAAAAACATTCAGATTCATGACGTCTGCCACCACATCGAAGATATCCACTATCCGATCCATTGGACGCCTTATTACGGCTCAATCCGAGCCCCAACCCACGGCGGAGGGTAGCCGCGGCGGCGCGAGACTCTCGATCCCGCCCCCGAGGGACGGCCCTAGCCTCTCGCTCGATCAGTTCCAAACAGCGGAACATATCGAGGAGGCCATGGCCATCCTACGGGAGCGATGGAGAGCATGAGGTACGCCCGTTGTTACCCCATCAGCCATCCGTCGTTCGAGCAAACGGAAGTTCAAGGGGTTACTCGTCGAGCAATCCTCAGGAAGCCCCGATTCACGAGTAGAGGCACTCGCGAGGTGGGACGGTTCTGTTTTCAGCCGCCTAGGAAGCGACCCATCATGGCGATCGGGGCATTCTGGCCCCAGCCATGAGACGACGGAGCCCGAATCCGTCACCAGGAGTTCAGCTTACCCAACTCCCAAAATGCAGGTCGGTCACTTGGCTCCCCCTCACCGAAGAACCAATATCGACGGCGATGACCTCATCGCCTACCGCGGAGCCAGGAGATCGGTACACGATCACCTCGGCTCCCGCTATGAGAGCCAAACCACGAGCGACCAAGCTACGGCGATGGCCGCAATGCAACGCCAGCTCGATGGCATGAAGGCGCTCCTAGAAACTGGGGCAGGCGCCAAGATAAAGACCGCCGAGCCGAGTGAGCCGCTCGCGGTCCAAATCGAACTCGCCCCCGTGCAGCCAAGGATCACTCCTCTTCAAACACCTTTGTACGAGGGGAGATCGGACCCCGAGACTCATCTGAGCAAGTTCTGGATCTACAAGACCGGATGCAGGGCATCAGACGCGACCAGGTACCGAATGTTCCCGTTAACATTGGGCGAACTGGCCCATAGGTGGTACATCTCACTGCCACCGCGATCAATCAGTTCCTTTGAACAACTGGCGAACGACTTCACAACGTACTTCGCCACCAAGGTCGCTCGACCAGAAGGTCCCCATCGCATGATGAAAATTAGGCATGGGGAAGACGAGACCGACGCAGACTACATCGACCGGATGGACGAAATAATCTTCAACGGCGAGCCCGTAAGCGACGAGATCTCCCTATACTCGGTCCTAGGGGGATTCAATGGTCTTTCGCCCATGTTCAGGCACCTTACGAAGGACATCCACCCGACCTACGCAATCTTTCGTGCCAAGGCTGCAGACATTTTGTCCAGGCGAAGGTTGCTCACCCTTCGCCAAGGCGAGGGGACAGAGACGGCGATCGCCAAGTCCAACAAGGCGGTCGCCAAGCCACCCGGTGATTTCAGGACCTTCGAGGATGTGGAAGCCCATCTCTACCACAACCTCAATCTTTCTCCAGCTCATATTTTCTACGCCATCCAGGGGCACGAGCGGCTAAGCAAGCCGAAGGCGGTAAGGGACCACGATCATCTAGACCGCAACAAAGTTTGTGCTTACCACAAGAGTCCCGGCCACAACACCGATCAATGCCGCGACCTCAGTCAACTCTGGAGATTGTTCGAGGAGGGCAAGCTAGACAGTTTAGTAACTTAGCCGGAGCCCCAGGCAAGAAGGATCAAAGTGCCGTGATCGGCGTCAGAACGACGATCCCCAGTCTCCCAGTCCGATCGCTAGAATCAAACACGGTCGCCCGAAGGCTAAAGTACAACGAAAGGCTACTGCCCAAGCTACATCTCCAAAAATGGAGGACTCGATCGCCCTCTAAAGTTCATCATCTAACATGATGGACCTAGGCACGAGATCGCCTCCCTCAGCACAACGTATACCGTCGAGGATCGCCATCTAACATGACGATCTGAGGTAGAAGAGTGCAGCCATGGCCCTGGAAGTCGATGGAACCGACAACTTCGTCCATGCAAGGTTCCTTTGGGCTGCGATCGCTCGCCCTTTGTTTAAATACGAGGCGGGCATAGCTGAAGGACCCTCCAAACAAATCTGTGGACACGCTCGCTAGCCCTCAAAGGTTCATCATCAAAACATGGTGGACCCGGACAATGCGACGCGTCCCTACCCCCGTCACAACATATACCGTCGAGGATTGCCATCTAACATGACGATCCGAGGTAGAAAGGTTCTAACGAGCCACGGATGTAGAGTCGATTAGTCCGACGATGCCCCGCGCAAGGACTCCTCCAGACCAAGACCGCTCGCCCTTCGTTTAAATACGAGGCGGGCGCAGCCTAACGGAGGACCCTCATAATAAAGTGAGTCGCGAGACAAACCTACATGTGGAATGTCCCTCGCGCACAAGACACGGTCATGGAGGTCGGTCCATCGAACTCCGTGACCGTGCACGGTTCCTCTAGGTCGAAACAATCGGCCTTCCACGAGGGATCTGCAAAATTGAAGATCGCAAGAACAAGACCGAAGATAGCTCGCCAAACGATCAGTTCGCCCAAATCCGAGACCAAAGTCTGCTCAACGAATCGCCCGACTTTATCCTAAACGATCGCCAGTGGAACCACCTCACCCCATGTCTTCAACATCGGAGCAAGCTGGGGGGCAATTGTTATGTCGAGATTTATACACCTCAACAGGCGGTCGGCACAAAGACCGGGCGACCGAACCAGAGTTAAATAGACCAAGGCGTACTTGCCGATCAAAGGACCTAGAACAGGACACATTGCCGAGCGATCGACTCCCAAAGCGATCGTCTCCCAGCAACTAGCGATCGACTCAAGTGCCCAATCACGGACGACCGCCTCATGCCATGAAAAGCCAACATCCGTCAAGTCTACAAAGACTAGATCACGAAATAAGGGCCCATGTGCCGATCGGCGAATGGCGCTGCAGAACATGGATCGTTGACTCCAGCCTGTCATCATCTTCTCACCTACCGACAGACCCGCCGAAAGGTCCAAAGTGGGACCTCCCGAGACAGCGACAAGAGATGCATGTTGTACTCTCATTGGTTCGCTTAGCTGGCTACCAGCTGCAGCCACGGATTTTGAGGCAACCAGCCCATGTGCTAAAAGACAATCGCCCCCTTATTATAATACAAGAAAGGCGATCGCCGGTTAGGATAAAAGGCATCCAAACTCCTATAAATAGAGGACTCCCAGCTTTCGGAAAAAGGGTTGGCTTCTCTCTCTTGGCTATGCTATAAACTTCGGACATCTTTCTATCTCTCACTCTGAGAACCTCTTAACCCGAAGACGGTCGGCAGAAACGAGAGCCAGAACTCATAGAGCTTCAACTCTGGTTCTTCCGGCAATCACCAGCACTCAAGAGCTAGATAACTAGGGTCTTTTACACTTAATGTAATTGTACTCTTACATTAATATTTGTACTCCAACGTATTCGTATTAATAACATCTCGCGAGAGCATTCAAGCCCGGGCCTAACAAACCCGGCAAATCTTGTGTTATTTACTTCCCCACGGACGTGCTCTCGTATTTTGTTTGCTACTCATCCATTCCAGCAATATCATCTCCGGATGATATTTTGGGTAACAACACCCCTGATTGTTGTTGTTGTGAACCGGTCGGTCATTCCCATGTCTAGTAGTGGACCTTTTGTCCTGTCCCCTTGGTTCTTGACGCCTCTGATCATAGCTCCTACCTGACTGACCCCTTTGATCATAACCCCTGTCCGTCTGACCCATCGACTCATAGCTCCTGCCTGTCTAACCCCTGAGATTGCCACCATGACCCCTCGGCTGAATACGATCACCATCACGGTTCCGCTTATTGTAACTGCTCCCCTAATGAAAGATCTCAATATTGCGGGCAGCGTCGTTAACTGCTGACACATCTGCATAGTCAGTGTTGAGAATACGATCCCAGACCCACTTCTTCAACCCCCATTTGAAACGCTTTGCCTACCGGCGAGCATCCCCAGCAATCGGCCCCCGAAAACTAGCCAACCTCAAAAACCGCTGCATATACTCCCCCGAGTTCTCACTCTCAAACTGGTAGATAGAGTTATACTCCCTCTCGAACCTCTGCTGTTCTGCTAAAGGAAAATACCGCTGGTAGAAAGTGTTGCATAATTCAGTCCAGGTACAAGTAGCAGCATAGGCCTCTCCTCCTTTGGCCTGTTTATGCGCTTTCCACCAGTTAAGCGCATCTCCCTCCAGTTTAAAAGTAGCCAACCTAGTCTTAAATTCATCCCCATATCCCAATACCTCAAACAGCTTCTCCATGTGCGTGATCCAGTCCTCTGCCTCCGTAGGGGTGGCAGCAGAACTGGATGAAAGGGGCTTAAGCTTACCGAACCGCTCGAGCCATGTATGAATACTGGTGGGTTGACCACCTCCACCACTACCTCCAGAAGAACTAGACCCATTACGGATATCGCTAATAATCCGTGTCATCACACTACGCCATAAATGCTCATATGCAATGCTTCCTATTGTTGCATTATGCCCCATTTTCTGTTGCCTTAGGCCAGAAATTGATATATCCAACACTTTGTGGGTGTTGCATCTGATCGCGTGGCATTTGACCTCTAATCCAACACTTTTCCGTTCTAATGCAACAGAAGAAAAGTATTGCATTATGTACGTAGTGCAACACATAACTAAATATATGAAACAGAAAATAGTGTTGGCTTAGATGAGAATACAATTTAGAAAAGTAGGGCCCACAACCAATGACACATCAACAGTGAGCCATTTTCCCATGTCAATAGTGGGTCCCACTTTATCCACATCAGCAGTGGGCCCTTTTTCCATGTCAGCAATCGGTCCCACCATACATAATGCAACACTACTATTCTTATATCCGACAGTAACATGGTTGTTATATGCAAAACTAATTTAAAAAAATGCAACATTACTGAAGATAAATGCAACAATAATTGAAAGATAAATGCAACACTTTCAATAAAAATTTCGCAATAACCATTTCGTATGTACATCATTCCATACAAATAGAATACCATCCAAAATGCACACCCCGCCATTCAGTACCAAATACCAACATCCCAACAAACATTCGACGCAAAATACCAACATTAACTACTATTCAACAAGTCTTATACTAATAATTCGACACGTCATCTTGTTCACTTGACATAGATCATCAAACACCATTCCAGTTTCATTTGTTGAACTTTCACGGCATGGTCCTTTCTGTAAAATGTGCTAAAAAGTAAGTATGAAATGTGCAGTCTCGAGTTTTTAATATGTATTTGAACTGGTTTTTAGTACCGACTTTCGTTTGCAGATATTCAAGCTTGAAGATGATGCGAAACTTCCAAATCCCCTTTAGCTATATGATCTACAAATAAAATTGTTAGTATATTATGTGCATGATGATAGACAGGTAGCAAATATTATTGATCAGCTATATGTTAGTACCAGTGTCAGTTGCATTTAAAAAAAAACTGTGACTGGAGATATTGTCCTAGTTTTTTTTTTTACACAATCACATTGATATCCATTAATCTGGAGATGTGTCATCACACTTGTCTGCAAACAAACACAAGTTTATTTTTTACTTTTCAATTATTTTAGCAACACTGATATGTGTATATATATATATATATGTGTGTGTGTGTTTGTGTGTGTGTGTGTGTGCGCGTGCGTGTGTGTACATTTTTAATGAAAGGTGGTGTCAGTTTCTACTATTTGGTTCTATTCCGTCCTCCATGAAAGTAGAGAGAATAGAGAGAAAACCATGATGCTCTTTTTTTACGATGAGGTATTAATATTATTAGAGGATCCCTCTTGGTTGGCCATAAATCGGACGACGACAACAGTGATATTATTTTCGCTGCCCCTCTGATGAGCTTCCTGCATGAGCCTCTTGGCGGCTTCTTCTGGATCCGAGACTGGCTTCGTCATCAATACGGCTTCCTCGTTTGTAACCACATCCTAAAGTCCGTCACTTACAAGGATAAGAAACTCGAGGGTACCATCAACTTTTTCCTCCTGAATTTCTAGATCAGCCACCACATACTGCTTTAGAAGTCTATCACCAAATGCACGGGAAACAGCAAGCATGCCTCCAACTCTCCACGTTCCTGCCCACATCACAAAACCTCCAGCATCTTCAATCATATGCCTCTCGTCTGTTTGATTTGGTTTGTGATCTCGAGAGACAGCAATAGCATTGCCACCCCTGCAAATAACAGCTCTTGAATCCCCAACATTTCCCACCAATAAACGGTCGCCAATGAGGATAGCAGTTGAAGTAGTTGACCGGGCATCTCTGTTCTCATTGTTTTCGAATTTCAAGAATTCCGAGTCGGTATGAGTGTAAGCATCGGCTATGGCCGATTTGGTATCAGAAATAAACTTTGGGTACCTAATCAGATTACTGAAAAGGTTGTGTTTAACATATTCTGTAGCTCGTGCTCCACCACGGCCATCAAAGACTCCAAACAGACCAACGACCTCACCATCTACACCATCAATCCTTGTATCATAAAAATCCTCCATTGAAGATCTTTTGCCTGGAGAACTCGTATATCTGTAACTGAACTTTCCGTTCTGATATTTTGCTAGATGATTGTAACAACACTGAATTCAGATAACCCATTGTTGCCAATTTTATAAAAGATTTTTTATTATAAATAATTGTAGATTCAATATTTTGAATTTTACAGAAAAATAACCACCTGATCTTGTTTCTTTTTAGGTTTATAACCCAAAATTTCCTATTTGACTATGATACTCTTAAGAATTCATAATGTCACATGCAGATGCAAGCAAAAATGATGGAGTAACCACCATCATCAAAAAACAAGCTATAAAAATAAAGAAAACCATAACATCAGACTTACTTTTAGATTGCTCAACATCTTCACGATGGCAGGATTAAAGTAGAGCTGCAAAGAAAGCTTTGAGTTAAGAAACTGCTTGTCGACAATATAAGTACAACCACATTGACCTCCACATAAAAGGGAGCTTCCAAGAACAAGCAGAAGGTTTGATAGAACAGAACCATAAAGTGAATACTTGAGCATATCAATTTTCCCTTGGTGTATTGCTAATAAAGCAATTATTAGCTATGTTGTATTACCACATGTTGTGTTCAAAAGTCCTCCCACTGCAAATATATTGCAAATTCAAAGTTTAAACCTCATGTTGAATGCCAAACTCAAGTTAACAAAATCAGTACAATCTAAATAAAATTTTGAAACTATCAATCACATGATTACATACTCTCACACACACACACACACACACACACACACACATGTTTCTACCTAGACTTAACATCAACATCTTATTACTGAGAGAAATTAGACATCCGCTAAGATATAAGCCATCAAATTTAGCTCTTAACTTCAGCCATCAATTTTAGCTAAAAAAATTTAATTGGTATATACTGAACATACTTGTTGGACCAGTGTAGAATGAAATTTCCCTAGAACATTCGGAAAAGAAGAGAGAAAAGAATTAGCATGTGAAATCAAGAATCATATCATCGAATTGATCGTCGAGCCATCATCACAAGTCACATCAATTCACAAGTTCAAAAGATAAAAAAATCATAACATCATTCACCAACAAATCAAAACCACCGTCATCAATCCTAAAAGACAATATAAAATAAACTAGTAGGGAGTAGCCGCACTCACCGCGGCACGACCCTCGTCTCCAACAATAGGGTGAATACCAAGTGAAGTCGTAACTGCAAAATAAATGTGTAAATGTTCATTGGTACTTCAATGAATCAATTCCAACTAAATTGTATAAATTATTGAAATAAAATAGATATGAAAATGCCAATATAAATTAAACAGATTGAACTAAAAATAATACCACAAAAGAAAAATACAAAACGGCAAGGACCAAACAAGAAAGATCATGGGAGTAATGAAAAAAAAAAGAAATACTAATGAAACACCATACTAATGAGAAAAAAACTATACTCATTCCACTGTGAGAAAAAAAATCTCAAACCGCTCTACATAAATTAATAAAAATCTGGAGAGACGGATTTCCTACCCCGCGATTAATTTAATCAATCTCAAAATTCATGAAATTGAAAAGAAAAGGGTCAGCATTCAAATTCCATTGTGAGATTCATTTTCCAACTTCTAAGGAGTATGAAGGAGTATGAAGCAAACAACTAACCTGAGAGTGTGATAGTGAGGAGGTCGGAGGCGAGGCGAGGGACGGGAGGAGGGAGGATCGGGGAAAGGCGGAGAGCTGAGAGCGACAGTGGTTCGTGCTGCTGCGAGGGTCGAGGTCAAGAGACAAGGAGCGGGCGGCCCGGCATGGAGCAATGAGGGATTGAGGTAGGCCCGGCGTGGAGCGGTGGAATCGTAGAGGGACTGAGAGGAGGCGCGGTGGTGTCTAAATGAGGAGGATACCGATTTTGCTTCTGTGATTCATTTAGGTCCGTCAGGACTTAGGTTAGGTAGTTTTAAGGTGTTATTGTTAGGCTGTTAGCAAATAG
This sequence comes from Orobanche coerulescens, assembly GCA_033398695.1. NCBI lineage: Eukaryota > Viridiplantae > Streptophyta > Magnoliopsida > Lamiales > Orobanchaceae > Orobanche > Orobanche coerulescens. The sequence continues at coordinate 87,075,393 of CM065804.1, read as the reverse complement.
CAATATAGAGTCACGGACATGATTTTACGGAATAAGTATTATATAATTAATAATAATTAATATATTAATATTAATTAATTATTTGCGGTTCTCGGTTCCGAACCGTTCGGTTCCGAACCGTTCGGTTCCGAACCGTTCGGTTACGGTTTAACCGAGAACCGTATAAACCACTAAAGTGATAATCGAGAATCGTTAGTGCGGTTCTCGATGTGGTTCCGGTTCGGTTCCGTTCCTAATCGAGAACCGGGAACCATTTAGACAGTCCTAAAAATTTGGGTCGAGAGAGAAGCGAGAGACGGGAGATTGGGGAGAGAGGGACTAGAGATCTGGGGGGATAATTTAGAAAATGATTTTGGTTGGGGGAAATCTTACCGCCTTGTAAGATTTGGTCACCTCAAAATTTTCCGAATATTTTGACGATAAATGTATTTTTATTTTTTTATTTTTAAAATATTAATATAAATAAATTTTAATTTACATTTCTTATTATATTTTAAAGAGTTGAATGTATAAATTCAATTTTTTATTTTAATTTTAGATTTTAATTTTTAAAATAAAAATATATGTATTCATATAATATATTTTATTTATTATAAATTTAAGGAATTATTTTCTTTCTTAATATTTTTTTAATTTATTAATTTTAATCTGAAATTTTTTTATGTTAAAAACTATATGTGCTCCTATAAAAATCCATTATAAAATGATTTAACAAATTCAAATAATTTATTTTGTTTTAGTGTAAAAAATTTAAATTTGACGATTTTTTTTGAAAATATTTAAAATATTTTTCGTAATTGTTAAGATGATTTAGTCTATTGCAACACTTTTAAGTTCACGTATAATCCAACACTTTAGCTTGGTGTTGCATTAATGTCTTTTGCAACAGTGCATTCAGGTCTAATGCAACACTAACTGAGTAGTATTGCAAAAGACCAAAGATCAGAGGGCTATTGCAATACTTTTCCTTGCAACACTGGGAATATGCGTTGCATATGCATTTATGGCGTAGTGTCATCTCAGTAGTAGTAAGTCGCGGGAATAGGTTAGCAAGAGCTGTCGCAACCATGCCCTCCATGTTAGGGATTTCCTCATCCCCGTCTGGTTGTCCGTGGCGGCGTGTGTTCGAGGAGGGCAAGCTGGACAGTTTATTGGCTTAGTCGAAGCCCCGTCAATCTCCCAAACCGGTCGCCAGAGTTGAACGCGATAGGCCGAAAGACTCATACGAGTCGACCCACCGATCAACCTCGGCGGTCGGATCTATATGCTTCAATCAAGAGGTGGGAACTTCGGAAGTCTTTCCCCGATTCCCACCACGTCAAACCAAAGGCTACTTCCTGAGCAATGCCTCGAAAAAGAGGATGACTCGCTCGTCCTCTAAAGTTCGTCATCTAGCATGATGGGCCTAGGCAGGCGATCTCCTCCCCAGCATAACGTATACCATCGAGGATCGCCATCTAACATGACGGTCCGAGGTAGAAAAGTGCCGACATAGTTGTGGAGGATGATGGAACCGTTCTCTATGACCATGCAAGGTTCCTTTGGATAGCGATCGCTGGCCCTTCGTTTAAATACGAGACGGGCGTAGCCAAAGGGCCCTCCAAAACAGATATGTGGACACGTTCGCCCGCCCTCAAAGGTCCATCACCTAACATGGTGGATCCGGACAAAGCGATGCGTCCCTCCCCCCATCACAACATATACCGTCGAGGATCGCCATCTAACATGACAGTCCGAGGTAGAAAAGTGCTAACAAGCCACGGTCGTGGAGTCGATTAATCCGACGACGCCCCATGCAAGGACTCCTCCAGACCGAGACTGCCCGCCCTTCATTTAAATACGAGGCGGGTGCAGCTTACTGAGGACCCTCACAATTAAGTGAGTCGCGAGAAGTTAGCCATCAAACGGAATGTCGCTCATGCACAAGACATGGTCGCAGAGGTTGGTTCCATCGAAATCTACGATTGTGCACGGTTCCTCTAGGCCGGGATGGTCGGCCTTCCTCGAGGAATCTGCAAAATTGAAGACCGCTCACTAAACAATTTATTTTCGTCCCCTTACTTTCACTAAGTAAACAAAAACAAGGGGGAAGGGCGGAGCTATGTATATCACGATCGTCTCTACTCAAATATGTAACACCCCGAGATATTCGGAATAATTACAGCGCCGTAAACCCTTTAAGTAAGAATTTACAAGGCTAAATAAAAGAAATGTAAATATAATTCAATCTTACAACTGAAGTTCAAAATATAAAACTGGTTCAACTGATCCAAAGAGTTAACTTATACAACCATATCGAAATTGACATTATTAAAACACACGTACTCGAGTACTAAAGTGAACCAAGAAGACAAATCACGATAACAATAAACATTAACCACATCACTGAGCCATTTCATCGTCCTGTCGGTACTGTGGTTGCTTCCCCGCTCCTCGGCTACCTGAACATCAAAACAATGTCCACCCCCGAAGAGGTTAGCAAAACAATGCTAGTACAAGTATCATAATACATAAATCATCAGTGCATCATAAATCATGCAAAAGGGACTTCCGTCATCGGAATCCAACGATGTGAATCCTCACGATTCCATCAACACAATACAGGGTAATCCAGCGATCCAGCGCCCTTGGTATAGATCCCCATGATGATCCCGTCGGACCAACGCATGGTGTAAAACCCGTCCAGCAATCCAGCGCCCTCAGCATAGATCCCCATGATGATCTCGTCGGACCAACGCATGGTGGACATTCGATCCAGCGCCCTCAGCATAGATCCTCATGATCCCCTCGGATCATTTATACCATAAACCAATCAATTATGCATACATATATGCATTTCAATATGTTCATCAATACGAACAATTAACAACGAATACCACGAGAAATTAAAGAAATACATCTCATATTCGACAACATGAACAAAACCATAAGCATGATCAAAGTTCCAATATAAATCAAACTCAACATATGATACTTACCTCGAAAACGGCAAGAATGGAAATACTCCAACAAATGACACGCGTCCGTAAGTCACCGCCTCTCGATCGTCCCCTATGCAAGGCTCGGACCTAAGAAATAATAAAGAATTCCTCACACATCGTACGAACGTCTAACAATCCGGTTTACGGCCGCAAGTTCTAAAAATGAATTCTGAATGAATGACTTAGCGTGCGCTACGTACTCTACGTAACGTGCGCTAAGCTTGCCTGTTAACGTACGCAATTGACCAAGTCTAGCGTACGCTAGTCGTAATCTTGTGATCCTCTCGAGCAGTACCGCCACGCACGATGACGTAATGTACGTTACGTACCCAACGTAGCGTACGTTACTCATTCCCGATAGCGCACGTTAATATATGCATCTTAGCGTGCGCTAATCGTGCATGGCAGTCACTACTGGGTAAAAACTTGAGCTAAGGGTGATGAAAACTCATGAAATCCTTAGTGTTAATACATGCCAACTCCGTGCATAACATGCTCATACGGTTTGTGAAAGATCTTTACGTATTAAATGACTATGAGATACAAGGATACGTATAATCATCACAACACCATAATTCATCTTTGATCTTCAAGAAATATCCTAAGTCCAATCCATTTCATGTCCCAAAATGTATGATTCCTTAATGTAAGGGCATAAGAACTTGGTAATCTCCATATACTGGTCATAATCGGTTTTGAAGATACATGAATATGCTGAGGAGTCATATTCTAAAAAGGTTCAATGGATTATACGATGAATAAGTGCCGAAACGTCAAAAATATTCTTATAACACATGATGTTCGACTACTAATGAATTTAACTGACTAGATAATCATGATCAAAACGTCCTTCATACTAGTACTTAATATTGGTGAAGAATCACCTACCTCAAAGTAGTGAAGTACAAGGAGGAATTCGAAGCAATCCAACGCCGAAGGCTTGAACACCAATCCCCAATGATCTACAATCTTCAACTCGAGCTAGGATGTTGATATGAAGGGTTTAGGATGAATAGAGTAATTATCTAAGTATAAGGATTCGGATGTGGGAAGTGAAAAGACTGAAAATACGAAAAGGATGTTGTCCTATTTATAGAAAGTGGTTATTAGCGCGCGATAGTCCATATTCATAGCGTGCGCTAACGACTTACTGACTTCACTGTACTCAGCGTTTAGCGTGCGCTATCCTCATATTGTTAGCGTGCGCTACCGCGTTGACTTGGATTTTCCTGAAAGCCGTCCAGGTTCATCCCGATACAATCCGACCAAGATCCGCGGCCTGATCTCACAAACGTGTAGCGTGCGCTAAGGTTCCTTCACAGCGTGCGCTATGAATCCAAGTTAGCGTACGCTACACTGAGTCGATAGCGTGCGCTACATGCGCAGAATCACGATTTTAAATCATATTCATGAAATCATACACTCAACAACACCGGATTATGAAATACGGAGAATAATACTCAGATCAAAATGCAACAATTACAATATCACAAGTTCCAAATACATAGCAGAAATCTCGGGTATTACATCCTTCCTCCCTAAAAAGAAGTTTCGTCCCGAAACTTAAGATGAAAACAACTCTAGATATCTAGCCTTCATACTGTCCTCCATTTCCCAAGTGGCCTCTTCAGCTCCATGCCGTGACCATTGTACTTTAACCAAGTGTATTGGTTTATTCCTCAATTGTTTGATCCGACTCTCAAGTATCTTGATTGGTCTCTCTTCGAAGGTACCGTCATTAGCTATCTCGATCTCGTCGAAATCAATGACATGACTGGTGTCTGGTACATACTTCCGCAATTGGGATACGTGAAACACACTGTGAACGTGACTCAGCGATGGCGGTAAGGTCAACCTGTAGGCTAAATCCCCAACTCTCTCGAGGATCTCAAATGGTCCGATATATCTCGGGCTTAGCTTACCTCTCCTCCCAAAATGGAAAATCCCTCGTGTAGAAGACACCTTCAATAGTACGTGGTCCCCAATGTCGAACTCTAGAGGGTGAAGACGTACATCTGCATAAGACTTATGTCGACTCTGGGCAGTCAACAGTCTTTCCCGAATCAAAACTATCTTCTCTTGAGTCTGAACTATCAACTCCGGTTCCGTCCTGATCAAGTCCGAAGAATCATCCCAGCACAGGGGTGATCGACATCTTCTCCCGTACAAAGCTTCAAACGGTGCCATATTAATAGAAGCATGCCAAATATTATTGTAGGTGAATTCAATCAACGGCAAATGAACTTCCCAATCAGTTGACCAATCTAAAGCACAAGCTCTAAGCATGTATTCTACTGTTTGTATAGTCCTTTCAGACTGACCGTCCGTCTGAGGATGATACGCCGTGCTAAAGTTTAGTTCGGTCCCCAAAGCCCTGTGAACTGCCTTCCATAAGTGCGGCACGAAACGACCATCTCGATCTGAAATAATGGTCTTCGGTGTCCCATGTAATCTGACTATCTCTGCAATAAATACTCGCGCCAATCTCTCGGATCCCCAAGTATCTTTAATTCCTAGGAAATGAGCCGACTTGGTTAGTCGATCAACTACAACCCAAATCATGTTCATTCCCGTCTTGGTCCTTGGCATAATGGTGATGAAATCCATCGAGATATCCTCCCACTTCCACTCAGGGATCGGAAGCGGCTTTAACATTCCGGCAGGTCGCTGATGTTCAATCTTAACCTGCTGACAAGTCAAACACTTTTAAACGTATTCTGCTACGTCCTTCTTCATATTCCCCCACCAGAAGTTTTGTTTTATATCCTTATACATCTTACTGCTGCCTGGGTGAATAGAATAAGGTGCGCTATGAGCTTCCTTCAGAATTGTCCATCTCAAATCATCAGCATCGGGAACGCAAAGTCGACTCTGAAATCTCAGAACTCCATCATCTTGTATCACGAATCCTGGGGCCTTTCCTTTCTTTACTTCGTCACATAACCGAAGGATCAGAGAATCATTCACCTGCTTAGATTTGATTTCCTCGACTAGTGATGAAGTCAGTTCCATCACATATAATTGCCCTTGGATTTCTGGTGCCCATACTTCAATCCCTTCGCGGATCAGTTCCCGTTGAATGCTAGTTTGGGATGTAAGTGCTTCCAACACTCGAAGAGAAACAGGTTTACGGCTCAATGCATCGGCTACTACGTTTGCTTTACCTGGATGATAGAGAATTTCCAAGTCGTAATCCTTGATCAATTCCAGCCACCTTCTCTGCCTCATGTTTAGTTCTTTCTGACTGAAAATGTACTTGAGGCTCTTATGATCTGTAAAGATCTGACAATGAGTGCCGTACAAATAATGTCGCTAAATTTTCAAGGCAAAGACCACAGCTGCTAGCTCCAGATCATGAGTCGGGTAATTAACCTCGTACGGTTTCAACTGCCGCGAAGCATAGGCAATCACCTTATCCTTTTGCATCAACACACATCCCAGACCCTGATTTGAAGCGTCGCTGTATACCATGAATCCATCAGTCCCATCTGGTAACGCTAATATAGGTGTTGTCGTCAGTCTCTTCTTAAGTTCATCAAAACCAGCCTGGCATTTCTCATCCCACGTGAACTTTTGAGTTTTCTGTAACAGCTGAGTGAGCGGACGAGCAATTTTGGAAAATCCCTCTACAAAACGGCGTATCCAGCAAGTCCTAAGAAACTCCGGACTTCTTTCACGTTATTAGGAGCTTCCCATTCCAAGATTGCTTCGGCTTTCTTCGGGTCCACCTGAACTTCGTCAGCCGATATCACATGCCCAAGGAAAGTTACTTCCCTAAGCCAGAACTCGCATTTGGAAAGCTTTGCATACAGTTGTTCCTTCCTCAAGGTGCTCAAAACCACACGCAAATGCTTGGCATGCTCCTCTGTGTCCTTCGAATATATCAAGATGTCATCAATGAAGACGACCACAAATTTATCCAAGTATTCTAAGAATACCCGATTCATCAATTGCATGAATACCGCAGGAGCATTGGTAAGTCCAAATGGCATCACTACAAATTCATAATGCCCGTAACAGGATCTGAAAACAGACTTCGGTATATCCGATTCCTTAATTCTCAATTGATGGTATCCTGATCGCAAGTCAATCTTCGAGAATACCCTTGCCCCTTGCAGTTGATCAAATAAGTCGTCGATCCGAGGTATAGGATACTTATTCTTGATTGTCACTTTGTTGAGCTCCCTGTAATCAATACATAATCGGAGGGATCCGTCTTTCTTCCGGACAAAGAGAACGGGCGCTCCCCAAAGAGAAACGCTAGGTTGAATATAACCCTTCTGTAATAATTCCTCCAGTTGCTTCTTTAGCTCATACATCTCGGTTGGCGCCATGCGGTATGGTGCTCTGGAAATAGGACAGGCTCCAGGCTCTAATTCGATAGTGAACTCCACCTCTCTCTGCGGAGGTAACCCAGGTAGTTCGTCAGGAAACATATCTGAGAATTCATTTACAACTGGAATAGACGAGAGCTCTACACCTTCCTCTTTCCTCATGGCATAGCACCAAAGTCCATGACATCCCTGCTTCAGTGATTTCACGGATTTCATTTCTTTGATCAATTTTCCCGAGCTTCCCGGTCTCCATCCTCGGAATAAGTGTTCAGATCCGTCATCAGCAATGATAGAAATGACTCTCTTTCGGTAATTCAGAATAGCTCCATAACGGTTGAGCCAATCGTCTCCAAGAATTAAGTCGTCACCATGTATGTCAACTACAATAAGATTTGATGGCCAATCTCTCCCTCCTATAGACACTAGAAAATTTCTAGCTTCTAGGGTTCCCACAATTTTCTCTCCGCTCGGTAATCCCACAACATAAGGTTCACAATCATACAAGCACGAGATTTTCAAACGATTAACACAGTTCAAAGATATAAAAGAATGCATATCTCCTGAATCGAATAAGACACTAACTGGTTGCAAAAGGATCTGAATCGTACCTGATGCAACAGCTGTGTTCTGATCGTCTGACTTCTTCATCTCGTAAATACGCGGAGGAACGGACCCAGCGCTAGATGCCTCTCTTTTCCCAACATTCTGCTGCTGGAAACCGCTTTGCTGCGTCTGGTTTACACTTGTGTCCTTCGGAACCAGTACAGGAGTGCGAGTACCAAAAGATCGAGTCGCATTTCCACAAAATGTTGCGCGATGCCCTTCCTGTTCACACTCGAAACAGGTCACGACAGGTGCGAAACAGTCACGTAGAACATGCCCTGCTTTGCCACAGTTATAACATTTCTTCCCTGCGTCTGAAACGGTTGGTGCTGCCCGGAACTTCGTTCCACCTCGAGAAGGATGCGGAGGCCTCCTGGATGAATGAAAAGAGGACTGGCCCCTGCGAGGCCCACTACTCTTATTCTCTGTGAAGTTGCCAGCCACTTTCTACTTCTCTGCTTCCGTTGATTTCTCTACTGCCGCCTCTTTCATATCATAGGCCAGCGCTTTGTCCTGATACTGTCGCAAGGTGGTGCATTCAAATCCGGACATATATTGCTGAATTTCCAGCTTCATTCGCATGTCAAAATGGAAAATCCTCTCCGCCTCGGTCCTGACCAAGTGGCGCACATAAGTCAGCTGGTGATTAAAGGTCTTAATCACGTCTGTCACAGATGCCTCTGAATTTTGTGGTGAGAAAAACTCCCGGACTCGGGCCTCTCTAACTGGGCGAGGACAATACTACGCTTCCATCATCAATTTGAACTCCATCCAGTCAACATTATGCTCTTCAGGTCGAATGGCCTCCCACCAATCGAAAGCCTCCCCCGTCAGAAGATACTGGGCGACCGGAACCTTTCTGTCGTTGGGACAGTTAATACCCACAAAAATCTTCTCTAACTCCTTCAGCCAGTGATCCCAAGAAAGCGTCTCAGCAGAACCGTCAAATTTCGGAGGGTGCAATTTGACCACCTCAGTAAGCCATTTGTCACCCCGATTATCCGCGTTATGCTGCTGTCCCATTGTCGTCTGCATGCGATCAACAACTTGAGAAAACTGGTTTATCTGAGCAACCACCTGCTGAAGCACTCCCGGCACGTTAGGATCTGCATTATTATTTGCTGATCCCTGCTGTCCTCCAGAATGGGAATCAGTCCGACTAGCAGATATCTCCGGGCTAGACGCCGAATCCTCCTATCTCATATTTCCACGTCCGCGTCCACGACCACGTCCGCGTCCACGACCTCCTCTCAACATACTGTAAACACAAATACTCAATATCCAGGGCAAACTTTCTAAAAGGAAGTCCATCAATGTTTACAAAACATGAATTAAATAAAACGGTAGTATTTGAGATTAGGAAACTTATAACCACGGTCCACACGACGATGCTGGCTCAGCAGTGATGTTACAAACGACCAATAATCAAATAACGTAAATAGACCCAACTAACCCGATTGCCAAGATATCCATGAATCTTAGCTCCGATACCATATTCTGTAACACCCCAAGATATTCGGAATAATTACAGCGCCGTAAACCCTTTAAGTAAGAATTTACAAGGCTAAATAAAAGAAATGTAAATATAATTCAATCTTACAACTGAAGTTCAAAATATAAAACTGGTTCAACTGATCCAAAGAGTTAACTTATACAACCATATCGAAAATGACATTATTAAAACACACGTACTCGAGTACTAAAGTGAACCAAGAAGACAAATCACAATAACAATAAACATCAACCACATCACTGAGCCATTTCATCGTCCTGTCGGTACTGTGGTTGCTTCCCCGCTCCTCGGCTACCTGAACATCAAAACAATGTCCACCCCCGAAGGGGTTAGCAAAACAATGCTAGTACAAGTATCATAATACATAAATCATCAGTGCATCATAAATCATGCAAAACGGACTTCCGTCATCGGAATCCAACGATGCGAATCCTCACGATTCCATCAACACAATACAGGGTAATCCAGCGATCCAGCGCCCTTGGTATAGATCCCCATGATGATCCCGTCGGACCAACGCATGGTGGAAAACCCGTCCAGCGATCCAGCGCCCTCAGCATAGATCCCCATGATGATCCCGTCGGACCAACGCATGGTGGACATTCGATCCAGCGCCCTCAGCATAGATCCTCATGATCCCCTCGGATCATTTATACCATAAACCAATCAATTATGCATACGTATATGCATTTCAATATGTTCATCAATACAAATAATTAACAACGAATACCACGAGAAATTAAAGAAATACATCTCATATTCGACAACATGAACAAAACCATAAGCATGATCAAAGTTCCAATATAAATCAAACTCAACATATGATACTTGCCTCGAAAACGGCAAGAATGGAAATACTCCAACAAATGACATGCGTCCGTAAGTCAACGCCCCTCGATCGTCCCCTATGCAAGGCTCGGACCTAAGAAATAATAAAGAATTCCTCACACATCGTACGAACGTCTAACAATCTGGTTTACGGCCGCAAGTTCTAAAAATGAATTCTGCATGAACGACTTAGCGTGCGCTACGTACTCTACGTAACGTGCGCTAAGCACTCGCTAACGTCGCAATTGACCAAGTATGGCGACGCTAGTATCTTGTGATCCTCTCGAGCGGCCGAAGCCCTTCGCACGATGACGTAACGACGTTACGCACCCAACGTAGCGTCGTTACTCATTCCCGATAGCGCACGTTAATATATGCATCTTAGCGTGCGCTAATCGTGCATGGCGATACCTCCGGGTAAAAACTTGAGCTAAGGGTGATGAAAACTCATGAAATCCTCAGTGTTAATACATGCCAACTCCGTGCATAACATGCTCATACGGTTTGTGAAAGATCTTTACGTATTAAATGACTATGAGATACAAGGATACGTATAATCATCACAACACCATAATTCATCTTTGATCTTCAAGAAATATCCTAAGTCCAATCCATTTCATGTCCCACAACGTATGATTCCTTAATGTAAGGGCATAAGAACTTGGTAATCTCCATATACTGGTCATAATCGGTTTTGAAGATACATGAATATGTTGAGGAGTCATATTCTAAAAAGGTTCAATGGATTATACGATGAATAAGTGCGGAAACGTCAAAAATATTCTTCTAACACATGATGTTCGACTACTAACGAATTTAACTGACTAGATAATCATGATCAAAACGTCCTTTATACTAGCACTAAATATTGGTGAAGAATCACCTACCTCAAAGTAGTGAAGAACAAGGAGGAATTCGAAGCAATCCAACGCCGAAGGCTTGAACACCAATCCCCAATGATCTACAATCTTCGACTCGAGCTAGGATGTTGATATGAAGGGTTTAGGATGAAGAGAGTAATTCTCTAAGTATAAGGATTCAGATGTGGGAAGTGAAAAGACTGAAAATACGAAAAGGATGCTGTCCTATTTATAGAAAGTGGTTATTAGCGCGCGCTAGTCCATATTCATAGCGTGCGCTAACGGCTTACTGACTTCACTGTACTCAGCGTATAGCGTGCGCTATCCTCATATTGTTAGCGTGCGCTACCGCGTTGACTTGGCTTTTCCCGAAAGCCGTCCAGGTTCATCCCGACACAATCCGACCGAGATCCGCGGCCTGATCTCACCTACCAACACGTCTCAATCATGCTGACTACGTGTAGCGTGCGCTAAGGTTCCTTCACAGCGTGCGCTATGAATCCAAGTTAGCGTACGCTACACTGAGTCGATAGCGTGCGCTACATGCGCAGAATCACGATTTTAAATCATATTCATGAAATCATATACTCAACAACACCGGATTATGAAATACGGAGAATAATACTCAGATCAAAATTGAACAATTACAATATCACAAGTTCCAAATACATAGCAGAAATCTCGGGTATTACAAAATACACGTACGACGATCGGCATTGTTCAGATGTATATGCAGCGATCGACTTTGTTCTAAAGTTATCAATATGAGTTTATCAATTCACTTGGAGCTGTACACACAACGATCGTTCCTTAAACACTTGTATAAAATCATGCAAGCAAGAAATCAGAGAAGCAAACATTTATTTCATCACTTGGAATACAAAAGTACAAACATGGTCGCCCGAAGGCAAAGTACAACGAAATCTACAAAAAATTACAAGTAAAAAGTAGGAAAGTTCAAGGATCGGCACCCGTTCCATCGCCAGCAGCAGGCTCTGAACCCCCATCCTCCGGGACAACCGGATGGACAAGGTTGTCCGGCAATGGGTACCAGATCAAGTCGATCCCAAGATCCGCGGAAAGGTCGAGGATCGGCACGGTGAAGTCAGGCTGCAGAGGATGCTCCAGTGCATAGTCTTTGGAATTTTTAGACAAAGGGCCGACCTCGAGCCCTCCCTTCTTAGCAGCGCGGATCGCGTCAGCATAAGCCATATAGTAAGCGAATTCGCCGACGTACTCCACGTTAACGAAGGGATCAGCCTCAGTCGCCTTCAGCTTTTCCTTCAACTCCACAACCGTTTGGCTCACGCCCTCGAGCTCGGCAGTTTTGGCGGCCACCTCTTCCTTCGAGGACGCCAGCTCGCTAGTCAGTCGGGCAACGATCACCTTCAGCTGGTCGGCCTCCTTATGCACGGCCGCGTGCGACCTGCGGGCTTCCGTCATCTGGTCCCACATCCGGTCAGTTGCCGCCCGCGCCCGGTCAACATCCTGCTTCGCCTGTTTAGCCGCCTCCGCGGAGCTCTTCTCCATGGCCGCGAGCCGGTCGGCAAACTCAATGTTTTGTCTCCGTGCGGTTTCGAGGTCCGCATGGAGACGGGCAGTGGACGGCCGCCCCTCGTAGTCCCTCACGGCCTGAGCTGCCATCATCGCTGTCTGAAGGGCCAACGCAAAAGTAGCCTGCATCGCGTCAGCAGATCGCCGGCGTGCGATCGCATCCAGATCGGTTGTCCAGGCCTTCGGGAGGGAAGCAGTAGCCCAAGCAACGTAGGAAGGGATTTTGCTGACCTCACGAGGAGCTTTGCTCGACAGGAAGTCCAACACCATCGGCGAGCAATTCGGGTCGGAATGGCGGACCCTGCACAAATGACAAAAGAGTTAAGTGTGTCTCCTACACAAGTTTCATAACTTGGGAAAACGACCAGGCTTACCTCTCGACCTTCTTTGGGTCACGGCCGAAGAACGGCCTGCCACGCGAAGTCTCGGCCTCAACAGTCGCCATGGACTGTAGAAAAGCCAAAGATGGCGTGGAGCCCTCCACCGGAGGAATTGCGGAAGTCAGAGACACAGAGATCGGCGGCTCGTCTGCAGTAACAGGGGCCGAGGGCTCCATAGTCCTCCATTTCTTATGGATAAACCGAAGTTGCTCCTCCTCCCGAGGCTCCTGCCCTTCGATGATAGGCTCCTGTAGAGGTCTTGCCTCCGGGGTCGGTCGCGGCTGAGCATAAGGAGCTCAGCTCACCTTTTTCCCTTGGCGAAGATGGTTCATGACCCCCGGATTAGACATGGCAATCGCAGCAAGAGGCTCTAGGAAACAAGGGAAACGAATTTTTGCAAAAGAAAACAATCGACAAAGTTAGTAATCCTCCTCGATCAAGGCGATCGACATGTCAAAGAAGATCGCAAAAGTTCATACCTGGAACCTTTAGATGGCGAGGGTAGCGAAATAGCCGAGCAGCCAACCAGCAGGCTTCGTTGTTAATTTGGCGTGCATCTATACGGTCGTCAGGAAGACTCCGTATCTTCTCCCAGACAATCGCGAAATCAAAAGCGATGTCGCCCGCCGCCGGAACAATGACACCTGCAAAAAGAAGGCCAAAATCAGATCAGTTCAGAATCTATCCGAACAAAGGGAGAGTCTAAATCCTTACTCGGACTCCTCTTCCGAAAGCCGGTGGGAATATCCAACTCGTCGGTCGGGTTGTCGCTCGCTGCCGAATTCCAAGCACCGCTGACCCAGAACCACTTTGATGGATCACCCCTTACTTTATTCGGGACTCCAAGAATCACCCGACCTGAGCGACCCTGGATATGGTAGCCACCGACAGAACCTTTTTGAACCGTCAGTTTGAAGAGATGGTTCATCTCCAGTGACGAAGTAAGAAGATATAACCGATGGCCACCAAACAGAGTGAGGGTGCAGATGATCTGTAGCCAGGCATTCAGCGTCAATTGAAGCGGCACCACGTTCGAGGTGGTCAGCAAATAGGAGACAGCGAACGGCAGCGGGAATCGCAGTCCAGCCTCCATTATCGCCTCATTGAGGGTGACCATGCCCTCGGGAGGTTGATCGGCTCGCTCGTTCTCGGCAGGCACATGGAGGCTGACATCAGAATGAACATGGAACCTCGACCCCAACAGTCTAGATCCTTCCTGGTCGCCGAGCTCCCGATCTGGCCAAGGGTCCATGGAGAGCGGCGAGTAGCCAGTGTTCTAAAAATCCCCGCCTAGACCGATTAATCCTCCGATTAATCCCTAGAAGGTCCTCTACCGTTCCGATTATGGCCTAGGCGCTTGTACTGGGCGTTTGGGTGACTAATCAGTCGTCTAGACTGGCTGGGTGGGGGCCTATGAAGGCAAGCTAAGATATTATGGGTACTATGGACTACTTTAGAGCTATATCAATGTTTTAAATTTCGTAGCTAGGTGGACGATTAGGCGGATGTCTAGGCGGTTATACTTTCTATTTTTTTTTTTTTATTCTAATAGAACTATAAATTCCTAAACTGAGATATTATGGATATTATAGACTCCCTTATATCTATATCAATATTTTAAATATAATATATAATTGATTATATATCTTTTAAATGATTAAATTTTAATTATTTTTAATTATTTACATATATATAATTTTTTATATAAAAAAATAATTAAAATAATAATAAAAATATAAATCCGCCTAATCCGATTAATCCCCGATTAATCCCCGAGTAATCCTCTGGGCGCTAGGCGTTAGCAATCCGAACGCCTAGCGCCTAGCGTTTTTTAGAACCATGCGAGTAGCCCGGAACAACGTCCTCCTTATAGGTTCATAAGGATGGGCGATCGAATATTCATTAAAGTTAAATTTGGGGAGTGGGCCGGCCAATCTCTCCATGAGTTCGGCAAAATCTGTGAGGCTTTGCCGAACGCGCTGTCCCGCTCCCTGTGCGCCGTCGCATCCGCCTCCTCCCGTTTCAATGAACGGATCCGATCGGCCTCCACCGTCTTGGCCGCGTCAGCCTCAGTAAAAAGTTCCTCGATCTCCACGGGCTCAATCCCGGCATGGATGGCCTCGATGGCGGTGTCCACATGAAATTCCGCAGAAGGTTCATCCGGGGCGGTCAAAGCCCCGGCGGCGGAAGTGCTACCCGACTCATACACATCTGGTCTTCCTCCGGACATATTCAAAGAGAAAGAAGGGAGAAGGGGTTTTTTGTTCTTACCTAAGGTCTGAGTCGAACGACGATCGTCACACAGAGATTCGAGAGAAATCGGCTATGTCTTCTTCTCACGCAGAAATGCATAAGGTTTTTAACCTTGTAACCCCAGTCCTTTTATAGGCAGGAGAGGGGGCTTCTGAGCAATAAGCGGAGTCCCGAGTATCGAAGTGCAACTGTCAGATAGGCCGCATTTAATGCTGTCCTCGAATCCCGCGTGCGCGTCATTTCGAGGGCACGCCAAAGGACAGCCTGACAAAACCGTCGGACTCCCTCAATAGGAGCCCGACACGTGCCCCGGTGATGTTTCCACAACCGCTGTCTTTTCCCTATCATTCCAGCGATCGACCAGGTCATCCAAATTCAAAATCAGCCCGTTCGAGAGACGATCGTTTGTTCCATAAAATGAGAAGTCGCTCGTCTAAGTTAAGCGATCGCCAGTAGAACCACCTCACCCCACGTCTCCAACATCGGAGCGAGCTGGGGGCAATTGTTGTGCGGCGATTTATACGCCTCGACGGCGATCGGCGTAAGGGCCAAGCGACCAAAGACAACATCAAATAATCCAAGGCAGACTTGCCAAGCTAAGAGTCCTGACCGAGATCAGGTACCGAGCGATCGAGGTCCAGGGCGATCGCTTCTTGGCACCTAGCGATCGACTCTGGTGCCCGACCAAGGACGACCGTCCTATGCCACATATAAGGCCATCATCTGTCATTTCTACGAAAACCGGATCTCGAAGCGAAGACCCACGTGCAAATCCGCGAATGGCACCGCAAATTAAGGATCTTTGACTCCAGCCCATCAACAGCTGTCAACGACAAGGACTGCCTCACCTACCGACAGACCCGCCGAAAGTCTTAGGTGGGACCTCCCGAGACAGCGACACCGGACGCGTGTTGTCTTCTTGGTTCATACATCTGGCTGCCAGCAGCTGCTGCGGACTTTAAGGAGACCAAACCATGTGCTAAAGACGATCGCCCGCTTATTATAATACAGTAGAGGCGATCGCCCAGCGACTTCCCCTCCTATAAATAGGAAACCTTCAGCAACTGGAAAAAGGTTCAGAGGTTCACGAACAGTGATTTTCATACGAGAGTTCAGCTAATTCACACAGTGAGAGACAGTCGATTTCTCGCGGTTAACACAGCATTCCATCGTTGTTACAAGAACCCACAGAGCATCAACTCTGATTCTTCCGGAAATCATCAGCACTCAGAAGCTAGATAACTAGGGTCTTTACACTCATTGTAATTGTACTCTAACATTAATATTTGTACTCCCAAGTATTCGCATTAATAATATCTCGCGAGAGCATTCAAGCCCGGGACTAACAACCCCTGCAAATCTTGTGTTATTTACTTCCCCACGGACGTGCTCTCGCATTTATTTTTTACTCATCCATTCCAGCAATCCCTTCCGAATAATATTTTGGGTAACAACAGAGTCTAACTACTCTAATGACAAACTAAACGTCACGGGCACATCTTCTACTGAACCTTCAAGTCAAATGTCCACGTATATTATCACAACCTTTCGATTCGTCATCGACTCTCTGATAGTGAATACCGTGTGACTGAATCGAGTATGAGTCGTTTTCGAGTATACTGGTCCACCAATATACTTATAACTATGCTATCAAGACGTGCACACGTCCTAGCATCAGTTATACAAGGCTTATTAAAACTTAATGCCCATTTAAGTTTATTGACTTGCGAACGATTTACGCAAATAAACTTTAAACACTTCCAGTGCATTTTCTCTTATCCCATAACAATAATGGAATGTTCAATTTATTTACATGGACTTCACTTCAATGTTTACCAAGTCAATAATGCAATTGAAATACAATAAACAGTGAATGAATCGAATTGCCTTTTTATTATTTATACCATAATTACAAGTACAATGCCCCTACTCTCTCATACCCTAAGTGGCATTCGAGGGCATATTCCTAACAGCACCGTATGAGGCGCTTTATGGCCGATGATGTCGATCACCGATATGTTGGGACGAGCCATTCGATTTAGTTGGCACTGAGCCGGATCTTGTATTGGAGACGAGGAAGAAAGTTGAGTTAATGCGAGAGAGGATGTTGGCAGCTCAGAGTCGACAAAAGTCTTATGCGGATGTTAGGCGTCGACCTTTGGAGTTTGAGATAGGGGATCATGTCTTGTTGATAGTGTCTCCGTCGAACAAAGTTTTCCGTTTTGGGAAAAAGGGGAAGCTTAGTCCAAGGTATATTGGACCTTTTGAGATATTAGAGAGAGTTGGCGAGTTAGCATGTCGTTTGGTATTACCTCCGTCGTTGAGTCATGTGCATAATGTATTTCACGTCTCTCAGTTGAGGAAGTATGTTCCGGACCCGACTCATGTTATCGACTTCGGGGATGTAGAGATCGAGAAGAATGTTACGTTTGAGGAGAGACCGGTGAAGAGTTTGGAACGTCGGGACAAATAGTTAAGGCACAAAACCATTCCCTTGGTTAAAGTGCAATGATCGAAGCATGGAGTGGAAGAAGCAACATGGGAATTGGAGGAGGATATGCGTGCGAGACACCCCGAGCTTTTTGATTCTTAAGTTTCAGGATGAAACTTCTTTTTAGAGGGGGAGAATGTAATATTCGTACCTTTCCATTTTTAGCAGTTTTCATTTTTAGTGTATGTCTATTTTTATCGACTCGCTTGTAACCGATTCGACGTTTAGAATCTACTTTGTTCTTGGAGTTTTTCCATTTGGACGAGTTTCGGAGATATTTTTACGTAATTCCATTTTATGTTATGTTTTGTCGTATGTACGTTCGATTCTCGTAAAACTTGTTCATTTTCGTTGTTTCTTTGTTTACATGAGTTCGTATGGTTGAGTTTCTCATGTTGTGAGTTTCGGTTTGTGAATCCGACGTTGTATCATAATTTTTGGACATTTGGGCCATTTTGTAGTTTCCTAAAAGTTTGGGGAACTTTATCTTCTTTGTCGTATTTCGGATTCCCCGGTAGTCGGAATTGTAGCTTCTTTCAGCGCTTATCTTCTTCGTCATGAATAATTCGTGTTTATGTTTCTGGATTCTGGCCTTGCTTTGCGTTTTGATTTTCGTACCTTCTGCAGCAGTGAGCTGAGCTGAGCAGTGCTGAACTGCTGCGTGAGTAGCACACGCTACTCATTTTTTTTTGTGTGCGCTATCAATGTGCAGTTAGCGCACGCTAACTCGTAGTTATAGCATGCGTTAACGACTTCAGCATTCTGAGCAGTAGGACTCTGGACTCAGAATCCTGAACTCTGACCATCAGGTAGCGTGCGCTAGGTTTTAGTAGCGTACGCTATCTAGTCGCATTTAGCACGCGCTAAACTTGTATAGCGCATGCTAGCGACGCCGCTACTGGACTGCGTGTGACCCCCATTAGCGCGCGCTATGTTTGATGATTAGCGTGCGCTAATTCAAGGTATTTTTGACTTAGAACCCTACTTTGTCAATTTTGGGGGTTTTTCGGGTTTCGTTCGTTTAAACTCAAATTGTTCATTTATGTTGTATTATTTCATAACAATTATTGGTATTGACTGATTCTCAATCCGATTATGTCGTGTTTATTTCGTGGATTGTCGATTCTGGGAGGTTTAGTGAAAACCCTCGCCCGTACCGATCGTATGTATGTTGTTATAGTTCGTAATTGGGGTTGTGGGCGTATTCCATTCGATTATTGTTATTGTATAGGACTGAGTTGTGTTAACCCTTTGTTTAGGAACGGTCGTGTTCCCTCCAGTCAATCGTAGTTGTTATTCGTTCCCGTTTCGTCGAAGATGTCTCAAAGGCATGTACTTTACATTTGTTTGCATATTCTAGTATTTGAATTATGGCTTTCCGTGTATGTTGTGGATGCATATGTGTATGTTCACCCAGGGATGGTCTGACGGGGTCTGGGGATACGTATTGCCGTGTGTGTGCGTATCGCGAACTATGGTTAACCACCCAAGGATGGTCCGACGGGGCCTCTGCGGGGTACGGTGGTCGTGAGTCTCACACCAATGGTTAAATTTGAAATGTTTTGTTGGAGAAATGTGGTTTGTGCTTGAGCACCGTAATATTCCGGAATATTAATGTTTTCTAAAATAATTTTTGGCGCATATTTCATCTGATTAAAATGGTAGTTCAAATGGATTGTACTTGCCCTAGCAGTTATCGCAAACCCTTAAATGGGGAAATACTTTTGTATTTCAGGTACAGGTCATGGAGATGAACAAGCACGCGGGCCGTACGAGGATGATGGGCAAGAGTGAATCTGTTCAGTGGTCGTCCGTTTGGTGTCTTGGTTTTTAATTTTATTTATTATGCCATTTGCTTAAGTACACGAGTACTTCCTTCTTTGAATTTATTATTGTCATGTACCCATTTTGAGGTGGATTTGATGTTGAATGGTATCGTTGAGTTCAATCTTTCGTCTTGTATTATGGATTCGTGTGTATGTTGTTGATTTTTGTCTTTTGATCGAATGTCGGTTTGGTACCTTAGCCTGGTGGATTGCAAAGGGTGGGGTCCACGGCACTGTAATATGCCCTGAACGTCTTGGGGGTGTTACAGCTGGCCGGCCGGAATTGCAAGGGAAAGGGGTCCGAGGAGGGTCCGATCGGGGGGTTCCTGGGAATTGCCAGATTGGGGAAGAAGGGTTTTTGGGTTTCTAGGGAAGACGATGGGTTCCCCTCATTTTTCATGTTCTTTTTCCTTTTTTTATATTCTCCTTATATGAAACGACGTCGTTTCAGTAAGTAAACTTACTGAACCTAAACGACGTCATTTTGGACTCTAAAAAATATATATATAAAAACAGACCCGCAAGGGAGAAACCGCAGAATAGATTCTACAGAACAGAGGGAGGCAGACGGCAGACCGCAGAAACAAACCAACTCGTCTCTGAGTCTCTCCCTCTCCGTCAGACCGCCACAAATTACACCACTCGATTTTGCATCCGATGCCCGATCATTTGTTGGAGTATTCATCTAGCTCAAGATTCAAGAAGACAAGGTTCTATTTAAATTTTAGAGTTTTAATTATTATTTTTTATTAATTTAGATTTATAATTTAAGATTTATTTATAGAAATTGGGATTTGAGAATATCTTCAAAAGCACAATTTATGCATACTAATCGATATTTATTGAGTCACTTGAGTCTCGAGTATAACTTGAAAATATGATTTTTTTTCGTTATTGTGGGATATTTATTGAATCGAATGTATTTTGGGAATATGAATTTATTCATTATTTGTTGATTCATGATTGATTGATTGTGAGTTAGGAATATGGAAAATTATTTCTCACGAACTAAGAGCCCATCAACAACAAGTACTCCCCAACAACTTATTGTGTCTTCAAGTATACCGAGTGAGTCATTTTGTGAGGATTTCACTGTTAAATCAAGTGGAAAAAGAGCTAGAACGGAACCAGAGACTAACCCTATTTGCGAGGGGGTGATATTATTAGTGTGGGTGTTCAGAAATATCCGATATCCGATATCCGATCGGAAATATCCGAAAATCCGAAGTTCCGGATATCCAAAAATTCGGATATCCGAAGTTCGGATATCCGAAACTTTGGATTTGGATATCGGATAGTAATTTTCAGAAAAATCGGATATTCGGATATCCGAAATATCCGAAAAATCCTATAATTTTTATTTTTTTATACTTTAAATAATAGAAGGTATTCGGATATTCGGATATCCAATATCCATATCTGAAATTTTTTTGGATTCGTATATCCGATATCCGAATCCGATTTTTTTTTCGAATATAAGGATATTCAAATATAATTCATATTTTTTTCCGGATATCGGATATCAAAATCTACTATCCAAATTTTCGGATATCCAAAATTCTGGATATCCGGTTTTGAAGGCCCCTAATTATTTGTGATTCGGGACTTCGCAAATGTATAAATGAGTATGAGTCGCGAATTAGAGATGAAGTTAGAAGAAAATATGTGCAAATAGGTCCTTGTCAACCACTTTCTCATGTTTGTCCAAAAATAAAAATACAACATCGAATGAGGGCGTTTCAAGTTGAATGGCTCAAAAAATGGGAATGGTTGGAATATAGCATTTCAAAAGATGCCGCATTTTGCTTATGGTGTTATCTTTTTGGAGATAAAAAAGTAGGAGATGAGGTATTTTCCAAAAAAGGATTTCGAAATTGGAAGAAAGCTTCCGAGAAATTTGGTGATCATATCGGAAGTGAAGGAAACGCACACAACAATGCTCGGGCATCATATGTTGCATTCAAAGATCAAAGATAAGGCGTGACCAGAAAAATATATGATGGAGCACAAGTAATAAATGCCACTTATCACACTCGTTTGACAGCAAGTGTAGATGTCGTTTGACTGCTTCTAAAACGCGGGTTGGCTTTTCGCGGGCATGATGAGTCGTCCACCTCGTTAAATAGAGGTAATTTTCTTGAAATCCTTCATTGGTATAGTTTGCATTTTGATGAAGTTGTCAAAATAGTTAACGATAATGCACCTATAAACCATCAACTTAATTCTCCTTGTATTCAAAAATAAATTATTAGAGCTTATGCTTCAGAAATAACGAAAGCTATTGTTGCTGATATTGGTGATAAGTTCTTTGCTTTACTGATTGATGAGGCTCAGGATAGTTCAATGAAAGAGCAAATGGCTGTTGTTTTACGATATGTAAACAACAAGGGTGAAATTTTATAGCGGTTTATTGGAGTTGTTCATGTTAGAGAAACAACCGCTCTTTCTTTCAAAAGGGCAATTGATAATTTTTTCTTTTACATAAGTTATCAATGTCCCAATAAGAGGTCAAGGATATGATGCGGCATCGAACATGCGGGGTGAGCTAAATGGTTCGAAAACTCTTATTTTGAATGAAAATTCATGTGCAAGGTACGTCCATTATTTTGCTCACCAACTTCAATTGGTAGTAGTGGCTCTTGCTCAAGTAAATTAATTTGTATGCAGCTTTTTTGAATATGTGACTTTGATAATAAATACAGTTGGTGTTTCTTGCAAAATAATGGATGAAAATAAAAAAGGCGCAACATAAAAATATTGTTGAGAGTTTAGAAAAGGGTGATATTTCGATAGGAAGATGTTTGAATCAAGAAACTAGTTTAGCTTGACCAGGTGCCATACGTTGGGCTTCGCACTATAAAACAATTGTCCGTC
This sequence comes from Orobanche coerulescens, assembly GCA_033398695.1. Taxonomy (NCBI): domain Eukaryota; kingdom Viridiplantae; phylum Streptophyta; class Magnoliopsida; order Lamiales; family Orobanchaceae; genus Orobanche; species Orobanche coerulescens. Next base: position 87,052,896 of record CM065804.1, on the reverse strand, counting down.
TTCTAGCTATGTGGTCTTCAGTGCTTGAAGTCCTTCGGAATATATACGAAGATGGACATGAATCCAAAGGCATCGTTGTTGGCTTGATTGATAGTTTCTATTCATTGCTCACTTGATGAAGGTAGTATTGGGGTTGTCAAGTAGTTTGTCATAATTTTTGCAACAACAATACCAAAATATTATACATGCTATGAGTTTGGTTGTTACTACCAAGAGACAATTGCAAGATCTCAGAGAAAACAGATGGGATGATCTATTAGGAGATGTCAATAGTTTTTGCTCTAAAAATAATATTAGCATCCCGAATATGGAAGATAAAGCCTCGGGTCGTCTTCGTCGTAAACAAACATTCTTTCACCATTTCCGAATTGAGATATTTATTAGGTAATCAACTATCTATCCATTTATAGTTGTAATTAGTCAAAATTACTTATTATACACTACTACAAAAAAGACATTCAATATCGCTCGTTTAACATCGGTTTTGTGAAAACCGATGTTAAAAAAGATGCGGTGGTATAACTGAAAATTTTAAAATAGATTAACATCGGTTCTGCTAAAAACCGATGTTAAATTAACAAATAACATCGGTTTTTAAAAAAAACAATGTTAAATTAATCCATTCCACATCGATTTAGAAAAATCGATGTTAATTTTTAATTTAACATCAGTTTTTAGAAAAACCAATGTTAATTTTTAAATAAAGTTTCGATTTTTTTAAAAAAATTCCAGATTTTTTAATTAATTTAACATCGGTTATACTAAAAACCGATGTTAAATTAAAAATTAACATCGGTTTTTAAAAAAACCGATGTTAAATTAAAAATTAACATCGGTTTTTAAAAAAACCGATGTTAAACAATGTTAATTTTTAATTAAATTTTTAAAAAATCTGATTTTTTTAAAAAAATAGAAAATTTATTTTTTTTTAAAAAAACCGGAATATTAATATTAAAAATTGGATGTTTATATTTATTGTTCAAAAATAAAAAGTAAAAATTGGAGTTTTTATTTAAAGTTCGGAAATAAAAAATAAACATTAGTTCGAAAATAAAAAATAAAAATCGGATGTTTTATTTAAAGTTCGAAAATAGAAAATAAAAATTGAAAGTTTTTATTTAAAGTTTTTGAAAAAAAGTGCAATATTATTTTCCATAAATAAAAATTGAATTATTATATATATTTTTAAAAACCGCTAGTTTTTGTTTTTGTAATTTTTTTACTTTTCATAAAAAACTATTTTATTTTTTTACAAAAAAAATCTAAAAATAAAAAACCAGATTAAATATTAATTACAAATCAGATCCAGATTTTTTAATTTTTTATTTTTTTTATTTTTTTTCGAACTTTAAATAAAAACATCCGATTTTTAATATTAATATTATAGATTTTTTTTAAAAAAAAGTTTCGATCATTTAATATATATATATATATATATATTAAATTATCTTATATTTATATAAATTTATAAATGTATAGTATAAAAATATAACACAAAGCAAAAAATATACAAGAAGTTCATCTGGCGGAGTGGTAATGTCACACTTCCACAAGCAAGAGGTGGTGAGTTCGAAACCCACCACCAACGAAATTTAATGGTATTTGTTGTAGGTTGGTGGGGGTTGGTGCGGGGGGCTGGTGCGGGTGGTGGGGACGAGTGTCTGGGTTGGGCTAGCTGGGTTAGCCGCGGTCCGATAAAATTTTAAAATCTCGAAAGTTAACATTGGTTGTCCCAGAACCGATGTTAAATGTCACGATGTTAAAATCAACATCGGTTGTTATAACAACCGATGTTAAAATCGAAGTTTAACATCGGTTATTAGAAACCAATGTTAATTTTAACATCGCGACATTTAACATCGGTTCCAAAACCGATGTTAATGTCCAAAAAACCGATGTTAAATGTATTTTGTAGTAGAATTGGTTTATTTATACTTGTTTCTCGATGTTCCCATTATTTTATATGTAATAGGTTGTTGACCCTATTATCAAGAGATGGAGAATCGTTTCACTGAGACTAACACAGATTTGCTTATGTTCATAGCATGCCCTGTGTTGTGTCGAGAATTATACTCTCCCACCGGCGATCGCCTCGGAGATCGGGCGACCTAGCCACTGCCGAGCAGCCGAGGCAGAAATGCCGACCAGCGACCAGGCGATCAAACCTTAGCCCCGCAGACAAGATAAATCGACCAACCGAAGGTCCCAGGGTAAGTCCCGGTGCCGAGCGATCGACATCAAATACGATCGTCTCTCGGTACTTGGCTGTTCGCTATATTTTTAACCAATCCGCAAGTGTACGGAAAATATGTAGAAAGCGGCGAGCAAGATCGTATTCCACAGAGACTAAATATTTTTATTGTGTTGAGTATTAGATTGTAGTGTTCTCGACTTATCTAGACGATCGAAAGGTAAAATGGACGATTAATGAAATAACATACAATAATCACAATAAATTGAAACGATTGAAAATATCCGAATGGAAGCGAATTGCAAGAGTTTAGAACGGTAGATTCCAAGGCTAGGTTTCCGTTGATTACTAAATTTAGTCGGGATTGGTTTCAAAAGTTCTAAGTGTGTTTCCAAAATGATAATCACAAAAATATTCTAAAGTCCCTCTCGAGATGCATTAAAACGTAGATTAAACAACTTACAACAACGTCTCCGTTTACTATAAATTATCTAACTCCAAAAAGTTCATAAGATTTAGATATCATCATAGTTCATCACCGATTTCTCAATCCCGTAATTTACTACGTCAAATACTCGAAACCTATTAATGCCCTCTTCTCTCGAATTATGAGCAATTAAGTTTAACATGTAAAAACATTGATCAATTGTCTAAACATGACACAAACCAATTATTTTATAAATATATCTCACTAGGTAAATATTATTATCAATCAATCAAAATCATAGTTATTCTACGTACTCCAATGAACGTAATCTAAAGAGTTTAGCGGGTCATTGAATTGTAACGAAGATAGATTATCATCATGTTCATGCTAATAAAAACAACAAAATGAAGAAAAGATAGGAGGAAGATAAAACTCGTGGTGTGTCTTGATCGATCCGGTTGAAACCTTCAAATGTTCTTGAAGTGTTCTTCAAGAATTTCTTCAAAACCTCCTCTTTTTGGTATCAAGTCACTTGATTTCTTGTTATTTTCTCTCTCTAATCTCCCTTATCTTCACATATCCTCTATCCTACCCCATATATCCCTTTTATAAGGATAAAACATCCACTTTTTCCACAAAAAACTCTCAAACATGTCAAAAGGAGATATTTCCACCGAAAAGTGACACGGCCGTGTCAAATGACACGCCCGTGTCATAGTATGCTCAAAAGCCCAAAACCTGCTGGACGGGGACTCGACCGTGTCAAATGGCACGGCCGAGCAAATGACACGGCCGTGTCAAATGACACGGCCCGTGTCATACTCGTCTGGATAAGCACGACAGGCCACGGAAGTGAGACCCGACCGTGTCAATATGGCACGGCCGGGATAATGACACGGCCCGTGTCGATTGACACGGCCGGGCTCGTGTCGGCTCGTTTTGACACCGTTTTGACTCCGATCTCTCGTTTCCGCATTGCTTGATATGTATTGGGGTTGGAGACTTCGTTCTTGCTTGATTTATGTCCATGAAGTACCTATAAAATCAATAAAACGTACCCAAGCGTGATCGAGTCCAATAAACATAATACGAGTATACACTACTAAGTTATACACATTTTAGGATCTTAAAACCAATTAAATCGATGTAAATATATGTTTAAAAATGAGTGTTATCAAAATCCCCAAACTTGAACGTTGATCGTCCCGAGCAATGCACTTTAAAATAACCACTCTTAAGGGAACTCGTCCCTCAACATACCCCAAAGGATCATTTTGAAAATTTATCAATACGCCTCAAGAAATAAATAAGTCGAGTTCTATAAAGTATTCAAATCTCGGGGGTGCTTCCTTAACATCATAGCTAATACTTGAATAATACGAACCTCGCCGGTCAAGTGTATTCCCTCACTCTCAAAGTGTATAAAGGGATAAGTAACGCTCAAAACTCATTCAATGAAATAAGAATCCCCATAGGCTTGCCAATCGTCTACATCTCTACCACTAGTTGTGCATGCAAATTTGGTGAATCAAAAAGGACTTTAATGGTTGTATTGTAGGCTTTTTGGTCGGGGTAGGATACATATGGCTTAAAGTGACTTGACTTGAGCAAATTAGAACATTATATCCTCAATCACTTCGCTCAATTAGAAGCTCAATAATCCCTTAGGATTTTGTTTCTTCCAACCCCTTGATTTGAATATCATGGCACTAAGTAGTTTTGAAAGTGAAAATCACAACCTTATTCCTCCTTATTGCTTCATACATCTCGCTTTTGTGTCCACCATTTTTTTTTCTTTTGTTTTCATGTGGTGGACAAAATCATCATTAAATCACACCAATCTTCTTTCAAATTTATTTTGATAAATCATTGCATTTCGAACCAACAATCTTTCCCGTCGCCTCCACATATCTTTTCATTCTTTTGCCAATTTGTTCTAAGTAGCTCAAGTATAGGGACAAAAGTTTATAATGGAACGGAAAGCTCATAATGTGGTTAACAAGAAATAGGCTTTAAGCTCAATCGGGCTAACTAGGGAAATAAAATTTTCGGGTTGGCCACAAGGTTTGAAAGGTTGTCAAATAAAAATTGCCTTAAATCATTTTCACTAATTTGCAAGCACACTTGTAGTTTCGAATAAGATACCAGGGCAAGTTCTAGAGTCTTAAAACATGAATGGAACACTCGACAATGAAACTTGCATATTTAATGATGCACGAAGGCTCAAAAGCTCACAAGTTAGATTTGTTCATATTTCCAAGAGATTAGGCTATTTATTCAATTTCACACCCTTTTGATTATTGTACAATTTTTCCTCTTCAAATTATCCTCGATTTGTATATCAAAATAATGAATAAATCCCGAGGCATCCAAGACAAGAGTTCATTCTTTCGAGTTTCATCAAAGTTCATCATCATCAAAACACACCAAGTTCGAAATAAAACACACCAAGATGAAACACACCAAAGTAAACAATTCAAACCAAAACATAAAACAAAATCCAAACACACCAAAGTAAACAATTCAAACCAAAACATAAAACAAAATCCAAACACACCAAAAAAAAAAATCAAACAAACAATGTAGGTATTTCTTGACCCAATATCTCCCCCCAAACTTGAATTAAAGATTATGCACACAAAAGGGGGTATAGTATTTAAACAACGAAAAACCTTGGGTCAAGATATACTTACAACCGGTCCTAATGACTTGGCGGAGGATAATGCCCTTGTTGGACATGCCAATCTTCCATTCGTTGTAAAATTGCTTGCATCCCGGCTAGTGTTTCACGGGTCTCCTCTCGGAAAGCCTCGAATTCTTCACGAGATACGGCACTTCTTGATTCGGCTTGTCTCGACGACTCGGGCCGATCTCTCCTTCTTTCTTCTTCCTCCCCCGATACTCTTTCTTCTTCCGGACCTCTTTCATACTCGAATTCCTCCTCCATTCTCTCCTCTCTCTCTTCTTCTCTCATCCTCTCGTTTTCATCCTCAAACTCCGTACGCCTAGGACGGACATTACGGGCAACATATCTTTCACTCGGGAAATTAATCCACCGCCTCCCGGCCAATTTGTGCGCTTCCGTGGACATTTGTAAATTTCTATGTCCCGAATACTAGAAATAGTTGTCGAGTTGTATTCGGGAGTAGGAAGTGATCACCGTCATTCGAGAAAAATAACTCGGGAGTCGTAGTCCGTGATATTCATCAACTTCATGACTTGGATTGATAGAAGCATATTTCCGGGAGGAGTTCGGTTTGTAGAGGTACGTCAAGATGAAGTGCGATAGGGGTAATTAAACCCCTATCCAAATTTCCCCTCTCGGTTTAATAGCAACGTCATCGAAATGGACCATAATAATAGCTCCGGTTATGGATTTGTTCCACGAGTATATGAGCTAGGACTTATTGTTCTGGCTGTTTTATCGGCCCGGTCTCTTTCCGCCCATTGATAGTGGTTGCGATGTCTTTGTGTAAATAGCGGAGAATTGGATTACGAAGTGATGATCGTTTCGCGGATTTGGGAATGTAGGGACGTGCACCGCTCCCGGTACTCAATCATTGTCCTCCGTAAGTCTCACACTCAAACCGATTGATTCGGTATTCTCCGTGTCTTCGAGCGTCATATATAGTATCCACCCGCCTGGACCCAATTTTTCATTTTTGTTGTTGAGCCGAAATTCCAAGGCGGTCGGCTCATGCGTAATCGGGTCTCTCTTAACGGAGAGTGTGCTAAGAAATTCGTGTGAGACATCGGTAAGTGGGCCAATGTTGAGTCATTAGCGTCGTCCGGTGATACGTCCGAGTAGCCGCATAACATCTTCTTTTATCCCCATCGCATCATACACTCATCGTCCGCCATCGCGTGGGGAGCATTTTTTCTGTCCCAATGTCTCCCATCGTGCTAAACGACTCGGGCGGAAGCTCAATCCCATACGTCTCGGGCGTCTCGACAGCCCCTTGAGTAGGTATTCTCTCCGGTTGTTCGATTTACATTACGGGCCTTCCTCTTCCTCGTTGAGTTGCGCCGTCCTTGGGCATTTCCTCGTCCTCGTTGAGCATTTCCTCGTCCTCTGGCCATTTCCTACAAGAGAATTATCAATTATCACTTATTCACACAAGCTCCGAATCACTATTTTTCGATAATACACGTACCCCCACAATATGTGTTTTCTTCAAAATATCCCAACCACAAATTTCAACCCCAAATGTAAGTAAAATCCCAAACATGTAATGACATCAATCATATATATCCATCATGTATGATAATCCCCAACAAAAATTTCAACTCCTTTAATTCATGATAAATTTCTCAAAATCTCAAAAATATAATCCATTCAAGAACCCTAAGTTGCTCAATAAATCATGTTCCACACAATTTGAATGCAAAGAATAATTAAACCTTCCAAAATCGTGAATCATACCTTGAAGTTGGAGTGAAAATTGAAAAAACTCGAAACATCGCGCCCCAACCGGGATGTATTCGTCCGATTCTCACCCTTGAAGCTTTAGGATTGTGGGATAATGATGAGCACTTTGTTTTTTTGTGAGATTTGACACAATTTTTGCCTGATTTTGCCGGATTTGATGATAATCGGGACTAGGGTTTATGATTTGGGGAGGAGGAAAGTTTTGGGGAAGAAGATGAATGGTTCGGCCGTACAGCACCTTTTTATACCCCCCGATCGACACGGCCCGTGTCAAATGACACGGCCCGTGTCATCCCTGCTTCGTTTGTAAGCTTTTGCCGCTGTCCAACTGACCCGGCCGTGTCAAATGACACGGCCCGTGCCGTACTATGCCAGAAAGTGAAAATTGACCTGTTTGCACGACCCGACCGTGTCATTTGACACGGCCCGTGCCATACCTTCTTGGATTCTTCAAATCGGCTGGCTAACGGACCCGACCGTGTCATTCGACACGGCCCGTGCCGTACTACGCCAGAAAGTAAAAATTTCGACTGGTTGCACGACCCGACCGTGTCATTTGACACGGCCCGTGCCATGCTGTCCTGGAAAACGCAGTTTAGTCCTCGGTGTGTTTTTCCTGCGATTTGAACACCAAAATTTGAACCGGTTAGTTATACAACAAAAAAATACAACAAAATGCGAAAAAAAAAATTTAAAACATGCAAATAAAATTTATTGGGTTGCCTCCCAACTAGCGCTAAGTTTAACGTCTTCAGCCGGACGTTTTCATCTGAAAGTCTTTTATGGCTCGATTAAAGTTATTGCGGATACGGCTTCCTTTTGATAGGGATGATAGTAATGTTTGACTCGTTGACCGTTAACTTTAAATAGCTCTCCGTCTCTGCTCATGAGCTCGACTATTCCAGGTGGAAGTACTTTCTTAATCACGAATGGACCCGACCATCTTGATTTCAATTTTCCGGGGAACAATTTCAGTCTTGAATTATAGAGAAGTACTTGTTGTCCCGGCATAAATTCACGTTTAATGATCATCTTATCATGCCATCTTTTAGACCTTTCTTTGTAAATTCGAGAATTTTCGTAGCATTCATCCCTAATTCTTCCAATTCATTTAACTCTAGCAATCTTTTCTTTCCGCGGCCTCAAAATCTAAGTTTATTCTTTTCACCGCCCACATCGCTCTATGCTCCAATTCCAAAGGTAGGTGACATGATTTCCCAAAAATGAGTTGATAGGGCGATGTTCCCAAAGGAGTTTTATAGGCCGTACGATAAGCCCAAAGTGCATCATCGAGCTTGGATGACCAATCTTTCCGAGATGTATTCACCGTCTTTTCCAAGATTAGCTTGATCTCTTTGTTGGCCGCTTCGGCTTGTCCATTTGCTTGTGGATGATAGGCCAATGATTTTTTTGATCGGACCCCATATTTCTGAAGAAGTTTATCCATGATTTTATTGACAAAATGCGATCCCCGGTCACTGATTAATGCTCTTGGAGTTCCGAATCGGCAAAAGATGTTCTTCTTTAAAAATTTCATTACTACTTGAGCATCATTTGTTGGAGAACAAATTGCCTCGACCCATCGAGATACGTATCGACCGCTAGGAGAATGTACTTATTTCCGAATGATGATGAGAATGGACCCATGAAGTCGATACCCCAAACGTCAAATAGTTCAACCTCAATTACGTTGGTTAGGGCATCTCGTGACGCCTTGAAATATTTCCTACTCGTTGGCATCTATCGCATTGTTGAATAAAGAGATAGCAATCTTTGTATAGCGTAGGCCAATAAAATCCGCTTTGCAACACTTTTGCAAATGTCCGTGTTGCTCCGAAATGTCCTCCGGTTGGGGATGAATGACATTGTTGAAGAATTTCATCCCATTCCTCTTGTGGTACACATCTCCTCACGATCATGTCGGCACATCTCTTAAAAAGTAATGGATCATCCCACATATAGAACTTAATATCATGTAGGAATTTCTTCTTTTGGTAATGAGATAAATCCGGGGTAGCACACTGCGACCAAAAATTAACAATGTCGAAACCACGGAAATTTAGCTTCTACCATAAAGAGCCGCTCGTCCGGAAATTCTTCTTTAATCCCTTCGATCTCCGGTTCCTCCTCCTTTTTGTACTCGAGGAGATAGGTGGTCGGCTACCACGTTTCACATCCTTTTCTGTCTCGGACTTCCACGTCAAATTCTTGTAAAAGAAGAATCCATCGAATTAGGCGAGGTTTAGAGTCTTTCTTCTCAAACAAGTATTTAATAGCTGCGTGATCCGTGTGTACTATCGTCTTTGTCCCAATTAAGTATGATCGGAACTTATCAAAAGCAAATACTACGGCAAGCATTTCCTTCTCCGTTGTTGTGTAATTTTGTTGGGCTCCGTCCAATGTTTTGCTTGCATAATAAATAGCCCGAAAGAGTTTTTCACGACGTTGTCCCAACACAAAGACCGACCGCATAATCACTTGCATCACACATGATCTCAAAAGGTTGAGACCAATCGGTACCACGAGGATAGGATCACTCACTACTGCCTTCTTTAGAGTCTCAAATGCCAGCAAACATTCGTTAGAAAGAATGAAAGAGGTGTCTTTTTCTAGCAATTTACTCAAAGGTTTAGTGGTTTTTGAAAAGTCTTTTATGAATCTCCTATAAAAACCCGCGTGTCCAAGGAAGCTCCTAATTGCTTTTTCATTCTTTGGTGGGGTAAGTTTCTCAATGGCGACAATTTTCGCCCTATCAACCTCCAAACCGGCGGCGGACACTCGATGGCCTAGGACAATTCCTTCTTGCACCATAAAGTGGCATTTCTCCCAATTCAACACGAGATTAGTGTCTTCACATCGCTGCAAAAGTAAAGTAAGATTATGCAAGCAATGATCAAATGAATTTCCAAACACCGAAAAATCATCCATGAAAACTTCCATTATATTTTCGATCAAACCGTGAAATATAGCCATCATACAACGTTGAAATGTGGCTGGAGCATTACATAAACCAAACGGCATTCGACGATAAGCATAAATTCCATTAGGACATGTAAAGGCCGTTTTTCTTGATCTTAGGTGTTATATAGATTTGATTATATCCGAATATCCATCAAGAAAAGAAAAATTCATGCCCCGCCAATCTATCAAGCATTTGATCAATGAAGGGAAGAGGAAAATGATCTTTGCGAGTAGCCGCATTTAAAGCCCTATAGTCTATACATACTCGCCATCCTGTAACTACTCTCATAGCAATTAATTCATCTTTTTCGTCTTTGGTTACGGTCATCCCTCCCTTTTGACACCACTTGAGTAGGACTTACCCACTCACTATCGGAAATTGGATATATCATCCGGCATCTAAAAGTTTTAATACTTCCTTTTTCACCACTTCTTTCATTATGGGATTAAGTCTCCGTTGATTTTGCACTTTAGGTTTAAAATTTTCTTCTAGCAAAATCCTATGCATGCATATGGAGGGACTAATCCCCTTCAAATCTGAGATAGACCACCCTATAGCCGACTTATGTGCTCTCAATACACGAAGCAATTTATCTAGTTGAGTGGATGAAAGTGAAGAGGATACAATTACCAGATTGGATTTGTTATCATCCGTAAATGCATACTTGAGGTGTTAGGAGGGTTTTAAGGTCCAAGCTTGGTTGAGATGAATTCGATTGAGATGAAACGGACCCCAAATTTTTGTCCATGTCGTTGGACACGCTTGATTCGTCCGTCGCCTTGATTGCAACTACTTCATGCTCCTTTTCGTCTAAATCATCGAACGCATTGCTTTGCGTTTTTCCCGTAGAGAATTCAATTCGTAAACGTAATCAAACAAGTCAATCGTCAAACTCCAAAGTTGAATCACTAGAAAAACATGAATTCGTAAGAGCGAACTCTAACGGATCCGATAATGAGTGTAAGATTTTTTCTTTCCATACGAGCTTATATGGTCAATAACATTGCAATATTCCGTATTATCATGAAATTTCATAGCTTTGAAAATAGAAAATAGAACATGCTCGTTAACACGTAGTGTTAATTCTCCCCTTTCAACATCAATAAGAGCCTTTCCGTTGCTAGAAATGGACGCCCAAGGATAAGTGGTAAATCTCCGTCTTCTTCCATATCAAGGACAACAAAATCCGCTGGAAAAATAAACTTGTCGACTTTTACAAGCACATCTTCAACAATCCCCTTGGGATGTGTTATGGATCGATCCGCCAATTGGAGCATAACCGTTGTGGTTTTCATTTCTCCGCCACCTAATTTCTAAAATAGATAACGGCATGAGGTTAATCGAGGCACCTAAATCACACAAAGCTTTATCGAATGAGACGTTTCCAATAGTGCATGGAACGGTAAAGCTTCCGGGATCCTTAAGCTTTTGAGGCAATTTGCGTTGGATAATAGCACTACATTCTTCGGTTAGTTTAACCGTCTCATGATCTTCCATCTTTCTTTTTCTTGACATCACATCCTTCAAGAACTTTGCGTAGTTAGGCATTTGTTCCAAAGCTTCTGTAAAAGGAATATTGATATTAATTTTCTTGAAGATGTCTAAAAATTTTGCGAATTGTGCATCTAACTTTTTCTTTTTGAAACGTTGAGGGAAAGGTAGAGGAACGTTAAGAGTAGAGTTAGGAGATATTTTAATCTTCTCAGCCCCCTTAGTTGTATCATGCTTCCCTTCTTCCTTTTCAATTTTGAATTGATCCTCCTTGACTTCCTCACTTGGCATCTTTGGCCCTTCATAATTCGTTCCACTTCTTAAGGTGATCGCTTGGCACGACTCTTTGGGATTCACTTCGGTATTGCTTGGAAATTGTCCCCGTTGATGTTGACTCCCGACCACTTTAGCTAATTGTCCAATTTGAGTTTCGAGATTTTTCATTTGAGCTCCCATGGTGGTAGCTAGTTGAGTGACATGGCCTTCGATTTTGTCTAATTTCTCCTCGTCTCGACTAAATCGACTTTTCGTCTCCATCATGAAGGTAGCTAGAATATTCTCGAGATTCGACGTCGGTTTTGATTCTTCAATTATCTCCCCATTTGATACCTTGAATCCGCCGGTGGTTGCAAAGCATTCTTTGGATTGGCATAGCTAAAATTTTCATGATTTCGATTTGAGGGATGGTAGAAGCCCGGTGGTGGATTATTTCGGTAATTGTTGTAACTCCGATTATTAATGTAGTGTGCCTCTTCCAATGGATCGGATGGTAGTGAACTTGAACTTCCTTGAGAAACTCCGTTCGAATCACCTCCTTTTGTTAGAGCCCCCAATTGAGTAGTTAGCATCGTCATTTGTGCGGTTAATGCCTTTATGGGATCCGAATCGGATATCTCAGCCACCCTTCTAATATTTGATCTTTCCGTTGGCCATTGATAGCTATTCATAGCCATTTCTTCGATCAATCCATACGCTTCTTCAGCACTTCTTGCTAGCAATGCCCCTCCCGCGGAAGCATCAATAAAATTCCTTGTTTCCCCCATAAGACCATTGTAGAAGAAACACATTTGTTGGTCTTCGGGGAAACCATGTCGAGGGCATCGCCTTAGTAGATCTTTGAAACGTTCCCAAGCTTCATATAATGGTTCGGAATCCAATTGATGAAATTGAGTAATCTCACCCTTTAGCTTCATCGTCTTGTTTGGTGGGAAAAATTTGAACAAAAATTTCGCTCAATTCTTCCCATGTCTTTATACTTCCGGGAGCTAAAGTTCCAAGCCAATTTCTTGCTTTCTCCCTCAAAGAGAATGGAAACAATCGTAAGCGTATAGCATCATCCGAGACTCCGTTCATTTTGATAGTATCACATATTTGCATGAAATGAGTGAGATGCGCATGTGGATCTTCGACCGCAAATCCTCCAAATTGATTTTGTTGAACCATTGAAATTAAGGCCGGCTTCAACTCAAAATTATTAGCGTTGATGGGGACATGAGTGATTCCTCCAAAGTTTCGGTCGAGTTTCGGTCGGAATCCATCCCGAATTGATTGCACCCTATTTGGTGGAATTTCCATCCTTCTGCCCTCGTTGTCTTGGATTACCGCATTCGTTTGCGTTGCCCCTTTCTACGTTGTCTCCTGCTCTCTCCATGTCTTCAAAAAGATCCCTTCTTAGTTTCCTTGAGGTAGCACTTGTTCTTGGGCAAATGCTTCTACTTCCGGATGAAAGTTTCTAACGGCACTCGAGATGAACGAGTGTTCATGCACTCCCGAGTAGAAATTGTATGAGTTAAGTAACAAATAAGAAAATGTCTAAAGTAAGACTAAAAACACTAATCGTAATATCAACACAAAAATTAATTTAGTCCAAGAACGGCGCCAAAAACTTGTTCGCTATATTTTTAACCAATCCGCAAGTGTACGGAAAATATGTAGAAAGCGGCGAGCAAGGTCGTATTCCACAGAGACTAAATATTTTTATTGTGTTGAGTATTAGATTGTAGTGTTCTCGACTTATCTAGACGATCGAAAGGTAAAATGGACGATTAATGAAATAACATACAATAATCACAATAAATTGAAACGATTGAAAATATCCGAATGGAAGCGAATTGCAAGAGTTTAGAACGGTAGATTCCAAGGCTAGGTTTCCGTTGATTACTAAATTTAGTCGGGATTGGTTTCAAAAGTTCTAAGTGTGCTTCCAAAATGATAATCACAAAAATATTCTAAAGTCCCTCTCGAGATGCATTAAAACGTACATTAAACAACTTACAACAACGTCTCCGTTTACTATAAATTATCTAACTCCAAAAAGTTCATAAGATTTAGATATCATCATAGTTCATCACCGATTTCTCAATCCCGTAATTTACTACGTCAAATACTCGAAACCTATTAATGCCCTCTTCTCTCGAATTATGAGCAATTAAGTTTAACATGTAAAAACATTGATCAAGTGTCTAAACATGAATCAAACCAAGTATTTGATAAAGAAATCACACTAGGTAAATATAATTATCAATCCCTCAAAATCATAGTAAATCAACGTACTCCCATGCCCGGAATCTAAAGAGTTTAGCCGGACATGGGATTGAAAGGAAGATAGATTATCATCATGTTCATGCTAATAAAAACAACAAAATGAAGAAAAGATAGGAGGAAGATAAAACTCGTGGTGTGTCTTGATCGATCCCGGTTGAAACCTTCAAATGTTCTTGAAGTGTTCTTCAAGAATTTCTTCAAAACCTCCTCTTTTTGGTATCAAAGTCACTTGATTTCTTGTTATTTTCTCTCTCTAATCTCCCTTATCTTCAGCATATCCTCTATCCTACCCCATATATCCCTTTTATAAGGATAAAACATCCACTTTTTCCACAAAAATCTCTCAAAAATGTCAAAAGGAGATATTTCCACCGAAAAGTGACACGGCCCGTGTCAAATGACACGGCCCGTGTCATAGTATGCTCAAAAGCCCAAAAACCTGCTGGACAGGGGACTCGACCGTGTCAAATGACACGGCCGAGCAAATGACACGGCCGTGTCAAATGACACGGCCCGTGTCATACTCGTCTGGATAAGCACGACAGGCCCTGGAAGTGAGACCCGACCGTGTCAATATGGCACGGCCAGGATAATGACACGGCCCGTGTCGATTGACACGGCCGGGCTCGTGTCGGCTCGTTTTGACACCGTTTTGACTCCGATCTCTCGTTTCCGCATTGCTTGATATGTATTGGGGTTGGAGACTTCGTTCTTGCTTGATTTATGTCCATGAAGTACCTATAAAATCAATAAAACGTACCCAAGCGTGATCGAGTCCAATAAACATAATACGAGTATAAACGACACAGTTCTACACATTTTAGGATCTTAAAACCCAGAAAATCGATGTAAATATATGTGTAAAAATGAGTGTTATCATTGGCGACCGACTCCTGGCGACCGACTGGCGGACGATCATCTCTCGGCACTTGCCGACCGACCCTTGGTGACCGACCGGTGCCGACCCTCATCAACTGGCCGATGGCCATCCAGTCGGCAAAGGCCGAGCCTCAGGACAGCACCCACGTGCAGATCCACCAAAGGCGCTGACAGACAAAGACCTGTGACCACAGCCTGTCACCTACCTCACCTACCAACAGGGCCGCAGACCTGCAAAAGGTGCTGACAGACAAGACCTGTGACCACAGTCTGTCACCTACCTCACCTACTGACAAGTCCGCCGAAAGTAACGAAGTGGGACCACCTGTGACAGTGACTCCGGACGCATGCTGTCTCCTCATTGGACCACACAGCTGGCTGCCGGCTGTAGCCTTGGACTTTAGGCAGACTTCCCATCTGACCTTTAGGACGATCGCTCCATTATTATAATGGCCGAAAGACGATCGCCCGCTAGGAGACAAGGCACCTCAGCCCCTATATATAGAAGGCAGCCTGCACTTGGACTCCTCTCTGGCATTCTCGCATTTCACACGCAATACAGAAGCAAAATATACAGCACTTGGCTATCTCCAACTCTTGGCAACAGCTATCATTCGGTGCTTTCTTCTCCAGGCCTCTCTCACCAAGCAGACGATCGGCAGGGACGAAGAACACCGAGCTTCGCTCAAGATCCGGATTAACATAGTCTTTTTACACTCATTGTATCTAGATTTCTCACATTAATACTTGTATCCACGAATATTTGTATTAATAACATCTCGCGAGAGCATTCAAGCCCGGGACTAACAACCCCGGCAAATCTTGTATTATTTATCTTCTCTCGGAAGTGCTCCCGCAATTGTTGTTTGTTGTCCGTCTTCCAGCAGTATTTAATCTTCGGATAAATATTTTGGGCAACAATTGTGTCAAGATTTATCCATCCCGATAGGCGATCGACTATAAGGCCGAGCGACCAAGTCAACACCAGTTAAACTATGGCTAGCTCGTCTAAATGAAGAAACCAGACCACCATCAGATACCTAGCGATCGACTCCCAAGACGATCGCCCTT
Source organism: Orobanche coerulescens (assembly GCA_033398695.1). Classification (NCBI taxonomy): domain Eukaryota; kingdom Viridiplantae; phylum Streptophyta; class Magnoliopsida; order Lamiales; family Orobanchaceae; genus Orobanche; species Orobanche coerulescens. The sequence goes on along the minus strand of CM065804.1, from coordinate 87,036,902 downwards.
TGGTATCTGGCGATCGACTCTAGTGTCCGGCTAAGGACAATCGGCCTACGCCCCGAACAGAGATGATCGCCCGTCAAAGTCATCGAAAGACTGGATCTCAGAACAGCACCCACGTGCAGATCCACAAAAGGCGCTGACAGACAAGACCTTTGCTGACAGACAAGACCTTTGACCACAGCCTGTCATCTACCTCACCTACCGGCAGGCACGCCGAAAGTTGTCAGTAGGACCGCCCGTGACAGCAACTCAGGACGCGTGGAGGCTCTCCATCGATCGCATACTGGCCGCCAAAGCAGCCATGACTTTAAGGGAACAAGCCCATGTGCTAAAAGACGATCGCCCTACTATTATAATGCAGTAAAGGCGATCGCCCGGCCTGTCAAAAGTCCTATAAATAGAGAACCTCCTCCTACTGGAAAAAGGTTCCAAGTTGTTCAGAACTCATTCACTTATATTCCGAATTCATTCACGGAAATATAGTAGAACACACATACCATCAAGCTCCCTCCTTTCTCGCCGGAATCCATCTCAGGACTTCTCTCTCCGAATCTCCCGTCCAGAAGATGATCGGCAAAGGCAAGAAGTCTCCACAAGGCAGATTCCAAGAGATTCATAAGCTCAGGAGTACAAGTATCCAACTAATACTCGCCGTGAGAGACTGTCGATCTCTCACCGCCGCGACTGTTCATCTCCTTTGTTACAAGAACTCACAGAGCATCAAATCTGGTTCTTCCGGAAATCTACACGCTCACTAGCTAAGATAACAAGAATCTTTACACTCATTGTAATTGTATTCTTACATTAGTACTTGTATCCCCGAATATTAGTATTAATAATATCTCGCGAGAGCATTCAAGCACGGGACTAACAATCCCGACAAATCTTGTGTTATTTATCTTTCTCACGGAAGTGCTCTTGCATTTGTTTGCTATCCCATCCATTCCAGCAATATCTATCTCCGGATAATATATTGGGTAAGGACAATTGGCGCTAGAAGAAGGGAATCTAACCCTCAAATTTTTATTCCTACCGTCTCGAAGAACACTCACTGTTCTCGGGGCAGATACTTGAAGTGACACTCACTGCGCTTCAAAGAAATCTTTCTGAAATCATGTCTTCCGCCTCCGCGTCGAAGAAAGCCGCTGGCCAGCCGGCCAGACGCGCCGTTCCGTCCCAGTCCGAGCCACAGCCAATGGTGGAAGGTAGCCGCCGCGGTCAGGGACGCTCGATCCCATCCCTGGATGGCGGCCCAAGCCTCTCGCTCGATCAGTTCCGAACTAAGGAATAGATCGAAGAGGCCATGGCCGTCCTTCAGGAGCGACGGAGTGCTCTCGACGCACCTCCCGCTATCACCCCCTCGGCCATCCGCCGGAAGTCCAAGCGGAAGCTCAAGGCGTTACTGGCCGAGCGATCGCCAGGAGGCTCTCGTCCGCAAGGAGAGGCGCGGCGCCTGGGCACCTCGTTTCGATCGCTCGGGCGCCGACCGTCTTGGCGACCGGGGCAGTCCGGCCCCAGCTACGAGACGACAGAGTTTGAGTCCGTCACCAGGAGCTCGGCCTACCCGACTCCCAGAAGGCAGCCCAGCCGTCTGGCTCCCACTCGCCAAATAGCCGAGGTCGGCAGTAGCGGAGTCCGGAGATCGGTACACGATCGCCTCGGCTCCCGCTCCCAAAGCCGATCAGCAAGCGACCGAGCCACGGTGATGGCTGTGATGCAACGTCAACTCGACGACATGAAGGCGCTCCTGGAATCCGGGGCAGGCGCCAAGAAGACGATCGTCGAGCCGAGCGATCCACTCGCGATCAACATCGAGCTCGCCCCCGTGCAGCACAAGATCGCTCCTCCGCAAACACCTTTGTACGAGGGGAGATCGGACCCCGAAATACACCTGAGCAAGTTCAACATCTACATGACCGGGTGTGGGGCATCTGACGCGACCAGGTGCCGAATGTTCCCCATGACGCTGGACGACCTCGCCTACAGATGGTACACATCATTGTCACCTCGGTCCATTGACTCCTTTAACGAGCTGGCAAACGTCTTCACAACGTACTTCGCCACCAGGGTCGTCCGGCCAGAAGGTCCCCTTCGCATGATGCAAATCAAGCAGGGAGAAGAAGAGTCCGACCCGGACTACATCGACCGAGTAGACGTGATCATCCTCAACGGCGAGCCCGTAAGCGATGAGATCGCCCTCCACACGGTCCTAGCAGAATTCAATGGCTTTTCGCCTATGTTCAGGCATCTTACGAAGAGCCAATCCACGACCTACGCAGCCTTCCGGGCTAGAGCCTCAGATTTTCTGGCCAGGCAGAGGTTTCTTCTTAGCCTGTGAGCAGCGCGACCGGCGCCCGGACGACGATCTCCCGCCCGATCGCCGTTATCAACCTACGAATAAAGCGATCGGCAGCCGAGCGACGATCGCCAGTCTTCCAGCCCGATTGCCGATCATCACGCTACATCACCAAAACCCGGAGGACACGATCGCCATCTACAGTCCAGCATCTAACATGACGGACTAAGGCATAAGATCGCCTCCACCGCACATCATAAATCCATGGTCCTGGTAGTCGATGGAACTGGCTGCTTCGGCCATGCAAGGTCCTTTTGGGCCAAGATCGCCCGCCCTTCGTTTAAATACGAGGCTGGCGTAGTCTGAGGGCCCTCCAAAATTAATCAATGGACACGATTGCCCGCCCTCAAGGTTCACCATATAACATGATCTACCCGGACAATGCGACGTGCCACAACCCCCGTCTCAACGTACACCGTCGAGGTTCGCCATCTACATGATGGGCCGAGGTGGAAGCAGAGCTAAACAAGCCGCAGGCGTGGAGTCGAATCATCCGACGCTGCCCCGCGCAAGGACTCCTCTAGACCAAGACCGCACGCCCTTCGTTTAAATACGAGGTGAGGCGCAGCCTAACAGAGGACCCTCACAATAAAATGAGTCACGAGACACTCAATGTCTTCGCGCACCAAGACACGGTCATGGAGTCGGTCCATCAAACTCCGCAACTGTGCACGGTTCCTCAGCGACGAAACAACCAAGTTTCTACGAGGGATCGGCCAATGTTGTTTTTTGCAGGTACAAGACCGGAAGATAGCTAGCCAATCGACCATGATAGCCCAAGTCCGAATCCAAAGTCAGCTCAACAAGATCGCCCGTCCTCATCTTACACGATCGCCAGCAAGAACCACCTCGCCCCATGTCTTCAACATAGGAGCAAGCTGGGGGGCAATTGTTGTGTCGAGAATTATACTCTCCCACCGGCGATCGCCTCGGAGATCGGGCGACCTAGCCACTGCCGAGCAGCCGAGGCAGAACTGCCGACCAGCGACCAGGCGATCAGACCTTAGCCCCGCAGACAAGATAAATCGGCCAACCGAAGGTCCCAGGGTAAGTCCCGGTTCCGAGCGATCGACATCAAATACGATCGTCTCTCGGTACTTGGCGACCGACTCCTGGCGACCGACTGGCGGACGATCATCTCTCGGCACTTGCCGACCGACCCTTGGTGACCGACCGATGCCGACCCTCATCAACTGGCCGATGGCCATCCAGTCGGCAAAGGCCGAGCCTCAGGACAGCACCCACGTGCAGATCCACCAAAGGCGCTGACAGACAAAGACCTGTGACCACAGCCTGTCACCTACCTCACCTACCAACAGGGCCGCAGACCTGCAAAAGGTGCTGACAGACAAGACCTGTGACCACAGCCTGTCACCTACCTCACCTACTGACAAGTCCGCCGAAAGTAACGAAGTGGGACCACCTGTGACAGTGACTCCGGACGCATGCTGGCTCCTCATTGGACCACACAGCTGGCTGCCGGCTGTAGCCTTGGACTTTAGGCAGACCGCCCATGTGACCTTTAGGACGATCGCCCCATTATTATAATGGCCGAAAGACGATCGCCCGCTAGGAGACAAGGCACCTCAGCCCCTATATATATAAGGCAGCCTGCACTTGGACTCCTCTCTGGCATTCTCGCATTTCACACGCAATACAGAAGCAAAATATACAGCACTTGGCTATCTCCAACTCTTGGCAACAGCTATCATTCGGTGCTTTCTTCTCCCGGCCTCTCTCACCAAGCAGACGATCGGCAGGGACGAAGAACACCGAGCTTCGCTCAAGAGCCGGATTAACATAGTCTTTTTACACTCATTGTATCTAGATTTCTCACATTAATACTTGTATCCACGAATATTTGTATTAATAACATCTCGCGATAGCATTCAAGCCCGGGACTAACAACCCCAGCAAATCTTGTATTATTTATCTTCTCTCGGAAGTGCTCCCGCAATTGTTGTTTGTTGTCCGTCTTCCAGCAGTATTTAATCTTCGGATAAATATTTTGGGCAACAACACCCTGATCCTAAGAATTTATTCTCCAATTATAGTTCTTCAGGGTTAGTTCGACTTGCATAACTATATCCGCAAGATTTTTCAGTGGATGATCGAATGGAGATCAAAGAACAACTAAAGGTGTGGATTTCTGAAATGAGAGGCAATGCAATATTTTCTAAATTAAAAAATGTTAGAGAACTTGCAACTAATATGGTGAAAGTGGGATTCCACACAACTTTTCACTAGGTGTATCTTCTTATCAAATTGGCTTTAGTTTTGCCTGTTGCAACTGCTAGTGTAGAACGAGCCTTCTCTGCAATGAATATTGTTAAGACATATTTGCACAACAAGATGGGAGATGAATTTTTGACCGACTGTATGGTGTGTTATGTCGAGAAAGATATTATGTTGGGTATTGACAATGAAGTGATTATTCAACATTTCCAAGCCGTGGGATCTCGGAGACTGGACTTACCGCCTTTACCACGTTTTTGAGGGGTGACTCGACCGTTAGCAGTGTAGTTTTGAATATTAATTGTATTTGGTGTTATTATTTTAAATCTAAACTTAATGTTTTTGAAAGATTTTAAATATGTTTATAGATATATATTAGGCAGTCTGGACCCCCCTATATATTTTCTCTGCATCCGCACTGCCACCACCGGCAACCAATTTTTTCTTTTTTCTTTTTACGTCAGGCCTGTCGGTCTACAGATCTTCGACGACCATTTTTTTTCTTTTCTGTTTTAAGCCAGGACTGCAGGCTTTCTTTTTTGCGGACCACCATTGGCAGCTGACCAGCTTTTCTTCTTATTTTATGCTAGGTCCGCTCGCGGCCGACAATTCTTTTTAACGCGAGCCTGCCGACCTGCTTTCCGGCAGCTGATCATTTTTTTCTTTTTCTTGGGCCTACGACATGTTTTGTGGTGGTTCAAAGTTTTTTCTCTTTTTTTGCCACCGCAGGCCGTCATGGGAAAAGTCAGAAAAGTGTATGTTGAACTTGAAGTTTCTTATTTCAGATCTTCTTGAACCAACATATTTTTTCTGACATATTCTGGTTATTTAATAATTTTAATCCGATTATGCCACCGACATCATGACATTATGACACAAATTATCTCTAGTCTATAATATAAAGGACAACGGTATTTTTTAGTAGTATGCACCTGAAAAAACCATTTTACCCATTCTCTCTCATCCCATTTGTGTTGAATTTAATAATTATAATAACAAAATCAAATGTTCAACAACAATAAATTTCAAAAAAGATCCATAAAATATTAAATTAGATTACACGAACAACTAATTTTCCAAAAAAATATTCTTTTGCAATGGGGATCTCCGGCCGGTTGCCGGTTGACCAGTTTCTTCGACGGTCGGGCATAGTTTTTTTTACGTCAAGCCCACCGTGGCTGACAGACCTCCATTGGATAGCTAATTTTTTTTTCAAGGGCAGGCCCGCCGGCCAGCTTTTTGGCGGGCCACCGCTGGCACCGACCAATTTTTTTTTTTGCGAGCCCATCGACCTGCTTTTCGGCGGGCCCGGGCTGCCACCCAAATTTCTTTTGGTTATTTTAAATCCATGCCCGTCAGCCTGCTTTCCGGCAGGCCGTTGACGGCGGCCGAAAAACCTACCGCAATCGGCATTCTTTTTTTACGTTAGGCCCACTGGCATGCTTTGCCGCGTTCGGGAGCCAATAATTTTCTTAGCAATGTAATCTGATAATTTAGTTATGTTAATCTAATTCTGGTACCGACACCATGACATTATTGCACATGTTATCTCTAGTCTATAATAAAAAGGGCAAATATATTTTTCTTGTCGCCGTAATGTGTACGTGAAAAGATTAGTTTGCCATTTCTCTCTCCTCCCCTTTGTGTGAATTTAATAATAATAATAATGTCAAATATTTAACAACAATAAATTTTAAAAATACCCTTAGAATATTAAATTAAATTAAAAGGTCAACTAATCTTAAAAACAAAGATTTTTCTAGCGAGGATCTGTGACGGACCTCCGATTGACCAGTTTCTCCGGCAGGGCCGCCGCCGGTCTTCGGAAGGTCTCCGGCGGTTGGACAATTTTTCTCTTTTATTCCTTTTTTCCGTCAGCCCCCCCGGATAGCTTTCCAGCCTGCCACCGCCGGCGGCCGACCATTTTTTTCTTTTTTTACTGGCATGTTTTCGTCGGTCTACCAATTTTCTTTTTCCGTTTCTTTTAATGGCAGGCCGCGGGCCGCCAATAGATTTTTGGAAACCAACATGTTTTTTTCTTCTATCAAGGTAATCTAGTAATTTAATTATTTAATCCAATTATGGCACCGTTACCATGCCATTATAACACGTGTTATCTCTAGTCTATAATATAAATGACAATAATATTTTTTGGTCGACGTGGTGCGCACCTAAAAAGACTATATTACCCCTCCCCTCCCCTCCCATTCTCTTTGTGTTGAATTTATTAATACTATCAAATATTCAACAACAAAAATTTCAAAAATGCTCTTAGAATGTTAAATTAAAATAGAGAGAAATTAATCTTCAAAAGAAATTCTTTCTTGAAGGGTATCTCCGATGAGCATCCGATCGATTACTTTTTACGGTGGGGCCGCGATTGGTCAGTTTTTTTTACACACCAGACCCGCCAGTCTGTTTTCCGTCGGGCTGCCTTTGGTAGCCGGCCCGTTTTTTTTTTTTTTTTTTTAATGTCAGACCCGTCATCCTGCTTTCGGGCGATTGGCCATTTTTTTCTACCATCATGCTTTCCGGCGGTCCGTCAAAATTTTTTTCTTTTTTTTATCGGCAAGCCCGTCAGCCGCCGATAGATGTTTGGTAACTAACATATTTTCTAGCAAGGTAATCGATAGTTTAATGGCACCACCGCCGTGACATTATGGCACGGGTTATTTCTAGTTTATAATATAAAGATAACGATATTTTTGGTCGTAATCTGCACCTGAAATGACCAACGTACCCTTCTCATCTCCTCCCCTTTGTGTTAAATTAAATAATATAAATGTTCAACAACAGTAAATTTCAAAAATACCCTTAAAATATTAAATTAAATTGAAGGGATAATTAATCTTAAACAAAAATTCCTACCGGGGGTCTACCACGAACCTCCGACTGACCAGGTTTTTCGACGGGCCGCCAACAGAAATCCAATGGTCTTCGAGTTATTTTTTACGCCAGGCCCACCAGCGTACTTTTCGGCCGGCCACCGCCGTGGACGGTAGCCCTCCGGCGGCCAGGACAATTTTTTGTTTCCTTTTTTTTTCGCAAGGCCCGTCAGCGTCCGGCCAGTTTTTTTTTCTTTTTTTACGTCAATCCTGTAGGCGATCGATCAAATTTTTCTTTAAACCAGACCCACTTTCGGTGCCAAGCACCACAAGGCCTTTTTATTTTATATCGGGCCGTCGACCGCTTTCCGTGGCTGTCAATTTTCTTTTTAGCACTGGCGTACTTTCCGGCCGGTCTCCATAATTATTTTAATTCAATTAGCATAATTTATCTTCAGTACTTTATAGAAAGACGACTCCATCCATCGATAGGTAGAAAGAAAGAGGTTAGGAGGGATTAGGGCTGTAAACGAATCGAGCTGTTCGCGAACAAAGCTCGGCTCGACTCGTTAAGGGCTCGGTTCGGCTCGGTTCGTTAAGAACTCGAGCTCGAGCTCGAGCTCGAAAATCTGTGCGTTAAGAAAACGAGCTCGAGCCGAGCTTGGGCATGTGCGGCTCGAGCTCGGCTCGAGATCGACTCGAGCTCGGTTCGGCTCGTCAAGCTCGATTAATAAATATATTTTTAAATTATTTTTTATAATATTTATATATTATATTATAGATTAATAATTTTTTAAATAATTTTCATATATTAAAATATTAATTTTTATATATATATTTGAAAATATATAATTTTTAATGATTATTTTAAAATATTTATTTTAAATAATTCAAATATATTATTTAAATAATTTAAAAATATATAATTATTCGCGAACAGCTCGAGCTCGGCTCGAGCTCGACTCGGCTCGAGTTGTTTGCGAACAGCTCGTGTGCGGCTCGATTTATTAACGAGCTCGAGCTCGAACACGATTTTTGTTCGGTAAGAAAGCTCGGCTCGGCTCGGCTCGTCAGAAAAAAATTTAAAACTCGGCTCGGTTCGTTTGCAGCCATAGTAGGATTATCTAGATTGTGAGAACGAAGTTTATCGCCAAAAAGTTGCAAGGATGAATCAAGATAAGCATTCTCTATTTTGTGAAAATTGTGTGATGATAAATCTTCTAGTTATTAAATTACTGGTTAAATCTCCCGCAAAGAGATTAAGGGGCTGTTTACTTTCGACTTAATGTGATGTTGTGTCAAGAATTAACACTTTCCGACCGGCGATCGCCTCGGAGGTCGGGCGGCCAGTCAGCTGCTTAGGCGGCCAAGGCGAAGCTGAGCCGGCGACCAGTGGCGAGCCTTTACCCAGCAGACAAGCTAGATTGGCCAACCGAAGGTCCCAGGACGAATCCCGGTGCCGAGCGATCGACATTAATACGATCGCCTCTCGGTACTCGGCGACCGACTCCTGGCGACCGAGTGGAGACGATCATCTCTCGGCACTTGCCGACCGACCCATGGTGACCGACCATTGCCGACCCTCAGCAACTGGCCGATGGCGACCTCTGATGACCAGCTAGAGACGACCGCCTCATGTCGATCAGCGCCGATGGCCATCCAGTCGGCCAAGGCCGAGCCTCAAGACTGGCACCACGTGCAAGAGTCGAGACAAGATCCGCGAATCTCGGGTCATTGACCACAGCCTGGCAGAATCTCTCCACCAGCCGACAAGCCGCCGACAGCTGTCAGTAGGGCCGCATGTGACTGTGATTCCGCCGAAAGCTGTCAGTAGGGCCGCATGTGGCTGACTCCGGACGCGTGCTGGCTCCTTATTGGACCACCCAACTGGCGCCAGCCTCTTCCTTGGACTTTTGCCCGACAGCCCGAGTGATCGCCCCATTATAATATTGGCCGGCGGACGATCGCCCCATTATTATAATGGCCGGAAGGCGATCGCCCACCAAAGGACAGGACCCGGCTGCCACTATAAATACAAGGCACCCTGCACTTGTCCAAAGGACCGAGATTTTGGCACACAAAACACTCTCTGGCATTATCGCGATTTCAGCACACTAGACAGAATCAATACACAGCACTTGGCTATCTCCAACTCTTGGCAACAGCTATCATTCGGTCTTACTTCTCCCGGCCTCTCTCATCAGGAAGACGATCGGCGGGGACGAAGAACACAGAGCTTCGCTCAAGAGCCGGATTAACAGAGTCTTTTTACACTCATTGTATTTAGATTTCTCTCATTAATACTTGTATCCACGAATATTTGTATTAATAACATCTCGCGAGAGCATTCAAGCCCGGGCCTAACAAACCCGGCAAATCTTGTATTATTTATCTTCTCTCGGAAGTGCTCCCGCAATTGTTGTTTGTTGTCCGTCTCCAGCAGTATTTAATCTTCGGATAGATATTTTGGGCAACAACAATTGGCGCTAGAGGAAGGGGATCCAACCCTCAAATTTTTACACCTACCGTCCCGAAGAACACTCACTGTTCTCGGGGCAGATACTTGAAGTGACACTCACTGCACTTCAAAGAAATCTTTCAGAAATCATGTCTTAGCCTCGCGTCGAAGAAAGCCGCCGACCACTGGCCGGACCCCGTTCCGTCCCGGTCAGCGCGGCCCGATGGTGGAAGCGGCCGCGATCGAGACGCTCGATCCGTCCACGGGCGGCCCGAGCCTCTCGCTCGATCAGCTCCGAACCAAGGAACAGATCGACGAGGTCATGGCCGTCCTACAGGAGCGTCGGAGTGCTCTCGACGCGCCTCCTGCCATCACCCCCTCGGCCGCCCGCCGGAAGTCCAAACGGAAGCTTAAGGCGTTACTGGCCGAGCGATCGCCAGGAGGCTCTCGTCCGCATGAAGAGGCGCTCGGCAGCCGGGGCACCTCTGTCTTCGATCGCCTGGGCAGCGACCCGACCTGGCGACCGGGGCAGTCCGGCCCCATCTACGAGACGACGGAGTTTGAGTCCGTCACCAGGAGCTCGACCTATCCAGCTCCCAGAAGGCAGCCCAGCCGTCTGGCTCCCCCTCGCCAAATTGCCGAGGTCGGCAGCAGCGGAGTCCGAAGATCGGTACACGATCGCCTCGGCTCCCGCTCCCAAAGCCGATCAGCAAGCAGCCGAGCCACGGCGATTGCCGCATTGCAACGTCAGCTCGACGACGTGAAAGCGCTCTTGGAATCCAGGGCAGGCGCCATGAAGACGATCGCCGAGCCAAGCGAGCCGCTCGCGATCGACATCGAGCTCGCCCCGTCTAAAGACAAGATCGCTCCCCGCAAACACCCGTGTACGGCGCGATCGGACCCCAGTGCACTCGAGGAAGTTCAACATCTACATGACCGGGTGTGAGGCATCGACGCGATCCGGTGCCGAATGTTCCTATGACGGGACGACCTCGCCACCGTGGTACACCTCATTGCCATCTCGGTCCATCGCCTTTAACGAGTGGCGCACGTCTTCACGAGTACTTCGCCACTGCAGTCGCCCGAAGGTCGCCTTCGCATGATGCAAATCAAGCAGGGAGAAGAAGAGTCCGACTCGGACTACATCGACCGGGTAGACGGGATTATCCTCAACGGCGAGCCCGTAAGCGATGAGACCGCCCTCTACGCGGTCCTAGGAGGATTTCAGGGTTTTTCGCCTATGTTCAGGCATCTCACGAAGAACCAACCTACAACCTACGCAGCCTTCCGGGCTAGAGCCCCAGATTTTCTGGCCAGGCAAAGGTTCCTTCTTAGCCTATGAGCAGCGCGATCGGCGCCCGGACGACGATCTCCCGCCCGATCGCCGATATCGACCTACGAATAAAGCGATCGACAGCCGAGCAACGATCGCCAGTCTTCCGGCCCGATCGCCGATCATCACGCTACATCATCAGAAACCCGAAGGACACGATCGCCATCGACAGTCCAGCATCTAACATGACGGACTAAGGCTCGTGATCGCCTCCACCGCACATCATAAAGCCATGGTCCTGGCAGTCGATGGAACCGGCTGCTTCGGCCATGCAAGGTCCCTTTCGGCCGAGATCGCCCGCCCTTCGTTTAAATACGAGGCCGGCGTAGTCTGAGGGCTCTCCAAAATTAATCAGTGGACATGTGCCACTACCCCCGTCTCAACGTACACCGTCGAGGTTCGTCATCTCCATGGCGGGCCGAGGTGGAAGTAGAGCTAACAAGCCGCGGGCGTGGAGTTGATTCATCCGACGCTGCCCCGCGCAAGGACTCCTCTAGACCGAGACCGCACGCCCTTCGTTTAAATACGAGGCGAGGCGCAGCCTAACAGAGGACCCTCATAATAAAGTGAGTCACGAGACACTCAATGTCTTCGCGCATCAAGACACGGTCATGGAGTCGGTCCATCGATCTCCGCGACTGTGCACGATTCCTCAAACAAGCGAAACCACCAAGTTTCTGAGGGGGATCGGCCAATGTTGTTTTTTGCAGGTAAAAGACCGAAAGATAGCTAGCCAATCGACCATGATAGCCCAAGTCCGAATCCCAGAGTCAGCTCAGCAAAGATCGCCCGTCCTCATCCATACACGATCGCCAGCAAGAACCACCTCGCCCCATGTCTTCAACATAGGAGCAAGCTGGGGGGCAATTGTTGTGTCAAGAATTAACACTTTCCGACCGGCGATCGCCTCGGAGGTCGGGCGACCGAGTCACTGCCGAGCAGCCAAGGCAGAACTGCCGACCAGCGACCAGGCGGCCGAGCCTTTACCCAGCAGACAAGCTAGATTGGCCAACCGAAGGTCCCAGGACGAATCCCGGTGCCGAGCGATCGACATTAATACGATCGCCTCTCGGTACTCGGCGACCGACTCCTGGCGACCGAGTGGAGACGATCATCTCTCGGCACTTGCCGACCGACCCATGGTGACCGACCATTGCCGACCCTCAGCAACTGGCCGATGGCGACCTCTGATGACCAGCTAGAGACGACCGCCTCATGTCGATCAGCGCCGATGGCCATCCAGTCGGCCAAGGCCGAGCCTCAAGACTGGCACCACGTGCAAGAGCCGAGACAAGATCCGCGAATCTCGGGTCATTGACCACAGCCTGGCAGAATCTCTCCACCAGCCGACAAGCCGCCGAAAGCTGTCAGTAGGGCCGCATGTGACTTTGATTCCGCCGAAAGCTGTCAGTAGGGCCGCATGTGGCTGATTCCGGACGCGTGCTGGCTCCTTATTGGACCACCCAGCTGGCGCCAGCCTCTTCCTTGGACTTTTGCCTGACAGCCCGGGTGATCGCCCCATTATAATATTAGCCGGCGGACGATCGCCCCATTATTATAATGGCCGGAAGGCGATCGCCCACCAAAGGACAGGACCCGGCTGCCACTATAAATACAAGGCACCCTGCACTTGTCCAAAGGACCGAGATTTTGGCACACAAAGCACTCTATGGCATTATCGCGATTTCAGCACACTAGACAGAATCAATACACAGCACTTGGCTATCTCCAACTCTTGGCAACAGCTATCATTCGGTCTTACTTCTCCCGGCCTCTCTCATCAGGAAGACGATCGGCGGGGACGAAGAACACCGAGCTTCGCTCAAGAGCCGGATTAACAGAGTCTTTTTACACTCATTGTATTTAGATTTCTCTCATTAATACTTGTATCCACGAATATTTGTATTAATAACATCTCGCGAGAGCATTCAAGCCCGGGCCTAACAAACCCGGCAAATCTTGTATTATTTATCTTCTCTCGGAAGTGCTCCCGCAATTGTTGTTTGTTGTCCGTCTCCAGCAGTATTTAATCTTCGGATAGATATTTTGGGCAACAACATGTGACTTAATGGGCTGGACGACTTATTCGCGCAGACATGGGTGATGGGTGAGTGTTTACTACAATTTACTGAAAAATGAGGAGTCTGAATCGCTAAGTCACCTCCCCCCTCTTGTCCCCATACTGACACAAAAATGACACATGCTGCCCTCTTCCCTTTCACGACCTATTAATTAGCAAAAAATCTGAAAAAAATAATACAAACTTAAAATAATAAAATTTAAAATAATCAGATTTATTATTATTTTCTTTTTATGTTCATAAAAAATCTGAAAAATAATACAAACTTAAAATAATAATATTAATAATAAAAAACTACTGTTTATTTTCGTAAAAATAATAAAAAATATTAAAAGACTATAAAAAATCTAGAAAATCTGAAAAGTTAAAAAAAAATTGGAACTTATTTATTTTTATTTAAAAAATATCTGCAAAATTAAAAAAAAATCTAAAATTTAGGTAATTTTATTTTTAATTCTGGAATATTAATATTAAAAAATCAAAAAAATTATTTTAAATTCGGAAATTAGAAAATCTAAAAAATTTTGAACTATTTAACAAATTCAGAAATTAGTAAATTTATTCTTGCCATTTTTGGATTATATCATTTATATGGATTAAAAAATAAACAGCAATTTATAAAACAACTTATAATTATATTCAGAGTTAAATCAGTCATTTCTGTTATTCAGACAGTTTATTCAGATGAAAAAGTAAACAACAGCATCAATTTGCCCAACATATTTACCCAGACAGTCAAATTTATCCATACATGACTTAATGTAGAATTTGGTAAACCGCCCCAAAAGGATGTTCACTTAATATAGAATTTGGTAAACCACCCCAAACATATGAAGATGTTTACACCTCTATTTTGACAGCACAGAGAGATTTACCAGTATATAAAGAAGATACATCAACCAATGACCGAATACCATGTAATAACGTTTCACTTGGAAGAAACGAAAACCACTAAATTTATCTTGCAGTAATTTTTTATTGAAGAATTGAAAGGGGAAATCAGTTCTCTCTCGTTTGAGAACACAACCAACAGGCCGCCTCACTTGACAACACATTGCTGTCAAAAAAAGTAAATCATCTTCTCATGCCTATCCACACACACACTCTCACACACACAAAAGACCTAATTTGATGTCACAAAGTATCCTCTTTCTCCATATTCACAGAATTACATGTTCCAAAACTCAGAAAATATCTCCACTCCCCATGTCAACCTCAGGCAACCGCATAGGAGCCTCCTCATACAAGTAATCACAGTGCATTTGCGCCGCTGGTGCAAGCGAACTACAGCACAGATCACAGACAAACAGTCTAGGCACAGCCCCCGAGTCCTCAATACCGCTGCAGCGCGTATGCTGCCATGCCTCACAAATATCGCACGACACCATTCTCTCCCCATCATCGTCCCGGGCCCCACATTTACACCTGACCATCCAGTTCTCAGTCCCCCCTTCGTACCTCAAATCGTTCTCTATATCCAATCCACAACCCCTAGCCGAAATCTCCCGGCCCGACTCGATCAGCCCGAAAAGTACTTCCTCATCTTCAACTCCCTCCATCTCTAGAATATCCGTCACGACAAGTTTCTCAGTCGCGCAGTAAGTGTCCCGCATTGCATTCTGCACGGCTGTCTTGAGATCGCCGAGTGTCGCGTACAGTGGAACAGATATGAACTCGAGTGGCGGAAAGTCACGTGAGATGTAATCATTCATATCAACCGCACTCGTTGTTAAACCGCAGATGAACCTCAGTGAGTCATCATCTTCGTCTCTAAAAGGCCAGTCCTTCACGAAATGCTTACTGTAAAGAATCATTTGAACAAAAAATTGCACAGGTTCGGACTCGGGATAGCCAAGGAGCACAGTTTTATACAAATAGGTGATGTCATCGCAGACACTTCTGCCAGGAGTTATTGTGAGTGTCTGAACTTTGCCAGGAACTTTTGTGCAAAAAACCTCTTTCCCGCCCTCAATTTCTTGGATCGTATATTCGAGGATCTTAGTACTTCTGTTCCCCGCCCGCCGGACAATGTAATTTCCAACAATGACGTTGTTCATCACTTTCAGCACGTGGTCAATCAAGCCTGTATCACCAATATGGAGGCGGGCTGCATCACGGGCCTCCTGTCGGGTCATTCCACTACTGCCGGATTTAATTTTTGCTCTCTTTTCCTTCAAGGCTTCGACAATAACTTGTGCAACATGCTCGAGTCTCCTGACGGGCCACCGACTGTCCAAATTAGCAGCAAGACTGGAAAACTTTCTGTACTTGGCGGGTTTTTTGTCTTTTCCAAGTGGGCACTTCTTCCCAGCAAGTCTTGTGGAAACTTTGGACGAACGTTGCTCAGAGGGGGCGGTAAGTGCAATTTCTGTTAGAGGCCATGTCGATTTCGAGAAAGAAGGTGTCGTTTTGAGAGTAAGCATAAATCGGAATAAATCTCTAAGAGTAAGCAAGTTGGTACCACTCATGTCTCTGTAATGATGGATCATCTGCTTGATAAGTTTGCATTCATTTGTGAGGCTGAAATCGTCGATCACTTGATCAAGGTCAAGGGAACTGAGAACATCCATTGCCCTTTGGTAATTATGCTCCTTCACTCCGAAGCTGCCATGGCCGAACCGATATCCCCATCTGCCGAACCATGAGTGTCCGTAAGCAACTCCGTGAAGCAAACGGAGATCCATCTTATGCTTCCTCGACAAGTCTTCCACTGAAATCCGTCTACAAAAAGGAGAATACTCTAATATCGATGATCTAACTCTTTGTAAACTAATATTGTGAACTTTTATAGTGAATGTATGGATCATTTTATGGGAGAAGATCTACTAATGGAACTCTAAAAACACATGCTGCGGCAGCCTCAGATATTGTGAACATACCTACCAATCATATAATTTAGACTCCTCGACTAAAAGATACGAAATTAATCACAGACGATTTCCATATATGAACATGAACTGAAACACACTTTGAATGCATTACACAAATCAGAGATGCTCGAACCGGGGAATTCTGCTCACTCACTGCTCAGATCATTCTGTACATTCTCAGAAATCTAGTAAGAGATTGTGATTACCACACAATCCATTCCCATACAAGGAATGTACTGTCACATATCTGATGAGATTCAATTTGAAATACAGACAGATTTAATGAAAAGTCGTATCAAAACATACCGAGCATGAAGCGTGGTGCAGATACGATCCCAGAGATCCATGATTTCACTACCGCAAATGTACTTGGAATCTCCTTCAATTCCATTAATGCAAATCAAATGCCCATAACCATTGCAATGAATCAAACCATGCAAGAGATGGGTTTGTAGATCAAAAGCACCACCATCAAGTCGATTGTCCCACTCATCATTCACAGGAATTATTAGATGATACTTCCTTTTGGAAACGAAATGATGGCTCCACCCTGCACTCATCAGGACACATACACAGGGGTCAAATACCAAAAACCCAAATATAGAGAATAAAAAAATCGCGCGCGAACACACAAACAGAGAGAGGGAAGAGAGAGAGAGAGAGAGAGAGAGAGAGAGAGAGAGAGAGAGAGTATTCCCAAAAAATCTTAAACCCCACCACAAAACCATACCCAAATTTTAACAAAAATAGAGAAAAATAAAAAAAGGACTCCATTTTATTTCTAATTTCTCATACTAACCAGCGCAGCGGCAGTAATCGCAGAAAGGATTATCAGAATGCTTCACATTTTCTTCAATAGTGTAAAGGGGAAGAACAGTTCCCCTGTTCTCGTACACCAAAAAAGTGCACCAAATAGGCATGCCATTCAGATCGTAATCCTCAAGCTCCGCGCACTGTAGAAGAAATTGCCGAATGTTGTCTCGAAATGCGCCGTTGAGGGAGACGGGGAAGCCGGCCTCTGCAAAACTATGAAACCCATAAAACTTCGATGGTGTTTTCTTCTTCCTCTTCGTCTGGGATTCAAGATTTGGGGTTTCCATTTCCTTGAAAATGGTTTTCTTTGGGCGCTGGGGTTGGGGGATTGTTTACCTGATTCAAGATTTCATTGTTTGAAATCTTTGCGGCATGGTGAGAGAGAGAGAAATAGAGAAAGCAAAGAGGGAATTATGGTTGAGGGTTTAACGGTTAATAAGTTGAAGTTAGGTGAAAAGAGGTTAATTGGAGTTTAAATTTCCAGTTTACTTAACTGCATTGGCGCTTGATTTGGGGGACGAAGGGAGGTTTGCATTTTCATGATTTGTTGGGTGGGTCTGCTTCTGCTCGTTTTGCATATATAGGATGGTTCGTCGGCTCCTGCTTTCTCTTGTACACCATCCCATTTCTTTTACCTGCTTGTTTCATTCGTTTTTGCCTTCCGCTTGCTCCTCGATTGACACCTCCTCCTCCGTTTCTTTCCAAATCTCCCCCTCGTCACCATCCACTATCTCAGTTTCTTCTTCTTCGTTCGTTTGCTGCGATTCGGACTTCAGCTTCTTCGTTTAAGGTTTATTATCTTATTTCGCTGTGAGGTTGACCACCCTATTTCGAGGCCTTCTTATTCTCTCGTGCTTTTGGATATTCATTGGGAGGTTGCTTCTTCATTTTCTTCAATTTCGTTTCTTCATTTTGATGGTTACAGCTTTTATTTTTGGAGAATCTATTTAGGGTTTCGTTTTTTTTCCTTACATTTTGTCTTCTGCCTTTCAACTTTACAAAATGTAGCTTCTTCCTTTTCTTCCGTTTCGTTTCTTGATTTGGATGATTGGGGCTTTTATTTATTTTTTGGAGAATCTATTTAGGGTTTCATTTTTTGGGTTTTTTCTTTTACATGATGTGTTCTCTCTTTCAACTTTACAAAATATTAAACATGTTCCGGCCAAAAATTAGATTTGCATCATATTCATTGCTAGGTAGCCTTTTCCTTTTCTTCTAACTCTGTTGCCTGATTGTGATGATTAGGGCTTCTGTTCTGAGGGTTTAACTATTTACCATGGTACTACTACTGAAATATTGAAAAAATGTGCTTACAAATTGCTGAATTGTTTTTAGTAAGGATTTAGTTTATCAGTTACAATATTTTAAAGAATTCTGCACATTCTACTATATATAATAATAGATTTCTGGGTTTGTGTATATTCATATATATATTATACTTATTTTGTGTTAGGTAGAGTTCTAATGTTATTATTCATGTCATGTAGGTCGATTGAGAGTGCTGATTAGTAGTTCATTAGTGCCTTTATTTTTCTAGATCAGTTATTTTTTGAATACCTGAATCTTGAACTTATTTCAGCATGGATTTGTTTGATCAGATCACATGTGCTGTATGCATATGCATTTGGTTTGTGCATTGTGTTGTGGTCTGCTGCGTCTGTGTTTTGTGTTTGTGGGAGTAAAAAAGAACTCATACTTGATCCTTCTTAGGGATAAAGTCTTTTTTGGTCCCATAACTTTTTGCTTTTACCAAAAATGTCCCAAGAAATTTCGTTTAGCCAATTACACCCCAAATTTTTCTCAAGTGTACAATTTACATCCTAATACTCGTCGGAGTTGAGAAAACGGCGTCGTTTCCCCCCATGTGACCCGCACGTGACTTTTAATTTGGGGTTTTTCATCTCCGGCGTGATGTGGATAATACGTGGGGGAATTTTCTAAGTCTAATATAATACTTCTTCTCCCTTTTGCACCTTGCCTTTACACAATACTCATCCAAATCAGATTTTTTAAGTTCAAAGGTCCTAACCCAATCATAAACAACCCTGTCCCCCCTACGTACTCATTGTCGGAATGCTCAAACTTTCCACCAAAATACAAGACCAAAGTGAGGTATTTACTATTCGAATCTGTACAGAAGTATGAAAGAAGCCAATTTTTAGTTATCAATTACTTATACAAAAGCGAATCTTAAACACAGGGAAAAGAGAACTTACCATATTTTGGGTTGGGACACTCCATTGCACCTTTCCTCCGCACAAAAACCATTGCCCTTTTCTTTTCGCTGTTTGGGGCTCGAAATTCAGCTCGGAGACTTTCTGCGCATGAACCCTAGAATGATATAGCTCTTCTTTCTCCCGCCTTTCCTACGCGCAGCTCAGAATTGTATTTCTAATTTAATTTAATTGTTAATCTTTTTTTAATTATATTTTTTGGGCTATTTTAATTTCAGTTAATGAGATGCCATTCTTTGTGCTTTAATTGGGCAAGACATTCCACGTATTATCCACATCACGCCGGAGATGAAAATTCGCAAATTAAAAGTCACGTGCGGGTCACATGGGGGGAAACGACGCCGTTTTCTCAACTCCGACGAGTATTGGGATGTAAATTGTACACTTGAGAAAAATTTGGGGTGTAATTGGCTAAACGAAATTTCTTGGGACATTTCTGGTAAAGGCAAAAAGTTATGGGACCAAAAAAGAATTTATCGCATCCTTCTTATTTCTGGTGTTTTAAAATTTCTGCCGTCTGCAATTTGTTAAGGGTGAGAGTATTTTATGTGCCCCATTTTTTTTGGTTTCTGTTATCTTTTGGGTGAAATAGCGGTGTTCCGCCAAATTTTATTAGGGCACTCTGCCGGGTGGTTAGCTTTGTTTAAAATGGATATTCAAATATTGTTATTTAAACCCTGCAGTGGATTTAATTCCGATATAATAATAAGATTCGAGTGGTACTACTATTGGATAAGATATTAATTAATTAAAGCTGTCAGTAGCTTATAAATAATTAATGGGCATTCGATATCTTAAACACGGGAAATAATATATTTAATGAGGAGCCCAATTTCGTAATTTGGGATTTTTGGTAGGAAGTGCAATATCAACTTTTTAGTGGACTAAGTTGATATTAATAGATTCATGATATTAGGAAGAGTCCTAATAAGGTAAGATGAATTTATTGGGAGTCCTTCCATAATCCTCCTTAAGATCCCTAGTAGTAGTCCAAGAGCCTATAAATAGGACTTATGGGGAGGTGTTGGCCGAAACTATTCATTGTCCCAAGCTTGAGAGATCGATTTTCTTCTTCTTGTGTTTAATTGTAGATCTAGACTTGTGTCTTTGATTCTACAATTTAGATAACACATCAATTTGCTAAGAGTGTTCATAAAATACTAGAAAGCAAAGAAAAATAAATCGAGTGATCCCAAGTGAAGGAGTTTTACGATTCCCCATAGAAGTCCAAACAAGATCCGGTAGCTCGTTGCCCACACAACGTCCGGGTTAAGGCGGATCATACTCTAGAAGGTCTAAAGGTAGAAATACAAGGTGATCAAGACGAAAGCAACCAATACTCTTCAAAAGGTAATATCCTATGATCTTGGATCGAGATTAGGATATTTTAATAATCAACATATTTAATTAATAAATAATAAATAATATTTAAATTGCTTATTAGTCTTAGTAATTAATTAATTAGCATGCCTAAATAGATCTCATGCTCGTAGATGCGTAAAACGCGATTATCATCTTTCCCAAAATTCGCTTCCGCTGCGTTTTACTTTCCAACAGGTTTAGCGAAAACAGTGATAGAGAGGCGGGGATGATCACATTTGATGGGAAAGTTGTTCATGGATCCACTTTCTTTCGGTATCTTGGATCTATTATCCAAAATGATGGAGAGCTAGATGGCGATGTGGCTCACAGAATAAAGGCAGGGTGGTTGAAGTGGAAGAGTGCCACAGGGGTTTTATGTGATCCGGACATGCCTCATAGATTAAAGTGTAAATTTTACTGCACGGAAATTAGGTCTGCTCTGTTATATGGCACCGAGTGTTGGGCTGTAAAATAGTGTCACGTTCAAAAGATGAATGTGGCAGAGATGCGTATGCCACGATGGATGTGTGGTCATACAAAAAAGGATCAGCTCATAAATGAGGTGATTAGAGAGAAGATAAGAGTTGCATCCATTGAAGACAAGATGATGGAGAATCGATAACGATGGTTTGATCATGTGAGAAGACGACCTGTTGATGCCCCAGTGAGGAGGCTAGAAAGTTGAGGAACAAGTAATATTGTGAAAGGCAGAGGAAGACCCAAGAAAACTTGGATAAAGATGATTGAAAATGATATGCGGTTTCTTGGAATTGGAGAAATTATGGCGATGGAGAGGCAAATGTGGCGCGAAAGAATACGGATGGTGGATGGAATCTGATTCCTTTTTTTGTTAACATTTATTCTCTTTTTTTTGCTTCTTTCTCCACTTTTTCCCTTTTTTTCCTTTTATGTTATTTATGTAACGATCATTGACAGTTTCAAAGTTTGATTCATGTTAGCCGACCCCAAATTATTTTGGGACTAAGGCTTAAATATTGTTGTTGTACTCTGGTATTGAGACCTCCAAGCTGATTTGGGAGGCGTTGAACCGAGATTATCGGGTTCATGAGACTATCACGAAGAAATTCGCTGTAGCTTCTTAGTTTTGAAATGGTTGACACTCTCTCCGTCATGGAAAAAGTGAAAGAATTTAGACATTTGGTCCATGATGTTCATGCCAAGGGAATAGTGTTACCTGATGAATTCACCATTGCGACGTTGATCAACAAGTTGCCACCTAGCTGGGAAGAATTCAAGAGTTATCTCATGCACGAGCGTGAGGCGACGACTCTTGAAGATTTGATCCTGACGCTTCAAATCAAAGCTCATTTGAAAGATCGAAACTTGAAGGCTTAAGGCATTAATGAGTGCTAATGGAACTTTGATCGAGAAATGTGTTGGAACATCCAACAAGCGATCTTGCTCATGTGTTGAAGACAAGGGCAAGACTACAGATAATCATGAGCTGAATAAAAAGAAGGCTAAAGATGATCTCGAGAGGGACTTCTACGAAGATAACGATAATGAATAAATTGTTGTTTAAAGTGTAAGGTCATGTGCCCACAATAAGCAAGTACGAATAAATAACTTGTCGCTGTACAAGTTTTATTTACTATGATCAAGTTATGTTTACATGTTGAACATGTCAATAAATATGAATATCTATTTTAAGATGATGATAACTGGGTTGTGGGAGTACTTATCAAAATACTTGTTTGTTGATAATATTGTTACCAAAGTCGGTTATGGTGTTTGTTGTTGATATGGATGTCATATGACATGTGTGATTTGAAAGGAAATGTTTTCCTATTTACAAAGTTTTTAAGGACATAAAACTCCATATCTTAATTCATACTTTGTGTGAAGTGATTGGAGTGGTAACATTTTCCTTAAAATTGGTTTGGGAGAAGTATTTACTCAAACAATTTAGGAATGTGGGGGTTGTCATAAGTACCTCAAATTGTGGGAGTTAAAATGTTCGTCATTGACATCATATCATGAGACATTTGATCTCTTAGTGATGTTAGTCATATAGATTGTGTAAAATTAATAAATAACCAGCGGATCCGCTAACCAAAAGGTTAAATTGAGATCAAATGGTCAAAATTGCTAAAAGGGGATAGGACTAAAATCCACATCTTAAGGATGATTATAGTGGATACCCAACCATGATGATCGGAGTATCCCAAGAACTTGGTTCAAATGGACAACTAAGCTATAAAGGTCCGTGTAGAACACTCGGAATATTTTATCTTCGTCTATTCCCTAGAAAGCATTGAGTGTTTAAAACCTGCACGTGGTGAGAGGTTAAGTCTTTGACTTTAATGATTTTTGGATGCCTCGAGGAGGTCAAGTATAGCAGGATACTTGGGTGTAAGAATCACCTATATAAGTGTGAAGTGTGGCCGCTTCAAATGACGCACTTATGAATCCAAAGGTGTTCTGGGGCCTGTAATGGACACGATTATAAGAACGGATGAGGTTGAGGTGTTCAAGTGTTAGCACCATTGTCTCGGTGCACGCCGTGGGGGAATAGTTCAAAGCATCACGCTACTAATACGCCTATGTAGCCGATGGTGTTAACTATGGAAGGTTCAAAGCCACGAACTACCTATCCTTATACTTTAACGCTTCTTGAGGACTGAGCTTGTGTCTGTATATTGCATTTGGGTTGGATTGTTAGAATCGTTAATAAATTTAATTTTATTTTGTAAAATTAAATATCATAGGATCGATCTACATTCCGAGTATATGATCGTGGTATATTCACATTCTCTAAACTGGTTCCCGGTGAGTGAGAAATAGTGGATTAAAGTTTGTCACTTAATTGTGAAATAATGACGGATGGCTATCCCACATTGATAAATGAACTATCATTGTTCAAGTATATATGGAGTTTCATTATACATGTATTAATTAAAGGCACATGGATGGGCTTAAAGCCCACACGCGCGCGCCGCCGCCCGCCCGCCCTCCTCGCCTCGGCCTCGGCCGCGAGCCACAAGCCGTGGACCGGATCTTGGATCTTGGAAATTGGTCTTTGGGCTGTTCTCTGGGCCTGGTCGTGGGCTTGGTTAAAGATTTTTTGTACTAGCTCAACAATGTTGTTGGGCTCGTATGTGCACATGAGGATGTCCAGCTACATCCCTCAAGTGGTCAAGGAGCTGAATACAGTCCAGGTGCGTCCTGACTGTTCAAATTCAGTCAGAAAACGGCAGTAACCCCCCAGGTGTGATGACGAGGAGTAAATAATGGCTGCCTTTTGAATTCTGTAACTCCTACCTTTTGAATTCTGTAACTCCTGTGATCAATGCAGCATGAATGCCTGTATTATGACAACCATTAGTGGCTATCTTTAATTCCCTGCACGTGTGAGATGGCCTATAAATAGGCATGCATCTCATTTGCATCAGATATGCAAAAAATTGAAATACACAAGTCATACCGCTTTCTGCATACATAGTTTCGTAGTCAGCTTCGTCCTCACCTCGTTCCACTTCGTCGGAGCTCGTAGGTTTGTGGTGCTACTACCTACGAGACGTGAAGTTGTTTACCTTTGGGTACGAGGCGCCAACCGTGAGCACTACCGGGGCGTTTTTGGTCTTGCGGGCAGAAGATCACTTCGGGCGACTTCTACACTTAAGTTTGTTACTATCATTTTTCGTAATTTGGTTTAGTTTTTTGTTATTTCTAATATTGTTACTTGTAGTCCAGATTTTAGTTGTTCGATTTTCTATTGTAATTTGCACGAACGAGTACCCGGTTGTTAACAATTATAAAATTTAAACTAAAATTGTAGCTTCCATGCCTTATGTTTTAGTTTGTGTAGCAATCTTTAAGATCCCATTTCACATATATGTCATAGGAATAAAGACTATGGCACTGGCCAACAATATCCTCAAACTCGTGGATCTCAAGTTCAAGTCCTCACTCCAAACAGAGTATGTCTATAGCCACTGGCCATTTTGGAGTATGCAGGAAAGACATTCTTATTATCTTTTGTAAAGATTGTGGCATATCTGGGAAGTCTTCTGCAATCCTCTAAAAGATCCTCCTGCATAGTATTTCCCTGTTCTTTTAATGTTCTACTTGGACTTGTAGTGATTGGGGCTTTACTTTTCCGGTTAATTGTCAGGATAATATCGTGCTGTTGTTTGGCCTTACTTGTGAACTGCCGGATTAAGTAACTGGGTCCCGCTCTCCTGAATTTCAAGATTTACATGTTCGGACAAGCTTCCCATCGTTTGTCATTAATGTTTCGATTCTTAGGTCAGGCCCTCTATTTTTGAAGATGTTGGCTGGAGAAGAACGCCATTTGAAATCTGCCTATGGTCTAGTCGCAAGTCAATTCGGGCGCGACGTATTAAATGTTCAGAGTTTTAGA
Organism: Orobanche coerulescens; assembly: GCA_033398695.1. NCBI lineage: Eukaryota > Viridiplantae > Streptophyta > Magnoliopsida > Lamiales > Orobanchaceae > Orobanche > Orobanche coerulescens. Next base: position 87,011,955 of record CM065804.1, on the reverse strand, counting down.
AACTGTATCCATGCACATTGATGCAACAACTTGTCTTATAGAACTAAAAATAGCCCCTTGAGGTTTGCATTACCTTGCAAAAATGCCCCATCAATAGGGTGAAATGGGGCGTTTGTAGGTTAATTCTTATCTAGAAGGGGTTGTTTATATTTCTAAAATATAAGTGGTTTCTTTTTATTCAGTCTAAATCTGAGGGGGGTAGGTTACTTGCGGTAATTAACACCAACTTTTTTGCTTATATTCAACCTTTTTATGATAAGTCTATCGTTTGGCTCATCCACTCTATATTCCTGTTTTAACTAAGTATAAGGGAGTGATTGCAGTTACTAAAAAGAAAAGTGATTATCAGCTTCTGCTTGAAGAAAAAAATAAAGCTTTTGTGTTTACAGATGCTGACTCTTGCTTCTGGTACTTCTAACGCGATTGAAAAGTTCTGCGAAGAACTGATCATGCTCATGAAAGTTACCTGCAGTTGGTGTTATGTAAAGCTGCATTTACCATGCATGCATTTCTGATGGATTTTCCTTCTCATTTGCAGACATTCGAGAAGTTATTTGGATTAACTGAATCTGGGGAACCACAATCTCTCTGTTTCGGACATTAAGCCTTATAAATCAAAATTGAAGAGAATGATGAGAAACATGAATTTTATGTTGTAAATTTTTTTGTGTTACAAACTTGCTGGGCGGAAATTAAATTACAACTGGAAACTACAATTACAACTCGAAAACTGAAAATACAGGACTCAAGACGGAATTAAAAAATACAATGAATAAACGAAACTGAATCTGCACTAACCAGAAACAAATTAGAAATACAAGAAGATAATCGAAACAAAAAAAAACAATAAACGAAACAAGACTGTGGTAGAAGTCGCCCGAAGATGCCTTCTGCCCGCAAGACGAGAAACGCCCCGGTAGTGTTCAAGGATTGGCGGTTCGTCCCCAAAGGTCAACGACTTTACGTCTCTACAGTAGCAACACCGCAAACTGGAGAGCTCTGACGAACTGGAAGAGGTGAGGACAAAGCTCCGACTTATGATATGCAGAGGATGATGAAAACTGTATGTTTATACTGAGTTTGAAATTGCATGTACTGATGCAGAGGGATGCATGCCTATTTATAGGCCATTCACACTGCAGGGGGGTTTAAACACAGCCCTTATGGCTGTCATAATGCAGGCATTCATGTCTGTTGGGATTCGGTGCCTAAAACGAAGGCCCAGCGGAAGCGGTAAAACGAAAATTAATCCGATCCGAATCCCTACGAGGATCGATCGAGCTACGTATATACGAATATAAAAAACGAATAGCAAGAGTCGTAAGAAACTAACCCTCGAAGTCCGTTGATTAAATGGTAACCTTCTCTTGAGCTATTCCCCAAGCTTTGCTTGATCTCTACGAATCCAATCCGCTCCAAGCTCTTGAACGATTCAACGCCGAAAGCACCGCATCTCTACTTGGCACGCGCCGAAAAAACGACTGGAATAACAACACTTGATTAACCTCTAAGGTTACGGCTAGAATCAAGTGATAAAGCTTTTATTATTACACTCTAAGTGTGTAATATCCGTATTTTTCTTTTCCTTGTATTTTCGTTTTTGGTGTGTTTCTCGGTCGTAGTGACCCTCGTGTATCTTTTCAGCGTGTCCTTCCTGTCAAACTGTTGAACTGTATCCTCGTTGTTGTTGTGCGGAACCGCCGTTTCGGGGTTGCCATGGATCCATTGCGTGTTGTTGGTCCCCAAATATTGATTCCCACCGTTTTATTCTCTTTCCGGATCATTTTTATCATTTTGGGACCCAAAATGGGGTGTGGGCCGCGGCACAAGGTGCGTGCTTGCGGCACACAAATTTCTCCAGATGTTGGTTGGACAATGCAGACTGTGTGCCGCGGCACACCCATCCGGTGCCGCGGCACGGTGCAGGCCAGTGCCGCGGCACACCTATCCGGTGCCGCGGCACACTCGTGTGTCTTCCGCGACCAAAACCCGATTATGCCGTGTGCGCGGCACGCGGTATCTTGCACAACGCGAAAACAGGGCGTAGATTTTACGCTGTGCCGGCACACTTTGGCTTGTGCCGCACACGGAGCGGTCAACTGTGCAGTTCGTCTTTATTAGGCGAAATCGGCCATTTCCATCCCCATTTTTCATCTGCGTCGCGATGGAGAGGGTATAGAGGGGGAGAGTTCTTCATCCGGGGGTCGATTTTCATCATTTCTCTTCGGTTGTGAAGCTCGGGAAATCAATCTAACGCGCGTTCTACGGATCTTAGTACTCGAATCTTCCAAGGTAATGCTCTAAAACCCTATTTCGATTAATTTGGGGGTTTTGGGTTTTTCTTCCGATTCGTTCCGTTTCGTTGGTGGATTCATGATGTATACGATTGATATTGTTAGTATCTTTAGTTTTCCTACGGATTCATGGATATTTTGTGGATTTTTATGGAATCGAGAGGGTTTGGTTGTGGTCCGCCCTCGTTGTTATTTTTGTATGAATATACATGAATCGTAGGCGGGTTTCCGGGTGTATTCCTTTTCCGTAATCGTCTAGAGTTGGTTGTGATTGTGTTGTTCGAATCGTTAGGTTCATCCGCCTGCATTCCTCACGGTCGTGCTTGATTCTTCCGCTCCGTTCGCGCCACCGTCATTAATCGAGGCAAGTATCCTTATGAACTTACAATCTTGGCATAGTAGTTTTGTATGAGAAATTGTGTGTGTGTGTATGCTCACTACGGGTTAGACTCGACGGGGTCTCGGTAGGGGTCCACGAAGGTGTGGATCGACGAGCTTTGCTTTTAACCACTACGGGTTAGATCCGACGGGGTCTCGGTAGGGGTCCACGGAGGTGTGGATCGACGGTTAATTGTGGTGCATTTTACAAATGTGATTTGATATTGGCATTTAGGAAATGAGTGCTTTAACGGTTTTCTTTATTGCATGCATTACTATATGTGTAAGATGTAAGTTGTTCATCTGGTTACTTGTACTAGCGTAATTGCTAACCCTCCGGGGACCCGTTTGGGAAATTCGCTTTATGAATTTGGTCGAGTTCATCGAGACGATGGCTACTGACCAAGACACGGATGATGGCCGTGCGTGATGATTGTGCACGAGTGATGTTTTAGTGTCTTTTTGTGTCTTTTCGTCTTTTGTGGCTTTTGAACTAATGGTTGTACTCGAGTACTTAAGAGTTCTTGTCCGTCCGGTTGTATTGTTGCCTATATGTTGGTGTTGATTGATGATGTTATGTTTGGCCAGTAAACCGGTGGGTTATTCTGCTTTGCATCTTTATGACATGGTTTTGGTTTGTCATTTACGTGAGTCGATGAGTATGATCTTTGTTCACTGGTGGGTCCCATATAGGGATTCACGGGCTGTAATATACCTCGAATATCTTGAGGGTGTTACGAGAAAATGGTATCGAGCTCTAGGTTTATGGATACCTAGGCTTGTCGGTTTATTGGGTCTTGTGGTGTTTGTTTTGCACATCATCGTCACGCCGCCATGATTCCAGATTACCAAAGGTCCGTAAGTTTTCCTTCCTCTGTTCATTATTTCCTTGCATCGTACCTTTGATTCTCGACTTGTGATTGTTCTTCTCTCGTACTTACCCTCGTATGGCTTTTGCTACTTATTTAACTCCGATGGATCTTTGGAAGAGGTCGTGGTCGCGTCGTGGTCGTGGATGCGCCGGGACGTGGGGCGGCCGGTGGCGGCCACGTCACGGTCTTCGGAGCCGGCGATCGGGCGACCGTCATAGCCATGCTTCTTCTCGTGAGCGTGCCGATCTTGGTATTGCGGCCGTAATGCAACAAATGGTGAACCAAATGGCGGCAATAGCTCGTGTTCGTAACCCGGATCGTGCCCATGCTAATCGGGCGAGCGGACCGTTGGCTCCAAGATGTCATCAAGATGCATCCTCCTCGGTTTGGGAGCTTCGACCCGATGGGCCGGGAAGGGTGGATTAAGGAGATATCTAAGGTCTTCGTTGCCACTAATCGTCCCGAGGAACGTAGAGTCCCTATTGCTCAATACTTTCTAACGGGGACGCTACGATTGGTGGGAGGCCGTTGGGCCCAAAGACCATGCTTCGTGGGCTGAGTTTCGGAGTTGATGGAGATCGAATATTGCCGTGGCCAGACAGGCTCGGGTACATGCTTTTATGATGCTCAACCACGGGATATCCCGTAGCTCAAGCTATTGCCGATTTTAATAAGGAGTTGGGTTATGTGAAGACCCAAGTTGTCGAGGAGAGTGACAAGATTTTCCATTTCTCCAGACGGATGAAGTTGCCGATTCGGGACTATATGTCGGGGCTCGTATGCACTACATTGAAGGATTATCAGAGTAGGGCCCTTGCTTATGATATGTCGGTGACGGCAAGTGAGGCGGCCCGCGAGAGTAAGAAGCAGAAGTCCGCTGGGAACTTTTCGGGCCACAAGAGTGGGGGTCGGCAGAGATCCCAATCTGCTACCTTCCCCGGCGGTGGTCCGGCCTGTTCACTGGGTCCTCGTGGAACTACCAGTGCTCCTTTTCGTGATGTGAAGTGTTTCAATTGTGGTCGACGGCCACATCGGTCCGTACTTGTTTGAGCCCTTTGTCGACGTGTAATCGTGTGGCCACCGGCCACAAGGCTTCTTTCTGTGGCCGAGAGGGAGAAAATTCTTGGTGCCGGGCTTCCATTCCAGCCTAGGGAACCAAGTGTGAATCGGGATCGTTTGCTCCTCGCCTCCGCCGAGTTCTAGTCGGGAGAGGTCGGGTCAGCCCCTCTAAGGGGGAGCTTCTAGTGTTGGCTCCGCCCACCCGCGAGTCTATGAGATGCGGAGAGCCGATGATCCAAATGGCCACCGTAGCGGCAGTACCGTTTATATTCTTTCTCATCTGTCGGTGTGCTTTTCGATTCGGTGCTACGCATTCGTTTATATCTACGGATTGTGTGCGCCGTTTGAGTCTCGACCGTTTGACACCTTGTGAGCCCTTCATCGTTAAGCTTCCTAGCGGTGATAGGATCGTTGGTGATCGGGAGGTTCGAGGCTGCTGTGCTTATTTGTGAGAGGACTTGGCCCTCTAATCTTATTGTTGTGAGTATCGAGGGTGAGGATTTGATCCTTGGTGATGGTAGCTCGAGTGGCATGGTGCGATCATGAACTACCGCACGAGAGTCATTACTATGTTAGCCGAGGACGGCAAGACGAGCACTCTTTCACGGGGCGAAAGAGGAAGCGTAAACTTCGTTATTAACGCCTTGAAGGCGATAAAACTCCTGCGTAAGGGATGTACCGGTTATTGGTGCTATGCCTTGAAGGCGGGGATGGTGGAGTCGAGCTTTCGATTCCGTCGTTAATGAATTTCGATGTTTTCTGACGAGTTACCGGATTGCCACCGGATCGTGAGGTCGAGTTCGCTATAGAGTTAGAGCCGGTGCGGCTCCTATTTCAAGGCACCCTATCGCATGGCACCTTGAGAGATGTCCGAGTTGAAGAAGCGATTGAGTGAGCTTCTTGAGTCGGGGTATGTTCGACCGAGTGCCTCGCCTTGGGGCGCACCGGTCTGTTTGTGCGGAAGAAGGATGGTTCACTACGTTTGTGTATCGACTATCGCGAACTAAACAAAGTGACCAACAAGAACAAGTATCCTTTGCCGAGAATTGATGACTTGTTCGATCGGGCGAGGAGCTAGGGTATTCTCGAAAATTGATTTGTAATCGGGTTACTATCTGCTCCGGGTGAGAGAGTCCGATGTGCGAAGACAGCTTTTCGGTCGAGATACGGACATTATGAGTTTGTAGTTATGCCTTTCGGGTTAACTAATGCGCGGCGGTGTTCATGCAGTTGATGAACAAAGTTTTTATCGAGTATTTGGATAAGTGCGTCGTCGTCTTTATCGACGATATTCTTATTTATTCGAAGAATGAGGAAGAGCATGCCTATCATTTGCGGGTAGTATTAAACATTTTGAGGACCGAGCAACTCTATGCAAAGTTCTCGAAATGTGAGTTCTGGTGAAGGAAGTGATATTTTTAGGTCACGTGATTTCGGTAGGGGTTCGTGTGGATCCGCAGTAAGATTGAGGCCGTGTTGGATTGGGCACCGCCAAGAATGTGAAGGAGCTCCGTAGTTTCTTGGGTTTAGCCGGCTACTACCGTAGGTTCGTCGAGGTTTCGAAATCGGCTCGACCACTTACACAGCTTGCTCCGTAAATCCGAGAAGTTAAATGCGGAATGACGAGAGGCGATCGAGTTTTGAGGAGCTGAAGAAGCGTTTGACTTGACCCGATTTTGGCGTTGCCATGTGGCAACGAGGGTTTTGCCGTTTATAGCGATGCTTGGTCGTGGTCTCGGGTGCGTATTAATGCAAGACGGTAAGACCATTGCCTTTGCGTCGAGACGCTTGAGGCCGTATGAGCTTAACTACCCTACTCATGATTTGGAGTTAGCGGCAAATGCTTTTGCGCTCAAGATTTGGCGTCATTATCTTTTCGGCTCTGCATGTCGATTTTTACCGATCATAAAAGTCTAAAATACATATTTACTCACGGAGTTGAATATGAGGCGAGAGGAGGTGGTTGGAGTTGATTAAGGATTATGACCTCGAAATCCTTTATCATCCGGCAAGGCGAACGTGGCCGACGCCTTGAGCGAAACCGATTGCCTGCGATCGCTTGAGATCCTTACGTCTCGGTCCGAGCTTCGGCGATCTTTAATCGAGTTAGATGTTGAAGTTTTGTTGCTCGAGCCGTCGGGCAACTTCGTGCTTTAGAGGTTTCGCTGTCTTTGATCGATGAAATTAAGTCAAGCGATTAGAGGATCCGATGATTACTCAAATCCGAGAGAACGTTCTTAAAGGAAAGTCTCCCGGATTTGTGATTCACGAGGATGGTGTTTTGAGATTTGAGCCGGCTTTGTGTGCCGAGCGACTCGAGTTGAGCAGAATATTTTACGGGAGGCCCATGCTACACCTTACTCCGTTCATCTGGTTCGAGTAAGATGTACAAGGACTTGAGAAGGAATTTCTGGTGGAATGATATGAAGGATGAGGTCGCATGTTTGTAGCGAGATGTTTGACTTGTCGCCAGTCAAGATCGAGCATCGGCGACCATTGGGTTATTGCGATCACTTCCCGTTCGGAATGGAAATGGGAAGATATATCGATGGATTTCGTTACGAGTTTGCCGAGATCGAGGTCGGGCATAAATATGGTATGGGTGATTGTTGATCGCGACCAAGTCGGCACATTTTCCGGGCATCAAGGACACTTGGGGCCGGAGAAGTTAGCTCGTGTGTTTATTGCGCAAATCGTGAGACTTCACGGTACTCAAGTCTATTGTTTCGATCGTGACGGCCGCTTTTGTATCGCACTTCCGGGCGGTGCATAAGGCGTTAGGTACCCGGTTGCGTTTGAGCACCTCTTTTCATCCCAGACAGATGGGCCTGGAACGCACTATCCAGACGTTCGAGGACTTGTTGCGTGCTGTGCTCTCGATCGAGTAGTGACCGGGAGGAACATTTGCCGCTGATCGAATTCACGTATAACAATAGTTGGCACGCGTCGATTCGGATGGCACCGTATGAGGCACTTTATGGCGGCGATGTCGATCACCGATTTGTTGGAATGAGGCGTCCGATTTGGTCGGGACCGAGCCGGATGTCGTTTTAGAGACGAGGCGGAAGATAGAATTAATTCGGGAACGGATGTTGACTGCCCAGAGTCGACAGAAGTCGTATGCCGACGTCCGTCGCCGACCTTTGGAATTCGAGGTGGGAGACCACGTTTTGCTAAAGGTGTCGCCGACGAAGGGAGTTTTTCGTTTTGGGAAGAAAGGAAAGTTGAGTCCGAGATTTATCGGCCCCTTTGAGATCCTCGAGCGAGTAGGTGGGTTGGCATACCGTTTGGCGTTACCTCCGGCCTTGAGTCATGTTCATAGCATTTTTCATGTTTCCCCTTGAGGAAATATGTTCCGGATCCTAGTCACGTCATCGATTATGGCGAGATTGATATTGCTGAAGATATTACTTTTGAGGAGCATCCTTTGAAGATTTTGGAGCATCGTGAGAAACGATTGAGGCATAAGACCATACCTTTGGTCAAGGTGCAGTGGTCGAGACACGGTGTCGAGGAAGCAACTTGGGAAACCGAGGATAGCATGCGTGCTAGGTACCCGGAGTTGTTTGTTTCTTAAGTTTCGGGACGAAACTTATTTTTAGAGGGGTAGAATGTAATATCCGTATTTTTCTTTTCCTTGTATTTTCGTTTTTGGTGTGTTTCTGGTCGTAGTGACCCTCGTGTATCTTTTCAGCGTGTCCTTCTGTCAAACCGTTGAACTGTATCCTCGTTGTTGTTGTGCGGAACCGCCGTTTGGGTTGCCATGGATCCATTGCGTGTTGTTGGTCCCCAAATATTGATTCCCACCGTTTTATTCTCTTTAGGATCATTTTTATCATTTTGGGACCCAAAATGGGGTGTGGGCCGCGGCACAAGGTGCGTGCGCCGCGGCACAAATTTCTCCAGATGTTGGTTGGACAATCAGACTGTGTGCCGCGGCACACCCATCCGGTGCCGCGGCACGGTGCCGAGGCCGCGCACACCTATCCGGTGCCGCGGCACACTCGTGTCTTCCGCGACCAAAACCCGATCAGCCTGTGCCGCAAGACACGCAGCCGCGGCACAACGCGAAAACACGGGCGTAGATTTTCGGCTGTGCCGCGCACACTTTGCCGTGCCGCGGCACACGGAGCGGCCAATCGTGGCGATTCGTCTTTATTAGGCGAAATCGGCCATTTCCATCCCCATTTTTCATCTGCGAGAGAGAGGGTATAGAGGGGGAGAGTTCTTCATCCGGGGGTCGATTTTCATCATTTCTCTTCGGTTGTGAAGCTCGGGAAATCAATCTAACGCGCGTTCTACGGATCTTAGTACTCGAATCTTCCAAGGTAATGCTCTAAAACCCTATTTCGATTAATTTGGGGGTTTTGGGTTTTTCTTCCGATTCGTTCCGTTTCGTTGGTGGATTCATGATGTATACGATTGATATTGTTAGTATCTTTAGTTTTCCTACGGATTCATGGATATTTTGTGGATTTTTATGGAATCGAGAGGGTTTGGTTGTGGTCCGCCCTCGTTGTTATTTTTGTATGAATATACATGAATCGTAGGCGGGTTTCCTGGTGAATTCCTTTTCCTTAAACGTCTAGAGATGGATGTGATTGTGTTGTTAGAATCTTTAGGTTCATCCGGTTCCTCACGGTCGTGCTTGATTCTTCCGTTCCGTTCGCATCACCGTCATTAATCGAGGCAAGTATCCTTATGAACTTACAATCTTGGCATAGTAGTTTTGTATGAGAAATTGTGTGTGTGTGTGTATGCTCTCTACGGGTTAGATTCGTCGGGGTCTCGGTAGGGGTCAACGGAGTTGTTGATCGTCTATCTTTGCTTTTAACCACTACGGGTTAGATCAGACGGGGTCTCGGTAGGGGTCCACGGAGGTGTGGATCGACGGTTAATTGTGGTGCATTTTACAAATGTGTTTTGATATTGGCATTTAGGAAATGAGTGCTTTGAACGGTTTTCTTTATTGCATGCATTACTATATGTGTAAGATGTAAGTTGTTCATCTCAGTTACTTGTACTAGCGTAATTGCTAACCCCTCGGGGACCCGTTTGGGAAATTCGTTTTATGAATTTGGTCAGGTTCATCGAGACGAGCGGGCGCTGGACCAGTACACGGATGATGGCCGTGCGTGATGATTGTGCACGAGTGATGTTTTAGTGTCTTTTTGTGTCTTTTCGTCTTTTGTGGCTTTTGAACTAATGGTTGTACTCGAGTACTTAAGAGTTCTTGTCCGTCCGGGTTGTATTGTTGCCTATATGTTGGTGTTGATTGATGATGTTATGTTTGACCGGTAAACCGGGTGGGTTATTCTGTTTTGCGTCTTTATGACATGGTTTTGGTTTGTCGTTTACGTGAGTCGATGAGTATGATGCTGTTCAGCCTGGTGGGTCCCATATAGGGATTCACGGCGCTGTAATATACCTCGAATATCTTGAGGGTGTTACAAAGTGTATAATATATCTCTCAATAATTTTTTCTCTAAGAAAATATGAATGATGGAAGAACACAAAACAAAGTTTCTCTTCCCCCTTACTACAATGATGCTGCCGTGAATGAGTTGCTAGGAGGTGAGAAGGAGAGTTTTTATTTTGGTCTTAATAATCATTCACAAGATAAGATTACACCCAAAAAATCACCTTTAACCTTATAATAATAGATATGAAATCTCATATGTCAGAAGTCTTCCAACAAGAAAACAAGACAATGATCAAGGTAGGAAATCAAGGTGGGGGCCGGCCTCTAGAAGAAATCGGACGATTTCGGTTCGTTTCGGACTCCCGAGAGTCCAAACAGATAAACTCCAATTCCGTTCCGATGTATTTATATTGTTTAATTAATCCAATTAATTAAACATATCAAATACAAAATAACATAATTAATTTCTCCAAGAAATTATTATATTCATGAATTAAATTAATCACCCAGTAATTTATTTAATCCATTAGGCCGTAAATCAATTTATCCAATAAATCGATTTAGACATCCAATGTCTCAAATTAGATATCCAATATCTAATATTCATAATGAGAGATAAAGCTCGATTCATTCCATCATCAATCCTAATGCGTGACTCGGTAGGTCCGTCTCAGTCAGCAATGGGAGGAACCAAAGAGTAGTAGCACCACCTAGCAAGCCTGGTGGCCTACACTGTACCCCGACTGAGAACGAATGATTGGGATCATTCAAGAACGATTCTGTCGTGAATACCAGTATACGTATAAACCCTTCTTTCAAATGTCCCGATCAAGTTGTGGGGTCACGGTCAGTCAAACCCCATCTGTACTTGACGCTATGCATGCGTTAATGCAAATCGAGATCATCGAGCTCTCGTATATCTAATACAGCTAGCTCCAATGCTTTGGCCAAAGACTTATGATCTCATCTGCCAATAACCGCATAGGACATATAACCCGTTCACTAACAGGAGAAAGAATTCTATCTTGGTATTCAGTAGGACCTACTACTTGCCCGTCAAGATGCACGTCGAGGTTGACCCCCGCCTTCCGGTTTACAGGGTCGAACTACTCTAATGAAAATCTTGACGTAACAAGCACATCCCTACTAAATCCTCAAGTCGAAGGTTCACGAATACCTATCACAACCTTCGATTCCATCATTGACTGTCCCGGAGTGAAATCCGTGTGACGAATCGAGGGTGAGTCGGTTCGAGTATACTAATCTAATTAGCATACCTATAACATGTGCTCCCACTAACCATTAGTGTTCGACAGGCACTCTCCTTGTCAAAGAAAACGTCATACAAGTCTTCACATAAACTTAACGCCCAGTCAAGTTTCATCGACTTGCGAACAATTAAGTATTTGAGCTATAAATCTTTCCAGTGCCGACCCCTTATCCAATAAGGAGTGGAACATTTTGCTCTCAAATACACGGACTAATTTCTATATGTATATTTACGAGTTAGGAATGCCAGTAACTACCAGTAAATAAAAAAAACATCCATTGCCTTATTTATTGATGATTTACATAATAACAAGTACAATGCCCTCACTCAACATCCTCTGAGTGGCATTCGAGGGCATACTCCTACCAATCTCCCACTTGCACTCAATGCCACATACTATGGTATCTAATACCCATGTTCTCCAGATGACGCTCCAAGATAGTCTGAGAAAGTGGCTTGGTCAATGGATCGGCGACGTTGTCGGCCGAGTCTACTCTGTGCAGCACAATGTATCCCTTGCGAACAAATTCTCTTACGAGATGATACTTCCTCTCAATATGTTTGGTTCTGTTGTGAAACCTCGGCTCCTTGGCCTGCGCTACAGCTCCGTCGTTGTCGCAGTACAGCGGAACATGTAGCTCAACACATAGTGTAACACCCCAAACTAGGCGGATATTACAGTGCCGTGGACCCCCGACTGGGACCCACCAGGCGAATGAAAATGAATGAATTACACAGGTAAATGTAGTACCGAACCACATTACAACATCAATTACTCCGATGAGGAGTTTTATACAACACACCCAGGATAAAATAGAATACATGTGTATTTTATGTGACGATAAAATACACAACACTGAATGAAATGAGCATTCAAACGGAATGTCTGCAGCGGAATAAATAAAGGAAACATAAATGACTGAATAAATGACTGAACAGACTGGGGCCCCCTACTAGTATCACTGGGACTCCTCGCCGTCACCGTGCTCTCCCCGTGCCTTAGCCTTGCCATGACCTGAAAAACAGCATCCCCCAACGGGGTCAGTTACACAGAACAACAATCCTCAAGGGTTGAAAATACACAATCATGATATATCTGAATTTATGAATTAACCTGTCGAAACATACGCAATCAAACATGCTATATGAATCGATTATCAGTACGGCTCAAAGGAATGGCGCCACACTACGTCCGGGATGGAAATGTGTCCGTGCACAAGCCACCATCACACGTGGTCTTGTGCCTAATCAGTCTCACGAAGCAATCGACTCGTGTGCATACCCAATGTGAGGCCAACAACCATCACACGACATAATTGTGCTCGACATGTTAATCCTTCACATTCCAACGGTCACGCCAGTATGACCCTGAATGTCACAATATGACAAAAGTGACAACGAAAATGAATAATGACTCACCAAGGTTAAATGATGGTGAAATGAATGATAGCTCAATGAAATGATCGGAACTGTCGTTCCTTATGGTCAAGTGATTAATTGACAATGACAAGTTTTGATACGGTTAATACAATGATGAATGAGTTATGATTATGAATGAACAACGACAAAAGGAATGAATATCCTTTTAACCGAGTAAGAATTAACTTACACAATACCGATGAAGAATGTCCTTCCACGAACAACGCCCTAAATGAAAAGTCGGTCGCTCGAACAACCTTGAACAACAATAATTACCAACAACCGATCAATACACGAATCAAATACGATCATAACCGACCCAAACGTCGATACAACAATATCCGAACTCGTAGATGTACTCTAACGAAAACGTTGAGATACCCGTGGGTTAAAACCAAACCCAAATTATCGAACCAACTCCAAAATGATTGATTCAAACCAGCACAACATTATCAATGACATCAATAATCTCATAGAAGTCCACAATTCAAGTTAATAATAACGACAATCGGAAATCCCCAAAATAACCGAAGTCAACCCCAATGGTTCTTGAAATAATTCGAAAATAACCATTAAATCCGCATTTAATATACTTATCCAAGGTAGATAATCCATATCTAACATATTCCAATGATAATCCAAGCTTACACGAAGAAATCGGAAGGAAAACCCAAAAATCCGAAATTCTAGATCCAAGAGATTAATACCTTTGATTCGATGAGATGAAGATGATGAAATGATGATTAATCCGAAAGATGAGCTTGAAGATGATGATTGATGATTACACCTCGAAGAATCCTCTCGAATCGCTCGAAATCGCCCAAAACTACCGAAGGAATGAAATGAGATGAATAATGACGAACTCGACTAAACTGCCCAATTTATAGTCACCCAGGTTAGCGTCGCTAGCCGCATGCGTAGCGTGCGCTAACGAGTAATTTGGGTAGTCCAGTACCCACTGTCCGAACACGGTAGCGCGCGCTACGTACCTTCTTGTAGCGTGCGCTACGGCCATATTACTAGCGTGCGCTAAGATCCATTATTAGCGTGCGCTAACCAAATATTGATGCCCGATCGAGTCCGTAAAATCGCCTCGATCGACCTCGATAGCGTGCGCTACAACCATAGTTTAGCGTGCGCTAATATATCGGTTGCGTACGCTAACAACACATAGCGTGCGCTATGAAATAATCCAGTGCAGTCCAGTAGCCACTGGACTCAACCTGATCCGTCCCTAGCGCGCGCTACTCCACACATATAGCGTGCGCTACTACAACCCGTTAGCGCGCGCTACTTACCACTCGTAGCGTGTGCTACAAATAATCTCACCTGCGGTCCAGTACCTTCTGGACTGCAGCTAGGACAACCTTAGCGTGCGCTAAAGCTGAGTGGTAGCGTGCGCTACCTATACCCAATTAGCGTACGCTAAAAGGAGTATGTAGCGTGCGCTACTCCTCACGCACAGCTCGCAACGAAATGACAATGATGATAAACGCAGCACGAAACTCCAATCCGATTAGTGATGAATGACGATTGATACACGATACAATTACTCTGAATGATGAATACCATGACTGAATATGAGTGACAAATGATCAATAATGAGTGAAATTACTGAGTGATAATGACTGAATGATAAATACTGAATGATAATTCTCAATTACAATGGTATTACATACACCCCCCTTAAAAGAGTTTCGTCCCCGAAACTAAGGGTCAAACAATTCGGGATAACTCTCCCGCATACTATCCTCGGTTTCCCAAGTAGCCTCTTCGACTCCGTGTCTAGACCACTGAATTTTAACCAAAGGAATCGTCTTATTTCTCAACTGCTTGATTCGCCGCTCTAAAACTCGTATAGGACGTTCCTCATATGAATGATCGTCGGCGATCTCGATTTCGCCGAATCAAGTATGTGACTCGGGTCGGCAACATACTTCCGCAACTGAGAGACGTGAAATACATTATGAATTCGGCTCAACGCCGGAGGTAAAGCCAATCGATAAGCTAACTCGCCTACTCGATCCAAAATCTCGAACGATCCAATGAATCTCGGACTCAACTTTCCCCTCTTCCCAAAACGGAAGATGCCACGACTCGGGGATACCTTGACCAACACATGGTCACCAGCCTCGAACTCTAATGGTCGATTTACGGTTATTCGCATATGATTTCGCCGACTCGAGCGGTCAACAAACGACTTCGATCAAAGCTACCTTCTCACGGCGGCTATAAGCATATCGGGCTCGGTGCCAATTGATTCGATAAGTCGTCCCAACACAACGGAGATCGACAACGACGACCATACAAGGCCTCGTAAGGTGCCATCTTGATCGAAGCATGCCAACTATTATTATACGTGAACTCGATCAATGGTAGTTGGGCTTCCCAATCGTCTTTCCAATCGAGGACGCAGCCCTCAACATGTCCTCTAATGTCCGAATGGTCCTCTCTCGATTGTCCGCCGACCGAGGATGAAAAGCTGATCGAGGTTAAGCCGAGTTCCCATAGCACGATGAATCGATTTCCAAAATGCGACACAAACCGTCCGTCACGATCGGAAACGATACTTTTAGGAGTACCGCAGTACCGACTATCTCTTTAATGAACAACCGGGCAAGTCTCTCGGGACCCCACGTATCCTTGATCTCAAGGAAATGAGCTGATTTGGTTAAGCGGTCCACGATCACCAGATCGTGTTCATGCCACGACGACTCGCCGGCAAATTCGTGATGAAATCCATAGAAATGTCTTCCCACTTCCACTGGGAATAGGAAGAGGTTTCAAGATACCCACGGCCGCCGATGTTCAATCTTAACTTGTTGACAGGTTAAGCATCTCGAAACAAATTCTGCGATTTCTCGCTTCATATTACTCCACCGGTAATTTTGTTTCAAGTCCTTGTACATCTTACTAGACCCCGGATGCACGAGAATAAGGGGTAGCATGAGCTTCTTTCAAAATCGAGTCTTTCAACTCGTCATTCGCGGTACGCACAACCGATTCTTAAACCTCAAAAGTCCATCCTCGTGGACCACAAATCCAGGGGCTTTCCCCTGAGCCACATCCTCTCGGATGCGCAACAATGATGGGTCCGAACCCTGATTCTCTCGGATTTCCTCCTCGAGTGACGATGAAATCTCTAACATACAAAGCTGCCCGAACTCGCCGGCTGCACTCGATCTCGGGTCTAAGGAATTCCCGCTGAAGCTCCTTCGAATTGTTAAACGGGCAAGCATCTGCTCCTGAACGGACTTACGACTCAAGGCATCGGCGACAACGTTCGCCTTGCCCGGGTGGTAGAGGATCTCGATATCATAATCTTTGATTAATTCCAACCACCGTCTCTGACGCATATTTAACTCCTTCTGAGTAAATATATACTTTAAGCTCTTATGATCGGTGAATATCTGACAGGTAACGCCATAAAGATAATGACGCCAAATTTTCAAAGCGAACACCACGGCTGCTAGCTCCAGGTCGTGGGTCGGATAATTAACCTCGTAAGGTCTCAATTGCCGTGAAGCATAGGCAATAACCTTCCCGTTCTGCATGAGTACACATCCGAGACCCTGTCCGGACGCATCACTATAGACCACAAATCCTTCCGTCCCCTGCGGCAAGGAAAGTACAGGTGCTGACATTAACCGGCTCTTGAGTTCCTCAAAACTCCGTTGACACGCGTCGGACCACGTGTATTTCTTATCCTTCCGCAAAAGGTTCGTTAAGGGTTGAGCGATTCTAGAAAATCCTTCCACAAACCGCCGATAATAACCCGCTAATCCGAGAAAACTTCGGATTTCCTTAACGTTCTTCGGAGGTAGCCAATCCCGAATAGCCTCCGTCTTCTGAGGATCGACACGAACTCCGTCTGATGAAATTACATGTCCGAGAAAAGTCACTTCGGACATCCAGAACTCACATTTGGAAAACTTCCCAAAAAGTTGTTCTCGTCTCAACACGTCGAGCACTTGATGAAGGTGAAACTCGTGTTCCTCCCGGTCACGAGAATAAATCAAAATGTCATCGACGAAGACAACAACAAACCTATCCAAAAAGTCGATGAAGACCCGATTCATTAACTCCATGAATACCGCAGGTGCATTAGTCAATCCGAACGGCATAACCACAAACTCATAATGACCATAGCGTGTTCGAAACGCCGTCCTCGCGATATCCGACTCTCGAATCCGCAACTGATGATATCCAGATCTTAAGTCGATCTTGGAAAATACTGAAGCTCCCTGAAGTTGATCTAAGAGATCATCAATGCGGGGTAAAGGATACTTATTCTTGATCGTCACCCGGTTCAATTCCATTAATCAATACACAAGCGGAACGAACCATCCTTCTTCTTGACAAATAACACCGGTGCTCCCCACGGGACGCACTCGGTCGAATATAACCCTTCTCGAACAATTCTTCAAGTTGGCTCTTTAATTCCTGCATTTCGGCGGGGCCATCCAGACGGTGCCTTCGATATCGGGACGTACTGTGCTCCAACTCAATCGTGAATTCCACATCCCTCGTGGAGGCAAACCAGTAACTCGTGCGGAAAACATCGGCATATTCCCTCACCACCGGAATATCCGTTAACATTATCGATGATTTCTGGTTTTGGTCATATAGCACCAATAACCGACACATCCCCGATTGAGTAATCTTACCGCTTTCATCAAATTAATGACTTTACGAGCAGTAGGGATTACCTCCCGAAACACACATTCGACTCCATCGTGCGAAATGATAGTGACCAAACGCTTTCGGACACTAATGATGGCATCATGACGATCCATCCAATCAATACCCAAGATGACGTCGTCCCTCGGCAAATCTACTACGATTAGGTCCGCTGGCCATACACGACCATGAAGTCAATCGACAATGCAATCTCACGACTTGACAATTGCCTACCATCGGGTAGGCCAATGACATAAGGCTCACAACTAGTAGCACTACCTGCACGTAGTCTACTCAAACATGACTCGGAAATGAATGAATGCGATGCACCAAGATCAAAAAGGGTACACACAAAGTTGAGATAGAATATCGAGTGTACCGAGATCATCCGGCCTCGGATCATCGGTCTTCTTCATCTCATAAATTCGGGCTTGCCGGCCCCGAACCGATGCTCCTGCCTCGATAGCTCTTGGCTCCGCCTTTAGCTCCCGCGTCTTGAACGACGCTGACCGAGTGGTCCGATTCTGCACCGCTGAATGACATGGGGCTTGAGATGACGCCGGAGTGGGTTTAGAGTCCCTACGGCAAAAACGGGCCCTATGCCCAGCAATCCCACAGTTGTGGCACGTGACAGACTGCTTCGGACATTTGGTGCTGAAATGACCCTGTTCCTCACAGTTGAAACAGGTGATGGCCGAACTGGCCGCTCGCGACTGAGATTCCGCGGGTTTAGACGTCGTGGGAGGTCGCTCAGAAAAAGTAGAGCCCGCACGTGGTTTCTTGAAAGTGGCCTGACTCCCGTCCGATCGACACGGTTCTTGGACTTCTTGCTAGCAGACGAAGGTTGCTGCTTAGCAATTTCCTTAGCCGTAAGCTCGTAAGTAAGAGCTTTCTCAATGAACTCGGCCAGAGTGGCACAGTTATGATTAAGTAACTGAAGTCTCATACGGGGTTTCAGCCTCTTGCTGAAATACTTGATCTTGTCCGCTTCTGAGTGAATGATAGATGAGGCGAACGGAAGAAGTTCTTGAAATTTTTCGGCGATGGCGAGAACATCATCATCCGCCGAAAGGTCGGGAGTGAGTAATTCCGACAACTTGGCCTCCCTGAGTGGGGCCGGATAGTACCTCTCCATCATGAGAGTCTTGAACTGATCCCAAGTACATGTTCCGTCTGTGGGCTTCAACGACAACCACCATGAATGAGCGCTCTTACCGAGATAGTAAGCCACAACTGAAACTTTATGCCCTTCAGGGCAATCCACCATAGCAAATAACTTCTCAAAATGCTCAAGCCAATGAACAATATCCGCTCGATGAGCCCTCAAAAGTAGGTGGTCGCCAAGCAGAGATATCGCTAATGATATTGCTTACACCCCTCTCTTGCCTCTGAGGTGGCGGCGGAGGAGCCTCATGATTTTGATTGACGGAATTATGCATCGTCTCCATCAACTGAGCCATCTGGGTCATTTGGGCCATCATGCCCTGCATAAATGCGAGTGGGTCAACCCGGACACCCTCTGACTGAGCCGTGTCCTGCACGACTCCCGACAGTGAATGATCGCGTCTGTGTGAATGAGTGGCGCTGCGCCGCTTGATGAATTAGCATTATTCTGGCATTTGCACGTGTATTCGCACGAGTTCTCGGATTCGCCCGCTCCACGGCCTCGTCCTCCACGCCCTCGCCACTCTTTCCATACCGAAGTGGAAAGTCATATGATGATTATATATCTCGCATGAGTATCACATTATGATTATATTATGAAATGATGAAAATGAGCATACGAGCTCAAATACCGATTACATGAATAATTAATTGACGTGACATGATTATCTCGATGGAATTATTGAAATGATTATCTTGAATGAGTTAACAAGATTAATGATTCGATCTTCCCGATCAACAACGAACAATGAAATGAATTGGTGATTAATGAGTTAACTCGACCGTTCGGTCAAAATGACAATGATGATTGAGGATTGTTAATCGATGAATTATGAATGAATGATTAATGCGTAAATTATACCATGGCATTAGAAATCTTACGCTTCTTGGTCCGATTGGCTCGGCATTTGCACAGTCACACGTGACGCGAAAGTCCAATGATACTAGTCCGATGACGATGATTTCAAATGAGACATGACTTGGAGGGTAGTATTCAAAACCACGCTCCGATACCAACTCTGTAACACCCCAAACTAGGCGGATATTACGGTCGTGGACCCCGACTGGGGACCCACCAAAGAATGAAAATGAATGAATTACAGGTAAATGTAGTACCGAACCACATTACAACATCAATTACTCCGATGAGGAGTTTTATACAACACACCTGGATAAAATAGAATACATGTGTATTTTATGTGACGATAAAATACACAACATCGAATGAAATGAGCATTCAAACGGAATGTCTGCAGCGGAATAAATAAAGGAAACATAAATGATGAATAAATGATCGAATGCATCGGGCCCCTACTAGTATCACGGGACTCTCGCCGTCACCGTGCTCTCCCGTGCCTTAGCCTTGCCATGACTAAACAAAGATCTCCCAACGGGCCGCCATACGTAACAACAATCCTCAAGGGTTGAAAATACACAATCATGATATATCTCAATTTATGAATTAACTGTCGAAACATACGCAATCAAACATGCTATATGAATCGATTATCGACGGCTCAAAGGAATGGCGCCACACTACGTCCGGGATGGAAATGTGTCCGCACAAGCCACCATCACACGTGGTCTTGTGCCTAATCGCCTCACGAAGCAATCGACTCGTGTGCATACCCAATGTGAGGCCAACAACCATCACACGACATAATTGTGCCCGACATGAAAATCCTACACATTCCAACCGCACGCCAAGATGACCGGAATGTCACAATATGACAAAAGTGACAACGAAAATGAATAATGACTCACCAAGGTTAAATGATGGTGAAATGAATGATAGCTCAATGAAATGATCGGAACCGCTGCTCCTTATGATCAAGTGATTAATTGACAATGACAAGTTTTGATACGGTTAATACAATGATGAATGAGTTACGATTATGAATGAACAACGACAAAAGGAATGAATATCCTTTTAACCGAGTAAGAATTAACTTACACAATACCGATGAAGAATGTCCTTCCACGAACAACGCCCTAAATGAAAAGTCGGTCGCTCGAACAACCTTGAACAACAATAATTACCAACAACCGATCAATACACGAATCAAATACGATCATAACCGACCCAAACGTCGATACAACAATATCCGAACTCGTAGATGTACTCTAACGAAAACGTTGAGATACCCGTGGGTTAAAACCAAACCCAAATTATCGAACCAACTCCAAAATGATTGATTCAAACCAGCACAACATTATCAATGACATCAATAATCTCATAGAAGTCCACAATTCAAGTTAATAATAACGACAATCTAAATCCCCAAAATAACCGAAGTCAACCCCAATGGTTCTTGAAATAATTCAAAATAACCATTAAATCCGCATTTAATATACTTATCCAAGGTAGATAATCCATATCTAACATATTCCAATGATAATCCAAGCTTACACGAAGAAATCGGAAGGAAAACCCAAAAATACGAAATTCTAGATCCAAGAGATTAATACCTTTGATTCGATGAGATGAAGATGATGAAATGATGATTAATCCGAAAGATGAGCTTGAAGATGATGATTGATGATTACACCTCGAAGAATCCTCTCTGAATCGCTCGAAATCGCCCAAAACTACCGAAGGAATGAAATGAGATGAATAATGACGAACTCTGACTAAACTGTCCAATTTATAGTCAGTCTAGGTTAGCGTGCGCTAGCCCTTGTGCGTAGAGTGCGCTAACGAGTAATTTGGGTAGTCCAGTACCCACTGTCCGAACACGGTAGCGCGCTCTACGTACCTTCTTGTAGCGTGCGCTACGGCCATATTACTAGCGTGCGCTAAGATCCATTATTAGCGTGCGCTAACGAAATATTGATGCCCGATCGGAGTCCGTAAAGCGTCTCGCCTCTCGATTCGACTCGATAGCGTGCGCTACAACCATAGTTTAGCGTGCGCTAATATATCGGTTCGACGCTAACAACAACACATAGCGTGCGCTATGAAATAATTCCAAAGGCGATCCGGTAGCCACCGGACTCAACTCGATCCGTCCCTAGCGCGCTACTCCACACATATAGCGTGCGCTACTACAACCCGTTAGCGCGCTACTTACCACTCGTAGCGTGCGCTACAAATAATCTCACTGCAGCCCAAGACCTTCTGGATCGGCAACAGACAACCTTAGCGTGCGCTAAAGCCGAGTGGTAGCGTGCGCTACCTATACCCAATTAGCGTACGCTAAAAGGAGTATGTAGCGTGCGCTACTCCTCACGCATACCGCAACGAAATGACAATGATGATAAACGCGGCACGAAACTCCAATCCGATTAGTGATGAATGACGATTGATACACGATACAATTACTCTGAATGATGAATACCATGACTGAATATGAGTGACAAATGATCAATAATGAGTGAAATTACTGAGTGATAATGACTGAATGATAAATACTGAATGATAATTACTGAATTACAACCGGGTATTACACATGGTATCACTTGAAGTTCTCCCAGAAACTTCTTAATCCATAACCCTTCCTTTGAAGCCTCCGAGGCTGCTTGATACTCAGCCTGACAGCTGGAATCAGCAGTCGCGCCTTGCTTGGCACTACGCCAAGATACTGCTCCTCCATTAAGAGTTAATATGTAGCCAGAAGTGGACATCGAGTCGTCCTTCAGTCCTTGGAAGTCCGAATCAGTGAATCCCACCACATCCAATTCTCCACCGCCATACATCAGAGCCATATCTCTAGTTCTTCTCAAGTACTTGAGAACGTTCTTTACGGCAGTCCAATGTTCCCTACCTGGGTTTGCCTGAAACCTACTCACCAAGCTTACAGCATGTGTGATGTCAGGTCTTGTACACAACATAGCATACATAAGGCTACCCACGGCCGAAGCATATGGTATATTACTCATTTCCTTTCGTTGTTCCTCACTTTGAGGACACATCTTCAAAGTGAGTTTTATTCCATGTTGCATCGGTAGGAACCCTCTTTTAGAATCATCCATCTTAAATCGCTTTAAGATTTTATCTATATAGAGGGCTTGGGAAAGGCCTATTGTTCTCTTCGCTCTATCCTGGTAGAGTCGAATTCCAAGAATATAGGTTGCTTCTTCCAAGTCTTTCATGGAGAAATTACTCGGAAGCCAAGCTTTTACAGAACTGAGCATTCCCACATCATTTCCTATTAGTAGAATATCATCCACATATAGTACTAGGAATGCGATCTTGCTTCCACTAACCCTCTTGTATACACAAGGTTCCTCTTCATTTTGCACGAAGTCAAACTCTTTGACCGCCTCGTCAAAACGAAGGTTCCAACTACGCGACACTTGCTTCAGTCCATAAATGGAACGCTGAAGCTTGCACACTTTCTAAATATCGACTTCGGACCCAAAGCCTTTAGGCTGCTCCATATAGATTTCCTCTTCGAGGAATCCATTAAGGAAAGCCGTCTTTACGTCCATTTGCCATATCTCATAATCGTGGTAGGCAACTATAGCAAGCATCATGCGAATAGACTTGATCATGGCTACGGGTGAGAAAGTATCGTGGTAATCGATCCCTTCCTTTTGGGTATAACCCTTTGCCACAAGTCTGGCCTTATAGGCGTCAACCTTACCATCACCATCAGTCTTTCTCTTGTAGATCCACTTGTTCCCAATAGGCACTATGCCCTTGGGACGGTCTACTAGAGTCCAGACCTGATTGGCATGCATCAAGTCTATCTCAGCTTCCATAGCTTCACACCATTTCGCGGAGTCTACATCCACCATCGCTTGGTCATAGGTCATCGGGTCGGTCTCTTGGCTATCACTTGGAACCTCATGGAGACCCAGCTCCTCCAAGTGCACAAGCTCATACCTCTTAGGTAAATGAGACACCCTACTAGACCTACGAGGTGGTTGTACTTGTGTTTCAGAAGGTTCGGTTCCAGTTTCTTACACAGGTGTCTCCCGAGGAGTTTCATTGTATTCTTCTAAAGAAATACTTCTACCTGCTCCGCCTTCCTCAATGAACTCATCTTCCAGGAAGTGTGCTTGTAAAGCAACAATGATCTTTCGATCTTCGGGCATGTAGAATAGATATCCCATTGTCCCAGACGGGAATCCAATGAAATGTCCCTTCGCAGACCTAGCTTCCAACTTTTCCACCTTAGTCTTCTTGACATAGGCGGGACATCCCCAAATCCTAATATGATTAAGACTTAGTTTCCTTCCCTCCCACATCTCATGTGGAGTTTTAGGAACAGATTTGGAAGGACATCTATTCAAGATGTAAGCGGCAGTTAGGAGTGCATACCCCCATAGGTAAATCGGCAAGTCAGTATAGCCCAGCATGGAACGGACCATGTTTAACAAGGTCCGGTTCCTTCTTTCTGACACACCATTTAACTGAGGAGTACCTGGAGGTGTTAGTTGTGAAACTATTCCATGTTCCTTAAGAAACTCGTCAAACTCCGTACTCATATACTCGCCACCTCGGTCCGACCGAAGTGCTTTGATATGATTACCAGTTTGTTTCTCGACTAGGGCCTTGAATTCCAGGAATTTCTCAAAGGCCTCGGATTTATGTTTCATTAAGTATACATAACCGTACCTAGTATGATCATCTGTAAACGTAATGAAATATTGATATCCGTCACGTGCTGCTTCCAAAGCACCACAAACGTCAGTATGGATTAATCCCAGTTTATCGGCGGCTCTTTCAAAAGTCCCTGTGAAGGGGGACTTAGTCATTTTGCCTTTAATGCAAGATTCACAAGTAGGAAAGGGATCTGATCCCAATGGACCCATAAGTCCATCTTTTTCCATCTTGTAAACCTTGGTCTGACCAACATGACCAAATCTAAGATACCATTTCAAAACTTGATTGGTTTCATCCCTACCACGTTTTCTAGTCATAGTATTCACAACTACTTTGTTGCTGAGATTTAGATGATACAATCCATTTAACAATGTAGCAGTACCCACTAGTTTATTTCTAAAATAAATTTTGCAGGAACCATCACCAATGAAAAATGAAAAGCATTTTCGGTCCATGACCGGAATGGATACAATATTTTTGTGCCCCTTGGGCAAAACAAGTACATCTTCTAAAGTCAAAACAAAGCCGGATTCTAAACCCAAAAGAAGTGATCCTATGTCGGTCGCCTCGACACTATGCCTGCTTCCGACTGTGATCATAACTTCTCCAGCTCCAAGCTTCCTACTTTGTTCCAGATCCCGATTCACGGTACAAATATGAGAACTAGCACTTAATCCAGATTCAAGAAGTAGAAAATACAGAGTGTAACAATTTGTTTCCAAAACTAAAAGTTTTGTACCTGAAGTGCCATGAAGAATCGGACAGTCTCTAGCCCAGTGGCCCAGCTCACCGCACTTGAGACAAGCATCCTTCTTCTTCTTGTTCGTCGGAACCATCGGGGCCTTGCCCTTACCCTTAAGGTCCTTAACTTGTGGTCCAGTTTGCTTCTTGGTCTTTTTCTTCTTGGTCTTAGACCTCCGAGGTCCAGAAGAAATCACAAGAGCAGACTCCTTCATCCGCGGAGTCTTCATCTGAGACTGAGCGGTCACAAGTTTGTTCATTAGCCCAGCTAAATTACATGCAATCTCATTGCAGTTGAAGTTCATAACAAACTGTGAGAAGGAATCAGGGAGAGACTGTAGGATAAGGTCGGTTTGGAGAGAAGTATCCATTTTAAAATCAAGAGCCTCCAATCTCTCGATCATGGATATCATTTTTAGGACGTGTTCCCCAACCTTCTCACCTTCCTTCATCCTTGCACCGAACAGTTGCTTGGATATCTCATATCTAGCAGTTCTGCTGTGCTCACCATAAAGTTCGGTTAAGTGAGATAGAATCTGCCTAGCAGAAGTCATTTTCTCATGAGCTCTCTGAAGCTCATTAGACATGGAAGCCATCATATAAGCACGGACTTTCACGTCATCCTTAACCCACTTTTCGTGATTTTCAATCTCTTCCTGATTGGCTCGGGTCCGCACAGGAGGCACCGGAATGTCCGTCTCCAAGACGTATCCCAGTGCCTCTATGCTGAGGACAATCATCAGATTGCGGAGCCAATCCACAAGGTTAGGTCCCATTAAGGTGTTCTTTTCGAGTAGAATTGCGAGTGGATTCATTGTCATATTGAGATTTGTCTGCATTAAGTATAACAAATTAATTAGTGACTCATTCAATTATGTTCCGAGTATAGAATTAAGGTCTTTTCTATTCTTGTTACCCATCTCCCACTATTTTTATCGAAATAACACACTCCCATGTGAAATCCGGAAGTATCGTTGCTCTACTTCATAGTGGTGATCGAGTTCTTTATAAATCTTAATAGAGGGCAACCGAACAGGTTTCTAGTCTATTAATTTTCATAAAGTGGTGTCCAACACCAACCCATATAATGTATGATTCGATCTTCTTTTTCTCCTTGTTCACTCCCCTCAACCTATACGGTTTCTATGGTTCGTGGGCAAGTTAAGTTTATACCATCGACGCAAATCAGTTTCACAATTGAATCTTATCCGGCAACCTATCAGGTTTCTAGGGATAAAATTTGCTCCAACCGAAGGCATCCAATGCGCTCCCGATAATTTATCCGTCCTCCCTGAACGACTACCCCGATAACTCGGAAGCATAGCACATCCGGTTTGGATTTCAATTTCCCGAAAACTCGATGGAGGGAAGGAAAACCTTGAAACCTTATAAACTTAATAATTTATCGTGGGAGAATTTTCGCGATTAACATTACACTTTGCACATTAATCAGTTAAGCACGTTTGTGGCATTCATACAATATGAAACAACCATTCACAACCTAGTTGCTACCAATATGTGGTTCATGGACCGTTCCTAGAAAACAAAAACTCCGTAATCTAATTACAAGTCTTCGTCTTGAATCTTCGTCTTCTCGAAATGGATCTTCCTCCGGTCTTCGTCATTACATATAAATTTTACATCGAAAATTGCATCCTAGATACAAATATTTCTAGTAAAATAAATAGGCTCAAAACGGCCTTTACAACCCAATCGAATAAAACGAACGATTCAAAAACTAAGTCCACGAACCACATCCCCATTCAAAAGCATTCATACAATAAATACTAAATAAATGGATAGAGATACATTGATCGAATCAACAATACGAACCGATCCAGTCGATTCACACAATTGGTAATATGATAACGTTCAAAATAATTCGGTCGACCATAAATATTCCAATTAATCAAATTTCCCTTATAAAATGAAATACCATAAATCATTTTAATCATATTAAATCCAATTTAACATGAGGGAGATTAATTTTCAAGAATACACGAAAAAATCGAGCGGGGCGAAAAAAGCCTGCCATGGCCGAAGTCATCGGCGGCAAAGATGCCGATGCATGCTGCATGGCCGAGTCACGCCGGGTACCGCCGGCCGCCGCTGCCAGCTTCGGCCGCGCCTCGGAGCTCGGGTCGTGGCCCCCAAGATGCTGGGCCGCCTGTGCCGGCCGCACAGCCCTAGCCGCGCCCCGAGCCTCGGGCCGCGCCTCGCTCCGGACCCTCCCGACCGTCCCAACGGCATTTGGGGGCTAGTTTTTCGACCGGATATCCAATATCTATATTCTCCAACATTCATATCTTCAATATAAATCTTTTTTCCAAGAAATTAAGATTTATATTTAGACATAAACTTACGAAAAATATAACTACAACGAACGTAAAAACATATACCACGATTATGACTAAAATGATTCCAAATCATTCACCATCTAATCGAGCATTCCAAATGCCAATATCGTATATACGATCGCAAGACCTACTCTCCGATACCACTGTTGGGATTCGATGCCTAAAACGAAGGCCCAGCGGAAGCGGTAAAACGAAAATTAATCCGATCCGAATCCCTACGAGGATCGATCGAGCTACGTATATATGAATATAAAAAACGAATAGCAAGAGTCGTAAGAAACCAACCCTCGAAGTCCGTTGATTAAATGGTAACCTTCTCTTGAGCTATTCCCCAAGCTTTGCTTGATCTCTACGAATCCAATCCGCTCCAAGCTCTTGAACGATCCAGCTGAAAGCACCGCGTCTCTACTTGCCACGCGCTGGAAAAACGACCGGAATAACAACACTTGATTAACCTCTAAGGTTACGGCTAGAATCAAGTGATGAAGCTTTTATTATTACACTCTAAATGTATAATATATCTCTCAATAATTTTTTCTCTAAAAAAATATGAATGATGGAAGAACACAAAACAAAGTTTCTCTTCCCCCTTACTACAATGATGATGCCGTGAATGAGTTGCTAGGAGGTGAGAAGGAGAGTTTTTATTTTGGTCTTAATAATCATTCACAAGATAAGATTACACCCACAAAATCACCTTTAACCTTATAATAAGAGATATGAAATCTCATATGTCAAAAGTCTTCCAACAAGAAAACAAGACAATGATCAAGGTAGGAAATCAAGGTGGGGGCCGGCCTCTAGAAGAAATCGGACGAGTTCGATTCGTTTTGGACTCCCGAGAGTCCAAGCAGATAAACTCCAATTTCGTTCCGATATATTTATATTGTTTAATTAATCCAATTATTTAAATATATCAAATACAAAATAACATAATTAATTTCTCCAAGAAATAATTATATTCATGAATTAAATTAATCACCGAGTAATTTATTTAATCTATTAGGCCGTAAATCAATTTATCCAATAAATCGATTTAGACATCCAATGTCTCAAATTAGATATCCAATATCTAATATTCATAATGAGAGATAAAGCTCGATTCATTCCGTCGTCAATCCTAATGCGTGACTCGGTAGGTCCGTCTCAGTCAGCAATGGGAGGAACCAAAGAGTAGTAGCACCACCTAGCCAGCCTGGTGGCCTACACTGTACCCCGACTGAGAACGAATGATTGGGATCATTCAAGAACCATTCTGTCGTGAATACCAGTATACGTATAAACCCTTCTTTCAAATGTCTCGATCAAGTTATGGGGTCACGGTCAGTCAAACCCCATCTGTACTTGACGCTATGCATGCGTTAATGCAAATCGAGATCATCGAGCTCTCGTGTATCTAATACAGCTAGCTCCAATGCTTTGGCCAAAGACTTATGATCTCATCTGCCAATAACCGCATAGGACATATAACCCGTTCACTAACGGGAGAAAGAATTCTATCTTGGTATTCAGTAGGACCTCCTACTTGCCCGTCAAGATGCACGTCGAGGTTGACCCCCGCCTTCCGGTTTACAGGGTCGAACTACTCTTATGAAAATCTTGACGTCACAAGTACATCCCTACTAAATCCTCAAGTCGAAGGTTCACGAATACCTATCACAACCTTTCGATTCCATCATTGACTGTCCCGGAGTGAAATCCGCGTGACGAATCGAGGGTGAGTCGGTTCGAGTATACTAATCTAATTAGCATACCTATAATGTGTGCTCCCACTAACCATTAGTGTTCGACAGGCACTCTCCTTGTCAAAGAACACGTCATACAAGTCTTCACATAAACTTAACGCCCAGTCAAGTTTCATCGACTTGCGAACAATTAAGTATTTGAGCTATAAACCTTTCCAGTGCCGACCCCCTTATCCAATAAGGAGTGGAACGGTTTGCTCTAAAATACACGGACTAGTTTCTATATGTATATTTACGAGTTAGGAATGCTAGTAACTACTAGTAAATAAAGAAAACATACATTGCCTTATTTATTTATGATTTACATAATAACAAGTACAATGCCCTCACTCAATATCCTCTGAGTGGCATTCGAGGGCATACTCCTAACAATGCCTACATTGAGCACAGGAGTTTCGAATTTCAAAAGTTGGCAGGAGTTACATGATTCAGATCTGTCAATTACTCCTCCTCATAACACATGGGAGGTTACTTCCGGGTTGGACTGAATTTGAACAGTCAGGACGCACCTGGACTGTATTCAGCTCCTTAACCATTTGACGGATGTACCTGGACATCCTTATGTGCACATACGAGCCCAACTACGTTGTTGAGCTTGTCCAAAAAATTCTTTAAGCTAGCCCAAGGCCTAGCTCACGGCCAAGCCCACGAACAGGCCCAAAAACCAATTGCCAAGATCCAAGATCCAAGATCCAAGTCCAAGATCAAGATCAAGGCCAAGACCAAGGTCCAAGGTCCGAGGTCCACGGTCCACGGAATGCGGCACGCGGCTCGTGGCTCGCTGCTCGCGGTCGAGGCCGAGGCGAGGCGGGCGGGCGGCGGCGGCGCCCGCGTGTGTGCGCGTGTCGGCTTTAAGCCCATACATATGTGCCATTATTTATTACATGCATAAAGGTAACTCCTTATATACTAGAATAATGATGGTTCATTATTCAATGTGGGATTCCATCCCTTATTAATTAACAATTAAGTGATAAACTTTAATTCACTATTTCTCACTCACTGGGAATCGGTTTAGAGAAACTGAATATACCACGATCATCTACTCGGAACGTAGATCGATCCTATGATATTTAATTTTTACAAAATAAAATTAAAATCATTAGCGATTCCAAAAATCCCCACATGAGTGAAAATAGCCCAAATGCAATATGCAGACTCAAGTTCAGTCCTCAAGAGGCGTTAAAGTATAAGGATAGGTAGTTCGTGACTTTGAACCTTCCATAGTTAACATCATCGGGTACACAGACGGATTAGTAGCTTGATGCTTTGAACTATTCCCCCACGGCGTGTACCGAGATAATGGTGCTAACACTTGAAAACTTCAACCTCATCTGTTCTCACGTTTTGTGTCCTTTGCGGGCCTTGGACACCCCTTTGGATTCATAAGTGTATTTCATGAAGCGGCCCCCACTTCTCACTTATATAGGTGATTCTTTACCGATTATCTTGCCATACTCAACCTCCTCGAGGTATTTAGGAATCATTAAAAGTCATAGACTTAACCTCACCACTAGGCAAGCTTTCAACATTCAATTGCTCTATAAGGAATAAACTTAGATGAGTGTTTCACACGAACTCTCATAGCTTAGTTATCCCATTGAACCAAGTTCTTGGGATCTCCAGTCATCTTGGTTGGGTTACCACTATGAAAATTCTCAATTTGTGGATTTTAAACCCATTCCCTCTAGCAATTTATTTATTTGATCACGGTTTAACCATTTGGTTAGCAGATCCGCTAGATTTTCCAATGACCTCACATAGTCAATAGAGATAACCCCACTTTTGATCAAATGTCTTACGGTATTATGGCGTCGATGAATATGTCGAGACTTTCCATTATACACATTACTTCTCGCCCTGCCAATAGCAGCTTGGCTATCACAGTGAATCATCACTGCAGGCACTGGCTTGGACCAACATGGAATATCTTCTAAAAAGTTTCTGAGCCATTCGGCTTCTTCACCAGCTTTGTCCAAAGCTATGAATTCTGATTCCATGGTGGATCGGGCTATACACGTTTGTTTCGTGGACTTCCACGAGACAGTTCCACCCCCAATGGTAAACACGTAACCACTTGTAGAAAATGAACTTTTCAAATCGGATATCCAATTCGCATCACAGTACCCTTCAAGTACCAGGGGGTATCTCGAATAGTGTAGCCCAAGGTTTTGAGTATACTTTAAGTACCTCAAAACTCTAACGAGAGCTTTCCAATGCTCTTTGCTTGGATTGCTCGTGTAACGACTCAATTTGTTTACAGCGCAAGCTAAATCGGGTCGAGTGCAATTTGTAAGATACATTAAACACCTAATGACTCGTGAATATTCTTCTTGTGCAACGGGGTCCCCTCTATTTTTGCTCAAGTGATCATTTAAATCTATTAGGGTCTTAGCCGGCAAGCTTTCAAAAGCATTAAACTTCTTGAGAACTTTCTCGGCATAGTGAGATTATGTCAAGATGATTCCATCTGATTTTATCAAAATTTTCATTCCAAGAATCACATCGGCTAGCCCCATGTCTTTCATGTCAAAATTTCTTTTTAACATGTTCTTAGTATCGTTAATCACTTGTATATTGTTACCCATGATTAACATGTCATCTATATAAAGACACACAATAACATAACCATTATTAGTGTTCTTAATATAAATACATTTATCACACTCGTTTATTTTAAAACCATTTGATAACATTACATTATCAAATTTCAAGTGCCACTGTAGTGGAGCTTGTTTCAATCCATATAGAGACTTAACCAGTTTACATACCTTTTTCTCTTGTCCAGGTACTACAAACCCTTCATGTTGTTCCATATAGATCTCTTCATCCAGATCACCGTTCAGAAAAGCAGTCTTAACATCCATTTGATGAATCTCAAGATCGTGCAAAGCAACAATCGCGAGAAGCACTCGAATAGATGTAATTCTCGTTACAGGTGAATAGGTATCGAAAAAATCATACCCTTACTTCTGTTTGAAACCTTTGACTACTAAACGAGCTTTATACTTGTCAATTGACCCATCAACCTTGTACTTTATTTTAAGGATCTATTTGCATCCTAAGGGCTTACAACCTTCAGGTAAATCAACCAAAACCCAAGTTTGGTTTTGTAAAATTGAGTCAATTTCACTCTGAACAGCTTCTTTCCAGAGCAACCCGTCTGGTCTGGCATAAGCTACTTTGATCGATGTTGGTTCTTCATCCAACATGAATGCTATGTAGTCAGGTCCAAATGTCTTTGGTGTCCTAACCCTACTACCACGTCTCGGTTCTACATCTTCCAGATTAGATCTCGATCGCTTACGTGACTTTGGATCTACATCCACAGGTTTTGAACTTGTTCCTTCATCTTCAACTCTATTGCTAGAATTGTTCTCAACTTTATCATTATCCTTATAAGGATATATGTTTTCAAAGAATACAACATTCCTTGATTCAATTGTTGTTCCCACAGTCATTTCAGGAACTTCTGACTTGTGGATAACAAATTGATAGGCACTACTGTTCAGTGCATACCCAATAAAGATACAATCGACCGTCTTAGGTCCGATTTTAACTTGTTTAGGTAGAGGTACCTCAACCTTATCCAAACACCCCCACACTTTGAAATATTTGTATGAAGGTTTTCTACCTTTCCACAACTTATAAGGGGTAATATCCTTACCTTTGCGTGGAATCTTGTTCAATATGTAGTTGGTTGTCACGACCGCTTCCCCCCACATGTTCTGGGGCAACCCTGAACTAATCAATAAGGCATTCATCATATCTTTAAGGGTTCGATTCTTACGTTCAGCAACGCCATTAGATTGTGGTGCATATGGAGCTGTTGTTTGATGAATTATACCACTTTCGTTGCATAATTCCTCAAATGGGGCTACATTTTCGCCACCTCTATCGCTTCGAGCCATCTTAATACGACAGCCTAATTGATTCTCAGCTTCATTCTTGAAGTTCTTAAAAGCTTCAATAGCCTCATCTTTACTTCTCAAAAGATAAAGATAACAATATCTTGTGCAATCATCTATAAAAGTGATAAAGTACTTCTTACCACCTCTAGTTTGCACAAACTTTAAATCACACACATCTGTGTGAATTAATTCAAGGGGTTGTGTGTTTCGTTTTACCGAATGAAACGGAAGTTTCGTCATTTTTGCTTCAACACAAATCTCACATTTGTTTTGAGTATTGACCTCATTTAATTTTAGTAAATTACTAATCTTTTTATTGCATTTAGATTTACATGACCTAATCTACAATGCCATAAATCAAAACACTCAGTCAAGTAAGAGGAAGCAATATCATTTTCATTAGCATTACGGGACTTGGTTACATGGCGTTTAGCCAAAGCATTAAGTTTAAAGAGTCCCTCCGTGAGGTAACCCTTACCTAGAAACCTATCAAACTTTTTTATGATAATTCTATCTGACTCAAACACTAGTTTAAACCCCTTTTTAACTAGTATAGAGCCTGAGATCAAATTCTTCCTCATATCCAGAACATGAAGCACATTCTTCAAGGTAAGTGTCTGTCCGGACGTAAGTTTGAGGTCCACTTCTCCAACTCCGATAATTTCAGATGAAGCTGGATTCCCCATGTTGAGCTTCCTCCCCTCAACAGCTTGATAGTTCTTAAACTGGATCCTATCGGCACCAACG
Organism: Orobanche coerulescens; assembly: GCA_033398695.1. Taxonomy (NCBI): domain Eukaryota; kingdom Viridiplantae; phylum Streptophyta; class Magnoliopsida; order Lamiales; family Orobanchaceae; genus Orobanche; species Orobanche coerulescens. Next base: position 86,978,345 of record CM065804.1, on the reverse strand, counting down.
TGGGCAGTCGCACCGGTATCGACGTACCAACCACCTTGGTTCTCAACATGGTTGACTTCTTCGGTGACCACAGCAGCAAGGTCATCCTCTTTCCATTCGCCGTTAGTCTCGGCGATGTTGGCAACATGTTTCTTCTTCTTGTTGGCCTTCGGCTTTCGACAGTCTTTCGCTGTATGCCCATGTTTGCCACAGTTGAAGCAATCGCCATCAAACTTCTTGACTGGTTGCTTCCCTTTGCTCTTGTTTTGGACACTTGGACGAGCCCTTTTATTGGAGGGACCGCCATGCTCCAACAGATTGGCCTTAGCATCAATCATGCCTTTTGGTTTGTGGTCATTTTTGCGCACGTCAGACTCGATGCGCAATTTCATAATCAAGTCTTCAAGAGTCATCTCCTTTCGCTTGTGCTTAAGGTAGCTCTTGAAATCTTTCCAACTGGGGGCAACTTCTCGATCACAGTTGCAACAGTAAAAACGTCCCGTAGGACAATTCCCTCGGCATTGACATCATGAACGATGAGTTGGAACTCTTGTACTTGTTCCATGACAGGCCTTGAATCAACCATCTTGTAGTCCAGATACTTGGAGACTACAAACTTCTTTGTACCTGCATCATCACTACGGTACTTCTTTTCAAGTGCTTCCCACATCTCTTTTGATGTGTTTACAACAGAGTATACATTGTACAAACTATCCTCTAAAGAATTCAGAATAAAGTTTTTACAAAGATAGTCTCCATTGTGCCAATTATCATAAGCAGCTCGGACTGTGAAACTAGTCTCTTGAGCACTTGGCGCCGGTGGCGCATCTTTCTTAAGGAAGTTAGCAAACCCCAATATTGTTAAATAGAACAACATCTTTTGTTGCCACATTTTAAAGTCGGCACCACCAAACTTTGGCGGCTTCTCGGCGGTAGGCATCATCCTAGGCCCCGAGGTTGTTCCAAAAAAGGAACCACTCGTGTTGAACCCGTAGGCTCCAATACTAGATCCTAACATGGATCCCACGGTACCACTAAAAGTGGAACCAACGATGCCACTCGAGGTGGACCCACAGGTAGTCAGAAATGGGTTGTTAAAAAACCAATCAGTTGTTGTTGACATAGTTGAAGCATTTGTGTTGAACACCGTCAAGCCGATAGTTGATGACGTGGTTGAGCCAATGGAGTTTGCCATGATTGAGGCGACGGTCGCGGAGGCAGAGGTAGCAGTGGCGGCGGATTCGGTGGCAACAACGGTAGTCCACATCTCCAGTTGTGTGATTTAGTAACAACAGCAAGTATGTTTTCTCGTCTTGCGCTTGTTGTAAATTTTTCTGTGTTACAAACTTGCTAGGCGGAAATTAAATTACAACTAGAAACTACAATTACAACTCGAAAATTGAAAATACAGGACTCAAGACGGAATTAAAAAATACAATGAAAAAAACGAAACTGAATCTGCACTAACCAGAAACAAATTAGAAATACAAGAAGATAATCGAAACAACAAAAAAAAACAATAAACGAAACTAGACTGTGGTAGAAGTCGCCCGAAGATGCATTCTGCCCGCAAGACGAGAAACGCCCCGTTAGTGTTCACGGATTGGCGGTTCGTCCCCAAAGGTCAACGACTTTACGTCTCTACAGTAGCAACACCGCAAACTGGAGAGCTCCGACGAATTGGAAGAGGTGAGGACAAAGCTCCGACTTATGATATGCAGAGGATGATGAAAACTGTATGTTTATACTGAGTTCGAAATTGCATGTACTGATGCAGAGGGATGCATGCCTATTTATAGGCCATTCACACTGCATGGGGGGTTTAAAAATGTTTATTATTGCTATAATGCAGCATTCATGCCCGCATTGAACACAGTGAGTTTAATTTCAAAAGTTGGCAGGAGTTACATAATTCGATCCGCCAATTACTCGCTATTTCCGGTTGGATGAATTTGAACAACAGGATGCACTGACCGTATTCACCTCCTTAACCATTTGACGGATGTACTGACATCCTTATGTGCACATACGAGCCCAACTACGTTGTTGAGCTTGTCAAAATTCTTTAAGCTAAATTTCCCAAGACTCACTACCAAGCCCACGAATGCCCAAAGCACTAATGCAAGATCCAAGATTCAAGGTCCAAGGTCCAAGGTCCACGGTCCACGATCCACGGCTCGCGGCCGCGGCCGTGGCGGCGCGCGCGTGTGCGCGCGTGTGGACTTTAAGCCCATATATATGTGCCATTAATTATTACATGCATAAAGGTAACTCCTTATATACTAGAATAATGATGGTTCATTATTCAATGTGGGATTCCATCCCTTATTAATTCACAATTAAGTGATAAACTTTAATTTACTATTTCTCACTCACCGGGAATCGGTTTAGAGAAAATGAATATACCACGATCATCTACTCGGAACGTAGATCGATCCTATGATATTTAATTTTACAAAATAAAATTAAAATCATTAACAATTCCAATATTTTATTTATGTTTCAGAATCTCGGTGCAAGTTTATTGAACATGTTTGTTTGTTCATAGTTGAAATTCCACTGACGAGATGAATTATAGGCTTGTACAATCTTTGGTGGTGTTGGCTTCGATAATCTCATTTTCTCTTTGACAGAGAGTGCTAATAGATTATTGCATTATTTGGCAATGAGCGAATTATTTTTTATTTTATTTTCTTTGCTTCTTTCTTATTTTTGTAGTAAAAGGGGAAATTTCTCGCTCCCAGAGCCCCCTTTCTTATCCTGTTATCTATAACTAGTTGTTACACATCGCACTGTTACCATCTAAACCATAGCAAAACTCAAACTAGTGTATAAAATAATCATTCACGATTAAGTACATAAATTGGCAAACATATTTAGAATAATCCACTCTCAATCCCCCTACCCCTGTCGCTCCCCCATCCCCACGCCCACCCCAAAGTGGCATCCTAGACTATAATTACTTCAGTCATCCACATCTTCTTGTAGTCCAGCTTTATCAACACCTCTACTCATATAAATTCATATAACATACAAACACCACAATATAATTTTAACATAATGATTAATCATCTAAGTTTGTCGATCTTTTTTATTACCTATCTAGCCATCAATGTTTTCAAAATTTAGACCACTTCATCGATTAATTTAACATGATGTTTAATAATCTAATTTTATTGAAATTTAGACCAAGTTGATTATTTATCTTGCCGATTAATTCAATATGACGTTCAGTCACTTTATTTAATATATTTTAGATTAGTCTCATGACTAATATTGTCGGTTAATTTAACATGATGTCTAATCATCTATTTTTTTTGGGAAATTTAGACTAATTTCTATGTATATATGGCAGATTAATTTAACATGGCATCCAGTCACTTAATAGTTTCAAAATTTATACCAATTCCACAATTTATCTTGCCACCAAGTATAATCATTCAATTTTAGCAAATGTAAACCAATTCGATGATTTATCTCGCTGATAAATTTATCACAATATTTAGTGATTTTCTTTGATGTAATTTAGACTATTCTCATGATTAATCACACCGATTAATTTAACATGATGTTTGATCATCTAATTTATTGAAATATAGACCAATTTGATCATCTATGTATATATGGCTGATTAATTTAACATGGCATTTAGTCATTAATAGTTTCAAAATTTATACTAATTCCATAATTATTTTGCCGAGTAACTCAATACCAAGTATAATCATTCAATTTTGGCGAATGTAAACTAATGCGATGATTTATCTCGCTGATAAATTTAGCACAACGTTCAGTGATTTTCTTTAATGTAATTTAGACTATTCTCGTGATTAATCACACCGATTAATTTAACGTAATTTTTAATCATCTAATTTTGCGAAATCTAGACCAATTTGATCATTTATCTTGACGATTAATCTATCACGACGTCCAATCATCCAATATTTCCAGAATTTAGACCACTCCAAGTGATTTTTTTTGTCGATTAGTTTAATGCCAAGTCAAATCATTCAGTTTTATCAACACTTAGACCAATTCCATAATTTATCTTACCGGTCGAATTACCATGGCATTCAGTCATTTTCCTTTAATGTGATTTGAACTAATTTGATAAATAATCTTGCCAATTAATTTTACATGATGTTTAATCATCCAATTTCTTGGAACCTTAAACCACTTATATGATTTATCTTGCTGATCGATATAGCACGACGTTCAATTGTCTTCGTAATATAATTTAGACTAGTCTCCTAATTAATCTTTCTAATTAACTTAACATTATGTTCAATCATCCAATTTTGTCGAAATTTAAACCAATGCCTATTTATCTTCATAATTAATCTAACTCGCCTTTCAATCATTCAATTTTTTCAGCTCCATGATTTATCCTGCCGAATAAATTAACACCAAGTCTAATCATTTAATTTTGATGAAATTTAGATCATCGATTTAGACCAATTCGATGATCTATCTCGTCGATCGATTATGTAGGACATTCAGTCGGTTCCTTTAATGTAATTTAGACTAATCATATAATTAATCATGCAGATTGATTTCACGTGATGTTTAATAATCCATTTTTTTTTGAAAAACTTGAACCACTTACCTAATTTATCTTGTTGATTGTTTTAGCACGACGTTCAGTTCTTTTCATAAGGTAATTTAGACTAATATCATAATTAATATTTCTAATTAATTTAACATTATGTTCAATCATCTAATATTGCCAAAATTTAGACCAATGTCAATATTTATCTTCCTTATTAATCTAACACGACTTTCAATCATTCAAAATTTTGGCCAACTCCATGATTTATCTTGACAATTAATCTTGTTATGTTGGTACCATCATTAGAATGGGGGTTGAATAGTGCGGTGTAGAGTATAGAACTCTTTTCGCGTGCAGAAGCGATAGATAAGTGCGGAAAAAAAACGACACAAATATTTATAGAGATTCAGAAATATGCTTATGTCCTCTCTCCTTCGGTATCTTTTTCTATAGGTTCAAGATAAACCTTTTCACCTTATCGATCCGAGGTAAACTATTATAATCTTGTCTTCTATCGGTCCAAGATAAACCGTTACAATCTTGTCTTATATTGATTCAAGATAAACCGTTACAGTCTTGTCTTCCATCGGTGCAAGAAAAACTTTTTTTCCTTTTCTATCTGATAAGAAAACAACCTTTCTAGCTTTCCATCAGTAATAGAAAAACTACACCAGATTTAGATTATGATTCTAACAATACCGGATCCACGATCCTGATAACGAATCAAATCTACAATCTTTTTCTTTTCGAATCGTGTATGGTTGAGTGAATCAAACACTCAAACACTTAACAATTAAGCTCAATTACAACAACAAGAATGTATATAAGTACCTCAAATGAATATGATAGTTGCTTGAAGTTGTTGTATCTTGAATACCAAATGAAGTGATATTTATAGGCTCCAAAGCCTCAACTAGTCGTTGTTGTATGCTCCTTCATAGCGTACGTTACGCTGTCTCATTAGCGTACGTTAAGCTAGTAGCGTACGTAAGTCTTCCTTGGTTACGTACGTTAGCTTCTATTCTCTGCAGTCCAATAGCTACGTTTATTCCTTTGCATACATTATATTCCCAGATTGCTTACGTTAAGTATAACGAGTATATGAACGTTATACACATTGACCTTCTAGATGCCTCCAATGGATTGATACTTGAATTTGCGTTTTAAACTTCTTAGCAGCCGTAATGCTGATGCATACTTCATTGCGTACGTAGCTCTGCCTTTAGCGTACCTTGATATTTGTTCTTACATGCGTTAACATGCCTGAATGTCATCATCAAGTTTCTTCTGATTTGATCATTACATATGTTATCTCTTTTTGTTAGCGTACATTAAGCATGATAACTTGGATGATTCAGCTGGAACGTTAGTTATGATGCATAGCGTACGTTAGCTTTGTTTATGCTTTATTTTTTTGATTTTCCGTCCAACTCGTGCTTCTTAAACTGTTGTTGATTAATTGTTGTTTTCCATTGATCATCAACACATCATACAAATTTTTTAATTTACTTGTTTGTAAAATATTCCAACAAATCTAACACCCAGCCTAACCATTCAATTTATCAATATTTAGATCAATTCGATGATTTATGTTGTCGATCGATTTAACATGGCATTCAGTCCTTTCCTTTAATGTAATTTACACTAATTTTGCCAATTAATTCAACATGACGTTCAATCATCTAATTTTGTCGAAATTTAGACCAATTTCTACATTTATTTTCCCAATTAATCCAGACTGGCTTTGAATGAATTTTAATTTTTCAGAATTTAGACGAGCTCCATGATTTATTTTGCCGATTAAATTAACACCAATTCTAGTAATTTAATTTTATTAAAATTTAAGTCAATTCGATGGTTTGTCTTGATTTAGTAGGACATCCAATCATTTCTTTTAATATAATTAATCTTGCATATTAATTTCACATGATGTTTAAGAATCTATTTTTTTCAACACTTAAACCACTTATATAATTTATCTTGTTGATTGTTTTAGCACGATGTTCAGTTATTTTCTTAATAATTTAGACTAATCTTACAAGTAAACTTTCCAATTAAATTCAACATTATGTTCAATCATTCAATTTTGTCAAAATTTACACCAATGTCTATATTTATCTTACACACTAATCTAACAAGGCCCCAAATCATTCATTTTTTCTCCAAAATTTAGGCATACTACATGATTTATCTTGCGGATTCATCTAACACCAAGTGTAATCATTCAAGTTTATCAATATTTAGACCAATTCGTTGATTTATATTGCCGACTGATTTACATGACGTTCGGTCCTTTTAGTTAATGTACTTTACACTAATCTCGCTGACTAATTTAACGTAATGTTCGATCATCCCATTTTGTCGAAACTTCGACCAATTTCTATATTCATCTTCCCTATTAATCCAAACTGTCTTTCAATCATTCAAAAATTTTCAAAACTTAGACCATCTCCATGATTTATCTTGCTGACTAAATTAACACCAAGTCTATTAAAGACCAATTCAATAATTTATCTTGCCGACTGATTTAGTAGACATTAAGTCATTTTCTTTAATGTAAACTAGACTAATCTCATAAGTAATCTTGCAGATTAATTTCACACGATGCTTTATAATCAATTTTTTTAAATTTCAACCACTTACATAATTTATCTTGTTGTTTGTTTTATCACGACGTTCAGTTATTTTCTTAACGTAATTTAGACAAATCTCATGAATAATCTTTTCATTAAATTAATATTATGTTTAATCATCCAAGTTTGTGGAAACTTAGATTAGTTTCTATATTTATCTTCCCGGTCAATCTAACTTAACTTTCAATCATTCAAATTTTTTAAAGTTTAGACCAGCTCCATAATTTATCATTATGATTAATTTAACACCAAGTCTCATAATTCAATTATGCAATATTGTTATAATATTGTGATGATTAAAAAATACTTAAATTAAATACACAAAAAAATCTATACCAAACAATGTCTAAATAATTATTTTATAATTCCCTTCATAAATTTTCATAATAGCGATGATTTATTGCCGGAAAATTGAAAAATAACTGTAAGTCACAACTATGTATAGTAAAAGTCAGCCGTAAATAGACTTTTTAACCACTTTGCTAAAATAGCTGGTTTAACAAACTCAACCCTGATGTGTGCAGCTAGGTAAACTTAGCTAATCTTTAAACTTAGCTGAAATATCAGCTAGGTACAGTTCATATGTCACCTGAAAAATAGTATGCGGAAGACTTACCTGACTTTTAATGCAACAGTTAAGATGGATGCGTCAGTTAAGTATGGTATTTAAAATAGTAAATCACACAATACTTATAGTGTCTTCAGAGGTGGGGTAATCCTCTACTAGTCCACTTTTCTTCAATTCACTTGGAGATAAATTCACTATAACGTTTGAAGGTTACAATTAGTTATTGCAGCTTTCAACCAGTGAAAACCCTTGGCCGCGGTAACTCCTTCCCTTGGTTGCTTGTCGCCTCCTGATCGAAAACTCGTGGATGCCTTACAACTCTCAAGTTGCTTATCATTTTCCAATCAAGAACCTGTGGATGTTGCATAACTCAATTTTCAAGAACCTCATTTAAGAAAGTACCCCTGCTAAAATTTTAAGACAAGAGTGTTTGTTTTCTCCAACTTCCAGGAGCTTATTAGGATTTGAATCTTATGATATTAGCTCTTCACGATGCTTGTAGAGTATATTGCTTTGTTTGATTGCTTGTAAATGTTAATCGCATCGTGCTTCTGCTCAAAAGTTCTTCAGATATTTATAGTACTTTCTTTGAGCTCTTCACAGCCGTTGCATCCTTTGAACAAATTGGTCCCTTGGAGAGTGGACTTTTTTATTTTTCTTTCATCTCTTTTGCACGGCTTTTCCTTTCTTAAAATCTGACTGTTCGAAGATATATAGTTGTCCGTGCTGTTTTCTTTGATTTCTATAATGAGAAGTCTGCAGGGCGCGAATCTCGAGGAATATTTTATTCCTCAACTTGCGGAAATCATTCAAATTGTCTCCTTTGCTTTATTTACGTCTGCATGTGATTTTTCGTCTTTGTTGGCTTTTCAACATTTGCTGACGTGGACATAGCTAATTAATACTTGTTGCATTTTGTCGAAGTATTTGATGTCCATACTGATTTGTCTTCGTCATAGTCGGCTGAAGATTTGGAAATACCCGGCTGATATTTTAAATTGGCGATACCCGGGTGATATTCTGTTTTGTCTATACTCGGCTGATATTTTGTCTTGGCTATACTCAACTGATATTTTGTCTTGGCTATACTCGACTGATATTTTGTCTTAGCCAAACTGAGCTGAACAAACTTAGCCATAACACCTATTTGATCAATACTTAGCCTAATTTTAAAGCCTATAGAAGATACTTACTTGATTCTTCTTTACAATGCCACATACTTAGAACATAATTTTGAATTAAACTTAGAATACAAAGATGACATCATCGAAATCTTAAATGTAGTCGTAACAAATTCCCCCTATTTTGATGATGGCAAAACTTAATGACTGTTAACATGTAAATTAGTCATCACACACAGAAAAAATAAAACTCAGTTTGGTTTGAGACAACTAAGGATTGTCATTCAGGTCGACTGTATATATGTTTTACTTTAGTTTATTACATTATAGTCCTTGAGTATTTTGTCAAACAAAAGTAAAAATAAATTACAAGTAAATGACAAAAGAAAAATTAAAAGTCTAGCTCCTTCTTCCTCTGGACTTGGCTGGAGGTAGTTCTTTTAAAGGTTTTGCCCCAATGGGTTTTTCCACTATCAAAATCAGCCCGTATGTTTTTTATCACAGAGGAGGCAAACTCTTGGTCTTTAGGAGAAGTGTCTTTATTTTTAATGAAAACTTCTCTTATCTCCTCCTAAAGTGCATTGCCATCCAACTTTCCGTTGACATTTATAAGAGCTTGTTGTGGTCTGAAGGAAGGAATCATTGAATATGCATTGAATTCCTCTTCAGCATACTTCTATAGAATTTCCCACAAGTTTGGCCAGTTTAACTGCATATTGTCAATGAAGATTTGTTGTGGGGGTACAGTTTGGGTCTTGAAGTATTTCCCATATATAATACTTCTCAATGAACTGTTTCTTGGATGTACCCACATTGGTACAACTTCTTCATAGATGAATTCCTCCACATAGTAAATATCCTTTCCTTCCGAGCTGAGTGGTTGGACAATGTCTTTCCTGGTTCTTCTTTTATTTGCAGGAGGGTCCTGATACTCCTCTGAGTTCTTCCTTTTAATTTTTGGTGAGCTTGTTCCAGCCTCTGGATAATGAATAACTGGTGGAGGGGCACTTCTGGGAATAACAGCTAAGGACTCTTGTTTCCATTTACTCCTCATTTCTTCCCCCATTTTGCCATCATCAATAAAGTGTGCCAGCTGCTCTTCCACCTTGGTCATAAAGTCTTGCATGCCAAGAGGTAGTCTGACTAAGGCAGGTGCCCGGAAAGATTCCTTTATATTGAGTAAGGAATCCATTTTGCTGTTCGACTACATCAGATGTGGTTCAACCTTGGTGGCCATAAAACTTTCAACTACCTCATCAACCATCTTTCAGATGAGTTCAGCTAAGTTTGGAGGTAGTTGATCTGTAGGAGACCGATTTGTCTGTTAAGCTCAGTTGTATGAGGTTTCTGGTATTTTAGCAGGGGGTGACTTAGCTGAAGAATGTTCCTCCTGATTTTCTAACTCCTTGTAAGCACTTGATCGATCAGCTATTCTCCCTCAATCTTGATCAGGTCCACCCTGATCCCCATCATGATCAGACTGATCATCTTTCTTCTCATTTTCTTCTTCTTCTTCTTCTTCTTCTTCTTATTCTTGTTCTTCTTCTTCTTCTTCTTCTTCTTCTTCTTCTTCTTCTTGTTCTTCTTGTTCTTCTTCTTCTTCTTCTTCTTCTTCTTCTTCTTCTTCTTCTTCTTCTTCTTCGTCTTCTTCTTCTTCTTCTTCTTCTTCTTCTTCTTATTCTTCTTCTTCCTCCTCCTCCTCCTCCTCCTCCTCCTCCTCCTCCTCCTCCTCCTCCTCCTCCTTCTTCTTCTTCTTCTTCTTCTTCTTCTTCTTCTTCTTCTTCTTCTTCTTCTTTTTTCAACTCCTTATTTTTCTTCACTTTCTTTTCAACTCCCTCTCCATTTTCAACTCCAACTTGTTCATCTTTCTCATCCATATGAACATTTTTCCCTTGGGTTACCCCTTCCATAATATAAAGAAAATTTGGTCCATATTTCTTTTGAAATTGTTTACGAACCAATTTTTATCCAATAGCAGACTCATCTCAGTTTCATTGCAGAACACTTTGATGAGTTGCTCAGTGGTCAGGGGGTAGTCCCATATGTTGTTACCCAAAATATTATTCGGAAGGGTTTGTTGGAATGGATGAGTAACAAACAAAATGTGAGAGCACGTCCGTGGGAATGTAAATAACACAAGATTTGCCGGGGTTGTTAGTCCCGGGCTTGAATGCTCTCGCGATATATTATTAATACGAATACTTGGGAGTACAAATATTAATGTTAGAGTACAATTACAATGAGTGTAAAGACCCTAGTTATCCAGCTCTTGAGTGCTGATGATTGCCGGAAGAACCAGAGTTGAAGCTCTGTGAGTTCTTGTTCTCGTTTCTGCTGACCGTCTTTAGGTTAAGAGGTTTCGAGAGTGAGAGAGAGAGAGATGTCCGAAGTCCTGTTCCAAATGATGGAAGTATCCTACTTATAGAAGAGGAGGTAGTTGGGATGTCTCGATCCCTAACGGGCGATCGCCTTTCCCGTATTATAATAAGCGAGCGATTGTCTTTAGCACATGGGTTGGTCTCCTTAAAGTCCGCATCTGCTGCTGGAAGCCGGATGTGCGAACCAATGAGAAGGCGACACGCGTCTCATATCGCTGTCTTGGGAGGTCCCACCTAGGACCTTTCGGCGGGCCTGTCGGTAGGTGAGGCTGTCCTTGTCACCGACAGCTGTTGATGGGCTGGAGTCAAAGATCCTTATTCTGCGGTGCCATTCGTGGATCTGCATGTGGGTCTTCACTCTGAGATTCGGTCTTTGTAGACTTGACGGATGTTTGGGCTTTACACGTGGCAAAAGGCGATCGTCTTGGTCGGGCACTAGATATGATCGCTAGGTGCCAAGAGGCGATCACCTTGGACATCGGTCGCTCGATACTTGACCTGGAGCCTTCGTTTGGCAAGTCTGCCTTGGCTCATCTCATGCTGGCTTGGTCGCTCGGCCTTATGCCGATCGCTGTCGAGGCGTATAAATCGCCGCACAACAATTACCCCCCCAGCTTGCTCCGATGTCAGAGACATGGGGTAAGGTGGTTCCACTGGCGATCGTGTAAAATAATGACGAGCGACTCACCGAGCGGCCTTTGATTTTGAATTCGGACGACCTACTCGGTTGTTGAAAGGAGCGGCCCTTGACTGTTTATTTAGTGAAAGAGAATGGAAATAAATCGTTTCAGCGAGCGATGACGGACCGTGGCTTGTTAGCACTTTTCTGCCTGGGACCGACATGTTAGATGACGGACCTTTGACGGCATACGTTGTGATGGGGGTAGGGAGGCGTCGCATTGTCCGGGTCCACCATGTTATATGCCGGTCCTCGAGGGCGGGCGAGCATGTCCTCATATTTGTTTTTGAGGGTCCTTCGGCTACGCCCGCCTCGTATTTAAACGAAGAGCGAGCGATCTCTGCCCAAAGGAACCTTGCATGGATGGGCTGTCGGTACCATCGACCTCCAGAACCATGGATGCACTTTTCTACCTCGGATCGTCATGTTAGATGGCGATCCTCGATGGTATACGTTGTGCTGGGGGAGGCGATCGCTTGCCTAGGTCCTTCATGTTAGATGATGACCTTAAGAGGGCGAGCGAGTCATCCTCTTTTTTGGAGGTGTTGCTAAGGTAGTAGCCTTTGGTTTGACGATCATGGGGATCCGACTAAGTCACTAAACTATCCAGCTTTCCATCCTCGAACAATCTCCAGAGTTGTCTGAGGAGGTCGCGACACTGGTTGGTGTTGTGGCCGGGACTCTTATGGTAAGCACTAAATTTATTGCGGTCCAGATGACCGTTCTCCCTTATCGCCCTTGGTTTGCTTAGCCATTCGCATCCCTAGATGGTGTTGAAAATACGGGCCGGAGATAGATAGATTGAGGTTATGGAAGAGGTGGACTTCCACATCCTCGAAGGCCTCGAAATCGCCGGGTGGCTTCGTGACCGCCTTTTTGGACTTGGCGATCGCCATCTTTTGGATAGGAGACGGCGTCCCCTCGCCTAGGCGAAGGGTGAGCAGCCTCAGTGGTGAGCGATCTTGGCGGCGAAGTATGACGTGAGGTCGCTCACCAGTTTTTCAAAAGAATTGATGGAACGGGGTGGCAATGAGACGTACCACCTATGGGCCAGATTGCCCAGTGTTAACGGGAACATTCGGCACTGGGTCGCATCTGATGCCCCGCATCCGGTAATGTAGATCCGGAACTTGCTCAAGTGAGTCTCGGGGTTCGATCTCTCCTCATACAAAGGTGTTTGAGGAGGAGCGATCTTTGGTTGCACGGGGGCAAGCTCGATCTGGACCGCGAGCGGCTCACTCGGTCCGACGACCGTTCTCTTGGCGCCTGCCCCAGTTTCTAGAAGCTATTTCATATCATCGAGCTGGCATTGCATTGCGGCGATCGCCGCAGCCTGGCTGCTCACGGTTTGGCTCTCGAAGTGGAAGCCGAGGCGATCATGTACTTATCTCCTAGCTCCGCAGTAGGCGATGAGGTCTCTGCCGACGATCTCCATTTTTCGACGACCGGGATCCAGATGGCTGGCCTGCCTTCTAGGAGTCGGGTATGCCAAGCTCCTGGTGATGGATTCAGATTCCGTCGTCTCATGGATGGGGCTGGAATGCCACGGTCTCCACGAGGGGTCACTTCCTAGGCGGCTGAAGATGGAACTGTCTCGCCTCGTGAGTGCCTTTTCTTGTGAATCGGGGCTTTCTGACGATTGCTCGATGAGTAAACCCTTGAGCTTTCGTTTGCCCACGCGGCAGATGGCTGATGGGGTAATCGTGGGTGCATCGCATGCTCTCCGTCGCTCCCTTAAGATGGCCATGGCCTCCTCGATCTGTTCTGCGGTTTGGAATTGGTCGAGTGAGAGGCTGGGTCCGTCCCTCGGGGGCGGGAGTGAGAGTCTCACGTCGCCACGGCTGCCCTCCGCCATTGGTTAGGGCTCAGATTGGGCCGGGATATGGCGTCCGGCGAGTCGTAAAGTGTCTCTCTTCGATGTGTTGGCAGACGTCATTATCTTGAAGGTTTTTCTTTGAAGAACAGTGAGTCTTTCTTCAAGTATATGTTCCGGAGAACAGTGAGTGTTCTTCGAAATGGTTGGAATGAAAATGAGGGTTCAGCCCTCATTCTAGCGCCAATTGTTGTTACCCAAAATATTATTCGGACGGGTTTGCTGGAATGGATGAGTAACAAACAAAATGCGAGAGCACGTCCGAGGGAATGTAAATAACAAAAGATTTGCCGGGGTTGTTAGTCCCAGGCTTGAATGCTCTCGTGAGATATTATTAATACGAATACTTGGGAGTACAAATATTAATGTTAGAGTACAATTACAATGAGTGTAAAGACCCTAGTTATCTAGCTCTTGATTGCTGATGATTGCCGGAAGAACCAGAGTTGAAGCTCTGTGAGTTCTTGTTCTCGTTTCTGCCAACCGTCTTTAGGTTAAGAGGTTTCGAGAGTGATAGAGAGAGATGTCCGAAGTCCTGCTCCAAATGATGGAAGTCTCCTACTTATAGAAGAGGAGGTAGTTGGGATGTCTCGATCCCTAACGGGCGATCACCTTTCCCATATTATAATAAGCGGGCGATCGTCTTTAGCACATGGGTTGGTCTCCTTATAGTCCGCAGCTGTTGGCAGGCGGATGTGCGAACTAATGAGAAGGTGACACGCGTCCCATGTCGCTGTCTTGGGAGGTCCCCCATAGGAGCTTTCGGCGGGCCTGTCGGTAGGTGAGGCTGTCCTTGTCACCGACAGCTGTTGATGGGCTGGAGTCAAAGATCCTTATTCTGCGGCGCCATTCGCGGATCTGCATGTGGGTCTTCACTACGAGATTTGGTCTTTGTAGACTTGACGGATGTTTGGGATTTACACGTGGCAAAAGACGATCGTCTTGGTCGGGCACTAGAGATGATCGTAGGTGCCAAGAGGCGATCGCCCTGGACGTCGGTCGCTTGGTACTTGACCTGGCGCCTTCATTTGGAAAGTCTGCCTTGGCTCATCTGACGCGGTCGCTCGGCCTTATGCCGACCGACATCGAGGCATATAAATCGCCGCACAACACCATACACTCCTCTCTACTAACTCTTTAAGAGTAATGAAGCTAAGGGACCTCAACTTCTTCGAGTCCTTATATGTATGAATAATAGAAAGCTTGAGGATGTGCTTCCTTACCATTTTGAGTTTCCCCTTGTTGAGTTGGAATGGATTGTTGTCCTTGAGATTGAATATGTAACGAATGTCAACTTCCTCAATGACTTCTTGTTCTGCAGCTTCAACTTCTTCAGGAATGTTGGGAAGCTCCAGAAGTGATGCAGCAGGGATGAGATTGTATTCTTCCTTTTTGTTTACCAGGACCAGTGCGGTTCGCTAAGCTGCTGGTTCTTCAATGGGAGTGATGTGATTTTAAGCTGGGATGGAGGACACATCAGGTATCTCAGCTATTGGAATCTCAATTATGTCTTCCTCTGAGGACTTAGTTGGGTAATCAACTAGTCCTTTAATTATTTTTGTTGTATATCCTGGTGATGAATCTACAGCGTTGGAGCGATATTGGTCGGTATCGCCGTTTAGAGATAGAGTTATAAAACTCTTTCACGTTGTGGAAGCGATTTAATTAAGAGTACAGAAAATAAATCGACACAAGGATTTATAGAGGTTCGGCCAAATATGCCTACGTCCTCTCTCGGTATCTTTTTCTATAGGCTTAAGATAAACCTCTGCACCTCTCTTCTATCGATCGAGGAATAACCATTACAAACTCGTCTTCTATTGGTCCGAGGAAATTGTTCAATCACTTATCTTTATGTCGGTCCGTTTTCCTTTTCTATTGGACAAGGAATCAACCAATCTAGCTTTCTATGGGCACTAGATAAACCTCACTTAGATATCGATTGCGATTCTAACAATGCCGGATCATTGATCCTAATAACACCGAATCCAATCGTATCTTTTCTTTTTCCTCTCTTGTATGATTACGTGTATAACACTCAATCACTAAACAATATAAGCTCTAGTAACAGCTAGGATGTTTACAATGATATAACAAGTATATATGTTTTGCTCAAGGTTGTTGTGTATTTTGATTCCAAGTGGTTTGGTATTTATAGCCTTTTTAATCCAACTAGCCGTTAGCTCCTTTTGACTTGCTAGCGTGCGCTAGCCTTTCTTCATAGCGTGCGTTAGGCCTCGTTACGTACGTTACAGCTTTAAGTACGTTATCGACTTCCATTTTCAGTCCAGTAGCTCCGTTTCTTCCTTTACGTACATTATGCCTTTGTATTACGTACGTTAACTTCCTTGCGTAGTGTACGTTAACCATGCTTCGTAGCGTGCGTTAAATCATATATCCGTTGCCTTCATTTCGTCAAACTATCCATTTGATATGCTGACTTTGACTAGATTCTTTCCAACGTTCATCTGTTTGAATTCATATTCAAACTCCTTTACGTACGTTAACACTATTGTGTTACGTACGTTAAATATATTCGATAGCGTGCGTTAATCATCAACCGTTGCGTGTGCTATCTTCATCAGGTAAGTCGTCTGATCTGCAGGTAAGTACTTATTACGTATGTTATGACGAGTATGTTACGTACGTTATCTCTGTTCGATTGCGTACGCTATTCTTGGCAGATTGCATGCGTTATCCATGCAGATTGATCAAATTTTTACGTCTTCGAATCCTTATTGTTTTGTTTCGATACTTTGTTGTTTTGCTTTGTTTAGCAACTTAATCATCAAAACTCTATTAAAGAATATTTGGAATAAAATATTCCAACAGTCTCCCCCTTTTTGATGATTACAAAATAACACCTTTGAATTGGATACAAAAATAAAATATATGTATAATTCTAAGAATCAAAGTTTTCGGCTTTGATCGTTTCGTTAGTTCTGCCAACTTTTTCTTTTTATCCTTTTCAACTTCTTCGTTTCTCCCCCTTTTTGTATATTTATTATTTTTCTCGTCAATCTTCCATGACGTTTTTTATCCCATTCATATCTTTTCTCTCCCGCTTTTTGTTATCAGCAAAATGTGTAAATATAAATGACTAAAAAATACCAATTGATGTATAAAAATATGCATGATAGGGTATAGCTCCCCCTGACAGAAATCTCCCTTTAAAAATAATACTCCCCCTGAGTAAAATATTTATTGATAAAAATTAATTTTTGGGGATCCAACCTATAGTTGTTTTTTCTTTCGAAACATAGACGATATTAGGAATAACGGTTCCCTTTGGAATCCAAATCTTTTTGGTTTTAATCGTCCGTCTTGGGCTTTTGCAACTTGTAAAATGATGCCCAATTTTTAAACATTTATCGCATCGGGGTTTTTTCAAATTTAAGGATTTGTGTTTCAAATTTGGTTTGAATCCCAACCCTATTTATTCAAAGTATATTTTTGAACACAAAGCATTTGCTCAAATTTATCATTTCCGCATGAAAATTTCTTTGTCAAAATTTTAAGTTCATCTTGAACTTTTAAAAGATCATTCTTTAAAATATTTTCATTTTCAACACATTTTGAATGATCCGATTCGACAATTTTTCCCCTTTCAAGTATTTTGGAATTTTAAATTTCCAACGATTTATATTTAGATTTAAGGGATTTAATTTCGGATAAAGTATTTTGATAATCTATATGCAATAATTTAAATGCTTCAAAAAGTTCATCGTAAGAATTACTTTCGACGTCGCTATCGTCAAATGAACTCCGGGCCATGAGAGCGAGGTTATTTTGATTCAAGAAGTCTTCATCCTCGTCTTCATCACTCCATGTTGCAATCAAGACTTCCTTCTTTTGATTAGCTCGGAAATTCTTCGCAAAGTTGTCTGGTTTACCACGGACACAACAGTTGTTGTCGAATTTCTTAGATTCGCCCTTTTGGATGTCCTTCTTTCTCCGGTTTAATAAGGTTTGGAACTTATTAATATTTTTGGCATAATATGCCTATTTTTCGTCGCTTTCATCAACCGGGATTTCTTCCTTCTTAGACATCTTAGCCTTCATGGCTATTGATCTTTCCTTCGGCTTCGGCTTGGCATTCCGAGATTTTAGGACAATCTCGTAGTTTATAAGTGAACCAACGAGAGCACTAAAATCAAGATTATTTAAATCTTTTGATTCCATTATTGCCGTAACCGTGCCGTCCCATTCTCGAGGTAGTGATGTGAGGATCTTCTTTACTTTCTCACTACTCGAAAGGGGCTTCCCATAACATGCCAATCCATTTGTGATGACCGAAAATCGATCAAGCATAATTGTGATGGATTCTTCTTCTTTTATTTGGAATAGCTCATAATCGTGAAGAAGCATGTTTATCTTCGTCTCCTTGACTTGAAACGTTCCTTCATGTGTGACTTCTAACATCTTCCATATTTCTTTGGCACTATCACACAATGAGATCCAGTTGTGTTCTTCCGGATTTAATGCACAATATAATAATTGCGTGGCTTTGCATTTATAGTGGTCGTTTTTCCAATCCGCATCATCATTGTTGTTACCCAAAATATTATTCAGAAGGGTTTGCTGGAATGGATGAGTAACAAACTAAATGCGAGAGCACGTCCGAGGGAATGTAAATAACACAAGATTTGCCGGGGTTTTTAGTCACGGGATTGAATGCTCTCGCGAGATATTATTAATACAAATACTTGGGAGTACAAATATTAATGTTAGAGTACAATTACAATGAGTGTAAAAACCATAGTTATCTAGCTCTTGAGTGCTGATGATTGCTGGAAGAACCAGAGTTGATGCTCTGTGAGTTCTTGTTCTCGTTTCTGCCGACCGTATTTAGGTTAAGAGGTTTCGAGAGTGAGAGAGAGAGATGTCCGAAGTCCCGTTCCAAATGATGGAAGTATCCTACTTATAGAAGAGGAGGTAGTTGGGATGTCTCGATCCCAAACGGGCGATCGCCTTTCCCGTATTATAATAAGCGGGCGATCGTCTTTAGCACATGGGTTGGTCTCCTTAAAGTCCACAGCTGCTGCTGGCAGCCGGATATGCGAACCAATGAGAAGGCGACACGCGTCCCATGTCGCTGTCTTAGGAGGTCCCACCTAGGACCTTTCGGCGGGCCTGTCGGTAGGTGAGGCTGTCCTTGTCACCGGCAGCTGTTGATGGGCTGGAGTCAAATATCCTTATTCTGCAGCGCCATTCGCGGATCTGCACGTGGGTCTTCACTCCGAGATTCGGTCTTTGTAGACTTGATGGATGTTTGGGCTTTACACGTGGCAAAAGACGATCGTCTTGGTCGGGCACTAGAGATGATCGCTAGGTGCCAAGAGGCGATCGCCCTGGACGTCGGTCGCTCGGTACTTGATCTGGCACCTTCGTTTGGCAAGTCTGCCTTGGCTCATCTGACGCTGGCTTGGTTGCTCGGACCTTATGCCGATCGCCGTCGAGGCATATAAATCGCCGCACAACAATTGCCCCCCAGCTTGCTCTGATGTCAGAGACGTGGGGTAAGGTGGTTCCACTGGCGATCGTGTAAAATAATGACGAGCAACTCACCGAGCGGCCTTTGATTTTGAATTTGGACGACCTACTCGATTGCTGAAAGGAGCGGCCCTTGACTGTTTATTTAGTGAAATGGAACGAAAATAAATCATTTCAGCGAGTGATCTCTGGTCTCAGCTCTTGCGATCTTCAATTTTGCAGATTCCTCGTGGAAGGTCGATCATCTCGGCCTAGAGGAACCGTGCACGGTCGCGGAGTTCGATGGAACCGACCTCCGTGACCATGTCTTGTGCGCGAGCGACATTCCACCTATAGGTCTGTCTCGCGACTCACGTTATTGTGAGGGTCCTCCGGTGGCTACGTTTTGCCTCGCAATGTAGCGATGGAGCGGACGATCTCAGCTTGAAGGAGTCCTTGCACGGGGCGCCGTCAGATTAATCGACTGCACAACCGTGGCTTGTTAACACTTTTCTACCTGGGACCGACATGTTAGATGACGGACCTTTGAGGGCATATGTTGTGACGGGGTTAGGGACGCGTTGCATTGTTCGGGTCCATCATGTTAGATGGCGGTCCTCAAGGGCGAGCGAGCGATCTCTGCCCAAAGGAACCTTTCATGGTCGGGCTGTCGGTTTCATCGACCTCCAGAACCATGTCTGCACTTTTCTACCTAGGATCGTCAATTTAGATGGCGATCCTCGACGGTATACGTTGTGTTGGGGAGGCGATCGCCTGCCTGGGTACATCATGTTAGATGACGAACTTTAGAGGGCGAGCGAGTCATCCTATTTTTCGAGGCGTTGCTCAGGCAGTAGCCTTTGGTTTGATATGTTAGAAACTGGGGAAAGGCCTCCGAAGTTTCCACCTCTTGATTGAAGCATATAGACCCGGCCGCCGAGGTTGTGTAACACCCTCAGAGTACGTACGGAAATGTTACACGCCGTAGGCCCTTCTCACAAGGATCTACCAGGCTAAACTCCACTAGAACACAATGATTGACCGACCTGGGTCAATCTAAATACAACGCAGACCGACAAGGTCATTAAATAATTCAGAAACTAACGAATTTTACATCTCAATGACAAAAAGAAACTTTCACACAAAAAGGGATGACAACTCCATTTAATAAATGAAAACCTACACCCGTGCAAGAGTGAATACTCAACCAAATGGGAAAATACCGACCCATATGGAAATAAAAGAAAAAGACTCTGACTCTTGTGTGATTAGCATCGTCGTCTTCCATCTCCTTCCAAGCCAATCCCGTGACTGCTCCTGAGCTGCCAAAACCTGAGAGCATAACAGGCACCCACCCCCCGAAAACTTAGGGGTTAGCAAACTGGAATTTTGCTAGTGCAAGTACATAATATACAAGATATACGAACAATAACAACACAAAATTCAACCGTCGTGAAGCCTTAACACAAACCATACATTCCCATAGTCAACACAGTACAACACTCGTATACACAAGGTGAAAAATAATCACATAGTCATATTCTCTTTATGGAACATAACACCAATTAAACTTTAAACGAGCCCAAGGAGTCAAAAGATTTAGTTTGAAAATCCAGTTTTGTAAAAGGAAAAGTATTTTGATAAGATAGTTTGAAAACATTGTTAATGACTCGGGCCGTCTTGGGGTTTTGAAAATCGAATGGTAATACTTTTTAAAAAAAAAAATTCAAAAGCTCTCGGGTCCTTGACCCAAGATAGGGAAAACAATTACACGAAAACATGCCAACGTTATTCGGGGTCCTCGACCCAATTTATAGAACACCATCACAAACGAAATCATTACAACATCTCCCAGGGTTCGCAACCCAATCCAAATAACATCATCACGAGAACAATCATCTCAACATTTCACAGGGTCCTCGACCCAATACACAGAATAGCACCACAATACAATTAAAGGCACAATCTCTCATTCGACATATCCTGCTCAAGACCCCCGATTAATTAACCCTCGGAGATTTCGTCAAACCTCCTTGGTTAATTAACCCTGATACCAACGCTTTAAAAACAGGTTGAAACAAACTTTCAAAAACACGAATCGTGGACTATATCAAGACAAACATTTAAAAGTGAGTTGAAAGATTTTGAGATACGAACATCGTTCGGTAACGGGGTCTTAGCTATCACTAAAATACCCGTAACCAATGAGCCTTCCAGGCGCCTCCCTTGCGCACCTGTGTACCGGCGTTCACTCCAAAATGTTGGCCGCTCCTTGAACATGTCACCGCGCCGGCGATCACTCCCGCAAGAGCCGCCTCTTGCGCGCGCATTAGGTAACACCGGCGTTCACCACCCATATGGAGCCGCACATTGCAGCATACACCAGGCCGGAGTGCACGCCCCGCCCTCAGAGGTTCCCGGATACGACGTTTCTCACAACAAGTATCCACATTATTTCAAACATCAAGCACACAGACAAACATCACAATAATTATCAACTCAGTACGTTAAGTCACACAATTTCTCCGCGAGTCCATAACCACACAAATAAACAATAACACGCACATTATCAATAAAAACTCAATCACAATAAGGCTTCAAGCATAACCAACCAACACTGCACATATATCCCTATATTGCGGCTCAACCGAATATATATATATATATATATAACCTTACTATATTATATGAATAAGTATAGTTCATCCATCAATCCAAGTTGAGTACATCAACTAGTGTTATCATTCGTCACTCGTCATTCACCGACATAGGCACACATATCAATATACGTATATACATACATATGTTTAACATATAAATATATATATATATATATATATACACATATATACATCCGTATAAATTCATACACTTCGACAACAATGATTTCACGCAGTTACAATTCGTATATCAAGGTACTTGCCTTGGTAATCTCTCACGAATACTTCAGAAAATACGGTTGATTGGAGAAATCCGGAACTCCAATGAAAATGGCGATCGGAAAGTCTCAACACTCGATTTTTGTAGGGAATTCGTCCCTAATATCCTATCATCAAATAAACAACAAATCACACGAGGAAAAACATCGCAAAACGACCAAATTTCTCTCTGCGGCATTTTCCCGGACACCTTGAAGGCGTCAAACGAAAGTTCATATAAACGACGAATCGAAAATGATAAAACTATGGAAAGATGATGAAAATGATAGAACACAACTCAATCTTCGATTACCCAACAGAAATATGAGTTAAAACGATCAAATCGGACAAAGTCAACTAAAATCCCCAAAACTAGATTTTAGGAAATCATACCTTGATTCGATCGATCAGAGCAAGTTATGGAAGGATTAATCGATGATATAGACTCACTAATCTCGTGGATTTATAGTGGAACAACATGCCCTCATGTTCTCCAAGCTCCAGCCGTGGAAAGAGAAGAAAAAGGAATAGAACAATGGGTGTAATCCCGACTGTCCCGTCATATTTATACCCGCGCAGGACACGGCGCAACAAATGGCCCAGTCTAGCGCCGTGTATACCGCCGTGTTGCGGGTCAGTGCGCGACATGACCTACATGGCGCAACAAACGGCCCAGTCCAGCGCCGTGTCTACCGCCGTGTTGCGGGTCAGTGCGCGACCTGACCGACACGGCGCAACACCCGGCGCAAGACACCTGCGCGTGTGTCTCGGCCGTGTCCGACACGGCGCAACACCCGGCGCAAATCTTGCGTGGGTTCTAAGCCGTGTCTCGGCAGGCCTGCTAGTCCTGGCCGACCCGGCGCAGGACACGGCGCTCGGCAGCGCTGTTTTCCTTTGCCGTTTAAATGCAGTCCGGTCAAGCTCCGGTTGAAAAACGATTCCGGCACAATCCGAAAATTACGATAGGACCACAATAACGATCCGGAAGAAGACGAAAAATAATAAAACAGGACATACGATTAGCTCGACTCACACTGTGATAAGTCGTACCCGATGAATATCACAACACGGTACATCACGCCGTACCAAGAAGTTGTCCGCAGAACAAAATGACCGGTACAACCGCCAAAATTCAAAAATAACCGGAACAGAAATCTCGAGTATTACAACTATAACGTACCGGTTATGATCCAAAACGATAACGAGCAAATTACGAAGCATAAAATGCCCTAAACACGGAACGAACACGACGAAAAGCTCGTGGACCACATCAACGATCCGAAATGAAAATAATGATATACAACAATTCACCACATATGGCCCTAAATACAAAATCGATCGTCGAGAGGGAGAAATAATTAAATGCTGACGCTCGACAGTTGAGAAATTTCCGGTCTTCAAAGGAAAATTCAAATTAAACCGGAAATGAAAAATCTCGGGTATTACATTCTACCCCCCTTAAAATAAGTTTCGTCCCGAAACTTAAAGTAAGTAGCGGTGGATTAATCAAGCAAAAGTAATTACGTGCTCAGCCCCAAAACATCACGAGCAAAGCGCAAATGTACGGTTCCAGAAGTACGATGAACTGACCTAGCAAGTACAAGGCAGTTTAAAATGGCCGAAAGGTTCACAGATGAATTACCAACAATGAAAGTCATCCCATACCGAAAATACTAAGAAGAGTACGGGTAATACATTCCCCCGTCTAAGAGGACATTTCAATCTCGACACTTAGAACCATAAGAGTTGGAAATATAAAGCAATGAAATAAAAGCGATCAAGTCACGATTGTTGAAAA
Source organism: Orobanche coerulescens (assembly GCA_033398695.1). Classification (NCBI taxonomy): domain Eukaryota; kingdom Viridiplantae; phylum Streptophyta; class Magnoliopsida; order Lamiales; family Orobanchaceae; genus Orobanche; species Orobanche coerulescens. The sequence continues at coordinate 86,954,380 of CM065804.1, read as the reverse complement.
AGACATAGCATAAAATCTTCATCCTGCTATGCTAGGCTCTCCAGAAGGAGACATAGGGTTTTGGGGCACTCCCCGGTCGTTCGCTCTGCTTGCTGAAAGGGCAGCATTCCTTGCCAATTCGGAAACTCTCTCACAGTGTTTCTCCCGATGACCTTCACGACCGCACCGGTAACAAGTCAAGAGTGGAGAGGGACAACTTGCACGTACGTGTCCCTGACAGTTACAGTTGAAGCATATTCTCTTCTTACCGCGAGTCACCGATGCTGGTTTTGGATTTCCAGCGTTCACTCCCGACCGCGAAGATGACGCTTTCGAACGACGTGAGGGTTTGGGAGTCTTAGTCTCTTCGCCGCCCAGAAACTTTCTAGATTTCCTCGGTTTCTTTGTCTCGCTCGTGGGCTCGACCACTGAGGAGATTTCATAGGATATCGTTTGATCTTGGTACTCCTTCACTATAGCATGGATAGTTGTCGTATGAACCACCTCGCTGCTTCCACTTCCACCATCCCGTCTACATCCGCCAAGGCTCGACATACTAATACAGATAGTACCGTTCAACATTATCAAATAATCAGTCGTACAGTATACCACAATTATCAACACAAGGTTTAGTTAACACCTTTAGAATAACGGTAATATCGTAAGGCACAATGTTTTCTGAAGTCGATTTCGAGCCCTTCGACTAGGACGATCATTACATGCATACACTTAATGAAAACAACTTTTTGAAAAAGAGGACGAGTCACGTTACACCCAAAACTTGTAAAAACTATCCTTTATTTTGGAAGAGGAAGTTTATACATCGACTTTTAAAAATTATTTTCGAGTAATGTATAAAAGAAAAATTGAAAATTGAATTGTAACTAATTTGAAATATTTTAAAAGTGTTGAGTCCCAAATACCACAATTTTGAAAATCTTTCCTCTTCCACAAAAATGTTTATTCGAAAGAATTTTCCACCGAGTTACGTGACCATTTAACATGACGACAATAAATCACGGCTTTTTACAATGTTAGAAAATTTCAAAGCACCACTTTAAAATATTCGTGATACTACAGCGCCGTGGGACCCGTGCCGGAACCCACCAGGCTAAAATAAAACTCAGTTTGCAAGATACCAAAAGCCATCTCGAAATACTCACGCAGCAGATAAAATTAACACTTAAAGATTTACTCTAATGAAATGTAGAAACCGATAAATATGCTCGACTTCCGAAGCATACTACATAGACATTTTACTCGGACCGTATACGCGTGCTACATCCTAAAACAATAATATCACCAACAAGTTACAATCCCTAGTTCACATTAAACACATTAGCACAATATAATCAAATACATATATAAAGGGACTCACGATCGGGAGACTTACCATCACAGATTGCCTGAAGATGATGTCGGAACCACGACACTAATCACAACTCTGATGCACGCGACTTACACCGGACATGGACTTGACCCAACGGCCTAGGTTTTTCGCAAACCTAAGCTCCGATACCATAATTGTAACACCCCCAGAGTACGTCCGGAAATGTTACACGCCGTAGGCCCTTCTCACAAGGATATACCAGGCTAAACTCCACTAGACTACACAATGATTGACCGACCGGGGTCAATCTAAATACAACGCAGACCGACAAGGTCATTAAACAATTCAGAAACTAACGAATTTTACATCTCAATGACAAAAAGAAACTTTCACACAAAAAGGGATGACAACTCCATTTAATAAATGAAAACCTACACCCATGCAAGGGTGAATACTCAACCAAATGGGAAAATACCGACCCAGATGGAAATAAAAGAAAAAGACTCTGACTCTTGTGTGATTAGCATCGTCGTCTTCCATCTCCTTCCAAGCCAAATCCGTGACTGCTCCCGAGCTGCCAAAACCTGAGCGCATAACAGGCACCCACCCCCCGAAAACTCAGGGGTTAGCAAACTGGAATTTTGCTAGTGTAAGTACATGATATACAAGATATACGAACAATAACAACACAAAATTCAACCGTCGTGAAGCCTTAACACAAACCATACATTCCCATAGTCAACACAGTATAGCACTCGTATACACAAGGTGAAAATAATCACATAGTCATATTCTCTTTATGGAACATAACACCAATTAAACTTTACACGAGCCCAAGGAGTCAAAAGATTTAGTTTGAAAATCCAGTTTTGTAAAAGGAAAAGTATTTTGATAAGATAGTTTGAAAACATTATTAATGACTCGGGCCGTCTTGGTGTTTTGAAAATCGAATGGGAATACTTTTTAAACAAAAATAATTTCAAAAGCTCTCGGGTCCTTGACCCAAGATAGGGAAAACAATTACACGAAAACATGTCAACGTTATTCGGGGTCCTCGACCCAATTTATAGAACACCGTCATAAACGAAATCATTACAACATCTCACAGGGTTCGCAACCCAATCCAAATAACATCATCACGAGAACAATCATCTCAACATTTCACAGGGTCCTTGACCCAATACACAGAATAGCACCACAATACAATTAAAGGCACAATCTCTCATTCGACATATCCTGCTCAAGACCCCCGATTAATTAACACTCGGAGATTTCGTCAAACCTCCTTGGTTAATTAACCCTGATACCAACGCTTTAAAAACAGGTTGAAACAAACTTTCAAAAACACGAATCGTGATCTATATCAAGACAAACATTTAAAAGTGAGTTGAAAGATTTTGAGATACGAACATCGTTTGGTAACGGGGTCTTAGCTATCACTCAAATACCCGTAACCAATAAGCCTGCGAGGCGCCTCCCTTACGCACTTGTGTACCGGCATTCACTCCACTATGTTGGCCGCTCCTTGAACATGTCACCGCGCCGGCGATCACTCCCGCAAGAGCCGCCCCTTGCACGCGCATTAGGTAACACTGGCGTTCACCACCCATATGGAGCCGCATATTGCAGCATATACCAGGCCGGAGTGCACGCCCCGCCCTCAGAGGTTCCCGGATACGACGTTTCTCATAACAAGTATCCACATTATTTCAAACATCAAGCACACAGACAAACGTCACAACAATTATCAACTCAGTACGTCAAGTCACACAATTTCTCCGCCAGTCCATAACTGTAGTACCCCAATTTTTCAGATATATTTTTCCTTTATATGTTGGATATCGTTGATGGATAATTGTGGTTGAAGATGTTGTGAACGTATGATAATGTTATTGAAATGCGTATATGTATTCAGTGTTCCATATGATCATTTGCTATGTCGAGATGTTGGTCAAGGGTAGCTGAATATGGCTAAGCACAGCCACGATAGTGCATGCTATGAGATATGCTTAGCGCATGCTACGAGGCACGAGTAGCGCATGCTACGTTGTGTAGTTAGCGTACGCTAATAGGTTCGCATTATGTACGCTGAGGAGGGTCCTTAACGTACGTAAGACTTTCTGGGAGAGATTTGGAAGGCGGCCAACATGTAGGCCCGGGTTGATGTTTATCGGCATTTAGCGCACGCTATTAAGGATGGTTAGCGCACGCTAATATCAGATCATCCGACAAGGAATCTTGGCTATCGGAGAGTGGACCCGGCCACTTGCGACGCGTGTCCAGATAAGGTCAGCGGGTGTTTGTCATGTACGGATAGCGCACGCTAAACCGTATGGTTATCGCACGCTAATTCCAGATCGGTCAGAGGAATCCCGATAATTGCAGATGCTTTCGGCATGTGGTGGCACGAGTGGTAGGTGTGTACTGTAGCAAGTCAACTTCAGATAGCGCACGCTAAGGTCAATGACTTGCGTACGCTAGGCAGGATGTTTTACGTACGTTAATGCATGGGCATTACATACGTAAGCTAGTTTACGAAGCAAGGCAGTAGCCTCTGGGCTGCGATAGCGTACGCTAACAAATTCAGTTAGCGCACGCTAAGGCTGTAGCGCACGCTAAACATGAGATGTTAGCGCACACTAATAATGAATATTATAAAAGGGGACAGACGGGTGCTGAGAGGCATTTCGTCCATTTTTCTTCCTTCAGTCGGGAGAGAGAGAGTTGGGATGTATTTGAGGTTCCCAAACACTGTATAATGATAATCTTTAACAACATTATATTTAGAGCATGAATTCAAGCCTTGTTCTTCAAGTTATTCATGATTCTTGGAATGGAGTTCAAGTGTTCTTCTCTTTGGTTCGTCTAATCCAGGTAAATTTGGTATCCCTTTTGTTTATGGTTCGTTTTTAAGGATGATTACATGTGAGGAACATGTTGGATAATCATATAACGATATTATATGAGATTCAATGGAATCTTGATAAGAGTTTCGGATGTTTCTTCATATTATAAAGATGATGGTTCGTTTAAACCGTTTTGAGATAGATTTTTGGATCATGATAATTTCATTGATCGATTTAGAGGAGTTAAATCATGATACGAGGTTGAATTCCGGATTGAATATGTTATGATCATTGTTACCAAGTTGGTTTGATTATTGATATGATTATTCTTCTAGGTTGATTAACCCATAGGTATAACCGATGTGCCGCGTTGAAGGCCGTAAATTTAGTCCAGTCGGGGCTGAAGAGCTCGTAGACAAGGGCGATGAGTTCGGTGTTGGTTTTTTCATGTTGGTATCCAGGCAAGTGTTTACTTGTTCGGTTGTAATGTTTTGATGAGTAATTCCATTTACATTTCATAAGTATTTTATGTTGTATTGCATATTGACGAATGTTCAGTGATGTTCTAAAAGGATTAGAATGCACAGTTGATGATTGTTGAGATACTTGGATAATCTTGGGAAGATTGTAGTATTCGGATATTTTTGATGTCATTTTGGATATTCTTGGTCTGTGGTATGCATTTCGGAAGGATATCCGGATAGAAGTATGTTTTATGGCAATCGTACATAGAAGATGGTGTACGAGAAGGTATTCGGTATTGAGGTATTATGTGGTATTATCGTGATATTGGGATTTTGATGAGAATCGTTGGATTACCGGAAGTGGTAAGGTTATCGTTGAGGTTATTATTCTCATGATACATGGCATGTGAATATTTATGTTTATGTACTTGCGGTTATTTGTCGGGTATTATTGCTGACCCCGTTGTGGGACTTGTTTTTCAGGTATTGAGAATTTTGATGGTAGCGATCGTGAGGCGAGGATTCCGGACGATACTGGCTATGGCATATTGTTGGGGAATCGTGTATTTTGTTTGTGTATTAATTATTGATGTATATGTATCTTGGACTGTATTTCTATCCGCTGCGTGAGTTCTTTCAAATGGCTTTCGGCTTTTTGCCAACTGAGTTTCATTTCGAAAACTGATTCCCTTAACCGAGTTTTTGGCCTTGATCGTTTTGACGGTAGTTGGTGTTTTCAAATGATTTTGTGAGTTTTAGAAAATACTACCGTCATCGGCCTTTTTGTCGTTCTTGTAATTGGTTTTTAGCCTGGTGGGTTCCGACGCAGGGCCCACGGCGTGTAATACTCCCGTAAGGTTTTTGGGGTGTTACAATAACCACACAAATAAATAATAACACGCACGTTATCAATCAAAACTCAATCACAATAATCCTTCAAGCATAACCAACCAACACCGCACATATATCCCTATATTGCGGCTCAACCGAAAATATATAAATATATATAATATATATATATATATATATAACCTTACTATATTATATGAACAAGTATAGTTCATCCATCAATCCAAGTTGAGTACATCATCTAATGTTGGCATTCGTCACTCGTCATTCACCGACATAGGCACATATATCAATATACGTATATACATACATAAGTTTAACATATAAATATATATATAAATCTATATATATATATACACATATATATATATATATCCGTATAAATTCATATACTTCGACAACAATGATTTCACGCAGTTACAATTCGTATATCAAGGTACTTGCCTTGGTAATCTCTCACGAATACTTCGGAAAATACGGTTGATTGGAGAAATCCGGAACTCCAATGAAAACGGCGATCGAAAAGGCTCAACACCCGATTTTTGTAGGGAATTCATCCCTAATATCCTATCATCAAATAAACAACAAATCACACGAGGAAAAACATCGCAAAATGACCAAATTTCTCTCTGCGGCATTTTCCCGGACACCTTGAAGGCGTCAAACGAAAGTTCATATAAACGACGAATCGGAAATGATAAAACCATGGAAAGATGATGAAAATGATAGTACACAACTCAATCTTCGATTACCCAACAGAAATATGAGTTAAAACGATCAAATCGGACAAAGTCAACTAAAATCCCTAAAACTAGATTATAGGAAATCATACCTTGATTCGATCGATCAGAGCAAGTTATGGAAGGATTAATCGATGATATGGACTCACTAATATCGTGGATTTATAGTGGAACAACATGCCCTTGTGTTCTCCAAGCTCTAGCCGCGGAAAGAGAAGAAAAAGGAATAGAACAATGGGTGTAAACCCGACTGTCCCGTCATATTTATACCCGCGCAGGACACGGCGCAACAAACGGCCCAGTCTAGCGCCGTGTCTACCGCCGTGTTGCGGGTCAGTGCGCGACCTGACCGACACGGCGCAACAAACGGCCCAGTCCAGTGCCGTGTCTACCGCCGTGTTGCGGGTCAGTGCGCGACCTGACCGACACGGCGCAACACCCGGCGTAAGACACCTGCACGTGTGTCTCGGCCGTGTCCGACACGGCGCAACACCCGGCGCAAATCTTGCGTGGGTTCTAAGCCGTGTCTCGGTAGGCCTGCTAGTCCTGGCCGACCCGGCGCAGGACACGGCGCTCGGCAGCGCTGTTTTCACTGCCGTTTCGTACAGGTCCGGCCAGCGAAGCTCCGGTTGAAAAACGATTCCGGCACAATCCGAAAATTACGATAGGACCACAATAACGATCCGGAAGAAGACGAAAAATAATAAAACAGGACATACGATTAGCTCGGCTCACACAGTGATAAGTCATACCCGACGAATATCACAACACGGTACATCACGCCGTACCAAGAAGTCGTCCGCAGAACAAAATGACCGGTACAACCGGCAAAATTCGAAAATAACCGGAACAGAAATCTCGAGTATTACAACTATAATGTACCGGTTATGATCCGAAACGATAACGAGCAAATTACGAAGCATAAAATGCCCCAAGCACGGAACGAACACGACGAAAAGCTCGTGGACCATATCAACGATCCGAAATGAAAATGATGATATACAACAATTCACCACATATGGCCCTAAATACAAAATCGATCGTCGAGAGGGAGAAATAATTAAATGCTGACGCTCGACAGTTGAGAAATTTCCGGTCTTCAAAGGAAAATTCAAATTAAACCGGAAATGAAAAATCTCGGGTATTACAGGTTGATCGGGGGGATTGACTCGTAAGAATCCTCTAGCTCGTCGCATTTGATTCTGGCAATCAGATTGGGGCGATCGACGATCGTCATTCTACCGCCGATCGCGGACCTTGGTCCTTTCCTCCCGGGGCTCCGACTAAGTCACTAAACTGTCAAACTTACCCTCCTCGAACAATCTCCAAAGTTGTCTGAGGAGGTCGCGGCACTGGTTGGTGTTGTGGCCGGGGCTCTTGTGGAAAGCACAAAATCTATCGCGGTCCAGATGACCGTGGTCCCTTATCGCTTTTGGCTTGCTTAGCTGCTCGCGCCCATTGATGGCGTAAAAAATATGGGCCGGAGATAGATTGAGGTTGTGGAGGAGATGGGCTTCCATATCCTCAAAGGCCTCGAAATCACCGGGTGACTTGGCGATCGCCTTGTTGGACTTGGCGATCGCCGTCTCTGCCCCCTCGCCTAGGCGAAGGGTGATCAACCTCTACCTGGCCATAAAGTCTGCGGCCTTGGTGGGGAAGATCGCGTAGGTTGGGGGGGTGTCCTTTGTAAGGTGTCTGAACATGGGCGAAAGACCATCGAATCCCCCTAGGACCGAGTAGAGGGCGATCTCGTCGCTTATGGGCTCACTATTGAGGATTATTTCATCCACCCGGTCGATGTAATCTTTTTCGGACTCGTCTTCCCCCTGCGTGATCTTCATCATGTGGTGGGGACCTTCTGGCCGAGCGACCTTGGCGGCGAAGTACGACGTAAAGTCGCTCCCCAGTTTTTCAAAGGAATTGATGGAGCGCGGTGGCAATGAGATGTACCACCTATGGGCAAGATTGCCCAATGTCAATGGGAACATTCGGCATTTTGTCGCGTCAGATACTCCGCATCTGGTCATGTAGATCCGGAACTTGCTCAAGTGGGCCTCGAGGTCCGATCTCCCCTCGTACAAAGGTGTTTGAGGAGGAGCGATCTTTGGTTGCATGGGGGCAAGCTCGATCTGGACCGCGAGTGGCTCACTTGGTCCGGCGACCTTTCTCTTGGCGCCTGCCTCAGTTTCTAGGAGCGCCTTCATATCATCAAGCTGGCATTACATAGCGGCCATCGTCGTAGCCTGGCTGCTCGTAGGTTGGCCCTCGGAGCGGGAGCCGAGGCAATCGTGTACTGATCTCCTGGCTCCGCGGTAGGCAATGAGGTTTCTGTCGCCGATCTCGATTTTTCGGCGAGTAGGAGCCAGACGGCTGGCCTGCCCTCTGGGAGTCGGGTATGCCGAACTTCTGGTAATGGATTCGGGCTCCGTCGTCTCGTGGTTGGGGCCAGAATGCCCCTTTCGCCACGATGGATCGCTTCCTAGGCGGCTGAAGATGGAACTGTCCCACCTCGGGAGTGCCTTTTCTCGTGAATCGGGACTTTCTGGCGATTGCTCGACAAGTAACCCCTTGAGCTTCCATTTGCCCGCACGGCGGATGGCTGAGGGGGTTATAACGGGCGCTTCGCATGCTCTCCGTCGCTCCCTTAGGATGGCCATGGCCTCCTCGATCTGTTTCGGTGTTTGGAACTGATCGAGTGAGAGGCAGGGGCCATCCCTCGGGGGTAGGATTGAGAGTCTCGCGTCGCCGCGGCTACCCTCCGCCGTAGGTTAGGGCTCGGATTGGGCCGGGATATGGCGTCCGACGAGCCGTAAAGTGGCTCTCTTCGAAGTGGTGGCAGACGTCATGATTTTGAAGGTTTTTCTTTGAAGAACAGTGAGTGTTTCTTCAAGGATATGCTCCGGAGAACAGTGAGTGTTCTTCGAAACGGTCGGAATGAAATTGAGGGTAAACGCCATCCCTTCTTCTAGCGCAAATTGTTGTTACCCAAAATATTATTCGGAAGGGTTTGCTGGAATGGATGAGTAACAAACAAAATGCAAGAGCACGTCCAAGGGAATGTAAATAACACAAGATTTGCTGGGGTTGTTAGTCCCAGTCTTGAATGCTCTCGTGAGATATTATTAATACAAATACTTGGGAGTACAAATATTAATGTTAGAGTACAATTACAATGAGTGTAAAGACCCTAGTTATCTAGCTCTTGAGAGCTGATGATTGCCGGAAGAACCAGAGTTGATGCTCTGTGAGTTCTTGTTCTCGTTTCTGCCGAACGTCTTTAGGTTAAGAGGTTTCGAGAGTGAGAGAGAGAGAGAGATATCCGAAGTCCCGTTCCAAATGATGGAAGTCTCCTACTTATATAAGAGAAGGTAGTTGGGATGTCTCGATCCCAAATGGGCGATCACCTTTCCCGTATTATAATAAGTGGGCGATCGTCTTTAGCACATGGGTTGGTCTCCTTAAAGTCTACAGCTGCTGCTGGAACCCGGATGTGCGAACCAATGAGAAGGCAACACGCGTCCCATGTCGCTCTCTTGGGAGGTCCCACCTAGGACCTTTCGGCGGGCCTGTCGGTAGGTGAGGCTGTCCTTGTCACCGACAGCTGCTGATGGACTGGAGTCAAAGATCCTTATTTTGCGGCGCTATTCGCGGATCTGCACTTGGGTCTTCACTCCAAGATTCGGTCTTTGTAGACTTGACGTATGTTTGGGCTTTACACGTTGCAAAACACGATCGTCTTGTTCGGGCACCAGAGATGATCGCTAGGTGCCAAGAGGCGATCGCCCTGGACGTCGATCGCTCGGTACTTGATCTGGCACCTTCGTTTGGCAAATCTGCCTTGGCTCATCTGACACTGGCTTGGTCGCTCGGCCCTTATGCCGATCGCCGTCGAGGTGTATAAATCGCCGTACAACAATCATACTCTTCAAAAGTTTTGAGATTTCCGTTCAAGTTCGTTGGAATTTTGGGACCAAGACATATGACTTTCCATAATTCGATATCGTAAGCTCGGATGAAAACAGACATTTTCTTCTTCCAAGTCATGAAGTTCGATCAATCGAAGAATGGAGGTCGGTTTAGCGCAAGACCTTCGACCGGGCCAAGTTGAAATGCCATTTGGATCTTCTCATTGGATGTTAAGCCGCTTCTAGGAGGTACCGCTCTGATACCAATTGTTGGAGCGATATTGGTCGGTATCGCCGTTTGGAGATAGAGTTATAAAACTCTTTCGCGTTGCGGAAGTGATTTAATTAAAAGTGAAGAAAATAAATCGACACAAGGATTTATAGAGGTTCGGCCAAACATGCCTATGTTCTCTCTCGGTATCTTTTTCTATAAGCTTAAGATAAACCTCTGCACCTCTATTCTATCGATCGAGGTGTAACCATTACAAGCTCGTCTTCTATCGGTTCGAGTAAATCGTTCAATCACTTGTCTTTATGTCGGTCCAAGTTAAACCGTTTTCCTTTTCTATTGGACAAGAAATCAACCAATCTAGCTTTCTATGGGTACTACATAAACCTCACTTAGATATCGATTGCGATTCTAACAATGCCGGATCCTTGATCCTAATAACACTGAATCCAATCGTATCTTTTCTATTTCCTCTCTTGTATGATTTCGTGTATAACACTCAATCACTAAACAATATAAGCTCTAGTACAACAACTAGGATGTTTACAATGATATAACAAGTATATATGTTTTGCTCAAGGTTGTTGTGTATTTTGATACCAAGCCGTTTAGTATTTATAGCCTTTTCAATCCATCTAGTTGTTAGCTCATTTGGACTTGTTAGCGTGCGCTAGCCTTTCTTCATAGCGTGCGTTAGGCCTCGTTACGTATGTTATAGCTTTCATGTAGCGTACGTTATTGACTTCCAATTTTAGTCCAGTAGCTTCATTTCTTCCTTTACGTACGTTATGCCTTCGTATTACATACGTTAACTTCCTTGCGTAGCGTATGTTAACCATGCTTCATAGCGTGCGTTAACTCATATATCCATTGCCTTCATTTTGTCAAACTATCCATTTGATATGCTGACTTTGACTAGATTCTTTCCAACGTTCATCTGTTTGAATTCATATTCAAACACCTTTACGTATGTTAACACTGTTGTGTTACGTACGTTAAATATCTTCGATAGCGTGCGTTAATCATCAGCTGTAGCGTACGCTATCTTCATCAGGTAAGTCGTCTGATCTGCAGGTAAGTCCTTATTACGTACGTTATGACGACTATGTTACGTGCGTTATCTCCGTTCGATTGCGTACGCTATTCTTGGCAGATACCGTGCGTTATCCATGCAGATTGATCAATTTTTTGCGTCTTCGACTCCTTGTTGTTTTGTTTTGCTCCTTTATTGTTTTGCTATATTTAGCAACTTAATCATCAAAACTCTATTAAAGAATATTTGGAATAAAATATTCCAACATACAGTGATGAATTCCTCCCTTTCAGGACATCATTTTCCTGAAATAAGCAGACAATAGTACATTGTCGCGTTCCTCATCATTTTCAAGTTGCTGGTGCAGTTATTAGTTGTTCCTCAGCAACAACTAACTTTTCAGATAGGATGTTGGTTGCAGTGATTTCAGCTGGGGTTAGTTGAGTTTGCAGCAGCTGCTGATTCCACCTCTGCCTCATCCTCGAATTCAGACACCAATTTGTATGAAGATGTGTTTGTTTTCATTTTGGCCAGCATCACTTTAGCTTGAGGTTGCTGAGTTGACAGGGCCTCTAGTACAGTCCAAATGCCTAAGGCGTTTGTGGAGTGAAACATTTATGATCATCCTTTAGCCATTCCAAGATGCTCAAGAATCCAGCTAATTTGAGTACCATAAGTCAGCTTCTGGTTGAATTTCTTCTCTGCACTGTCCCAACTGACTTTGTTCACGATACACGGCTGATATTCTGTCTTGGCTATACTCAGTTGATATTTTATCTTGGCTATACTCAGCTGATATCTGATATTTTGTCTTAGCTATACTCAACTGATATTTTGTCTTAGGCAAACTCAGCTGAACGAACTTAGCTGTAACACCTATTTGATCAATACTTAGCCTAATTTTATGGCCTATAGAAGATACTCATTTGATTCTTCTTTACAAATGCCAAGTACTTAGAACATACGTTTGAATTAAACTTAGAATACAGGGATGACGTCATAAAAATATTACATGTATTGAAGTGACACTTGTCGCTGGTTACAGCTCTGGGAGAATGATGAGGACAGTCCTCAACATTTTGCCAGAGCTGGAACCGAGGACAAGTGTCACTTATAGAGGGAACCAACGACTGGTATCAGAGCCGATCAGGGGTTCGAATTTCCTTAGGAGTATGCTGCAGCAATGGTTGCCAGGAGCGGTGGAACTAAGTGGCTTGGCGTGCAGTGGAGGTGTCCATATAGCCGGAACTGAGATGCTGGCGCAGCGGAGGTAAACGGGGATGGAACTAAAGGTGTCCATATAGCCAGAACTGAGATGCTGGCGCAATGGAGGTATACGAGGATGGAACTAAAACTGGTGTGAGCGGAGATTTCCAACTACTTGAGCGGATACTGGCAGGTGAGGGGGGTGATTGTCGGGCTATGACCCAGCATCCCGCCTGCATGGGCTTAAGACCTCCGGCGCAACCTGCAATTCGACCCGTGAGATCTCTACTAGAAATTGGTTAAATGAATTGATTTGGACTACTCATACCAACAAGATGCATCTTCTTTTCTGGTATCCATCTCATAGGAAATCCAGAGTTAAGCGTGCTTGGCCTGGAGTAGTTATGGAATGGGTGACCCTTGTGAAGCTTCTCAAGGTGCGTGTGAGTGAGGAAAATGTGTTAGAAAAGACTCGTGTTGGTACAGTGAGGATAGTCCTCATCATTCTGCCAGAGTTGGAACCGGGGACAAGTGTCACTTCCAGAGGAGACCAATAATCACTAATACTTCACTCTCTCGGTCAATTGGACCTGGCAAAATCGGCCCAGCGGGCTAGCCGACCCGATCATTTTTGGGCGGGAATCGGGCCTCACATTTTAGGCCCAAAAAAAATTGAGCCTTTTTTACCCGTCCAAATTTTGGCCTGGCCCAGGAAGGCCCAAGCCGCGGGCCCGGCCCATACCAGCAGTACACCTGTCCCCTGTCTCACTACTCTCACTCTCCCACGAAAAAGCTAGGTTAAGATTGCGCTGTCGCCTCCTTCTTTCTCACTCTCACTTGTAAAATTTTATATCAATTTGACAATTTCATGGCCTCACCAGCGGCCATCGGCGTCTGATTCAGACCGGCGACCACCGACATCGAATTCATATCAGAGGCCATCGACTTTTGCGTCAGATTCAGACCGCCGCCGCCATAAGTCCCGACTCCTGAGCAACATCCAGCATGCCATCCGTCCTGAGTGTCGATTGTCGACCTCAATAGGTGAAAACCTTGGGAACTTCCTCGTGAAATATATTTTTTATATTGTATTATATATAATGGCAACCTTTCTTCTTCTTCTTCTATTTTCTTAGGCATGATTAATTTTTTTTTAATGTGATGAATATTTATATACATATGATAAATTAATTAAGATGTGGCGAGAATGGCATACCTGTCTGAATTTTTTATGGCTAGGGAGAGATCCGTTCAAATGGTTAGGTTTGAAACAAAAAAAATCCTCTAAACTAATGATGAAATCCATCGTGTGTTATACAATTTTTTCTGTCACAATTATTTTTGCCATCATTTTTGGATTGAATATGTCAGGACATTATGTTTTTGTTTTCTCTCATATTTGAACCGAATGAGTTATGACATTAAATTTTTGAACTAATATTTTTTTGCTGTCATAATGTAGTAGAGGCCCGTGGACCGGGCCAGGCCCGGCCTGGCCATGCCACAGGCTGCAAATATTTCAGCCCAAACATTTCCGAGCCTTTGTAGTGGAGAGGCTTGCCGGATTTGGTAACACCTTTCTCACCGGTGCAGAGCACCCGGAAGTTCTCGGCGGTCTTTGGGACCACATCGGCGAAGAGCTCCATGACGATGCGGCCGGCTACCGCGCCGCCAATGCTGATGTCAAAGAAGACTTTAGGGTTCGACATTTTTCTGGTTCAGATTTAAAGAAAATCAATTTCATAAAAATATACCATCAGTAAGTTTCTCGTCGCCCCGACTTATTACTTGTACCGTAGTCTCCAAATTTGGTTTTAAAAAAATTGATTTCCAACTGCCGTTTACTGATGATATTTTATTTAATATAATGGAACTGCATTTTTCTTCCTCATAGCAAGATACTTAAGAAGTGTTGCGAATTTTGGCTAGAATGAAAGAAAAATCTTGAAGTGTTTGTCCCACATCAGTTGAACAATGGAAGGTGAATGAGACTTCAAGCCTATAAAAGGGAGTCCAAGGCTTTAGTTTTAATGCATCTCATAAAATACACATTAAGTATTTTATTCTTTCTTTCTTGGTCTCTTGTTTTAGAGAGTAGAAAGATGTGAGTTAAATCTTTGAGAGTGTGGGTGTAATTGGAGGTTGGCTTGAGAGATTAGTCTATGTGATTGTAACAATTTGTCATATAGTAGAGTTTTCTCTCTGGAGGCCCGTGGTTTTTCTCCGATTTTGGAGTCTCCACGTATATTCTTGTGTTATTTATTTTTCTCTATTTTCGTTATTTGGGAGGGTTGTTGGGGATCTTTGAGGCCATTTCCCCAACAAGTGGTATCGGAGCCAAGTTCGGGAAAGCTCTCGGTCTTATAGGTTTGGAGTATGCTTTGTGCTTGCAGCTTTTTCTAATCTTACACATCAGAAATAAATTTCTATTGGTCGTATTGGAGGGTGCCTCGGTATTTCAGAGGTTTGGAGTATGCTCTGTGGTTGTATTTCTATCTGATCTTCCACATCAGAAATGAGGATTCTGTTGGGTTTGAGATACGGATACGATGTCAAGGTTCACTCCCATGAGGTTCGATGTAGAGAAGTTTGACGGAAGGATCAATTTAGGTTTGTGGCAAGTTCAAGTCAAGGATATGTTGATACAATCCGGGTTACACAAGTGAATGAAAAGTATGCCGGGTTCGAGTAATACTGAAAGTGCGGATAATATGGGCATACTGCTTGGTCTATGAAGATCAAGGTGGAGCTGGTCAGGCAAATAGCTCTGTTGCTAGCATCATGATTGAAGAAGGTTTCCTCTTGGGAGGGAATGTGCATTCTTATGGCATGTTGGAGTTGTCATGAAAAAGGATGTGATGATGTTAGCTGGTCCACAAATTGCACACAGGGCATTGGCTTGGCATAGATGCGGGGTGTGTGGTGGATGTTATGTCGATGGCTGAAGGACTTCCATGGGAGCCAAGAGATGGGAGTAGCACTATAAATTTTCAGCAAGTTTTTCGATATGTGCCGAGGTGAAATTCTTAGAAGGGATCTTTCTAAGTGGTGATACTCTTTTATGGTGGAGTATGATAGTTCTCTGTTTTTGAGAATTATGATTGTTGGTTCAGGCAATGATTGCCGGTGTCGCAGAGAAGATTTTCTTTTATTTAGCCAATGTGGAGTTTGTTGGGAATTTTGGCTAGAATGAAAGAAAAGTCTTGAAGTGTTTGTCCCACATCAGTTGAACAATGGAAGGTGAATGAGACTTCAAGCCTATAGAAGGGAGTCCAAGGCTTTGGTTTTAATGCATCCCATAAAATACACATTAAGTATTTTATTCTTTATTTCTTGGTCTCTTGTTTTAGAGAGTAGAAAGATGTGAGTTAAATCTTTGAGAGTGTGGGTGTAATTGCAGGTTGGCTTGAGAGATTAGTCTATGTGATTGTAACAATTTGTCATATAGTGGAGTTTTCTCTCTGGAGGCCCGTGGTTTTTCTCTGATTTTGGAGTTTCTACGTATATTCTTGTGTTATTTATTTCTCTCTATTTTCGTTCTTTGGGAGGGTTGTTGCGGATCGTTGAGGCCATTTTCTCAACAAAAAGAATGAAGATGAGCCTGGAAGGAGGAAAGGTGATACAACTGCATCTGAGCTTCTCACTCTCAATCAAGAATACGAGACTCTCCTGGATTCAAGACCTCCTTAGTATGCATTGCACTTCACTCTTTAGTTGCATAATCCATTGATTCTTTGTATGTATCATATTGAATTCTTTCTATTTATTGTGTACTATTGGAAACCCTAACTGAACTTGTTTGAGCGTTTAAAAATCTGTAGGTAACCACTTTTTATTTGCTCCAAGTATATGTATTTTTGTCGATTTTGTGAATTGCTATCAAGGGGAGTATATGGATTACCTTATTGGAAATGTAGTTTCATGACTGTTATAGTTAGACCTGGCAATTCGTTCGTGTCGTGTACTTTCATATTTCGTGTACCAAAAGTCCAAACCCATACACTACACTAAATGAATTCATGTCATGTCGTATCGTGTACCGCGCAAATTCGTGTCGTTTCGTGTCGAGTTTTCTTGTCAGGCACATAATATAAAATAAATATTAAAATATTATAAAAAATAATAATTTTAATATTACAATTTTATTTTTATAGGTTTTGGTAGACGAAATGATACGAATGGCAATGAAAACACGAATATTTACCCGAAATTTATGAAAATTCACATTATATTTCCAAATTTTAAAGTTCAGTATAAACAGAATTCATAAAATATATATTTTTATTATATTAAATATAAAATATTATATTTATTTATTTATTTATTTATTTCGTGTATATCGTATCGTGTCGTGTACCCAAAGGGTAAACACAAACCGACACTAAATCTCGGTCGTGTACTTTCGTATTCGTGTATTTTCGTGTCGTCTACTCAAAATGCAAACCCAAACACTAATTTTTCGTGTCGTTTTCGTGTCGTGTTTTCGTATCGTGTGTTAAATTGCCGGGTCTAGTTGTAGTCAATGATGCATACGATTGATGGTCTTAAGCTATTAGTATGTTAACTACTTCTTTTGAAATCAACTTCCAATTTTGTCATTTTGTTTACTTCCCGAGTTTCCTTTTGAAATCACATTCTTGAACTAGGATCATAATAAATATATGATGGTCTTAGGCTCTCATTATGTTATTTTTCTTACATATATGTAAGAAAGGTCCTGTTTTTTTGGACTTATTTTTCAGTTTTTCTTAGGGCTGAGAATCGGGACATCCCGAGATCCCGGTCCTGAGTCCCGATTATCCCGGTCCCGAAAATCACCAATTTGGTGGTCCCGGTTGTTACGTCGAGATTTATACATCTCAACTGGCGATCGGCACAGAGACCGGGCGACCAATCAAGAGTCAAATGGCCAAGGCAGAGTTGGCCGATCTCGGGTCCCAAGGCAAGACCCAGTGCCGAGCGATCGACATCCAAGGCGATCGTCTCTTCGCACTTGGCGATCGACTCTGGTACCCGCCAATGACGACCGTCTCATGCCACTCAAAGCCAGCGATCGTCTAGTCGGCAAAGGCCGAAGCTCGTACAGAGACCCACATATGCAGATTCAGAAAAGGCACCGCAGAACATGGATCATTGACCACAGCCTGTCAGCATCTTCTCACCTACCGACAGACCCGCCGAAAGGTGCACAGTGGGACCGCCCGGGACAGCGACGCAGGACGCGTGCAGGCTCCCCATTAGACCGCACAGCTGGCTGCCAGCAGGAGCCACGGACTTCAAGGTAGACATCCCATGTGACATAAGACGATCGCCCCTTATTATATTACAAGAAAGGCGATCGCCCGTCAGTAAAAGGGCATCTCAGCTCCTATAAATAGAAGGCTGCCTACACTTGGAAAAGGATCTGATTCTCTGGCTTTTCACACAGCTATCTCTCGGCTTTTCTCTCTCAGCACCTCTTAATCGAAAGATGGTCGGCAAAGACGAAACCAGGAACTCCCAGCAGTTCAAGAACTCAGAGCAACTCTAGTCCTTCCGGCAAACACTCAACAGCTAGATAACTAACATCTTTTACACTCATTGTAATTAGATTCTTACATTAATATTTCTACTCATACGTATTCTTATTAATAACATCTCGCGAGAGCATTCAAGCCCGGGCCTAACAAACCCGGTAAATCTTGTGTTATTTCCATTCCCTCGGACGTGCTCTCGCAATTTGCTGTTGCTCGACCATTCCAGCAATATCTATCTTCGGATAATATTTCGGGCAACAACAATTGGTGCTAGAGGAAGGGCATCTTAACCCTCATTTTTATTTCTACCATCTCGAAGAACACTCACTGTTCTCCGGGGCATATACTTGGATAGACACTCACTGCTCTTCAAAGAAAGCTTTCAGAATCATGAATTCTGCCTCCACATCAAAAAAATCCGCTGGCCAATCCACCAGACGCCTCATTCCGTCCCAATTCGAGCCCCAGTCTATGACTGAGGGTGGCCACGGCGACCCGAAACTCTCGATCACGCCCCCGAGGAATGGCTCGAGCCTCCCGCTTGATCAGTTCCAAATCGCGGAACAGATCGAAGAGGCCTTGGCCATCCTACAGGAGGGACGGAGAGCTTTCGACGCGCCGCCCGCTATAACCCCCTCGGCCATCCTCCGCGTGACCAAACGGAAGTTCAAGGGGCTAATGTCCCAGCGATCTCCAGGAGGCCTCGATTCGCAAGAAGAGGCGCTCGCAAGGCGGGACACCTCCGTCTTCAGCCGCCAAGGCAGCGACCCATCATGGCGATCGGGGCAGTCCGGCCCCAGCGACGAGACGACGGAGCTCGAATCCGTCACCAGGAGTTCAGCTTATCCAACTCCCAAAAGGCCAACCAGCCATCTGGCTCCTCCTCACCGAAGAACTGAGGTCGGCGACCGCGGAGTCAGGAGATCGGTGCATGATCACCTCGGCTCCCGCTCCGGAGGCCAAACCATGAGCAACCAAGCTACAGCGATGGCCGCGATGCAACTCTAGCTCGACGACATGAAGGCGCTCCTAGAATCTGGGGCAGGCGCCAATAACAAGATCGCCGGGCCGAGCGTGCCACTCGCGATCCATATCGAGCTCGCACCCGTGCAATGTAAGATCGCTCCTCCAAAAACACCTTTGTATGAGGGGAGGTCGGACCCCGAAACTCACCTGAGCAAGTTCCGAATCTATATGACCAGGTGTGGGGCATCTGACGCGACCAGATGCCGAATGTTCCCGCTAACGCTATGCGACCTGGCCCATAAGTGGTACATCTCATTACCGCCGCGATCCATCAATTCCTTTGATCAACTGGCGAATATCTTCACAGCTTACTTCGCCGCCAAGGTCGCTCGGCCGGAAGGTCCCCATCGTATGAAGCAAATCAGGCAGGGAGAAGAAGAATCCGACGCAGACTACATCGACTGTGTAGATGAGGTCATCCTCAACGGCGAGCCCATAAGCGATGAGATCGCCCTATACTCGGTCCCAGGGGGATTCCATGGTCTTTCGCCTATGTTCAGGCATCTTACGAAGGACCTCCCCCCGACCTAGGCGATCTTCCGCGCCAAAGCCGTAGACTTTTTGGCCAGGCAAAGGTTACTTTATAACCTATGAGCAACGCGATCGGCGACCGAATGACAATCACCAGTCTTCCAACACGATCGCCAAAATCAAGCAGCATATCCAAAATGGAGGACTCACTCGCCCTCTACAGTTCGTCATCCAACATGATGGACTAAGGCACGAGATCGCCTCCCCCGCACAACGTGCACCGTCGACGATCGGCACCTAACATGACGATCCGAGGTAGAAGAGTGTAGCCATGGTCTTGGTGGTCGATGGAACCGACTGCTTCGGCCATGCAAGGTTCCTTTGGGCTGAGATCGCTCGCCCTTCGTTTAAATACGAGGCGGGCGTAGCCGGAGGACCCTCCAAACAAATCAGTGGACACGCTCGCCCGCCCTCAAAGGTTCATCATCTAACATGGTTAACCCGGATAATGCGACGCGTCACTACCCCCGTCTCAACGTATACCATCGAGGATTGCCATCGAACATGACGATCCGAGGTAGAAAAGAGCTAACAAGCCGCGGACGTGGAATCGATTCATCCGACGACGCCCCGCGCAAGGACTCCTCCAGATCGAGACCGCACGCCCTTCCTTTAAATATGGGGCGAGGCGCAGCCTAACGGAGGACCTTCACAATAAAATGAGTCACGAGACAGACAATGTCGCTCGCGCACAAGACATGGTCATGGAGTCGGTCCATCGAACTCCGCGACTGTGCACGGTTCCTCAACGACGAAACAATCAGCTTTCTACGAGGGATCGGCCAAAATTGTTTATTGCAGGTACAAGACTGAAGATAGCTCGCCAATCGATCAGATCGCTCAAGCCCGAAACCAAAGTCCGCTCAACGGATCGCCCATATTTATCCTCAACGATCGCCAGAACCACCTCACCCCATATCTTCGACATCGAAGTAAGCTGGGGGGCAATTGTTACGTCGAGATTTATACATCTCAACTGGCGATCGACACACAGACCGGGCGACCGAGCAAGAGTCAAATGGCCAAGGCAGAATTGGCCGATCTCGGGTCCCAGGGCAAGACCCAGTGCCGAGCGATCGACATCCAAGGCGATGTCTTTTGGCACTTGGCGATCGACTCTGGTACCCGCCAATGACGACCGTCTCATGCCACTCAAAGCCAGCGATCGTCTAGTCGGAAAAGGCCGAAGCTCGTACAGAGACCCACATGTGCAGATCCGGAAAAGGCGCCGCAGAACATGGATCATTGACCACAGCTTGTCAGCATCTACTCACCTACCGACAGACCCGCCGAAAGGTGCACAGTGGGACCGCCCGGGACAATGACGTAGGACGTGTGCAGGCTCCCCATTGGACCGCACAGCTGGCTGCCAGTAGGAGCTGCGGACTTCAAGGCAGACAGCCCATGTGACATAAGACGATCACCCCTTATTATATTACAAGAAAGGCGATCGCCCGTCAGTAAAAGGGCATCTCAGCTCCTACAAATAGAAGGCTGCCTACACTTGGAAAATGATCTGATTCTCTGGCTTTTCACACAGCTATCTCTCGTCTTTTCTCTCTCAGCACCTCTTAACCGAAAGACGGTCGGCAGAGACGAAACCAGGAACTCCCAGCAGTTCAAGAACTCAGAGCAACTCTAGTTCTTCCGGCAAGCACTCAACAACTAGATAACTAGGATCTTTTACACTCATTGTAATTAGATTCTTACATTAATATTTGTACTCATACGTATTCTTATTAATAACATCTCGCGAGAGCATTCAAGCCCGGGCCTAACAAACCCGACAAATCTTGTGTTATTTCCATTCCCTCGGACGTGCTCTCACAATTTGCTGTTGCTCGACCATTCCAGCAATATCTATCTTCGGATAATATTTCGGGCAATAACACCGGTCCCAGTCCCAGTCTCGTTCGGGACTTCAGGAGTCCCGTTCCCGAAATGGGATCAATGTAAGTCCCGGTCCCGGTCCCGATCCCGAAGATAATTTTCCGGAATGTCCCGAATGTCCCGATCGAGACAAAATACCCGAAATCGGAAAAGGAAAAAAATTTGATTGAAATTAGAAATTTCAATCGGGACTTCGGGATAGTCCCAATCGGGAATCGGGACTCCTGAGTCCCGAAATTACCAAAATCTCAGGTCCCGATCCTGGTCCCGGTCCCGATCCTAGTCCCGTAAAATTCGGGACTCGGGGTCCCGTTTCCCGTCGGGACTCGGGACGGGACCGGGACTCGGGATTTCCCGATCCTAAATTCTCAGCCCTAGTTTTTTCAGTTCAGTTCAGTTCATTTCAGGTCCATTCAGCTCAGTTCAGTTATTATTATTATTATTATTATTTTTAATTTTTATTAGTAATAATAATAATCTTGGTTATTATTATTATTATTACTAAATAATATTTACTATTATTAATAATAATATTTATCATTATCGTTGTTGTTGTTGATTATTATTATTATTATTATTATTATTATTATTATTATTATTTATCATTATTATCATTGTTATTATCATTATTATTATAGTTATTATCGTTATTGTTATTAATACCATTAATATGATTATAATACAACAATGTGGTATTAGTAATAATAGGCATTTTAAGAAAAAGGCATTTACAAGAATCATCAGTGGTCCTAAGAATAATCAGTTGACATTGTCCACTGCTAGTGAGAATCAAAAGTCATCAGTAGTCATGAGAATGCTCAGGATCATATCATTACATTAAAGATTATAGGCTTAATTGCATAAAAATACCCGACCTTTTATTGATTTCTGGTTTTTTTACCCACCTTTTAATTTTTGCAATAAATATACTCACCGTCTAATCTTTTGCAATGTCGAACCGACGAGAGATTGCCCCCGAATCGGTGCTGATATGGATCCCCGGAAGGCTGATTTGGCAAATCGGACCGCTTTAAGTTTGCTTAATTGCATAAACATACCTGACCTTTTATTGAATTCTGATTTTTTACCCACTTTTTAATTTTTTGCAACGTTGAACCCGTATCATATTTTCCCCAAATCGGTGCTAATTTTTTGCAATGTCGAACCCGTATCATAACTGGATTTAGAAGCTATTTTTGTTGTTTATAGTTGATAAGGTTTAGGTTAGTTTAATGGATTTAGAAGCTATTTTTTTGCTTGAGAGTAAATTAATATACTTCACAATAGACCACAATGGATGACAAAAACTTAAATTGCAAATCACTATACAAGATAAAAACACATCTTCAATTCGCCAAAACAGAGCACAAAAGTTTAATCATTCCATCAACAAAGATACAATTAACCATAACTAAGCCATACTTTCATCAAGTTCTCACAAATATACTTAAAAAGCAAAACTAAACAAGGTTCCACAAAAGTTCATGAACCCAAGTTTCCAAAAAAAGGCCACAAATTCCCTTCTTCAAATCCCAGCTCGATTTCTACTTTCCTGGGTTGAGGGCCATTCTCTTTCTCCACTTAAATTGGTTTCTGAACCATTTGATGATTGTGGATTGAGGCCTCTAGTTCCCCTAGACATCTAAAGCCACAAAAGAAAGATTGCTTCCTTAAGAATTCCTCAACATAGAGAAATAAAATGGGTAAACATAAGTATATTACTTACCACATAACCTCTTCTCACTTTTCTTGGTGCATTCTCTTGGATGTTAGAAGTGGATGTTGTCTGCTCCTTCCCCTTTTTTGGTGGTTGGAGTGGATGTATCCGAGGTCTTCCTCTTTTGCCCTGTTTGAAGATAAGTCAATAGTGCTAGATACCTATCTACTGTGTAATAATCATGCACATCTGTATGTGGCTCCTCATCTTGGAAGTGAATGGCAGCACATGCATGAACACATGGAATGTCGTCCAGTTCCCACACCCTACATATTCATGTTCTAGCAATCATATCAACCACAAATCCCTTGCCTTTTAAGCTCACTTCATACTTCTTGTCCAGATTGGGAAAAACATGAGCTGGAATACTCTTCCTTCTAGTTTTTTCAAGTTCCTTCATTATAACCGGACATATTCTATCATTCACCATAGCCATCAATTTCATTTATCTACTTGTCTGACCATTAAATCCCTTATTATCTGCTCACACATATGAATAATGTGCATTCCTCTACCCTCTACTATGTATCCATTAAATGTCTCTGCTAAGTTGTTATCTATCATGTCACATTGTGGATACAAAGAAAGAAAACACTTACAGAATCCTTTCACATCTCTGGACACAAAATCATCATGTGCAACTGTATTTTCTGCCTTCAAGTCCTCCAAGTTCATGTTGTACTCTTGCACATAAGTGCTTCTACATACCCTCCTAAAGATGTTCTTGAGACTCGTCCCCTTTTGCTGCTTTTTCCAATTCATATATACATGCCTTGCACAGTTTCTATGCTCAGCCATGGGAGCTAACTTGAGAACTGCATTCATTAATCCCTAAGCAATAAACATAAAATAGGAATATTAGTGCATATTATACAAATGTAATAAGCTTAAACAATATATCAACAAGTGAAATTCATTACCTTTTGTTGGTCAGAAATAAAAGTCCAACTATTGCCATCTTCTAGAGCAAGATCTTGAAGGAGAAGCTGTAGAAACCAAGTCCAGCATTCTTCATTTTCCACTTCTACCACAACCCATACAATTGGGAACATTTGGTTGTTCCCATCCTAAGTAATCAATCACAGTAAGCTTAACTATACAAGAAATCAATCACAATATTCAATCATAGTAAGTTGTTTTACCTTCCCAACTGCTGCCAATAGAATTCCACCTAAGTAGGTATTTAAAAAGCAACCATCAAGACCTGTAATTGGTCTGTAGCTCTTCTTGAATCCATGTCTCAATGCACTATGGCCTATGCATAATCCCTTGAAAACTGCACCATCCCCCAAATTCAACAGATAAGTCCCATCCCTGTCAACCCTAATCAGCTCTGCCACATATCTCCTAAGCAATGCATAGTGACCTTCAATAGATCCTCTCATCATCTCTTGTGCAATAGCCCTTGCCCTGTATAGTCTGTCCTTACCAACCATGGTTTTGTAGTTTGTCCTAAGGTCCTCTGCTAATAGCTTAATAGGTATGTTAGGCTGCACCCTGAACAGATTCTGATACTTTAATGCTATCCACCTAGAACTCACAAGTTTGTTGTTGTTTTTCCTAGTGCAACTGTGTGTAGGGTAGTATGTCTTGATGATGAAAATGTCTTCTGCCTTGACAACAGAAGCAAAAACTTCCCATTTACATGATCCCCAACATTTGGCTCTGCAAGATGTTTTGGAGACTTGCCAAGCCTGATATGTCTGCCCTTTGCTATGGCATTATCCTTCAGAGCTTCCCTACATTGAAATCCATATGCAAATATCATTTCTAGATGCAGCTTCAGTTTCTTAGGTTTTGTCCTAGGATCATATCTACACCTAAACTTATTGTTTCTCTTATCATCTAACTCTTCATCTGTTGAATCTGAGCATATATCACCATCAGAAGTAGCATAATCAGATTCTGGCTGATCATTTGCATACACTTGGCTGAACCCCATGCCTACATGAGGTTTTTCATTCATTAAGTCAAATATATTACCTTTATACCTCCTCTTCTGCCTTGCTTGAACATACTCTTGATCATCAGGGACAAGCTCATCATCAGCCAACTCATCATCAGATGATTCACCATCATTTGGGTAGTAATCAGAATCCTCACTATATTCATCAATAAATTTATCACACCACTCTTCATCTGTCTCTGTATTTGTCTCTCTCTCTTTCTATTTCTCCTTCTCTTTCCCATTCCCTTTCTCTGTCTCTTTCCCTCTCCCTTTTCCTATAACCTCATTAATAATAGTATCAATCAACTCTAGATCTTCATCATCAAACTCATCACCCTCATAAACAGAGTCATGCTGACCCCCACCTCCATCAGTAACAAACCCAGCATCAGAAATAACCCAACCCCCAGAAACAAATAGGACGCTGAAAATAGCAAAAGAAAAAGAAAAAAGAAAGATGGCATCAGCAATAAACCCTAGATTCGATTCCACAGAAAACTTAACTTTTTACAAATTCAAATAACATTTTTCATTTAAACAAGCTTTAATCATTCAAAAAGTACATCAATTATTCATATGAAAAAGAGAATCGGGACCTACCTGTTCCCCATCTCTTCGTCCATTCTTCGTGCTTCTGGGACCACTCACGCGAGCAAGAGACCCACGAGACCACAAAAATCAACAATAAACGAAACGAAATGACGAGCGATTAGGGTTTAATGGATTCTAGCAATAAAATTTTAAGGGAATTAGGGTTCTTTGAGATTCTAACTGCGTGAATATTTTGACTTTTAAAGTGTCAAGAGTGTGTATTGGGAATTAAGGTTTTTGTCCCGTCGAGTGAAATACACTGAACGAAACAACGTCGTACTATTTAATTATAAACGGCGTCGTTTTCGGCCAGATCAGACATCATGCCACGATACAAGACAACTCAGCGTGATATTTTGCCACATAAGTTAAATTAGACACATAGGCATATTATTTAGGCTGGAATCTCTCGTCGGTTCGACATTGCAAAAAATTAGACGGTGAGTATATTTATTGCAAAAATTGAAAGGTGGGTAAAAAGACCATAAATCAATAAAAGGTCCGGTATTTTTATGCAATTAAGCCAAGATTATATTATAAGATGTCAAAAAATTAAAAGCCCTCAGAAGAACACCAGTCCTAATCACTATTAAAAACCATCATCATTTTTTTCCATGTCATCTTGGTCGTCGTCTTCATGATCACTCTCCGTTCGATTTGCTCGTCAAATTTGTCTTGCTAAAGCGTTTCAGACCTTGGACATGGCTTCCTTACGATCGTCTTCAAACATAAGTGAATCTGCTCTTCCTTGACCATTTGCATAATGTTTTATAATTGGTATCCCAAGCGTGTGCATTCTTATAAAATTATGTAGTGTGAAAGTGGAAGCAATAATTGACATTTGATACTTTGTGACATTTGAGGCATATTTTTTAGCACCTTCCACCTTTTCTTTAATTCACCAAATGGACATTCTACTTTCATCCTCAATGATGAATGCCGACGGTTGAAATATTATACCATTCCTCTAGGCGGGTCATTCTTATATTCCGGCATGTGGCATCTAACTCTCGGGCCGCTAAATGGAGACAAATATCTAAGAGTATTCAGATATCCCGAGTCCGCCAAATAATATTTTCCTACAAAGTATGACGAGCACATGCAACATTAAAATTCATTTTAATTAGATTTGGAAGTCAAACATATAATTACACTATACCTTGAGGTGGATGCGGAAAAACATATTTTGCATCAGTTAAAGAATCTTTCCACACCGTAACATCATGGGCACTTTTTTCCCATCCCACATTAACAAATGTAAAAATCCTGTCAAATAAGCAACAAACGAAGACATTCCAACTTTTAGTTCCCTTGCGATTTCGAAATGGCACTCCATTCTCATCACATACAATTGCTTCAATAAGAGTTCCATCTAATGCCCCAACAGCATCCTGGTCAATAAATTAAAGAACAATATAGAATATTATCTAACCTTAAACTATTTCAATACAAATAATATAGATACAATGTATAATGTTACCTTAAAATAAGGCCAATAGGTTGAGTTTTCACGAACTTTGGGAGGCACCTCTAATAAATTATGATGTGGTCGAATGATATCGAACGATAATATAACCAAGGCATCCAACACTTTCCTAAAATACTTGCTTATTGTAGATTTGGAATGCTTGAAAGTATCGATAACATCACGATAAGAATCCCCCTTAGCTAATAAATATAAACACATACCCACTTGCTCGGCCACAGCTACATATTTACCATCTACTAACAACTTTCTTTCAACCATTAGGTTTACCAGTTGTACAAACATACCTCTATCAAGTCGTAGTTGCTCTTTACATGATGTAGGACTTTCATTCAACAACCTATGTATGTATTCAACACCACTTTTTCCTCTCTCTCTTCTATATTGTTTTGCTGATGGTTCAGGCGGTTGTTGAAGTGATCTCCTTGTTTCTTCTAACGCAATAATCATGGATGCACGTCTATTTCCATACTACATTAGAGCGAACAATCAAACGTAAGAACAAAAAAAAGCCACGGACTAATTCGAATTACACTTGATAATTAGTAGAAAAGATAAGACCAACATCAAATGAAACATTAATCCAATAATCATACAAAAATTCATAAATAACATCCAACGTCAAAGTTCATAAAAACAAAGTTCCATTCAAAATAAACTAATAATTCCAACATCAAAATTCATAAAAATAAAGTTCCATTCAACATAAACAAATAACATCCAACATCAAACTAATTGTCCAATGGATCCACGTCCAGCCCTTTCAAATAAATCCACCTCTGGTTGTCCTTTTGAAGTGCTAAGAAGCTATCAGCATGTTTCTCATCACTCAAGTACTTAATAGCAGATACAAAGTACTCATCACCTCATTTTTCAGAGACTTCTATTCTTGTAAGAACATCACTAACCATTTGAGCCTTTGAACAAGCACTCGATGAACCAATATCAGACCTCGACAATAACTCAAAGCTAGTTTGCCTACTTTTAAGTTCAGAAGAATCAATGGTCTCTTCACTTTTTCATTTGCAGAAGGTAGTACGAGAAGATTTTCGCATGATAGACCTAGGAGGGGACCTACTTTCATCATTTGATAACTTAGGAAAGTTGTCATTATCAACCCCACTATTATCCTCTTCATTATCTCCAGACCCTTCAGCCTCTTTGATAGTCGGGTTCTACAAACTCTTACTCAAGTATGATGCTCCCCTTGCCATTCCTGAAGAAAAGCAACCACCAATACCATGGGCAGTTTGACCAACAAATAGTTTGGTCAAAAAATCAACATTCGCCAACTCTTTCTTAGCCAACGCTAAACCATATCTACCATTTCTATGTAATAAATACATTCATACTTATATTACAATTCATAACAATCATCTAACGAAATCAAATACTTAATTAATTATCAAGTAATTGTACCTCCAAGAAAGCTTCCCATCTCTCCAAAGACTTCTCTTCGATATCTACATCTTTAGTTGTAGGGTTGTAAACTATGCCACTCAAACGTTGCAATTCCTCCAAAGATTTAAACTTCTCCTTCATGTCACCATGATGGTTTTGCACTTGCTTTCCATGAACATCCAGTCCTGTTTGTGCATTAAAAATCTTGGCAATATTTGCCCAATTGTGCCTGGAACATCCTCTGTCTTTCTCTTCCGTTAAAATAACGAGCAACTTTCTTCTTCTTTCATCCGTCCAAGTTATCCTTCCCATTATCTTAAATGCCAAACCAAAATTAAATAAACCTTCCCATTTGTTTATTTTCAGTTGAAGTAGATAGTAGCGGATCCAGGATTATATGATAAGGGGGCAGGATAAAAAATTTAAAAAATTCCAACAAAAGAGATAATACTAAAAAGACAAACGATGACTAAGAAAGCTACAAGGTGAAATTAAGCATCAAATAATGGTTCACTTGAAATAGCCCAAAGATCAAACAAAATAAGGAATAAAAAAGGCCAAGTCATATGATTGTTCATTTCTGATCACACAGAGGGCTGCCAATAAAATCCGAGGGTCACAATCAAATTTCTTTTGTGCGGATTTTCTAACAATTAGGGAGTATTTATCATCTAGAAAACTACATGTTCCGAGATTAAATTCCTGTTATGAACAAATCTAACATCAGAAATAACTACATGTTTATGCACGTCCAAAACAGAAAAAACATGGAGAAAAATTCTAACATATATTTTTTTTATCAAGGGGAGGGGATTACCCCTAAAAACAACATAAATCACACACAGACTATAGTCAGATCATTTGTTCGTATCCGGCATGCAAATTGATCTTTCAATATACTCTAATCGATATTGATAGGAACGCGTGGCAGAAGGCTCTTCAAGACCTTTAATTAGGGGAAAGCGGAATAAAAGTTATGCAGAATGGAGTTCTTTATTTGACTTCTCCCCTACGAAATGAGCACTCCTAGAATGTATCTATTGATAAGAGACACCAGGGACTATCAGCATACAAACATTTAAGCAACAAAAACTCCCAAGACCTGGCATAGGGTGCTGTCTTGGTTTTTCGTTTAGAATTCTAACATATTCAAAATAGAATTCCCGAATTTTTCGACCTGCTTAAATCTCTCCGATATACATGTTAGCTTCTTTGTCTCAGTGCCCTAAGATCCCAATCCTAGATCGAATTCCAATTGCGAAAACAAAAAACAAAAAAAAAAACGTACCCGCGGATGAGTTTTTTCTTCGCTGGCGCCCTTCTTTTTTTCTTCTCCCAGCGGAAATAGCAGGCGGCGCCTTTTTTTTTTCCCCATCCCAGTGGGTACTTCTGCATGATGAGATGTGTTTTTTTTTTGTATTAATTTTGTTGGGTTATGGGTAAGTGGGTTGGGAATGTGGACTTTTATATTATTTTTAAAAAATCTTTTAAAATATTAGGTTTCTAGCAAAACCTCATTTAATTATTTTAATATAAAAAAAATCTTCAACCTATATTGGCTCCTCCCCTGTCGTGAATACCATATACGTATAAACCTTTCAATCATATGTCCCGGTCAAGTATTCGGATCATGGTAAAGTCAAACCCTATTGTAACTTGATTCTATGCGCTTGTTAATGCAAACCGAGATCACTGAGCTCTTGTGTATCAAATACAATTATCTCTAACTGCTTTGACTAAAGACTTATGATCTCATTTGTCATTAACCGCATAGGACATTTACCTGCTCACTTACAATAGAAAGAATTCTATCTTGGTATTCAGTAGAGACTGCTACTCGCCCACTAAGTTGCATTTCGAGGTTGACCACACCAACTGGCGATTAGATCGAACTACTCTAATGACTAACTTAAAGTCACAAGCACATCTCCTACTGAAACCTCAAGTCAAAGGTCCACGTATACCTATCACAACCTTTCCATTTAGTCATTGACAAACCCCGAGTGATATCTATGTGACCGAATCGAGGGGAGTCATGTTCGAGTATACTAATCTCATTAGCATACCTATAACATGTGCTCCCACTAACTCTTAGTGAAGATAGACACTTTTCATGTCAAAGTACACGTTATACAAATCTTGGCTAAACTTAATGCCCAATTAAGTTTTACGACTTACGAACTCGTTAAGCATTCGAGCTCTAAACACTTCCAGTGCCTATCTCCTTATCTCCATGAGTAGTAGAATGTTTGATCTCAAATGCTAGGACTATTATTCTATATACCAAATCATAATGCCAGTGATATACAATAATATAGAAATAATAATTGCCTTATTAAATATAATATTCATAATTACAATACAAATGCTCTCACTCTCTCATCCTCTGAGTGGCATTTGAGGGTATATATCTAACAATATCCCACTTGCACTCAATGCCACAAACTATGGTATCTAATACCCATACTCTTCATATGTCTCTCTAAGACCTTTTGAGATAGTGGCTTGGTAAGCGGATCAGCAACGTTATTTGTTGTGTCTACTCTCTGCAGTATAACATTCCCTTCCTAAACCATTTCTCTAACAAAATGATATTTTCTCGTAATATGTTTGGTGTTGTGGTGAGCCCTAGGCTCCGTAGACTATGCAACAGCTTCGTCGTTGTCCCAAAACAGCATCACGAGCTTATCTGCATTAGGAACCACTTGAAGTTCCTCAGTGAACTTCTTAATCTAAGAAGCTTCTTTAGCAGTCTCCGTGGATGCCTGATATTCGCCTTGACATATAGAGATAGCAGTCAAACTTTTCTTGACACTTCTCCAAGAAACTGCCCCACCATTCAGAGTAAAAATATACCCTGATGTGGACATCTGAGCATCCATGTCCCCCGAAAAATCTGAGTATGCATAACCTATCACTCTAAGTTCTCCACCGCCGTATGTAAGAACTAAGTCTTTAGTCCTCCTTAGGTACTTAAGAATGTTCTTTACAGCAGTCCAATGTTCCTGCCCTGGATTTGACTGAAACCGACTTACTACACTCATAGCATAGGCAATGTCCGGTCTAGTATAAATCATAGCGTACATGAGGCTACCTACTGCGGAAGCATAGGGTACCTTGCTCATTTTATTTCTGTCTTCCTCACTTTTAGGACATATATCTAAGGAAAGTTTTGCACCATGTTGCATAGGTAGAAACCCTCTTTTAGAATCTTCCATCCTAAATCGCTTCAGGATCTTTTCTATGTACAGGGCTTGGGAAAGACCTAACATTCTTTTCGCCCTATCCCAGTAGAGGCGAATACCCAGAATATAGGTAGCTTCTCCCAAGTCTTTCATTGAGAACTCCTTAGAAAGCCAAGCTTTCACAGAACTGGGCATTCCTACGTCGTTTCCTATAAGTAGAATGTCATCTACATATAGTATTAAAAACGCAATTTTGCTCCAACTAACCTTCTTGTAAATACAGGGCTCCTCTTTATTTTGGATAAAATTAAACTCTTTGACTGTCTCGTTAAAACGAAGATTCCAACTTCACGAAGCTTGCTTCAGTCTATAAATGGCACGCTGAAGTTTGCATACTTTATGAATACTGGTTTGAGATATGAATCCCTTAGGCTGTTCCATGTAAATTTCCTCCTCTAGGTCCATTTAGGAATGCTTTCACATCCATTTTCCATATTTCGTAATCTATGTGGGCTGATATGGCAAGCATCATGCGAATAGACTTAATCATAACTACACGGGAAGGTCTCTAAGTAATCAATTCTTTATCTTTGGGATAACCCTTTGCCATAAGCCTGGCCTTATAGGTATCAACCTTGCTATCTCCATCAGTCTTTCTTTTATAGATCCATTTGTTTCCAATAGGCACTATGCCTTTAGGACGATCTACTAAAGTCTAGACCTAATTAGCATGCAATGAGTCTATCTCAACTACCATAGCTTCTTGCCACTTGGCAGAGTCAACATCTACCATCGCTTGATCGTATGTAGAAGGATCATTCTCTTGACTATTTTCTGTCATGTCATGGACACCCAGTTTCTCTTGATGCAGATAGCCATACCTCTCAGGTAATTGATAAATTCTACTAGACTTGCGAGGTTGTGTTTGTATTGCAGAAGGTTTGGTTCTAATATATTGCAGAGGTGTCTATTTTGGTGTCTATTTTATTTCTTCCAAAGAAATATTTCTACCCGCGCCTCCTTCCTGAATAAACTGATCTTCCAGGAAGTGTGCTTGTATAGCAACGATGATCCTATGATCTTCTTGCATGTAGAATAGATATACCATGGAATCCTCTGGATATCATATGAAACGACCTTTTACAGACCTAGCTTCCAATTTCTCTACTTTAGTCTTCTTGACATAAGCAGGGAATCCCCAAATCCTAATGTGATTAAGACTTGGTTGCCTACCTCTCCACATCTCATGTGGAATCTTAGAAATGGATTTGGAAAGACATCTGTTCAAGATATGTGCAGCATTAAGGAGCGCATGACCCCACAGATAAATTGGTAGATCAGTGTAGTTAAGCATGGAGCGAACCATGTCCAACAAGGTTCGGTTCCTTCTTTCTGATACACCATTTAATTGTGGAGAAGCTGGAGGAGTGAATTGTGACACTATTGCTAGTTCTTTTAAGAACTCATCAAACTCGGTACTCATGTACTCACCACCTCGGTCTGATCGAAGAGACTTAACATGGTCACCTGTTTGATTTTCAACTAGGGCTTTAAATTCCTTGAATTTATCAAAAGCTTCAGACTTATGTTTCATTAAGTACACGAACCCAGACCTAGTATGGTCATCAGTGAATGTAATGAAATACTGAAAGCTATATAGTGCCACTTTAAAAGGGCCACAAATGTCGGTATGGATCAATACAAGTTTTTCAGTAGCTCTTTCAAAAGTCCCTGTGAAGGGTAACTTAGTCATTTTGCCTTGAAGGCAAGATTCACAAGTTGGATAGGGATCTGATCCCAACGGACCCATAAGCCCATTTTTATCCATTTTATGAACCTTGGTCTGACCAATATGACCAAGTCTAAGATGCCACTTAAGTGCTTGGTTTGTTTCATCCCTACCATGCTTCCTACGCAATTGAAACTTCAGACTTTTATTACGAATAGTTTATCAAACGGTGACGGATTCCTACGCAATTCCCCTACAATTGATTCGTCGAGTTTTATAATTCCAATGTAAATTGAGATGGAAATTTACGCATGTGATTGTTACAATGAGTTGTATGAAAATGAAATATACGAACAATGATAATCCCAATTACTACAAGTTCGTCCAATTAGATTGTCTAAGGGATTTGGCAAAATCTATCCAAGTACCCGTAATCCAACAAGTATATTCAACAACATTGAAGAGATTACTTCTAGGATCGATAAGCTTACCTTAATAGATGAAGAATAATGAAGAGAGATGGAAAATCAACAAGAGCCATGAGGAGAAACGAGGAATGGATCGATTGACTTGGATAATCTTCACTGGAGCTTACGAAATCACCTCCTCTATGTTAATTCAAGTGTATGAGAGGCCAAGAATCGAGTATAAAGTTGTGGAAATGCTTTAAGAATGCTTCACTTCAGGTTTTGGGTCGGGAGAAATGAAGGTGGGAGTGTTATTTTATAACACTCGATCTTGCTAACGTACGTTAACGTTCCAGGCTTTACGTACATAAAGCTATTATGTACGTAATGTACTATGGTTAATGTACGTAAAGGTCGTCCAGAGGCCACTGACTGAAATGCACCCATTTATTATGTACGTAAGATGTTATAACTTACGTAATGCACCTAATCGTAGCATACGCTAAGCTTGGAGAATAGCGTACATTATAAGGGGTTAACTCGTTTGTCTTCTAGCCCGCCGAAAGTAACTCAATCCGCGTCAAAAGGAAGATTTTGGTCGGGAGACCAACTCAACCATTACGTACGTAACAAAGTTACGTTAACGTACGTAATACTATAACGTGCGTTAGACATTCAGTTCCTTATCCATATATCACATTTTAACCATCTCGGGGTGACCATCCTTCCCATTCGTCAACAATTTATCGGGGAACAAGACATTGGCCACCATCATATTCGCACCGATGATTGTCCAACGACGTCAAGGTGTGTCACCTCCATTTCATCCTCATCGCACAATTGTATCGCAATAGCATTTAATGAAATCACATAATAAAAAATAACATCACACTATAAGAAATCACACAGTACACGGTAATTAAGCATGAAATACCGGAGGTATTACATATCACCCCTCTTAAAAATAGTTTCGTCCCGAAACTAAGAAAATAACTCGGGATGACTTTCCTTCATGCTCGACTCGGTCTCCCAAGTTGCTTCCTCCATGCCGTGGTGTGATCACTAACCTTCACGAGGGGTATGGCTTTATTTAGCAATGTCTTCATACTCCGATCCAAGATGGCGATCGGTACTTCTCTAAAGGTGGCGTCGTCGGAAATTTCCACTTCTTCGAAATTGAGCTTGTGACTCGGATCATAGACATACTTCCTTAATTGGGAGATGTGAAAGGCGTTATGAACTCCATCCAGATGCAACGGCAGAGCTAATCGATACGCAAGCTTTCCCACCCGGTCTAATATCTCGAACGGGCCTATGAACCTCAGGCTTAACTTGCCATTTTGGCCGAAATGCCGGATGCCTCGCATAGGTGATACTTTAATCCAAACGTGATCCCCGACTGCAAATTCCAACGGTTGCTGCCAGTTTTCGGCATAAGATTTCTGCCGGCTCTGTACGGCTAGCATGTGCTTTCGAATAATAGAGACCTTCTTAATGGATTCCTGGATCAGATCTAACTCGGTAACCGCGGTGTCATAAGCATCATCCCAGCATAATGGCGACTTGTATTTTCGCCCATACAGGGCCTCAAATGGTCCCATGCCTATGCTCGCATGCCATCTGTTGTTGTACGAAAACTCCACCAACCCCAGATGCTTAGCCCAATCCTTTCCCCAATCGAGCACACATGCCCTCAACATATCTTCCAAGGTTTGAATCGTACGTTCGGTGTGTCCATCCATATGAGGGTGATAAGTGGTGTAAAATGTATCTGGGTCCCCATAGCTTTATGGACGGATTTCCAAAAACGGGACACGTATCTGGTGTCCCTATCCGAAATGATAGATGAGGGAATGCCGTGCAGCGTCACGATCTCCCTGATGAAAATAGTGGCCAATTGCTCTGTTCCGGTTGTTTCTTGAATAGGAATGAAATGTTCCGATTTTGTCAATCGATCAACGATAAACCAAATTGTGTCCTTTTCTCCCACCGCTGATGGTAACTTAGTGACAAAATCCATCGATATGCTCTCCCATTTCCACTCCAGAACAGGTAGGGGTTGCATGATTCCGACTGGCCTGCGATGTTCAATCTTCACTTTTTGGCACATCATACATCGAACGACGAACATAGCAACTTCCTGTTTCATATTCGTCCACCAAAAAATCTGTCGCAGATCTTTGTACATTTTGCTCGCTTCGGGATGAATAGAATAGGGAGTGGAGTGCGCCTCCCTCAGTATAGTTTGTTTCAGTTCGTCATTCGGCGGAATGCAGATCCTATTCTTCAACCTCACCAAATCACCCTGGATCTTGTAGTCGGAAGCATCTCGCCCCTCGATCCTTGTACCAATCGCACATAGTTTGGGATCCTCCATATGTGCTAGACGTATCTCATCTAGTAAAGACGAGTGTATATTGATTGAGCACAATTGTCCTTGCCTACGTTGTATCCATACCTCGGTACTGTCCTCCTGATGTCTTGCTGCAGTTCGGGTTGAACTGTTATGCTGGATAACATTACTTCTTGTGTAGTTTTCCGACTAAGAGCATCAGCTACCACATTGGCCTTCCCGAGGTGGTATGAGATCTCCACATCATAGTCCTTGATTAACTCCAACCAGTGCCTCTGTCTCATGTTTAATTCTTTATGGGTAAAGATATATTTCAAGCTCTTATGATCCGTGAAAATTTTGCAAGTAACTCCGTAAAGATAGTGCCTCCAAATCTTGAGGGCGTGCACCACCGCGGCTAACTCCAAGTCATGTGTTGGGTAATTCATTTCATACGGCCTCAGCTGTCGGGATACATATGTAATAACTCTGACGTTCTGCATGAAGACACATCCCAACCCATGGTTAGATGCATCCGTGTATATAATGAATCCTTCCGTTCCCTATGGTAGCACTAACACTGGAAGCAGTAGTCAGTCTCCTTTTGAGCTCATCAAAGCTCTTCTGACAGTCTGTAGTCCATACAAACTTGGTGCTTTTCCTCGGTAGGTTCGTTAAGGGTCGAGCGATACAGGAAAAAGCCTCGACGAATCTTCGATAGTAACCCGCCAACCCTAGGAAACTCTTTACCTCCTTGACATTCTTCGGCGATTACCAACTCATTATCATCTCGATATTTTGTGGATCGACCTTAACGCCCTCTTTCGAGACAACATGTCCGAGAAAAATTACTTCCGGCATCCAGAATTCGCATTAGGAAAGTTTTGCATAAAGTTGGTGTTGCCTCAACACGCTCAGTACTTGCCTCAAGTGTTCCTCGTGTTCTTGTCGGCTTTGAGAATAAATTAGGATGTCGTCAAAAAAACCACGACACACTTATTGAGAAAATTGATTAAAACTCTGTTCATCAATTCCATGAAAACGGCTGGGGCATTAATCAACCCGAATGATACCACGATATACTCATAATGTCCATATCTCGATCGAAATACAGTCTTGGGTATATCTTCATCCCGAATCCTCAATTGGTGATATCCAGACCATAGATCGATCTTTGAAAACATGACCACCCCCTAGAATTGATCTAGGAGGTCATCGATTCTTGGAAGTGGATAGCGATTCTTGATAGTAACCTTGTTTAGTTCTATATAGTCAATGCACAAGCGTAGAGAGTTGTCCTTCTTAACAAAAAGTACCGGCGCGCCCCACGGTGAGGTGCTCGGGCGGATCAATACCTTCTCCAACAGATATTCGAGCTGTATCTTTAATTCTTTCATCTCGGCCTGTGCCATCCTATAAGGAGCTTTGTAAATAGGTCTCGTCCCCGGCTCTAGTTCAATGGAGATGTCAACTTCTCGGTGCAGTGGCAGCCCTGGTAGTTCATTGGGAAAAACATCTGGAAATTCATTCACCACCGGAATGCTTGCGACCGCAAGTTGTGGTGTATCCTCCTGAAGGACATAACACCAATAGTACATCCTTCGAGAGTTGCAGGAGACTTCCATTGAAAGAAGGCTGAGAGATCCCTTCGTACTGAAGTGTTCTCGACCCTTGATAACATGTGTGGTACCGTCATGAGCCGTGATGGAAATGGTCAAGTGGTAGGTATCCAATATTGTTCTGTGCAATGGCATCCAGTCCATGCCTAAAATGATATCTTCATTCTGAAGCAGGAAGACCAGAAGATTAGCCGTCCAGCTATGATCATTGATGCGTATCTGAAAGTCTCGAACTTCTAGATCGCCGCCTACTCTACTACCCTCGGGTAGTTTAATGGTAAAGAATTCATTAGGCACACAAACAAGATTTAAACGTTCAACACATTCCACAGATATAAATGAGTGTGTGGACCCGGTATCAAATAGTACATGCCCAGGCTGTGAGTTAACAAGAAGGGTACCTGAGATAGCTGGCGCGGATTGACCATCCGTAGCCCTCAATTCAAATACACAGGACGGCACTAACTCCGAAAAGGAAGAAGTACCACCGCCATGCCCATGGCCTCGTCCGGTACCGTGTGGCGGTGGTTGAGTCTGATGGGATGGTGCTCGGTAGTTGGAAACGGCAGGCATCCTGGGAGATTGCATAGAGCCTTGTTGACTCGGTTGGGAAGCTGAGTTCTGTGTAGGATTGGACCGCCAGCAGTAACGAGACATGTGTCCACTCTTCCTGCAAGAGAAACATTTAGTAGCCGACTTCTGACACCGATCCTAAGTATGTCCGGACACGCCACAATTGAAGCAGTTCTTATGGTAATGCCGATAAGATGTATCCCTCTGTTGATACGAAACTGCTGACTTAAAAGAAGATACGGGGCCCGAGTTCATTTTGTTGCTGCTCCCTAACTGAGCCGATGTCTTTTGCTTCTTCGAGTTATGTCCGGTGTCTGTATTAACAACAGTACTGGCATATGCTGTGACTACGTCTTCGTATGCCCTCAGAGTCGTGCAGTGGAATCCGGCGGCATAGCGTTGTACATCTTCCGGCAACCTCTGTGCAAGGTGGCATATTCGTTGATCTTCTGATGGAACCATCTGCGAGATGTAACTTAGATCGGTTCGGTAGGCCTGAATGATCTCTGGTACTGGCATATTATGTGGTCCGGCACTGAAAAAGTCTCGTGCATGAGCGGTTTGGGCTGATCTGGGACAGTACTCGCTCCGCAGTAGCCTGGCAAATTTGGTCCACCCGACCACTCGGTCCTCTGGCCTGTAAGTTCTCCACCAGCGGACAGCAGTGTCATAGAGCTGATTAACCCCAAGCGACACCTTCTGATTCTCCAGACATCCGATCACTTCGAAAGCAGTCTCTCTTTCAGAAATCTAGTCATCCACGTGTTTCTCCCCTGCCCCGTCAAACAATGGAGGCCTAGCCTTCAACATCTCTCCCAACCATCGGTCTCTTCCTGCGTTTTCCTCCACATTGATGACCGGTATCCGTTCTACCTGGTTGACCTGAGCGATTCCCATGGCGATAGCTTGGGCAAGGGCCTGAACGAAAGCCGGGACCATGCCTCCCGGGTTGTTATTCTGGCGTTTCGCCTCCTGACCATTTTGATTAATTGGTGGCGATTGGTCCCCAACAGGATGGGTCTCGGCAGTGTTCCTGTCCCCATCGTGGTTTGTGGTGGAACCCTGAGCACCATTCACCACCCTCCTAGCTCCTCGGCGTGCCATTACTGACAGTATTTATCTAAAGCTAGTTCCACACACAGTTTACAATTAAATGTAGTATCCAGACAGAAAACACACATATCACTTACTTTGCATTCCCACAAGGAGTTACGGTCGCTTGGGCTGTTGGACTGGAATAACTTCGAAAATTAGGAGAAATTTTATTTAAAATCTTTTCAACAGGAGCCGACACTCCGATACCATTTTCTGTAACACCCCTAAAATTTTCCGAGGCATTATAGTGCCGTGAATTCCGTGTGGGACCCACAAAGCTAGTTTAGGAAGTGGACATTTTAAAGAAGTTATAATTAATGATAAAATCCACGGTTACATGACATAATCCGAATTGTTTTAAGGAGAAACATAATTCAAAGTTCGATTATTACATAACGGAGATTTTGAAAATAAAAGTTAACTCATCCAGCGGCAAGATTTTATTCCAACACCGTTCAAGCCTGACCGGACCCCTCCGGAATGTCCTGCACATAATCAACAAATTTACCACGCATGACAAATCATGCCAGATAACCGGGGTCAGAGAATGCATACCAATAACGATTATTAGCAACAATATACATAGTTTTATCAACACCGTGCCATATAAACGACAGAAGATAATTCACAGCACGACCGACATTGTCTTTCTCTTTTATCACACAAACCCCAAGGTCGCAACCAAGGGTCACAAAAGTATCCACACAGGAATACCCCGGAACGTGGGTGCCCTACTCGGGTCTTATCCCTCAACATATCTCCACATGGGTACCATACATGTTTTACCCCCAACACATCGGCCCATTCATAACACATTTTTAGAGAAAGACAACCGTCGGCATTTACCAACAATGACACATTCATGAACATGAACATTTCAATAATACTAGCATATCTCGAACAAGATTTCCCTTGCCTTTAATCCGACAGTAGGTACCTTACGATAACTTGGGCTTCCGCGATCAATTGAGCTTAACCTAATCACGTAATCCCTGATTAATATCTCGCATGGATAAAGATGAATGGAACTAGTTTTCCCTTCCCCCTCCTAACCAAATTCCTAGATTAATCTGGTTCCGCCTAACTAATATCGTGTTTCTAAGTTCACAAGTGATACATACTACTATGCCATTCAATTCTATGATTAACATTGGCTATAACGATTTGTTCAACAAGATCATCCCAATCATCATTCGACTAGCAACAAACGACCATAGCATAATCGAATTCCATAACTTGTAATTAGATTTTCTATTCCGAGTATTTCAACCGATGGATTACCATTTTACACAATGATCTCGGTGTTCGATTCTCAATGACATTAATACTATCGAAT
Organism: Orobanche coerulescens; assembly: GCA_033398695.1. NCBI lineage: Eukaryota > Viridiplantae > Streptophyta > Magnoliopsida > Lamiales > Orobanchaceae > Orobanche > Orobanche coerulescens. Next base: position 86,913,417 of record CM065804.1, on the reverse strand, counting down.
TGATTCCCGTTGATAATCATATGGCAAGAGTGGGTTACGACTAGTTTATCAAATGGTGACAGATTCCTACGTAATTCCCCTACAATTGATTCGTCGAGTTTTATAATTCCAATGTAAATTGAGATGGAAGTTTTTGCATGTGATTGTTACAACGAGTTGTATGAAAACTAAATATACGAACAATGATAATCCCGATTACTACAAGTTCATCCGTTTAGATTGTCTATGATATTTGGCAAAATCTACCCAAGTACCCGTAATCCAACAAGTATATTCAACAACATTAAAGAGATTACTTCTAGGATCGATATGCTTACCTTAATAGATGAAGAACAATGAAGAGAGATGGCAAATCAACAAGAGCCACGAGGAGAAACGAGGAATGGATCGAATGAGTTGGATAATCTTCATCGGGGCTTACGAAATCACCTCCTCTATGTTAATTCAAGTGTATGAGAGGCTAAGAATCGAGTATAAGGCTGTGGAAATGCTTCAAGAATAATTCACTTTAGGTTTTGGGTCGGGAGAAATGAAGGTGGGAGTGTTATTTTATAAAACTCGATCTTGTAAACGTACGTTAACGTTCCAGGCTTTATGTACGTAAAGCTATTACGTATGTAATGTACTATGGTTAACGCACTTAAAGGCCGTCTAGATGCCACTGACTGAAATGCACCCATCTGTTACATACGTAAGTTGTTATAACGTATGTAATGCACCTAATCATAGCGTACGATAAGCTTGGAGAATAGCGTACGTTATAAGGGGTTGACTCGTTTGTCTTCTAGCCCACCGAAAGTAACTCAATCTACATCGAAAGGAAGATTCTGGTCGGGAGACCAACTCAACCATTACGTACGTAAAAAAGTTACGTTAATGTACGTAATGGTTCATAGTTAGCGTACGTTATGCATATACTATAACGTGCGTTAGACATTCAGTCCCTTAGCCATATATCACATTTTAACCATCTCGGGGTGACCATCCTTCCCACTCGTCAAGAATTTATCAGGGAACAAGACGTTAACCACCGTTATATTCGCACCGATGATTGTCCAACGGCGTCAAGGTGTGTCACCTCCATTTCATCCACATCGCACAATTATATCGCAATAGCATTTAACGAAATCACATAATAAAAAAAACAACATCACACTATAAGAAATCACACAGTACAAGGTAATTAGGCATGAAATACCGGAGGTATTACAATTAGTCTATACCCTTTGATATTATGTATGATGCTTCTTGTTGGTCATAGTATACTTGTAGGACAACTTGGGGGGGGGGGTATGAATAAGCTTACTTCTATTTTAAAAGTTATTGCACTGTGGAAGTCTTTGAAATACGTTGATGTAGTTACAACAACTATTATGCTCATGTATGTTTGATGCTTACAGGATTTTTCAGAGTAAGTATATTATAAAACCACAAGATGTATAAATAAGAAAGTAAGGACATGGATTTAATGTGGTTCAAGGCAATATCATATATGTCCATAGGGTCTCCACACATGAGTTTTGTTTACTAAAATCAAATTCGTACAAAACTGTTATGATTTTAACTAAACACTTCTCAAGATATATCATTGACTTAGATTGATACACTTGACTTCTCAGCTTTGGCCATTTACATATATTGGCTATAGGCTTATCTTGAACTTCGCCTTCTTCTCACACAGATTGAAAGCTTGGATTGTTTAAGCGGTCTTCATCCAACACATGTCGGAATATCCTTCGGTAGTCCACACAAGGCTAGCTTCTCAACATAGAATGAGGGTAGAGAATTATCGAACATTAGCTGTAGTCGTGAAACACTTTTCTATAGTTTATTGTTTGTTCGTTGGGGACTTTACTAGATCTCTTTGTTAAAGATATTCACTGTAGGCTGAAGAGAGATAATTGAGCCTGGTCGGCGGGTTAGGAGGGACTAATTTCTCCTGTTGAGCCTCACCGTGTGGGATGGGGGAATGAGCAGATTATTGAATGGGGGAGCTGACATGATCTCTGGATGGCCTAAAAGGCCCCTGGCCTTGCACAACTATCACATTTGCGAACTCAACTTTGGGAGCATCTTCTTGGCTCATGCGGATGTAGTCCACATGGCAACATCATCGCCACCGGAGTCGAGGTCAGTAATATAACTCGAAGTCCAAATCTCCATCGAACTCGGTTTCTTGCCGTTGCGATATGTTTTTTTTCCTTCTAATAGAAATGCTTATTGATGAGCTCATGGCAAAATTAGTCTTCGTATTTGATGAGGGCTTCGACGTTTCTAAATCATTAACTTCTAGTATAAATCGCTCTTCTCGTTACTAGTCAGCTTAATTTTATAGGTTATCATACTTAGCTAACCTGTAACCTTTACAAACATTAAATCGTTCAATTGTAGCTTCTGTCTCCCTAACCAACATGGTTTCATTTTGCAATGGAGGACTGTGTACAAAGATTGGGGTTTCTGTAGGGATGGGATTCTCAATAGGTATGGGTTTACTGAGAAGAGTGGGGATTCGTATAGGTTGGGATTTCCTGTGTGGAGAGCGGCTCTTGACAAGGGTGGGTACCTTGTGGGGAGAGGCAGTTGTCGGCTCCAATGTGGCAACCAATTCGCTAGTTCCTTCCAGTTTGAGGAACAATTGTTCATCCGTCATAGCCGGAGATGGCTCAGGATCTGCTGTAGCTACAGGAGGAGTAGCTCTATAAGAGCAACATCAGATGAAGCAACCTCGGTAGGAAATATAACACCCTAAAAAAGATGGCTACTACAGTGTCGTGGACCTCATATTGGGATCCACCAGGCGATACAAATACAATAATCAGCGGTAATATAACTGAAGTACCAAACCACATTATTTTACCAAACACTCCGATGAGGAGTTTGTACAATAGTTGGCTATAACTGCCACAACACTGTAACACCCCGAGATATTCGGAATAATTATAGCGCCGTAAACCCTTTGAGTAAGGATTTACAAGGCTAATTTAAAAGAAATGTAAATATAAGACATCAATACTGCGGAAATTCAAGTTTACAAAACCATTCAACTGGTTTAACGAGTAATTAATACAACCATATCGAAATGATATAATAAGACACGCGTACTCGAGTACTGAAATCAAAATAAGAAAACAAATCACCAACAACAACAAACATCACTGAACCCCTTCGTCGTCACGTCGTCATGTTGTTTCCACTCCTCGGCTACTGAACATCAAAACAAATGTCCACCCCGAAGGGGTTAGCAAAACGATGCTAGTACAAGTATCATTTAAGCGAATCAAATATGCATCAACAATACATAACAAGATACTGACACGGACTTCCGCTAGGAATCCGATAATGCGAATCCACAAGATTCCATTAACACGGCAAAGGGTATTCCAATGATCCAGCGCCCTCGGCATAGATCCCAAGATGATCCGTCGGACCAACACGAGGTGGAAATAACCCGTCCAATGATCCAGCGCCCTCGGCCTAGATCCCAAGATGATCCGTCGGACCAACACGAGGTGGACATCCGATCCAGCGCCCTCGGCATAGATCGTACAACGTACCTGAAACACAACTCATGCATACACATATGCCAAATCATTATGTTCATCAACATGAACATACAAACACTAGATAACGAATATCATGACAATTCAACACAAATAATTTCCATGTTCAACAACATGAATAAACCACAAACATGCTCAAAATACCAATTTTAACACATTACGATACTTGCCTCGAAGATGGCAAGAACGAAATACTTCAATGATCTCAACACACTCGAAGGCCGCCTCCTTCGATCAACGTAGCAAGCTCGAACCTTAACAAAAGAAATGATATACAAATCATCTCAAGTCGAACGATTGCCTAACAATTCGATCTACGGCCCAAAAGCTCAAAATATGCAATCTCCCTGAACCACTTAGCGTACGCTACGTACTCTATGTAGCGTGCGCTAAGCCTACCTGTTAGCGTACGCTATCGTCTAATCCTAGCGTACGCTAGCCACGGACTGACAGTTCTCTCTGATCGGCCATCGACTCGGTGATATCATAACGTCGTTACGTACCAAGCGTGGCGTGCGTTAACTTATCCCGATAGTGCACGTTAACTTACGTATGTTAGCGTGCGCTAACCGTGCATGTGATTACTCGGTAGAAAACTGGATCTAATGGTGATGAACTCATGAATTCTATGGTGATAATACAAGTCATCCCCGAGCATATCATGCTAATAAGGTTTGTGAAAGTTCTATACGTACTAAATGACTATGAGATACAAAGATACGTATAATCATCTCAACACCATAATTCATCTTAGATCTTGAAGGGATATCCTGAGTTCAATCCGTTATATGACCCAAAACGTATGATTCCTTTATATAAACGCATAAGAACTTGAAAATCTCCATATACTGATCACAAATCGGTTTGAAAATGCTTAGGAGTCCATATACTAAAACGGTTCAAAGGTTCATACGATGAATAAGTGCCGAAATGTCGAAAATATCCTTCTAACACATGATGTTCGACTATTAACGAATCTAACTGACTAGATAAACATGATTAAACGTCCTTTAGAACACTACTAGTATTGGTGAAGAATCACCTACCTCAAAGTAGTGAAGAACAAGGAGGAAATCAAAGCAAATCCAACGTCGAAGGCTTGAACACCAATCCTCAATGATCTATAATCTTCAACACGAGCTAGGATGCTGATATGAAGTTTTTAGGATGTTGAGAGTAATACTCTAAGTATAAGAGTTCGGATGTGGGAAAAGAAAGGACTGAAAACACGAAAAGGATGCTGTCCTATTTATAGGAAATGGTTATTAGCACGCGCTAGTCCATGCTCGTAGCGTGCGCTAACGGCATACTGACTTCACTGTACTCGGCACTTAGCGTGCGCTATTCTCATGTAAGTAGCGTGCGCTAAGACGTTGACTTGGCTTTTCCCGAAAGCCGTCCAGGTTCATCCCGACACAATCCGATCAAGATCCCCGGCCTGATCTCACCTACCACACGTCTCAATCATATTGACCACGCATAGCGTGCGCTAATGCTCCTTTGTAGCGTGCGCTAAGGATCCATGTTAGCGTACGCTACACATAGCCGATAGCGTGCGCTACATGCGCAGAATTAAAATTTTAAAATCACATACATGAAATCATACGCTCAACAACATCGGATTATGAAATACGGAGAATAATACTCAGATCAAAGTACAACAATTACAATATCACAAGTTCCAAATACATATCAGAAATCTCGGGTATTACAAACACACGGGATCCAAAATATAAGTATAATTGATACAAAGGTGGAGAATACCCAAAATAACACAAAAAATGGAGAAGTACAACATAGCAAAAAAAAAAAAAAATACAGAGTTTAACATAACCCAAAACAAGAAGACTCGGGCCTCATACTAGTATCCTTCAGACCCTTTGCCATTACAATGCTCTTCCTGTCCCTTGGTCTTCCCTCGACCTAAAATACAAATCAACAAGTATTTCAGCCAAAACCACAGAGTCATATATACATGATAATAAATCTCAAGTTGTTAAACAAATCACATACAACAAATCTCGATGAAACAAATCCGACCGTCGAACATACTCTCGAACGTATGAACAAACAATCGCAACTGTTGGACATACCAAATCGCATATAGTGTCTGAATGACCAACCATATGGCTAAAAATAGATATCCTAGTAAGCCCGGCCCAAGAATATGTCTGTTCACACGTCCACCCCGTATATGGAATCCTCAGGATATACGGATGAAAATTTACCTAATTATTCTCACGAAGTAATCATCTCTTGTGCACGGTCCAATATGGAAACATCAATACACAACCATACGTGCCCAACTAAAAATCCTACTCATAACTAATCGACACGTAGATGTGACTCCAGAAATATCATGATACAAGACAACAAAACTCAAATAATCGACATATCCAATGAGGATCGAAGAAACTCACGGAAGCAAAACAACGATCACTGAGATTAACGATAATGAACTTAGGATTTCAATCCCACAACAAAACAATCGACACGATTAGCAACAAAACCTCAATATGAATTGTAGATAAAGTATTACACAAATGAAAGTACAACATTCACTAGAATCATTAATCATTATAACCAAGCAAGATAACTTGCCTCAAAAGTGAAGACGAAAATAGTCTTTCCTCAAATGAACGAATGAACGACGCCCTTCCACAATCAACAAACACTCGAGTAACCTTGAATGAAATACAACACACAATTCCATAATACTGATATCGAAACGAATTAAAGATCCTCGATTCAACATGAATAGCTCAAACTATTTAAACGAATCATAATCCTAAATTGAATTCCAGCATCCGCAATTCATCTCAACGATTAAATTGACATGTTCATAATGTTCTTCAACACTTGTGATAATATCATATTAATCCTCCTGTTACGATAATATCATCATATATCATGATAATCACCGCAATAATATTATCAACATTTAAACATGATGTCTCACATCAAGAATTTTGGATTTAAAATCAAAATTAACTTAACCATCTCAAAATTATGATAATTATCTCACATCTTATCATAATCCTTCATTAAAATGGTTATAATCTCTCAAGAACATCATTGATATCAATAATCACCTCAAAACTATGTTAATCATCTAACAAACTTAAGACAATCCTTCTTAAACATGATTATAATATCAAAGTATTCTTAAACATCAAGAACACACCCATCTTCAAGTTATAATCATCATGTTCTTCATCAAGTGTTCATAAAAACCCAACAATAATCATGCAATCTTCCAAAAATCCGACACCACATTAAGTAATCATAAATAACATCATCATCATCTCGAAATCAACACAAGATTAGCCGACATACCTCTTGAAGATGAAGAACATACATCTATTCGAAGAAATCCTTAGGTTGAATCTATTTTCAATCGTTTCCCACTCGTTAAACATGATCAATCTCATGAACACTCAAGTGTTTAAGTTTCAAAAATCACTCTAAAGACTCTCCCTCTCTCCGTAGTGAAAAATGGCCGAAATGAACAATAATTTATGTTCAGCATATATATATATATATATATATATATATATATATATATATATACAATACACTACTAGCATGCCGTCCTAGCGCGCCCTACCGTAGTTCAGCAGAAAGTTGAGCTTTTATATAGTTAGAGGTAGCATGCGCTAATCCTTCATATAATACATATCATGTGCCGAAAGCAGCCGAGACCACATATTAGATTCCCTTGGAATGATCTGCACTTAGCGTGCATTAACCCTGAACTTAGCATGCGCTAAATGCCTGTTGACTCAGCAATACACATTCAAGCCGAAAGCTATCCACCACCTGACCCACTTGTCGGCCACTGCTTGGATCCTTGTATGATTGGTCTTGCGCATGCTAGTCTTCACCCTTAGCGTATGCTAAGCTCGCACACTAGCATGCACTATATATATACGAAACCACGCTTCCTAGTAATAGTGTTCGCAATGACTTTGTTACTTCGGTTTAGATGATACAATCAATTTAACAATGTAGCAGTGCCTATTAATTTATTTTGAAAATATATTTTGCAAGAACCATCACCAATGAAAAATGAAAAGCCTTTCCAATCAATGACCGGAATGGATACAATGTTTTTATGGCCCTTGGGCAATACTAGTACATCATCTAAAGTTAAAACAAAGCCGGATTCCAAATCCAAAAGAAGTGATCCTATATCAGTTGCTACGACACTATGCCCGCTTCCGACAGTAATCATCACTTCCCCAGCTCCAGGCTTCCTACTTTGTTCCAGATCCTGATTCATGGTACGTATGTGAGAACTAGCACCTGAATCTAATATCCAAGAAGTAGAAAATACGGTAGCAGAATAATTCGTTTCCAAAACTAAAAGTTCTGTACCTGAAGCCCCACGAAGGATCGGACAGTCTCTTGCCCAGTGCCCCATCTCACCGCATTTGAGACATGCGTTCGTCTTCATCTTCTTGCTCTTAGGAACCACCGGGGCCTTGCCTTTACCCTTAAAGTCCTTACTTTGTAGGCCCATCTGTTTCTTGGTGTTTTTCTTCTTATTCTTGAATCTCCGATATCCAGAAGAAATCACAAGGGTATACTCCTTCACCCGCTGAGTCTTCATCTGAGACTGAGCGGTTACAAGTTTGTTCATCAACCCTGCTAAACTGCAAGCTATCTCATTGCAGTTGAAGTTCATAACAAACTGTGAGAAGGAATCAGGAAGAGATTGCAGGATAAGGTCGGTCTGTAGAGAAGCATGCATCCTAAAATCAAGAGCATCCAATCTCCCGATCATAGAGATAATTTTCAGGACATGGTCCCCTAGTTTCTCACCTTCATTCATCCTGAAACCGAAGAGCTGCTTTGATATATCATATCTAGCTGTTAGACTGTGCTGACTATAAAGCTCGGTTAAGTGAGATAAAATCGGCTTAGCAGATGTCATTTTCTCATGAACTCTCTAAAGCTTAATAGACATAGAGGCCATCACATAGCCACAGACTCTAATGTCATCCTTAACCCACTTTTCGTGGTTTTCAACATCTTCCTGACTGGCTCTGGTCCGCACTGGAGCCGCATGAATATTCGCCTCCAAGACGTATCCCAGCGCCCCCAAACTGAGTACTATCATCAGGTTGTGGAGCCAGTCCACAAAATTAGGCCCAATTAAGGTGTTCTTTTCGAGTAATATAGTGTGTGGGTTCATTGTCATTTTATGAGAGTTTCTTGTCTGCATAAAGTACGCTAGATTGATTAGGGACTTGTTCAATTATGATCCGAATTTAGAATTAAGGGCTTTTATATTCTTTTAACCCAGCTCCCACTATTTTTATCATGAATAACACACTCCCTTGTGAAATCCGGAAGTATTCGTTCGATTTACTTCACAGTGGTGATCGAGTTCTTTATAAATTTTAATAGAGGGTAACCGAACAGGTTTCTGGTCTATTAATCTTTATAAAGTGGTGTCCAACACCAACCCATCTAATGGATGATCTGATCTTCTTTTTCCCCTTGTTCACTCCTCTCAACCTATACGGTTTCTATGGTTCATAAACAAGTTAAGTTTACACAATCTACGCTGATCAGTTTCGCAATTGTCTTATCCGGCAACCGAATAGGTTTCTAGGGTTATACTTTGCTCCAACTGAAGGCATCCAATGGACTCTCGGAATTTATCGACCCTCCCTGAGTGACTACCCAGATAACTCGGAAGCATAGCACATCCGGTTTAGATTTTAATTTTCCGAAAGCTCGATGGAGGGAAGGAAAATCTTGAAACCTTTTAAACTTAATATTTTGTCATGGGGGAATTTTCGCAATTAATGTTATACTTTGCACATTAATTCGTTTAACTTCGTTTTTTGCATTCATACCATATGAATAAAACATTTACAACCTAGTTGCTACCAACATGCAGTTCATGGACCGTTCCTAGAACAAAACATCGTAATCTAATTACATGTCTTCAGTCTTGAATCTTCGTCTTCTCGAATGGATCTTCCTCCGGTCTTCGTCATTACATATAAATTTTACATTGAAAAATTTCGTCCTATAATACAAATTTTTCCAATAAAATAAATAGGCTCAAAACAGCCTTTACAACCCAATCGAATAAAACAAACGGTTCAAAAACTAGGTCCATGAACTATATCACCATTCACAAGCATTCCTCTATAAATACTAAATAAATGGATTTTATATTAAATAAGTAATTTGATATATTGATCCAACCAATATATAAAATTTACTATTTAATAGAATTAATCCAATCAATTCACATAATCGGTAATATGAATTCATTCAAGTAATTCGGTCAACCATGAGTATTCCAATAAATCAATTTTCCCCTTAAAATGAAATACCATATATCATTTTAATCAAATTAAATCCAATTTGAAATGTGGGAGATTAATTTTCTGGAATACACAAAAAAACAAGCCCGGAACAGTTCCGGAAGGGGCCTGGACCGCGGTATCAACAAGTTGGACAGCACGGTAGGTCCAGAAACAGACCTGGACCGCGGTCCAACTGGGCAGACCTCACAGCAGCCCATGAGTCCTGTTTCTGGGACGTCCAACGTTAACCCGGGGCTTGATGTTTGACCCGATATCCAATATATATTTTCTAACTTTCATATCTTTAATATAAATCACATTTCCAAGAAAATAAAGATTTATATTTAGATATAAATTTACGCAAAATATAAGTAGGATGAACAATCAAACATATGCCACGATTATAAATCATTCAATCAAGCATTCCAAATGCTAAATATCGTATATACGATCACAAGACCTCGCTCCGATACCATTGTGTGGATTCGACGACTAAAAATGAAGGCGCATTGGAAGCAATTTATGAAAATAAGTTCGATCCGAATCCCTTAAGAGGATCGATTTAAGCAACGTATATACGAATATAAAACTAAACAAGTGCAGATGCCAATATTGAATGCTACCATTGTGGTAAGAAAGGGCATATGAAGAAATTTTTCCGACAACTCAAGAAGGAAAATCGCCAAGGCCGAGAGAACTCTCAAAAGAAGGAAAGCGGGAGTAATGAAAAAGCCGAAATAAATACTACTACCGAAAAGTTCTTTGTATGTTGCGATTATGACATGGTGAACCTTGCCAGAGATGATTTGAGTTGGGTGGTCGATAGTGGAGCTACGTGTCATGTTATATCACATAGGGATTTTTATTCCTCTTATAATCCAGGTGACTATGGGGTAGTCAAGATAGGTAACGATGGGTTATCCAAGATGGTTGGAGTGGGAGACGTCCACTTGAGGTTTGACACCGGTGTGGAACTTGTTTTACGGAATGTGAAACATGTTCCGGATGTGAGAATAGCAGGTAAATTTACAGAAATACCTACTAGATTTTTACCAGGGCTTGGAAAAAGTTCATATGCCAAGTACTTTGCATGAGATGAGATAAGTTTTTACACATATCAAGGTTAGTTGAACCAAAAATAATATCATCTAAATATATTTGTACCATATAGTGTTCATCACCTTTCTAGATTTTGAAGAGATTTTTGTCGGCAGCACCTTTCTCAAATCCACTATTGATAAGATACATTGACAGGGTTTCATACCATGCCCTGGGTGCTTGCTTAAACCAGACAATGCTTTCCTTTGCCTGTATACAAGATCCCCTTCCTCTGTGTTGGCAAACCCTGGTGGTTGTTCAACATACACTTCTTTAGCTAGGTCTCCATTAAGAAATGCGCTCTTAACATCCGTTTGATATACAATGAAGTTATTATGAGCCGCAAGATCTAGAAATATCCTAATGTATTCTAGTCTGGCTATAGAGGCAATTGTTTCATCATAGTCTATGCCTTCTTCCTGTCTGTAGCCTTGGGCAACTAGTCTGGACTTGTTCCTTATGACAAGGTCATTCTCGTCCTTCTCATTTCAAAATACCCACTTAGTTCCAATTACAGCTTGGTGGGTTGGCCTAGTACTAGGTACCAAAAATTATTCATCTCGAAACCATTGAGCTCTTATTCAATAGATGAGATAAAGTGAGAATCATTTAGAGCTTTGATGGTTGAAACAGGTTCGAACTATGCTAAGAATACAACTAATGTGCACATTGAAAGTCTCCTAAGTTCAGCTTGGGATTTCCATACAGGGAATAGAAACTGTTCAGAACCGATTTTTGTATCCTCTTCTGCACAGAGTGCAGTTCCTTATGTACTTATTATTCTTCTTCTGGTAGACACACCAGCATCAATATCACCAATTATTAACTCTTGAAGATGATACCTTAACCACCTTCTATTGGGTTCTAGCTCAGCATTTCTTGTTGTGTCTTGTTGGGCTATAGGATCATCTTCAGTCTCCCCAGCATCAGATTTAACTACTTCATTTGTTCTTACAACAACAAGGATAATTTCTAGATTGTTAATAGGGTCTTCCTGAGGTTGTTGGATTTCCTCAAGGGATAAAGTCTGGACGGCTTAGGTTAGGTTGTCTATTCCTGTAGGACCGCAATGGGGTTTAAGAATTACCACATGGACTGACTCCTCTATTTTTAGTTTTCTTTTGTTAAAAATCCTAAATGCTTGCTGACAGAGGAGCATCCAACAAATATACCCTCATCAGTTTTTTCATCAAAGGTCTTGAGCTAATCATTTCCATTATTAAGAACATAACACCTACATTTAAAAATTAGAAAATACGCAGTCATAGGAGTATTATTATTCCATACCTCGTATGCGGTTTTGTTGTGGTGCTTGTTGATGATACTGTGGTTTTGTGTGTAGCTATTAGGAATATGCCCCCGAATGCCACTCATAGGATGTATGAGAGAGGGCGTTGTACTTGTTATTATGTAAACTATTATTAGAAGGCAATTGTGTGTTTCTTTATTTACTGGTAGTCATTGGCATTCCTGACTCGTAAATATATATACAAAAACTAGTCCGTATATTTGAGAGCAAAACATTCCGCTCCTTATTGGATAAGGGATCGGCACTGGAAAAGTTTATGACTCAAATACTTAATCGTTCGCAAAGTCGATGAAACTTAACTGGGCGTTAAGTTTATGTGAAGACTTGTATGACATGTTCTTTGACTTTGAAAGTGCCTGTCGTCACTAATGGTTACTGGGAGCACATGTTGTAAGTATTCTAATGGGATCAGTATACTCGAACCGACTCATCCTCGATTCGTCACACGGATTTCACCTCGGGACAGTCAATGACGGAATCGAATGGCTGTGATAGGTATTCGTGAACCTTCGACTTGAGGATTTAGCGGGATATACTTGCGACGTTAAGATTTTCACTAGAGTAGTTCGTTCTAGGATACTGAGAGGTGGGGGTCAACCTCGACGTGCATATTGACGGACAAGTAGCAGGTTCTACTAAATACCAAAATGGCATGTTTTCTCCTGTAAGTGAACAGGTATATGTCTTATGTGGTTATTGGCAGATGAGATCATAAGTCTTTGGCCAAAGCATTTGAGCTAGTTGTATTGGATACACGAGAGCTCAGTGATCTTGATTGCATTAATTCAAACATAGAATCAAGTACAGATAGGGTTTGACTGATCGTGACCATATAACTAGATCTGGACATATGAAAGAAGGGTTTATACGTTTACTGGTATTCACAACAGAATGGTTCTTGAATGATCCCTATCATTCGTTCTAAGTAATGTTACAGTATAGGCCGCGATACTGGCTAGGTGTTGCTATAAATCTTTGGTTCCTCCCATTGCTTACTGAGACGGACCTACCGAGTCGCGCATTAGGGAGACGACGAAATAATTTGAATTGCATCTCTTATTGTGAAATTTAGACATTAGATGTCTTATTTAATTTATTAGATAAATTAAATCAATCGGGTGAATTAAATAAATTACTGGATAATTAATTTAATTCATGCATTATTATTTCTTGGAAAAATAATATCTTAATAGAATTAATTAATTATATTAATTAATTGTATTAATTTCAATTGTGACGAAGCAAGATGTATCAGTCTGACTTGATACACGACGGTTCGTTTCATGGACCGAAACGAACTGAATCCTCCTCATCATGGTGTAGGCCGCCCCCCTCATGTGGACCTTCCATGATGGTGCCTTATATTCCCTCATTGTTGGTGATGAGTTGGTTCCATATGGATAGGACAAAAGGGTGTAATAAGATGAGGTCTTATCATTATACACCATGAGGACTTTGGAGTCACGTGTAGACTTTGTTATAAAACAAAGTTCATCCCCACCATCATTAAGAAAAATATCGGCCAACACATAACTGAGAGAGATAGAGAGAGCGTTCTTTTGTTCATGTTCTTACACTCTTAGAGAAAGAAAGAAAAACAAGAGCAAAACATATATCACTTGGAGTGATCACATACTTGAGAGATAAAAATAAAGAACAATATATGTATCACTTAGAGTGATTACATTCTTGAGAAAAAAAAATCCTACTACTCTTTTCTAGCTGTAACCTTGGAGGATAATTAAGTGGATAGTTGTTCTGATGATCTCCCGGCGTGACTAGTAGAGACGCGGTGCTTTCGGCATTTGGATCATTGAGGGCTTATCAAATTGGATTTGAGGTCATCATCATCAACACGAACATTCAATCAAACGACTTCAAGTGTATGTTTTCATATCTTATTTTATATTCGTATATACGTTGCATGATCGGTCCTCTTTATGGTTCGGTTTATTTCGTTTTTGATTCCACTATGCCTTCGTTTTAGGCATCGAATCCCATAAGTGGTATCAGAGAGAGGTCTTGCGATCGTATATACGATATTTAGTATTTGGAATGCTTGATTGGGTGTTTTTATGATTTGGAATCATAATTGTATTAATCATTAATTTTTAACTTTTCATCTAAAAATTAATTTTCATGATTTTATGTTACAATATAAATCTATTTTTCTTTTGAAAAACTGATTAAAATGTGTAATATAAAGATTAGAAAAATATTATTTTTGGAATCGGGATAAAAAATGAGCCGAAAATGTGATCGGACCCGGTATCTTGGAGCTGCTAGGCCGCTGCCGTGCGGTCCCATTATGTGGACCGCTGTCCGGCTGCTGGAGGGCAGTGGCGCGGGCTTGGCTCGACTGTATGTTTTTCGACTCCGTTTTTTTATATTTCGTTTGGTAATTAATTTCCCAGAAATTAAATTTGATTTAATTTGACTAAGATATAATTATGGTAATTTTGTTCTTAGGGAATTAATTTAATGAAATATATTCTCGTCCGGAATAAGTTAAAATTAACGGTTGTTTGAATTAATTGGATTAAGTCTTATGGATAGATTAATTTATATTGATTGGATCAATATTAAGATTAATTATTTATGCCATTAATTTTAATGTGATTGTTGCATTATTATTTGAATGATGATGTAGTTTGTGGACCTAGTTTTTGAATCGTTTTTTGATTGGGTTGTAAAGGCCGTTTTGAGCCTATTTATTTTACTAGAAAAATTTGTATTTAGGATGCAATTTTTCAATGTAAAATTTATATGTAATGACAAAGACCGGAGGAAGATCCATTCGAGAGGACGGAGATTCAAGACTCAAGACATATAATTATATTATGATGTTTTTGGTTCTAGGAACGGTCCATGAACTACATGTTGGTAGCAACTAGGTTGTGTATGTTTATTCATATGGTATGAATGTCGACAAACGCGCTTAAATGAATTAATGTGCAAAGTATAACATTAATCGTGAAAATTCTCCCACGACAAAATATTAAGTTTAAAAGGTTTCAAGGTTTTCCTTCCCTCCATCGAGCTCTTGGAAAATTGAATCCAAACCGGATGTGTTATGATTCTGAGTTATCTGAGTAGTCATTCGGTGAGGGTCGATAAATTCCGAGAGTGCATTGGATGCCTTCGGTTGGAACAAGTTTTATCCCTAGAAACCTATTCAGTTTCCGGATAAGATTCAATTGTGAAACTGATTAGCGTCGATCGTATAAACTTAACTTGTTCACGAACTATAGAAAACGTATAGGTTGAGGGGAGTGAACAAGGGGAAAAAGAATATCGAATCATCCATTACATGGGTTCGTGTTGGACACCACTTTATGAAG
The DNA here is from genome assembly GCA_033398695.1 of Orobanche coerulescens. Classification (NCBI taxonomy): domain Eukaryota; kingdom Viridiplantae; phylum Streptophyta; class Magnoliopsida; order Lamiales; family Orobanchaceae; genus Orobanche; species Orobanche coerulescens. The sequence continues at coordinate 86,897,780 of CM065804.1, read as the reverse complement.
ATTAATAGACCAGAAACCTGTTCGGTTGCCATCTATTAAAATTTATAAAGAACTCGATCACCACTATGAAGTAAAGCGAATTAATACTTCCTGATTTCAAAATGGAGTGTGTTATTCTGATAAAAGTAGTGGGAGCTGGGTTAAATATAGAAAAGACCTCAATTTTAAACTCAAATAATAATTAAACGAGTCACTAATCAATTTGTCTTGATGCAGACACAGAAAATAACAACTCTCATAATGACAATGAACCCACTCGCAATTCTACTCGAGAAGAACAACTTAACTGGACCAAACTTTGTGGACTGGCTTCGCAATCCGATGATTGTCCTCAGTATGGAGGCGCTGGGATACGTCTTGGAGACGGACATTCCGACAGCTCCAATGCGGACCAGAGCTAGTAAGAAAGAAGCTGATAACCACGAAAAGTGGGTTAAGGATGACATTAGAATCTGTGGCTATATGATGGGCTCTATGTCTAATGAGCTTCAGAGAGCTCATGAGAAAATGACTTCTGCTAGGCAGATCTTATCTCACTTAACCGAGCTTTATGGTGAGCACAGTCGAACTGCTAGGTATGAGATATATAAGAAACTCTTCGGTGCCTGGATGAAGGAAGGTGAGAAAGTTGGGGACCACATCCTCAAAATGATCTCTATGATCGAGAGATTGGAGGCTCTTGCTTTTAGGATGCATGTTTCTCTCCAAACTGACCTTATCCTACAATCTCTTCCCGATTCCTTCTCTCAGTTTGTTATGAACTTCAACTGCAATGAAGACTCCGTGGGTGAAAGAATCTGCCCTTGTGATTTCTTTAGGATCTCGAAAATCGAAGAATAAGAAGAAAAAGACCAAGAAGCATATGGGCTCACAAGGTAAGGCTTTTAAGGGTAAGGGCAAGGTCCCGATGATTCCTAAGAGTAAGAAGATAAAGAGGGACGCATGTCTCAAACGCGGTGAGCTGGGCCACTGGGCAAGAGACTGTCCGATCCTTCATGGCGCTCCAGGTACAGAACTTTTGATTTTGGAAATGAATTGTTCTGCTACTGTATTTTCTACTTCTTGGATACTGGATTCAGGTGCTAGTTCTCACGTTTGTACCATGAATCAGGATCTGGAATAAAGTAGGAAGCTTGAAGATAGGGAAGTGATGATTACTATTAGAAGCGAGCATAGTGTCGAAGCAACTAACATAGGATCACTTCTTTTGGATTTGGAATCCGACTTTGTTTATTGTTGGATGATGCACTTGTTTTGCCCAAGGGGCATAAAAATATTATATTCATTCCGGTCATAGATCAGAAAGGCTTTTCATTTTTCATTGGTAATGGTACTTGCAAAATTTATTTTAAAAATAAATTAGTAGGCACTGCCACATTGTTAAATGGGCTGTATAATCTAAACCTAAGTAACAAAGTTGTTATAAACACTATGACTAGGAAGCGTGGTAGGGATGAAACTAATCAAGTTTTGAAATAGAATCTTAGACTTGGTCATATTTGTCAGACCAAAGTTTAAAAAATGGAAAAGGATGGACTTATAGGTCTATTGGGATCAGATCCCTTTCCAACTTATGAATCTTGCCTTAAAGGCAAAATGACTAAGTCCCCCTTCATATGGACTTTTGAAAGAACCGCTGATAAACTTGGATCAGTCTATACCGACGTATGTGGTGCTCTGGAAGCAGCACGTGATGGTATTAGTATTTCATTACGTTTACGGATGATCATACTAGGTATGGTTATGTATACTTAATGAAATATAAATACGAGGTCTTTGAGAAATTCCAGGAATTTAAGGCCCTAGTCGAAAAACAAACTGGTAATCATATCAAAGCACTTCGGTTGGACCGAGGTGGCGAGTATATGAGTACGGAGTTTGACGAGTTCCTAAAGGATCACGGAATAGTGTCACAACTCACACCTCCAGAAACTCCTCAGTTAAATGGTGTGTCGGAAAGAAGGAAGCGAACCTTGTTGGACATGGTTAGTTCCATTCTTAGCTACACCGACTTACTGATTTACCTGTGATGCGCTCCTTACTGCTGCTTATATCTTGAATAGATGTCCTTCCAAGTCTGTTCCTAAGACTCCACATGAGATGTCAGAGGGTAAGAAAGCAAGTCTTAATCATATTAGGATTTGGGGATGTCCCGCCTATGTTAAGAAGACTAAGGTGGAGAAGTTGGAAGCAAGGTCCGTGAAGGGATGTTTCATTAGATTACCATCTGGTAGGATGGGTTATCTATTCTACATGCCTGGAGATCGAAAAATCATCGTTGCTTTGCAAGCACACTCCCTAGAAGATGAGATCATTCAAGAGGGTGGAGCAGGTAGAAGTATCTATTTGGAAGAATACAATGAAACTCTTCAGGAGACACCTGTACAAGAAGTTGGAACCGAACCTTCTGAAACACAAGTACAACCACTTCGTAGGTCTAGTAGGGTGTCTCAATTACCTGAAAGGTATGGATTTATTGTAATACCTGTTCTTTATATGAATTGTTGGCTCTGACGTTCCTTCATTTTTCTCACTCTGTAACACTTATTGTGATGTTGTCAATGTTGATTTAGAGTTTCGTACCTTTCGGATCATGTTCATGTTGATTGGACCTTTTGGTAGTGCTTTGAGACAGGCGGATAGCGTACGCTAGGCCTAAGCTAACGCACGCTATTTCTACTTGAGTAGCACATGCTAGCTTTGAGCTTTAGCGCATGCTAATGTTCGGAGCATGGTAGAGGCAGTAGTTGATTCTGCCCTCTGGACTAGCGGTTAACGCACGCTGGGTATTAGCTAACGCACGCTATTCGTGTTGAGTAACGCGCTCTAGCGTCGCCTGTAGCACATGCTAATGGGTTGAGTCAGTTGGGGCAGTGAGGTGTTTTTATTTTCTGGACAAGTAGGGAACGCGCGCTAGGCCCGAGCCAGTGCACGCTATTGGTGTTGCGTAGCGCGCGCTAGTGCCCAGATGTAGCGCACGCTAGCGGATTTGGGTAGTGAACTGGAATTTCTGGAGGATACCAATTAGCGCACGCTAAGGTGTGGTAGCGCGCGCTAATGTCGTAGGTCAGAAGCTACTGGACTACCGGGTGACTTCGTTAGTGCACACTAACCCTGAATTTTAGCGCGCGCTAACCTGGCATGGTATATAAGAGCGAGTCAACCCTTGATCCTCATCATTTTCATCTTTTCACTCATTTTACGACGAGAGTAGCGGGAGAAGGCGATTTGGGGCGATTTGGGGTGATCCTTCTTCATCTATCATCATCTTTGGTTGAATAACAAAGATTACACAACATCTAATCCGTTTCTATCTTCCAAATCAAGGTAAATTCCTTAGAACTCTAGTTTTGGAAATTTTTGGGGATTTTCTTTGATTCGCCTTATTTATCCATCTTGGAGATTGAGATCTTTGAGATTATGATGTATCTACCCCGTACCCACGTTTCCGCTACGATTACATGGATTGTTTTGTATCTTGTTCGGACTTGAGAGGGTTTGGGTGATTTACAAAACCTCTAAGTGATTATCCTTGTAGTTTCATGAATCATAGGCGGGTTTCGGGAGTTTCTTCGTGTAACTTGAGTATGGATTATTGATTGTCATGTTCCGTATGAATAGTTTAGCTGCCGGAAGTGCGTTCTTGGACCTACCGAACTTATACTCTTTTCCTTCCGATTCTTGATGTCTCAAAGGCAAGTATATGTTTATGATTGTATGTTCTCGACTTTGAAAATAAGATATATGAATTGTATGATGGAATATATCCACTTTGGTACGGGCCGACGGGTCCTCCGAGGGTTCCGTAGCTTTTGGTGCGGTTCCACAGTATTTTGGGTTAACCACTCTGGGACGGACCGACGGCTCCTCTGAGGATTCCGTTGCCTTTGGTGCGGTTCCACGGTTAATCATGTATGTATTGAATGTGATGCTATGAGATTTAGTTATTCCGGAATACTAGTCTTGAGTTGATGAGGTGATGATTACTTTTACTTTATTGTCGAGAAGTATTGTGTTTCATATTCGATATATTTGCACTGGCTATTCGACGGCTAACCCCTTTATGGTGGAAATACCTTTCATGTATTTCAGGATCCAAGAGAGCGGATAGGCACGTACCGGGTCGGCATGAAGATGATGGGCAAGTGTGATGCTGTGCCTTGTCACTGGTTATGTCACTAGTAGAATAAACATAAAAGACTTCGGTACGTCTCACTTCGGTAATGTATATTAGCAAAGTAAAAACAAACAACAACTTCACTTTTCAATTTACTGAAGTAAAAAACCCACATAGACATTGAGAAATTTGTAAAAAACTTCATGTTAGAATTTATGCTATAAAATTTATATTAAAAATGCATATATATCGTTTTCTTCATGAACTATGATTCTAAAGTTATGAAAAATATAGAGCATGCACTAATCTGAATTTCTTATATGAATGCATGTTTTAAAGATGTATTATATAATTATATTAACATGCAATACGATTTTAGTGAATTTAAATGACATCCGATTTGGTAGTCGGATTCCAATTATGTGAAAAATTGAAATTTCATGACTTCTTCGTAATTTCTTGTAAACTATATAAAAAATCTAGAACTTGTGTTATATGACTAAGATATGGTATGTGGATAAATTATTTGTGGTCAAAACGGGACTTGAAACGAGTAAACAGACATAATTCGTAATTTCTTAAAGTTTGGGTACTAAACTGAAATTTACGAAAATAAAACATTCTGGACCTTGGACAGTACATATTATATCATGTATGGGCTGTCCGTAAAGTTTCAAGTGATTTGGAGTTCGATATCTAAACTTATTAGTCCAAATTGCAATTTTAAAACAATTTTGGGGGTCAAATGCAAGAAAACAAAAATTCTGGACCAAGTCCGAATTTTTCTGGAATTTTTACAAATATAGAATTCCAGGTTGATCACAAGTCATCTCATAAAATTTCGTTAAATTCCGAGCTAAATTCATAGCTCTATACGCCTTAGAACGATTTCCTTAAGTTTTGGGGCGATACCGCAATTTCTGGAAATTTCAGCCCCGAAACTGGAAATTTCCGAATTTTCCCTTAAATCTGGAGTCGAGGAAGTATTTTTGGTTTCCTTATAAATTTTCATAACCATCCGATTTCGTTTCATACTCCAAACGCTTAGGCTCGAACCTAAGGGTAAAAACGTCCTTTCAACCTATTTCAGAAAACCCTCGTTTAGTTTCGTCGAACCTACCCATTTAATATATCTGACCTAAACCCAACAAACTGTTAATAAAATTTTGAGAGTATTTTCAAATTATATACAAGTCCTATCCCGTATTATCGTGCCACAAATATAGGTAACCATATTCCATACTTAATCAAAAGACGCTATTAACCTCACTGACCGAATGTTTACCTGATACTTGTGAAATGCATCAATTGGATAACTGTGACTGTCCGGGAACTAAGTGCTATACAAACAAAGTGCCACGGACGGGTCCACCTCTAACTCTATCGGGACAAAGTGCCATGTCAACGGATGGGGGCCACCTCTTGAGCCCATACGAAACAGGGAGCCAACCTACAATCCGGGGTCACCTCTTGAGTTGCAGGAGTCACCTATAGAGTCCTAAATCGAGTCGGGAGGGTTAGACCAAGTCTTGGATCGAGCAGTGCGGCTGTGGTTCCTGAACGAGGCTACCGTTGTTTCCTATTCCCATAACCGAGGAACGGAGTGTTCCGAGGGATCTGGGTCATAGACTTGGGGTATAATCGCGATTATGGTATGATACAGGTAATGACCCACAACTAAGGACATAACGAGCCCAAATAAGAGATAAGGAAGCACACACTAAGTGTGAGAGCGAAGGCTCAGCTATTGAGGCGACGGTCCAAATCTTGGGGCGACGACCTATATTGCTAGGAGTAATAAGGAGAGTCTAGAATCTAAAGTCAACATCGGCAGGATTCGAAACTGGATTGACTGATCGACTGATCGACTAACCGCTTGACTTGACATCCGTCCACGGGGACAGGATTATAATATTACAAGTACATAATGATTATTGTTTTATAAAATTCCGATGTAATTGTAACTGTTGCCACTTTCTCATAATTGATAAAATCATGCATCACTTAAAATTTTCAAAGGAAAGAGAGACACACAAGCACACGATCACCCACTCACTGAGACCTTTTGTCTCACGCCACCATTTTCTTAAAACCAGAGAATGAGCCACGAGCCGAAGATGAAGAAGTTTCCGAGGAAGAGACTGAATAGAAGATCGCCATCAAGACTTAGAATTTCTGTTGTTATCTAAACTTGTAACAGTTAAGTATATTTCGTACTTGGTTCATTTGGTATTTGGAAATTTTCCGCTGCAAACTTATGATCAGTGTAATTTTGATTATCAGCTTTTGTCACAACGAATCTTAGAACATCGGGTTAAGATTGTTGTTTTGAAATTTTATCCAATCGTAATTTTGCTTCCACTATTTATTGTTGCACTTTGATTGATTGATCGACCGATGCATCGCACCCTCGTCCTTCCCGGTTTTGAGGGCGTGACACAAGTGGTATCGGAGCCCACTTTGTGAGAAGGACTCTTACAACAGGCTAACCAGGATAAGATTCTTCGAACTTAGATGGGAATTCCACCTAGGACGAATTGAACCATAGGACTGAGACCTGAAGTAGATTTCTCGAATCAATTCACATTTAGATCTCTTTCGACTTGCCGCTATTCACTTGGAATATGCATAGTCAAATTCAAATTTCCTAAGTCATTGGCCAAGGTACTCGATTAAGTATTCACGGCATTTCCCCGACTGAATCAATTCTTCCATTGAACTCTTGAAACGGATATAGTTTATTTCGCTTATCCATTTCTCAAAGTCATATCACTATTCATTCGAAATTGATGAAGTTCCTTTAAACTCCACTAAACTTCATTACTTTCTTAAAATAAAGTATTATTGTTACTTTGTCGTTAGTATCATATAAGCATATTTGCTGAATTATTAAGTTCACTGCCTTAATGATTATTCATGCTTAATAGAGCCTTACATTGGATATTAGATTTTACGAGATACTGACTTAGTTTCATTTTATTAACTAGATGGACCCCACAGATAAGAAGGTTGTGACACAGGAAAATTAGGATATGCCTACTCTGCTGGCAACGATCACTGAAGATCAGCTTCGACAGGCACTGGCTCAGATTGAGAGCGTTACGAGACCCCTCGTGGATGCGGTGACCTTGACTAACACCCGTGAGAGACAGATCCACTGTAAAGCCGGTGTCCCGGTATGGATTATGTTTATGTTGATTAGTATTTTATTTGATTAAATGTTGTTAAATGGGATTGACGGGATAGGACAAAAGTGATTTAAGTCGTGTTAGGTGGCTTAAAGTGTTAAATTTTATCTATTGTAGGTGGTAAGGAGAGTATTTGAAAAATTAGGGCCTAAATGGATATTTTTGATAAATGGCGTGCATGGGTCGGCCCATGAAGGGAACCGACCCCCCTCCCTTCTTATTTCATGTCTCCTTGCGTCGCACACCCAAAAATTCTGAAAACCCTAATCCCCTCTAAACTCACAGTCGACTCTTTTCCCCATCGTCGTTGCTGTTGTCGTCGGGAACCACCGCCACCACCGTTGTTTGTCGGAGTTTTCGAGAGAGAGAGGAGAAGGTGCAGGTGTAACGTTTCATCGCGAGATAAGCCTTAATCCTTTGTCTTCTTTTCTGTTTTCTCTTTGCCGGTGATCGGGCACCAACGCCGCTAAATCGCGCATCGGAAAACTGTTTATCATTTCATGTGAAAACTCAGTAATCTGCCACTGTCTTGCATAAGCCATAACTTTTGCTCGTAGCTCGGATTGGGGTGAAACTGGTGCCAAAAGTTCCCTTTCTGAGTCTAGTAACTTTTAAGTGTTTTATGCAAAATCCAGTTCGGAACATAGCATAGGTCAAATCGTCGTTTTATACTGAAAGGTGCTGTTTCTCACTGTTTTGCGAACTGTTTTTGTATAACCCGTAGTAAATTGTAGAAAAATCTCCAGGAGGCGTATAATATGTCCGTAGAACCTAACTCAGACTACTTTCTGGCCATATAATAATACTATAGTATTTCTGGGTTTAAGGAGGTCAGAACAGGTCCCGAACAGACCAGTTTGGCTAGACAGGAAAGTTGCTTTAGTGATAGTTTAAGCGTGCGTCGTGTTTTAGGGTCCGGGCTTCATGCTAATACGTTTTAACATTCATTTAGGTGTTGGGAAGTGATCATGGTTGGGGAGCTTGAAATAGTTATTTGTGAACTGGGCTCGCTTACGAGGTGAGTTCTCTCACTATATTTAATATCAGTTGTTTTACATTACTGTAGCTCGTGTGTGGTAGTCTTAATTATTTGTTATGCGGGGCTAGATAGCGGGGTGGCTAGTCAGCCCTTTGTTGACATGTATACGTGGGTGGCGTTGTCATGTAATATGCGGGTGTCGTAAGAACTCGGGGGCCGATGTTTGTATACGCGGGTGGCGTAGAATCTCAGTGGGGTTAAGAGGTTATACGCGGGTGGCGTAGGGGCAGGAATGCATGTTTATGATTTGTTCGTAGACCTGTATGCTTGTTTATGTGCAACTATCTGTTATAGGGGTAGTGTGGAATAACTATGTTATCTATGGTGGTTGAATTCACTAAGCTTCGTGCTTACCCTTTCCCAATAAATTATTGTTTCATGTACGAGTGGATCCAAGGCGTGACGAGTACACACTGGCGCGCGTGAAGGGCTGATTACTTTTACGACTTTTAATTTTAGACATTTATTCTGTTGTTTAACATTCTAGAGAATATTGATGTTTGGGTTGCAAATATGATTTTTATTTTAGACATTTATTCCGCTGTTTATTGTTCGGAAAAATATAAATTATGGATTTGCAAATGAAACGATTAAATTATTAAAGGAGTTTTATTAATGAAATGTTACCTTAAAAATTTTAAATTCCTTGAAATTTTTGGGATGTTACAACTTGGTATCGGAGCACGGCTTGAGTGAATCAAACGCATTTCGGTGTGTTTGATCTCAAGTTTGCGGCGATAATTTTTTTTAATAGTTTTTGGAAAATAAGAGGAAAGAAAAATTCGTTTCAGAAACGGTGATCAAGGGCACAGTGTGTACAGTCAACCGGAGCCAAAGGGGAAGGAACAATACTTAGTGTTTTATTGCTTTCTATATCATAGGGTATGCATGCTAGATTGTCTGTTGTTGACATTATGTTGTATGTTGTACTGCTTGCTATTAGGAGTTTATGCTAATTATGATAGGTTACTAAGTGTATGCCCTCTATGTTGTATGCAGTAAGAGATTTATAGCTTTAGAATATTCGATTTAGTTCTATTGCGCAGCTCTTGTTTGAGTCCAACCGTTCTAGGATAGAATCTGGTATTCGAATGTCTATTTGTTTTGCACTACATATAATCGGGTATTTGCGAGGCCACTCGTTATGATTAGTAGAAATTCGGCAGTAGCAATGTTAGTGGTTTGGATGGAACTCCTAGGGAACTAGGAAAAGTGAGTGCATATGCCGGTGCGGGCATATGTATATAGTTTCGGCGAGAAACTACTTGGACCCCTCGAGATGGAACTCGGAACGGGCAATGATAGGTGTGGACGGTAGTAGTAGAGCTCCTACTACCGGAAGCACAGGATCAATGCTCGAGTCGGGGAAGTCACGAGGAATTCAAGGAGTTGAACGTGAGTGTAGTTAGTATGAGTTATTATGTGCTAATAACTCATTGTAAATTCTTTTTCCTGGAATGGCCATCACTAGAAGAAACAACACGTTTGAGCCACAAACTGAGACAGGGATCACTGAGGATCGTATTCGAGAGATGATTGCAGCTGAGGTAGCGCACGCGATTGGGGAAGCGATCCCCGAGATCATCACTGCCATCCGGAATGAAGTGGTGGTTCTGATGGAGGAATGAATTGCAGTGATTCCGCCGCCTGCTGGGGGACAGCCCCGTAATCGAGAGTTCCAGTATCGGGATCTCTCTGCCTGTTCTCCACCTGAGTTCAAGGGAGACCCAATCCGATTGTTAGTATGCGTTGGATATCTGACATGGAGTGTGCTTTTCTGACTAGTGCCTGCCCGTCATTTTAACGCACTAATCACTCAATTCATTTCATTACTCAGTTGTTGATTTGGAAGATCATATAATTAATCTTGTTAACTTGTTCAAGATAATCATTTCAATAATTTCATCAGATAATCATGTCACCTCGGTTAATCATTCATGTAATCACTAAGTTAGAGCATGTATACTCATTTTCATCATCTCATGACATAATCATAACGTGCTAATCATGCGGGAAATATAATCATTATGCGACCTTCCTACTTCAGTATGGAGAGAGCTGTCAGGGGATGCACGGGGAGAGGCCGCGGTGCGGACCGAAACCCGAGAAATAATCACTCGCTGCCGGGAAATCGTGCCCAGGACTCGTCTCGATCAGAAGATGTTTGGGTTGTTCCACTCACTTTTATGCAGGCCATGATGACCCATGTGCAGTTGCTCAATCATCATTGCGCCACTCTGACCGGATTAATCGAGAGAACTCTCCCGTATAAGCCAGCTGCTAAGGAAAGTCAACCATCATTGCGCCACTCTGACCGGATTAATCGAGAGAACTTTTAATCGAGCGTAATCAATCCGAAGGCGGTCAGTCAACCTTCAAGAAGCCTCGTGTGAGTCCTATCGTTTCTGAGCGACCTCCTACGGCGCATAATCGTGCGGGATCTCATTCCCGAGCGGCCAATTCGGCCATCACCTGTTTCAATTGTGGAACGCCGGGTCATTTCAGCACTGAGTGTCTGAAACCGTCTATCACATGCTATAATTGTGGGAATTTTGGGCATAAGGCCCGTTTTTGCCGAAAGGACTCCAAGTCGGCTCCGGCGGCATCTCAGGCCCCGAAGAAACCAGCGTTTCAGAATCAGACTGCTTTGTCATCGTCGTTTAAGACAATGGAAGCAAATAGAGTTGGAGCTCGTATTTATCAGACGGGAGCGTCCGGTTCGGGGGCCGGCAAGTCCCAGATTCATATGATGAGGAGGATCGACGATCCGGTGGCCCGAATGATTTCAGGTATACTCGTAATTTTATTTCAACTTGTGTGTACCTTTTGATGCCGGTACACCGCATTCATTCATTTTCGAATCATGCTTGAATAGACTTATTTCGGGATAGTCCTATTGCTTGTGGACCTCATACCATCGGTCTACCTGATGATGGAAGAATTTTCGGAATCATACCGAATTAAGCTTAATGACCGCGATTGGTTGATGGATCTAATCGTGGTGAATTTATCTTAGGACGATGTAATTTTCGGTATTAGTTAGTTTGATCGTCTTGATACTATCCTCAGTGTTTGTTAGCGTTTGGTCGCTATCTTTCCGTCGTTGGTTGTCGAATGTGTGCTTTAGGGAAGTAATCCCCGTTGTTCCAGAAGAAGTATTATTATGACGAAAGCAGAGAAATTCCGCAATCGAACTATTCAATCATTCATTGTATCATTTTCATCGATTGGCCTTTCTAAGGCAATCGAGTTATTCAATCATTCCTTGTATCATTTCCATCAATTGGCTTTTCTAAGACAATCGAGTCATTCAATCATTCATTGTATCTTTTTCATCGATTGGCCTTTCTAAGGCAATCGAGTTATTCAATCATTCATTGTATCATTTTCATCGATTGGCCTTTCTAGGGCAATCGAGTTATTCAATCATTCATTGCATCGTTTCCATCGATTGGCCTTTCTAAGACAATCGAGTCATTCAATCATTCATTGTATCATTTTCATCGATTGGCCTTTCTAGGGCAATCGAGTTATCCAATCATTCATTGCATCATTTCCATCGATTGGCCTTTCTAAGACAATCGAGTCATTCAATCATTCATTGTATCATTTTCATCGATTGGCCTTTCAAAGGCAATCGAGTTATTCAAACATTCATTGTATCATCTTCATCGATTGGCCTTTCTAAGGCAATCGAGTTGTTCAATCATTATTGGTATCTCTTTTTATCGATTGACCATTCTAGGGCAATCGAAATGTTCAATCATTCGTGGTATCATTGTCATCGATTGACGATGTATTTCCAGACGAGTTATCTGGTTGCCTTCACATAGAGTAGGGGAATTCAGGAGTGAGTTGGAGCCGGTACGTCCCCTTTATCGAAGGCACCATATCGGATGGCCCCGACCAGAATGCAGGAGTTGAAGATTCAACTTGAGGAGTAGTTCGAGAAAGGTTATCTACGACCGATTGCGTCCCCGTGAGGAGCACCAGTGTGATCTGTCAAGGAGAAGGATGGCTCGTCTCGTGTGTGTATTAATTACCAGGAGTTGAACAGGGTGATGATCAAGAGTAGTATCCTTTACCTCGTATTGATGATCTTTTAGATCAACTTCAGGGAGCTTCAGTATTTTCCAAGATCGACTTAAGATCTGGATATCACCAGTTGCGGATTCGAGAGTCGGATATCGCGAGGACAGCGTTTCGAACACGCTATGGTCATTATGAGTTCGTAGTTATGCCGTTCGGGCTAACTAATGCACCTGCGGTATTCATGGAGTTAATGAACCGGGTTTTCATCGACTTTTTGGATCAGTTTGTTGTTGTCTTCATCGACGACATTTTGATTTATTCTCGTAGCCGAGAGGAACACGAGGTTCATCTTCATCAGGTTCTCGACGTGTTGAGACGAGAGCAACTTTATGGAAAGTTTTCCAAATGTGAGTCAGGGATCCACGGCACTGTAATATCCGCCTAGTTTGGGGTGTTACAACGGCTTGTATCGTGGATATGGGTTCGTATTTGTTGAGTTGGATTATTTGGTATTATGTATATGATCGAGGTTTTGTTGAACCGTTGAGTTTGTTGGTTGAGTATGTCAGTTATTGATTTTTATTGAATGTGTGTTAATCGGTTATTTCAATAGGTTGATATGTTTTGATCGTGGATTATGACCGTTGAGTTGCGGTTGAGGCTAAAGAGTTCGTAGATTGCTTTTGGTCGGGGCTAAGGAGCTCGTAGACAAAGGCAATGGATTTTGGTAACGGCTTCGTGGTATCGGTATCGAGGCAAGTTTATACTTGTTCAGTTTATAATATTTGATGAATGGTTTCGTTTTCATTTCATTTATAATTCGTATAGCAATGTTGTTAGAAATGTAAGTTGTTGGGATAATGGTTTGTATATCGTGCTCTGGTTGTATTAAATCATAAGGTATATGATTTAATTGTGTTCAGGGAAGACGTGAGTTATTTTTGGTCAAGGATATAGAATATCGGATATCGAGGATAGTTATCGTGATGACATAAGTATCGGGATAAAGGGTTATTGGTATTGAATGGATGGTACCTTATTTGAGATTATTTGTATAACAATGTATTCGTTCATGAATGTTGTTCGTGGAAAGGATGTTGTCTTCGGCTTTGAGGTAATCTAAGTATCTGTTCAGTCATGTGGATAATTAGTATGTTGAGTTGTTGTATATGTGGAGGTTTCGTATAATGAGTTTCGTATCGGTTATTCGTTGAGGGATGTTGATCCCAGGACTGTTGTATTGAGATCGTAGATCGTGTTGGTCATTCATTTGGGGATGATGATCCCAGGATTGATGTTTTGGATATTGATTAGTCGTGTGGACTTTTTATTGTCGGTCTGTTGTTGTTCACTTCGGTGAGTCTTTTGATCCTTATTGGATATGTGTTTCTTTGAGTTTCGTTGTCATGTTGCATCGTGACATATCTGGAGTCATATCTGCGTGCCGATTGGTTATTGTGTAGGATTTTTAGCCGGGCACATGATGGTTATGTGTTGATATTTCCACATTGAACCGTGCACACGAGACGTAGTTCGTGAGGCTAATTAGGTACAAGACCACACGTGTATGTGATCAATACCCGGGGTGGCTTGTGCACGGACACATTTCCGGATCGGGCGTACTATGACTTCCATCTTTGAGCCATATTGTTTGGTCGTTCATCCTCCATTTATGGTTGGGTATGTTCGACGGTTTGTGACTGGTTGTTCATACGCCCGAGGGGTATGTTCGACAGTCGGAGTTATTTCTTGAGATCCATTATTGTTGATCATTTGGAGTTTACCTTGTTGATAGTATTCTCGGTTATTGTTGATCCTTTGTTGATCGTGTCGGAGTTATCATGTTGATGGTACTCTCGGTTATCGTTGATCCTTTGTTGGTCGTATTGGAGCTATCATGTCGATGATATTCTCAGTGATGTATTGGTTGATCATTGTTATTGATCGTATGAGCATTCAGACTGTACGTCGATGTTTCGGGATTTGTATTCATTGTCATGTGATAGTTGATCTACAGAAATATTGTGTATTATTGGTTTATCCAGGTTGAGATTTGATTGTGTAATCCGGCGAAAAGGATTTGACACAGATTGGATTACTCCGTACTTGTGAGTTATGATAATGTTTTGAGGATTGTTGGTATTTTTGAAATTCAATACAGATAATAGTTGTTAAGTTCATTTCGTCATTCGAGAATGCGAAATGTGGATTATGGTAAGGATTGGATTGTTATGGATTGGTAAGGTTATGTCGGTAAGATTACTTTGGTAGTATTCTTACTATATTATTACATTGGTATGTAATTATTTATGATGATGTGATCGATACGTTTTATTTTCATCAAACTCTTTTTCCCAAACTATTTTATCGGTACGTTTAAGTGGTAGCTTAATGTACATTTTAAACTGTTGAAATTTGGCACTTCGCCTTGTATTTTCAAATGGTATTGTATGACGGTATTTTCAAAATTATGCTTTTGAAAATATTTGAGTATTTAAAATATTACCGTCATCGGCCTTTTGGCGCTTTTGAATTGGTTTTGTAAACGGTTTTTAGCCTGGTGGGTTCGTAGCAGGACCCACAGCTACTGTAATATCCCGGATGGTTTTGGGGGTGTTACAGAAGATGGTATCAGAGCTTGGGTTTTGTGAAACCCAGGCGTGTGTGTTATGTGGCTCTACCGGTACGGTAGTAGCGTGGCTTTTGAAAATGAGTTTTTCTGACTTTTGAGTCGAATCGATTTTTGGAGTTTCCAAAATTTTTGTGATCTTTTCAAACTGCTATTTGTGATATTGGTGTGTGTTGGTTGTGTTGAGACTTCGTATGGGAGTCGTGTGCTAGTATCACGGGAAATCATCGGCTTCACGCACCTGTAAGTATATTGGTTTGGTTATTTCGCTTGTGGCGACGCTTGATTGTTTTGTGATGAGTTGTAAAATTTTGGATTTATCTGTTGTTGGTGACGGGTTGCAAGTTTCGAGGACGAAACTTATTTTAAGGGGGGTAGTATGTAATACCCGGATTTTCAGTATAAATTTTTCGCGTTATTTTATCTGAGATATACTGTATAGTTTGGTATCTATACAGTATGGATAAAATAAATTGAGAACCGAGACAGTTATACTAGTGTGATTATCGTTTTTGGATTGACAGATATATTCAGGATATGTTGTATGAGGTTGAACTGATTCGGATATCAGGTATACCGTATGAGAATATTTTTGGATTCAGTATGTGTATTCA
Source organism: Orobanche coerulescens (assembly GCA_033398695.1). NCBI lineage: Eukaryota > Viridiplantae > Streptophyta > Magnoliopsida > Lamiales > Orobanchaceae > Orobanche > Orobanche coerulescens. Next base: position 86,882,161 of record CM065804.1, on the reverse strand, counting down.
GTATGCCGTATGTTTGTATTTTGTACGTCGAGACGTCAGACAGGAACAGTTGGATTTTTGGCTAAGTATAAAAGCCATTACGTACGTTAAGCCTTGGAGCTTACGTACGTAAAATGTGTTAGCTTACGTACGTTATATAGTGTACATAACGTACGTAACAAGAGGAATCGGACAGTGGGGCCCGTGGTCGGCAGCTTTCGGCGCAGATGTGGACAGGTGAGTCAACGGATGGAGTTACGTACGTTATACAGGGTGTATTACGTACGTAATACGATTATTATACTATAGCAAGTCAACATACGTATTACGTATGTTGTGTCAAGAATTAACACTCTCCGACCGGCGATCGCCTCGGAGATCGGGCGGCAAGTCGCTGAAAGAGCGTAGGCAAGATCGCCGATCAGCGACCAGGCGGCCGAGCCTTAACCCAGCGGACAAGCTAAATCGACCAACCAAAGGTCCCAGGACAAGTCCCGGTGCCGAGCGATCGACATCAAATACGATCATCTCCCGGCACTCGGCGACCGACTCCTGGCGACCGACAAGCAGGCGATCCTCTATCGGCATCTGCCGACCGACCCTTGATGACCGACCAATGCCGACCCTCAGCAACTGGCCGATGGCGACCTCTAATGACCAGCTAGAGACGACCGCCTCATGTCGATCAGCGCCGATGGCCATCCAATCGGCAAAGGCCGAGCCTTAAGACTGGCACCACGTGCAAGAGCCGAGACAAGATCCGCGAATCTCGGATCATGTGACATTGATTCCGCCGAAAGTTGTCAGTAGGGCCGCATGAGACAAAGATTCCGGACGCGTGCTGGCTCCTCATTGGACTGTCCAGCTGGCGCCAGCACCTACCTTGGACTTTAGCCCGACAGCCCGGGTGATCGCCCCATTATAATATTGGCCGGCGGACGGTCGCCCCATTATTATAATGGCCGGAAGGCGATCGCCCACCAAAGGACAAGACTCGGCTGCCACTATATATACAAGGCTCCCAGCACTTGTCCAATGATCCGAAATTCTTGAGAACACACGGAACTTTTACCACACAAAGGCTTCAGAACTTCGACTTCCTTCGGATTTCACGCAATACAGAAGCAAAACACCCAGCACTTGGCTATCTCCAACTCTTGGCAACAGCTATCATTCGGTCTTACTTCTCCCGGCCTCTCTCATCAGGAAGACGATCGGCGGGGACGAAGAACACCGAGCTTCGCTCAAGAGCCGGATTAACAGAGTCTTTTTACACTCATTGTATTTAGATTTCTCTCATTAATACTTGTATCCATGAATATTTGTATTAATAACATCTCGCGAGAGCATTCAAGCCCGGGCCTAACAAACTCGGCAAATCTTGTATTATTTATCTTCTCTCGGAAGTGCTCCCGCAATTGTTGTTTGTTGTCCGTCTTCCAGCAGTATTAATCTTCGGATAAATATTTTGGGCAACAACAATTGGCGCTAGAAGGAGGGCATCTAACCCTCGAATTTTTATTCCTACCGTCCCGAAGAACACTCACTGTTCTCGGGGCAGATACTTGAAGTGACACTCACTGCACTTCAAAGAAATCTTTCAGAAATCATGTCTTCCGCCTCCGCGTCGAAGAAAGCCGACACCGCCACTGCACCCCGTTCCCCGGTCCCGAGCCGCAGCCGATGGTGGAAGGCAGCCGCCGCGGTCAGAGACGCTCGATCCCATCCCTGGACAGCGGCCCAAGCCTCTCGCTCGATCAGCTCCGAACCAAGGAATAGATCGATGAGGTCATGGCCGTCCTACAGGAGCGACGAAGTGCTCTCGACGCGCCTCCTGCTATCACCCGTTCGGCCGCCCGCCGGAAGTCCAAGCGGAAGCTCAAGGCGTTACTGGCCGAGCGATCGCCAGGAGGCTCTCGCCCGCAAGAGGAGGCGCTCGGCAGTCGGGGCACCTCTGTCTTCGATCGCGTGGGCAGTGACCCGACCTGGCGACCAGGGCAGTCCGGCCCCAGCTACGAGACGACGGAGTTTGAGTCCGTCACCAGGAGCTCGGCCTACCCAGCTCCCAGAAGGCAGCCCAGCCGTCTATCTCCCCCTCGCCAAATAGCCGAGGTCGGCAGCAGCGGAGTCCGGAGATCGGTACACGATCGCCTCGGCTCCCGCTCCCAAAGCTGATCAGCGAGCAACCGAGCCACGGCGATTGCCGCATTGCAACGTCAGCTCGACGACGTGAAGGCGCTCCTGCAATCCAGGGCAGGCGCCATGAAGACGATCGCCGAGCCGAGCGAGCCGCTCGCGATCGACATCGAGCTCGCCCCCGTGCAGCACAGGATCGCTCCCCCGCAAACACCCATGTACGAGGGGCGATCGGACCCCCAGACGCACCTGAGGAAGTTCAACATCTACATGACCGGGTGTGGGGCATCGGACGCGACCCGGTGCCGAATGTTCCCTCTGACGCTGGACGACCTCGCCCACCGGTGGTACACCTCATTGCCACCTCGGTCCATTGGCTCCTTTAACGAGCTGGCGCACGTCTTCACGGAATACTTCGCCACCAGGGTCGTCCGGCCAGAAGGTCGCCTTCGCATGATGCAAATCAAGCAGGGAGAAGAGGAGTCCGACTCGTACTACATCGACCAGGTAGACGTGATCATCCTCAACGGCGAGCCCGTAAACGATGAGACAGCCCTCTACGCGGTCCTAGGAGGTTTTCAGGGCTTCTCGCCTATGTTCAGGCATCTCGCGAAGACCCAACCGACGACCTACGCAGCCTTCCGGGCTAGAGCCGCAGATTTCTTGTCCAGGCAAAGGCTTCTTCTTAGCCTAGGAGTAGAGCGATCGGCACCCGCGCAACGACCTCCAGTCTCCCAGCCCGATCGCTACTATCCAGCAGAGCCGGAGGACTCGCTCACCGCCTACAGTCCATTTTAAATAAGGGACTAAGGCTCGCGATCGCCTCCGCCGCACATCATAAAGCCATGGTCCTGGCAGTCGATGGAACCGGCTGCTTCGGCCATGCAAGTGTTAGGAGTATGCCCTCGAATGCCACTCAGAGGTTGTTGAGTGAGGGCATTGTACTTGTAATTATGTAAACCATTTATATAAGGCAAATGAATGTTTCTTTATTTACTGGTAGTTACTGGCATTCCTAACTCGTAAATAAACATATAGAAACTAGTCCGTGTATTTGAGAGAAAAACGTTCCACTCCTTATTGGATAAGGGGGTCGGCACTGGAAAGGTTTATAGCTCAAATACTTAATCGTTCGCAAGTCGATGAAACTTGACTGGGCGTTAAGTTTATGTGAAGACTTGTATGACGTGTTCTTTGACATGGAGAGTGCCTGTCGAACACTAATAGTTAGTGGGAGCACACGTTATAGGTATGCTAATTAGATTAGTATACTCGAACCGACTCACCCTCGATTCGTCACACGAATTTCACTCCGGGACAGTCAATGACGGAATCGAAAGGTTGTGATAGGTATTCGTGAACCTTCGACTTGAGGATTTAGTAGGGATGTGCTTGTGACGTCAAAATTTTCATTAGAGTAGTTCGACCCTGTAAACCGGAAGGCGGGGGTCAACCTCGACGTGCATCTTGACGGGCAAGTAGCAGGTCCTACTGAATACAAAGATAGAATTCTTTCTCCTGTTAGTGAACGAGTTATATGTCCTATGCGGTTATTGGCAGATGAGATCATAAGTCTTTGGCCAAAGCATTTGAGCTAGCTGTATTAGATACACGAGAGCTCGATGATCTCGATTTGCATTAACGCATGCATAGCGTCAAGTACAGATAGGTTTTGACTGACCGTGACCCTATAACTTGATCAGGATATTTGAAAGAAGGGTTTATACGTATACTGGTATTCACGACAGAATGGTTCTTGAATGATCCCAATCATTCGTTCTCGATTAAGTGCAGTGTAGGCCACCAGGCTGGCTAGGTGGTGCTACTACTCTTTGGTTCCTCCCATTGCTGACTGAGACGGACCTACCGAGTCGCGCATTAGGATTGACGACGGAATGAATTAAGCTAATTCTCTCATTATGAATATTAGATATTGGATATCTAATTTAGGACATTGGATGTCTAAATCGATTTATCGGATAAATTGATTTACGGCTTAATGGATTAAATATATCACTGGGTGATTAATTTAATTCATGAATATAATTATTTCTTGGAGAAATTAATTATGTTATTTTGTATTTGATATGTTTAATTAATTGGATTAATTAATCGATACAAATAAATCGGACGGAATCGTAGTTTATCTCTGTTTGGACTCACGGAGTCCGAAACGAACCGAACTCATCCGTTTACGCATGGTAGCCGCCCCTAATTTCCACCCACTTTCCTCTTGTCTTGTTGTTTTCATTTTATATGAAAAAGATGACTTTGTGGGGCTTTGATTCTCATAATAATGAGATGTATCATGTGAGTGGAAATAGAATAAAGAGAGGAAGACTTCTCACCTCATGATACTTTGATTCCAACGTGAGGTTGCAAGAGTGTAGAGAGAGAGAAAAGACTTCTCCAAGTCTTCTTCATCATCTTCCTCTTTATTCATCAAGTTCTTGATTTTTCTTGGAAGAAAATTGAGAAATAAAAGAGAGATTGTGAGTTATACACTTAGAGTGTTATAATTTCATATTGGAAGCTTCATCACTTATCTCTAGCCGTATCCTCGGAGGATAGCAAGGTGATTGTCGTTCCGGTTGTTTCTCCGGCGCGTGGCAAGTAGAGACGCGGTGCTTTCGGCGTTGGATCGTTCAAGAGCTTGGGGAATAGCTCAAGAGAAGGTTACCATTTAATCAATGGACTTCGAGGGTTAGTTTCTTATGACTCTTGCTTTTCGTTTATATATTCGTATATACGTAGCTCGATCGATCCTCGTAGGGATTCGGATCGAATTAATTTTCGTTTTACCGCTTCCGCTGGGCCTTCGTTTTAGGCACCGAATCCCAAAAGTGGTATCGGAGCGTAGGTCTTGCGATCGTATATACGATATTGGCATTTGGAATGCTTGATTAGATAGTGAATGATTTGGAATCATTTTAGTCATAATCGTGGTATATATTTTTACGTTCATTGTAGTTATATTTTTCGCAAGTTTATGTCTAAATATAAATCTTAATTTCTCGGAAATATGATTTATATTGAAGATATGAATGTTAAAAAATATTGATATTGGATATCCGGTCGAAAATCGAGCTCCGAATTGTCGTCGGACAACTTTTCGGACAAAGGACACGAAGCTGCCAGGGTGACTCGGCCGTGTCTGGTGACACGGGCAATGTCCGGCAGTTCCCAGGCCACTGCCAGGCAGACCCGACGGTGTCAGGCGACACGGGCCGTGTCTGTCCGGCAGCTGCCGAGCGTGACTCGGCCATGCCAGCTGTCACGGATAAGTGCCGATGGTGACTTCGGCCAGCGAGCCATTTTCGCCTCGGCTCGATTTTTTCGTGTATTCTTGAAAAATAATCTCCCGCATGTTAAATTGGATTTAATATGATTAAAATGATTTATGTTATTTCATTTTATAAGGGAAATTTGATTAATTGGAATATTTATGGTCGACCGAATTATTTTGAACGTTATCATATTACCGATTGTGTGAATCGATTTGATCGGTTCGTATTGTTGATTGGATCAATGTATCTCTACGCTTTCCATTTATATAGTATTTATTGGATGAATGCTTTTTGAATGGGGATGTGGTTCGTGGACTTAGTTTTGAATCGTTCGTTTTATTCGATTGGGTTGTAAAGGCCGTTTTGAGCCTATTTATTTTACTAGAAAAATTTGTATCTAGGATGCAATTTTCAATATATAATTTATACGTAATGACGAAGACCGGAGGAAGATCCATTTCGAGAAGACGAAGATTCAAGACGAAGACTTGTAATTAGATTACGGAGTTTTTGTTTTCTAGGAACGGTCCATGAACCACATGTTGGTAGCAACTAGGTTGTGAATGGTTGTTTCATATTGTATGAATGCCACAAACGCGCTTAAACGATTAATGTGCAAAGTGCAACGTAAATCGCGAAAATTCTCCCACAATAAATTATTAAGTTTATAAGGTTTCAAGGTTTTCCTTCCCTCCATCGAGTTTTCGGGAAATTGAAATCCAAACCGGATGTGCTATGCTTCCGAGTTATCGGGGTAGTCGTTCGGGGAGGACGGATAAATTACCGGGAGCGCATTGGATGCCTTCGGTTGGAGCAAATTTTATCCCTAGAAACCTGATAGGTTGCCGGATAAGATTCAATTTTGAAACTGATTTGCGTCGGTGGTATAAACTTAACTTGTTCACGAACCATAGAAACCGTATAGGTTGAGGAGAATGATCAAGGGGAAAAAGAAGATCGAATCATCCATTAGATGGGTTGGTGTTGGACACCACTTTATGAAAATTAATAGACTAGAAACCTGTTCGGTTGCCCTCTATTAAGATTTATAAAGAACTCGATCACCACTATGAAGTAGAGCGACGATACTTCCGGTTTTCACATGGGAGTGTGTTATTCCGATAAAAATAGTGGGAGCTGGGTAACAAGAATAGAAAAGACCTAAATTCTATACTCAGAACATAATATAACAAGTCACTAATTAATCTGTTATACTTAATGCAGACATAACTCAATATGACAATGAATCCACTCGCAATTCTACTCGAAAAGAACACCTTAATGGGACCTAACTTTGTGGATTGGCTCCGCAATCGATGATTGTCCTCGGTATAGAGGCACGGGATACGTCTTGGAGACGGACATTCCGCGCCTCTGTGCGGACCCGAGCCAATCAGGAAGAGATTGAAAACCACGAAAAGTGGGTTAAGGATGATGTGAAAGTCCGTGCTTATATGATGGCTTCCATGTCTAATGAGCTTCAGAGAGCTCATGAGAAAATGACTTCTGCTAGGCAGATTCTATCTCACTTAACCGATCTTTATGGTGAGCACAGCAGAACTGCTAGATATGAGATATCCAAGCAACTGTTCGGTGCAAGGATGAAGGAAGGTGAGAAGGTTGGGGAACACGTCCTCAAAATGATATCCATGATCGAGAGATTGGAGGCTCTTGATTTTAAAATGGATACTTCTCTCCAAACCGACCTTATCCTACAGTCTCTCCCTGATTCCTTCTCACAGTTTGTTATGAACTTCAACTGCAATGAGATTGCATGTAATTTAGTTGGGCTAATGAACAAACTTGTGACCGCTCAGTCTCAGATGAAGACTCCGCAGATGAAGGAGTCTGCTCTTGTGATTTCTTCTGGACCTCGGAGGTCTAAGAACAAGAAGAAAAAGACCAAGAAGAAAACTGGACCACAAGTTAAGGGCCTTAAGGGTAAGGGCAAGGCCCCGATGGTTCCGAAGAACAAAAAGAAGAAGGATGCTTGTCTCAAGTGCGGTGAGCTGGGCCACTGGGCTAGAGACTGTCCCATTCTTCATGGCACTTAGTCTGAGTAACTTTTAGTTTTGGAAACAAATTGTTCTGCTACTGTATTTTCTACTTCCTGGATACTGGATTCTGGTGCTAGTTCTCATATTTGTACCGTGAATCATGATCTGGAACAAAGTAGGAAGCTTGGAGATGGAGAAGTTATGATCATAGTCGGAAGCGGGCATAGTGTCGAGGCGACCGACATAGGATCACTTCTTTTGGGTTTAGAATACGGCTTTGTTTTGACTTTAGAAGATGTACTTGTTTTGCCCAAGGGGCACAAAAACATTGTATCCATTCTGGTCATGGACCGAAAAGGCTTTTCATTTTTCATTGGTGATGGTTCCTGCAAAATTTATTTTAGAAATAAACTAGTGGGTACTGCTACATTGTTGAATGGATTGTATCATCTAAATCTCAGCAACAAAGTAGTTGTGAATACTATGACTAGAAAACGTGGTAGGGATGAAACTAGTCAAATTTTGAAATGGCATCTTAGACTTGGTCATGTTGGTCAGACCAAGGTTTACAAGATGGAAAAAGATGGACTTATGGGTCCATTGGGATCGGATCCCTTTCCTACTTGTGAATCTTGCCTTAAAGGCAAAATGACTAAGTCCCCCTTCACAGGGACTTTTGAAAGAGCCACTGATAAACTGGGATTAATCCATACCGACGTATGTGGTGCTTTGGAAGCAGCACGTGACGGATATCAATATTTCATTACGTTTACAGATGATCATACTAGGTATGGTTATGTATACTTAATGAAATATAAATCCGAGGCCTTTGAGAAATTCCAGGAATTCAAGGCCCTAGTCGAGAAACAAACTGGTAATCATATCAAAGCACTTCGGTCGGACCGAGGTGGCGAGTATATGAGTATGGAGTTTGACGAGTTCCTTAAGGAACATGGAATAGTTTCACAACTAACACCTCCAGGTACTCCTCAGTTAAATGGTGTGTCAGAAAGAAGGAACCGGACCCTGTTGAACATGGTCCATTCCATGCTAGGCTATCTTGACTTGCCGATTTACCTGTGGGGGTATGCACTGACTGCCGCGTATATCTTGAACAAATGTCCTTCCAAATCCGTTCCTAAAACTCCACATGAGATGTGGGAGGGCAGGAAACCAAGTCTTAATCATATTAGGATTTGGGGATGTCCCGCCTATGTCAAGAAGACTAAGGTGGAAAAGTTGGAAGCTAGGTCTGCGAAGGGACGTTTCATTGGATTCCCATCTGGGACGATGGGATATCTATTCTACATGCCCGAAGATCGAAGGATCGTTGTTGCTTTACAAGCACACTTCCTGGAAGATGAGTTCATTCAGGAAGGCGGATCAGGTAGAAGTATTTCTTTAGAAGAATACAATGAAACTCCTCGAGAGACACCTGTGCAAGAAACTGGAACCGAACTTTCTGAAACACAAGTACAACCACCTCGTAGGTCTAGTAGGGTGTCTCATTTACTCGAGAGGTATGGGCTTGTGCACTTGGAGGAGCCGGGTCTCCATGAGGTTCCAAGTGATAGCCAAGAGACCGACCCGACGACCTATGACCAAGCGATGGTGGATGTAGACTCGCGAAATGGCGTGAAGCTATGGAAGCCGAGATAGACTCGATGCATGTCAATCAGTCTGACTCTAGTAGACCGCCCCAAGGGCATAGTGCCTATTGGGAACAAGTGGATCTACAAGAGAAAGACTGATGGTGATGGCAAGGTTGACGCCTATAAAGCCAGGCTTGTGGCAAAGGGTTATACCCAGAAGGAAGGGATCGATTACCACGATACCTTCTCGCCCGTAGCCATGATCAAGTCTATTCGCATGATGCTTGCTATAGCTGCCTACCACGATTATGAGATATGGCAAATGGACGTAAAGACGGCTTTCCTTAATGGATTCCTCGAGGAGGAAATCTATATGGAGCGGCTAAAGGCTTTGTGTCAAGTCGATATTCAGAAAGTGTGCAAGCTTCAGCGTTCCATTTATGGACTGAAGCAAGCGTCGCGTAGTTGGAACCTTCGTTTTGACGAGGCGGTCAAAGAGTTTGACTTCGTGCAAAATGAAGAGGAACCTTGTGTATATAAGAAAGTTAGTGGGAGCAAGATCGCATTCTTAGGAAATGATGACATTCTACTAATAGGAAATGATGTGGGAATGCTTAGTTCTGTGAAAGCTTGGCTTTCGAGTAATTTTTCCATGAAAGACTTGGGAGAAGCAACCTATATTCTTGGTATTCGGCTCTACCGGGATAGAGCGAAGAGAACAATAGGCCTTTCCCAAGCCCTCTATATAGATAAGATCTTAAAGCGATTTAAGATGGATGATTCTAAAAGAGGGTTCCTACCGATGCAACATGGAATAAAACTCACCTTGAAGATGTGTCCTCAAAGTGAGGAACAACGCAAGGAAATGAGTAATATACCATATGCTTCAGCCGTGGGTAGCCTTATGTATGCTATGTTGTGTACAAGACCTGACATCGCGCATGCTGTAAGCGTGGTGAGTAGGTTTCAGGCAAACCCAGGTAGGGAACATTGGACTGCTGTAAAGAACGTTCTCAAGTACTTGAGAAGAACTAGAGATATGGTTCTTATGTATGGCGGTGGAGATTTGGATGTGGTGGGATTCACTGATTCGGACTTCCAAGGACTGAAGGACGACTCGATGTCCACTTCTGGCTACATATTTACTCTTAATGGAGGAGCAGTATCTTGGCGTAGTGCCAAGCAAAGCGCGACTGCTGATTCCACCTGTCAGGCTGAGTATCAAGCAGCCTCGGAGGCTTCCAAGGAAGAGTTTTGGATTAAGAAGTTTCCAGGAGAACTTCAAATGATACCGTGTGCTGAGCTGCCTATTCCGCTGTACTGCGACAACGACGGAGCTGTAGCACAGGCCAAGGAGCCGAGGTTTCACAACAGAACCAAACATATTGAGAGGAAGTATCATCTCGTAAGAGAATTTGTTCGCAAGGGATACATTGTGCTGCATAGAGTAGACTCGGCCGACAACGTCGCCGATCCACTGACCAAGCCACTATCTCAGACTAGCTTGGAGCGTCATCTGGAGAACATGGGTATTAGATACCATAGTATGTGGCATTGAGTGCAAGTGGGAGATTGTTAGGAGTATGCCCTCGAATGCCACTCAGAGGTTGTTGAGTGAGGGCATTGTACTTGTAATTATGTAAACCATTTATATAAGGCAAATGAATGTTTCTTTATTTACTGGTAGTTACTGGCATTCCTAACTCGTAAATAAACATATAGAAACTAGTCCGTGTATTTGAGAGAAAAACGTTCCACTCCTTATTGGATAAGGGGGTCGGCACTGGAAAGGTTTATAGCTCAAATACTTTTTTTTTTTTTTTTTTTTTTAAAAAAAACAAACCACCACATATATTAGACGGAATAAAACGAGTGTGGGGGGACGAGCCCCACTACACGCCCAAAAAATTGAGGGAGGACGAATCCCTCTACACGCCCAAAATTATATCAAAAAACGATGGCCACCAAAAAGCCAACTAAGAAAATATTTTTTTGCATCGTAAATATGGATAACACATTTTATCTAACCGAATAAGGCCAAGGATCCTCCCCTTGAGATCATGGCCATCCGAACAAAAATAATCTCGATGGAGGCACCCTTGGTTGGCAAAAAAGTCGGCAACCGAGTTCCTTTCCCTATAGATGTGGGAAAGGCGGACATTCATGCACGAAAGAAGTTTATGAATTTTGCTAATTAAGCTTTGAACATTCCAAGGAGATGATGAGTTCTCCTTGATTAATTTGAGAGATATGGTAGAATCCACTTCAACCCACACATTAGCAAAACCTTTCTCCAAACAAAGAAGAAGCCCTCTCCAAATGGCATGCAACTCCGCGAATGTGTTAGTTTGTAACCCGACGAATTCCCAAAAATAGAAGAGAGGCGACCCAAAGTGATCCCTAAGAACCCCGCCCGCGGCCGCGATGCCCGGGTTCCCTTTGGCCGCCCCATCTGTGTTGAGTTTAACCCACCCGAGATCCGGTTTCATCCAACGAACACTAACCACTTTGCGCGTGAAATTAATATTCGCATTAATACCGAGAGTAGCCGCCAAATTCTCGGCCCCTTTCCAAAAAAGCACCCGATTCTTCCCCTCGACTTTGATGGATTTTAAGTACGTCCATATCCGGGAACACACACGATCAACCGTGAATGGAATTTGCTTCATTCTTTTATCATTCCTACAACACCATAGAAACCAACATATAAGCACGGGAATGATATGAAATATATGAGTCTTACCAAAAGTCTTGTTGAACCAAGAAGGGAAGATAAGATTGAGATCCTTGGTGATGAGTTTCGGCCACCCCACCCAAGAATGGAAAAAGTCCCACACTTTGCTAGCCACGGGTCCATCCCAAAACAAGTGAATGAGAGTTTCGTCTCCGTTACAACAATAACACCGAGTGTCGGCCACCATCCCCCTACGAATCAAACAATCGGGCGTGGGGATCCAATTATTAAAAACCCGGACCATAAACACCGAGATGGTTGGAGTGATAGCAAAATTCCAACACCTCTTAAGAATAAAGTGAGCGGGTTTTTTGGCGGACTTTCTCCCAAGTACTATTAAATGAGAAATCCCGTTAGAGGAAAGCTTCCAACTCGGTTTGCAATTGGCTACATTACAAGGAAGAGAGCAAATATAATCACAATAGCCTTGGGAAGGATCTCCTTAAGCTTGGAATAATTCCACTCCCGTTATTCCAAAATTTATTAAGACAATCTTTAGATTTCGTGGGAAACAAATTCGAAAGGGGACTAAAATCGCACCAATTATCATGCCAAAAGATGAATTAGCATTACCACTATTCTAAAAATGTACTTATCAACCTCCCCACGAACGGCACATAACCTTTTCCAATTGGGAGAATCAAAAGGATTAGGTTTGACCACCATGGGTGGAGCCTTTTACAATATTTAGCCATAAGCAAGTTAGACCAAATATTCTTATTGGTCCTAAATCTCCACCACAATTTAAACTCCGCCGCTTGGATTAAATCATTTAAGTCACGACACCCTATACCACCTTCATGAGTAGGGTAACAAAGCCTTTTCAAGCGGCCCAATGCATTTTTTTCTTACGCTCGTTAGAACCCCAAAGGAACTTGTTAAAAAGTCTTTCAAAGAATAAGATAACATTAGCCGGAGGTTTGATAACTTGAAGATTATAAAAAAGAATGGAATTAAGAACCGACTTTATTAGCTCGATCCTCCCTCCTAAAGAAAGGAGGTGGTGATTCCAAGTGCAAATTTTGTTTTGGATTTTAAGGATGGCATTACTAAACATATTGAAAGTGGGTTTGCCTTTCCAAATAGGGACACCAAGGTAGATCATGGGGAGTTAGAAAAGAAAATCCCATAATATCCTTAACCCGAGCGACATCGCCGGATGTCGGGTTATGCATAAGAAAAGTACTCTTAGCTTTATTAATTTTTGGCCCGAAACCGCTTCAAAATGTTGGAGACAACGTCTAAGCAAAATAAGGTTATTGTGAGACGCATTAACAAAAGGAGCATGTCATCGGCAAAAGCAAGATGAGTAATATGAACGTTTTGCGAATAGTAAAAACATGGCGGATTTTTATTGAAAGTATGCTCAATGTTCTGGAAAGGTAATCCTCGGCTAAAATAAAAGGAGAGGGGATAAGGGATCCCCTTGTCTAAGACCCTCTCACTTTTAAAAACCCACGGAAGAGCCATTAATAATAATAGAAAACCAAGCATTGCACACACATTGTGAATTAATTTGATAAGATTAGGGAAAAGCCAAAACTAGTAAGCACTTTGAAGAGAAACCCCAATCAATCCTATCATAAGCTTTTTCCATATCAAGTTTAATAACCGAGTTGTCCTTAGAACGAGATATGTCATGGATGACTTCTAAGGCCGTGAGAATATTATCCGTGATTAACCGGTCCTTAATGAAACCCGATTGAGCGGGATTGATGATTCTAGGAAGGATAGTGCTCAACCTTTTGCTAAGAATTTTGGAAATGATTTTATAAGTAGTATTGCACAAACTAATTGGTCTAAAATCTTTCCAAGAGTTGGGAGGGGATTTTGGGAATGAGCGTTATAGACGTAGAGCAAAACGCTTGAGAGAGAACGGCCCCTCCAAAAAAATCTAATACCGCCTCCAAAACATCACTTTTAATAATATCCCAACAAGATTGAAAAAATTTCGCATTAAAGCCATCGGGACCGGCAACACTATCCCCCTCCATATCAAAAACAATTTTCTTAATCTCATCGAGGGTAGGGGGACAACACAAAAAAAGATTGTCACTATCAAGAATATTGTTATTAATGAGCTCCTTGTCAAATTGGTCAATGTCAACCGGTTCATTTTTGAATAAATTCGAAAAATACCCAACGGCCGATTGATGAATGCCAATCTCATCCGTGATGACGGACCCATTATCATGAATGCTATGAATGTGGTTGTTGTGCCTTTGTTATAGCTCAAATACTTAATCGTTCGCAAGTCGATGAAACTTGACTGGGCGTTAAGTTTATGTGAAGACTTGTATGACGTGTTCTTTGACATGGAGAGTGCTTGTCGAACACTAATGGTTAGTGGGAGCACACGTTATAGGTATGCTAATTAGATTAGTATACTCGAACCGACTCACCCTCGATTCGTCACACGGATTTCACTCTGGGACAGTCAATGACGGAATCGAAAGGTCGTGATAGGTATTCGTGAACCTTCGACTTGAGGATTTAGTAGGGATGTGCTTGTGACGTCAAGATTTTCATTAGAGTAGTTCGACCCTGTAAACCGGAAGGCGGGGGTCAACCTCGACGTGCATTTTGACGGGCAAGTAGCAGGTCCTACTGAATACCAAGATAGAATTCTTTCTCCTGTTAGTGAACGGGTTATATGTCCTATGCGGTTATTGGCAGATGAGATCATAAGTCTTTGGCCAAAGCATTAGAGCTAGCTGTATTAGATACACAAGAGCTCGATGATCTCGATTTGCATTAACGCATGCATAGCGTCAAGTACAGATAGGGTTTGACTGACCGTGACCCTATAACTTGATAGGGATATTTGAAAGAAGGGTTTATACGTATACTGGTATTCACGACAGAATGGTTCTTGAATGATCCCAATCATTCGTTCTCAGTTGGGGTACAGTGTAGGCCACCAGGCTGGCTAGGTGGTGCTACTACTCTTTGGTTCCTCCCATTGCTGACTGAGACGGACCTACCGAGTCGCGCATTAGGATTGACGACGGAATGAATTAAGCTAATTCTCTCATTATGAATATTAGATATTGGATATCTAATTTAGGACATTGGATGTTTAAATCGATTTATCGGATAAATTGATTTACGGCTTAATGGATTAAATATATCACTGGGTGATTAATTTAATTCATGAATATAATTATTTCTTGGAGAAATTAATTATGTTATTTTGTATTTGATATGTTTAATTAATTGGATTAATTAATCGATACAAATACATCGGAACGGAATCGTAGTTTATCTGTTTGGACTCACGGGAGTCCGAAACAAACCGAACTCATCCGTTTTTGCATGGTAGCCGCCCCCCTAATTTCCACCCACTTTCCTCTTGTCTTGTTGTTTTCATTTTATATGAAAAAGATGACTTTGTGGGGCTTTGATTCTCATAATAATGAGATGTATCATGTGAGTGGAAATAGAATAAAGAGAGGAAGACTTCTCACCTCATGATACTTTGATTCCAACGTGAGGTTGCAAGAGTGTAGAGAGAGAGAAAAGACTTCTCAAAGTCTTCTTCATCATCTTCCTCTTTATTCATCAAGTTCTTGATTTTTCTTGGAAGAAAATTGAGAAATAAAAGAGAGATTGTGAGTTATACACTTAGAGTGTTATAATTTCATATTGGAAGCTTCATCACTTAGCTCTAGCCGTATCCTCGGAGGATAGCAAGGTGATTGTCGTTCCGGTTGTTTCTCCGGCGCGTGGCAAGTAGAGATGCGGTGCTTTCGGCGTTGGATCGTTCAAGAGCTTGGGGAATAGCTCAAGAGAAGGTTACCATTTAATCAACGGACTTCGAGGGCTGGTTTCTTACGACTCTTGCTTTTCGTTTATATATTCGTATATACGTAGATCGATCGATCCTCGTAGGGATTCGGATCGAATTAATTTTTGTTTTACCGCTTCCGCTGGGCCTTCGTTTTAAGCACCGAATCCCAACAGCAAGGTCCCTTTCGGCCGAGATCGCCCGCCCTTCGTTTAAATACGAGGCCGGCGTAGTCTGAGGGCTCTCCAAAATTAATCAGTGGACACGTGCCATTACCCCCGTCTCAACGTACACCGTCGAGGTCAGCCATCTCCATGGCTGGCCGAGGTGGAAGCAGAGCTAATAAGCCGCGGGCGTGGAGTTGATTCATCCGACGCTGCCCCGCGCAAGGACTCCTCTAGACCGAGACCGCACGCCCTTCGTTTAAATACGAGGCGGCGCGGCTATGAGAGGACCCTCATAATAAAGTGAGTCACGAGACACTCAATGTCTTCGCGCATCAAGACACGGTCATGGAGTCGGTCCATCGATCTCCGCGACTGTGCACGATTCCTCAAACAAGCGAAACCACCAAGTTTCCGAGGGGGATCGGCCAATGTTGTTTTTTGCAGGTAAAAGACCGAAAGATAGCTAGCCAATCGACCATGATAGCCCAAGTCCGAATCCTAAGTCAGCTCAGCAAGATCGCCCGTCCTCATCCTTACACGATCGCCAGCAAGAACCACCTCGCCCCATGTCTTCAACATAGGAGCAAGCTGGGGGGCAATTGTTATGTCAAGAATTAACACTCTCCGACCGGTGATCGCCTCGGAGATCGGGCGACCGAGTCACTGCCGAGCAGCCGAGGCAGAACTGCCGATCAGCAACCAGGCGGCCGAGCCTTAACCCAGCGGACAAGCTAAATCGGCCAACCAAAGGTCCCAGGACAAGTCCCGGTGCCGAGCGATCGACATCAAATACGATCGTCTCCCGGCACTCGGCGACCGACTCCTGGCGACCGATAAGCAGGCGATCCTCTATCGGCATCTGCCGACCGACCCTTGATGACCGACCAATGCCGACCCTCAGCAACTGGCCGATGGCGACCTCTGATGACCAGCTAGAGACGACTGCCTCATGTCGATCAGCGCCGATGGCCATCCAATCGGCAAAGGCCGAGCCTCAAGACTGGCACCACGTGCAAGAGCCGAGACAAGATCCGCGAATCTTGGATCATTGACCATAGCCTGGCGGAATCTTTCCACCAGCCGACAAGCCGCCGAAAGATGTCAGTAGGGCCGCATGTGACATTGATTCCGCCGAAAGTTGTCAGTAGGGCCGCATGAGAGATTCCGGACGCGTGCTGGCTCCTCATTGGACTGCCCAGCTGGCGCCAGCACCTACCTTGGACTTTATCCCGACAGCCCGGGTGATCGCCCCATTATAATATTGGCCGGCGGACGGTCGCCCCATTATTATAATGGCCGGAAGGCGATCGCCCACCAAAGGACAAGACTCGGCTGCCACTATATATACAAGGCTCCCAGCACTTGTCCAAGGATCCGAAATTCTTGAGAACACACGGAACTTTTACCACACAAAGGCTTCAGAACTTCGACTTCCTTCGGATTTCACGCAATACAGAAGCAAAACACCTAGCACTTGGCTATCTCCAACTCTTGGCAACAGCTATCATTCGGTCTTACTTCTCCCGGCCTCTCTCATCAGGAAGACGATCGGCGGGGACGAAGAACACCGAGCTTCGCTCAAGAGCCGGATTAACAGAGTCTTTTTACACTCATTGTATTTCGATTTCTCTCATTAATACTTGTATCCACGAATATTTGTATTAATAACATCTCGCGAGAGCATTCAAGCCCGGGCCTAACAAACCCGGCAAATCTTGTATTATTTATCTTCTCTTGGAAGTGCTCCCGCAATTGTTGTTTGTTGTCCGTCTTCCAGCAATATTAATCTTCGGATAAATATTTTGGGCAACAACAACGTACGTAACGGATTAAGTGTTACGTACCTTACGGGGCGGCTGGCCGAG
Organism: Orobanche coerulescens; assembly: GCA_033398695.1. Classification (NCBI taxonomy): domain Eukaryota; kingdom Viridiplantae; phylum Streptophyta; class Magnoliopsida; order Lamiales; family Orobanchaceae; genus Orobanche; species Orobanche coerulescens. The sequence goes on along the minus strand of CM065804.1, from coordinate 86,864,617 downwards.
TCGTGGCCGAGATGACCTGGATGGCCGAGCATGGCCGGTCATGACTCGTTGGAATGGCCGGGCATGGTCGACAGTGACTCGTGGGGGTGGCCGATCACGGTCGGCAGTGAATCGCAGGGATGGCTAGGACTGGCCGATTACGTACGTAAGGCAGTGGCCGGTTACGGCCGTAAGGGACAGTTACGTACGTAAGCCAACTGTCGGTTACGTACGTAAGGGTCCCGACAGAATTGGGCAGTAGGGTCGGCCGCGGCCGGCTACGTACGTAAGGACCCGCCGGTTACGTATGTAACGTGCCGGCAGGTCTCGGCCTATATAAGGCCTGGACCGAGTCACCTACCCATTTTTCATTTTTTCTTTGTTTTTTCGCGATTCCTTCAGCAAAAGTGGATGGATTTGAGTAAGATCATCATCTTGCAACATGTTTTGGAAGTTGGAATCATGGATTAACATCATCTTCCACCCGGATCGAAGGTAAGAACACCTAAACACTTGGTTTTGGATATTTTTGGAGTTTCTTGATGTTTTGGCCGATTTGATTCGTTTTAACTCATGTTATTGATGGAATCTTGTTGTATTCTTGAGATTATTCGTTGTTCTTGAAGTTTTGTGGAAAGAAATCGAGTATTTCTTTGAATAATCGATTGAATTGGACTGTGCCTTCAAAGTGTTCGATGAAATGTCTCAATGAGTAGAACTTGGAAAATTCTACACGTTTTCGTATTAATGATGGTTGAAATGATATTGTTGTGATGATTCTTGGTAATTATGGGAATTTTGTTAAAGGAAGATAATGAATTGGTGATCAAATGATTCGATTATGTTGTTATGATTATGGAATCGTAGTATTCTCGATGTTCTTGGTGGTTTGTTGCGATTCATGATGTTATGAGAAGTATATGTTGAAGGACATGATTATATACACCTTGAATTATGATTAAGGGTAGTTTAGATGTTAGAAAACATCGGGTTATGTTGTTTTATGGATTATGAACGTGAATTTGGATAATTCGTGTTCTTGAAGAACTCGTGAGTTATACATGTTATGATTTTGGAAGGATTTCGGATAATTTTGGAATGTGATTATTCACGATAATAATCGGTAAATTGTTTTCTACGAATTTACATGTATGAGCAAGAAGGAGTTTTGTCTTCGTATTTGGAGTTGAAGTTGGAATCGAATATGTTATAAAATCCTTAATGTCGAGATGATTTGATCATTGATTTGATGAATACGTTTTAAAGTGTTGGTGTTTTGGATATGAATATGGAATATTCACATTTAGAACTAAGTTATGTATTTGGTACAATATTCGTATAGGAATACGAATATGATTTTGGATTTGATAAGTTTATGATTCACTTTTGAGTTTGAGAATTCATAGGTATTTAACAAGTGTTCAATTCGGATTATGGAATTATTTAAAACCTTTGGAATATGATTATCTATGATGTTGAATTAATCGGATCGTCCGGATTGATGATGATAATCGGTAATTGGTTTATATTATGAATTTACAAGGAGGAAACTTGTATCCGTATTTAAGATTGAATTTGGAATCGGTAATGTTAGACCCTTGTTGGTTTAAATAGATTATTGATATGGTCTTCGGATTTTGGAATCGTATTGTGGTTTTGAATTCGTGTTTGATTGGTTCGGGTTGTTTGGATATGTGTTTAATCGGGATATTATAGAACCGTTGTTGATCGGTTATTGATTGTTATTTGTGATCATCGAGTTACGACTTGTATCGTGGATATGGGTTCGTATTTGTTGAGTTGGATTATTTGGTATTATGTATATGATCGAGGTTTCGTTGAACCGTTGAGTTTGTTGGTTGAGTATGTCGGTTATTGATTTTTATCGAATGTGTGTTAATCGGTTATTGCAATAGGTTGATATGTTTTGATCGTGGATTATGACCGTTGAGTTGCGGTTGAGGCTAAAGAGTTCGTAGATTGCTTTTGGTCGGGGCTAAGGAGCTCGTAGACAAAGGAAATGGATTTTGGTAATGGCTTCGTGGTATCGGTATCGAGGCAAGTTTATACTTGTTCAGTTTATAATATTTGATGAATGGTTTCGTTTTCATTTCATTTATAATTCGTATAGCAATGTTGTTAGAAATGTAAGTTGTTGGGATAATGGTTTGTATATCGTGCTCTGGTTGTATTAAATCATAAGGTATATGATTTAATTGTGTTTAGGGAAGACGTGAGTTATTTTTGGTCAAGGATATAGAATATCGGATATCGAGGATAGTTATCGTGATGACATAAGTATCGGGATAAAGGATTATTGGTATTGAATGGATGGTACCTTATTTGAGATTATTTGTATAACAATGTATTCGTTCAGGAATGTTGTTCGTGGAAAGGATGTTGTCTTCGGCTTTGAGGTAATCTAAGTATCTGTTCAGTCATGTGGATAATTAGTATGTTGAGTTGTTCTATATGTTGAGGTTTCGTATAATGAGTTTCGTATCGGTTATTCGTTGAGGGATGTTGATCCCAGGACTGTTGTATTGAGATCGTAGATCGTGTTGGTCATTCATTTGGGGACGATGATCCCAGGATTGATGTTTTGGATATTGATTAGTCGTGTCGACTTTTCATTGTCGGTCTGTTGTTGTTCACTTCGGTGAGTCTTTTGATCCTTATTGGATATGTGTTTCTTTGAGTTTCGTTGTCATGTTGCATCGTGACATATCTGGAGTCATATCTGCGTGCCGATTGGTTATTGTGTAGGATTTTTAGCCGGGCACATGATGGTTATGTGTTGATATTTCCACATTGAACCGTGCACACGAGACGTAGTTCGTGAGGCTAATTAGGTACAAGACCACACGTGTATGTGATCAATACCCGGGGTGGCTTGTGCACGGACACATTTCCGGATCGGGCGTACTATGACTTCCATCTTTGAGCCATATTGTTTGGTCGTTCATCCTCCATTTATGGTTGGGTATGTTCGACGGTTTGTGACTGGTTGTTCATACGCCCGAGGGGCATGTTCGACAGTCGGAGTTATTTCTTGAGATCCATTATTGTTGATCATTTGGAGTTTACCTTGTTGATGGTATTCTCGGTTATTGTTGATCCTTTGTTGATCGTGTCGGAGTTATCATATTGATGGTACTCTCGGTTATTGTTGATCCTTTGTTGGTCGTATTGGAGCTATCATGTCGATGATATTCTCAGTGATGTATTGGTTGATCATTGTTATTGATCGTATGAGCATTCAGACTGTACGTCGATGTTTCGGGATTTGTATTCATTGTCATGTGATAGTTGATCTACAGAAATGTTGTGTATTATTGGTTTATCCAGGTTGAGATTTGATTGTGTAATCCGACGAACAGGATTTGACACAGATTGGATTACTCTGTACTTGTGAGTTATGATAATGTTTTGAGGATTGTTGGTATTTTTGAAATTCAATACAGATAATAGTTGTTAAGTTCATTTCGTCATTCGAGGATGCGAAATGTGGATTATGGTAAGGATTGGATTGTTATGGATTGGTAAGGTTATGTCGGTAAGATTACTTTGGTAGTATTCTTACTATATTATTACATTGGTATGTAATTATTTATGATGATGTGATCGATATCATTATTGAGTATTGTGGCTGACCCCTTCGTGGGCTTTATTTTTAGGTACTCGGAGATCGAGCTAGTAGCGGTCGTGAAGGTATGAGCTTCCCGATGTGATACTGGCGGTGGCATGTTTTGGAGTATCGAGTATTTCTTTTCTTGTTATTCATTTCCGCTGCAAATGTGTATTTTGAACTGCATTTATCCGCTGCGCGTGTATATTTCAAAATGGCTCTTTGGTATTTTTACCAACTCGTGTGTGTATTTTAAAATGGCCTTTTGGGCATTTTACGAACTTGGGTTATTTTCGTCAAACTCTTTTTCCCAAACTATTTTATCGGTACGTTTAAGTGGTAGCTTAACGTACATTTTAAACTGTTGAGATTTGGCACTTCGCCTTGTATTTTCAAATGGTATTGTATGACGGTATTTCAAAATTATGCTTTTGAAAATATTTGAGTATTTAAAATATTACCGTCATCGGCCTTTTGGCGCTTTTGAATTGGTTTTGTAAACGGTTTTTAGCCTGGTGGGTTCTGGCGCGGGACCCACGGCGCTGTAATATCCCGGATGGTTTTGGGGGTGTTACAAATGAAACATCTCAAAACGCATCATAATCTAAAATGGATCCACGATAACCCCGAAACGGCGGTTCCGCACAACAATAATGAGAATCAGATCACTAGTTGCCGGAAAAGATACACTGAAAGATACACGAGGGTCACTACGATCGAGAAATACACCGAAAATGAAAATACAAGGGAAAGAAAAAATGCGGATATTACATTCTACCCCTCTAAAAATAAGTTTCGTCCCGAAACTTAAGAAACAAACAACTCAGGATAGTTAGCACGCATGCTATCCTCGGTTTCCCAAGTTGCCTCCTCGACACCGTGTCTCGACCACTGCACCTTGACCAAAGGAATGGTCTTATGCCTCAGTCGTTTCTCACGATGCTCCAAAATCTTCAAAGGGCGCTCTTCAAAAGTAATATCCTCGGCGACATCAATCTCACTATAATCGATGACGTGACTAGGATCCGGGACATATTTCCTCAGCTGGGAAACATGAAAAACGCTATGAACATGACTTAAGGCCGGAGGTAACGCCAAACGGTATGCCAACCCACCGACTCGCTCGAGAATCTCGAAGGGTCCAATAAATCTCGGACTCAGCTTCCCTTTCTTCCCGAAACGAAAAACTCCCTTCGTCAGCGACACCTTTAGCAAAACGTGGTCTCCCACCTCGAATCCCAAAGGTCGACGACGGACGTCGGCATACGACTTCTGTCGACTCTGGGCAGTCAACATCCGTTCCCAAATTAATTCTATCTTCCGCCTCATCTCTAAAATGACATCCGGCTCGGTCCCGACCAAATTGGACGTCTCATTCCAACAAATTGGTGATCGACATCGCCGCCCATAAAGTGCCTCATAGGGTGCCATCCGAGTTGACGCGTGCCAACTGTTGTTGTACGTGAATTCGATCAATGGCAAATGTTCCTCCCAATTGCTACTCCAATCGAGAGCACAAGCACGCAATATGTCCTCGAATGTCTGGATAGTGCGTTCCGACTGTCCATCTGACTGGGGATGAAAAGAGGTACTCAAATGCAAACGGGTACCCAATGCCTTATGCACCGCCTGCCAAAAGTGCGATACGAACCGGCCATCACGATCCGAAACAATATACTTTGGAGTACCATGAAGCCTCACAATCTGCGCGATAAACACACGGGCCAACTTCTCTGGACCCCAAGTGTCCTTGATGCCCAGAAAATGTGCCGACTTGGTCAGACGATCAACAATCACCCATACCATATTCATGCCCGACCTCGATCTCGGCAAACTCGTAATGAAATCCATCGATATATCTTCCCATTTCTATTCCGGAACGGGAAGTGACTGCAATAACCCATCCGGTCGTTGATGCTCGATTTTGACCTGTTGGCAAGTCAAACATCTCGCTACAAACTGTGCGACCTCCTCCTTCATATCATTCCACCAGAAATTCCTTCTCAGGTCCTTGTACATCTTACTCGAACCAGGATGAACGGAATAAGGTGTAGCATGGGCCTCCCGCAAAATACTCTGTCTCAACTCTGCGTCGTTCGGCACACAAAGCCGACTCTGGAATCTCAAAACACCATCCTCGTGAATCACAAACCCAGGAGACTTTCCCTTAAGAACGTTCTCTCGGATTTGAGTAATCATCGGATCCTCTAACTGCTTCAGCTTAATTTCATCGATCAAAGACGACGAAATCTCTAAAGCACGAAGTTGCCCAGCGGCTCGTGCAACAAAACCTCAACATCTAACTCGATCAAAGTCCGCTGAAGCTCCGACTGAGACGTAAGGATCTCAAGCGTTCGCAACGCAACCGGTTTCCGACTCAAGGCGTCGGCCACGACGTTCGCCTTGCCTGGATGATAAAGGATTTCGAGGTCATAATCCTTAATCAGTTCTAACCACCTCCTCTTCCTCATATTCAACTCCCGCTGAGTAAATATGTATTTCAGACTTTTATGATCGGTAAAAATCTGACATGCAGAGCCGAAAAGATAGTGGCGCCAAATCTTGAGCGCGAAAACGACTTCCGCTAACTCCAAATCATGAGTAGGGTAGTTCAGCTCATACGGCCTCAACTGTCTAGATGCATAGGCAATGGTCTTGCCATGCTGCATCAATACGCACCCAAGACCCTGACCCGAAGCATCGCTATAAACGGCAAAACCCTCGTTGCCACATGGCAACGCCAAAACCGGGGCTGAAGTAAAACGCTTCTTCAGTTCCTCAAAACTCGACTGCCTCTCGTCATTCCAGACGAACTTCTCAGATTTCTGGAGCAACTGCGTAAGTGGCCGAGCTAGTTTCGAGAAACCCTCGATGAACCTACGATAGTAGCCAGCCAAACCCAAGAAACTACGGAGCTCCTTCACATTCTTGGGCGGTGCCCAATCCAACACTGCCTCGATCTTCTGTATCTACACGAACCCCCTCGGCTGAAATCACGTGACCTAGAAACATCACTTCCTTCAGCCAGAACTCACATTTCGAGAACTTCGCATAGAGTTGCTCGGTCCTCAAAATGTCTAACACTACCCGCAAATGATGGGCATGCTCTTCTTCGTTCCTCGAATAAATAAGAATATCGTCAATGAAGACGACGACACACTTATCCAAATATTCGATAAAGACTTTGTTCATCAACTGCATGAACACCGCCAGCGCATTAGTTAACCCGAAAGGCATAACTACAAACTCATAATGCCCGTATCTCATCCGAAAAGCTGTTTTCGGCACATCGGACTCTCTCACCCGGAGCTGATAGTACCCCAATTTCAGATCAATCTTCGAGAACACCGCAGCTCCCTGCAACTGATCGAACAAGTCATCAATTCTCGGAAAAGGATACTTGTTCTTGATGGTCACCTTGTTTAGTTCGCGATAGTCGATACACAAACGAAGTGAACCATCCTTCTTCCGAACAAACAAAACTGGTGTGCCCCAAGGCGAAGCGCTCGGTCGAATATACCCCGACCCAAGAAGTTCACCCAACTGCTTCTTCAGCTCGGCCATCTCTGAAGGTGCCATGCGATATGGTGCCTTCGAAATCGGAGCCGCGCCCGGCTCTAACTCTATAGCAAACTCAACCTCATGATCTGGTGGCAATCCCGGTAACTCGTCAGGAAATACATCAGGAAACTCACTAACAACTGGAATTGATGAAAGCTCGACCGCACCGTTCTCCGCCTTCAAGGCGTAACACCAATAACCCGTACACCCCTTCCGTAGGAGTCTAATTGCCTTCAAAGCGTTAATAACAAGTTTCTGGTTTCCCCTCTTTCGCCCCGCGAAAGAGTGCTCGGTGCCATCCTCGAGTAACATAGTGATGATTCTCGTACGGTAATTCATGATCGCACCATGCCGTTCGAGCCAATCATCCCCAAGAATTAAATCCTCGCCCTCAATTCCCACAACAATAAGATTAGAGAGCCAAGCCCTCCCACAAATAGTCACAGCACAATCTCGAATCTCACGGTCACCAACGATCCTATCGCCGCTAGGAAGTTTAACGATGAAAGGCTCGCATGGCGATAAACAATCAAGACCCAAACGGTGCACACATTCCAAAGACACGAACGAATGCGTAGCACCAGAATCGAAAAGTACACCGACAGGATGCAAATAGATGTGAATGGTACCTGTGGCAACGGTAGCGGCTGGGTCATCGGCCCTCCTCATCTCATAAATGCGCGGGTGGGCGGAGCCGACACTGGAAGCTCCCCCTCTGCTGGGTAGACCCCGACCTCTCCCTCGGCTAGCACTAGGTGGAGACTGCGGAGCAAACGAACCTTGATTCACACTTGGTTCCCTAGGCGTTGGGATGGAAGCCTGGGCACCAAGGATTTTCTCTCTCTCAGCACAGAAAGCAGCTTTGTGGCCTGGATGGCCACACCGATTACACGTCAGCAAAGGACTCAGACATGTACGACTAATGTGGCCCGGTCGACCACAGTTAAAACACTTCGTATCCCGAGAAGGAGTATTGGTAGTTCCGCGAAAACCTGCAGTAGAACGGGTGGGACCACCGCCAGCGGAAAAGTTAGCAAACTGGGACTTCTGCTGACCCCCACCTTTGTGGCCCGAAAAATTTCCAGCGGACTTTTGCTTCTTGCTCTCGCGAGCCGTCTCACTCGCCGTCACAGACATATCGTAGGCAAGGGCCCTACTCTGATAATCCTTTAAGGTAGTGCAAACTAGTCCGGACATGTAATCACGAATCGACGGTTTCATCCGCCTGGAGAAATGGAAAATCTTATCGCTCTTCTCCCTAACCTGGGCCTTCACGAAGCCCAACTCCCGATTGAAATCGGCAATGGCCTGGGAAACAGGGATATCCCGAGGCTGAGCATCAAAGAAGGCATGGACTCGGGCTTGTTTGACCGGCCACGGGCAATACTCGGTCTCCATCAGGTCCTTAAACTCGTCCCATGAAGCAGCACGGTCTCTTGGCTCAACGACCTCCCACCAGTCGGTAGCATCCCCAGTGAGAAAATACTGGGCAATAGGGACCTTTCGGTCCTCAAGACAGTTGGTGGCGACGAAAACTTTGGATATCTCCTTGATCCACCCCTCCCAGCCAATCGGGTCTGAGGCTCCTGAAAACTGGGGAGGGTGCATCTTGATGACATCCTGTAGCCAACGATCTGCTCCGCCCCTAGCAGCTTGGGCCGGATTCGGGTTCTGGACGGCCTGAGCTATTGCCGCCATCTGGTTCACCATTTGCTGCATAACAGCCGCAACACCAAAGTTATCGCCATCTTGAGTAGAAGCATGGCTATGACGGTCACCGGTGCTGCCGGCTCCCGAAGAATGCGACGTGGCCGCCCCACCGGCTGCCCCACGTCCCCGGACGCATCCACGACCACGACCACGACCACGACCTCTTCCAGCATCCATACTGATGTTAAATAAGTAGCAAAAGCCATACGATGGTAAGTACGAGAGGAAAATCCATTACAATCAAGAATCGAAGATACGATACCAAGAAACAAAGAACAGAGTAAGGAAAAATTTACGGGCACTGGAGGTACTGGAATCATGGAAGCGTGACAATGATGTGCAAAACAAAACACAACAAGACCCAATAAACCGACAAGCCTAGGTATCCATAAACCTAGCGCTCTGATACCATTTTCTGTAATACCCCCAAGATATTCGAGGTATATTACAGCGCCGTGAATCCCTATATGGGACCCACCAGGCTGAACGAACATCATACTCATCGACTCACAGAAACAACAGAATAGCACCTCTTCATAAAGACGCCAAACAAAATAATCCACCCGGTTAAACCGGTCAAACACAACACCATAATCCGACGCAAACATAATAAACAACAATACAATCCAGATGAGTAAAAATTCTTAAGTACTCGAGTACTTCTATTAGTTTAAATACCACAAAAGGTAAAAAAGATAAAAGGCAATAAGACACCACTCGTGCACAATCATCACGCACGGCCATCATCCGCATACTGGTCCAGCGCCCGCTCGTCTCGATGAACCTGACCTGAAATTCATAAAACAAATTTCCCCAAAACGGGTCCCCAGAGGGGTTAGCAATTACGCTAGTACAAGTAACCAAATGAACAACTTACATCTTACACATATAGTAAATGCATGAAATCAAGAAAACATAGTTCCAAAACACTCATTTCCGGAAATGCCATAATCAAATCACATTTGTAAAATGCACCACAATTAACCATCGATCCACACCTCCGTGGACCCCTATCGAGACCCCGTCGGATCTAATCCGTAGTGGTTAAAAGCAAAGCTCGTCGATCCATACCTCCGTGGACCCCTACCGAGACCTCGTCGGATCTAACCCGTAGTGAGCATACACACACACAATTTCTCATACACTACTACTATGTCAAGATCGTAAGTTCATAAGGATACTTGCCTCGATCAAAAAGACGGCGACACGAACGGGAATGAAGGATCAAACACGACCGCGAGAAACCGGCGGAAATGAACCTAACGATTTGAATAACACAATCACAACCACTTCTAAACGATTACGGAAATGGAATACACCCGGAAACCCGCCTACGATTCATGTATATTCGTATAAAATAACAACGAGGGCGGACCACAACAAAACCCTCCCGATTTCGCAAAACTATGAAAATATACCATGAATCCGTAGGAAAACTAATGATATCAACAAGATTAATCATATTCATCATGAATCCACCAACAAAACGGAATGAATCGGACGAAAATCCCAAAACCCCCAATTTATCCAAAAGTAGGGTTCTAAGATATTTTACCTTGGATTAGGATGAAAGATCCGTGTTGATGTTGTTATAATACACCAAGAATTCAAGGAAGAAGTTGGATGAGATGATTGGAGGAAGACATCGCCAAGAAAATCGCCCGGAATCGCCTTAGCCGCGGAGAGGAGGAAGAAATGAGAAATTATGTTCATCTCGGTCAACTCCCTGGTTTATATAGCCAGGGAGTGTTAGCGCGCGCTAATTCCTCAAGGTTAGCGTGCACTAACGGGATAAAATTCCAATCCATACAGTTAGCGTCCCAGTCCAGTAGCCAGATTTCTGGCCGTTAGCGTGCGCTACTCGAAACGTAGCGTGCGCTAATAACCTCTCGGTAGCGCGCGCTATCGACCAATAGCGTGCGCTATCTGGACATCAGCCGAGTCCAGAAGCTAACTGCCCAAAACTCACCTGAACCGTTAGCGTGCGCTAACGTACAAATGTAGCGTGCGCTACCTGGCACCTGACCGAGTTCAGTAGTAAACTGTCCAGTACTGGACACTCACGCTAGCGCGCGCTACCGAACAACTTAACGTGCGCTAGTCTCCCGACATTAGCGTGCGCTAGACAAAGTAGCGTGCGCTAATCTGATAGTCCATAGGACTGGGAACAGAACTGCCACTCCCAGGGCTAACTCGCTAGCGCGCGCTACGAAGTAAACGTAGCGTGCGCTACTAAGGGACCTCTAGCGTGCGCTATGCAGAAAATTTAGCGTGCGCTAGATACGGAATATAAACGGTCCAAAACACCGGAATATGAACGAAACATCAAATGGAACATCTCAAAACGCATCATAATGTAAAATGGATCCACGGCAACCCCGCAACGGCAGTTCCGCACAACGATAATGAGAATCAGATCACTAGTGCCGGAAAAGATACACTGAAAGATACACGAGGGTCACTACGATCGAGAAATACACCGAAAATGAAAATACAAGGGAAAGAAAAAATGCGGATATTACAGTGGCAAGGAAATGACTAAAGTCTACAGGGACGAAATCACTTTATAAGTCCAACATATGTCAAGATGACAAGAAATACAAGATGAGCTCAACTGCCATATCTAGAATTCAGAACAGCTTCACTCCAGAGAGAGAGCTCAAACATTCAGAGTGATGTTCGGTGACAATCAAACTTATATTCTCAAGTGTTGACCGGGGTTCGATCTTGTATAGGTTGTGATTCCAATTAATAACCAACATGTGTGGGCAGTGTTAGATGTTGGGAGTTGAACACTGACCTTTGTGGGAGAGTGTTGACTGAAGTGTAGTTGAACACCAATCTGTATGAACGATGTTGCTGTGTATCAAGCGTGTATCACCCTGTGTGAACGATATAGCTTGCAAGTATTCCTAATTTCATATAGTTGTGTACGCTTTGATTCTAGTGAATTTCCTCCTGTGTGGAGCAGAGTGGATGTAGAAGTATTATCCCAAATTCGAACCACTGTAAATATTCTCTTTCTTCATTTATTATCTCATGCATATCTATTTATATATTATAACAATGCTCTGAAGAAAACTATTCTAAGTCAGTATAACAAACTTTGTACTGTTGTTGTAGGCATTTAAACTACAACACCTTAAGCAGTTTGCTGCATGCAAAGTCTTTAAAATACATACAGTGTACTTACTAATAGCGTCCGCACTTAACTCATTTTTGAGCTATTTAGGACCAGAGCTATCTGTCCTTAGAATTTTGGGACCAACACTCTACTTAAGTGCAATAAGCGCATTGTTGTATCTAGCTCAATGTGGTTGACCCAATATCACTTTCTCTATCAATTTGATGGCTAGATTTATCTCGGGACCAACGTAATGTTATTAAAATGGTATCAAAAATGTATTTGGATACCTAAACGAAACCATTAATTGGGACTTATTCCTTCTAAGAACGTGTTGGCAGCATTTGCTAATGTTTGGTATTTATCTAACCTACAAAATGGTCGCTTATCTAACCTACAAAATGGTCGCTCCCAGAATGATTATGTATTCACTTTTGGGAACACCACTGTATCTTAAAAAATGACTAAGCAAACTCTTTTGCCTACCTCCTCGAAAAACGATTAGATTTGCTTTGCATGGATCAATTTCTGAGTATACATGATATAGTACTATCATTATACACTAGTGAGCAACTAGTGGTCTAAGTTCTACCGCTAATAGGCCTACTTACATTTATGGACATAATATAACTTTTAAATTTCCTCGATCAACGTAAGGGTCAGTAAAAGAAAATATGTGACATATAAGGAAGCATACTCACATAAGATGCACTCTTTTTCTTATACCAAAGTTTATCTTTTCTATTAAATTTTGTTAGTTGACAAGATTTTAAATTTTGTAAGCATTAGGGGGAGCTGTCGATTTTTCCAAATTTTGAGATCGATGAAGAGGTCAGAAGAGGTGATTTATATATAAACTTTATCTCTTGCACTGTTCTCTTTTCTTTTATTAATGTTTATTTTCTCCCACTGATTTTTGTCACTTAGCGAAGTTTTTAACGAGGAAACGACACATGCACAGTTTATCAAAGGCTCCTTGACCAATATATAAATGAGTAGAAATGTCGGCTTGGGGGGAATCTTACATCCACATCTTACAGTGTGCTATTTTCCGTATCTAATTATCATTTTTCCACTAAGTTTTTTAATTTCTTGGAATAATTTTAGCGAGCTAACCGACGATCTCAGTGATGGATAGAATGATCATCTTAGAGCGCGCTGGACAATATAACGATCAGGTGAGGAGGATAGACCCAAAGGACGAAGTCTAACCTTATATATGTAGATGTTGTACTCTTTTTCCTACGATTAAGGTACTTTTCTCGTTGAGTTTTTGCTTGACGAGGTTTTAACGCGGCAACTGTAATACTCGCAATTTCGATTTCTGGTAATTTTGTTTTTTGGCGGCAGTCCATTTTGACCACTCTCTCATGACCATTTCGTCATTTTGAGAATATTTAATTCTGCCCTTTTTGATGTCCGAGTTCGTTTCGGTATCGTTTTGTTGAGTTCCGTGTTCTTAAGCGGTTTTTCCGTGCTTAAGTTCGATTCTTGCGAATCTCGTCCGAAACTATTGTTTCGAGTTTCTCGTAAGTTATTCATGTTGCGAGCTTCGGCTTGGTGTTTCGATCGTGTATCATGTATTTCGGACGTTTTGGGCCATTTTCGTAATTTCCCAAAGTTTGGGGTAATTACTTTCCGTTGTCGAATTTCGAGCCTTCAGGTGGTCGGAATCGTGTGTTCTATTAGTACTCGAATTCATATTTGCGAGTACTTCGTAACCGTATCTTTGATTCGTATTCAGGTTCGGGTTTCGGGGTCGTCCGAGCCGTCGGAGTTGGTCCCGACCGAGTCGTGGCCGGGCAGGTTGGGCCCAGGCCAGCCCTGGCCGAGTTACGGCCGGAAAGGCCCGACATTTACGTACATAAGGCTGGTTACATACGTAAGCCTTGGCCAGTTACGTACGTAACGATGCTGGCATTTCTGGGCAGTCAGTTCGGCCATGGCCGGTTACGTACGTAAGCCCTTGGCCGATTACGTACGTAAGGAGGCCGGCAGGCAGCCTATTTAAGACCCAGCAGACGGGTTTTTCATCATTTTTCTCACCCGTTTCATCTTCTTCTGTGGATAGAGTTTTGATGATCATGGAAGGATGATGTCAGGTGTTAAATCCATGAAGTCTTGGAGTTCATATCATCAATCATCCATCCTATAACATCCTTTGATCGAGCGAATCAGGTCAGATTTTCTAGAAATCTAGTTTTGGGGAATTTGGGTGTTTTGGTTGTTTTCATCCGTTTAATCCGATTTAACTTAGGATTGTGATGGATTGATGATTATTTAGATGTATTATATCATTTCCCTTGTTATTCCATGGTTGGATCGTATCAATTCGTTGTTTTGGTCGAGTTCTTGATCGACGCCTTGAAGGTGTCCGGTAGAATGTCATAGAGGGATTTTCGAACGTTCTACGATTATTCTTCCTCGTATGATCGTTGATTTATTAATTATATGATGTTAGGGTCGAGTTTCTTACGAAGAAACTGTGTTGAACCCTTCCGTTCGTTGTCGTCTTCCTTTTCGATAGCATCGGGCGTTCCGAAGCTTCCCAGTTGAGCCGTGTTCGTCGGAATACTTGCATGCCGATTTCGAGGCAAGTATCTTGCCCATACATTTCATGTTTCGTAGGCATAATTGTTGGTAAATGATTTTATGTAAAATCCGGATGTTTAATGAATGTTAAAAAGTATCGGTATGCTCTCGATAAATGTTGTCTTTCAACGATAACTCGGATGCTTCATGAATAAGTGTGTTTTTGGCCTATGTGTGTAAATGAATCGGGTTTTCATCGACTTTTTGTATCAGTTTGTGGTTGTCTTCATCGATGACATTTTAATTTATTCTCGTGACTGGGAGGAGCACGAGTTTCACCTTCATCAGATGCTCGACGTGTTGTCGGGCGACCTAGCCACTGCCCAGCAGCCAAGGCAGAGCTGCCGAGCAGCGACCAGGCGGCCTAGCCTTAGCCCCGCGGACAGCATAAATCGGCCGACCGAAGGTCCCAGGACAAGTCCCGGTGCCGAGCGATCGACTTCAAATACGATCGTCTCTCGGTACTCTTGAGACCGACCCTTGGTGACCGACCACTGCCGACCCTCAGCAACTGGCCAATGGCGACCTCTGATGACCGGCTAGAGACGACCGCATCATGCCTTCCGACAGATGCCGGTCACGGCCGACAGAAGCTTCTCGGCCAGCTCTCCGGATATGGTCGGTCACGACCGACAGAAACTTCTCGGCCCGGTCAGTTAGGCGGTCCACGACCGGCGAAGCCTCTCGGCCTTTATGCGGATAAAATTTCTTGAGTTGTCTGGTTAAGTATTGATTTTCAACCGAATTTGAACCCCTATTTATACATGTTCCCGGACGTTTTTTTGTACATATCATATATCATTTTGAAGCTGTGAACCTCTACCTTAAAACGCCCGTAACATATTTCCCTTCCAAAAATTTAAATGCCATCAAAAACCCCGATCAATAGATAGCTCAAAGCTGACAGTTTTTCAAAGGTGTTTGATAAAAGTCCTCAAAGAGATTTAAGATTTTACATCAAGAATTTATGGCCGGAAATATGAAAAAAAATATTTTCAAGTGCTAGGAGCAGCGTACCCGGGATCCAAGAAGGACAACCGAGCCAAATTCAAAGGAAGATATTTCAAGATTTCAGCAAACGAGGTGAGGTTATACTGTTTTAATATGTTACGGTCATCGTTGTGTCGTGTAACATGACGACCCGCGAGGGGTTGAAAGAATGAAAGAAATCCGAGACGAGTCTCACACAGATAACAATATTTTATGTGCATTACACAACATGATTTTGATGATTTATAAGGGTTTAAGCTCACTGAATATGCTCGCGTACTCACACCTCGTCGTTTATGTTTTTCAGGCTAAGGAATGGACGAACGGGACAAGCAGAAGATGAATAATACTCCCAACATGATGAAATTCTAAAGAATAAAAGATGTTGTCGCCGTAATTGTTATTATTTTTGCGAAACACTTGATGTTCTTCAACGAATGTAATTTCAACGGACTATGTACGATTATTTGATTTCCCATGTGTTGTTGCCCAAAATATTTATCCGAAGATTAAATACTACTGGAAGACGGACAACAAACAACAATTTGCGGGAGCACTTCCGAGAGAAAATGAATAACACAAGATTTTCCGGGGTTGTTAGTCCCGGGCTTGAATGCTCTCGCGAGATGTTATTAATACAAATATTCGTGGATACAAGTATTAATGTGAGAATCTAAGTACAATGAGTGTAAAAAGACTCTGTTAATCCGGCTCTTGACCGAAGCTCGGTGTTCTTCGTCCCTGCCGATCGTCTGCTTGATGAGAGAGGCCGAGAGAAGTAAGTACCGAATGATATCTGTTGCCAAGAGTTGGAGATAGCCAAGTGCTGTGTGTTGAATCTGTAATGTGTACTAAAATCGCGATAATGCAGGGAGTGCTTGTTCAGTGAGGAAAAAACCGAGCGGAATCCGAGTGCAGGGAGCCTTGTATATATAGGGGCAGCGGTGCCTTGTCCTCTGGCGGGCGATCGCCTTCCGGCCATTATAATAATGGGGCGATCGTCTGCCGGCCAATATTATAATGGGGCGATCACACGGGCTGTCGGCCTAAAGTCCAAGGCAGTGGCTGGCAGCCACCTGTGCGGTCTAATGAGGAGCCAGCACGCGTCCGGAATCACTGTCACATGCGGTCCTACTGACAACTTTCGGCGGGCTTGTCGGCTGGTGGACGGATGCTGACAGGCTGTGGTCAACGATCCGTGATATGCAGATCTTGTCTCCGCTCTGCACGTGGTGTCTGTCCTGAGGCTCGGCCTTTGCCGACTGGATGGCTATCGACATGATGCGGTCGTCTCTACCTGGTCACTGAAGGTCGGCATCGGCCAGTCACTGAGGGTCGGCATCGGTCGGTCACCAAGGGTCGGTCGGCAAGTGCCGAGAGATGATCGTCCGCTAGTCGGTCGCCAGGAGTCGGTCGCCAAGTACCGAGAGACGATCGTATTTGATGTCGATCGCTCGGCACCGGGACTTGTCCTGGGACCTTCGGTTGGCCGATTTATCTTGCCTGCGGGGCTAAGGCTAGGTCGCCTGGTCGCTGGTCGGCAGTTCTGCCTCGGCTGCTCGGCAGTGGCTAGGTCGCCCGATCTCCGAGGCGATCGCCGGTCGGAGACTGTAATTCTCGACACAACAATTGCCCCCCAGCTTGCTCCGATGTTGAAGACACGGGGCGAGGTGGTTCTTGCTGGCGATCGTGTAAGATAAGGACGGGCAAACTGTTGAGCCGACTTTGGATTCGGACTTGGGCTATCATGGTCGATTGGCTAGCTATCTTTCGGTCTTGTACCTGCAAAAAACAACATTGGCCGATCCCTCGTAGAAACTTGGTTGTTTCGTCACTGAGGAACCGTGCACAGTCGCGGAGTTCGATGGACCGACTCCATGACCGTGTCTTGGTGCGCGAAGACATTGAGTGTCTCGTGACTCGCTTTATTATGAGGGTCCTCTGTTAGGCTGCGCCTCGCCTCGTATTTAAACGAAGGGCGTGCGGTCTCGGTCTAGAGGAGTCCTTGCGCGGGGCAGCGTCGGATGAATCAACTCCACCTCCGCGGCTTGTTAGCTCTGCTTCCACCTCGGCCCGCCATGGAGATGGCGAACCTCGACGGTGTACGTTGAGACGTGGGTTGTGACACGTGTCGCATTGTCCGGGTACATCAAGTTAGCTGGTGAACCTTGAGGGTGGGCGATCGTGTCCACTGATTAATTTTGGAGGGCCCTCAGACTACGCCGGCCTCGTATTTAAACAAAGGGCGGGCGATCTCGGCCGAAAGGGACCTTGCATGGCCGAAGCAGCCGGTTCCATCGACTACCAGGACCATGGCTTTATGATGTGCGGTGGAGGCGATCTTATGCCTTAGTCCGTCATGTTAGATGCTGGACTGTAGATGGCGATCGTGTCCTCCGGGTTGCTGATGATGTAGCGTGATGATGGCGATCGGGCTGGAAGACTGGAGATCGTCGCTCGGCAGTCGATCGCATTATTCGTAGGTTGATAACGGCGATCAGGCGGGAGATCGTCGTCCGAGCGCCGATCGCGCTGCTCAGAGGCTAAGGAGAAACCTTTGCCTGGCCAGGAAGTCTGCGGCTCTAGCTCGGAAGGCTGCGTAGGTCGCAGGTTGGTTCTTCGTGAGATGCCTGAACATCGGCGAAAGACCATGAAATCCTCCTAGGACCGCGTAGAGGGCGGTCTCATCGTTTACGGGCTCGCCGTTGAGGATGATCACGTCTACTCGGTCGATGTAGTCCGAGTCGGACTCTTCTTCTCCCTGCTTGATTTGCATCATGCGAAGGGGACCTTCTGGTTGAGCGACCCTGGTGGCGAAGTACTCTGTGAAGACGTGCGCCAGCTGGTTAAAGGAGCCAATGGACCGAGGTGGCAATAAGGTGTACCACCGTGTCACGGGGTGCGGCTCACTGAGGTTCAGGCCGTCGAATTCGTGCAGCGGATCACGAATCACCCGTGCGCCTAGGAGACTTCCGAGTCTCCGTCCGGCTACCATCGACGAGATTTCACATAATACCAACATTAGAGATATCATGCACTGGCCCATTGTGCTGCGTAAAATGCTAGGCACCCGCCTTTCCTTTGCCTCCGACCAACTAAGGGTCGGTATCTCATACCCTTCAAGCTTAACCTGCAATGGCGCTCGGCACTAAGGGTCACTCGCGTGCCCAAAGTGCAATTCCTCGTGCTCGACACTCACTCGGGACTTCCTAGGTGTAGTACCTTGGCGCCCTTGAGAGTACCTCACCCGAGACGGACAACCTTTTAGATCTTGGCTTAGATTCATGCCATCAATAGATATTTGTCCCTCACGATGTTTGGGGCTACTTCGCATACCGACATATTATCTTCCATCCGCAATGTAATGTTGTCTCGCAACCACATGTACAAGCCAACGATCCCCCGCAGCATAGCCGGAACCGATAGCTAATGCTTACGAGTAAGCTCACGAGGCGTATGATTTAGATGCGTGCCTCGATTGCCCAATCGACATAGAGGAAATGTTATATGGCCGACGACATCCCTCCGGTCACACTAGAGCCTCCATGCCAACCTTAAGCCCAACGCAGACCACTTAGGTCCTACGCCGCCCTAACGATTTCCAACTCGCTCGGGAACTCCTCGCACACTTCGAATGCTTAGAGTTGGCTCCCTAGAGGCCCCCCTTACCTCTAGGAAGATTGCACGCTTTGTGCTCGACAGCACGAGGAAGACTGGCCGCTTGCCCACCATTGCCCATCTAAGGAGTGTCCCCCCTATAATAGGCTTAGACAAATATTCCCTTGTAATTGCACTAGACATTGATTGGCCTAGGAAGCACATCGAGCGTAACTCCCTCATACGAACTCCAAATCCTTATCCGCTTGAACCGTAGAGTAGCTTACGATATTATCTATAAGTCCTCAAAGTTTCAGCCCCATACGATACTCGAGGAGTGAGGAATTGCCTCTGCAATAATCTGAAACTACTACAATGCCACTGCACTGCAGCATCTCGATACTTCGCATCGTTCGCTACTCAAACGGAACCGTCTAGCTGTGAAACTTGGTGGAGACCTTCCCAACACTCCAAGGAACTCCCCATTACAAGCATTTCACGAAACTATTCTCCTAAGCCCTCTGCTCCACGACACAAGGTCCTGCTCGCGCACGGACACACTCCGGACGCCGACCACTGTCGCACGTCCCCAACCTTATTCGTGTCGCAGGGCAACTATCCAACATAATCCTTTGTAATTCCGGGGCAATCACGGGTACTCCGAATAATATGGAAAGCGCCCTGTGACATCCTCCCCCTCTCGATCCGTTGACGTCCTCGTCAACGCATGCACGCACAACCTACTCTATGTACATGCGCTGCCCATCTCATCATGAAAATACTTGGGCAACGAACCCGACACTCTACCTCCATCTCCTCCCGGATGTTGCCTCTCTTCGGCGCACACCCACTCATATCTTGGCAGGAATCATTCTCTCCATGCCTCGATATAACCGAAACCCAACCGATGGTGTTAGATTGCCACTCTAGCTCAAATAAAGCTACTCCCTCGTTGTCAAGTCCGAGACTAGCGACAAGTTCTCCGAATTAAACCGGGTCGATTTGCCTGAACGTCTGGAGTACATGATATTTATAAGAGTGCTCACTAACACCAAGAACCCATCCAATGGAGCCTTGCGCTCCGCTCAAATATCACCGCGGCTGCCCTCTCAAAGATCCGTACTAACCATACCCCATAATATGGATTCCGAATTCTATCAAGGACGAGCCAAACCCAATCTGAAACTCTGTAAGACAAGTGCCCTCTAGCACAAGTCGAAAGAGGCCTGCACGGCTGCTCACAGATCACTACTCTCGTCCCTCAGGCCACCGCACTTCTACGGAAAGGAGCTTGAAGGTTGTACGCGTGATCAACGCACCCTCCCCCGCTCGAAGGTGATGCCTAACTCTCGGCACACTGCATCACCGGCCATCTGACCCTATTGTTCAACGCACGATTGTGAACTCTGTACGAGTACACCTCATCCGGCTTGCTCCCATCAGAAATTCTTCAACCAATAGGTCCCGTTAATTGGCTTCCAAATCACTTCCAAGAACAGCCATCTCAGAATCGCTCACGTGTGTGTCCAGAATGGACACACCTCCTCGGTAACCAAGGAGCCCAATGCTCCATATAACTCGGTCCCTTTCAAAAAATCCCTCAACCACAGAGCCCATACTCTAGGCTTTGGAATCCCCTTAAGAAACATCATTCTCGAATCAGCCTATTTCGTCTCGAGGGTCTGGCCCTCCCCCACTCATGTTGGAGGCCAGACCCGAATCTCTTGTCCCTCATAGAGGGCTGGGACATGCAACACCACACTTGGAGCATGCCCATTCTCATATCTGCCCGACTCGAACCAGGAAGACTGAACACTCCACTCTTGCAACTTCCGTGGTGGCTGTGTTACGATTGCACCTCATGTGCGAAAGCGCTTTGCACATAACAATTCAAATTCTTAGTAACCAATGCACCTCAAGTGCTGTGACGCTTGCGCGCACTAATATTCAGCCCAAGTTTTGCACCTGAACGTGCTGTGACGGATTCCCGCACTGAAGTTCTCGCACAAATAGGTTTCAAACCCAAATCACCTCTCAATCTGCGGCGCTATGCAAACATGGATGCAACTTGGCAGACGTGGCTACTGCACACCACCCGGCTCACCGGCATGTCTCCTTCTAGGAGATCAAGATGTCTTATAAGCCCACAAAAAGGTTAACACCGATTCTGATTGGATTGCACCAAAACCGTTACTCGCGCGTCTGCAATTTACCGATGAGGATGTTCGCCTCACATTAACCAACTGCCAACCGTACTCGCAGAGAATTAATATAGTCATCAAACACGTCGTAACTCAGTTACTACCATTCACCGAAATCACTAATGCCAACAACTCGCACCGAACAAAGCCTTCGAACATCACCGACAGAAACCATACAACCAGGGTACTACCATTCGCCCAATTGCAAAGCCAACTCGAGGTACTACCATTCGCTCAAGTCCCACTGCAAACTTAATTCTCAACTCTGCCACAATACGTAAGAACGCACTGCAAGCCCTTCGCTGAAATGCCACTACAATGGCTAATAAAAAAAATCGGCACAATTTTGGTATCCGGTTCACAAGGGA
Organism: Orobanche coerulescens; assembly: GCA_033398695.1. Lineage (NCBI taxonomy): Eukaryota > Viridiplantae > Streptophyta > Magnoliopsida > Lamiales > Orobanchaceae > Orobanche > Orobanche coerulescens. Next base: position 86,842,867 of record CM065804.1, on the reverse strand, counting down.
AGAAAGATCTTCAACAAAGCTCAATTGAAACCTGGATGCGACATTCCAGGCTCTGATACCACTTGTCACGAGGTGAGGCTCACTGAGGTTCAGGCCGTCGAATTCGTGCAGCGGATCACGAATCGCCCGTGCGCCTAGGAGACTTCCGAGTGTCCGTTTGGCTACCATCGACGAGATTTCACATAATACCAACATTAGAGATATCATGCACTGGTCCATTGTGCTGCGTAAAACGCTAGGCACCCGCCTTTCCTTTGCCTCCGACCAACTAAGGGTCGGTATCTCATACCCTTCAAGCTTAACCCGCAATGGCACTCGGCACTAAGGGTCACTCGCGTGCCCAAAGTGCAATTCCTCGTGCTCGACACTCACTCGGGACTTCCTAGGTGCAGTACCTTGGCGCCCTTGAGAGTACCTCACCCGAGACGGACAACCTTTTAGATCTTGTCTTAGATTCATGCCATCAATATATATTTGTCCCTCACGATGTTTGGGGCTACTTCGCATACCGACATATTATCTTCCATCCGCAATGTGGTGTTGTCTCGCAACCAAATGTACAAGCCAACGATCCCCCGCAGCATAGCCGGAACCGATAGCTAATGCTTACGAGTAAGCTCACGAGGCGTATGATTTAGATGCGTGCCTCGATTTCCCAATCGACATAGAAGAAATGTTATATGGCCGACGACATCCCTCCGGTCACACTAGAGCCTCCATGCCAACCTTAAGCCCAACGCAAACCACATAGGTCCTACGCCGCCCTTACGATTTCCAACTCGCTCGGGAACTCCTCGCACACTTCGAATGCTTAGAGTTGGCTTCCTAGAGGCCCCCCTTACCTCTAGGAAGATTGCACGCTTTGTGCTCGACAGCACAAGGAAGACTGGCCGCTCGCCCACCATTGCCCATCTAAGGAGTGTCCCCCCTATAATAGGCTTAGACAAATATTCCCTTGTAATTGCACTAGACATTGATTGACTGAGGAAGCACATCGAGCGTAACTCCCTCATCCGAACTCCAAATCCTTATCCGCTTGAACCGTAGAGTAGCTTACGATATTATCTATAAGTCCTCAAAGTTTCAGCCCCATCCGATACTCGAGGAGTGAGCTGCAATATTCTGAAACTACTACAATGCCACTGCACTGCAGCATCTCGATACTTCGCATCGTTCGCTACTCAAACGGAACCGTCTAGCTGTGAAACTTGGTGGAGACCTTCCCAACACTCCAAGGAACTCCCCATTACAAGCATTTCACGAAACTATTCTCCTAAAGCCCTCTGCTCCACGACACAAGGTCCTGCTCGTGCACGGACACACTCCGGACGCCGACCACTGTCGCACGTCCCCAACCTTATTCGTGTCACAGGGAAACTATCCAACATAATCCTTTGTAATTCCGGGGCAATCATGGGTACTCCGAATAATATGGAAAGCGCCCTGTGACACACCGGTAGGCCAGGTCGTCCAGTGTCATAGGGAACATTCGGCACCTGGTCGCGTCTGATGCCCCACACCCGGTCATGTAGATGTTGAACTTGCTCAGGTGCATTTGGGGGTCTGATCTCCCCTCGTACAAAGGTGTTTGCGGAGGAGCGATCTTGTGCTGCACATGGGCGAGCTCGATGTCGATCGCGAGCGGATCGCTTGGCTCGGTGATCGTCTTCATGGCGCCTGCCCTGGATTCCAGGAGTGCCTTCATGTCGTCGATCTGACGTTGCATCGCAGCCATCGCCGTGGCTCGGTCGCTTGCTGATCGGCTATGGGAGCGGGAGCCGAGGCAATCGTGTACCGATCTCCGGACCCCGCTGCTGCCGACCTCAGCTATTTGGCGAGGGGGAGCCAGACGGCTGGGCTGCCTTCTGGGAGTCGGGTAGGCCGAGCTCCTGGTGACGGACTCAAACTCCGTCGTCTCGTAGCTGGGGCCGGACTGCCCCGGTCGCCAAGACGGGTCACTGCCCAGGCGATCGAAGACAGAGGTGCCCCGGCTGGCGAGCGCCACTTCTTGCGGACGAGAGCCTCCTGGCGATCGCTCGGCCAGTAACGCCTTGAGCTTCCGCTTGGACTTCCGGCGGATGGCCGAGGGGGTGATAGCGGGAGGCGCGTCGAGAGCACTCCGTCGCTCCTGAAGGACGGCCAGGGCCTCTTCGATCTGTTCCTTGGTTCGGAACTGATCGAGCGAGAGGCTTGGGCCGTCGTCCAGGGACGGGATCGAGCGTATCTGACCGCGGCGGCTACCTTCCACCATCGGCTGTGGCTCGGAATGGGACGGAACGAGGCGTCTGGCTGGCTGGCCGGCGGCTTTCTTCAACGCAGAGGCGGAAGACATGATTTCTGAAGGATTTATTTGAAGCGCAGTGAGTGTCACTTCAAGTATATGCCCCGAGAACAGTGAGTGTTCTTCGGGACGGTAGGAATGAAAATTTGAGGGTTAGATGCCCTTCCTCTAGCGCCAATTGTTGTTGCCCAAAATATTTATCCGAAGATTAAATACTGCTGGAAGACGGACAACAAACAACAATTTGCGGGAGTACTTCCGAGAGAAAATGAATAACACAAGATTTGCCGGGGTTGTTAGTCCCGGGCTTGAATGCTCTCGCGAGATGTTATTAATACAAATATTCGTGGATACAAGTATTAATGTGAGAATCTAAGTACAATGAGTGTAAAAAGACTCTGTTAATCCGGCTCTTGAGCGAAGCTCGGTGTTCTTCGTCCCTGCCGATCGTCTGCTTGATGAGAGAGGCCGAGAGAAGTAAGTACCGAATGATAGCTGTTGCCAAGAGTTGGAGATAGCCAAGTGCTGTGTGTTGAATCTGTAATGTGTACTGAAATCGCGATAATGCAGGGAGTGCTTGTTCAGTGAGGAAAAAACCGAGCGGAATCCGAGTGCAGGGAGCCTTGTATATATAGGGGCAGCGGTGCCTTGTCCTCTGGCGGGCGATCGCCTTCCGGCCATTATAATAATGGGGCGATCGTCTGCCGGCCAATATTATAATGGGGCGATCACACGGGCTGTCGGCCTAAAGTCCAAGCGTGGGCGGCCCACTGTATGCGGTCCAATGAGGAGCCAGAACGCGTCCGGAATCACTGTCACATGCGGTCCTACTGACAACTTTCGGTGGGCTTGTCGGCTGGTAGACGGATGCTGACAGGCTGTGGTCAACGATCCGTGATATGCGGATCTTGTCTCGGCTCTGCACGTGGTGTCTGTCCTGAGGCTCGACCTTTGCTGATTGGATGGCTATCGGCATGATGTGGTCGTCTCTACCTGGTCACTGAAGGTCGGCATCGGCCAGTCGCTGAGGGTCGGCATCGGTCGGTCACCAAGGGTCGGTCGGCAAGTGCCGAGAGATGATCGTCCGCTAGTCGGTCGCCAGGAGTCGGTCGCCAAGTACAGAGAGACGATCGTATTTGATGTCGATCGCTAGGCACCGGGACTTGTCCTGGGACCTTCGGTTGGCCGATTTATCTTGCCTGCGGGGCTAAGGCTAGGTCGCCTGGTCGCTGGTCGGCGATTACGCCTCATTGCTCAGCGGGCTAGGTCGCCCGATCTCCGAGGCGATCGCCGGTCGGAGAGTGTAATTCTCGACACAACACCATGTTTTTGTAAAACAGTACTGATGTTTGAATAAACGATTTTTATTGAAGATTTACTGACTAAAATGCAAATACTCCGAATTTATATAAAAAAATTTAAGGAAAAATTGAGCCGTGTAACGTTCTTTTTAATTAAGAAAGTCAGGGCGTTACAGAATGGTATCGGAGCAAGACCTCTCTCAGTACGGTGAGATTTGGGGATGAACCAAGCGGAAGCTGGTCAACATGTGACACCCGGGGCCGACGAGGGCGGGGAGTGATCGCCGGTGCAATAGAAAAGGGAACGGAAAATGAGCGGCTCCGAGAAAGGGGAGTGATCGTCGGTGCAATAAGAAAAAGGGCACGGACAATGAGCGGCTCCTGACAAGGCTTCTAGGAGGAGGGGGACATGACTGCAGCGAATTCTTACCAGAACAAGATGTATGTTGTGTCGAGAATTACACTCTCCGACCGGCGATCGCCTCGGAGATCGGGCGACCTAGCCACTGCCGAGCAGCCGAGGCAGAACTGCCGACCAGCGACCAGGCGACCTAGCCTTAGCCCCGCAGGCAAGATAAATCGGCCAACCGAAGGTCCCAGGACAAGTCCCGGTGCCGAGCGATCGACAACAAATACGATCGTCTCTCGGTACTTGGCGACCAACTCCTGGCGACCGACTAGCAGACGATCATCTCTCGGCACTTGCCGACCGACCCTTGGTGACCGACCGATGCCGACCCTCAGCGACTGGCCGATGCCGACCTTCAGTGACCAGGTAGAGACGACCGCATCATGCCGATAGCCATCCAGTCGTCAAAGGACGAGCCTCAGGACAAACACCACGTGCAGAGCCGAGACAAGATCCGCATATCACTGATCGTTGACCACAACCTGTCAGCATCCGTCCACCAGCCGACAAGCCCGCCGAAAGTTGTCAGTAGGACCACATGTGACAGTGATTCCGGACGCGTGCTGCCTCCTCATTGGACCGCACAGCTAGCTGCCAGCCACTGCCTTGGACTTTAGGCCGACAGCCCGTGTGATCGCCCCATTATAATAATGGCCGGCAGACGATTGCCCCATTATTATAATGGCCGTAAGGCGATCGCCCGCCAGAGGACAAGGCACCGCTGCCCCTATATATACAAGGCTCCCTGCACTCGGATTCCGCTCGGTTTTTTCCTCACTGAACAAGCACTCCCTGCATTATCGCGATTTCAGTACACATTACAGATTCAACACACAGCACTTGGCTATCTCCAACTCTTGGAAACAGCTATCATTCGGTACTTACTTCTCTCGGCCTCTCTCATCAAGCAGACGATCGGCAGGGACAAAGAACACCGAGCTTCGCTTAAGAGCCGGATTAACAGAGTCTTTTTACACTCATTGTACTTAGATTCTCACATTAATACTTGTATCCACAAATATTTGTATTAATAACATCTCGCGAGAGCATTCAAGCCCGGGACTAACAACCCCGGCAAATCTTGTGTTATTCATTTTCTCTTGGAAGTGCTCCCGCGAATTGTTGTTTGTTGTCCGTCTTCCAGCAGTATTTAATCTTCGGATAAATATTTTGGGCAACAACAATTGGCGCAAGAAGGAGGGCATCTAACCCTCAAATTTTCATTCCTACCGTCCCGAAGAACACTCACTGTTCTCGGGGCATATACTTGAAGTGACACTCACTGCGCTTCAAATAAATCCTTCAGAAATCATGTCTTCTGCCTCCGCGTCGAAGAAAGCCGCCGGCCAGCCGGCCATACGCCTCGTTCCGTCCCAGTCCGAGCCACAACCGATGGTGGAAGGTAGCCGCCGCGGTCTGAGATGCTCGATCCCGTCCTTGGACGATGGCCCAAGCCTCTCGCTCGATCGGTTCCGAACCAAGGAACAGATCGAAGAGGCCCTGGCCGTCCTTCAGGAGCGACGGAGTGCTCTCGACGCGCCTCCCGCTATCACCCCCTCGGCCATCCACCGGAAGTCCAAGCGGAAGCTCAAGGCGTTACTGGCCGAGCAATCGCCAGGAGGCTCTCGTCCGCAAGAAGAGGCGCTCGCCAGCCGGGGCACCTCTGTATTCAATCGCCTGGGCAGTGACCCGTCTTGGCGACCGGGGCAGTCCGGCCCCAGCTACGAGACGACGGAGTTTGAGTCCGTCACTAGGAGCTCGGCCTACCCGACTCCCAGAAGGAAGCCCAGCCGTCTGGCTCCCCCTCGCCAAATAGCTGAGGTCGGCAGCAGCGGAGTTCGGAGATCGGTACACGATCGCCTCGGCTCCCGCTCCCATAGCCGATCAGCAAGCGACCGAGCCACGGCGATGGCTGCGATGCAACATCAGATCGACGACATGAAGGCGCTCCTGGAATCCAGGGCAGGTGCCATGAAGACGATCACCGAGCCAAGCGAGCCACTCACGATCGACATCGAGCTCTCCCCTGTGCAGCACAAGATCGCTCCTCCGCAAACACCTTTGTACAAGGGGAGATCAGACCCCCAAATGCACCTGAGCAAGTTCAACATCTACATGACCGGGTGTGGGGCATCAGACGCGACCAGGTGCCGAATGTTCCCTATGACGCTGGACGACCTCGCCTACCGGTGGTACACCTTATTGCCACCTCGGTCCATTGGCTCCTTTAACCAGCTGGCGCACGTCTTCACAGAGTACTTCGCCACCAGGGTCGCTCGACCAGAAGGTCCCCTTCGCATGATGTAAATCAAGCAGGGAGAAGAAGAGTCCGACTCGGACTACATCGACCGAGTAGACATGATCATCCTCAACGGCGAACCCGTAAACGATGAGACTGCCCTCTACGCGGTCCTAGGAGGATTTCATGGTCTTTCGCCGATGTTCAGGCATCTCACGAAGAACCAACCTGCGACCTACGCAGCCTTCCGAGCTAGAGCCGCAGACTTCCTGGCCAGGCAAAGGTTTCTCCTTAGCCTCTGAGCAGCGCGATCGGCGCCCGTACGACGATCTCCCGCCCGATCGCCATTATCAACCTACGAATAATGCGATCGACTGCCGAGCAACGATCTCCAGTCTTCCAGCCCGATCGCCATCATCACGCTACATCATCAGCAACCCAGAGGACACGATCGCCATCTACAGTCCAGCATCTAACATGACGGAATAAGGCATAAGATCGCCTCCACCGCACATCATAAAGCCATGGTCCTGGTAGTCGATGGAACCGGCTGCTTCGGCCATGCAAGGTCGCTTTCGGCCGAGATCGCCCGCCCTTAGTTTAAATACGAGGCCGGCGTAGTCTGAGGGCCCTCCAAAATTAATCAGTGGACACGATCGCCCGCCCTCAAGGTTCACCAGCTAACTTGATGTACCCGGATAATGCGACACGTGCCACAACCCCCGTCTCAACCTACACCGTCGAGGTTCGCCATCTCCATGGCGGGCCGAGGTGGAAGCAGAGCTAACAAGCCGCGGAGGTGGAGTTGATTCATCCAACGCTGCCCCGCGCAAGGACTCCTCTAGACCGAGACCGCACGCCCTTCGTTTAAATACGAGGCGAGGCGTAGCCTAACAGAGGACCCTCATAATAAAGTGAGTCACGAGACACTCAATGTCTTCGCGCACCAAGACACGGTCATGGAGTCGGTCCATCGAACTCCGCGACTGTGCACGGTTCCTCAGCGACGAAACAACCAAGTTTCTACGAGGGATCGGCCAATGTTGTTTTTTGCAGGTACAAGACCGAAAGATAGCTAGCCAATCGACCATGATAGCCCAAGTCCGAATCCAAAGTCGGCTCAACAGTTCGCCCGTCCTCATCTTACACGATCGCCATCAAGAACCACCTCGCCCCGTGTCTTCAACATCGGAGCAAGCTGAGGGGCAATTGTTGTGTCGAGAATTACACTCTCCGACCGGCGATCGCCTCGGAGATCGGGCGACCTAGCTACTGCCGAGCAGCCGAGGCAGAACTGCCGACCAGCGACCAGGCGACCTAGCCTTAGACCCGCAGGCAAGATAAATCGGCCAACCGAAGGTCCCAGGACAAGTCCTGGTGCCGAGCGATCGACATCAAATACGATCGTCTCTCGGTACTTGGAGACCGACTCCTGGCGACCGACTAGCGGACGATCATCTCTCGGCACTTGCCGACCGACCCTTGGTGACCGACCGATGCCGACCCTCAACGACTGGCCGATGCTGACCTTCAGTGACCAGGTAGAGACGACCGCATCATGCCGATAGCCATCCAGTCGGCAAAGGCCGAGCCTCAGGACAGACACCACGTGCAGAGCCGAGACAAGATCCGCATATTACGGATCGTTGACCACAGCCTGTCAGCATCCGTCCACCAGCCTACAAGCCCGCCGAAAGTTGTCAGTAGGACCACATGTGACAGTGATTCCGGACTCGTGCTGGCTCCTCATTGGACCGCACAGCTGGCTGCCAGCCACTGCCTTGGACTTTAGGCCGACAGCCCGTGTGATCGCCCCATTATAATATTGGCCGGCAGACGATCGCCCCATTATTATAATGGCCGGAAGGCGATCGCCCTCCAGAGGACAAGGCACCGCTGCCCCTATATATACAAGGCTCCCTGCACTCGGATTCCGCTCGGTTTTTTCCTCACTGAACAAGCACTCCCTGCATTATCGCGATTTCAGTACACATTACAGATTCAACACACAGCACTTGGCTATCTCCAACTCTTGGCAACAGCTATCATTCGGTACTTACTTCTCTCGGCCTCTCTCATCGAGCAGACGATCGGCAGGGATGAAGAACACCGAGCTTCGCTCAAGAGCCGGATTAACAGAGTCTTTTTACACTCATTGTACTTAGATTCTCACATTAATACTTGTATCCACGAATATTTGTATTAATAACATCTCGCGAGAGCATTCAAGCCCGGGACTAACAACCCCGGCAAATCTTGTGTTATTCATTTTCTCTCGGAAGTGCTCCCGCAAATTGTTGTTTGTTGTCCGTCTTCCAGCAGTATTTAATCTTCGGATAAATATTTTGGGCAACAACAAGGTATTCCAAGACTGTATAGGTATGGGACTATACAGTTAAGGAGGTTTAAAAAGGTTTACTTATACAAAACAAGATATTTCAAAACATTCTTATTTTTGAAAGTATAACGAATAATTACGGCATGATTATATTTTCGGGAGAATATGTGGATCATCGCTGCTGCCCAACGTCGTCTCCGAGGTAATGGTTTCAAATATTCACTCTTTTATGAAAACTTAAATTTTTTGGTATGAGTATAGAATGATTGTGTCGGCAAAATATTTGAAAGGATATATGAAAGTCTAAATGTTATCTGAAAGGGACAAAATATGATTTCAAAGAAAGGTTTCAAAGTGATGTTTTTGCTGGCACAATATTTTTAAAGTTATTGATGAAAATACTCATACAAAGTTTGATACAGATTTTCAAAGTTCTTTACGAATCTCAATTTCGAGGACGAAATTTTTTAAGGGGGGAGGATTGTAACGCCCCAATACTTATTTAAATGCTATTTATTTTGCTAACGATCATGGATTTTGATTTTTTAATATTTACAGGTTGTCCGATACTTGGACCGATACGTTACTAGCATAAAATGAAGGATTTAAAAAGAAGAGATTTCAAAATAAATTATAAGGATCATTTTTAGAATTTATGAAACTGATTTCGAAAAATTCCGACGATTTTGATACGATAAGATATTCATCACAGAACACTTGTATTCCAAAAATAATATTAAATTATTTTACTATTATGATCGAAAATACGTTCCGAGCATATCGAAGATTTAACTCTGACGAGTCCGGAACAGTTCGTAAAAGCGAATTTGGACACCGGGAAGGGGTCGAACCGGCCGAGACAAGTTGACGGACATCTGCTGGTCACCGCCGGACACGCCTGCCGACAGATGCCGGTCACGGCCGACAGAAGCTTCTCGGCCAGCTTCCGGATAAGGTCGGTCACGACCGACAGAAGCTTCTCGGCCAGCTGTCCGGATAAGGCCGGTCACGACCGACAGAAGCCTCTCGGCACTGTCTGGATAAGGCTGCTGAGCTGTCTGGTTAAGTATTGATTTTCAACCGAATTTGAACCCCTATTTATACATGTTACCGGACGTTTTTTTGTACATATCATATATCATTTTGTATCTGTGAACCTCTACTTTAAAACGCCCGTAACATATTTCCCTTCCAAAAACATAAATGCCATCAAAAACCACGATCAAATAGATAGCTCAAATCTGACAGTTTTTCAAAGGTGTTTGATAAAAGTCCTCAAAGAGATTTCAGATTTTACATCAAGAATTTATGGCCGGAAATATGAAAAAAATATTTTCAAGTGCTAGGAGCAGCGTACCCGGGATCCAAGAAGGACAACCGAGCCAAATTCAAAGGAAGATATTTCAAGATTTCAGCAAACGAGGTGAGGTTATACTGTTTTAATATGTTACGGTCATCGTTGTGTCGTGTAACATGATGACCCACGAGGGGTCTAAAGAATGAAAGAAATCCGAGACGAGTCTCACACAGATAAGAATGTTTTATGTGCATTACACAACATGATTTTGACGATTTATAAGGGTTTAATCTCACTGAGTATGCTCGCGTACTCATACCTCGTCATTTATGTTTTTCAGGCTAAGGAATCGACGAACGGGACAAGCAGAAGATGAATAATACTCCCAACATGATGAAATTCTAAAGAATAAAATATGTTGTCGCCGTAATTGTTATTATTTTTGCGAAACACTTGATGTTCTTCAACGAATGTAATTTCAACGGACTATGTCCGAATATTTGATTTCCCATATTTTTGTAAAACTGTACTGATGTTTGAATAACGATTTTTATTGAAGATTTACTGACTAAAATGCTTCCGCAAATACTCCGAATTTATATAAAAAAATTTAAGGAAAAATTGAGCCGTGAAACGTTCTTTTTAATTAAGAAAGTCAGGGCGTTACAGAATGGTATCGGAGCAAGACCTCTCTCAGTACGGTGAGATTTGGGGATGAACCAAGCGGAAGCTGGTCAACATGTGACACCCGGGGCCGACGAGGGCGGGGAGTGATCGCCGGTGCAATAGAAAAGGGCACGGAAAATGAGCGGCTCCGAGAAAGGGGAGTGATCGCCGGTGCAATAAGAAAAAGGGCACGGGCAATGAGCGGCTCCTGACAAGGCTTCTAGGCGGAGGGGGACATGACTGAACTGAATTCTTACCAGAACAAGAGGTATTCCAAGACTGTATATGTATGGGACTATACAGTTAAGGAGGTTTAAAAAGGATTACTTATACAAAACAAGATATTTCAAAACATTCTTATTTTTGAAAGTATAACGAATAATTACGGCATGATTATATTTTCGGGAGAATATGTGGTTCATCGCTGCTGCCCAACGTCGTCTCCGAGGTAATGTTTTCAAGTATTCACTCTTTTATGAAAACTTAAATTTTTTGGCATGAGTATAGAATGATTGTGTCGGCAAAATATTTTAAAGGATATCTGAAAGTCTAAATGTTATCCGAAAGGGACAAAATATGATTTCAAAGAAAGGTTTCAAAGTGATGTTTTTGCTGGCACAATATTTTTAAAGTTATTGATGAAAATACTCATACAAAGTTTGATACATATTTTCAAAGTTCTTTACGAAGCTCAATTTCGAGGACGAAATTTTTTAAGGGGGGGGGATTGTAACGCCCCAATACTTATTTAAATGCTATTTATTTTGCTAACTGTTGTTGCCCAAAATATTTATCCGAAGATTAATACTGCGGGAAGACGGACAACAAACAACAATTGCGGGAGCACTTCCGAGAGAAGATAAATAATACAAGATTTGCCGGGTTTGTTAGGCCCGGGCTTGAATGCTCTCGCGAGATGTTATTAATACAAATATTCGTGAATACAAGTATTAATGTGAGAAATCTAGATACATTGAGTGTAAAAAGACTCTGTTAATCCGGCTCTTGAGCGAAGCTCGGTGCTCTTCGTCCCTGCCGATCGTCTGCTTGATGAGAGAGGCCGGGAGAAGTACCGAATGATAGCTGTTGCCAAGAGTTGGAGATAGCCAAGTGATGTATATTTTGCTTCTGTATTGCGTGCGAAATGCGAGAATGCCAGCCCGTTGGCCGAGTGCAGGGTGCCTTGTATATATAGGGGCAGCCGGGTCTTGTCTTCTGGCGGGCGATCGCCTTCCGGCCATTATAATAATGGGGCGATCATCTGCCGGCCAATATTATAATGGGGCGATCACCCGGGCTGTCGGGCTAAAGTCCAAGGAAGAGTTGTGATGCCTAAAGTCCAAAGTTACAATGGCCACACTGGCGGTCCAATGAAGAGCCAGCACGCGTCCGGAGTCACTGTCACATGCGGCCCTACTAACAACTTTCGGCGGGCCTGTCGGCTGGTGGACGGATGCTGACAGGCTGTGGTCAACGATCCGTGATATGCGGATCTTGTCTCGGCCCTTGCACGTGGTGTCAGTCCTGAGGCTCGGCCTTTATCGACTGGATGACTATCGGCATGATGCGGTCGTCTCTAGACGGTCATCAGAGGTCGCCATGGGCTAGTTGCTGAGGGTCGGCATTGGTCGGTCACCAAGGGTCGTTCGGCAAGTGCCGAAGGATGATCGTCCGCTAGTCGGTCGCCAGGAGTCGGTCGCCGAGTACCGAGAGACGATCGTATTTGATGTCGATCGCTCGGCACCGGGACTTGTCCTGGGAGCTTCGGTTGGCCGATTCTTCTTGTCTGCAGGGCTAAGGCTAGGCCGCCTGGTCGCTGGTCGGTAGTTATGCCTCGGCTGCTCGGCAGTGGCTAGGTCGCCCGATCTCCGAGGTGATCGCCGGTCGGAGAGTGTAATTCTTGACACAACAATTGCCCCCCAACTTGCTCCTATGTTGAAGACATGGGGCGAGGTGGTTCTTGCTGGCGATCGTATAGGATGAGGATGGGCGATCTTGCTGAGCCGAATTTGGATTCGGACTTGGGCTATCATGGTCGATTGGCTAGCTATCTATCGGTCTTGTACCTGCAAAAAACAACATTGGCCGATCCCCCTCAGAAACTTGATGGTTTCCTTTGTTTGAGGAATCGTGCACAGTCGCGGAAATCGATGGACCGACTCCATGACCGTGTCTTGATGCGGGAAGACATTGATTGTCTCGTGACTCACTTTATTATGAGGGTCCTCTGTTAGGCTGCGCCTCGCCTCGTATTTAAACGAAGGGCGTGCGGTCTCGGTCTAGAGGAGTCCTTGCGCGGGGCAGCGTCGGATGAATCAACTCCGCGCCCGCGGCTTGTTTAGCTCTGCTTCCACCTCGGCCCGCCATGGAGATGACGAACCTCGACGGTGTACGTTGAGACGGGGGTAGTGGCACGTGTCCACTGATTAATTTTGGAGAGCCCTCAGACTACGCCGACCTCGTATTTAAACGAAGGGCGGGCGATCTCGTCCGAAAGGGACCTTGCATGGCCGAAGTAGCCGGTTCCATCGGCTACCAGGACCATGGCTTTATGATGTGCGGTGGAGGCGATCGCGAGCCTTAGTCCGTCATGTTAGATGCTGGACTGTCGATGGCGATCGTGTCCTCCGGGTTTTGGCGATGTAGCGTGATGATCGGCGGTCGGGCCGGAAGACTGTCGATCGTCGCTCGGCTGCCGATCGCTTTATTCGTAGGTCGATATCGGCGATCGGGCGGGAGATCGTCGTCCGGGCGCCGATCGCGCTGCTCACAGGCTAAGAAGAAACCTTTGCCTGGCCAGAAAGTCTGCGGCTCTAGCCCGGAAGGCTGCGTAGGTCGTAGGTTGGTTCTTCGTGAGATGCCTGAACATAGGCGAAAAGCCCTGAAATCCTCCTAGGACCGCGTAGAGGGCGGTCTCATCGCTTACGGGCTCGCCGTTGAGGATGATCACGTCTACCCGGTCGATGTAGTCCGAGTCGGACTCTTCTCCTCCCTGCTTGATTTGCATCATGCGAAGGGGACCTTCTGGCCGGACGACCCTGGTGGCGAAGTACTCCGTGAAGACGTGCGCCAACTGGTTAAAGGAGCCAATGGACCGAGGCGGCAATGAGGCGTACCACCTGTGGGTGAGGTCGTCCAGCGTTAGAGGGAACATTCGGAACCTAGTCGCGTCTGATGCCCCACACCCGGTCATGTAGATGTTGAACTTCCTCAGGTGCATCTGGGGGTCCGATCGCCCCTCGTACATGGGTGTTTGCGGGGGAGCGATCTTGTACTGTACGGGGGCGAGCTCGATGTCGATCGTGAGCGGCTCGCTTGGCTCGGCGATCGTCTTCTTGGCGCCTGCCCTGGATTCCAGGAGCGCCTTCATGTCGTCGATCTGACGTTGTATCGCAGCCATTGCCTTGGCTCGGTTGCTTACGGATCGGCTTTGGGAGCGGGAGCCGAGGCGATCGTGTACCGATCTTCGGACTGCGCTGCTGCCGACCTCGGCTATTTGGCGAGCGGGGGCCAGACGGCTGGGCTGCCTTCTGGGAGTCGGGTAGGCCGAGCTCCTGGTGACGGATGTTGTTGCCCAAAATATTTATCCGAAGATTAATACTGCTGGAAGACGGACAACAAACAACAATTGCGGGAGCACTTCCGTGAGAAAGATAAATAATACAAGATTTGCCGGGTTTGTTAGGCCCGGGCTTGAATGCTCTCGCGAGATGATATTAATACAAATATTCGTGGATACAAGTATTAATGAGAGAAATCTAAATACAATGAGTGTAAAAAGACTCTGTTAATCCGGCTCTTGAGCGAAGCTCGGTGTTCTTCGTCCCTGCCGATAGTCTGCTCGAGGAGAGAGGTCGGGAGAAGTAAGACCGAATGATAGCTGTTGCCAAGAGTTGGAGATAGCCAAGTGCTTGATGTTTTGCTTCTGTATAATGTGAAATCCGAAGGGAGTTGAAGTGTTTTGTGTGCCAAAATCTCGGTTCAGTGCAGAAGAGTTTCGGTCCTTGGACAAGTGCTGGGAGCCTTGTATTTATAGTGGCAGCCGGGTCCTGTCCTCTAGCGGGCGATCGCCTTCCGGCCATTATAATAATGGGGCGATCGTCTGCCGGCCAATATTATAATGGGGCGATCTCCTAGGCTGTCGGGCTAAAGTCCAAGGTAGTGGCTGGCAGTCCGTATAAAGTCCAATGCAGTGGCTGGCGCCCGCTGGGCGGTCCAATAAGGAGCCAACACGCGTCCGGAGTCAGCCACATACGGCCCTACTGACAGCTTTTGGCGGAATCAAAGTCACAATGCGGCCCTACTGACAGCTTTCGGCGGCTTGTCGGCTGGTGGAGAGATTCTGCCAGGCTGTGGTCAATGGCCCGAGATTCGCAGATCTTGTCTCGGTCCTTGCACGTGGTGCCAGTCTTGAGGCTCGACCTTTGCCGACTGGATGGCCATCGGCGCCGATCGACATGAGGCGGTCGTCTCTAGCTGGTCATCAGAGGTCGCCATCGGCCAGTTGCTGAGGGTCGGCATTGGTCGGTCACCAAGGGTCGGTCGGCAGGTGCCGAGGGATGGTCGTCCGCTTGACGGTCGCCAGGAGTCGGTCGCCGAGTACCGAGCGACGATCGTATCTGAGGTCGATCGCTCGGCACCGGGACTTGCCCTGGGACCTTCGGTTGGCCGATTTAGCTTGTCCGCTGGGTTAAGGCTAGGCCGCCTGGTCGCCGATCGGCAGTTCTACCTTGGCCGCTCGGCTGTGACTCGGTCGCCCGACCTCCGAGGCGATCGCCGGTCGGAAGGTGTTAATTCTTGACACAACAATTGCCCCCCAGCTTGCTCCTATGTTGAAGACATGGGGCGAGGTGGTTCTTGCTGGCGATCGTGTAAGGATGAGGACGGGCGATCTTGCTGAGCTGACTTAGGATTCGGACTTGGGCTATCATGGTCGATTGGCTAGCTATCTTTCGGTCTTGTACCTGCAAAAACAACATTGGCCGATCCCCTTCGGAAACTTGGTGGTTTCGCTTTGTTTGAGGAATCGTGCACAGTCGCGGAGATCGATGGACCGACTCCATGACCGTGTCTTGATGCGCGAAGACATTGAGTGTCTCGTGACTCACTTTATTATGAGGGTCCTCTGTTAGGCTGCGCCTCACCTCGTATTTAAACGAAGGGCGTGCGGTCTCGGTCTAGAGGAGTCCTTGCGCGGGGCAGCGTCGGATGAATCAACTCCACGCCCGCGGCTTGTTAGCTCTGCTTCCACCTCGGCCAGCCATGGAGATGGCCGACCTCGACGGTGTACGTTGAGACGGGGGTTGTGGCATGTGTCCACCGATTAATGTTGGAGAGCCCTTAGACTACGCCGGCCTCGTATTTAAATGAAGGGCGGGCGATCTCGGCGAAAGGGACCTTGCATGGCCGGGCGGCCGGTTCCATCGTTGCCGGGACCATGGCTTTATGATGTGCGGTAGGCGATCTTATGCCTTAGTCCGTCATGTTAGATCCGGATTGTAAATGGCGATCGTGTCCGCCGATTGCCGATGATGTAGCGTGATGATCGGCGATCGGGCCGGAAGATGCCGATCGTCGCTCGCCGATCGCTTTATTCGTAGGTCGATATCGGCGATCGGGCGGGAGATCGTCGTCCGGCGCCGATCGCGCACGCCTGTGCTAAGAAGGAACCTTTGCCTGGCTAGAAAATCTGCGGCTCTAGCCCGGAAGGCTGCGTAGGTTGTAGGTTGGTTCTTCGTGAGATGCCTGAACATAGGCGAAAAACCCTGAAATCCTCCTAGGACCGCGTAGAGGGCGGTCTCATCGCTTACGGGCTCGCCGTTGAGGATGATCCTGTAATATCCGCAATTTCGAATTTCGGTAATTTTCTTTTTTTCGGCGGAAGTCCGTTTTGACGACTCGCTCATGACCTTTCGTCATTTCGAGAATGATTAATTCTGCACTTTTTGTCATCCGAGTTCGTTTCGGTGTCGTTTTATTGAGTTCCGTGTCCTTAATCGACTTTTTCACGTGGGAGTTCGACTTTGTAAAGTCACCATTAATTTTTGGTAACTCCAAAAATTCTAAATCTTTGCAATATTATAGAGCATCGAGTTAGCTTTCCAATGGTTCAACGGTGAGTCAATCGGAGTCCGTACGAGAGAGTTATGGTCGTTTTAGCTCACCCGCTCATTATTGGCGATCACGCCGGCCGAACCCGACTGTCAGGCCCGACACGGCCCGTGCCGTACTCGTCCGGAAATGCCGAAGTTTCGCCGACCGACTTCAGTGTCGTCCGACACGGCCCGTGCTGCATTACTCTTAGGATAAGCTCGAGACGATCGCCGACACGCCCGACCGTGTTCCAGGACACGGCCGAAGTCGCGTGCCGTGTCAGGCCGCTTCGGACGGAGTCACCGTCCCTGTCGGCGGTATGCGACACGACCGTGCCGATCGGCACGGCCGTGTCCGGCAGCAGCCAACCCTATAAAAGGCCCCGCAGACGCTTTTCTTGCCATTTTTCACCTTCTTCTTCTCCTCTTCCGGCCGGGCGTGTTCTAAGCTTGAAGCCATGTTGTTTAACAACATATCCATGAAGTTTGAGGTTCATATCGTCAATCATCCGTCCTATAACATCCTTTGATCGAAAGGACCGTGCCGATTTCCTAGAAATCTAGTTTTGGGGAATTTGGGGGTTTTGGTTGTTTTCGTCCGATTAATCCGATTTAACTTAGGATTATGATGTATTGATGAATATTTAGATGTATTATATCATTTCCCTTGTTATTCCATGGTTGGATCGTATCGATTCGTTATTTGGGTCGAGTTCTTGACCGACGCCTTGAAGGTGTCCGGTAAAATGTCTTAGAGGGGTTGTCGGGCGTTCTACGATTATTCTTCCTCGTATGATCGATGATTTATTGATTGTATGATGTTAGGGTCGTGTTTCTTGCGAAGAAATCGTGTTGAACCCTTTCGTTCGTCGTCGTCTTCCGTTTCGATAGCATTGGGCGTTTCGAAGCTTTCCGGTTGAGCCGTGTTCGTCGGGATACTTGCGTGCCGATTTTGAGGCAAGTATCTTGCCCATACATTTCATGTTTCGTTGATATAATTCTTGATAAATGATTTTATGCAAAATCCAATGTTTAATGAACGTAAAAAGGGATCGGTATGTTCTCGATAAATGTTGTCTTTCAACGATAATTCGTATACTTCGCGAATATGTGTTCTCGGAATATGTGTGTTGGTTTTGTATGTTTAAAGATAATATGATCACTTCGAGTGAGTTGATAGACCGTAATCCTTTACCGGGGATTACGTATTGTTATTGTGTACTTGTTCGGTAAGAACGTAATGTGTGTGATATTAGTTGTTACTCCTTGAAAGGAGGTTGTGATACTTAATGTTGTTTGGCTTGATAAGTGATTATTGTTGTGTGCTTGATGTATGTGATGTGCCTCCGGGTAGGATTGTTGAATCTCCGGGATCCATACTTGCTAGTATGGGTCGGGCGAAACCGTAGGGTTATCCAATACGAGTATGTCTTGCGGGGACTCCGAGGTTCGTGGCTTGTTAGCCCGATGCCGAGATAACTTGTGGGGTATCATCGGGTATGTCTTGCGGGGACTCCGAGGTTCGTGGCTTGTTAGCGCGATGCCGGGATAACTTATGGTTGTGGTTTGATTATGTACGTATATGTGCTTGTAGTCACGTGACTGCGGTTACGGTGACATGTGATTTGATATAGTTTCCCTGTGGGTTATTCACTCGGGTTTGTTCTACGGGAGCATCTGAGGTCCGTGGCTTGCTAGCACGGGACGCGAATAATCTGTGGAAACAGGTTGTTATAGTATGATCGGGTCGTGGACCCCATTTGTTGTTATCGGATTTATGTTTTGGGAAAATGACTTTTGGGCTGTGTCCCTAAACGTTTTTGAAAGGTTTGAGAATTCTTAAATCCCAATGTGTTTTCAAAACTCCCGAGATCGTAAAATGTTTTCACAAGATGTATATCGGGTTTACCCCTATCTTTCGATTTAACCGTTTTGATTAAGTGATTTACCTTGGGAAGTATGTTTGTGATTAACATGTTCCGTGGAGTATGATATGTATGGCTCGTTTTCGTATTTTATACTTGCACTAGCAAAACAGTGGAGTTTTGCTAACCCCCGAGTATTCGGGGGGTGGATGTCTATTTTTTGCATTCAGGTTTTGGAGCATGGCATAGGGTCGGCACGAAGGATGATGAAAGATGAACGATACTAATCACACGAGGATCCGTTGATGTCGTATTGGTCTAGTTGTATTTTCTTTTCCGCTGCAGTACCTTTTCCCCGTTGTACGGGAGTTTATTGTATTTTGACCCCTGCGTGGGTATGTGTTTGTAATCGAGTTGTATATTTTATTGAAAGACCAAATCGGTCTACTGAGTCATTTTGCCTTGAAGGCATTGTCGAGATGTTAAATGTTGTTACCAGCCTGGTAGATCCTCGAGGAGAGGGTCTACGGCGTGTAATATCCCTGAGCGGATTGGGGGTGTTACAGAATGGTATCGGAGCTTAGGTTGTGGAAACCTAGGCTGTCGGGTCAGTGGTGTCTGTTGAGTTTTGTCTCGTCGAATTTTATCTGACTGAGTCGTGTCGCGATGCGTCGTTTGAGTTTGTTGGTCGTGATTAGTATCGTGGGCGATCATCATCTTCGTGCGACCTGTGAATGTAAGTCTCCCTTCTTTGTGTTGTGCCTCGTGTGACACGAGCTATTTTTATGATTATTTGTTAATTGATGGAATCCTCTTATGGATTTTTACTTCTTGATATGTGGTTATTTGACCCTCATATTTCGTTCATATGAGGAGTAGTGTTGCTCGATTGTGTATGTTGAACCGTATTTCTTTTATCCGCTGCGTGAGTTCTTTTGCAATGACTTTCGGTATTTTACCGACCGAGTTTTATTTCGAAAATCAATTCCCTTAACCGAGTTTTTGGCATTATGGCCTTGATCATTTTGGCGAAATTCCTATGACGGTATTTAGTATTTTGTAAATGGCTTTCGTGAGTTTTTGAAATATTACCGTCATCGGCCTTTTTGGCGTTTTTGTAAATGGTTTTTAGCCTGGTGAGTTCCGGCGCGGGACCCACGGCGCTATATTGTTCCTTGTAATTACCTGAAAATTTTGGGAATTATAACCCATTGAATTATTTTTGAAAATCTTGAGTATCTTAGAAAATTAAAATTCGAGACGTACTTTTAAAACGAATTATTTTCTTGCGGTGTTTTCAAGGTGTTTTCTAATGCCGCAATACATTTCAAAAATTTTCCGGTTGAGGACCAAAAATATTTTGAAATATTTTCAAATGCAGTTGCTTAGACCTAAGGGTCGAATATTTTGAAAGTTTTTCACGAAAAAAAAGGTGTCCTCGTTTTTGTTCAAACGCAAGATGATTTTCAAAGTCTCGATAATGGTGTTTGTACTACCTTTTGTAAAATGATACTCAAGATCAACTGTTGTTTCCAAACTGTCTTCAAAGGTGGTTTTCGTTTTTAAAACCTATCATTCCTGTTTGCGGACCGGAAATGCGTGTATGGTTTTCGAACTTTCGTTACGGTGTCAACCCCGAATTGTGATTGAATTGGTGGCGTGAGCGTCGAGTCGTTCTCCACGCATATGTTTTGTTGGCCCTCTATGAGAGGTGTGAACTGGTGTTTACTGTTTATCGCCTCGTGGTGATTTGCGTGTTGTCGCACTAGTGTGAGTTGTTAAAACCTGGATTTTTGTGCGTTATACACATGGGTGATTGTTTCATGATGTTTGTGATTGTGTGCTGGCTGTCGTTCGGGATGTTGTAATTGTCGAATGATGTCGTTGTTGTTGTGATTTTTGTATACGTTGATATGTTATGCTGAGTTGGCATCTCCGGTATGTTGTTTTGCGGTGTTTTGATCCATTGTATCGAGCATTTGTATTTTCGGTATGCCGAGCCGAGACGTTTCAACCGTAATGTGCCGGGGCATGCACGTGTATATTGTCCTTCTCGTCGGTAACACATTTCAAGTGTGGACTCGAGGGACACCGAATTCAATTTTGCGAATTGGCTACCGAGACTTTCGGAGTTCGCGCTTCAAAGACAGTCATCGGAATCGGCTTTGAGAGGCCTTCAAGGATGTTTCTGTCGGTTGCTTGTTGTGTCGTCACTTTGATTTCGCTGTTGTGAGTTGCGGGGGCGACCTTCTTTTATAAGAGGTCGAATGTAGTACCCGTGTTGTTTTTAGACTTCTGTATTTTCTCTTTCTCCAGTCTATCGATTCGCTCGTGTTCGTTGATCTTTCTCGAACTTGTTTTGTATTTCGGGTTCATCATTCGAATGAGCTGTGATCTTGTTTTGGGTCAATCTGGTTATCGCTGTAACTTTCCGAATTCGGTTCGATTCTTGTGAACCTTGTTCGGAAGTAACATCTTTTGGTTCTACTAGTTCTTTTATTCGAAGTTGACTGTATATTGAACTTCTGTATATTCTACTTTGTCGACTCATTTATGTTCGTTGACATTTCTGAGCTTGTCCTGCTCCTTGCTTTTGTTGATCGAACGAGTGTGGTATTATTTCGGAATAACTCGTTTGTCGTTGTGACTTTTCTATTGCTATTCCCTTTCATGTGGATCTTATATGAATGCACATCCTGTTGTTTTCACCGGATCAGATATTGTCTCGAGTCGAGATGTGAACCTTGGGGTTGTTGTTTGAATTTTATTATCCTTCGTATTTCGGACATGATTGTTCGATTTTTGTTGTCTCGATCATTTGTTTGTTCAGTTTTGTTCTCGTTTCGTGATTGTTGAGCGTTCAAGCTCCTTCCTAATTCCCTTAAGTTCGGGAAATTAGTCTCGTTTTCGATCTTCCAACCCTTGAGCGGTGGAATTCCGTATTTGTTCGGCGATTGGCTCGCGTTTTGATTGATGTACCGTTGGGTTGGTCAATCGTATTGATTTTCGTTCGTTGTGTTTTGTGATTGTTCGGATAATTGACTTGATTGTATTATCCATTTGATGACGCTTGTCACTTGTTGGTTCTATTATATCCCTAACGGCGACGTTGTGTTGGTCGTCGTGGAGCGTGTTTTCACACCGTATATTCCGTTGCGTTGTATGTAACGTTTCGCCTGTTGGAATTAGATACGCTTTTCTTGAGTATCTCATTGAGTTTTCCTGGCGGGATATTGCTTCTCCCTACTTGTTTTAAGTTTCGGGACGAAACTTCTTTTAAGGAGGGTAGAATGTAATATCCGCAATTTCGAATTTCGGTAATTTTCTTTTTTTCGGCGGAAGTCCGTTTGGACGACTCGCTCATGACCTTTCGTCATTTCGAGAATGATTAATTCTGCACTTTTTGTCATCCGAGTTTGTTTCGGTGTCGTTTTATTGAGTTCCGTGTCCTTAATCGACTTTTTCACGTGGGAGTTCGACTTTGTAAAGTCACCATTAATTTTTGGTAACTCCAAAAATTCTAAATCTTTGCAATATTATAGAGCATCGAGTTAGCTTTCCAATGGTTCAACGGTGAGTCAATCAGAGTCCGTACGAGAGAGTTATGGTCGTTTTAGCTCACCCGCTCGTTATTGGCCGATCACTACCGGCCGAACCCAACCGTGTCGTCCGACACGGCCCGTGCCGTACTCGTCCGGAAATGCTGAAGTTTCTGCCGACCGAACTCGACCGTGTCGTCCGACACGGCCCGTGCCGTACTCTTCCGGATAAGCCTGAGACGACTGTCGACACGCCCGACCGTGTTCCAGGACACGGTCGAGTCGTGCCGAAGTCATTGCCGGACGAGTCATCGCCCCTCGGCCGGTATGCGACACGACCGTGCCGATCGGGCACGGGCCGTGTCCGGCAGCACAACCCCTATAAAAGGCCCCGCAGACGCTTTTTCTTGCCATTTTTCACCTTCTTCTTCTCCTCTTCCGGCCGGGCGTGTTCTAAGCTTGAAGCCATGTTGTTTAACAACATATCCATGAAGTTTGGAGGTTCATATCGTCAATCATCCGTCCTATAACATCCTTTGATCGAGCGAATCGTGCCGATTTCCTAGAAATCTAGTTTTGGGGAATTTGGGGTTTTGGTTGTTTTCGTCCGATTAATCCGATTCAACTTAGGATTATGATGTATTGATGAATATTTAGATGTATTATATCATTTCCCTTGTTATTCCATGGTTGGATCGTATCGATTCGTTATTTGGGTCGAGTTCTTGACCGACGCCTTGAAGGTGTCCGGTAAAATGTCTTAGAGGGGTTGTCGGGCGTTCTACGATTATTCTTCCTCGTATGATCGATGATTTATTGATTGTATGATGTTAGGGTCGTGTTTCTTGCGAAGAAATCGTGTTGAACCCTTTCGTTCGTCTGCCGTCTTCCGTTTCGATAGCATTGGGCGTTTCGAAGCTTTCCGGTTGAGCCGTGTTCGTCGGGATACTTGTGTGCCGATTTTGAGGCAAGTATCTTGCCCATACATTTCATGTTTCGTTGATATAATTCTTGATAAATGATTTTATGCAAAATCCAATGTTTAATGAACGTAAAAAGGGATCGGTATGTTCTCGATAAATGTTGTCTTTCAACGATAATTCGTATACTTCGTGAATATGTGTTCTCGGAATATGTGTGTTGGTTTTGTATGTTTAAAGATAATATGATCACTTCGAGTGAGTTGATAGACCGTAATCCTTTGCCGGGGATTACGTATTGTTATTGTGTACTTGTTCGGTAAGAACGTAATGTGTGTGATATTAGTTGTTACTCCTTGAAAGGAGGTTGTGATACTTAATGTTGTTTGGCTTGATAAGTGATTATTGTTGTGTGCTTGATGTATGTGATGTGCCTCGGGTAGGATTGTTGAATCTCGGGATCCATACTTGCTAGTATGGGTCGGGCGAAACCGTAGGGTTATCCAATACGGGTATGTCTTGCGGGGACTCCGAGGTTCGTGGCTTGTTAGCCCGATGCCGAGATAACTTGTGGGGTATCATCGGGTATGTCTTGCGGGGACTCCGAGGTTCGTGGCTTGTTAGCGCGATGCCGGGATAACTTATGGTTGTGGTTTGATTATGTACGTATATGTGCTTGTAGTCACGTGACTGCGGTTACGGTGACATGTGATTTGATATAGTTTCCCTGTGGGTTATTCACTCGGGTTTGTTCTACGGGAGCATCTGAGGTCCGTGGCTTGCTAGCACGGGACGCGAATAATATGTGGAAACAGGTTGTTATGGTATGATCGGGTCGTGGACCCTATTTGTTGTTATCGGATTTATGTTTTGGGAAAATGACTTTTGGGCTGTGTCCCTAAACGGTTTTGAAAGGTTTGAGAATTCTTAAATCCCAATGTGTTTTCAAAACTCCCGAGATCGTAAAATGTTTTCACAAGATGTATATCGGGTTTACCCCTATCTTTCGATTTAACCGTTTTGATTAAGTGATTTACCTTGGGAAGTATGTTTGTGATTAACATGTTCCGTGGAGTATGATATGTATGGCTCGTTTTCGTATTTTATACTTGCACTAGCAAAACAGTGGAGTTTTGCTAACCCCCGAGTATTCGGGGGGTGGATGTCTATTTTTGCATTCAGGTTTTGGAGCATGGCATAGGGTCGGCACGAAGGATGATGAAAGATGAACGATACTAATCACACGAGGATCCGTTGATGTCGTATTGGTCTAGTTGTATTTTCTTTTCCGCTGCAGTACCTTTTCCCCGTTGTACGGGAGTTTATTGTATTTTGACCCCTGCGTGGGTATGTGTTTGTAATCGAGTTGTATATTTTATTGAAAGACCAAATCGGTCTACTGAGTCATTTTGCCTTGAAGGCATTGTCGAGATGTTAAATGTTGTTACCAGCCTGGTAGATCCTCGAGGAGAGGGTCTACGGCGTGTAATATCCCTGAGCGGATTGGGGGTGTTACAGATCCCGTCTACCCGGTTGATGTAGTCCGAGTCGGACTCTTCTTCTCCCTGCTTGATTCGCATCATGCGAAGGCGACCTTCAGGCCGGACGACTCTGGTGGCGAAGTGTTCCGTGAAGACGTGCGCCAGCTCGTTAAAGGAGCCAATGGACCGAGGTGGCAATGAGGTGTACCACCGGTGGGCGAGGTCGTCCAGCGTCAGAGGGAACATTCGGCACCGGGTCGCGTCCGATGCCCCACAGCCGGTCATGTAGATGTTGAACTTCCTTAGGTGCGTCTGGGGGTCCGATCGCCCCTCGTACACGGGTGTTTGCGGGGGAGCGATCCTGTGCTGCATGGGGGCGAGCTCGATGTCGATCGCGAGCGGCTCGCTTGGCTCGGCGATCGTCTTCACGGCGCCTGCCCCGGATTGCAGGAGCGCCTTCACGTCGTCGATCTGACGTTGCAATGCGGCAATCTCCGCGGCTCGGTTGCTTGCGGATCGGCTTTGGGAGCGGGAGCCGAGGCGATCGTGTACCGATCTCCGGACTCCGCTGCTGCCGACCTCGGGAATTTGGCGAGCGGGAGCCAGGCGGCTGGATTGCCTTCTGGGAGCCTGGTAGGCCGAGCTCCTGGTGACGGATTCAAACTCCGTCGTCTCGTAGCTGGGGCCGGACGCCCGGCCGCTGAGTCGGGTCACCGCCTGTGCGATCGAAGATGACGTGCCCTGCCGCCGAGCGCCTCTTCTTGTGGGCGAGAGCCTCCTGGCGATCGCTCGGCCAGTAATGCCTTGAGCTTCCGCTTGGACTTCCGGCGGGAGACCGAGGGGGTGATAGCAGGAGGCGCGTCGAGAGCACTCCGTCACTCCTGAAGGACGGCTATGGCCTCTTCGATCTGTTCATTGGTTCGGAACTGATCGAGCGAGAGGCTCGGGCCGCCATCCCGGGACGGGATCAAGCGTCTCTGACCGCGGCGGCTACCTTCCACCACCGGCTGCGGCTCGTACTGGGACGGAACGGGGGGTCTGGCCGGCTAGTCAGCGGCTTTCTTCGACGCGGAGGCGGAAGACATGATTTCTGAAGGATTTCTTTGAAGTGCAGTGAGTGTCACTTCAAGTATCTGCCCCGAGAACAGTGAGTGATCTTCGGGACGGTAGGTATAAAAATTCGAGGGTTGGATGCCCCTTCTTCTAGCGCCAATTGTTGTTGCCCAAAATATTTATCCGAAGATTAATACTGCTGGAAGACGGACAACAAACAACAAATGCGGGAGCACTTCCGTGAGAAAGATAAATAATACAAGATTTGCCGGGTTTGTTAGGCCCGGGCTTGAATGCTCTCGCGAGATGATATTAATACAAATATTCGTGGATACAAGTATTAATGAGATTTATAGTGGCAGCCGGGTCCTGTCCTCTAGCGGGCGATCGCCTTCCGGCCATTATAATAATGGGGCGATCGTCTGCCGGCCAATATTATAATGGGGCGATCTCTTGGGCTGTCGGGCTAAAGTCCAAGGTAGTGGCTGGCAGTCCGTATAAAGTCCAATGCAGTGGCTGGCGCCCGCCGGGCGGTCCAATAAGGAGCCAACACGCGTCCGGAGTCAGCCACATGCGGCCCTACTGACAGCTTTCGGCGGAATCAAAGTCACAATGCGGCCCTACCGCGCTTTCGGCTTGTCGGCTGGTGGAGAGATTCTGCCAGGCTGTGGTCAATGGCCCGAGATTCGCGGATCTTGTCTCGGTCCTTGCACGTGGTGCCAGTCTTGAGGCTCGGCCTTTGCCGACTGGATGGCCATCGGCGCCGATCGACATGAGGCGGTCGTCTCTAGCTGGTCATCAGAGGTCGCCATCGGCCAGTTGCTGAGGGTCGGCATTGGTCGGTCACCAAGGGTCGGTCGGCAGGTGCCGAGGGATGGTCGTCCGCTTGACGGTCGCCAGGAGTCGGTCGCCGAGTACCGAGCGACGATCGTATCTGAGGTCGATCGCTCGGCACCGAGACTTGCCCTGGGACCTTCGGTTGGCCGAC
The DNA here is from genome assembly GCA_033398695.1 of Orobanche coerulescens. NCBI lineage: Eukaryota > Viridiplantae > Streptophyta > Magnoliopsida > Lamiales > Orobanchaceae > Orobanche > Orobanche coerulescens. The sequence goes on along the minus strand of CM065804.1, from coordinate 86,816,398 downwards.
TTAGCTTGTCCGCTGGGTTAAGTCTAGGCCGCCTGGTCGCCGATCGGAAGTTCTACCTTGGCCGCTCGGCTGTGACTCGGTCGCCCGACCTCCGAGGCAATCGCCGGTCGGAAGGTGTTAATTCTTGACACAACAATGGACTCAAACTCCGTCGTCTCGTAGCTGGGGCCGGATTGCCCCGGTCGCTAGGTCGGGTCACTGCCCAGGCGATCGAAGACAGAGGTGCCCCGGCTGGCGAGCGCCTCTTCTTGCGGACGAAAGCCTCCTGGCGATCGCTGGGCCAGTAACACCTTGAGCTTCTGCTTGGACTTCCGGTGGACGGCCGAGGGGGTGACGGCAGGAGGCGCGTCGAGAGCACTCCGTCGCTCCTGTAGGACGGCCATGACCTCGTCGATCTGTTCCTTGGTTCGGAGCTGATCGAGCGAGAGGCTTGGTCCGCCGTCCAGGGACGGGATCGAGCGTTTCTGACTGCGGCGGCTGCCTTCCACCATCGGCTGTGGCTCGGACTGGGACGGAACGAGGCGTCTGGCCGGCTGATCAGCGGATTTCTTCGACGCGGAGGCGGAAGACATGATTTCTGAAAGATTTCTTTGAAGTGCAGTGAGTGTCACTTCAAGTATCTGCCCCGAGAACAGTGAGTGTTCTTCGAGACGGTAGGAATAAAAATTTGAGGTTTAGATCCCCTTCCTCTAGCGCCAATTGTTGTTGCCCAAAATATTTATCCGAAGATTAATACTGCTGGAAGACGGACAACAAACAACAATTGCGGGAGCACTTACGAGAGAAGATAAATAATACAAGATTTGCCGGGTTTGTTAGGCCCGGGCTTGAATGCTCTCGCGAGATGTTATTAATACAAATATTCGTGGATACAAGTATTAATGTGAGAAATCTAGATACAATGAGTGTAAAAAGACTCTGTTAATCCGGCTCTTGAGCGAAGCTCGGTGCTCTTCGTCCCTGCCGATCGTCTGTTTGATGAGAGAGGCCGGGAGAAGTAAGTACCGAATGATAGCTGTTGCCAAGAGTTGGAGATAGCCAAGTGCTGTATATTTTGCTTCTGTATTGCGTGCGAAATGCGAGAATGCCAGCCCGTTGGCCGAGTGCAGGGTGCCTTGTATATATAGGGGCAGCCGAGTCTTGTCTTCTGGCGGGCGATCGCCTTCCGGCCATTATAATAATGGGGCGATCGTCTGCAGGCCAATATTATAATGGGGCGATCACCCGGGCTGTCGGGCTAAAGTCTAAGGAAGAGGCTGGCAGTCTGCCTAAAGTCCAAAGCTACAGCCGGCTGCCAACTGGGCGGTCCAATGAAGAGCCAACACGCGTCCGGAGTCACTGTCACATGCGGCCCTACTGACAACTTTCGGCGGGCCTGTCGGCTGGTGGACGGATACTGACAGGCTGTGGTCAACGATCCATGATATGCGGATCTTGTCTCGGCCCTTGCACGTGGTGTCAGTCCTGAGGCTCGGCCTTTGCCGACTGGATGACTATCGGCATGATGCGGTCGTCTCTAGCCGGTCATCAGAGGTCGCCATCGGCCAGTTGCTGAGGGTCGGCATTGGTCGGTCACCTAGGGTCGGTCGGCAAGTGCCGAAGGATGATCGTCCGCTAGGCGGTCGCCAGGAGTCGGTCGCCGAGTACCGAGAGACGATCGTATTTGATGTCGATCGCTCGGCACCGGGACTTGTCCTGGGAGCTTCGGTTGGCCGATTCTTCTTGTCTGCGGGGCTAAGGCTAGGCCGCCTGGTCGTTGGTCGGCAGTTATGCCTCGACTGCTCGGCAGTGGCTAGGTCGCCCGATCTCCGAGGCGATCGCCGGTCGGACAGTGTAATTCTTGACACAACACTAACGATCATGGATTTTGATTTTTTAATATTTAGAGGTTGTCCGATACTTGGACCGATACGTTACTAGCATAAAATGAAGGATTTAAAAAGAAGAGATTTTAAAATAAATTATAAGGATCATTTTTAGAATTTATGAAACTGATTTCGAAAAATTCCGACGATTTTGATACGATAAGATATTCATCACAGAACACTTGTATTCCAAAAATAATATTAAATTATTTTACTATTATTATCGAAAATACGTTCCGAGCATATCGAAGATTTAACTCTGATGAGTCCGGAACAGTTCGTAAAATCGAATTTGGACACCATGAAGGGGTCGAACCGGCCGAGACAAGTTGACGGACATATGCTGGTCACCGCCGGACACGCCTGCCGACAGATGCCGGTCACGACCGACAGAAGATTCTCGGCCAGCTTCCGGATAAGGTCGGTCACGACCCACAGAAGCTTCTCGGCCAGCTGTTCGGATTAGGCCGGTCACGACCGACAGAAGCCTCTCGGCACTGTCTGGATAAGGCTGCTGAGCTGTCTGGTTAAGTATTGATTTTAAACCGAATTTGAACCCCTATTTATACATGTTCCCGGACGTTTTTTTGTACATATCATATATAATTTTGTAGCTGTGAGCCTCTACTTTAAAACGCCCGTAACATATTTCCCTTCCAAAAACATAAATGCCATCAAAAACCCCGATCAAATAGATAGCTCAAATCTGACAGTTTTTCAAAGGTGTTTGATAAAAGTCCTCAAAGAGATTTCAGATTTTACATCAAGAATTTATGGCCGGAAATATGAAAAAAATATTTTCAAGTGCTAGGAGCAATGCATCGGATCCAAGAAGGACAACCGAGCCAAATTCAAAGGAAGATATTTCAAGATTTCAGCAAACGAGGTGAGGTTATACTGTTTTAATATGTTACGGTCATCGTTGTGTCGTGTAACATGACGACCCACGAGGGGTCGAAAGAATGAAAGAAATCCGAGACGAGTCTCACACAGATAAGAATGTTTTATGTGCATTACACAACATGATTTTGACGATTTATAAGGGTTTAATCTCACTGAGTATGCTCGCGTACTCATACCTCGTCGTTTATGTTTTTCAGGCTAAGGAATCGACGAACGGGACAAGCAGAAGATGAATAATACTCCCAACATGATGAAATTCTAAAGAATAAAAGATGTTGTCGCCGTAATTGTTATTATTTTTGCATAACACTTGATGTTCTTCAACGAACGTAATTTCAACGGACTATGTACGAATATTTGATTTCCCATATTTTTGTAAAACTGTACTGATGTTTGAATAAACGATTTTTATAGAAGATTTACTAACTAAAATGCAAATACTACGAATTTATATAAAAAAATTTAAGGAAAAATTGAGCCGTGTAACGTTCTTTTTAATTAAAAAAGTCAGGGCGTTACAGAATGGTATCGGAGCAAGACCTCTCTCAGTACGGTGAGATTTGGGGATGAACCAAGCGGAAGCTGGTCAACATGTGACACCCGGGGCCGACGAGGGCGGGGAGTGATCGCCGGTGCAATAGAAAAGGGCACGGACAATGAGCGGCTCCGAGAAAGGGGAGTGATCGCCGGTGCAATAAGAAAAAGGGCACGGACAATGAGCGGCTCCTGACAAGGCTTCTAGGCGGAGGGGGACATGACTGAACCGAATTCTTACCAGAACAAGAGGTATTCCAAGACTGTATAGGTATGGGACTATACAGTTAAGGAGGTTTAAAAAGGTTTACTTATACAAAACAAGATATTTCAAAACATTCTTATTTTTGAAAGTATAACGAATAATTACGGCATGATTATATTTTCGGGAGAATATGTGGTTCATCGCTGCTGCCCAACGTCATCTCCGAGGTAATGTTTTCAAGTATTCACACTTTTATGAAAACTTAAATTTTTTTGGTATGAGTATAGAATGATTGTGTCGGCAAAATATTTGAAAGGATATGTGAAAGTCTAAATGTTATCTGAAAGGGACAAAATATGATTTCAAAGAAAGGTTTCAAAGTGATGTTTTTGCTGGCACAATATTTTTAAAGTTATTGATGAAAATACTCATACAAAGTTTGATACAGATTTTCAAAGTTCTTTACGAAGCTCAATTTCGAGGACGAAATTTTTTAAGGGGGGAGGATTGTAACGCCCCAATACTTATTTAAATGCTATTTATTTTGCTAACGATCATGGATTTTGATTTTTTAATATTTACAGGTTGTCCGATACTTGGACCGATACGTTACTAGCATAAAATGAAGGATTTAAAAAGAAGAGATTTCAAAATAAATTATAAGGATCATTTTTAGAATTTATGAAACTGATTTCGAAAAATTCCGACGATTTTGATACGATAAGATATTCATCACAGAACACTTGTATTCCAAAAATAATATTAAATTATTTTACTATTATTATCGAAAATACGTTCCAAGCATATTGAAGATTTAACTCTGACGAGTCCGGAACAGTTCGAAAAATCGAATTTGGACACCGGGAAGGGGTCGAACCGGCCGAGACAAGTTGACGGACATCTGCTGGTCACCGCCGGACACGCCTGCCGACAGATGCCGGTCACGGCCGACAGAAGCTTCTCGGCCAGCTTCCGGATAAGGTCGGTCACGACCGACAGAAGCTTCTCGGCCAGCTGTCCGGATTAGGCCGTTCACGACCGACAGAAGCCTCTCGGCACTGTCTGGATAAGGCTGCTGAGCTGTCTGGTTAAGTATTGATTTTCAACCGAATTTGAACCCCTATTTATACATGTTTCGGACGGTTTTTTGTACATATCATATATCATTTTGTAGCTGTGAACCTCTACTTTAAAACGCCCGTAACATATTTCCCTTCCAAAAACAAAAATGCCATCAAAAACCCCGATCAAATAGATAGCTCAAATCTGACAGTTTTTCAAAGGTGTTTGATAAAAGTACTCAAAGAGATTTCAGATTTTACATCAAGAATTTATGGCCGGAAATATGAAAAAAATATTTTCAAGTGATAGGAGCAGCGTACCCGGGATCCAAGAAGGACAACCGAGCCAAATTCAAAGGAAGATATTTCAAGATTTCAGCAAACGAGGTGAGGTTATACTGTTTTAATATGTTACGGTCATCGTTGTGTCGTGTAACATGACGACCCGCGAGGGGTCGAAAGAATGAAAGAAATCCGAGACGAGTCTCACACAGATAAGAATGTTTTATGTGCATTACACAACATGATGTTGACGATTTATAAGGGTTTAATCTCACTGAGTATGCTCGCGTACTCATACCTCGTCGTTTATGTTTTTCAGGCTAAGGAATCGACGAACGGGACAAGCAGAAGATGAATAATACTCCCAACATGATGAAATTCTAAAGAATAAAAGATGTTGTTGCCGTAATTGTTATTATTTTTGCGAAACACTTGATGTTCTTCAACGAATGTAATTTCAACGGACTATGTCCGAATATTTGATTTCCCATGTTTTTGTAAAAATGTACTGATGTTTGAATAAACGATTTTTATTGAAGATTTACTGACTAAAATGCTTCCGCAAATACTCCGAATTTATATAAAAAAAGTTAAGGAAAAATTGAGCCGTGTAACGTTCTTTTTAATTAAGAAAGTCAGGGCGTTACAGAATGGTATCGGAGCAAGACCTCTCTGAGTACGGTGAGATTTGGGGATGAACCAAGCGGAAGCTGGTTAACATGTGACACCTGGGGCCGACGAGGGCGGGGAGTGATCGCCGGTGCAATAGAAAAGGACACGGACAATGAGCGGCTCCGAGAAAGGGGAGTGATCGCCGGTGCAATAAGAAAAAGGGCACGGACAATGAGCGGCTCCTGACAAGGCTTCTAGGCGGAGGGGGACATGACTGAACCGAATTCTTACCAGAACAAGAGGTATTCCAAGACTGTATAGGTATGGGACTATACAGTTAAGGAGGTTTAAAAAGGTTTACTTATACAAAACAAGATATTTCAAAACATTCTTATTTTTGAAAGTATAACGAATAATTACGGCATGATTATATTTTCGGGAGAATATGTGGTTAATCGCTGCTGCCCAACGTCGTCTCCGAGGTAATGTTTTCAATTATTCACTCTTTTATGAAAACTTAAATTTTTTGGTATGAGTATAGAATGATTGTGTCGGAAAAATATTTGAAAGGATATCTGAAAGTCTAAATGTTATCCGAATGGGACAAAATATGATTTCAAAGAAAGGTTTCAAAGTGATGTTTTTGCTGGCACAATATTTTTAAAGTTATTGATGAAAATACTCATACAAAGTTTGATACAAATTTTCAAAGTTCTTTACGAAGCTCAATTTCGAGGACGAAATTTTTTAAGGGGGGAGGATTGTAACGCCCCAATACTTATTTAAATGCTATTTATTTTGCTAACGATCATGGATTTTGATTTTTTAATATTTACAGGTTGTACTTGGACCGGTACGTTACTAGCATAAAATAAAGGATTTAAAAAGAAGAGATTTCAAAATAAATTATAAGGATCATTTTTAGAATTTATGAAACTGATTTCGAAAAATTCCGACGATTTTGATACGATAAGATATTCATCACAGAACACTTGTATTCCAAAAATAATATTAAATTATTTTACTATTATTATCGAAAATACGTTCCAAGCATATCGAAGATTTAGCTCTGACGAGTCCGAAACAGTTCGGAAAATCAAATTTGGACACCGGGAAGGGGTCGAACCGGCCGAGACAAGTTGACGAACATCTGCTGGTCACCGCCGGACACGCCTGCCGACAGATGCCGGTCACGGCCGACAGAAGCTTCTCGGCCAGCTTCCGGATAAGGTCGGTTACGACCGACAGAAGCTTCTCGGCCATCTGTCCGGATTAGGCCGTTCACGACCGACAGAAGCCTCTCGGCACTGTCTGGATAAGGCTGCTGAGCTGTCTGGTTAAGTATTGATTTTCAACCGAATTTGAACCCCTATTTATACATGTTCCCGGATGGTTTTTTGTACATATCATATATCATTTTGTAGCTGTGAACCTCTACTTTAAAACGCCCGTAACATATTTCCCTTCCAAAAACAAAAATGCCATCAAAAACCCCGATCAAATAGATAGCTCAAATCTGACAGTTTTTCAAAAGTGTTTGATAAAAGTCCTCAAAGAGATTTCAGATTTTACATCAAGAATTTATGGCCGGAAATATGAAAAAAATACTTTCAAGTGCTAGGAGCAGCGTACCCGGGATCCAAGAAGGACAACCGAGCCAAATTCAAAGGAAGATATTTCAAGATTTCAGCAAACGAGGTGAGGTTATACTGTTTTAATATGTTACGGTCATCGTTGTGTCGTGTAACATGACGACCCACGAGGGGTCGAAACAATGAAAGAAATCCGAGACGAGTCTCGCACAGATAAGAATGTTTTATGTGCATTACACAACATGATTTTGACGATTTATAAGGGTTTAATCTCACTGAGTATGCTCGCGTACTCATACCTCGTCGTTTATGTTTTTCAGGCTAAGGAATCGACGAACGGGACAAGCAGACGATGAATAATACTCCCAACATGATGAAATTCTAACGAATAAAAGATGTTGTCGCCGTAATTGTTATTATTTTTGCGAAACACTTGATGTTCTTCAACGAATGTAATTTCAACGGACTATGTCCGAATATTTGATTTCCCATGTTTTTGTAAAACTGTACTGATGTTTGAATAAACGATTTTTATTGAAGATTTACTGACTAAAATGCTTCCGCAAATACTCCGAATTTATATAAAAAATATTTAAGGAAAAATTGAGCCGTGTAACGTTCTTTTTAATTAAGAAAGTCAGGGCGTTACAGAATGGTATCGGTGTTAGGAATATATGCCCTCGAATGCCACTCAGAGGATGAGAGAGTGAGAGCAATTGTATTGTAATTATGAATATTATATTTAATAAGGCAATTATTATTTCTATATTATTGTATATCACTGGCATTGTGATTTGGTATATAGAATAATAGTCCTTGCATTTGAGAGTGAACATTCTACTTCTTATGGAGATAAGGAGATGGGCACTAGAAGTGTTTAGAGCTCGAATGCTTAACTAGTTCGCAAGTCGATAAAACTTAACAGGACATTAAGTTTTAATAAAACTTGTATATCTGATGCTAGGACGTGTGCACGTCTTGATAGCATAGTTATAAGTATATTGGTGGGACCAGTATACTCGAACACGACTCATACTCGATTCAGTCACACGGTATTCACTCTCGGAGAGTCGATGACGAATCGAAAGGTTGTGATAGTATACGTGGACCTTTGACTTGAGGGTTCAGTAGACGATGTGCCTGTGACGTTTAGTTTGTCATTAGAGTAGTTAGACTCATTTGCTTAATTGCTGAGTCGACCTTGAAGTGCGGACTATACGGGCAGGTAGCAGTCTTTACTGTACGCCAAGAAATGATTCTATCTCCTGTTAGTGAGCAGGTGAATGTCCTATACGGTTAATGGCGAATAAGATCATAAGTCTTTGTCCAAAGCATTCTGATATAGTCGTATTAGATACACTATTAATCAGCCGATCTTGATTTGTATTAACACATGTATAGAGTCTAGTCAACAGTAGGGTTTGACTTTACCATGACCCGAAGATTTGACCGGGACATCTGATGAAGGGTCTATACGTATATGGTATTCATGACATAATGGTTCTGGAATGATTCATTCATTCGTTCTCAGTCGGGGTTCTGATGCGGCCCGCTAAGTGGCTAAGTCCGCCCGCACTCATTGATTCCTCCCAATGCCGGCTGAGACGAACCTACGGAGTCGCGCAATAGGATCATTGACGGATAAATATGAATTAACAATCTCTCTTATAATATTAGATATTAGTGATTTATCGGATAAATCAAATAGCGGTCTTATGAATTGTAAGTAAGTTACTCGGTTATTACTTTAATTCATAAATTATATTTCTTAGAGAAATGTATATTTGTGTTTGATATAACTAATTAATTGGATTAATTAATTAGTATAAACACATTGGAAATAAAACGGATTCGTTTGACGGACATCCGATTCACGAGGGATTCGTTTGACGAACATCCAATACACGAGCCGAATTAACTCGACCCGTTTCTGGAAAGATTCCCTATAAGGCCCCCCCTCCTCTCTACTTTGTCTCTCTCTCATTATATAATATACTTGGGGGATCATGTGAGGAGTAGAGATGCTTTTAAAAGCATCTTCTACATGTGAGGCTTGGAATCATTGTGAAAAGAAAGTCTTTTAATCATAAAAGTCTCCTTCTTCCTTCCCCAAGTTAATATTTCGTTTTTGAGAGAGCTTCAGGAGTGAGAAAAATTTTCTACAGCATATACTTGATCTTAGAGACAAGTTATTAGTAGAAAATATCGAGAGAAAAAAATTCCTACAAGCTTCCCTAGCCGCATTCTAAGAGAAAGGAAGTTTGCTGATTTTTCCGTCGAGTTTCGGCGTGTGAAGTAGAGGCACCGTGCTTTCGGTGTTTGGAACGAAGGGCTCATCATCATCATCATCATCATACGAAGGTTTTTCAGAGACATCAAAGGTATGGAACTTTGATTCCTTGATCTTCGTATTTCTTTTCGTATATATGTTACTTGATCGATCCTCTTAGGGGTTCCGTTTATTCTTCCGCTGCATTTATTTTCTGAGGAATCCCAACAGTGGTATCAGAGCGAGGTCAAATATATCGTATATACGATCATCTTTGCATTTGGAATGTTATTTGATGATGTTTATGATTTAGAATCATAGTAGATATAATCGAAGAAATTTAATCGTTCGTAGTAAGTCAAGTTTCGACTATTTTATGTGAATTATAAATCTGAAAATTTTGATTTTTGTTGATTTATAAGTTCTTCATGAAGTTAAGAAACTTTTTCGTTTTGGAAGCGAGTCGAAAAAATGAGAAAAACGGGGGTTAAACACGAATACCGCACGAAGACGCAGCTGCCGGCAGGCTTGCTGGATCGCCTGGCCGGCCGAGAGTGACTCGGTAGGCTACCGTAGCAGCTCGGCTAGCTGCGGTCGATGGCGAGAGTGACTCGGTCCGGCGGTTCTCGGGTTTTCGGCCCGATTTTGAATCGGGCCGTGGGCAGACATCGGATTTTCCGGACTCCATTTTGTGTTTATATTTCGTTGTAATAATTTCCGAAATTTAAATTGGATTTAATTGGATTTAATAAAATATTTGGAATATTTTTTATTAAGGGAAATTATTAGACGAGAATATTATTTTGGCCGGATTACTTTGAACGGATTAAAATGACGATTATAAATATTAATTTGATTAATATTGTAGAAATTAAATAGATTAATTTTTATATTAATTTGATTAATATATTAGTTGATTATTTAATTTTATTTACCGTTACATGTTGTATGGAATGCCTTATGTGATGGTGATATAGCTCGTGGACTTAGTTGTTGATTTGTTCGATTCGATATGGTTGTAAAGGCCGTTTTGAGCCTATTTATTTTTACTAGAAAATATGTATAGTAGGACGTATTGTTCAATGATGTAATTATTCATATGGCTATGACGAAGACCGAAGACGACCGACTAGAAGACGAAGAATCAATACTGTATTTTTCATTTCTTTATTTGGCTTGCCCGAATACTTAGGAAAAAGTTCATGAGCTATATGTTGGTAGTAACTAGGTTGCTATTTATTGTTTTTCATTTTGAATGATTGACAAACCACAAACCGCGCTTATAAACGGATTAATGTGCAAAGTGTAACATATAATCGCGTTAATACTCCCACTTACAAACACTAAGTTATAAAGGTTACGAGGTTTCCTACCCTCCGTCAAACTCATGGAAAATTGAAATCTAAACCGGAATATTATTCTTCCAAGTATGTCGGGGTAATATTTTTGGGGAAAGTTGATAAATTCCTAGAGTGCATTAGATGCCTTTAGTTGTGACAAATCAAACCCCTATAAACCGTATGGGTTGCCGGGTAAGATTCAATTGTCAGACTAATAGGAGTTGACGGTTTAATCTTAGATAGTTCAGCGAGCCATAGAAACCGAATGGGTTGAGGGCAAGTGAACTAGGGGTAAAAGAAGATCGAATCATCCATTAAATGGGTTGGTATTAGACACCACTTTATAAAGAATAATAGAATATAAACCGTATGGGTTGCCCTCTATTAAACTTTATAGAGAAATCGATCACCACTATGAAGTCACCCAAGACTTCTGTATTTAACATGGGAGTGCGTAAATGCCAATAAAATAGTGGGAGCCGAGTTATGAATAAAGAAAGTCCTTAAATTCTTTACTCGGATCATAATTAAACAAACACTAACGAATCTCAAATTATTCTCTGCAGTTAACAAAACTCTCAATATGACAATGAACCCACTCGCTATACTACTTGAAAAGAACGTCCCCGATGGTCCGAACTATGTGGATCAAGCCGGAACTTGAGGATTGTCCTAACTATGGAAATCTTTGGGATACGTCTTGGGCGGACATCGGCGGCTCCTGCAAGAACCCGAGCCAATCAGGAAGATGTCGATGCCCATGAGAAATGGGTAAAAGACGACATAAGAGTGCGAGGGTACATGTTAGGCTCAATGACCAATGAGCTTCAACGTGCCCATGAAAAGATGACATCTTCATGAGCCATCTTAGCGCACCTGGCTGAGCTCTATGGAGAGCATATCCGAATTGCTAGATATTAGATATCAAAGCAATTATTCGGCGCCAGGATGAAGGAAGGAGAGAGGGTTGGGGACCACGTCCTCAAGATGATCTCGATGATTGAGAGATTGGAAGCTCTTGATTTTCAGATGCATGCATCTCTCCAAACTGACCTTATCCTGCAGTCACTTCCTGACTCCTTTGTTGGGATTCGGTGCCTAAAACGAAGGCCCAGCGGAAGCGGTAAAACGAAAATTAATTCGATTCGAATCCCTACGAGGATCGATCGAGCTACATATATACGAATATTGAATGAACAAAGAAGATACGAGAAACACATACCCTCGAAGTCCGTTGATTAAATGGTAATCTTCTCTCGAGCTATTCCCCAAGCTTTAGGCGATCTCCTTGAAATTCAATCCGCTCCAAGCTCTTGAATGATCCAACGCCAAAAGCACCGCGTCTCTACTTGCCACGCGCCGGAGAAACGATCGGAACGACGATCACCTTGCTATCCTCCGAGGATGCGGCTAGAGCTAAGTAATGAAGCTTCCAATATGAGATCATCACACTCTAAGTGTATAACTCATAATTCTCAATTATACTCTTGAATTTTCTCTAAGAAAACCAAGAGGAAAGTGAAGAAGAAGAAGACTACTTTGAGAAGAACTTTTCTCTCTCTTGAACTCTCATTGATTGATCCGTATGAATGCCTATTTAAAATGAGAGAATGAAGTCTACTTTTCTTATTCAAATTCCACTCACCTTAAAACAACTCATTGATTGAGAATCAACCCCACCATGTCATTATCACCCATTAATCAATGGGAACAAAAACAAAAGGGAATAAGGTGGAAAGTGGGGCGGCGGCTATGATGAAAAACGGATGAGTTCGGTTCGTTTCGGACTCCCGTGAATCCAAACAGATAAACTCCGATTCCGTTCCGATGTATTTATATCGATTAATTAATCCAATTAATTTTATCATATCAAATACTTTATGACATAATTAATTTCTCCAAGAAATAATTATATCCATGAATTAAATTTATCACCCAGTAATTTATTTAATTCATTAGGCCGTAAATTAATTTATCCAATAAATCAATTTAAACATCCAATGTCCCGAATTAGATATCCAATATCTAATATTCATAATGAGAGAATTATGCTTGATTCATTCCGTCGTCAATCCTAATGCGTGACTCGGTAGGTCCGTCTCAGTCAGCAATGGGAGGAACCAAAGAGTAGTAGCACCACCTAGCCAGCCTGGTGGCCTACACCGTACCCCAACTGAGAACGAATGATTGCGATCATTCAAGAACCATTCTGTCGTGAATACCAGTATACGTATAAACCCTTCTTTCAAATGTCCCGATCAAGTTATAGGGTCACGGTCAGTCAAACCCTATTTGTACTTGACGCTATGCATGCGTTAATGCAAATCGAGATCATCGAGCTCTCGTGTATCCAATACAACTAGCTCCAATGCTTTGGCCAAAGACTTATGATCTCATCTGCCAGTAACCGCATAGGACATATAACCCGCTCACTAACGGGAGAAAGAATTCTATCTTGGTATTGATAGGACACTGCTACTTGCCGTCAAGATGCACGTCGAGGTTGACCCCGCCTTCCGGTTCTGAGGGTCGAACTACTCTAATGAAAATCTTGACGTCACAAGCACATCCCTACTAAATCCTCAAGTCGAAGGTTCACGAATAGCTATCACAACCTTTCGATTCCGTCATTGGTATCCCTGAGTGAAATCCATGTGACGAATCGAGGGTGAGTCGATTCGAGTATACTAATCCAATTAGCATACCTATAACGTGTGCTCCCACTAACCATTAGTGTTCGATGTGCACTCTCCATGTCAAAGAACACGTCATACAAGTCTTCACATAAACTTAACGCCCAGTCAAGTTTCATCGACTTGCGAACGATTAAGTATTTGAGCTATAACCTTTCAGTGCCGACCCCCTTATCCAATAAGGAGTGGAACGTTTTGCTCTCAAATACACGGACTAGTTTCTATATGTTTATTTACGAGTTAGGAATGCCAGTAACTACCAGTAAATAAAGAAACATTCACTTGCCTTATATAAATGGTTTACATAATTACAAGTACAATGCCCTCACTCAACAACCTCTGAGTGGCATTCGAGGGCATACTCCTAACAATCTCCCACTTGCACTCAATGCCACACACTATGGTATCTAATACCCATGTTCTCCAGATGACGCTCCAATCTAGTCTGAGAAAGTGGCTTGGTCAGTGGATCAGCGACGTAGTCGGCTGACTCTACTCTATGCAGCTCAATGTATCTCTTTGCGAACGATTGCTCTTACGAGATTCTACTCTCTCTCAATATGTTTGGAACTGTTATGAAACCTTGGCTCCTAGGATCGTACTCTTTGCTCGTAGTGCAAAGACCAGTGTCACGTGAAGTTTACCCAGTAACTTCTAAATTCTTCCTTTGGAGGCCTCCGAGGCCGCTTTATACTCAGCCTAACAGGTGGAATTAGCAGTCGCGCTATTCTTGGCACTATGCCAAGATACTGCTCCTCCATTAAGAGTAAATGTAGCCAGAAGTAGACATAGAATCATCTTTCTGTCCTTGGAAGTTCAATACAGTGAATCCCATCACATTCAGTTCTCCACCGCCATATATAAGAACCATATCTCTAGTCCTTCTAAAGTACTTGAGAACGTTCTTTACGGTAGTCTTAATGTTCCCTACCTGGGTTTGCCTGAAACCTACTCACCACGCTTACAGCATGCGCAAGTCAGGTCTCGTACACAATATAGCATACATAAGGCTACCCACTGCCGAATCATATGGTATATAACTCATTTCCTTTCGTTTTTCCTCGCTTTGAGGACACATATTCAAGGTGAGTTTTATTCCATGTTGCATCGGTAGGAACCCTCTTTTAGAATCATCCATCTTAAATCGCTTTAAGATCTTATCTATATAGAGGGCTTGGGAAAGGCCTATTGTTCTCTTTGCTCTATCCCGGTAGAGCCGAATACCAAGAATATAGGTTGCTTCTCCCAAGTCTTTCATGGAGAAATTACTCGAAAGCCAAGCTTTCACGTAATCGAGCATTCCCACATCATTTCCTATTAGTAGAATGTCATCTACATATAGTACTAAGAATGCGATCTTGCTCCCACTAACCTTCTTGTATACACAAGGTTCCTCTTCATTTTGCACGAAGTCAAACTCTTTGACCGCCTCGTCAAAACGAAGGTTCCAACTACGCGACGCTTGCTTCAGTCCATAAATGGAACGCTGAAGCTTGCACACTTTCTGAATATCGACTTCGGACACAAAGCCTTTAGGCTGCTCCATATAGATTTCCTCCTCGAGGAATCCATTAAGGAAAGCCGTCTTTACGTCCATTTGCCATATCTCATAATTGTTGTAGGCAGCTATAGCAAGCATCATGCGAATAGACTTGATCATGGCTACGGGCGAGAAGGTATCGTGGTAATCGATCCCTTCCTTTTGGGTATAACCCTTTGCCACAAGCCTGGCCTTATAGGCGTCAACCTTGCCATCACCATCAGTCTTTCTCTTGTAGATCCACTTATTCCCAATGGGCACTATGCCCTTGGGGCGGTCTACTAGAGTCCAGACCTAATTTACATGCATCGAGTCTATCTCAGCTTCCATAGCTTCACGCCATTTCGCAGAGTCTACATCCACCATCGCTTGGTCATAGGTCGTCGGGTCGGTCTCTTGGCTGTCACTTGGAACCTCATGGAGACCCAGCTCCTCCAAGTGCACAAGCCCATACCTCTCAGGTAAATGAGACAGCCTACTAGACCTACGAGGTGGTTGTACTTGTGTTTCAGAAAGTTCGGTTCCAGTTTCTTGCACAGGTGTCTATCTAGGAGTTTCATTGTATTCTTCTAAAGAAATACTTCTACCTGCTCCGCCTTCCTGAATGAACTCATCTTCCAGGAAGTGTGCTTGTAAAGCAACAACGATCCTTCGATCTTCGGGCATGTAGAATAGATATCCCATCATCCCAGACAGGAATCCAATGAAACGTCCCTTCGCAGACCTAGCTTCCAACTTTTCCACCTTAGTCTTCTTGACATAAGCGGGACATCCCCAAATCCTAATATGATTAAGACTTGGTTTCCTTCCTTCCCACATCTCATGTGGAGTTTTAGGAATGGATTTGGAAGGACAACTGTTCAAGATATACGCGGCAGTCAGGAGTGCATACCCCCACAGGTAAATCGGCAAGTCAGTATAGCCCAGCATGGAACGGACCATGTTTAACAGGGTCCGGTTCCTTCTTTCTGACACACCATTTAACTGAGGAGTACCTGGAGGTGTTAGTTGTGAAACTATTCCATGTTCTTTAAGGAACTCGTCAAACTCCGTACTCATATACTCGCCACCTCGGTCCGACCGAAGTGCTTTGATATGATTACCAGTTTGTTTCTCGACTAGGGCCTTGAATTCCTGGAATTTCTCAAAGGCCTCGGATTTATGTTTCATTAAGAATACATAACCATACCTAGAATGATCATCTGTAAACGTAATGAAATATTGATATCCGTCACGTGCTGCTTCCAAAGCACCACAAACGTCAGTATGGATTAATCCCAGTTTATCAGCGGCTCTTTCAAAAGTCCCTGTGAAGGGGGACTTAGTCATTTTGCCTTTAAGGCAAGATTCACAAGTAGGAAAGGGATCCGATCTCAATGGACCCATAAGTCCATCTTTTTCCATCTTGTAAACCTTGGTCTAACCAACATGACCAAGTCTAAGATGCCATTTCAAAACTTGGTTGGTTTCATCCCTACCACGTTTTCTAGTCATAGTATTCACAACTACTTTGTTGCTGAGATTTAGATGATACAATCCATTCAACAATGTAGCAGTACCCACTAGTTTATTTCTAAAATAAATTTTGCAGGAACCATCACCAATGAAAAATGAAAAGCCTTTTCGGTCCATGACCGGAATTGATACAATGTTTTTGTGCCCCTTGGGCAAAACAAGTACATCTTCTAAAGTCAAAACAAAGCCGGATTCTAAACCCAAAAGAAGTGATCCTATGTCAGTCGCCTCGACACTATGCCCGCTTCCGACTGTGATCATAACTTCTCGGCTCAAGCTTCCTACTTTGTTCAGATCTGATTCACGGTACAAATATGAGAACTAGCACGAGAATCCGATTATCCGAAGTAGAAAATACAGTAGCAGAACAATTTGTTTCCAAAACTAAAAGTTATGTACCTGAAGTGCCATGAAGAATCGGACAGTCTCTAGCCCAGTGGCCCAACTCACCGCACTTGAGACAAGCATCCTTCTTCTTCTTGTTCTTTGGAACCATCGGGGCCTTGCCCTTACCCTTAAGGTCCTTAGGTTGTGGTCCAGTCCGCTTCTTGGTCTTTTTCTTCTTATTCTTAGACTTCCGAAGTCCAGAAGTAATCACAAGTGCAGACTCCTTCATCCGCGGGGTCTTCATCTGAGACTGAGCGGTCACCAGTTTGTTCATTAGCCCAGCTAAGTTACATGAAATCTCATTGTAGTTGAAGTTCATAACAAACTGTGAGAAGGAATCAGGGAGAGACTGTGGGATAAGGTCGGTTTGGAGAGAAGTATCCATTTTAAAATCAAGAGCCTCCAATCTCTCGATCATGGATATCATTTTGAGGACGTGTTCCCCAACCTTCTCACCTTCCTTCATCCTTGAACCGAACAGTTGCTTGGATATCTCATATCTAGCAGTTCTGCTATGCTCACCATAAAGCTCGGTTAAGTGAGATAGAATCTGCCTAGCAGAAGTCATTTTCTCATGAGCTCTCTGAAGCTCATTAGACATGGAATCCATCATATAAGCACCGACTTTCACGTCATCCTTAACCCACTTTTCATGGTTTTCAATCTCTTCCTGATTGGCTCGGGTCCGCACAGGAGGCGCCGGAATGTCCGTCTCCAAGACGTATCCCAGTGCCTCTATCGAGGACAATCATCGATGCGGAGCCAATCCACAAAGTTAGGTCCCATTAAGGTGTTCTTTTCGAGTAGAATTGCGAGTGGATTCATTGTCATATTGAGATTTGTGCGCATTAAGTATAACAGTTAATTAGTGACTCATTCAATTATGTTCGAGTATTGAATTTAAGGTCTTTTCTATTCTTGTTACCCACTCCCACTATTTTTATCGGAATAACACACTCCCATGTGAAATCCGGAAGTATCGTCGCTCTACTTCATAGTGGTGATCGAGTTCTTTATAAATCTTAATAGAGGGCAACCGAATAGGTTTCTAGTCTATTAATTTTCATAAAGTGGTGTCCAACACCAACCCATCTAATGGATGATTCGATCTTCTTTTTCCCCTTGTTCACTCCCCTCAACCTATACGGTTTCTATGGTTCGTGAACAAGTTAAGTTTATACCATCGACGCAAATCAGTTTCACAATTGAATCTTATCCGGCAACCTATCAGGTTTCTAGGGATAAAATTTGCTCCAACCGAAAGGCATCCAATGCACTCCCGGTAATTTATCCGTCCTCCCCAAACGACTACCCCGATAACTCGGAAGCATAGCACATCCGGTTTGGATTTCAATTTCCCGAAAACTCGATGGAGGGAAGGAAAACCTTGAAACCTTATAAACTTAATTATTTGTAGTGGGAGAATTATCGCGATTAACGTTACACTTTGCACATTAATCGTTTAAGCGCGTTTGTGGCATTCATACAATATGAAACAACCATTCACAACCTAGTTGCTACCAACTTGTGGTTCATGGACCGTTCCTAGAAAACAAAAACTCCGTAATCTAATTACAAGTCTTCGTCTTGAATCTTCGTCTTATCGAAATGGATCTTCCTCCGGTCTTCGTCATTACATATAAATTTTACATTGAAAATTGCATCCTAGATACAAACATTTCTAGTAAAATAAATAGGCTCAAAACGGCCTTTACAACCCAATCGAATAAAACGAACGATTCAAAACTAAGTCCACGAACCACATCCCCATTCAAAAGCATTCATTCAATAAATACTAAATAAATGGAAAGCGTAGAGATACATTGATCCAATCAACAATACGAACCGATCCAATCGATTCACACAATCGGTAATATGATAACGTTCAAAATAATTGATCGACCATAAATATTCCAATTAATCAAATTTCCCTTATAAAATGAAATACCATAAATCATTTTAATCATATTAAATCCAATTTAACATGCGGAGATTAATTTTCAAGAATACACGAAAAAATCGAGCCGGGCAAAATTGGCTGCCATGGCGAGTCATCTGCCGGCGCATGCGCAGACATGCCGGCATGGCCGATCACGCTCGGCGGTGCCGGCGGGCACGGCCGTGTCTTGACACGGTCGGGTCCGCTGGCGATGGCACGGGACTACTCGACACGGCCGTGTCACGGACACGCCGAGTCACCTGGCGACAACACGCCCTTTGTCCGAAAAATCGTCCGACGACGATTCGAGCTCGATTTTCGACGGATATCCAATATCAATATTTTTCAACATTCATATCTTCAATATAAATCATATTTCCAAGAAATTAAGATTTATATTTAGACATAAACTTACGAAAAATATAACTACAACGAACGTAAAAATATATACCACGATTATGACTAAAATGATTCCAAGTCATTCACCATCTAATCAAGCATTCCAAATGCCAATATCGTATATACGATCGCAAGACCTACGCTCCGATACCACTGTTGGGATTCGGTGCCTAAAACGAAGGCCCAGCGGAAGCGGTAAAACGAAAATTAATTCGATCCGAATCCCTACGAGGATCGATCGAGCTACATATATACGAATATTGAATGAACAAAGAAGATACGAGAAACACATACCCTCGAAGTCCGTTGATTAAATGGTAATCTTCTCTCGAGCTATTCCCCAAGCTTTAGGCGATCTCCTTGCAATTCAATCCGCTCAAAGCTCTTGAATGATCCAACGTCGAAAGCACCGCGTCTCTACTTGCCACGCGCCGGAGAAACGATCGGAACGACGATCACCTTGCTATCCTCCGAGGATGCGGCTAGAGCTAAGTAATGAAGCTTCCAATATGAGATCATCACACTCTAAGTGTATAACTCATAATTCTCAATTATACTCTTGAATTTTCTCTAAGAAAACCAAGAGGAAAGTGAAGAAGAAGAAGACTACTTTGAGAAGAACTTTTCTCTCTCTTGAACTCTCATTGATTGATCCGTATGAATGCCTATTTAAAATGAGAGAATGAAGTCTACTTTTCTTATTCAAATTCCACTCACCTTAAAACAACTCATTGATTGAGAATCAACCCCACCATGTCATTATCACCCATTAATCAATGGGAACAAAAACAAAAGGGAATAAGGTGGAAAGTGGGGCGGCGTCTATGATGAAAAACGGATGAGTTCGGTTCGTTTCGGACTCCCGTGAGTCCAAACAGATAAACTCCGATTCCGTTCCGATGTATTTATATCGATTAATTAATCCAATTAATTTTATCATATCAAATACATTATGACATAATTAATTTCTCCAAGAAATAATTATATCCATGAATTAAATTTATCACCCAGTAATTTATTTAATTCATTAGGCCGTAAATTAATTTATCCAATAAATCAATTTAAACATCCAATGTCCCGAATTAGATATCCAATATCTAATATTCATAATGAGAGAATTAAGCTTGATTCATTCCGTCGTCAATCCTAATGCGCGACTCCGTAGGTCCGTCTCAGTCAGCAATGGGAGGAACCAAAGAGTAGTAGCACCACCTAGCCAGCCTGGTGGCCTACACCGTACCCCAACTGAGAACGAATGATTGAGATCATTCAAGAACCATTCTGTCGTGAATACCAGTATACGTATAAACCCTTCTTTCAAATGTCCCGATCAAGTTATAGGGTCACGGTCAGTCAAACCCTATTTGTACTTGACGCTATGCATGCGTTAATGCAAATCGAGATCATCGAGCTCTCTTGTATCCAATACAACTAGCTCCAATGCTTTGGCCAAAGACTTATGATCTCATCTGCCAGTAACCGCATAGGACATATAACCCGCTCACTAACGGGAGAAAGAATTTTATCTTGGTATTGGTAGGACTGCTACTTGCCGTCAAGATGCACGTCGAGGTTGACCCCGCCTTAGGTTTACGGGGTCGAACTACTCTAATGAAAATCTTGAAGTCACAAGCACATCCCTACTAAATCCTCAAGTCGAAGGTTCACGAATACCTATCACAACCTTTCGATTCCGTCATTGGTTGTCCGAGTGAAATCCATGTGACGAATCGAGGGTGAGTCGGTTCGAGTATACTAATCCAATTAGCATACCTATAACGTGTGCTCCCACTAACCATTAGTGTTCGACAGGCACTCTCCATGTCAAAGAACACGTCATACAAGTCTTCACATAAACTTAACGCCCAGTCAAGTTTCATCGACTTGCGAACGATTAAGTATTTGAGCTATAACCTTTCAGTGCCGACCCCCTTATCCAATAAGGAGTGGAACGTTTTGCTCTCAAATACACGGACTAGTTTCTATATGTTTATTTACGAGTTAGGAATGCCAGTAACTACCAGTAAATAAAGAAACATTCATTTGCCTTATATAAATGGTTTACATAATTACAAGTACAATGCCCTCACTCAACAACCTCTGAGTGGCATTCGAGGGCATACTCCTAACATCCTTTTCACAATTTGTCATGAACTTCAACTACAATGAGATTGCATGTAACTTAGCTGGGCTAGTGAACAAACTGACAACTGCCCAGTCTCAGATGAAGACAAAGGGAAAGGAAGCTGCACTTGTGATTTCTTCTGGGACGTGGAAGTCCTAGAATAAGAAGAAAAAGAACAAGAAGCAGTTAGGTCCAATAACCAAGATCAACAAGGGAAAGGGCAAGGCACCAATGGTTCAAAAGAGCAAGGGGGCCAAGAAAATGGATGTATGCCTCAACTGCGGTGAGCTAGGCCACTGGAAGAGGTACTGTCCAAAGCTTGACCGTAATGCGCCTTCAGGTACAGAACTACTGGTTTTAGAAACAAATTGTTCTCAGAATCGTATATTCTACTTCTTGGATACTTGATTCGGTGCGAGTTCTCACATTTGTACAATGAATCGGGATGCGGGCAAGTAGGAAGGCTGGATTCAGGGGAGGTGATGGTCACCGTCGGAAGTGGGCATAGTGTCGAGGCTTCTGATATCGGATCCCTTATGTTGGATTTTGAATCTGGTTTTATTCTTACTTTAGATGATGTACTTGTTTTGCCCAAGGGGCACAAGAATATTGTATCAATTCCGGTCATGGACCGAAAGGGATATCACTTCTTTATTGGAGATGGGTCCTGTCGTATTTATTTCAGAAATAAATTGGTTGGTACTGCTACATTATTAAATGGTTTATACCATTTAAATTTAAAGAATAAAACAACTGTGAACACTATAACTAGGAAGCGTGGTAGGGATGAAACGAACCAAGCACTTAAGTGGCATGTTAGACTTGGTCATATCGGTCAGACCAAGGTTCATAAAATGGAGAAAGATGGGCTTACAGGTCCATTGGGATCAGATCCCTATCCAACTTGTGAATCTTGCCTTCAAGGCAAAATGACTAAGTTACCCTTTGTTGGAAAGTAAAACGCAGCGGAAGCGAAGTTTGGGAAAATATGATAATAGCGTTTTACGCATCTACGAGCATTAGATCTATTTAGGCATGCTAATTAATTAATTACTAAGACTAACAAGCAATTTAAATATTATTTATTATTTATTAATTAAATATGTTGATTAATTAAAATATCCTAATCTAGATCCAAGATCATAGGATATTACCTTTTGAAGCGCGTTGGTTATTTCCTTCTCGATCGCCTTGTATTTCTACCTTCAGATCTTCTAGAGTATGATTCGCCTTGAACCGGACGTTGTGTGGGCAACGAGCTACCGGATCTTGTTTGGACACCTTATGGATCGGCCGAATTCACCTTGCCTCACAACTCTCGATTTTCTTTTCTTCAAGTAATTCCGATATGTAGCAAGAATTAAAGTGTTATCTCAATTGTGGAATCAAAGACACAAGTCAAGATCCACAATTAAACACTTAGAAGAAAAATCGAAATTTCTTGTGTATATTGAAGCATAAAATCGGCCAACACCATAATGTCCTATTTATAGGCTCTTGGACTACTACTAGGGATCTAAAGGAGGATTATGGAAGGACTCCCAATTAATTCATCTTACCTTATTAGGACTCTTCCTAATATATGATGAATTAATTAATATCAACTTAGTCCACTAAAAAGTTTGATATTGCACTTCCTACCAAAATCCCAAATTACGAAACTGGGCTCCTTATTAAATATATTATTTCCCGTGTTTAAGATATCGAATGTCCATTAATTAATTATAAGCTACGTGACTTTAATTAATTAATATCTTATCCAAGAGTAGTACCACTCGAACCTTATTATTATATCAGAATTAAATCCACCTATAGGGTTTAATATAATAATCATTATCGAGCTCCTCAAGGGGACATCATCAACCCGCACGAGTCGGGACACGATTTCTAGTAATAATAATAATTGTCGTATAAACAATATTATTGCCCAAGATACGAGGCTTATTGAGTCGATCATTTTGACTCTCACCTATGATAAATCAAAGCAATAATTATTATAAATACACAATTAAATATTATATACTTAGAATTAAGAAATAATAATTATTCGAGATTTACGTTCTTCTTACAGTCAGTACAGAAGACACTATCTCACCTCGATCCTGTTCAACGTATGCAAATACGCTAATGTATGCTAATAGTCAAGACCAACTATTCTGAAGCACTACAACCCTTTATATAATTTGTCTAATAATTATATAGGTTTTCCAGCCGAGTTACCTGGTTTGCCTCCACAGAGAGATGTGGAATTCACGATTGAGTTGGAGCCCGGTACGTCCCCGATATCGAAGGCACCGTACCGGATGGCTCCGACCGAAATGCAGGAGTTGAAGAATCAACTTGAGGAATTTTTCGAGAAAGGTTATATCCGACCGAGTGCGTCCCCGTGGGGAGCACCAGTGCTGTTTGTCAAGAAGAAGGATGGTTCGTTCCGTTTGTGTAGTGATTACCGGGAATTGAATCGGGTGACGATCAAGAATAAGTATCCGTTACCCCGTATCTATGATCTTTTGGATCAACTTCAGGGAGCTTCAGTATTTTCCAAGATCGACTTAAGATCTGGATATCATCAGTTGCGGATTCGAGAGTCGGATATCGCAAGGACGGCGTTTCGAACACGCTATGGTCATTATGAGTTCGTGGTTTTGCCATTTGGATTGACTAATGCACCTGCGGTACTCATGGAGTTAATGAATCGGGTTTTCATCGACTTTTTGGATCAGTTTGTTGTTGTCTTCATCGATGACATTTTGATTTATTCTCGTAACCGAGAGGAACACGAGGTTCACCTTCATCAGGTTCTCGACGTATTAAGACGAGAGCAACTTTATGGGAAGTTTTCCAAATGCGAGTTCTGGATGTACGAAATGACTTTTCTCGTACATGTAATTTCATCAAATGGAGTGCGTGTTGATCCTCAGAAGACGGAGGCTATCCAGGATTGGTTACCTCCGAAGAATGTTAAGGAAATCCGAAGCTTTCTCGAATTAGCCGGTTATTATCGGCGGTTTGTGGAAGGATTTTCTAAAATCACTCAACCCTTGACGAACCTTTTGCGAAAGGATAAGAAATTCACGTGGTCCGACGCGTGTCAGCGGAGTTTTGAGGAACTCAAGAGCCGGTTAATCTCAGCACCTGTACTTTCCTTGCCGCAAGGGACGGAAGGATTTGTGGTTTATAGTGATGCATCCGGACAGGGTCTCGGATGTGTGCTCATGCAGAATGGGAAGGTTATTGCCTATGCCTCACGGCAATTGAGACCTTACGAAGTTAATTATCCGACCCACGACCTGGAGCTAGCAGCCGTGGTGTTCGCTTTGAAAATTTGGTGTCATTACCTTTATGGCGTCACCTGTCAGATTTTCACCGATCACAAGAGTTTAAAGTATATATTTACTCAGAAGGAGTTAAATATGCGTCATAGACGGTAGTTGGAGCTAATCAAAGATTATGATATTGAGATACTTTACCACCCAGGCATGGCGAACGTTGTCGCCGACGCCTTGAGTCGTAACTCCATTCAGGAACAGATGCTTGCTCGTTTAACAGTTCAGAAGGAGCTTCAGCAGGAATTACTTAGACCCGAGATCGAGGTCTGGCTTCAGCGAGTTCAGGGACAGCTTTGCGTGTTAGAAATTTCATCATCACTTGAGGAGGAAATCAGGGAGAATCAGGGTTCAGACCCAGCATTGTTGCGCATCCGTGAGGATGTGGCTCAGGGGAAAGCCCCTGGATTCGGGGTCCACGAAGATGGACTTTTGAGATTTAAGAATAGGTTGTGCGTACTGGCGAAAGACGAGTTGAAAAACTCGATTTTGAGAGAAGCTCATGCTACCCCTTATTCTGTTCATCCGGGGTCTAGCAAGATGTACAAGGACTTGAAACAAAATTACTGGTGGAGTAATATGAAGCGAGAAGTCGCAGAATTTGTTTCGAAATGCTTAACTTGTCAACAAGTCAAGATTGAACATCAGCGACCGGCGGGTATGCTGAAGCCTCTCCCTATTCCATAATGGAAGTGGGAAGACATTTCTATGGATTTCATCACGAGTTTGCCGACGAGTCGTCGTGGCATGAATAAGATCTGGGTGATCATGGACCGCTTAACTAAATCAGCTCATTTTCTCGAGATTAAGGATACTTGGGGTCCCGAGAGACTCGCCCAGCTGTTCATCAAAGAGATAGTGAGACTGCACGGTACTCCTAAGAGTATCGTTTCCGATCATGACGGACGGTTTGTGTCTCATTTTTAGAAATCAGTCCATCGTGCTATGGGAACTCATCTTAATCTCAGTACCGCTTTTCATCCTCAGTCCGACGGACAATCAGAGAGAACCATTCAGACATTAGAGGACATGTTGAGGGCATGCGTCCTCGATTGGAAAGACGATTGGGAAGCCCAACTACCATTGATCGAATTCACGTATAATAATAGTTGGCATGCTTCGATCAAAATGGCACCTTACGAGGCCTTGTACGGTCGTCTTTGTGGATCTCCTTTGTGTTGGGATGACTTATCATAATCAATCGACACCGAGCCCGATATGCTTATAGCCGCCCGTGAGAAGGTAGCTTTGATCAGGAGTCATTTATTGACCGCTCAGAGTCGACAGAAATCATATGCAGATAACCGTCGTCGACCATTAGAGTTTGAGACAGGTGACCACGTGTTGGTCAAGGTATCCCCGAGTCGAGGTATCTTCCGTTTTGGGAAACGGGGAAAGTTGAGTCTAAGATTCATTGGACCGTTTGAGATTTTGGATCGAGTAGGCGAGTTAGCTTATCGATTGGCTTTACCTCCGGCATTGAGCCGAATTCATAATGTGTTTCACGTCTCTCAGTTGCGGAAGTATGTTGCCGACCCGAGTCACATACTTCAGTTCGACGAAATCGAGATCGTGGATGATCATTCGTACGAGGAGCATCCCGTACGAATTTTAGAGCGACGAATCAAACAGTTGAGGAACAAGACAATCCCTTTGGTCAAGATTAAGTGGTCTAGACACGGAGTCGAAGAGGCCACTTGGGAAACCGAGGAGAGTATGTGGGAGAGTTATCCCGAGTTGTTTGGCCCTTAGTTTCGAGGACGAAACTCTTTTTAAGGGGGGGAGTATGTAATACCCGGTTGTATTTCATTTATTTTCATTCAGTAATTATCAGTCTGTAATTGTCACTCAGTAATTTTCACTCATTATTAATCACTCGTCATTCATGTTTCAGTTTTTTGGGCTCACTGTTGGCATGTTGTAACCGTGATCGTCATTTTCATCTCCGTTTATAGATCGAGACGGGAGTATTATCATTTTCACCGTGTTTGGTACTCTTGTACTGGGAGTATTATCTTTGGACTTGTTCACTTTCACATTCGTATGATATGTCGAATCATTCATCAGTCGTAGCGAGGAATCGGATTTATCGGATTTTTCACCTTGTCCAGCATTGAGTTACGGCCGTAAGGATTGTAGGTTACGGCCGTAACAAGGGTTCGTTGTTTTCAGGCCATTTTGGACGAATGGGACTTACGGCCGTAAGGTCTTGTAATACGGCCGTAAGTTGAGCAGGTACGGCCGTAAGGCTTGGAGATTCTGGCGATACGTGTCAGCAGTGCCCGAGGCATTTTTGGCCGAAGGCGAGTTACGGCCGTAAGAAGGGTAGGATACGTCTGTAAGTGGTATTCGTAAATTTCAGGATTTGTCGGGCAAGGGGGACTTACGGCCGTAAGGGTTGCGGCATACGGCCGTAAGGCTTGGCCGGATACGGCCGTATGCTATAGGCAGGGTGCCTGGTCATTTTCGACGAAGGGGGCTTACGCCCGTAAGTTTGGCCGGATACGGCCGTATCATCCGAGTTACGCCCGTAAGGTGTGCGGGTACGGCCGTAAGGATGTCGGCAGATGTTTTTGGCGGCGAGTTACGCCGTAACCCAGAGCGGTTCTGGCCGTAAGTCTGTCGGCGAGCTTTGGGCGAAGCGAGTTACGGCCGTGCGAGTTGGCGATTCTGGCCGTAAGGCCGTTGACACGGGATGTTACGGCCGTATGAAGGCCGAGTTACGGCCGTAACTTCCGTGATATATAAGGACCGTAGGGACTTTTCTTCACTTTCACCCTTTTCTTCACTTTGTTCCGAGAGAGAGTTGAGGGAGGGATTTTTCCATCATCAATCATTTGAGTGTGTAATTTTCATCATCTTCATTCACTTGGGAAGCTTGGATACTCGATTTAACGCGTGTTCATCGGATCGAAGTGGTTGGATCTTCAAGAGGTAATTTCTTCAACATATTGGATTTCGATTTTGTGTTGAGATATGATGTTTTGGACGTGATAATCATGTTATATGGAGGGATATGAATACGATTATGAGTTTGTATATAGATTCATTGGATTATTGAGGGATTATTCAAGAACACTTTGAATATCGAGTTGGATTTGGGGATTTTCGATTAATTATTGTAATAATCACGTATTTGGATATTCATAATGGATTATTGATCGTATTGAAGATGTTTTGTTGGTTTGAAACACTTCTTGGGGATTTGATGTTGGTATTATTGAGGTTTGGTTGTAATCAATCGAAGTTGGCCACGAAGTGTTCGATATAATGCCCCACTGAACTTGGTTTAATCGTATCGACGTTTTGAGTTCGTTATATTCGTATTTGATTCATATATTGAACAGATTGTTGGTAATTGTATTTATTCTAGGTTGTTCGAGCGACCGATATATCGATTAGGACGTTGTTCGTGGCAGGATAATTGTCACCAGTGTTGTGTAAGTTAATTCTTACTCGGTTAAAAGGATTTCATTCCTTTTGTTGTTGATCATTCATAATCATAACTCATTCATCATTGTATTAATCATATTGAGACTTGTAAGTGTCGAAGAATCACTTCATTAATGAGGAACGGCAGTTCTAATCATTTCTTTGAAACTATCAATCACTTCATTATCACTTTCATCTCGGTGAGTCATTCTTGACTTTGTCAGATTATTATTATTCATTGATATTCATTGTGGTCATTCTCATTTCATATGACCTTCCGAGTTCATATTGCGTGGCCGGGTGCGGATGTGTGGAATTTTTAGTCGGACATGTGATGGCCATGTATTGGGAGTAATACATTGGGCAGTGCACACGGTAAAGATTAACTCCGTGAGACTAATTAGGTATAAGGACGGGTGTGTCCAGTCATCCGTCTTGTACACTTGCACAGAACACTACGGGCGTACTATGATACTCCTCTTCAGCGTAATTCATAACTAAGGATATTTCATAACTTCAGTTAAATCATGATTGTGTATTTTCACCCATTGAGGATTGTTGTTCTGTGTAACTGACCCCGTTTGGGGATTTTGTTTTTAGGTCACGACAAGGCAAAGGCACGGGAAGAGCATGCTGACGGCGAGGAGTCCTAGTGATACTAGTAGGGGGCCCCAGTCATTTCGTGTATTTCAGTCAGTTCAGTCGTTCAAGTCATTTCAGAAATTCTTATTTCTCTTCAGTTTTATTTCCGCTGCAAAATTCCGTATGAGATGTTATTTATTCAGGGTGGTGTATTTTATCTCCATATAAAATATACTAGTATTCTGTTTTGTCCTGGTGTAATGTACTTAAGCTCCTCATCGGAGTATTTGGTAATATAATGTGGTTCGGTACCACAATTATATTATTTAATTCATCAGTTTTCATTCGCCTGGTGGGTCCCAGTCGGGGGTCCACGGCACTGTAATATCCACCTAGTTTGGGGTGTTACAGAAGCCTTGTCAAGAGCCGTTCATTGTCCGTACCCTTTTTCTTATTGCACCGGCGATCACTCCCCTTTCTCGCAGCCGCTCATTGTCCGTGCCCTTTTCTATTGCACCAGCGATCACTCCACGCCCTCGTCGGCCCCGGGTGTCACATGTTCACCAGCTTCCGCTTGGTTCATCCCCAAATCTCACCGTACTGAGGGAGGTCTTGCTCCGATACCATTCTATAACGCCCTGACTTTCTTAATTAAAAAGAATGTTACACGGCTCAATTTTTCCTTAAATTTTTTTATATAAATTCGGAGTATTTGCGGAAGCATTTTAGTCGGTAAATCTTCAATAAAAATCGTTTATTCAAACATCAGTACAGTTTTACAAAAACATGGGAAATCAAATATTCGGACATAGTCCGTTGAAATTACATACGTTGAAGAACATCAAGTGTTTCGCAAAAATAATAACAATTACGGCGACAACATCTTTTATTCTTTAGAATTTCATCATGTTGGGAGTATTATTCATCTTCTGCTTGTCCCGTTCGTCGATTCCTTAGCCTGAAAATCATAAACGATGAGGTGTGAGTACGCGAGCATACTCAGTGAGATTAAACCCTTATAAATCGTCAAAATCATGTTGTGTAATGCACATAAAACATTCTTATCTGTGTGAGACTCATCTCGGATTTCTTTCATTCTTTCAACCCCTTGCGTGTCGTCATGTTACACGACACAACGATGACCGTAACATATTAAAACAGTATAACCTCACCTCGTTTGCTGAAATCTTGAAATATCTTCCTTTGAATTTGGCTCGGTTGTCCTTCTTGGATCCCGGGTACGTTGCTCCAAGTACTTGAAAATATTTTTTTCATATTTCCGGCCATAAATTCTTGATGTAAAATCTGAAATCTCTTTGAGGACTTTTATCAAACACCTTTGAAAAACTGTCAGATTTGAGCTATCTATTTGATCGGGGTTTTTGAGGGCATTTCTGTTTTTGGAAGGGAAATATGTTATGGGCGTTTAAAAGTAGAGGTTCACAGCTTCAAAATGATATATGATATGTACAAAAAACCGTCCGGAAACATGTATAAATAGGGGTTCAAAATCGGTTGAAAATCAATAATTATGCGGACAGCTCAACAGCCTTATCCAGACAGTGCCGAGAAGCTTCTGTCCGTCGTGACCGGACTTTCGGACAGCTGGCCGAGAAGCTTCTGTCGGTCGTGACTGACCTTATCCGGACAACTGACCGAGAAGCTTCTGTCGGCCGTGACCGGCATCTGTCGGCAGGCGTGTCCGGCTGTGACCGGCACATGTCCGTCAACTTGGCTCGGCCGGTTCGACCCCTTCCCGGTGTCCAAATTCGATTTTCCGACCTGTTCCGGACTCGTCAGAGTTAAATCTTCGATATGCTCGGAACGGATTTTCGATAATAATAGTAAAACAATTTAATATTATTTTTGGAATACAAGTGTTCTGTGATGAATATTTTATCAAAATCGTCGAAATTTTTCGAAATCAGTTTCATAAATTCTAAAAATGATCCTTATAATTTATTTTGAAATCTTTTCTTTTTAAATCCTTCATTTTATGCTAGGAACATATCGGTCCAAGTATCGGACAACCTGTAAATATTAAAAAATCAAAATCCATTATCGTTAGCAAAATAAATAGCATTTAAATAAGTATTGGGGCGTTACAATCCTCCCCCCTTTAAAAAATTTCGTCCTCGAAATTGAGCTTCGTAAAGAACTTTGAAAATCTGTATCAAACTTTGTATGAGTATTTTCATCAATAACTTTAAAATATTGTGCCAGCACAAACATCACTTTGAAACCTTTCTTTGAAATCACATTTTGTCCCTTTCGGATAACATTTAGACTTTCACATATCCTTTCAAATATTTTGCTGACACAATCATTTTATACTCATACCAAAAAATTTAAGTTTTCATAAAAGAGTGAATACTTGAAAACATTACCTTGGAGACGACGTTGGGCAGCAGCGATGAACCACATATTCTCCCGAAAATATAATCATGCCGTAATTATTCGTTATACTTTCAAAAATAAGTAAACCTCCTTAACTGTATAGTCCCATACCTATACAGTCTTGGAATGTAATACCCGTACTTTTTATTGACTGTTTGACCTTGTCGTTTCTCTTATGTTGTCGCCCTGTAAACACTTGGAGATGTTGTTGATATTGTTATTGAGTTTTGTGTCTTGTTTGGGCCTTGATCGTATTGTTTAAACCTCGCGGATGTGTTTTGGGCCAGAGAAATAGCGCACGCTAGGCCTAGGCTAACGCACGCTAATTCTGCTTGATTAGCACACGCTAGCTTTGAGTCGTAGCGTGCGCTAAATGGATCAGTCAGGTCAGAACCAGTATTTCAGACTGCTCTCTGGACTGGCAGATTAGCGCACGCTAGGAGTTTGTTAGCGCGCGCTATTCGTGGTTAGTAGCGCACTGTCACGGGGTTGGGTTTGAGCACTCGAAAGCTCTTCGGACCCGTGCGGCACTAGACTAGAATTGCCTTGATCTAGCTAGTAAGCCTTACTCACTCGGTTGCTAAGTGTGTAAGAAGGGGTTTAACACTTGGGAGTTGAGAGTAAAACACTTCACTATTTCACAAACACTTCACTAAGTACACAAGAATGTTGAGTCTTTGAGGGTTGGTTGCAAATGAGCCTCCCCCTTGCCTATTTATACAACTCCTAGGACCTAGAAACTTCTCTCCACCTCCTCATTTGGAGGACTCTAGAACATCCTATACAATCCACACACTTCTATCCTATTCTAGAACCTATCTCTAGAATTATCCACACAAGTCTACACATACAAGGCTTAAACACATTCTAGAGTATTCTACCAAGTACAATCTAGAATGCTCCACAATCTTCAAGTACTACATCCTTCTAGGAGGCCCCTAGAAGGTTCTTCCATCATCCCGGGCGCCCGTCCCGTCTCTGTCTGTCCCGGCCCGTATCGGCCCATCCCGGCCCGCACCGACCCGACCGCATATGCCCGTCTCTACCATGTTCCAGACTCTTCCCGAACCTCCTGGACCAAGCCGGTCCGCTTCTAGCTGCTTCCGGTCGAGTCTTTCCTGCTGAGTGACTCCTTAGCTTTTCAATGTCTACTGCCCCCACAAGGCTTTTTCCGTCTAAGCCTATTATAGGGGGCGAGGGTCTCTCTCGCACCTCGCGCGCACGCGCCCGCGCACGCCGGCCGCGCCCGGCATCCCACGCCCGCGTCCGGCCGCCCAGCTCGAGTCTTGTTCCCCGACTCGACCTTGTCCCATCGTGCCTTGTCCCACACGACTGCTACTCGTCCGGCCTTGCCCGCACCCCCTGCGCTGCCGGACAGTCCCGGACATGTCCTGTCCGCAATGCCCCTTGGGCGATACGCTTCCCACAGCGGCGTCTGTGCTCCTCCCACGGCTTACTCGCGTGACTCTCCGTCCGGTCATGCCGTCCTGAAGGATGACTCTTCACATGCAGCCCGATGCCATCCATGGCGTCCTGCTCGTGCCGGTACCTTGGCACCCTGTGCGACCGTCTGCGCACACCTGTCTCGTCGTCGGCTATCGGCCGTGACATTCTCCCCCACCCATTTCGTCGACGTCCTCGGCGACGTGGCGGCCCCTCGATGAACCGAACTGCTCCAAGGTGGTAAGACGGCTCCTCCTCAAGCTTCCTCACGTACTTGAGTGCCGACATAGCTTGTCTCGAAGGCTCTGTGGTCAAGCGTATTTCCTGCAGCTTGGCTTGATAACACACGTACAGCGCCTTCTTGTGCGGAACTACGCCAACATTGTTCTTCCTCAGGAAGTCCATGACTAGTATTATGTCCCGATCATCCATGCTCGTCACCTTGAAGTGCACGCGCGGTTCCCACGTGCCAATCTTTAGTCGCACCCCATTGGCGACTCCTGTAACTCGAACGGGTGGTGCATTATTCGACTTCAACCAGCCCCGTCCCTCGATAACCTGAAGCCCCAACCTCTGTGCTTCAGCCTCGTCAATGTAGTTGTAATCGGCCCCTGTGTCGACCAACGCCTTGACGGGTTTCCCATTGATCAGCCCCGTCGCATACAACAGATTTCCTTCAAGCGGTGCTCCGTCCTGCGATGCCATCCCTATGGCTGAGTTCAACACTTGAAGCGCCATCGATGTCCCATCACCGTCGGCATTGTCCCATGCCTTGGTGTACTCCATGGCGGCTACCCTCGGAAACTTCAAGCATTGCCTCGTCGAATGCTCCGTGCTCCAGCAAATCTCACATTTCTTCTTCTTCGGACACGTTGCTACGAGATGGTCTGCACTCCCGCACTGTCACGGGATGCCCGCGACCCCAGGCGGTATTACCTGATCACAGGCCACTCATGGGCCCACTTGCAGCTTTGTGGGATGCAGAGCCTCATCGCACTTCAAGTTATCATCTATAGTGTAGGGCTTTACTTTATTTTCCTTATAATAGCTAGTTAGTGTTGTAATAGCTAGTTAGTGCTTGTTCAGCTTTTCAATATCCAGTGTTGTCATTAGCCTTTATTTTTCTAAGCCTATTATAGGGGGGAAGAGTGTACTGAAGCGTTGTAGTACGAATTGGAAAGTTTGCTGAGACCCTCCTATCCGTGTATGCTTGTAATCGTTGTTGCCTATTGTAATCGTTCATTGTATTAATACAAATCGATTTTCATCTTCAATTTTGTCGTGCCACTAAAACGCCTCGGCATGATTGCGTCGCATTAGCACCAACTCTCGGACGAGTTAGGCGGACGTAGTCGGGTAAATTGACTACTAGTCGCACGGTGCGCGTACAGTCTATACAAACTATAAGCGCCCCGTGACAGGTGGTATCAGAGACCGGTTAAGGTCGAAAGAATGGAATCGAGTAACGAGACGGAAGTCCCTAGAAGGCAGGGCAAGAAAAAGGATGACGGAAAGAAGAAAGAAGCCGAGGCCTCTAAAGCCCAATCGATAATCTAGAGCAAGAGTGCTATAGATTGAAATATGTTGTCGAGACCTTGGAGGAGAAGGTCGAGACCCTCGAAGCGGAGAATGAAGACCTCCGAGCCCAGTTGGGCGAATGCAGAGAAGTCTGCCGAACCTTTGCTGATGCAATGGGAACCAACCATATGGCTAAAATGAGACGCGAGATGGAAGCAATGAGTATCCAGATTGGATTGCTTCAAAGAGCTGTGAACAACACCCCCCATGTTTCTCAAGAACCTATTACGAGGATTTGGATCCCCAAACCAAGTTCCTATAATGGAACACGAGATGCCAAGGAAGTTGAGAACTTCTTATTCGACATGGAACAGTACTTCCATGCCACCAATGTTTTGGACGAGGCGAGAAAGGTGTCAACCGCCACAATGTATTTGGTTGATGATGCCAAATTGTGGTGGCACACCAAATATGCGGACATTCAGGCCCAACGAGTAAGAATTGATACTTGGGAACAACTGCGAGATGCCATCGGACAACAATTCTTCCCAGAGAATGTTGAGTACAACGCAAGAAGGGCCTTGCGAGATTTGAAGCACACCGGTCTTATTCGAGATTATGTGAAGGCATTTTCGACGCATATGTTACACATTAGCGATATGTCGGAGAATGACCGGTTGTTTACGTTCCTGGAAGGTTTGAAGCCATTTGCTCGTACGGAGCTACTGCGCCAACGAGTCACAAACCTCAGTACCGCCATGGGAGCGGAAGAACGATTAATGGATTACACGTCGGAACCTCGAAGATATCGTCCAGTAACAACGAACATGGCATCGTCTCGAAGTGTAATGCCAAGACCGTTCAAACCTAACTCGAGTCGGAGTGTAGGGGATCGGCAAACCTATACTCAAGGAAGTTCATATGGGAGCACGAATCGTAGCAAACCTACAGAAGGTCAGCAGGGACCTCCCCAATGAATCATTAAATGTTTCCTATGTGATGGGCCTCATCATCTCAGTAATTGTCCAAAGAATCAACTTTTGAATGCCCTAACGAGCGCTGTAGAATCGAGTTCGCAACCGAAAGAAGAGTTGCAAGTACTAGATGACGAAGGAAGATCGTAAGATGAGGAAAACCTTGGGGCCATCAATCAATGGTGCAACTCGTTAACCCATCAGGTGGCAGCTAAGGCAAGAGTGCCGACAAAAGCCAGAAAACCTGTACCTGCACTCACCACCAGTAGTCCCGATAAGAGAAAGAAGGGATTAATGTTTGTTGATGTTAAAATCAACGGGAAAAATATTCGTGCTATGATAGACTCAGGTGCCACCCATAATTATCTGGCGAGCACCGAAGTGGGGAGACTTGGACTATTGTTAGAGAAAGGAGTGGGCCGGGTTAAAGCCGTCAACTCTCCAGCAAAACCAATTGCGGGGGTTGCCAAGGCTGTTCGAATTAAGATAGGAGCCTTCGAGGGTAGGGCCGACCTATCTGTTGTGGAAATGGATGACTTCAAATTGATACTCGGGCTCGAGTACATGCGTGACACTCAAACCCTAGTCATGCCATGTGCTGATGCACTCTTGGTTTTGGGGGATAAACCACATATTATCCCAACAATTAGCGCAACCCAAGGGCAAAATAACCTATCCGCGCTACAGTTCAAGAAGGGATGCAGGCATGGTGAACCGTCCTTCCTATGCGCCTTGCAATTCGATGAAGTAGAGGAGTCATCAGGTCCTATCCCTGATGCGGTGAAGCACCTCCTAAACGAATTTGAAGATGTTATGCCCGGCGAACTGCCTCGGAAGCTTCCACCTAGGAGGGCGGTCGATCATGAGATTGAGTTGGTGCCGGGCACAAAACCTCCTGCCCGAGCCCCTTATCATATGTCGCAACCTGAGCTCGTGGAACTCAGAAAGCAGTTAAAAGAGATGTTGGAATGTGGTATGATCCAACCGGCGAAATCACCCTATGGAGCTCCTGTTCTCTTTCAGAAAAAGTCTGATGGAACTTTGCGACTGTGTTGTGATTACCGTGCTCTAGATAAAACTACGGTGAAGAATGTGTATCCTATTCCACTTGTAGCAAATTGCTTCGACCGTCTCAGTGGAGTGGAATACTACACGAAGATCGATCTGAGATCAGGTTATTGGCAAGTTCGCATCAAGGAGGGAGATGAAGTGAAAACGACGATTGTCACACATTATGGGGCCTTCGTGTTCTTAGTCATGCCCTTTGGCCTAACAAACACCCCAGCTACTATCAGCACCTTGATGAATCAAGTTCTCCAAGGGTTCTTAGATGAGTTTGTCGTGGTATACCTGGACGATATTGTTATATATAGCCGAACCTTGGAAGAACATTTGGAACATTTGAGAATGGTTCTTACTAGGCTTCGTGAGCATGAACTATATGTTAAGCTGTCAAAGTGCTCATTTTCCCAGAAGCGGATCAGTTTCTTGGGTCATATCGTTGAGTGTGGCAATATTCGCATGGACCCGGAAAAAATACGAGCAATCCAAGAGTGGAAACCACCAACCGATGTACATGAGGTACGGTCATTTCTCGGGTTGGCAAATTACTATAGAAGATTTGTGATGGGGTATGCTGGAATAGAAAGACCCCTAACCGATTTGACAAGAAAGACGGAAGTTTGGAATTGGTCGCCGGAATGCCAGAATGCCTTCGACAACTTAAAGAAGGCCATCCTAACAGACCCGGTCCTCACACTACCGGATCTATACAAACCTTTTGTGGTTGAAACAGATGCTTCAGATATTGCACTAGGAGGAGTTTTAGTGCAAGATGGCCATCCTGTTGCCTTCGAGAGTAAGAAACTTAAGGATGTCGAGAGGCATTACACGGTGCATGAGAAAGAGCTTTTAGCAGTCGTCCATTGCCTTCGACTTTGGAGACATTACTTATTGGGGTTGCCGTTTATTGTAAAAACTGACAACACTGTTGTTAGTCACTTTATGTCCCAGCCAAAGCTTACTGGGAAACAAGCGAGATGGCAGGAACTATTGTTCGAGTTCAACTTTGTGATTGAGTATCGTGCCGGTTCTAGTAATCAGTTGGCGGATGCCCTGAGCCGCAGATCCGACCTAGCTGTTCTACAAGTGCTGGCAGCACTTTCCTCGAGTCAGGTGACCACTCCATTAAAAGATCAAATACGAGAACTAATGGGAGCCGATGCAGCGGCTCAATGTTTGGTGAACCTTGTCCGCCAGGGTATAACACGAAGATTTTGGCTAGAGGATGGTCTCTTATGGACCAAGGGGAGACATCTCTACGTACCTCTAGGCGGCGATATGAGGAAAACTATTATTGCGGAATGTCACGACACTCTCTGGGCGGGCCACCCAGGAAAGGAGCACACTGTGGCCTTAGTTCAACGAGCTTACTATTGGCCCCAAATGCGGGACGACATTGAGATGTTTGTCCGCACCTGCTTGGTGTGCCAACAAGATAAACCTGATCGACAAAAGAAGGCAGGCTTGCTGGAACCACTACTCATTCCTGTCAGGGCTTGGGAAAGTGTTTCAATGGATTATATCACCAGTCTACCAAAAGTTGGGGATCTTGATGCCATTATTGTTGTGGTAGACCGGTTCTCCAAATATGCTACATTCATAGCAGCACCCAAGAGAGTTTCAGCGGAAGAGACAACTCAGCTCTTTTTCAAGCATATTGTTAAGTATTGGGGACTGCCGAGGGACATTGTTAGTGACCGAGACACCCGGTTTACTAGTAACTTTTGGACCGAGCTCTTCAAACTACTCGGCTCCAAGTTGAATATGAGCTCTAGCTTCCACCCACAATCTGATGGCCAAACTGAAAGATTTAACTCAATGTTGGAGGAATATCTTCGACATTTTGTGAGCACTAATCAGAAGGACTGGGTGAAGCTGTTGGATGTTGCTCAACTGTGTTTCAATGCTCAAAAATGCTCTACCACCAATAAGAGTGCTTTTGAAATTTGTAATGGGCAGCAGCCACTCCTCCCTCACAATATTGATACTGTTCCACAAAACGCCAGGCCTACTTCGGCGCAAACATTTTCCCTTGAATGGGAACAAAACCTTGATTTGGCCCGTGGCTACCTGGAGAAGGCTCAAAAGCGGATGAAAATATATGCTGATCTTAAACGCCGCTTTGTTGAATACTGTGTGGGTGACAAGGTAATGGTGACGGTCCCGAACCAGAGTTCCTCCAGGGCAACACGGGGGAGAGATTCACGGCTAATGCAAATATATATTAGGCCCCTAAACATCCTCAAAAGAGTTGGAAAGGTAGCCTACAAGCTTGAGTTACCCCAATGGTGGCGCATTCATAATGTCTTTCATGTCAGCCAACTCAAGCCATATCAGGCAGACAAAGAGGACACCACACGCAACCTGCCCAACCGTCCACAACTGAAACTACGCAACTTGGGGAAGAGGGTGGCCGAAGCTATTATCGACCACCGTGATGCAGGGCCGAGAAAGAAGCTATACAAAGAATATTTGGTGCAATGGCAGGGCTGCAGTATGGAAGAGAACACTTGGGAGAGGGCGACAACACTTGAAGCTTTTCAACCACTACTGGATGCTTATCTCACATCTATGGCGCCGGGGACGTCACCAACTCAGAGGGGGGAGTGCTGTCACGGGATGCCCGCGACCCCAGGCGGTATTACCTGATCACAGGCCACTCATGGGCCCACTTGCAGCTTTGTAGGATGCAGAGCCTCATCGCACTTCAAGTTATCATCTATAGTGTAGGGCTTTACTTTATTTTCCTTGTAATAACTAGTTATAGTTGTAATAGCTAGTTAGTGCTTGTTCAGATTTTCAATATCCAGTGTTGTCATTAGCCTTTATTTTTCTCAGCCTATTATAGGGGGGAAGAGTGTACTGAAGAGTTGTAGTACGAATTGGCAAGTTTGCTGAGACCCTCCTATCCGTGTATGCTTGTAATCGTTGTTGCCTATTGTAATCGTTCATTGTATTAATACAAATCGATTTTCATCTTCAATTTTGCTGTGCCACTAAAACGCCTCGGCGTGATTGCGTCGCATTAGCACCAACTCTCGAACGAGTTAGGCGGACGTAGTCGGGTAAATTGACTACTAGCCGCACGGTGCGCGTACAGTCTATACAAACTATAAGCGCCCCATGACACGCACCCATGGCAAGTCCGAGCCCATCCTGACTGCTTTCCGTCCTTGGGCCTGGCCATCCTCGCGCCCCGATCCGTACCCTGGTACAACTTGTCCTATGTACCCATGCCGTCCTCGTCCCTCCTGGACTTTCGGCTCTCCCCGGCTGGTTTTAACTCGATCAGCCGCTCCGCTATCGCAATCGCCTCGGACACGTTCTGTGCCTTAGCCCTCTGCACCTCCAACTTTGCCCACGGTTTTAGTCCATCCATGAACGCGAACAAAGCTTCCTGCTCACTAAGGCTAGGCAACTCCAGCACGATCTGCTGGAACTCCTTCACATAGTCCTTGATCGTCTTGCTGTGCGTCAACTCCTTCAACCTAGCCCGGACCTCAAACTCAACATTCTCCGGGTAAAACTGCCGCTTGAACTCGGCCTTAAAATCCTCCCATGTCTCCATCCGACATGTTCCACGCGCGATCTCTGTCTCGCGCCTTCTCCACCATAGCAGCGCCACATCTGCTAAGAAGAATGGAGCCGTCTGCAACTTGGTCGCATCATCTGCTATCCCCGATGCACCAAAGTAACGCTCTATGTTCCACAGGAAGTCGGCCACTTCCCTACCGTTCCGCGATCCTTGGAACGAACATGGCCGGGGGATGTCGATTCGATGGGGTGCCGCACCTCGCTGCTTCCTGCCGTGGGCCATCGCCCGCTCGTACAGTGTTGTCCTTCCTTCGATGGTCTCGATCCTCCCTATTATCTCCTCTCGAAAGGCTGCGATCATAGACCGAACCTCCTTCCTGACAGCTTCAAGGATCTCCTCACACAACTCGCGTCGCAACGCGTTAAGGGTGCCCGTCACCCGATTCTCAAGCTCCTCCAATGACTCGCTCATCTCCGTCACCTGGTCGGCCACTCTGCTCCATGCCTCAAGAGCATCTTCGTGTCTGCCCATGGTTTTCTCCAGCCGAGCCACTCGTGCTTCCATGGCAACACCTCTTTCCACGGACTTGTCCCTAGACCCTTTCCTGGACTTGTCCTTCTCCTGGCCGGGTTGAACTTTGGTGACGCTGGACGTAGTCTCCATCGGTCCTCCTTGCATGTGGAAGTTCCTTGAACCACTAGCGCGGCTCCGATACCACTTGTCACGGGGTTGGGTTTGAGCACTCGAAAGCTCTTCGGACCCGTGCGGCACTAGACTAGAATTGCGTCGATCTAGCTAGTAAGCCTTACTCACTCGGTTGCTAAGTGTGTAAGAAGGGGTTTAACACTTGGGAGTTGAGAGTAAAACACTTCACTATTTCACAAACACTTCACTAAGTACACAAGAATGTTGAGTCTTTGAGGGTTGGTTGCAAAAGAGCCTCCCCCTTGCCTATTTATACAACTCCTAGGACCTAGAAACTTCTCTCCACCTCCTCATTTGGAGGACTCTAGAACATCCTATACAATCCACACACTTCTATCCTATTCTAGAACCTATCTCTAGAATTATCCACACAAGTCTACACATACAAGGCTTAAACACATTCTAGAGTATTCTACCAAGTACAATCTAGAATGCTCCACAATCTTCAAGTACTACATCCTTCTAGGAGGCCCCTAGAAGGTTCTTCCATCATCCCGGGCACCCGGCCCGTCTCTGTCTGTCCCGGCCCGCATCGGCCCATCCAGGCCCGCACCGGCCCGTCCCGGACCGCACCGGCCCGACCGCATAGGCCCGTCTCTACCATTTTCCATACTCTTCCCGAACCTCCTGGACCAAGCCGGTCCGCTTCTAGCTGCTTCCGGTCGAGTCTTTCCTGCTGAGTGACTCCTCAGCTTTTCAATGTCTACTGCCCCCACAAGGCTTTTTCCGTCTAAGCCTATTATTGGGGGGGAGGGTCTCTCTCGCACCTCGCGCGCGCGCGCCCGCGCACGCCGGCCGCGCCCAACATCCCACGCCCGCGTCCGGCCGCCCAGCTCGAGTCTTGTTCCCCGACTCGGCCTTGTCCCGTCGTGCCTTGTCCCACACGACTGCTGCTCGTCCGGCCTTGCCCGCGCCCCCTGCGCTGCCGGACAGTCCCGGACATGTCCTATCCGCAATGCCCCTTGGGCGATCCACTTCCCACAGCGGCGTCCGTGCTCCTCCTACGGCTTACTCGCGTGACTCTCCGTCCGGTCACGTCGTCCTGAAGGCTGACTCTTCACATGCAGCCCGATGCTATCCATGGCGTCCTGCTCGTGCCGGTCCCTCGGCACCCTGTGCGACCGTCTGCGCACACCTGTCTCGTCGTCGACTGTCGGCCGTGACAGCACGCTAATATCCGTCCGTAGCGCACGCTACCGGGATGGTCGGCAGAGGCAGTGAGGTTGCCAGGGATTCTGGACTATCAGGTAGCGTACTGTCACGCCCCACCTTAAGGCAGCAGGTATCGAACAGCATCCGTCCGAAGCCTGCCGGAAGGGCGCGCAGCAGGCTCGCGCGCGTGCATGGACCGGGCCAAGCTCACAGAGGACTACCCCCCCTATAATAGGCTTAGACGGAAAAAGCCTTGTGACACCAGTAGACATTGAAAAGCCGAGGAACCCACTCTTCAGAAAGAAGACCCTAGAAACTTCAAGATGGAGACCAATCAATTCCAGAAGGTCAAAGAGGGTTCCAGAAGGTCAGAAATCGGGTCGGATTGCTTTGGGCCGAATCGGGCCTTGGCCGGTCCGGGTCGGGACACTTCGGGCCGGGTCGGGCCGGACGTTCCAGAGGTGGCTGGAGACTCCAAGAAGACTTCTTAGAATTACCTAGAATTGTATAGATCATTCTAGATGATGGCATTCTTGTAAATACTTGGAATAGTTATGTTTTGTTGGTAATTTGTTAGCCTATGAGGATTAGTATAAATACCCCCCCCCCCTGGGGCTCATTTGTAACTCACTCTTGAGAAATCAGATTTGCTACAGTGCAATAAGAGAAAACCTTCCCCAAGCATTTCCTTACTTTCCTTCCTAGCAGTCTTGTTCAGTAATAGGCTTACTACTTAGGCTTGAGACAACCTAAGAGTGCCGCACGGCGAGGACTTAGCGAGGCGCAAGTATAACCCCGTGACAGTACGCTAGGTTTCGGCTAGCGCACGCTAAAGGTGTTGCGTAGCACATGCTAAGCCATAGCGGTAGCGCACGCTAAGGTTTGAGCAGGGCAGAGACAGTAGGTTCTGGACTCCAGTACTGAATGCCACATTTTGTGCTAGCTGTCACGGGGTTGGGTTTGAGCACTCGAAAGCTCTTCGGACCCGTGCGGTACTAGACTAGAATTGCCTCGATATAGCTAGTAAGCCTTACTCACTTGGTTGCTAAGTGTGTAAGAAGGGGTTAACACTTGGGAGTTGAGAGAAAACTTCACTATTTCATAATCACTTACAAGTACAAGAATGTTGAGTCTTTGAGGGTTGGGTGCAAATG
Organism: Orobanche coerulescens; assembly: GCA_033398695.1. NCBI lineage: Eukaryota > Viridiplantae > Streptophyta > Magnoliopsida > Lamiales > Orobanchaceae > Orobanche > Orobanche coerulescens. Next base: position 86,773,857 of record CM065804.1, on the reverse strand, counting down.
AGCCAACCTCAAGCCTATTTATACTACTCCTAGGACCTAGAAACTTCTATGCCACCTCCTCATTTGGAGGACTCTAGAACTAACTATACAATCCACATACTTCTATCATATTCTAGAATCTATCTCTAGAATCATCCACACTTATCTACAATACAAGTCTTACAAACATTCTAGAGTATTCTACAAGTACAAGACATACAATCATCTAGAATACTCTATATCATTCCATCACTACATCCTTCTAGGAGTTTCCTAGAGGCTTCTCTTCCATTCCGGGCGCCCGACCCGTCTTTGTTCGTCCCGGCCCGCATCAGCTGTCCCGGCCCGCACCGGCCCGTCTCGGCCCTGACCATCTGGGCCCGTTTCTGCATTGTTCGAGACTCTTCTCGAACCTCCTGGACCAAGCCGGTCCGCTTCTAGCTGCTTCCGGTCGAGTCTTCCCTGCTCAGTGACTCCTCATCTTTTCAATGTCTACTGCCCCCACAAGGCTTTTTCCGTCTAAGCCTATTATAGGGGGGAGGGTCTCTCTCGCACCTCGCGCGCGCGCGCCCGCGCACGGCGGCCGTGTTAGGATTGTATACTGCAAAGCATACTTTATGCTTGTATTGCCTAATTTCCCTGTTACTACCTATGAGGATATTAATTACACTTAATCACATGATTTGCATATTTATTCACGTTATGGTTATGCAAATGAAATGTCTAATTATTTTATATTGTAGATAATGTGGTGTGTCGGCGTCACACGGAAAATCACATTATCGGTGCCTTATAAAATAATATAATAGTTCACATTCTATATAATTATTAGACAAATTATATAAAGGGTTGTAGTGTATGCTTGAGAATAGTTGGGCTGACTATTAGCATACATTAGCGTATTTGCATACGTTGAACAGGATCGAGGTGAGATAGTGTCTTCTGTACTGACTGTAAGAAGAACGTAAATCTCGGATAATTATTATTTCTTAATTCTAAGTATATAATATTTAATTGTATATTTATAATAATTATTGCTTTGATTTACCATAGGTGAGAGTCAAAATGATCGACTCAATAAGCCTCGTATCTTGGGCAATAATATTGTTTATACGACAATTATTATTATTACTAGAAATCATGTCCCGACTCGTGCAGGTTGATGATGTCCCCTTGAGGAGCTCGATAATGATTATTATATTAAAACCCCGTAGGTGGATTCAATTCCGATATAATAATAAGGTTCGAGTGGTACTACTCCTGGATAAGATATTATTTAATTAAAGCTGTCAGTAGCTTATAATTAATTAATGGACATTCGATATCTTAAACACGGGAAATAATATATTTAATAAGGAGCCCAATTTCGTAATTTGGGATTTTGGTAGGAAGTGCAATATCAAACTTTTTAGTGGACTAAGTTGATATTAATTAATTCATCATATATTAGGAAGAGTCCTAATAAGGTAAGATGAATTAATTGGGAGTCCTTCCATAATCCTCCTTAAGATCCCTAGTAGTAGTCCAAGAGCCTATAAATAGGACTTATGGGTTGATGGCCGATTTAATGCTTTGACATACACAAGGAATTTCGATCTTTTTCTTCTAAGTGTTTAATTGTGGATCTTGACTTGTGTCTTTGATTCCACAATTGAGAGAACACTTTAATTCTTGCTACATATCGGAATTACTTGAAGAAAAGAAAATTGAGAGTTGTGAGGCATAAGAATTCGGCCGATCCATAGGTGTCCAAACAAGATCCGGTAGCTCGTTGCCCACACAACGTCCGGTTCAAGGCGGATCATACTCTAGAAGGTCTAAAGGTAGAAATACAAGGCGATCAAGAAGGAAGTAACCAACGCGCTTCAAAATGTAATATCCTATGATCTTGGATCTAGATTAGGATATTTTAATTAATCAACATATTTAATTAATAAATAATAAATAATATTTAAATTGCTTATTAGTCATAGTAATTAATTAATTACATGCCTAAATAGATCTAATGCTCGTAGATGCGAAAAACGCTATTATCATATTTCCCAAACTTCGCTTCCGCTGCGTTTTACTTCCCAACAATTAGTATCGGAGCCGGATTTTTAGGCTTTTGCTATTTTAATTAATTTTAGTGATTAATTGATAGCAATTTAAATATTCATATATTTTGATGTTGGAATATTTTGCTAGATGTGTTCTTGCAGGTGATATGATCCAATTATCATGGTTTATATGAATGGTGTATTTATTTATTTATTTTTATAAATTATGCAATTGTTGGTTTGGCCCGTTTTTTGAGGCATGTAATGGTTTTTCCCGTGAGAAAATTCGCGGGTAGTTCTAGGTGGTTTTATTTTTTCGTGTAAATCTTGATGTAATTTCGATGTATTTTATTTTGTATAAAATTGTAATCGAATTCGGAAAAGACGGGATCGCGAAGAAATAGAGCAGGACCGGATCGTTTGGGATCGCTGATACCATGGCCGACAGCATAGGCGCGCCGAAGACACGGCCGCTGCCGAGCACCGCCGAAGGGCCGCCAGTACGCGGGCACTGGTCCGGCCGGTTATTTGGTTCGGCCGGGTCGTCGATTTTAGTCCGGTCCGTTTCGCCGCCGTTGCTCGGCCCATTGAAGTCGGGATTTAAAATTAATTTTTTATGTAATTAATTTTGAATAAAAGTGAAATTTTAATTTTGAAATCCACGGCCGGGAGGAGCGGCAGATTCTTGATTCAGTGGGAGAGATCGAGTCGAAGATTTTCTCGGATTCAGCTCAAGGAAGAAGACCATGATAATTGGATAATTAATTATCCATGCTTTATTTTGGTTTTTATTGTTTTGATGTATGGCATGTATGGATGTATGCGTGATATGTTTCCTTGCATGTTAGGACGAGATAATTAAAAACCTTAAGGCTAAAATAACTAAGTGATTAAATTGATTTATTTTCTAAATAAAATCAAGTTGGCCTCCATAATTAATTTAAATTGTGAAGTAATTAGCATGCGCGTTGACATTAGAGTCTTCCTCCATATCGGATGTGCTAATTATAGGTTCACTAGTTTTAAATTTCAAAATGATAACATAAGGTAAATATTACTTTTTATGATAGGACCTCTCCATCTGTAGGACTATTATTTAAAAGATAATATTTTAAGGATGTTAAATTATGGTGTTCACTTAGGTGTATTAATTAATAAGCTCCCCATCGGAGTCTATGTTAATTAATACATGGCCAAGAGGAACCAACTATTAATTTTACTTGTCATAACGTAATTTGACTAGATAGTAAAATTAAAGACGTAAAACTCTACTTGAAAAATGTATGTGTAAACGTCCACACGATCGTGGCTTGCATGTGCGGATTTTTCGAGGTGTTGGTTGCTAGCATATATATTGTGTTTTTTAGGTTTTTCGATATATTTTTCTATGCATTATGTGATGGATGTTTTAATTTTTATTCTCAGATGTCTTTCAATCCACTAGCTGTTATTCTCAAAGAAAATAAACTAGATGGCACTAACTTTGCCGATTGGGAAAGAAATCATGACATTGTCATGACTGCTGAGGGGCATAAATTTGTCTTAATCGAGGAGAAACCAGAACCGGATGCCACTCCCGAAGAGTTGGCTGAATTCCGAAAATGGAAAAAGTCAGATGAGATGGCTCGCTGTTACATTTTGGCTTCACTGACAAATGTATTGCAGCATCAGCATCAGACGATGGGCTCGGCAGCGGAAATGATGAAAAGTCTCACCGAGATGTTTGGTCATCAGAACCGGGCGTCTAGACAAAATGCAATGAGGGTATTGAGACAACCCAAATGTCTGAAGGGACTCCAGTGAGGGATCATGTTCTAAAAATGATGTCTCATTTGAACGAACTGGGCATACTGGGGGCTACTATCGATGCGGAAACGCAGGTCGATATTATCTTAGGCAGCTTACCTAGAAGCTTTGCGCAGTTCCGCCTTAACTACAATATGAACCGTAGGACATATAGTTTGGCGGAACTTCTGACAGAGTTTCAGTCTACTGAAGGTCTCTTCAAACAAGGTTATCATCAGATTCTTGCGGCAACCGGTACTACTTCTTCCAAACCCAAATGGGGAAAGAAGAAGAAGCAGGTTGGCCAGAAGCAAGTGGCAACCCTCAAAGTGAAAAGCAAGGCTCCTCACCCCGAGGCGAACAAAAAGCCAAAGGGAAAGTGCTACAAGTGTGGTCAGAAAGGACATTTTAAAGCGGACTGCCCTGCTCTTAAGAAAGGTATGTCTCGTGCACTAGTAGTCAAAACATGTTTGGCAGCTTGTTCTTCCACTTCGTGGATAGTTGATTCAGGCTCCACTGATCATGTTTGCTTCGACTCGCATGGTTTTCAGGTAACCAAGAAGCTTAGTGTGGGCGAGATTACCATCAACTGGGGCGATTATTCCAGGCTTATGGCTGTTGCAGTGGGAGTCGTACAGTTGAAGATTAATGATAAATTATTAGTTCTCAATAATGTATTATTAGTACCGGATTTTAGAATGAATTTAATTTTGGTTTCTAAATTAAAATGCGATGGTTATTCAGTTTCTTTTGATGATGATGACATTATTAAGAAAAGAAGCGGTGAATATATTTGCAAAGGTACTTTTAATGATGGACTATATGTCGTTAATACTGCACAAACTCCTATGCATAAATCACTTAACTCTTTGTCTAAACCTAAAAAGAGAAAAGAACCTTCAAGCATAAACCAAACATATCTGTGGTATTTACGGTTAGGACATGTAAACCTTGGAAGGATTCAAAGACTGGTAGTTGATGGCCCATTGGATGATCTCCAAGTTGAGTCATTTCCAATTTGTGAATCCTGTCTGGAAGGTAAGATGACCAAAAGGGTTTTTAAAACCAAGGGAAACCGTGCTCAGAATGTGTTAAAATTGGTTCATACGGATGTATGTGGTCCAATGAATATCCAGGCTAGGGGTGGTTTCGAATACTTCATCACGTTCATAGATGATTATTCGAGATATGGATACATATATTTGATGCGACGTAAGTCTGAAACTTTTGACAAGTTCAGAGACTTCAAGGCTGAAACAGAGAAGCGTCATGGGAAGAGTATCAAGTCACTACAATCTGATCATGGTGGCGAATACCTTAGTGGAGAGTTTTTGGATTTCTTGGCGAATGAGGGGATTTCGTCCCAGCTCACCGCACCGGGAACTCCACAATAAAATGGTGTGGCTGAAAGAAGGAATAGGACTCTTTTAGAAATGGTTAGATCAATGATGAGTTATTCAGATTTACCTATTTCGTTTTGGGGATACGCCTTAGAGACATCGGCGTACATTCTAAACCTGGTGCCGTCGAAATCAGCTCCAAAAACACCCACAGAACTGTGGAGTGGGCGTAAGCCCACTCTAGGACATGTTCGGATTTGGGGTACTCCAGCACATGTGCTGAATAAGGAAGCTGATAAGTTGGCATCCCGCACAGAAGTACGAGTGTTTGTGGGATATCCTAAGGGAACGAAGGGTGGCTTATTCTATAGTCCCCAGGATCAGAAGGTCATTGTTAGCACCAATGCCCGATTTCTAGAAGAGGATTATATGATTAGTCACAAGCCCATGATCGAGATAATTCTGGAAGAGCTGAGGGGCGAGACTCCGTCTATACCAATCGTACAAGCGCCAACTAACACTGCACCACGTATCGATTCTGAAACTTTTACACCAACTCAGGATTTGCCTCGTCGTAGTGGGAGGGTTGTTCGTCAGCCCGAATGATTCATAGGCGTGGGAAAGTCTTCAGACTCAATCCTGCATTTAAGATGAATCAGCCACTGACCTATAAGGAGGCAATCCAAGATAAAGATGCTGACTCTTGGCAAGTAGCAATGGAATAAGAAATGGGATCTATGAATTCCAATCAAGTGTGAGAGCTAGTAGAGCTACCTGATGGTGTACAAGCCATTGGGAGTAAATGGGTCTACAAGCGAAAGAAAGGATGTGACGGGAAGGTTGAAACCTTCAAAGCGAGGCTTGTTGCAAAAGGTTACACTTAGAAAGAGGGTATCGATTATGATGAAACCTTTTCGCCGGTAGCCATGCTTAAGTCAATCCGGATTCTTTTAGCTATAGCTGCACATTTGGATCTGGAGATTTGGCAGATGGATGTCAAGACTGCATTCTTGAATGGGAGTCTAGACAAGGAAATCTATATGCGCCAAGCAGAGGGATTCATTGCTAAAGGAGAAGAGAACTTGGTGTACAAACTTAAGAAATCCATTTATGGACTTAAGCAAGCATCTAGATCTTGGAACACTCGTTTTGACGAAGTTGTCCAGTCATATGGATTCGTTCAATGTCCGAGTGAGAGTTGTGTGTATAATAAATGCGATGGAAACGTGTTGGTGTTTCTTGTACTGTATGTAGACGATATCCTTCTGATTGGAAACAACGTGAAGGAATTAGGATATGAAGGATCTAGGAGAAGCAGGACACATCCTTGGAATCAGGATCTTTTGTGATCGGAAGAAGAGGATGTTGTGCTTATCTTAGGCATCCTATATCGATACAGTGCTGAAGCGGTTTAGCATGGAGAATTCCAAGAAAGGTTTTCTACCTTAGAGACATGGAATTCAACTATCTAAGAACATGTGTCCTAAGACACAAAAGGAGATAGATGACATGAAGATGGTACCTTATGCATCTGCTGTGGGAAGTCTCATGTATGCTATGCTTTGCACTAGACCAGATATCTGTCATGTCGTGGGCATGGCTGCTAGATATCAGTCGAACCCAGGACCAGGACACTGGATTGCTGTCAAGCACATACTCAAGTACCTGAGAAGGACTAGGGAGTACATGCTTGTATATCAATCAGACGACCTGTCTCCGGTGGGTTACAACGACTGCATTTTTCATCGGACAAAGAAAAGTCCAAGTCTACTTCGGGTTATGTGTTTAGCCTGGGAGGTGGAGCCATTAGTTGGAGGAGTGTGAAGCAGAAATGCATCTTGGACTCTACCATGGAAGCCGAGTACGTGGCAGCCTCTGAAGCAACCAAGGAGGCAGTATGGCTCAAGTACTTCCTGCAGGACTTAGATGTGATTCCCGATTTGCCAGAGGGTATTACACTTTATTGTGATAATACTGGTGCAGTCGCAAATTCGAGGGAACCACGAGCCCATCAGGTAAGTAAACATATCAACCGCAAGTACCACATCACACGACACTTCGTAAAGGAAGGAGACGTAGTTGTAGCCAGGGTTGCATCGGAAGATAATCTTGCTGACCCTTTCACGAAAGGCCTACCTTCAAAAGTTTTTGAAAGGCATGTGGAAGGAATGGGATTACGGTGTATGACAGCATTGTTTTGAGTATAAGTGGGAGAAATGAGAGACTATGTAATAGAGTAGTATACTTAAAAGCATGCTTTGAGTATAAGTGGGAGATTGTTAGGATTGTATACTGCAAAGCATACTTTATGATTGTATTACCTAATTTCCCTGTTACTACCTATGAGGATATTAATTACACTTAATCACATGATTTGCATATTTATTCACGTTATGGTTATGCAAATGAAATGTCTAATTATTTTATATTATAGATAATGTGGTGTGTTGGTGTCACATGGAAGATCACATTATCGGTGCCTTATAAAATAATATAATAGTTCACAACCTATATAATTATTAGACAAATTATATAAAGGGTTGTAGTGTATGCTTGAGAGTAGTTGGTCTTGACTATTAGCATACATTAGCGTATTTGCATACGTTGAACAGGATCGAGGTGAGATAGTGTCTTCTGTACTGATTGTAAGAAGAACGTAAATCTCGGATAATTATTATTTCTTAATTCTAAGTATATAATATTTAATTGTGTATTTATAATAATTATTGCTTAGATTTACCATAGGTGAGAGTCAAAATGATCGACTCAATAAGCCTCGTATCTTGGGCAATAATATTGTTTATACGACAATTATTATTATTACTAGAAATTGTGTCCCGACTCGTGCGGGTTGATGATGTCCCCTTGAGGAGCTCGATAATGATTATTATATTAAAACACTGCAGGTGGATTTAATTCCGATATAATAATAAGGTTCGAGTGGTACTACTCTTGGATATGATATTAATTAATTAAAGCTGTCAGTAGCTTATAATTAATTAATGGACATTCGATATCTTAAACACGGGAAATAATATATTTAATAAGGAGCCCAATTTCATAATTTGGGATTTTGGTAGGAAGTGCAATATCAAACTTTTTAGTGGACTAAGTTGATATTAATTAATTCATCATATATTAGGAAGAGTCCTAATAAGATAAGATGAATTAATTGGGAGTCCTTCCATAATCCTCCTTAAGATCCCTAGTAGTAGTCCAAGAGCCTATAAATAGGACTTATGGGTTGATGGCCGATGTAATGCTTTGACATACACAAGGAATTTCGATCTTTTTCTTCGAAGTGTTTAATTGTGGATCTTGACTTGTGTCTTTGATTCCACAATTGAGAGAACACTTTAATTCTTGCTACATATCGGAATTACTTGAAGAAAAGAAAATCGAGAGTTGTGAGGCATAAGAATTCGGCCGATCCATAGGTGTCCAAACAAGATCCGGTAGCTCGTTGCCCACACAACTTTCGGTTCAAGGCGGATCATACTCTAGAAGGTCTAAAGGTAGAAATACAAGGCGATCAAGAAGGAAGTAACCAACGCGCTTCAAAAGGTAATATCCTATGATCTTGGATCTAGATTAGGATATTTTAATTAATCAACATATTTAATTAATAAATAATAAATAATATTTAAATTGCTTATTAGTCATAGTAATTAATTAATTAGCATGACTAAATAGATCTAATGCTCGTAGATGCGAAAAACGCTATTATCATATTTCCCAAACTTCGCTTCCGCTGCGTTTTACTTCCCAACAGGCCGCGCCCGGCATCCCACGCCCGCGTCCGGCCGCCCAGCTCGAGTCTTGTTCTCCGACTTGGCCTTGTCCCGTCGTGCCTTGTCCCACACAACTGCTGCTCGTCCGGCCTTGCCCGCGCGCCCTGCGCTGCCGGACAGTCCCGGACATGTCCAGTCCGCAATGCCCCTTGGGCGATCCGCTTCCCACAGCGGCGTCCGTGCTCCTCCCACGGTTTCCTCGCGTGACTCTCCGTCTGATCACGCTGTCCAGTAGCGCCACATCGGCTAGAAAGAATGGAGCCGTCTGCAACTTGGTCGCATCATCTGCTATCCCCGATGCACCAAAGTAACGCTCCATGTTCCACAGGAAGTCGTCCACTTCCCTACCATTCCGCGATCCTTGGAACGAACATGGACGGGGGATGTCGATTCGATGGGGTGCCGCACCCCGCTGGTCCCTACTGTGGGCCATCGCCCGCTCGTACAACGCTGTCCTTCCTTCGATGGTCTCGATCCTCCCTACGATCTCCTCTCGAAAGGCTGCGATCGTCGACCAAACCTCCTTCCTGACAGCCTCAAGGATCTCTTCACACAAATCGCGTCGCAATGCTTTAAGGGTGCCCGTCACCCGATTCTCAAGCTCCTCCAACGACTCGCTCATCTCCGTCACCTGGTCAGCCACTCTGCTCCATGCCTTGAGAGCATCCTCGTGTCTGCCCATGGTTTCCTCCAGCCGAGCCACTCGTGCTTCCATGGCAACACCTCTTTCCATGGACTTGTCCCTAGACCCTTTCCTGGACTTGTCCTTCTCCTGGCCGGGTTGATCTTTGGTGACACTGGACGTAGTCTCCATCGGTCCTCCTTGCACAAAACCTCTCAGCAACGTCTCAATGCGGAAGCTCCTTGAACCACTAGCGTGGCTCCGATACCACTTGTCACGGGGTTGGGCTTGAGCACTCGAAAGCTCTTCGGACCCGTGCGGCACTAGACTAGAATTGCCTCGATCTAGCTAGTAAGCCTTACTCACTTGGTTGCTAAGTGTGTAAGAAGGGGTTAACACTTGGGAGTTGAGAGAAAACTTCACTATTTCACAATCACTTACAAGTACAAGAATGTTGAGTCTTTGAGGGTTGGGTGCAAATGAGCCAACCTCAAGCCTATTTATACTACTCCTAGGACCTAGAAACTTCTATGCCACCTCCTCATTTGGAGGACTCTAGAACATCCTATACAATCCACATACTTCTATCATATTCTAGAACCTATCTCTAGAATCATCCACACTTATCTACAATACAAGTCTTACAAACATTCTAGAGTATTCTACAAGTACAAGACATGCAATCATCTAGAATACTCTATATCATTCCAGCACTACATCCTTCTAGGAGTTTCCTAGAGGCTTCTCTTCCATTCCGGACGCCCGACCCGTCGTTGTCCGTCCCGGCCTGCACCGGCCTGTCTCGGCCCTGACCATCTGGGCCCGTTTCTGCATTGTTCCAAACTCTTCCCGAACCTCCTGGACCAAGCCGGTCCGCTTCTAGCTGCTTCCGGTCGAGTCTTCCCTGCTGAGTGACTCCTCAGCTTTTCAATGTCTACTGCCCCCACAAGGCTTTTTCCGTCTAAGCCTATTATAGGGGTGGAGGGTCTCTCTCGCACCTCGCGCGCGCGCGGCCACGCCCGGCATCCCACGCCCATGTCCGGTCGCCCAGCTCGAGTCTTGTTCCCCGACTCGGCCTTGTCCCGTCGTGCCTTATCCCACACGACTGCTGCTCGTCCGGCCTTGCCCACACCCCCTGCGCTGCCGGACAGTCCCGGACATGTCCAGTCCGCAATGCCCCTTGGGCGATCCACTTCCCACAGCGGCGTTCGCGCTCCTTCCACGGTTTCCTCGGGTGACTCTCCGTCCGGTCACGCCATCCTGAAGGCTAACTCTTCACATGCATCCCGATGCCATCCTTGGCGTCCTGCTCGTGCCGGTCCCTCGGCACCCGTGCGACCGTCTGAGCACACCTGTCTCGTTGTCGACTGTCGGCCGTGACATAGCGCACGCTAGAGACAGATGATTAGCGCATGCTAACGGAACCGGCAGAAGCCACTGGACTATCCGGTGACTTCGCTAGCGCACGCTAATGAAGGAGGCGTAGCATGCGCTAGACTGGGCAGATATATATGTGGCAGTTGACTTCATTTTCGTCATTTCTCATCTTTTTCACTCCTTTTCGGCGGGAATCGCTCGGGAGAGACGATCTGGGGCGTTTGGAAGCGATCTTCCTTCTTACAACAACATATTTGGTTGGAGAACAAGGATTTCACAGCATCTAATCCGTCCTAACGTCCGAATCAAGGTAAAATCCTTAGAACCCTATTTTTGGGAATTTTGGGGTTTTTCGTAGATTCGTCCGATTTATCCATTTTGAAGTTTGAGAACCTTGAGATTATGATGTATCTATACCGTATGCATGCTTTTCCTACGATTTTACGGTTTGGATTGTGCCGTTTCCGGACTTGTGAGATTTTAGACGATTTTCCAACCTCTAGTTAATTATCCGTATATATTTATGAATCGTAGACGGGTTTCGGGGGTTCCTTCGTGTAATTCGAATATGGATAATTGATTATCATATTCCTTGCGAATCATTTAGGTGCCGGAAGCGCGTTCTTGGACCTACCGAACTCATACCCCTTTTTCCGTTCGAATTCTCGATGTCTCAAAGGCAAGTATATATTTATGATTGTACGTTCTCGATTTTGAAAGTAAGTTATATTGATGGCATGATATGAACGAACAGGTTTCACGGTATTCATATATATATGGATGGCATGATATGAACGAACTAGTTCCACGGTATTCATACATGTATTGATGACGGATGATATGAACGAACCACTTTGGGGCGGGCCGATAGGTCCCCTAAGGGTTCCGTAGCATCTGGTGCGGTTCAACGGTATTCATATACGTCTTGATGTGATGCTATGAGATTTAGCTATTCCGGAATACTAGTCTTAAATTTATGAATTGACGGTTACATTTACTTTATTGTCGAGAAGTATTATGTTTCATACTTGATATACTTGCACTAGCTATTCGACGGCTACCCCCTTTATGGGGGAAATACTTTTTATGTATTTCAGGTTCCAGGAGAGCGGACAGGCAGGTATCGGGTCGGCATGAAGATGGTGGGCAAGAGTGATACTGTGTCTTTCCTCCAGTTATGTTTTGAGTTTCCATTCAGTGTTGTTGTACTGGAATGGTTAAACAATACTCTAGTATTGTTTTCCATTTTTCTTGATGTTCCGGCCTGTGTTTGCCGAGGTATTGTTTGGTGTTGTGATGTCTTTGGATACAATGGTTGTGTTTTGAATACCCTTGTATTGTTCTTCCTTCCATTGTATGTAGACCTTATCGGTTAAAATTTTACAGTTCCGCGTATGTTAGCCTTGTGGGTCCCACGGTGGGGCTTACGACGCTGTAATATTCCCTGAATAACTTTGGGGTGTTACAGAATATGGTATCAGAGCTTAGGTCTATGGATACCTAGGCTGTAGGTCTTTTGGGTCGATCGAGTCGTTATTTGTCCGCAGTATCACTACTCTGCCATCATCACAGTGCGACCGGTACTTGTAAGACGTCTTACTCTTCTGGTTTTTCCTTATTTGTTTTGCTTCCATTTATCGGTATTCTTGAGAATCGGTCACTTTGATGATGTGTGATTGAATTGTGCTTACGTGACTTGTGTGTTCTTCAGTATGTCAGCTGGTAGGGGCCGTGGCCGTGGCCGTGGACGTGGAAGAGGTCGTGGCGCGGCTGTTTCCATCAGTTCTGTTGCGGGGTCGACTAACCCCAGCTTGTCGAACTCGGTGCATCCTGACACCGAAAGTCAGCACGACCAGTCGAATGGCCAGGGGAACAACGCGGATGTTGGAGTTGCGAATGTACTTCAACAATTAGCTACTCAGGTGACCATTTTAGCCCAAACTGTTCAGCTGAATAATCCAAACCCGAACACGGATGCCTTGCTTCAGAACGTAATCCGTATGCACCCTCCACAGTTTGGCGGTGCCATGCACTGCTTAGTGGGAAGATTGGCTAGCGGAATTGGAAAAGATTTTCGAGGCGGTTGATTGCCCCGAAGTGAGGAAAGTACCGATTGCTCAGTATTTCCACACTAAGGAGGCCGCTACCTGGTGGAAGGTCATCAAGCCACAGGATCGTGTTGCCATGTGGGATGAATTTAAGGAGCTTTTGGAGGCCGAGTTTTGTCCTTGGCCGGTGCGAGAAGGCCGAATCCGCACCTTTTTCGAGGCTAAACCACAGAATATTCCCGTTTCGCAGGCGATCGTGGAGTACAACCAACAATTGATCCATGTGAAGGATCAAGTACGTAACGAGCGTGACAAGATCCGTTACTTCGAGATGCGTATGAATATGGACTTACGGCGGTATATGGCCGGATTTGCTTGCACCACACTGAAGGAATACCATGACAGAGCTTTAGCCCATGATATGTTGAGCCCCGACAAAGATACCGTGGAAGAATCAAAGAAGCAGAAAGTCGTGGAGAATTTTTCTAACTCTAAGAGTGGCAACTTTCAGAAGTTACAGACGACTAACCGTTATGCCGGACAGTCGTCACGTTCTAATAAAGGAAAGAGGGGTTACCGTCCTACTCCGGATACCACAAATCGCACGTTGACTTGCTATAATTGTGGCCGTCCAGGCCACGTCAATTCGGAATGCAACTTTCCACCATTGAAGTGTCACACGTGCGGACAGATGGGACATAGAGCGACTTATTGTTCCGAACCGAATCAGACTTTAGACACTCGGGCTTCTGCCCCAGCACCACTTGATCAAAGTATGAATCAACGACAATCTTTTGGACAACCTCAGTAGAATTTCGGCAGGGGCCGGGGATGGGGTCAGAATGCTGGAGGGGGAAACTCTAGCGTCGGTTCGGTATAACCATGGGTTTATGAGATGCGTCGAATAGACGAACCCGACGCGGCGGTAGCTTCAGGTACCATTCATATTTTATCTCACCCAGTCCGTGTACTTTTTGATACGGGTGCTACACATTCTTTTATTTCTTTGGAGTGTGTACGCCGTTTGAATATAACTTGTTTGACTGTTTGCGAACCCTTCATCGTGAAAATGCCTAGCGGGGATAGAATTGTAGGTAACCGGGAGATTAGAGATTTTTCGGTAATTATATCCGGTATGGAATGGTTATCGAATCTGATTATAGTTGATATGGAAGGCGAGGACGTGATCCTCGGCGAGGATTGGCTTGATAGTCATCAAGCAATTGTGAACTACCGTACCAAGGTTATCACCATGATGACTGAAGACGGATCTGAGTACTCATTTTTAGGGCGTAAGTTGGGACTATCCAAGTTACTTATCAGTGCCATGAGAGTTGTAAAACTTTTGAATAAAGGTTGTACGGGCTATTGGTGTTATGCCTTGAAAACAGAAGGAAACGAAATCGATTTCTCTTCAATTCCGGTTGTTAGTGAGTATCCCGATGTTTTTCCGGATGACCTCCTGGGATTACTGCCAGATCGTGAGATAGAATTTACCGTGGACTTAGAGCCTGATGCGGCTCCAATTTCTAAAGCACCTTACCGGATGGCACCTTCCGAGATGCAAGAATTGAAGAATCAATTGGGAGAACTTCTGGAAAAAGGGTACATCAGACCGAGCACTTCGCCTTGGGGCGCGCCTGTTCTTTTTGTAAGGAAGAAGGATGGTTCACTACGTTTGTGCATCGACTACCGTGAGCTGAACAAAGTAACCATCAAGAACAATTATCCTTTGCCTCGTATAGACGATTTATTTGATCAATTGCAAGGGGCTGCAGTTTTCTCGAAGATTGATTTAAGATCCGGGTATTATTAACTCAGGGTGAGGGAGTCCGATGTCCCGAAGACGGCATTTCGGACGAGATATGGGCATTATGAATTTGTAGTTATTCCTTTTGGGTTGACCAATGCACCGGCAGTTTTTATGCAGTAAATGAATAAGATATTCATCGAGTACCTCGATAGGTGTGTAGTCGTCTTTATTGACGACATCTTGATCTACTCCCGAGATAAGGAGGAACATGCCCGACACTTGCGTTTGGTTTTAGACATTTTGAGGACCGAACACCTCTATGCAAAATTCTCGAAATGTGAGTTTTGGTTGGAAGAAGTTATGTTTCTCGGCCATGTGATTTCGGCCGAAGGGGTTCGTGTAGACCCGCAGAAGATCGAGGTAGTGCTAGATTGGGCACCACCTAAAAATTTTAAGGAAGTTTGTAGCTTTTTGGGCCTTGCTGGGTATTACCGTCGGTTTGTTGAGGGGTTCTCGAAACTCACTCGGCCGCTTACGAAACTACTCCAGAAGACTGAAGAGTTTGTTTGGACGGATGAGAGACAACAGAGCTTCGATGAACTGAAGAAACATTTGACTTCATCGCCGATTTTAACTTTGCCACATGGTTGTGAGGGCTTTGCAGTTTATAGTGACGCTTCGGGTCAAGGCCTGGGCTGTGTACTTATGCAGCATGATAAGACGATAGCTTTTGCGTCGCGACAATTAAAGCCTTATGAGATGAATTATCCTACTCACGATTTAGAGTTGGCCGCAATAGTCTTCGCACTCAAGATTGGCGGCATTATTTGTATGGTTCTCCGTGTCGGATTTATACCGATCACAAGAGCCTGAAGTATATTTTCAGTCAGAAGGAGCTGAATATGAGACTGAGACGTTGGTTAGAGTTGATAAAGGATTATGATTTGGAAATTCTTTACCACCCCGCAAAAGCCAATGTCGTTGCGGATGCTTTGAGCCGCAAACCGGCATCTATTCAAATGCTCGAGGTCCTTACATCGCAGACGAAAATTCGTCAGGATTTAATTGAGCAAGGGATAGAAGTTTGGCTTCAGCGAGTACAGGGACAGTTGTGTACTCTCGAAATTACTTCGTCCTTGGTTGATGACATCAAAGGGAAGCAGTGGAGTGACCCGATGATTTCTCAACTGAAGGAAGACATAATTAAAGGAAAAGCTCCTGGTTTTATGGTTCACGAGGATAGCATTCTGAGATTTCAGGGCAGACTTTGTGGTCCGAACGATTTAGAGTTGAGGCAGAGAATTCTCCGTGAAGCTCATGCTACGCCTTACTCAATCCACCCCGGTACGAGTAAGATGTACAAAGATTTGAAGCGCAATTTTTGGTGGAATAACATGAAGAATAATGTTACGGAGTTTGTATTACGGTGCCTGACATGTCAATAGGTCAAGATTGAACATCAATGACCAGCGGGGCTGTTGAAACCGCTTCCCATTCCCGAGTGGAAGTGGGAAGACATCTCTATGGATTTCATCACTGGCATGCCGAGAACTCGGGCCAGAATGAATATGATTTGGGTAATTGTCGATCGGTTGACCAAGTCGGCACACTTCTTGGGTATTAAGGATACTTGGGGACCGGATAGACTGGCTCGAACTTTTATTGCTGAGATCGTGAGGTTGCACAGTACCCCCAAAACCATTGTTTCTGATAGAGACGGTCGTTTCGTATCGCATTTTTGGCAGGCTGTTCATCAGGCTTTGGGTACTGAGTTGAGATTGAGCACTTCCTTTCATCCTCGCCGACACGGTCGACAGAGGACGATTCAGACATTGGAAGATATGTTGCGGGCTTGTGCCTTAGACTGGAGTAATGATTGGGAGCTTCACTTACCGTTGATCGAGTTTGCTTACAATAATAGTTGGCATGCGTCGATCAAAATGGCACCTTTCGAGGCACTTTATGTTAGGCGATGTAGGTCGCCACTGTGTTGGGACGAGGCTTCTGAGCTAATTGGAACAGAACCGGATATGTTGATGGAGACTAAGGAAAATATTTCTATTATCCGGGACCGATTGCTGACTGCCCAGAGTCGTCAGAAATCTTATGCTGATACTCGTCGTCGACCCTTAGAGTTTGAAGTGGGAGATCATGTCTTACTCAAGGTGTCGCCGACCCGAGGAGTTTTCCGCTTCGGGAAAAAGGGGAAACTTAGTCTGAGGTACGTCGGGCCTTTCGAGATCTTGGATAGAGTTAGAGATTTAGCTTATCGCTTGGCGTTGCCTCCAGCCTTGAGTCATGTCCATAGTGTTTTTCATGTGTCTCAGTTGAGAAAGTACGTACCGGATTCGAGCCACATTATCGACTACAGTGAGATTGACGTAGCCGAGGATACTACCTTTCCGGAGAAACCCGTGAAAACCCTTGAACGTCGCGAGAAACAACTTCGGCATAAGACCATTCCACTGGTTAAAGTGCAATGGTCGAGACATGGAGTCGAGGAGGCGACTTGGGAGACGGAAGAGAAGATGCGGGTGGAATACCCCGAGCTATTTATTTCTTAAGTTTCGGGACGAAACTTCTTTTTAGAGGGGGAGAATGTAATACCCGTACTTTTTATTGACTGTTTGACCTTGCCGTTTCTCTTATGTTGTCGCCCTGTAAACACTTGGAGATGTTGTTGATATTGTTATTGAGTTTTGTGTCTTGTTTGGGCCTTGATTGTATTGTTTAAACCTCGCGGATGTGTTCTGGGTCAGAGAAATAGCGCACGCTAGGCCTAGGCTAACGCACGCTAATTCTGCTTGATTAGCGCACGCTAGCTTTGAGCCATAGCGCGCGCTAAAGGGACCAGTCAGGTCAGAACCAGTATTTCGGACTGTTCTCTCGACTGGCGGATTAGCGCACGCTAGGAGTTTGTTAGCGCGCACTATTCGTGGTTAGTAGCGCACGCTAATATCCGTCCGTAGCGCACGCTACCGGGCTGGTCGGCAGAGGCAGTGAGGTTGCCAGGGATTCTGGACTATCAGGTAGTGTACGCTAGGTTTCGGCTAGCGCACGCTAAAACTATTGCGTAGCGCACGCTAAACCATAGCGGTAGCGCACGCTAAGGTTTGAGCAGGGCAGAGACAGTAGGTTCTGGACTCCAGTACTGAATGCCACATTTTGGGCTAGCGCACGCTAGAGACAGATGATTAGCGCACGCTAACAGAACCGGCAGAAGCCACTGGACTATCCGGTGACTTCGCTAGCGCACGCTAATGAAGGAGGCGTAGCTTGCGCTAGACTGGGCAGATATATATGTGACAGTTGACTTCATTTTCGTCATTTCTCATCTTTTTCACTCCTTTTCGATGGGAATCGCTCGGGAGAGACGATCTGGGGCGTTTGGAAGCGATCTTCCTTCTTATAACAACATATTTGGTTGGAGAACAAGGATTTCACAACATCTAATCCGTCCTATCGTCCGAATCAAGGTAAAAATCCTTAGAACCCTATTTTTGGGAATTTTGGGGTTTTTCGTAGATTCGTCCGATTTATCCGTTTTGAAGTTTGAGAACCTTGAGATTATGATGTATATATACCATATGCATGCTTTTCCTACGATTTTACGGTTTGGATTGTGCCGTTTTCGGACTTGTGAGATTTTGGACGATTTTTCCAACCTCTAGTTAATTATCCGTATATATTTATGAATCGTAGACGGGTTTCGGGGGTTCCTTCGTGTAATTTGAATATGGATAATTGATTATCATATTCCTTGCGAATCGTTTAGGTGCCGGAAGCGCGTTCTTGGACCTATCGAGCTCATACCCCTTTTTCCGTTCGAATTCTCGATGTCTCAAAGGCAAGTATATATTTATGATTGTACGTTCTCGATTTTGAAAGTACGTTATATTGATGGCATGATATGAACGAACCGGTTTCACGGTATTCATATATATATGGATGGCATGATATGAACGAACCGGTTCCACGGTATTCATACATGTATTGATGACGGATGATATGAACGAACCACTTTGGGGCGGGCCGATAGGTCCCCTGAGGGTTCTGTAGCCTCTGGTGCGGTTCCACGGTATTCATATACGTCTTGATTTGATGCTATGAGATTTAGCTATTCCAGAATACTAGTCTTAAATTAATGAATTGACTAGCTATTCGACGGCTAACCCCTTTATGGGGGAAATACTTTTTATGTATTTCAGGTTCCAGGAGAGCGGACAGGCAGGTATCGGGTCGGCATGAAGATGGTGGGCAAGAGTGATATTGTGTCTTTCCTCCAGTTATGTTTTGAGTTTCCATTCAGTGTTGTTGTACTGGAATGGTTAAACAATACTCGAGTATTGTTTTCCATTCTTCTTGATGTTCCGGTTGTGTTTGCCGAGGTATTGTTTGGTGTTGTGATGTCTTTGGATACAATGTGTTGTGTCGAGAATTATACTCTCCGACCAGCGATCGCCTCGGAGATCGGGCGACCTAGCCATTGCCGAGCAGCCGAGGCAGAACTGCCGACCAGCGACCAAGCGGCCTAGCCTTAGCCCGACGGTCAGGATAAATCGGCCAACCGAAGGTCCCAGGACAAGTCCCGGTGCCGAGCGATCGACATCAAAGACGATCGTCTCTCGGTACTTGGCGATAGACTCCTGGCGACCGACTAGCGGATGATCATCTCTCGGCGCCTGGCGACCGACCCTTGGAGACCGACCGATGCCGACCCTTCGCAACTGGCCGATGCCGACCTCTGGTGACCAGCTAGAGACGACCGCCTCATGCCGCTCGAAGCCGATGGTCATCCAGTCGGCAAAGGCCGAGCCACAGGACAGAATCCACGTACAGTGCCGAGACAAGATCCGCATATCATGGATCGTTGACCATAGCCTGTCAGCATCTTCCCACCATCCGACAGGCCGGCCGAAAGGTGTCAGTAGGACCGCATGTGACAGTGACTCCGGACGCGTGCTGGCTCCTCATTGGACCGCAGTGGGCCGCCAAAGATCTGCCTTGGACTTTAGGCCGACAGCCCGTGTGACTTAAGGACGATCGCCCCATTATTATATTGGCCGGCAGACGATCGCCCCATTATTATATTGGCCGGAAGGCGATCGCCCGCCAGGAATGAGGGCACCTCAGCCCCTATATATAGCAGGCAGCCTGCACTTGTCAAAGGACTGAATTTTTACCAACGGAAATTCTTGAGAACACACGGAAATACTTCAATTCCCACGAGATTTCACATAGCACTTGGCTATCTCCTACTCTTGGCAACAACTATCTTTTGGTTCTTTCTTCTCTCGGCCTCTCTCATTCCGAAGACGATCGACAGGGACGAAGAACACCGAGCTTCACTCAAGAGCTGGATTAACAGAGTCTTTTTACACTCATTGTATTTAGATTCTCACATTAATACTTGTATCCACGAATATTTGTATTAATAACATCTCGCGAGAGCATTCAAGCCTGGGTCTAATAAACCCGGCAAATCTTGCGTTTATTCATATTCTCTCAGAAGTGCTCCCGCAAATTTTGTTTGTTGTCCGTTCATTCCAGCAGTATTTAATCTTCGGATAAATATTTTGGGCAACAACAATTGGCGCTAGAAGAAGGGGATCTAACCCTCAAATTTTTATTCCTACCGTCCCGAAGAACACTCACTGTTCTCGGGGCATATACTTGAAGTGACACTCACTGCGCTTCAAAGAAATCTTTCAGAAATCATGTCTTCCACCTCCGCGTCGAAGAAAGCCGCCGGCCAGCCCGCCAGACGCCTTTTTCCGTCTCAGTCCGAACCGCAGCCGATGGCGGAAGGTAGCCGCCGCGGTCCGAGACGCTCGATCCCGTCCCTGGACGGCGGCCCAAGCCTCTCGCTCGATCAGTTCCGAACCAAGGAACAGATCGACGAGGCTATGCCCGTCCTATAGGAGCGACGGAGTGCTCTCGACGCGCCTCCCGCTATCACCCCCTCAGCCATCCGCCGGAAGTCCAAGCGGAAGATCAAGGCATTACTAGCCGAGCGATCGCCAGGAGGCTCTCACCCGCAAGGAGAGGCGCTCGCCAGCCGGGGCACCTCTGTTTTCGATCGCCTGGGCAGTGACCCATCTTGGCGACCGGGGCAGTCCGGCCCCAGCTACGAGACGACGGAGTTTGAGTCCGTCACCAGGAGCTCGGCCTACCCGACTCCCAGAAGGCAGCCCAGCCGTCTGGCTCCCCCTCGCCAAATAGCCGAGGTCGGCAGCAGCGGAGTCCGGAGATCGGTACACGATCACCTCGGCTCCCGCTCCCAAAGCCGATCCACAAGCGACCGAGCCACGGCGATGGCCGCGATGCAACGTCAGCTCGACGACATGAAGGCGCTCCTGGAATCCGGGGCAGGCGCCAAGAAGACGATCGCCGAGCCGAGCGAGCCACTCGCGGTCAACATCGAGCTCGCCCCCGTGCAGCACAAGATCGCTCCTCCGCAAACACCTTTGTACGAGGGGAGATCGGACCCCGAAATACACCTGAGCAAGTTCAACATCTACATGACCGGGTGTGGGGCATCTGACGCGACCATGTGCCGAATGTTCCCTATGACACTGGACGACCTCGCCTACAGGTGGTACACCTCATTGCCACCTCGGTCCATTGACTCCTTTAACCAGCTGGCGATCGGCTTCACAGCGTACTTTGCCCCCAGGGTCGCCCGGCCGGAAGGTCCCCTTTGCATGATGAAAATCAGGCAGGGAGAAGAAGAGTCCGACTCGGACTACATCGACCGGGTAGACGAGATCATCCTCAACGGCGAGCACGTTAGCGATGAGATCGCCCTCTACACGGTCCTAGGAGGATTTCATGGTCTTTCGCCTATGTTCAGGCATCTCACGAAGGACCAACCCGCGACCTATGCGATCTTCTGAGCTAAGGCCTCAGATTTCCTGGCCAGGCAAAGGATTCTTCTCAAGCTATGAGCAGCGCGATCGGCGCCCGGACGACGATCTCCCGCCCGATCGCCAGTATCAACTTATGAATAATGCGATCGGCAGCCAAGCGATGATCACCAGTCTTCCATCCCAATCGCCGATCATCAAGCTACATCATCCAAAACCCGGAGGACACGATCGCCATCGACAGTTCACCATTTAACATGATGGACTAAGGCATCAGATCGCCTCCACCACACACCATAAATCCATGGTCCTGGTAGTCGATGGAACCGGCTGCTTCGGCCATGCATGGTCCCTTTGGGCCAAGATCACCCGCCCTTCGTTTAAATACGAGGCCGGCGTAGTCTGAGGGCCCTCCAAAATTAATCAGTGGACACGATCGCCCGCCCTCAAAGGATCATCATCTAACATGGTGAACCCGGACAATGCGACACGTGCCACAACCCCCGTCTCAACGTACACCGTCGAGGTTCGCCATCTTCATGGTGGGCCAAGGTGGAAGCAGAGCTAAACAAGCTGCGGGCGTGGAGTTGAATCATCCGACGCTGCCCCGCGCAAGGACTCCTCTAGACCAAGACCGCACGCCCTTCGTTTAAATACGAGGCGAGGCACAGCCTAACATAGGACCCTCACAATAAAATGACTCATGAGACACTCAATGTCTTCGCACACCAAGACACGGTCATGGAGTCGGTCAATCGAACTCCGCGACTGTGCATGATTCCTCAAACGACGAAATCATCAAGTTTCTGAGGGGGATCGGCCAATGTTGTTTTTTGCAGGTACAAGACCGAAAGATAGCTAGCCAATCGACCAGATAGCCCAAGTCCGAATCCAAAGTCAGCTCAGTGGATCACCCATCCTCATCTTACACGATCGCCAGCAAGAACCACCTCGCCTCGTGTCTTCAACATCGGAGCAAGCTGGGGGGCAATTGTTGTGTCGAGAATTATACTCTCCGACTGGCGATCGCCTCGGAGATCGGGCGACCTAGCCATTGCCTTAGCGGAGCAGTGCACTGCCGACCGGCTGACTGTGCGACCTAGCCTTAGCCCGACGATAAAGATAAATCGGCCAACCGAAGGTCCCAGGACAAGTCCCGATGTCAAGCGATCGACATCAAAGACGATCATCTCTCGGTACTTGGCGATCAACTCCTGGCGACCGACTAGCGGACGATCATCTCTCGGCGCCTGGCGACCGACCCTTGGAGACCGACTGATGCCGACCCTTCGCAACTGGCCGATGTCGACCTCTGGTGACCAGTTAGAGACGACCGCCTCATGCCGCTTGAAGCCGATGGTCATCCAGTCGGCAAAGGCCGAGCCTCAGGACAGAATCCACGTGCAGTGCCGTGACAAGATCCGCATATCACGGATCGTTGAAAAACAGCCTGTCGGCATCTTCCCACCAGCCGAAAGGCCCGCCAAAAGGTATCAGTAGGACCGCATGTGACAGTGACTCCGGACGCGTGCTGGCTCCTCATTGGACCGCACAGCTGGCTGCCAGCATCTGCCTTGGACTTTAGGCCGACAGCCTGTGTGACTTAAGGACGATCGCCCTATTATTATATTGGCCGGCAGACGATCGCCCCATTATTATATTGGCCGGAAGGCGATCGCCCGCCAGGAATCAGGGCACCTTAGCCCCTATATATAGCAGGCAGCCTGCACTTGTCAAAGGACTGAATTTTTACCAACGGAAATTCTTGAGAACACACGGAAATACTTCAATTCCCACGAGATTTCACATAGCACTTGGCTATCTCCTACTCTTGGCAATAACTATCTTTTGGTTCTTTCTTCTCTCGGCCTCTCTCATTCCGAAGACGATCGGCAGGGACGAAGAACACCGAGCTTTGCTCAGGAGCTGGATTAACAGAGTCTTTTTACACTCATTGTATTTAGATTCTCACATTAATACTTGTATCCATGAAAATTTATATTAATAACATCTCGTGAGAGCATTCAAGCCCGGGTCTAACAAACCCGGCAAATCTTGCGTTTATTCATATTCTCTCAGAAGTGCTGCCACAAATTTTGTTTGTTGTCCGTTCATTCCAGCAGTATTTAATCTTCGGATAAATATTTTGGGCAACAACAATTGGCGCTAGAAGAAGGGGATCTAACCCTCAAAATTTTATTCCTACCGTCCCGAAGAACACTCACTGTTCTCGGGGCATATACTTGAAGTGACACTCACTGCGCTTCAAAGAAATCTTTCAGAAATCATGTCTTCCACCTCCGCGTCGAAGAAAGCCGCCGGCCAGCCCGCCAGACGCCTTTTTCCGTCTCAGTCTGAACCGCAGCCGATGGCGGAAGGTAGCCGCCGCGGTCCGAGACGCTCGATCCCATCCCTGGACGGCGGCCCAAGCCTCTCGCTCGATCCGTTCCGAACCAAGGAACAGATCGACGAGGCCATGGCCGTCCTACAGGAGTGACGGAGTGCTCTCGACGCGCCTCCCACTATCACCCCCTCAGCCATCCGCCGGAAGTCCAAGCGGAAGCTCAAGGCGTTACTGGCCGAGCGATCGCCAGGAGGCTCTCACCCGCAAGGAGAGGCGCTCGCCAGCCGGGGTACCTCTGTTTTCGATCGCCTGGGCAGTGACCCGTCTTGGCGACCGGGCGATCCGGCCCGGCTACGAGGCAGCGAGTTTGAGTCCGTCACTGGAGCTCGGCCTACCCGACTCCTGGAAGGCGGCCAGTGCGTCGGCTCCCCCTCGTCAAATAGCCGAGGTCGGCAGCAGCGGAGTCCGGAGATCGGTACACGATCGCCTCGTCTCCCGCTCCCAAAGCCGATCCACAAGCGACCGAGCCACGGCGATGGCCGCGATGCAACGTCAGCTCGACGACATGAAGGCGCTCCTGGAATCCGGGGCAGGCGCCAAGAAGACGATCGCCGAGCCGAGCGAGCCACTCGCGGTCAACATCGAGCTCGCCCCCGTGCAGCACAAGATCGCTCCTCCGCAAACACCTTTGTACGAGGGGAGATCGGACCCCGAAATACACCTGAGCAAGTTCAACATCTACATGACCGGGTGTGGGGCATCTGACGCGACCATGTGCCGAATGTTCCCTATGACGCTGGACGACCTCGCCTACAGGTGGTACACCTCATTGCCACCTCGGTCCATTGACTCCTTTAACCAGCTGGCGATCGTCTTCACAGCGTACTTCACCCCCAGGGTCGCCCGGCCGGAAGGTCCCCTTCGCATGATGCAAATCAGGCAGGGAGAAGAAGAGTCCGACTCGGACTACATCGACCGGGTAGACGAGATCATCCTCAACGGCAAGCACGTTAGCGATGAGATCGCCCTCTACACGGTCCTAGGAGGATTTCATGGTCTTTCGCCTATGTTCAGGCATCTCACGAAGGACCAACCCGCGACCTATGCGATCTTCCGAGCTAAGGCCGCAGATTTCCTGGCCAGGCAAAGGATTCTTCTCAACCTATGAGCAGCGCGATCGGCGCCCGGACGACGATCTCCCGCCCGATCCCCAGTATCAACTTATGAATAATGCGATCGGCAGCCGAGCGATGATCACCAAGCTACATCATCCAAAACCCGGAGGACACGATCGCCATCGACAGTTCACCATTTAACATGATGGACTAAGGCATCAAATCGCCTCCACCGCACACCATAAAGCCATGGTCCTGGTAGTCGATGGAACCGGCTGCTTCGGCCATGCAAGGTCCCTTTGGGCCAAGATCACCCGCCCTTCGTTTAAATACGAGGCCGGCGTAGTCTGAGGGCCCTCCAAAATTAATCAGTGGACACGATCGCCCGCCCTCAAAGGATCATCATCTAACATGGTGAACCCGGACAATGCGAGACGTGCCACAACCCCCGTCTCAACGTACACCGTCGAGGTTCGCCATCTTCATGGTGGGCCGAGGTGGAACCAGAGCTAAACAAGCCGCGGGCGTGGAGTTGAATCATCCGATGCTGCCCCGCGCAAGGACTCCTCTAGACCAAGACCGCACGCCCTTCGTTTAAATACGAGGCGAGGCGCAGCCTAACAGAGGACCCTCACAATAAAATGACTCACGAGACACTCAATGTCTTCGCGCACCAAGACACGGTCATGGAGTCGGTCTATCGAACTCCGCGACTGTGCACGATTCCTCAAACGACGAAACCATCAAGTTTCTGAGGGGGATCGGCCAATGTTGTTTTTTGCAGGTACAAGACCGAAAGATAGCTAGCCAATCGACCAGATAGCCCAAGTCCGAATCCAAAGACAGCTCACTGGATCGCCCATCCTCATCTTACACGATCGCCAGCAAGAGCCACCTCGCCTCGTGTCTTCAACATCGGAGCAAGCTGGGGGGCAATTGTTGTGTCGAGAATTATACTCTCCGACCGGCGATCGCCTCGGAGATCGGGCGACCTAGCCATTGCCGAGCAGCCGAGGCAGAACTGCCGACCAGCGACTAGGCGGCCTAGCCTTAGCCCGACGGTCAAGATAAATCGGCCAACCGAAGGTCCCAGGACAAGTCCCGGTGCCGAGCGATCGACATCAAAGACGATCGTCTCTCGGTACTTGGCGATCGACTCCTGGCGACCGACTAGCGGACGATCATCTCTCGGCGCCTGGCGACCGACCCTTGGAGACCGACCGATGCCGACCCTTCGCAACTGGCCGATGTCGACCTCTGGTGACCAGCTAGAGACGACCGCCTCATGCCGCTTGAAGCCGATGGTCATCCAGTCGGCAAAGGCCGAGCCTCAGGACAGAATCCATGTGCAGTGCCGAGACAAGATCCGCATATCACAGATCGTTGACCACAGCCTGTCAGCATCTTCCCACCAGCCGACAGGCCCACCGAAAGGTGTCAGTAGGACCGCATGTGACAGTGACTCCGGACGCGTGCTGGCTCCTCATTGGACCGCACAGCTGGCTGCCAGCATCTGCCTTGGACTTTAGGCTGACAGCCCGTGTGACTTAAGGACGATCGCCCCATTATTATATTGGCCGGCACACGATCGCCCTATTATTATATTGGCCGGAAGGCGATCGCCCGCCAGGAATCAGGGCACCTCAGCCCCTATATATAGCAGGCAGCCTGCATTTGTCAAAGGACTGAATGTTTACCAACGGAAATTCTTGAGAACACACGGAAATACTTCAATTCCCACGATATTTCACACATCACTTGGCTATCTCCTACTCTTGGCAACAGCTATCTTTTGATTCTTTCTTCTCTCGGCCTCTCTCATTCCGAAGATGATCGGCAGGGACGAAGAACACCGAGCTTCGCTGAAGAGCTGGATTAACAGAGTCTTTTTACACTCATTGTATTTAGATTCTCACATTAATACTTATATCCACGAATATTTGTATTAATAACATCTCGCGAGAGCATTCAAGCCCGGGCCTAACAAACCCGGCAAATCTTGCGTTTATTCATATTCTCTCGGAAGTGCTCCCGCAAATTTTGTTTGTTGTCCGTTCATTCCAGCAGTATTTAATCTTCGGATAAATATTTTTGGCAACAACACAATGGTTGTGTTTTGAATACCCTTGTATTGTTCTTCCTTCCATTGTATGTAGACCTTATCAGTCAAAATTTTACAGTTCCGCGTATGTTTAGCCTTGTGGGTCCCACGGTGGGGCTTACGCCACTGTAATATTCCCTGAATAACTTGGGAGTGTTACATGGAATACCTCTTGTTCTGGTAAGAATTCGGTGCAGTCATGTCCCCCTCCTCCTAGAAGCCTTGTCAGGAGCCGCTAATTGTCCATGCCCTTTTTCTTATTGCACCGGCGATCACTCCCCTTTCTCGGAGCCGCTCATTGTCCGTGCCTTTTTCTATTGCACCGGCGATCACTCCCCACCCTCGTCGGCCCCGGGTGTCACATGTTCACCAGCTTCCGCTTGGTTCATCCCCAAATCTCACCGTACTGAGAGAGGTCTTGCTCCGATACCATTCTGTAACGCCCTGACTTTCTTAATTAAAAAGAACGTTACACGGCTCAATTTTTCCTTAAAATTTTTTATATAAATTCGGAGTATTTGCGGAAGCATTTTAGTCAGTAAATCTTCAATAAAAATCGTTTATTCAAACATCAGTACAGTTTTACAAAAACATGGGAAATCAAATATTCCGACATAGTCCGTTGAAATTACATTCGTTGAAGAACATCAAGTGTTTCACAAAAATAATAACAATTACGGCGACAACATCTTTTATTCTTTAGAATTTCATCATGTTAGGAGTATTATTCATCTTCTGCTTGTCCCGTTCGTCGATTCCTTAGCCTGAAAAACATAAACGACGAGGTGTGAGTACGCGAGCATACTCAGTGAGATTAAACCCTTATAAATCGTCAAAATCATGTTGTGTAATGCACATAAAACATTCTTATCTGTGCGAGACTCGTCTCGGATTTCTTTCATTCTTTCGACCCCTCGCGGGTCGTCATATTACACGACACAACGATGACCGTAACATATTAAAACAGTATAACCTCACCTCGTTTGCTGAAATCTTGAAATATCTTCCTTTGAATTTGGCTTGGTTGTCCTTCTTGGATCCCGGGTACGCTGTTCCTAGCACATGAAAATATTTTTTTCATATTTCCGGCCATAAATTCTTGATGTAAATCTGAAATCTCTTTGAGGACTTTTATCAAACACCTTTGAAAAACTGTCATATTTGAGCTATCTATTTGATCTGGGTTTTTGAGGGCATTTAAGTTTTTGGAAGGGAAATATGTTACGGGCGTTTAAAAGTAGAGGTTCACAGCTTCAAAATGATATATGATATATACAAAAAACCGTCCGGAAACATGTATAAATAGGGGTTCAAAATCGGTTGAAAATCAATAATTATGCGGACAGCTCAGCAGCCTTATCCAGACAGTGCCGAGAAGCTTCTGTCGGTCGTGACCGGCCTTTTCGGACAGCTGGCCGAGAAGTTTCTGTCGGTCGTTACCGACCTTATCCGGACAACTGGCCGAGAAGCTTCTGTCGGCCGTGACCGGCATCTGTCGGCAGGCGTGTCCGGCTGTGACCGGCACATGTCCGTCAACTTGGCTCGGCCGGTTCGACCCCTTCCCGGTGTCCAAATTCGATTTTACGACCTGTTCCAGACTCGTCAGAGTTAAATCTTCGATATGCTCGGAACGGATTTTCAATAATAATAGTAAAACAATTTAATATTATTTTTAGAATACAAGTGTTCTGTGATGAATATTTTATCGTATCAAAATCGTCGGAATTTTTCGAAATCAGTTTCATAAATTCTAAAAATGATCTTTATAATTTATTTTGAAATCTTTTCTTTTTAAATCCTTCATTTTATGCTAGGAACATATCGGTCCAAGTATCGGACAACCTGTAAATATTAAAAAATCAAAATCCATGATCGTTAGCAAAATAAATAGTATTTAAATAAGTATTGGGGCGTTACAATCCTCCCCCCTTTAAAAAATTTCGTCCTCGAAATTGAGCTTCGTAAAGAACTTTGAAAATCTGTATCAAACTTTGTATGAGTATTTTCATCAATAACTTTAAAATATTGTGCCAGCACAAACATCACTTTGAAACCTTTCTTTGAAATCATATTTTGTCCCTTTCGGATAACATTTAGACTTTCAGATATCCTTTCAAATATTTTGCCGACACAATCATTTTATACTCATACCATAAAATTTAAGTTTTCATAAAAGAGTGAATACTTGAAAACATTACCTCGGAGACGACGTTGGGCAGCAGCGATGAACCACATATTCTCCCGAAAATATAATCATGCCGTAATTATTCGTTATACTTTCAAAAATAAGAATGTTTTGAAATATCTTGTTTCGCATAAGTAAACCTTTTTAAACCTCCTTAACTGTATAGTCCCATACCTATACAGTCTTGGAATACCTCTTGTTCTGGTAAGAATTCGGTGCAGTCATGTCCCCCTCCTCCTAGAAGCCTTGTCAGGAGCCGCTCATTATCCGTGCCCTTTTTCTTATTGCACCGGCGATCACTCCCCTTTCTCGGAGCCGCTCATTGTCCATGCCGTTTTCTATCGCACCGGCGATCACTCCCCGCCCTCGTCGGCCCCGGGTGTCACATGTTCACCAGCTTCCGCTTGGTTCATCCCCAAATCTCACCGTACTGAGAGAGGTCTTGCTCCGATACCATTCTGTAACGCCCTGACTTTCTTAATTAAAAAGAATGTTACACGGCTCAATTTTTCCTTAAATTTTTTATATAAATTCGGAGTATTTGCGGAAGCATTTTAGTCAGTAAATCTTCAATAAAAATCGTTTATTCAAACATTAGTACAGTTTTACAAAAACATGGGAAATCAAATATTCGGACATGGTCCGTTGAAATTACATTCGTTGAAGAACATCAAGTGTTTCGAAAAAATAATAACAATTACGGCGACAACATCTTTTATTCTTTAGAATTTCATCATGTTGGGAGTATTATTCATCTTCTGCTTGTCCCGTTCGTCGATTCCTTAGCCTGAAAAACATAAACGACGAGGTGTGAGTACGCGAGCATACTCAGTGAGATTAAACCCTTATAAATCGTCAAAATCATGTTGTGTAATGCAAATAAAACATTCTTATCTCTGTGAGACTCGTCTCGGATTTCTTTCATTCTTTCGACCCCTCGCGGGTCGTCATGTTACACGACACAACGATGACTGTAACATATTAAAACAGTATAACCTCACATCGTTTGCTGAAATCTTGAAATATCTTCCTTTGAATTTGGCTCGGTTGTCCTTCTTGGATCCCGGGTACGCTGCTCCTAGCACTTGAAAATATTTTTTTCATATTTCCGGCCATAAATTCTTGATGTAAAATCTGAAATCTCTTTGAGGACTTTTATCAAACACCTTTGAAAAACTGTCAGATTTGAGCTATCTATTTGATCTGGGTTTTGAGGGCATTTAAGTTTTTGGAAGGGAAATATGTTACGGGCGTTTAAAAGTAGAGGTTCACAGCTTCAAAATGATATATTATATGTACCAAAAACCATCCGGAAATATGTATAAATAGGTGTTGTTGCCCAAAATATTTATCCGAAGATTAAATACTACTGGAATGAACGGACAACAAACAAAGTTACGGGAGCACTTCCGAGAGAATATGAATAACACAAGATTTGTCGGGTTTGTTAGGCCCGGGCTTGAATGCTCTCGCGAGATGTTATTAATACAAATATTCGTGGATACAAGTATTAATGTGAGAATCTAAGTACAATGAGTGTAAAAAGACTCTGTTAATCCAGCTCTTGAGCGAAGCTCGATGTTCTTCGTACCTGCCGATCGTCTTCTGTGTGAGAGAGGCCGAGAGAAGAAAGAACCGAAAGATAGCTGTTGCCAAGAGTAGGAGAAAGCCAAGTGTGTGTATTGCTTCTGTGTTATGCGTGAATGGCGAGAATGACAGAGAGTAAGAATTTCGGTAAGAATTTCGGTCCATGGACAAGTGCAGGCTGCCTTCTATTTATAGGGGCAGAGGAGCCTTGATTTCTGGCGGGCGATCGCCTTCCGGCCAATATAATAATGGGGCGATCATTTGTCGGCCAATATAATAATGGGGCGATCGTCCTTAAGTCACACGGGCTGTCGGCCTAAAGTCCAAGCGGTGGCTGGCCACCAGGCGGTCCAATGAGGAGCCAGCACGCGTCCGGAGTCACTGTCACATGCGGTCCTACTAACACCTTTCGGCGGGCCTGTCGGCTGGTGGGAAGATGCTGACAGGCTGTGGTCAACGATCCGTGATATGCGGATCTTGTCTCGGCTCTGCACGTGGGGTCTGTCCTGAGGCTCGGCCTTTGCCGACTGGATGACTAT
Source organism: Orobanche coerulescens (assembly GCA_033398695.1). NCBI lineage: Eukaryota > Viridiplantae > Streptophyta > Magnoliopsida > Lamiales > Orobanchaceae > Orobanche > Orobanche coerulescens. The sequence continues at coordinate 86,742,386 of CM065804.1, read as the reverse complement.
CGGCTTCGAGCGGCATGAGGCGGTCGTCTCTAGCTGGTTACCAGAGGTCGGCATCGGTCGGTCACCAAGGGTCGGTCGGCAAATGCCGAGAGATGATCGTCCGCTAGTCGGCCACCAGGAGTCGATCGCCAAGTACCGAGAGACGATCGTCTTAGATGTCGATCGCTCGGCACCGGGACTTGTCCTGGGACCTTCGGTCGGCAGATCTATCTTGGCTGCCGGGCTAAGGCTAGGTCGCCTAGTCGCTGGTCGGCAGTTCTGCCTCGGCTGCTCGGCAATGGCTAGGTCGCCCGATCTCCGAGGCGATCGCCGGTCGGAGAGTATAATTCTCGACACAACAATTGCCCCCCAGCTTGCTCCGATGTTGAAGACATGGGGCAAGGTGGTTCTTGCTGGCGATCGTGTGAGATGAGGACGGGCGATCTGGTCGATTGACTAGCTATCTTTCGGTCTTGTACCTGCAAAAAAACAACATTGGCCGATCCCCCTTAGAAACTTGATGGTTTCGTTGTTTGAGGAATCATGCACAGTCGCGGAGTTCAATGGACCGACTCCATTGTTGTGTCGAGAATTATACTCTCCGACCGGCGATCGCCTCGGAGATCGGGCGACCTAGCCATTGCCGAGCAGCCAAGGCAGAACTGCCGACCAGCGACTAAGCGGCCTAGCCTTAGCCCGGCAGTCAAGATAAATCGGCCAACCGAAGGTCCCAGGACAAGTTCCGGTCCCGAGCGATCGACATCAAAGACGATCGTCTCTCGGTACTTGGCGATCAACTCCTGGCGACCGACTAGCAGACGATCATCTCCCGGCACTTGCCGACCAACCCTTGGTGACCGACCGATGCTGACCTCCAGCAACTGGCCGATGCCGACCTCTGGTGACCAGCTAGAGACGACCGCCTCATGCCACTCAAAGCCGATAGTCATCCAGTCGGCAAAGGCCGAGCGTCAGGACAAACCCCACGTGCAGTGCCGAGACAAGATCCGCATATAACGGATCGTTGACCACAGCCTGTCAGCATCTTCCCACCAGCCGACAGGCCCGCCGAAAGGTGTCAGTAGGACCGCATGTGATAGTGACTCCGGACGCGTGCTGGCTTCTCATTGGACCGCACAGCTGGCTGCCATCAGCTGGCTTGGACTTTAGGCCGACAGCCCGTGTGACTTAAGGACGATCTCCCCATTATTATATTGTCCGGCAGACGATCGCCCCATTATTATATTGGCCGGAAGGCGATCGCCCTCCAGAAGACAGGGCACCTCAGCCCCTATATATAGCAGGCTCCCTGCGCTTGGAAAAAGACTTCAGAACTCCAACACGACCGAAATTCTTCAGCACTCTCTGTCTCCCGCGATTTCAGCGCACAATACAGAAGCAATACACACACTTGGCTTTCTCCTACTCTTGGCAACAGCTATCTTTTGGTTCTTTCTTCTCTCGGCCTCTCTCATATAGAAGATGATCGGCAGGCACGAATGTTGTGTCACGATTTATTCATCCCGACAGGCGATCGACTATAAGGCCGAGCGATCAAGTCGACTCCAGTCAAACTTTGGCTAGCTCGCCTAATCGAAGATATCAGACCACCATCAGGTACTCAGCGATCGACTCCCAAGGCGATCGCCTTTTGGCATCTGGCGATCGACTCTAGTGTCCGGCTAAGGACAGTCGACCTACGCCCCGAGCAGAGATGATCACCCGTCAAAGTCATCGAGGATTGGATCTCAGAACAGCACCCACGTGCAGATCCACCAAAAGCGCTGACAAGATCTTCGCTAACAGACAAGATCTTTTGCTGACAGACAAGACCTTTGACCACAGCCTGTCACCTACCTCACCTACCGGCACGTGCGCCGAAAGTTGTCAGTAGGGACCACCCGTGACAGCAACTCAGGACCCGTGTAAGCTCCCCATTGGACCGTAGAGTTGACTGCCAGCAACTCCTGCAGACTTTGAGGGGACAGGCCCATGTGCTAAAAGACGATCGCCCGATTATTAAAATGCAGAAAAGGCGATCGCCCGGCGTATCCAAGACCTATAAATAGAGAACCTCCTCCTACTGGAAAAAGGTTCCGAATTCATTTGACTTACGTTCAGAACTCATTCTCTCATATTCCGAATTCATTCACGGAAATACTGAAGAACATACATATCATCAAGCTCCCGGCTATCTCACCGGAATCCATCTCAGGACTTCTCTCTCTAAATATCTCGTCCAGAAGACGATCGGCAGAAGCAGCAAGTCTCCACTAGACAGATTCCAAGGGATTCATAAGCCCAGGAGCCCAAGCATCCAGCTAAATACTCGCCGTGAGAGACGGTCGATCTCTCACCGCCGCGACTGTTCATCTCCTTTGTTACAAGAACTCACAGAGCATCAAATCTGGTTCTTCCGGCAATCTACATGCTCAATAGCTAAGATAACAAGAATCTTTACACTCATTGTAATTGTATTCTTACATTAGTACTTGTATCCCCGAATATTAGTATTAATAATATCTCGCGAGAGCATTCAAGCCCGGGACTAACAACCCCGGCAAATCTTGTGTTATTTATCTTTCTCACGGAAGTGCTCTTGCATTTGTTTGCTATCCCATCCATTCCAGCAATATCTATCTCCGGATAATATTTTGGGTAGCAACAATTGGCGCTAGAGGAAGGGGATCTAACCCTCAAACTTTTATTTCTACCGTCCCAAAGAACACTCACTGTTCTCGGGGCATATACTTGAAGTGACACTCACTGCACTTCAAAGAAAACCTTCAGAATCATGACATCCGCCGGTACATTGAAGAAAGCTGCTCTCCGAACCGCCGGACACCATATCCCGGCTCAGTCCGAACCCCAGCCGACGACGGGGGGAAGCCGCAGCAACGCGAGACTCTCGATCCCGCATCCGAGAGATGGCCCCAACCTCTCACTCGATCAGTTCCAAACCGAAGAACAGATCGAGGAGGCTATGGCCATCCTGGAGGAGCGACGGAGAGCATGCGCGTCGCCTGCGATAACTCCCTCGATCATCCGCCGCATGGGAAAACGGAAATTCAGCGGGCTACTGAACGAGCGATCGTCAGAAAGCCTCAATTCGCGAGGAAAGGCTCTCGCACGACCGGACGGATCCATATTCAATCGCTTGGGGCGAGACCCATCCTGGCGACCGGGGCATTCTGTTTCCAACCTTGAAAAGACAGAATCCGAATCCGTCACCAGGAGTTCGGCCTACCCACCTCACAGCCGAACGCAGCTCAGCCATCTGACTCCCGCCCCGATCGCCAGGGGATCAGTACTCAATCGCCTCGGCTCCCGCTCCGAGCGCCGAGCCGCTAGCAGTCAGGCCACGGCGATGGCCGCCATACAACGCCAGCTCGACGAGATGAAAGCACTCTTGGACACTGGGGCAAGCGCCAGCAAAAAGATCGCCGGACCGACTGAGCCACTCTCGGTCCACATCGAGCTTTCCCCCATACAACCAACGATCGCTCCTCCCAAAACACCTCTGTATGAGGGGAGATCGGACCCCGAAAGCCACCTGAGTAAATTCCGAATTTACATGACTGGGTGTGGGGCATCTGATGCAACCAAGTGTCGGATCTTCCCGTTGACATTGGGCGAGCTGGCCCACAGGTGGTACGTCTCACTACCACCACGATCAATCACCTCCTTTAAGAAATTGGCGAATGACTTCACGTCATACTTCGCTAGCAAGGTCGCCAGACTAGAAGGCCCCCACCGCGTGATGAAAATCAAGCAGGGGAGGAACGAGTCAGACGCCGATTACATTGACCGAGTAGACGAAATCATCCTCACCGGCGAACCTGTCAGTGACGAGCTCGCTCTCTATTCGGTCATGGGGGGATTCCACGGTCATTCTCCCATGTTTAGACATCTCTCCAAGGATATCCCCCCAACTTACGCGATCTTCCGCGCTAAAGCTGCCAACTTTCTGGCCAGGCAAAGGCTACTCACCCTCCACCTAGGCGAGGAAACGCCACCTCCTGTCCAGAAGATAGCGATCGCCAAAGAAAAGAAGGCGATCGCCAAGCCACCCGGAGATCTCAAGGCTTTCGAGGACATGGAAGCCCATCTCCTCCTTACGTTCAATCGGACTCCGGCACATATTTTCTATGCCATCAAGGGGCACGAAGAGCTCAAAAAGCCAAAGGCGATAAGGGACCATGGTCACCTGGACAACAATCAATATTATGCCTACCATAAGAGTCCCGGCCACAGCACCAACAAATGCCGCGACCTCCTCAAACAGCTCTGGAGATTGTTCGAGGAGGGCAAGTTGGACAGCTTATTGGTTTAGCCGAAGCCCCTACCAATCTCTATAGACGATCGTCCGAGTCGAACACAAAACAGGCTGGGAAGCTCATACGAGCCGACCCCTGGATCAACCTCGGCGACCGTCTCTACATGCTTCAATCAAGAGAAGGAGACCACGGAAGTCTCCCCGATCTCCCTCCTTATTTAAGAAACTGGAGGACTCGCTTGCCATCTACAGTTCACCATCTAACATGATGGACTAAGGCACGAGATCGCCTCCCCCGCACAACGTACGCCGTCGAAGGTCGGCATCCACATGACAATCCAAGGTGGAGGAGTGCAGCTATGGTCCTGGCGGTCGATGGAACCGACTGTTTAGACCATGCAAGGTCCCTTTGGGCCAAGATCGCCCGCCCTTCGTTTAAATACGAGGCCGGCGTAGTCTGAGGGCCCTCCAAAATTAATCAGTGGACACGATCGCTCGCCCTCAAAGGTTCATCATCTAACATGGTGAACCCGGACAATGCGACGTGCCACAACCCCCGTCTCAACGTACACCGTCAAGGTTCGCCATCTTCAGGGTGGGCCGAGGTGGAAGCAGAGCTAAACAAGCCGCGGGCGTGGAGTTGAATCATCCGACGCTGCCCCGCGCAAGGACTCCTCTAGACCGAGACCGCACGCCCTTGGTTTAAATACGAGGCGAGGCGCAGCCTAACAGAGGACCCTCCTAATAAAGTGAGTCACGAGACACTCAATGTCTTCGCGCATCAAGATATGATCAAGGAGTCGGTCCATCGAACTCCGCGATCGTGCACGGTTCCTCAAGACGGACGACCGTCCCCGAGGATTCGACAAAGTTGAAGACCGCTCACTCAACGAATTATTTTCATCCCCTTACTTCCGCTAAGTGAATAAAAACAAGGGGCAATAAGAGTGCGGACTACCTATACGGCGATCGCCGCTGTTCAACCACATACGGAGATCGTCATTTTTTCAGATGTTGTGCAGTGATCGAATTTGTTGTAAAAGTTATCTTTATGAGTTTATCAATTCATTTGAAACTACCCTCGCAACAATCTCTCCTCACACATTTGTACAAAGTCAAACAAAGACTCAAAAATAACAATCATTCAAGTAATCGAAGATAATCAAACATTCAGTTCATTGCTTGAGAAGATCGAAGTACATGGTCGCCCGAAGGCCTAAGTTCTACAAAAGAAAGCTACAAAACTACAAGGAAATAAGCTAAAACATCAAAAATGAAGTGCCTCAGGCCCTTGCCTCGCCTTCGCCATCAGCATCCGGCGCGGTCCCCTCACCTTCCGGAGCGTCGGGATGAGCAAGATTGGCCGGAGACGGATACCAGCTCAAATCCACGCCGATGTCCGCAAGATCCAAGATCGGCAAGGAGAAAGCTAGATGGAGAGGATGCTCCAACGCATATGACTTGAAGTTCTCAGCTAGAGGCCCGACCTCCAAACCTCCCTTCCTGGCTGCTCGGATCGAGTCAGCGAACGCCAAATAATAGGCGAACTCACTAACAAACTCCAAGTTTTGAAAGGGGTCAGCCTTGGTCGCCTCAACCTCTCCTTTCAGCTCCGCCATCGCCTGTTGCGACCCCTGGAGCTCAGCCTCCCTCGCAGCAACTTTTTCCCTCGCCTCCGTCATACCATTGTCAACCGAGCGATCGTCACCTTCTGGCGATCGGCCTCCTCTTCTGCAACCTTCTGCGCCTGAACGGCATTCTGCATCTGGTCCCGAAATCGGTCAACCGCCAGACGATATTGCTCAGTTTCCTTCTTCTACAGCTCAAGCTCATGGCTCGCCCGCTTGGCCGCCTCCAGAGAGTCCTTCTCCATCGCCACGATCTTATCAGCAAAATCGGCGTTCTCTTTCCGAGCGGCCTCGAGATCCGCCTGCAGGCGAATAGTGGAAGGCCGCCCCTCAAACTCCTGAGCAGCCTGGACAGCCATGGTCGCCGTCTGGAGAGAAAGGGCGAGAACAGCGTGCATCGAACTTCCCGATCGCTGGCGAGCGATCGCATCCAGATCGGTCGTCCATGCCTTCGACAGAGCAGAAGAAGCCTTGCTAACGTATGGAGGAATGTTGCAGGAATGGCGAGGAGATCGGCTCGCTAGGAAATCCACGACCATCGGCGGGCAAGACGGATCTGCGCGACGGATCCTGCATCAAAACAACAAAGTTAATACAACTCCTACGCAAATGCAATTTTCAACACAAAAATGCTATCTACCTCTCAGCCTTCTCGGGATCCCGACCGAAAAACGGTTTCCCTCGAGGGGTCTCAGCATCCGCGATCGTCATCTCCCGCATAAAAGCCGCAGAGGGCGGCTCACTCTCCGGAGCAATGATGGCGATCGGAGGCGCGGCGATCGTCACTTCATCGCCCGGGGCAGGAACCGAAGTTTCCTCCGGCCTCGGCCTCTTGCGATTCGCTCGAAGCCCCTCCTCCGGAGCTTCCTCCTCAGCCACGACCGGCTCCATGCGAGGCTCCGCCTCCGGAACTATAGGCAACGCAACGGGTGGGGCCCGAGACGACCTCTTATGACGAAGACGGCCTAGAACTCCTGGGTTCGACATGGCGATCTCCGTCGGAGGCTCCAAAAAGCGAGGAAAGCGAACCTCTGCAGTTAAGACAATCGATCAACAATGACATCGTCCTCAAGTAAGGCGATCGCCTAGAAATTGAAGGTCGCAGAAACTCATACCTGGCACCGAGAGATGTCTCGGGAAGCGGAATAGTCGAGCCGACAACCAACGACTCTCCTTATTGATCCGAGTGGCGTCAAGGTCATCGTCCGACAAGCTCCTTATCCGCTCCCAGACAACGAGAAAGTCAAAAGGCAACTCCTCAATCGCCGGAATGTGAAAACCTGCAAAACCGAAATCAAATTAGATCAGTCCAAAACGCATCCAAACGAAGGGAGAGTCTAAACCCTTACCAGGATTTCTCTCCCGAAATTCAGTGGGGATCTCCAGCTCGCCCGTAGGATTGTCGCTCGCCGAAGCTCTCCACTTGCCGGCAACCCAGAACCACTTCGTCTGATCGCCCCGCATCTTATTCGGGACTTCGTGAATCACCCGACCAGATCGGCCTTGAATATGGTAACCACCGACCAACCCTTTATGAGCCGTCAGTTTGAACAAATGGTTCATCTCCAACGGCGATGGGAGGCGGTACAGGCGGTGACCGCCGAAAAGGGTGAGAGTGCAGTTAATTTAGAGCCAGGCGTTCGGCGTCAGCTAAAGTGGCGCCACATTCCAAGCGGCCAACAGATGGGAGACAGCAAAGGATAGAGGGAAGCGCAGCCCGGCCTCCATAATCGCCTCATTCACGGCGACCATACCCATCGGAGGCTGGTCGGCTCGTTCATTCTCCGCCGGCGCGAACATGTCCACATCTGAAGGAACATGGAATCTTGTCCTCCAGACGGCCAGATCTTTCCTGGTCGTCGAACTCCGTATCTGGCCAAGCAACCACAACGATCGCTGTGCAACCCGGTACTGCGACCGTTTGGGAAGCACATAGGGGTAGGCGACCGAGTATCCCCGGAAATCGAATCTCGGAGTAGGACCGGCCAACTTCTCCATTATTTCAGCAAAGGCCTTATAGGCCCGACCAAAAGCGCTATGTTGCTCCCAGTAAGCCCTAATCGCCAGATCTCTCTCGATCTGCGATCGTCTCTCTTCAGCAGCCGACTCCTTAGCAACATCGGCCTCATTGAATAAAGCCTCGACTTCAGCAGGGTCGATTCCGGCCCGAATAGCTTCAGCCGCCGTCTCCAGGTGGAAGACGGAAGAAGATTCTCCCCGGACAGTCGATGTCCCGGCGGCAGAACTGGTACCCGCTCCAAGTGATGATGAGGTTCCGCCATTCTCAGAGATACAAAAGGAGAAAAGGATTTTTCTTACCCGAAAGTGAAATCGAACGTCGATCGGCACTAAGATCTTCAGAAAATTCGACAGCAAGTCCTTCTTTCTCCAATAAGTACGCGTGAGTGTGAAATCGCAAAGACCGCCCCCTTTTATAGGAGAAGGCAGGGACTCGTTTGCAATAAGGGAAAACCTCAGGGGTCGGATCTCAAACGACGCATTAATTGACCCCCTCGAGACCCGCGTACGCGTCTTTTCAAGGACGCGTCAGCCGAGGAGTCATTAATGACCGTTGGCATTCTCCAATAGAAACCCGGCACGTGCGCGGAGACTTTTCCACACCCATTGTTTTTTCCCGCGCAGTTTAGCGGCCATCCAGGTCGTCCGAACCCAGAGTATATCAGCTCAAAGACGATCGCCAGTTCAGTTAAACGCAATGTCGCTCGTCAAAAGTTCAGCGATCGCCAAGAGAGCCACCTCACCCCACGTTTCCAACGTATGAGCGAGCTGGGGGGCAATTGTTGTGTCACGATTTATTCATCCCGACAGGCGATCGACTATAAGGCCGAGCGATCAAGTCGACTCCAGTCAAACTTTGGCTAGCTCGCCTAATCGAAGATATCAGACCACCATCAGGTACTCAGCGATCGACTCCCAAGGCGATCGCCTTTTGGCATCTGGCGATCGACTCTAGTTTCCGGCTAAGGACAGTCGACCTATGCCCCGAGCAGAGATGATCACCCGTCAAAGTCATCGAGGATTGGATCTCAGAACAGCACCCACGTGCAGATCCACCAAAAGCGCTGACAAGATCTTCGCTAACAGACAAGATCTTTTGCTGACAGACAAGACCTTTGACCACAGCCTGTCACCTACCTCACCTACCGGCACGTGCGCCGAAAGTTGTCAGTAGGGACCACCCGTGACAGCAACTTAGGACGCGTGTAAGCTCCCCATTGGACCGTACAGTTGACTGCCAGTAACTCCTGCAGACTTTGAGGGGACAGGCCCATGTGCTAAAAGACGATCGCCCGATTATTATAATGCAGAAAAGGCGATCGCCCGGCGTATCCAAGCCCTATAAATAGAGAACCTCCTCCTACTGGAAAAAGGTTCCGAATTCATTTGACTTACGTTCAGAACTCATTCTCTCATATTCCGAATTCATTCACGGAAATACTGAAGAACATACATATCATCAAGCTCCCGGCTATCTCACCGGAATCCATCTCAGGACTTCTCTCTCTAAATCTCTCGTCCAGAAGACGACCGGCAGAAGCAGCAAGTCTCCACTAGACAGATTCCAAGGGATTCATAAGCCCAGGAGCCCAAGCATCCAGCTAAATACTCACCGTGAGAGACGGTCGATCTCTCACCGCCGCGACTGTTCATCTCCTTTGTTACAAGAACTCACAGAGCATCAAATCTGGTTCTTCCGGCAATCTACACGCTCACTAGCTAAGATAACAAGAATCTTTACACTCATTGTAATTGTATTCTTACATTAGTACTTGTATCCCCAAATATTAGTATTAATAATATCTCGCGAGAGCATTCAAGCCCGGGACTAACAACCCCGGCAAATCTTGTGTTATTTATCTTTCTCACGGAAGTGCTCTTGCATTTGTTTGCTATCCCATCCATTCCAGCAATATCTATCTCCGGATAATATTTTGGGTAGCAACAACGAAGAACACCAAGCTTCGCTCAAGAGCTGGATTAACAGAGTCTTTTTACACTCATTGTACTTAGATTCTCACATTAATACTTGTATCCACGAATATTTGTATTAATAACATCTCGTGAGAGCATTCAAGCCCGGGCCTAACAAACTCGGCAAATCTTGTGTTTATTCATATTCTCTCGGAAGTGCTCCCGCAACTTTGTTTGTTGTCCATTCATTCCAGCAGTATTTAATCTTCGGATAAATATTTTGGGCAACAACAATTGGCGCTAGAAGGAGGGCATCTAACCCTCAATTTTTATTCCTACCGTCTCGAAGAACACTCACTGTTCTCGGGGCATATACTTGAAGTGACACTCACTGCGCTTCAAATAAATATTTCAGAAATCATGTCTTCCGCCTCTGCGTCGAAGAAAGCTGCTGGCCAGCCCGCCAGACGCCTCGTTCCGTCTCAGTCCGAGCCACAGCCGATGGTGGAAGGTAGCCGCCGCAGTCCGAGACGCTCGATCCCGCCCCTGGGCGGCGGCCCAAGCCTCTCGCTCGATCAGTTCCGAACCGCGGAACAGATCGACGAGGCCATGGCCGTCCTACAGGAGCGACGGAGTGCTCTTGACGCAACTCCCGCTATCACCCCCTCGGCCATCCGCTGGAAGACCAAACTGAAGTTCAAGGCATTGATGACCGGGCGATCACCAGGAGGCTCTCATCCGCAAGGAGAGGCGCTCTCCAGCCGGGGCACGTCTGTTTTCGATCGCCTGGGCAGCGACCCAACCTGGCGACCGGGGCAGTCCGGCCCCAGCCTCGAGATGATGGAGTTTGAGTCCGTCACCAGGAGCTCGGCCTACCCCACTCCCAGAAGGCAGCCCAGCCGTTTGGCTCCCCCTCGCCAAATAGCAGAGGTCGGCAGCAGCGGAGTCAGGAGATCGATACACGATCGGCTCGGCTCCCGCTCCCAAAGCCGATCTGCAAGCGACCGAGCCACGGCGATGGCCGCGATGCAACGCCAGCTCGACGACATGAAGGCGCTCCTGGAATCCGGGAAGGCGCCAAGACGAAGATCGCCGAGCCGAGCGAGCCACTCGCGGTCAACATCGAGCTCGCCCCCGTGCAACACAAGATCGCTCCTCCTCAAACACCTTTGTACGAGGGGAGATCGGTGTGACGGGTCGGGGAAAAGCGACCCGGATGACCCTAACATGAGTCTCTATGTGTCGGAAGGTTCCGGAAGGTTCTAGAATGATCAAGAAAGACCCAGAGATCTCTACATACTTAGACGACTCTAGAAGCATGTAGAAATGTACTTCTTACACACTTTGTAGAAAGCTCATGTAAATGCCCATGTAAATGTACTACAAGTATCTAGAGTATTCTACCTAGAAAGTTCTATCTAGAGAGTTCCACTCCAGAACTTTCCTAGGATGGTATAAAAGGAGGAGGAGCCTCACTTGCTCACTCCATCCAGAAATCCTCAAGCAATCAAGCATTATAAAGCTCTCTTATACTCAAGCATTCATACATAATAAAATCCTTTTGTGACATTGCCCCTTTTCTCGTTACTTTCAGGCTTACTTAGCAACTCGACTCAGCTTAGTTGTTTAAGTGCCGCACGGGTTAGCTGCGCAAAACTCCCATCCCGTGACAAGTGGTATCGGAGCCACGGTTTGTACACAACCAACTCATATCACACAAGAACAATGGCCAACACTCAGGATGTCCCTATTGGTGCTACTCAAGAGCAGCAACGCGGTAGTGAGGAGCAACGAGGTAACAAGGTCTGAGGAAAGTCCAAGGGACCCTCTGCCGACGCCTTCGAACCTTGGATTGCCACATTGGAAGCCTCGATGGCTAGCTTGGAGGAGAACCTTAATCAAGTCCATGACAGGTTCGACACTCTGGAGATGGAATACGCCGACATCGCTGGCGTGCTGAAGAAACTTATGATGGACCAGTCGGATATGTTGCGTGGGCAACTTATTGAATTCCAGAAGGAGATTCATGGCCTCCGTGGCTTTGTCCAAGAAGAGCTATGCTCTATTCGCTCGAAATTGGAAGAATTCCGATCGGAATGGGCTAAACACAAGCGAGCCGCATCATTTAATTCCGCTGCCCTGTTTGCTTTTGATGCGCGCCGCTTGGATGTGCCGAAGCCCGAAACCTACGATGGCACTCGGAATGCCACTGTGGTCGATAACTTCTTATTCGGCCTGGAACGATACTTTGACGCTATGGGCGTAAAAGATGAGGAACAGAAGGTCAGCGGCGCACCAAATTACCTGCATGGTACCGCACAACTCTGGTGGCGCCGGAAGTATGGCGATATGGGCAAAGGGATCTGCACCATTGACACTTGGGCAGACTTCCAAAGATAACTCCGAAAACAATTTGCCCCAAGAAATGCTGAACGAGATGCGAGAGCTCGCCTCCGAAGACTCAAGCAGACAGGTACGATTCGTGACTATATCAATGAATTTACAACTCTCATGCTTGAAGTTGAAATGTCCGATAAAGATGCACTTTTCTATTTCACCGATGGCCTTAACAATTGGGCCAAAACCGAGCTGGATAGACATGGTGTTCAGACCCTTGACGAAGCTATCGCCAAGGCTGAATCACTCACTGACTACTCTGGGCAAGGTAAAGATAAACGGCCCATTCATGGCAAAGGTGGGGGAGAAAATCGCAAGGAAGGATATGGCGGTAATCGCAAGAATTGGGGAACTAACCGACCCCCAAGTGGCAAGATCGGGCAACAGAAATTCCCAGGAAAGAAGGAGCAATCAAAGCCCAAAAGCCCTTGCTTCATATGCAACGGCAATCATTGGATACGTGACTATCCGGAGAAGAAGACTTTAAACGCCCTTGCTGCCCACTTAAAAATCAATGCCGATGATACCTCGGCCACTCCATTAGAAGAACCCCGACACAGTATGGGTTCTCTTCAGTATATGTCCGCTCTTAAGGGACAAGCCCCGATGCCTGTTACTCCGAAGAAAGGGCTCATGTTTGCTCGCACCACTATTAACGGTCACACCGTTAGCGCGTTACTCGACACTGGGGCATCTCATAACTTCATGTCCGAGGAAGAATCCAAACGCCTAGGGCTCAAGACAGTCTATCGCGGAGGTGCGATGAAGGCAGTAAACTCACCTGCCAAGCCTATAGCCGGAATTGCTCATGACATCCCACTCTCTCTTGGGACATGGTCCGAAAAGCTCGACTTCTCTGTCTTCCCCATAGACGACTTCAAGATGGTTCTAGGCATGGGATTCTTCGAAAGATTCCAAGCCTTCCCTATGCCGGCCACAAACACTCTCGCCATCTACGACGGGGACAAGGCATGCATGGTCCATATTGAACGAGCCCACATTGAGAAGAAACTGATCTCGGCCATGCAATTTAAGAAGGGGATGCGAAAGTACCCTAACTACTTGGTAACAATTCGGCAACTCAATGACGAAGAAAAACTCAACTCATCGCGGACTGACCACCCGCAAATCTTGGAGAATATTCTTGAAGAATACAAGGATGTGATGCCTAAAGAGTTACCTAAGAAACTTCCACCCAGGCGAGAGGTGGATCATTGCATCGAGTTGGAACCTGGTGCCAAACCTCCAGTTGCTGCTCCCTACCGCATGGCACCGCCCGAACTCGCGGAACTACGAAGGCAAATCAAGGACCTTCTAGAAATAAGATACATACGTCCCTCCAAGTCTCCCTACGGTGCACCCGTACTTTTCCAGAAGAAGAAGGATGGCACCCTTCGAATGTGCATCGACTACAGGGCACTCAATCGGATCACTATCAAGAACAAATACCCAATACCATTGATAGCTGATCTCTTCGACCAACTTGGCAAGGCGCGGTACTTCACCAAACTTGACCTGCGCTCAGGGTACTATCAAGTGCGAATTGCTGAAGGAGATGAGGCCAAGACCACATGTGTGACTCGCTATGGTGCTTTTGAGTTCCTTGTCATGCCCTTCGGTCTCACGAATGCACCTGCAACCTTTTGCACCCTCATGAACAATGTACTTCACCCTTTCCTTGACCAATTTGTTGTTGTTTATTTGGATGATATTATGGTGTACAGCTCGACTCTTGAAGAACATATTCAACACCTAAAACAAGTCTTCCAAGTACTACGCGAGAACGAGCTCTATGTTAAGAAGGAAAAATGTTCATTTGCCCAAGAAGAAGTTGAATTTCTCGGTCACAAGGTTAAAGGAGGCAAAATCATGATGGAAAATGCAAAGGTGAAAGCTATTCGGGATTGGCAACCCCCGACCAAGGTTCCAGAACTTCGATCATTTCTCGGCTTGGTGAACTACTACTGCCGCTTTATAAGAGGATACTCGGCCAAAGTAGCCCCACTGACCGATCTACTTAAGAAAAATCAAGTATGGCATTGGTCCAGCAAGTGCCAGCAAGCTTTTGAAGAACTCAAGCAAGCAGTGTCCGAAGCACCCGTACTGGCCTTGCCGGACCACACAAAAGCTTTTGAGGTACAAACTGACGCCTCTGATTTCGCTATTGGAGGAGTGCTCATGCAAGATGGACACCCCATTGCCTTTGAAAGCCGGAAACTCAATGAGACGGAAAGACGGAATACAGTGCAAGAAAAGGAAATGACTGCGGTCATTCACTGCCTGCGAACATGGCGACATTACTTGCTTGGCTCACACTTTGTGATCATGACAGATAACGTTGCTACGAGTTACTTTCAGACCCAAAAGAAGTTAAGTCCCAAACAAGCTCGGTGGCAAGACTTCTTGGCGGAATTTGATTACCGACTTGAGTACAAGCCTGGGAAAGCTAATATAGTCGCAGATGCCCTAAGTAGGAAGGCAGAACTGGCCACTCTGAGTTCTAGTATGCCGAAGTCCGACCTCATCCCTCGGATTAAGGAAGGAGTCCAACAAGACGCCCAACTGAAAGATCTTTTGGACAAAATAAAGCAAGGCAAAACAAGGCGATTTTAGGAGGAAGATGGTATCGTACGCACTATTGGCGATCGGATATTGTAATATCCGGATTTATTACGGTGTATTCCATCTGTATTCGAACCCTGTATTATTCGGATTTGTGGTTTTGATTAATGGAGTATGATATTTCTTGCATTGATATCATTGTACATAAGTATAGAATCATGCAAAATTTCTCATGCAAACTCGTGATAGCGCACGCTAAGAATGTATCTTAACGCGCGCTATCGGGATACTATTAGCGCACGCTATGCAGATAGGAGTTGCGTGCGCTAAGATCTCAATTATTGAGCGGGACGGCTAGCACATGCGCCAGCCGGGACATGGGTCTGGATAAGATTCCCGCGGACGAACACAGGCGATTAAGTCAACTATTATTAGCGCACGCTAAGGAAAGCTTAGTAGCGTGCGCTAACTTGTTAAAATGCAGAATATTATAAATGGGACAACAACCCGTTTTGGCTTACATTTTACTCGTCCATTCCGCATTCTTGAGAGGCCAGAGAGCTGTAATAATCCTCCTACACACTTAGAACTCATCTTGTTGTTGTTTATATATTGGTTATCACTTGGGAGTAATCATTGAAGTGGAATAACACCTTGGAGTGGCATACAACCAACCGGAGTCGGATTCTACCCTACGGTTCAGTGATTTTCATCATATTAAGGTATGTTCAACCTATCTCCAGACTTAGAGTTGGATTCTAAAGAATTGGATGATCATGGTAACGAGATATTGATTTTCATAAGTGATTTATCCAAAGTACATCATGTTTGGAATATTGAGATGAATAAGCCTTAAGTACCTTGATTATGATCATCATGATTCGAATCTTATTACATTGAATATGTAAAGGAAGCTTCTATCATTGGTAATCCGAATCTAGTAGATGACTTCATAGCAATCTTGGACTTGACTTTAACATCATTATTGTTAGATAAATCTAAAGGATTGATCATGGAAGGATTTATCTAGTATAGATGGAACGTTTAACAACTTCAGCATGATAATATTGATTGATATAGAGGTGTTGATATCAACCGTTAAGCCTTTCGAATTGTCATATAAAGATTTGTAGTCGAAATGGAATATGGTTTTATAATGGTATGTATGTCCTCGAATCCGAAGTTGTTGCTATCCGTAAGATCATTCATAATCGTATGAACATGATATTCATGGAGGTAACATGAGTTATCACGGAATATTTCATTGTTTTGATCATGATGAGAATAGCGATTTCGCGGTGATGGCGCCATGCATAGATAGCGCACGCTAAGCTATGAAGATTAACGTGCACTATCGAGAACGAGTTAGCGTACGCTACGTTTAGTACGTAACGGACGCTAAGACATCAGACGAGTCAGCCGACTGATCAGTGAAGTACTGACCATGCATAGTTAGCGTACGCTAGGCTTCGTGGTTTGCCTGCGCTATCGAGCAGACTTAACGCACGCTACACAGAGTACTTAGCGTGCGCTAAGCAGTTCAGGCAGATTGCATTTTATGAGATTTTGGCCGTAAACCGAATTGTTAAACATTCGTACGACGTGAGATAAATCCTATATCATTTCTTTTGTTAAGGTTTGATCTTGTTGCGTGAGTGATTGAGGAGGACGACCCTCGAGTGTTCGTTTTCGTGGAATTATTGTTCTTGTCTTCAAATCGAGGCAAGTACCTTAATTGTTTTATGTATTGTTGTTATACATATTGTCGTGCATGTATGTCGTTATTGTATGTCCACCTCGTGTTGGTCCGACGGGATCATCGGGGGATCTATGCTAGCATGCGCTGGATCATCGGACGGGTTTTTCCACCACGGGTTGGTCTGACGGGATCATCGTGGGTTCTAGGCAGTGAACGCTGGATCGACGGAATTACCATGTGTATGTTATGATATCATGTTGTGATTATCAGTTGTATATATCATTTATGAGTTTCTCGTAGGAGAAGACTCGTTGGTATTTTGTCATTTACGTTATTATTCTTCGTGAGATATGAATAATATGTTGTGGTACTTGTACTAGCATCGTTGTGCTAACCCCTTCGGGGGTGAACATTTTGTTTATGTTCAGGATCCAGGAGAGCGGGAAAACAACCACTGGAGCTGCATGACGACGAGGGTGCAGAGTGATGTTTTGGCCGGGTTCATTTGTCTGTTGTTTATTAGTTATTTCAATAAGTACTCGAGTACGAAGTCATTTATGCTGAATTTGAATTTGGTGATGTATTATTAAGTTCCTGCTGAACAACTGTACTTTCAGTATTTGGTCAGAACCGTTGTATCTTAATTCCGTTATTTCCATTCGTTAGTACCTTTTAATGTCTGTTCAATTCTTCAGCCTTGTAAATCCTTATGTAAAGGATTTACGGCGCTGTAATATTCCTGAATATATCGGGGGTGTTACAGAATATGGTATCATAGCTAAGATTATGGATATCTTGGCCGTTGGGTTAAAATAGGGGTCATTTATGTCTTTTGAGGTAACCGGCCGTGAATGACATCACTGCACTGCCTACGTCTTCATGCGAACGGTGGTTGTAAGCTCCTAAACTCTATCTCGTTCTTTACATGTTATGTCTCTTTATACTCGAATATTAGAACGATGTTGTTTCCTGTATATTGAGTATTTATGCTTACAGTATGTTGAGAGGCAGACGTGGACGTGGTCGCGGTCGTGGACGCGGACGAAGAAATGCTGAAAGGGAAGCGTCGCCTTCTAATCAGGCCAGTCAGAGCTCAGGCGGGCCGCAACAATCTATTAATAACGAACCAGATCCTGCTGTACCAGAGATCCTTCGTCAAGTGGTGAACCAGATGACTCAGTTCGCCCAAGTCGTGGACCGAATGCAAGTAGCGGTGGGACTACGGCGAGAGAGAGAGGCAAGGGATCCCGGACATGGGAAATCGAGGTGACCGGTGGCCGCAAGAGGTGGCGAAGATGCAACCACCCAAATTCGACGGTATTTACGAGACTCCCACAGGATCATTGGTTGAAAGAACTGGAGAAAATCTTTGCCGGAATTAATCGCCAGACGGCAAGGAGAGCCTCTATCGCTCAATATTTTACGATAGGGAAGCGTCCGAATGGTGGGAAGCCATCCGGCTGTAGACCATGATCTTGATTGACGAGTTTAGATTAATGATGGAAGCTCGATTGCCCTCGTCCTGTGAGGGAAGCCAAAATTCGGGAGTTTTTCTCCGCTCAGCCTTCTGATGTGCCAGTATCCCAGGCAATTAAGAAGTTTAACCAGCAGCTGGCATTTGTTCGACATTTGGTCAGAACAGATGCAGAAATGATGATCCATTTCGATATGAGGATGAAACCAGAAATCCAGAGGTACATGTCCGGATTTGAATGTACCACACTCCGTCAATACCAGGATAAGGCGTTGGCGTATGAGATCAAGGAAGCAGCTATGGAGAAATTTTCGGAATCCAAGAAACAGAAAGTCTCTGGTACTTTTACAGAGCACAAGAACAGCGGGCCCCGTAAGGCCCAGTCATCCTTTCACTCTTTCAAGAAACCTCCGCACCCAGTTAGGAGCGGAAAGAACTTCGGAGCGACATCAACTATTACTGATGTTACCAGGAAATGCTTTAACTGCGCCCAGACGGGGCACTATCGACGGAATTGCCCCCTTCCTGTCGTGACTTGTTTTGATTGTGGATGAGAGGGACATCGGGCAGTGTTTTGCGAAGAGGCTGCAAAGTCTTTTAGAGCCCGTACACCACATCCAGTCCAGAAGGAAGCCAGTATCCAACAGACGCAGCAAAGTGTTCAGATGCCTCAGAATTTTGGCCGCGGACGAGGCAGAGGACAATGGGACCGAAAGGGGACATCGAGTGCCAGATCTGGTCCCCCACGTGCATGCGAGATGAGGAGGACAGACGATCGGGATCTTCTTGTCGCATCAGTGCTGTCCGAGATCCTTTCCCGTCGATTAGCGTTTTATTCGATACAGGAGCTACACATTCTTTTATATCTTTGTCTTGTGTAAATCGTTTGAATATTTCCGGTTTTCATACTTGTGAACCTTATGTTGTTGGTTTACCGAGTGGAGAGAGGATTGTCGGAAACTCAGAAACTAGAAATTTCCCTATATCATTTGGAGGCAGAGAGTGGCTCTCAAATCTGATCGTGATAGAAATGCAAGGAGACGACCTGATACTCGGAGACGATTGGCTTAATCGATATGGAGCAATTGTGAACTACCAAAGGAGGAATATCTCGCTGATCGCTGACGATGGTTCCGAAATATTGTTCGAGGGGTGGAAATCGGGAAGCTCAGGAAAATTGATCAAAGCGATGAAAGCTGTCAAATTGTTGAAACAGGGTTGTACTGGATACTGGTGCTATGCAATGAAGAAAGAAGATGAAATTGTGGAACTTCCATCCATTCCTGTTGTGAACGAATTTCCAGATGTATTTCCTGACGAGTTACCTGGACTACCTCCACGAAGGGATGTGGAATTTACCATTGAGCTGGAACCCGGAGCTACACCAATTTCTAAGGCGCCGTATCGTATGGCACCTCTTGAGATGTCTGGCGAAGAAGCGGTGGAGGAGTTCTTGGACAAGGGCTATATTGACAGCGTTTCACCACAGGAGCGCCGATTCTTTTGTCCGAAAGAAGGATGGGTCGCTCCGACTGTGTATTGACTATCGAGAGCTGAACAAGATGACGATTAAGAACAAGTATCCGTTGCCACGGATTGATGATCTGTTTGACCAGCTGCAAGGGGCAACAGTATTTTATAAAATCGATCTGAGATCAGGATATCATCAGCTGAGGATTAAGGAATATGATGTTCCGAAATCAGCGTTTAGAACTCGCTACGGACATTATGAGTTTGTAGTAATGCCGTTTGGTCTCACTAACGCACCTGCTGTATTTATGCAATTGATGAACCGTGTGTCCATTTAATTTTTGGATAAATTTGTGGTCGTGTTCATTGATGACATTCTGGTGTATTCTAAGAGCCCGGAAGAACATGCGCAGCATTTGCGGATTGTATTGGAACTTTTGAGAAATGAGCAATTGTACGCCAAACTTTCTAAGTGTGAATTCTGGCTAAAGGAAGTAATGTTCCTCGGCCATGTGGTGTCAGCTAAAGGAGTCCGAGTAGATCATCAGAAGATCGAAGCAATTATGGATTGGAAGCCTCCAAAGAACGTGAAAGAAGTCCGAAGCTTCTTAGGACTTGCTGGATATTATCGTCGATTCGTGGAAGGGTTTTCTAAAATCTCCCGCCCACTTACTCGACTCCTGCAGAAAACTCAAAAGTTTGAGTGGAATGAGTTGTGTCAGGTTAGCTTCGATGAATTAAAGAAGAGATTGATGATGGCACCGATTCTATCACTTCCACGGGGAACTGGAGGATTTATAGTTTACAGTGATGCTTCGAACCAAGGACTCGGGTGCGTATTGATGCAGAATGATAAGGTGATCGCTTATGCGTCACGACAGCTGAAACCTTATGAAGTAAATTACCCAACACATGATTTGGAGCTAGCAGCAGTGGTTTTTGCTTTGAATATCTGGAGGCATTATCTGTACGGGACTCACTGTCAGATCTTTACGGATCACAAGAGTCTCAAGTACATATTCAGTCAGAAAGAATTAAACATGCGGCAAAGAAGATGGTTAGAACTGATTAAGGACTATGACTTGGAGATTTTATATCATCCAGGCAAAGCGAATGTAGTGGCCGATGCACTTAGCCGCAAGCCTGTTTCTATTCAGATGCTGGAGACGCTGACCTCCCAACTTAGCCTTCAACGAGAGATGATTCATGAAGGAATTGAAGTATGGTTACAAAGAGTTCAAGGACAACTGTGCGTGATGGAGATAACTTCATCATTAACCGAAGGAATCAAATCTAAACAGGCAGATGATCCTCTGATGATTCGGTTACGTGATGAAGTGATCAAAGGAAAGGCCCCCGGATTCATAATTCATGATGATGGAGTTTTGAGATTTCAGAACCGACTCTGCGTTCCCAATGTTGATGTTCTGAAACAGACGATTATGAAAGAAGCTCACAGTTCACCCTATTCTATCCACCCGGGCACCAGTAAAATGTATAAGGACTTGAAGCAGAATTTCTGGTGGGGCAACATGAAGAAAGACGTAGCGGACTATGTTTCGAAATGCCTGACTTGTCAGCAGGTTAAGATCGAGCATCAACGGCCTGCCGGGATGTTGAAGCCGCTCCCAATTCCTGAATGGAAGTGGGAGGACATATCGATGGACTTTATCACTAATAGCCGAGAACCAAGACGGGAATGAACATGATTTGGGTGATAGTTGATCGTTTAACCAAATCAGCTCATTTTCTAGGCATTAAGGACACATGGGGACCAGAGAAATTGGCGCGAGTATTTATTTCGGAGATAGTTCGATTGCATGGTACGCCGAAAAGCATTGTTTCTGATCGAGACGGCCATTTTGTGTCTCACTTTTGGAAGGCAGTTCATAAGGCCTTGGGGACCGAATTGAACTTAAGATCTGACTTATCACCCGCAGACTGACGGACAATCCGAGAGGACCATTCAAACGGTGGAAGATATGCTGAGGGCTTGTGCCTTAGATTGGTCAAACGATTGGGAAGTTCATCTACCGTTGATTGAATTTACCTACAACAATAGTTGGCATGCTTCCATTAAGATGGCCCCGTTTGAGGCATTATACGGAAGGAGATGCAGATTGCCCCTATCTTTGGGACGATTAAATCGGACTTGATCGGAGCAGGCGAGTTGATCGTCTGAGACTCGAGAGAAGATAGCCTTGATTCGTGAAAGTGTTGACCGTGAGTCGCCAGAAATCCTACGCAGACGTACGCCGTCGCCCATTGGAGTTCAATACTGGAGACCATGTACTTTTGAAGGTTTCTCTTACTCGGGGAATCTTTCGTTTCGGAAGGAAAGGAAAGCTGAGTCCGAGATATATCGGACCATTTGAGATCCTCGAGAGAGTTGGGGAATTGGCATACAGATTGGCATTGCCGCCGTCATTGTACCATGTTCATAACGTGTTTCACGTATCCCAGTTACGGAGGTATATACCAGATCCCAGTCATATCATTGATTTCGGCGAGATCGAAATCGAGTAGGATGGGACGTTTGAAGAAAGACCGGTTAAGATACTCGAGAGTCGAGTTAAGCAACTGAGGAACAAACCAATCGTTTTGGTCAAAGTTTAATGGTCACGTCACGGAATGGAAGAAGCTACCTGGGAAACGGAAGCTGATATGAAGTCTAGATATCCCGAATTATTTTCATCTTGAGTTTCGGGACGAAACTCCTTTTTAGTAGGAGAGTATGTAATATCCGGATTTATTACGGTGTATTTCATCTGTATTCGAACCCTGTATTATTCGGATTTGTGGTTTTGATTAATGGAGTATGATATTTCTTACATTGATATCATTGTACATAAGTATAGAATCATGCAAAATTTCTCATGCAAACTCGTGATAGCGCACGCTATGCAGATAGGAGTTGCGTGCGCTAAGATCTCAATTATTGAGCGGGACGGCTAGCACATGCGCCAGCCGGGACATAGGTCTGGATAAGATTCCCGCGGACGAACCTGGACAGTTCTGAAGTCAACTATTATTAGCGCACGCTAAGGAAAGCTTAGTAGCGTGCGCTAACTTGTTAAAATGCAGAATATTATAAATGGGACAACAACCCGTTTTGGCTTACATTTTACTCGTCCATTCCGCATTCTTGAGAGGCCAGAGAGCTGTAATAATCCTCCTACACACTTAGAACTCATCTTGTTGGTGTTTATATATTGGTTATCACTTGGGAGTAATCATTGAAGTGGAATAACACCTTGGAGTGGCATACAACCAACCGGAGTCGGATTCTACCCTACGGTTCAGTGATTTTCATCATATTAAGGTATGTTTAACCTATCTCCAGACTTAGAATTGGATTCTAAAGAATTGGATGATCATGGTAACGAGATATTGATTTTCATAAGTGATTTATCCAAAGTACATCATGTTTGGAATATTGAGATGAATAAGCCTTAAGTACCTTGATTATGATCATCATGATTCGAATCTTATTACATTGAATATGTAAAGGAAGCTTCTATCATTGGAAATCCGAATCTAGTAGATGACTTCATAGCAATCTTGGACTTGACTTTAACATCATTATTGTTAGATAAATCTAAAGGATTGATCATGGAAGGATTTATCAAGTATAGATGAAACGTTTAACAACTTCAGCATGATAATATTGATTGATATAGAGGTGTTGATATCAACCGTTAAGCCTTTCGAATTGTCGTATGAAGATTTATAGTCGAAATGGAATATGGTTTTATAATGGTATGCATGTCCTCGAATCCGAAGTTGTTGCTATCCGTAAGATCATTCATAATCGTATGAACATGATATTCATGGAGGTAACATGAGTTATCACGGAAGATTTCATTGTTTTGATCATGATGAGAACAGTTTACTGCCCAGCAGTAAACTGCCATGCATAGATAGCGCACGCTAAGCTATGAAGATTAACGTGCGCTATCGAGCACGAGTTAGCGTACGCTACGTTTAGTACGTAACGTACGCTAAGACATCAGACGAGTCAGCCGACTGATCAATGAAGTACTGACCATGCATAGTTAGCGTACGCTAGGCTTCGTGGTTTGCGTGTACTATCGAGCAGACTTAACGCACGCTACAAAAAGTACTTAGCGTGCGCTAAGCAGTTCAGGCAGATTGCATTTTATGAGCTTTTGGCCGTAAACCGAATTGTTAAACATTCGTACGACGTGAGATAAATCCTATATCATTTCTTTTGTTAAGGTTTGATCTTGTTGCGTGAGTGATTGAGGAGGACGACCCTCGAGTGTTCGTTTTCGTGGAAGTACTGTTCTTGTCTTCAAATCGAGGCAAGTACCTTAATTGTTTTATGTATTGTTGTTATACATATTGTCGTGCATGTATGTCGTTATTGTATGTCCACCTCGTGTTGGTCCGACGGGATCATCGGGGGATCTATGCTAGCATGCGCTGGATCATCGGACGGGTTTTTCCACCACGGGTTGGTCTGACGGGATCATCGAGGGTTCTATGCAGTGAACGCTGGATCGACGAAATTACCATGTGTATGTTATGATATCATATTGTGATTATCAGTTGTGTATATCATTTATGAGTTTCTCGTAGGAGAAGACTCGTTGGTATTTTGTCATTTACGTTATTATTCTTCGTGAGATATGAATAATATGTTGTGGTACTTGTACTAGCATCGTTGTACTAACCCCTTCGGGGGTGAACATTTTGTTTATGTTCAGGATCCAGGAGAGCGGGAAAACAACCACTGGAGCTGCATGACGACGAGGGTGCAGAGTGATGTTTTGGCCGGGTTCATTTGTCTGTTGTTTATTAGTTATTTCAATAAGTACTCGAGTACGAAGTCATTTATGCTGAATTTGAATTTGGTGATGTATTATTAAGTTCCTGCTGAACAACTGTACTTTCAGTATTTGGTCAGAACCGTTGTATCTTAATTCCGTTATTTCCATTCGTTAGTACCTTTTAATGTCTGTTCAATTCTTCAGCCTTGTAAATCCTTATGTAAAGGATTTACGGCGCTGTAATATTCCTGAATATATCGGGGGTGTTACAGATATTTGTGCCTAAGTGGGGAAAACTTATGAAGGAAATCATAAAGGAGTGCCATGATACTAAGTGGGCTGGTCACTTAGGAATCGAACGCACCACTGCACTCATGCAGGCCTCATACTACTGGCCGTAAATGAGGGACGAAATTGAAGCCTACGTGAAGACTTGTCTTGTGTGCCAGCAAGACAAGAATGAGCAGAATCTGCCGGCAGGATTGTTGGAGCCCCTGCCTATTGCATCAAGGCCCTGGGAGAGTGTGTCTATGGACTTCATCACAACTCTCCCGAAATCAGAAGGATTCGGAAGCATCATGGTGGTGGTGGACCGATACAGTAAGTATGCTACTTTCATTGCCACATCTCCCGATTGAAATGCTAGTGAAGCTGTTTGTCTATTCTTCAAGCATATCATCAAACTTTGGGGGATTCCTTTAAGCATTGTGAGTGATCGGGACCCTCGATTCACTGGATGATTTTGGAGAGAACTATTCGAGCTATTGGGAACCGACCTTAAGTTCTCGACAAGTTTCCATCCCCAAACAGATGGACAGACCAAACGAATCAATGCATTGCTGGAACTATATCTAAGGCACTATGTGAGCGCCCATCAGAAGGACTGGACAAGATTACTTGATGTGGCCCAGTTCTCTTACAATCTGCAGAAAAGCGAGGCAATAGGTAACTCCCCTTTCGAAATCATTATGGGTTTTCAGCCACTAACCCCGAATGCTGTAGCCTCGACACATGAAGGGAAGAGTCCCGCAGCTCACCGCATTGCCCGAGAATGGCATGAGGAGGCAGACATTACGCGCGCCTACCTTGATAAGGCCGCCCGGAAGATGAAGAAGTGGGCTGATCATAAAAGAAGAGACATTAAGTTCCAAAAAGGTGATCAGGTCATGGTCAAACTTTTTACCAACCAATTCAAGGCATTACGCAAAGTACACAAAGGATTGGGGAGGAGGTACGAAGGACCATTTACAATAATCAAACGTGTTCGAAATGTCTCTTATATGTTGAAACTCCCTCCAAGACTTAAAATACATCCAGTCTTCCACGCGAACCAATTGAAACTCTACCATGCCGACTCGGAAGACCCGCATCGAGGAGAGTCAAATCGTGCACCTACTGCCGTAATCACCTTATTCGACAAAGAGGTGGACTATATTGTGACCGAACGAGTTACTCGGAAGAGAGGCATGCCTCCCGGCACGGAGTACTTGGTAAAATGGAAAAACCTCCCTGATAGCGAAGCAACATGGGAACGGGAAGACGAACTCTGGCAATTTCAAGATCACATCAAGAGGTTCAGACAAGAGAACGCGCCGAGGACGTCGCTGAAATAGGTGGGGGAGGATGTGACGGGTCGGGCGAAAGCGACCCGGATGACCCTAACATGAGTCTCTATGTGTCGGAAGGTTCCGGAAGGTTCTAGAATGATCAAAAAAGACCCAGAGATCTCTACATACTTAGACGACTCTAGAAGCATGTAGAAATGTACTTCTTACACACTTTGTAGAAAGCTCATGTAAATGCCCATGTAAATGTACTACAAGTATCTAGAGTATTATACCTAGAAAGTTCTATCTAGAGAGTTCCACTCCAGAACTCTCCTAGGATGGCATAAAAGGAGGAGGAGCCTCATTTGCTCACTCCATCCAGAAATCCTCAAGCAATCAAGCATTGTAAAGCTCTCTTATACTCAAGCATTCATACTTAATAAAATCCTTTTGTGCCATTGCCCCTTTTCTCGTTACTTTCAGGCTTACTTAGCAACTCGACTCAGCTTAGTTGTTTAAGTGCCGCACGGGTTAGCTGCGCAAAACTCCCATCCCGTGACATCGGACCCCGAAATGCACCTGAGCAAGTTCAACATCTACATGACCGGGTGTGGGGCATCTGACGCGACCAGGTGCCGAATGTTCCCTCTGACACTGGACGACCTCGCCCACAGGTGGTACGCCTCATTGCCGCCTCGGTCCATCGGCTCCTTTAACGAACTGGCGAACGTCTTCACAGAGTACTTCGCCGCCAAGGTCGCTCGACCGGAATGTCCCCTTCGCATGATGCAAATCAGGCAGGGAGAAGAAGAGTCCGACTCGGACTACATCAACCGAGTAGACGAGATCATCCTCAACGGCGAACCCATAAGCGATGAGATCACCCTCTACATGGTCCTAGGAGGATTCCATGGTCTTTCGCCTATGTTCAGGCATCTTACGAAGGACCAACCCTCGACCTGCGTAATCTTCTGAGCTAAAGCCGCAGACTTTTTGGCCAGGCAAAGGTTTCTTCTTAGCCTGTGAGTAACGCGATCGGCAGCCGAGCGACGATCGCCAATCTTCCAGCCCGATCGCCATCATCAAGCTACATCAACAAACCGGAGGACTCGTTCGCCATCTACAGTTCAGCATCTAACATGACGGACTAAGGCATGAGATCGCCTCCACCGCACATCATAAAGCCATGGTCCTGGTAGTCGATGGAACCGGCTGCTTCGGCCATGCAAGGTCCCTTTGGGCCAAGATCGCCCGCCCTTCATTTAAATACGAGGCCGGCGTAGTCTGAGGGCCCTCCAAAACTAATCAGTGGACACGATCGCCCGCCCTCAAAGGATCATCATCTAACATGGTGAACCCGGACAATGCGACGTGCCACTACCCCAATCTCAACGTACACCGTCGAGGTTCGCCATCTTCATGGTGGGCCGATGTGGAAGAAGAGCTAACAATCCGCGGACGTGGAGTTGAATCATCCGACGCTGCCCCGCGCAAGGACTCCTCTAGACCGAGACCGCACACCCTTCGTTTAAATACGAGGCGAGGCGCAGCCTAACAGAGGACCCTCACAATAAAATGAGTCACGAGACACTCAATATCTTCGCACACAAGACACGGTCATGGAGTCGGTCCATCGAACTCCGTGACTGTGCACGATTCCTCAAACGACGAAACCATCAAGTTTCTGAGGGGGATCGGCCAATGTTGTTTTTTGCAGGTACAAGACCGAAAGATAGCTAGCCAATCGACCAGATAGCCCAAGTCTGAATCCAAAGTCAGCTCAACGGGTTGCCCGTCCTCATCTTACACGATCGCCAGCAAGAACCATCTCGCCCCATGTCTTCAACATCGGAGCAAGCTGGGGGGCAATTGTTGTGTCGAGAATTATACTCTCCGACCGGCGATCGCCTCAGAGATCGGGTGACCTAGCCATTGCCGAGCAGTCAAGGCAGAACTGCCGACCAGCGACCAGGCGGCCTAGCCTTAGCCCGGCAGTCAAGATAAATCGGCCAACCGAAGGTCCCAAGACAAGTTCCGGTGCCGAGCGATCGACATCAAAGACGATCGTCTCTCGGTACTTGGCGATCGACTCCTGGCGACCGACTAGAAGACGATCATCTCCCGGCACTTGCCGACCGACCCTTGGTGACCGACCGATGCCGACCTCCAGCAACTGGCCGATGCCGACCTCTGGTGACCAGCTAGAGACGACCGCCTCATGCCACTCAAAGCCGATAGTCATCCAGTTGTCAAAGGCCGAGCCTCAGGACAGACCCCACGTGCAGTGCCGAGACAAGATCCGCATATCACGGATCGTTGACCACAGCCTGTCAGCATCTTCCCACCAAGCGAGCCGCGAAAAGGTGTCGGTAGGACCGCATGTGACAGTGACTCGGACGCGTCTTGGCTCCTCATTGGACCGCCTGTTGTTGCCGGTAGCTTGGACTTTAGGCCGACAGCCCGTGTGACTTAAGGACGATCGCCCCATTATTATATTGGCCGGCAGATGATCGCCCCATTATTATATTGGCCGGAAGGCGATCACCCGCCAGAAGACAGGGCACCTCAGCCCCTATATATAGCAGGCTCCCTCCGCTTGTAAAAAGGCTTCAGAACTCCAACACGACCGAAATTCTTCAGCACTCTCTGTCTCCCGCGATTTCAGCGCACAACACAGAAGCAATACACACACTTGGCTTTCTCCTACTCTTGGCAACAACTATCTTTTGGTTCTTTCTTCTCTCGGCCTCTCTCATACAGAAGATGAGCGGCAGGGACGAAGAACACCAAGCTTCGCTCAAGAGCTGGATTAATAGAGTCTTTTTACACTCATTGTACTTAGATTCTCACATTAATACTTGTATCCACGAATATTTGTATTAATAACATCTCGCGAGAGCATTCAAGCCCGGGCCTAACAAACCCGGCAAATCTTGTGTTTATTCATATTCTCTCGTAAGTGCTCCCGCAACTTTGTTTGTCGTCCGTTCATTCCAGCAGTATTTAATCTTCGGATAAATATTTTGGGCAACAACAATAGGGGTTCAAAATCGGTTGAAAATCAATAATTATGCGGACAGCTCAGCAGCCTTATCCAGACAGTGCCGAGAAGCTTCTGTCGGTCGTGACCGGCCTTTCCGGACATCTGGCCGAGAAGCTTCTGTCGGTCGTGACCGACCTTATCCGGACAACTGGCCGAGAAGATTCTGTCGGCCGTGACCGGCATCTGTCGGCAGGCGTGTCCGGCTGTGACCGGCACATGTCCGTCAACTTGGCTCGGCCGGTTCGACCCCTTCCCGGTGTCCAAATTTGATTTTCCAACCTGTTCCGGACTCGTCAGAGTTAAATCTTCGATATGCTCAGAACGGATTTTCGATAATAATAGTAAAACAATTTAATATTATTTTTGGAATACAAGTGTTCTGTGATGAATATTTTATCGTATCAAAATCGTCGGAATTTTTCGAAATCAGTTTCATAAATTCTAAAAATAATCCTTATAATTTATTTTGAAATCTTGTCTTTTTAAATCCTTCATTTTATGCTAGGAACATATCGGTCCAAGTATCGAACAACCTGTAAATATTAAAAAATCAAAATCCATGATCGTTAGCAAAATAAATAGCATTTAAATAAGTATTGGGGCGTTACAATCCTCCCCCCTTTAAAAAATTTTGTCCTCGAAATTGAGCTTCGTAAAGAACTTTGAAAATCTGTATCAAACTTTGTATGAGTATTTTCATCAATTACTCTAAAATATTGTGCCAGCACAAACATCACTTTGAAACCTTTCTTTGAAATCATATTTTGTCCCTTTCGGATAACATTTAAACTTTCAGATATCCTTTCAAATATTTTGCCGACACAATCATTTTATACTCATACCAAAAAATTTAAGTTTTCATAAAAGAGTGAATACTTGAAAACATTACCTCGGAGACGACGTTGGGCAGCAGCGATGAACCACATATTCTCCCGAAAATATAATCATGCCGTAATTATTCGTTATACTTTCAAAAATAAGAATGTTTTGAAATATCTTGTTTTGTATAAGTAAACCTTTTTAAACCTCCTTAACTGTATAGTCCCATACCTATACAGTCTTGGAATACCTCTTGTTCTGGTAAGAATTCGGTGAAGTCATGTCCCCCTCCGCCTAAAAGCCTAGTCAGGAGCCGATCATTATCCGTGCCCTTTTTCTTATTGCACCGGCGATCACTCCCCTTTCTCGGAGCCGCTCATTGTCCGTGCCCTTTTCTATTGCACCAGCGATCACTCCCCGCCCTCGTCGGCCCCGGGTGTCACATGTTCACCAGCTTCCGCTTGGTTTATCCCAAAATCTCACCGCACTGAGAGAGGTCTTGCTCCGATACCATTCTGTAACACCCTGACTTTCTTAATTAAAAAGAACGCTACACGGCTCGATTTTTCCTTAAATTTTTTTATATAAATTCGGAGTATTTGCGGAAGCATTTTAGTCAGTAAATCTTCAATAAAAATCGTTTATTCAAACATCAGTACAGTTTTACAAAAACATGGGAAATCAAATATTCGGACATAGTCTGTTGAAATTACATTTGTTGAAGAACATCAAGTGTTTCGCAAAAATAATAACAATTACGGCGACAACATCTTTTATTCTTTAGAATTTCATCATGTTGGGAGTATTATTCATCTTCTGCTTGTCCTGTTCGTCGATTCCTTAGCCTGAAAAATATAAACGACGAGGTGTGAGTACGCGAGCATACTCAGTGAGATTAGACCCTTATAAATCGTCAAAATCATGTTGTGTAATGCACATAAAACATTCTTAGCTTCAAAATGATATATGATATGTACAAAAAAACGTCCGGAAACATGTATAAATAGGGGTTCAAAATCGGTTGAAAATCAATAATTATGCGGACAGCTCAGCAGCCTTATCCAGACAGTGCCGAGAAGCTTCTGTCGGTCGTGACCGGCCTTTCCGGACAGCTGGCCGAGAAGCTTCTGTCGGTCGTGACCGACCTTATCCGGACAACTGGCCGAGATGCTTCTGTCGGCCGTGACCGGCATCTGTCGGCAGGCGTGTCCGGCTGTGACCGGCACATGTCCGTCAACTTGGCTCGGCCGGTTCGACCCCTTCCCAGTGTCCAAATTCGATTTTCCGACCTGTTCCGGACTCGTCAGAGTTAAATCTTCGATATGCTCGGAACGGATTTTCGATAATAATAGTAAAACAATTTAATATTATGTTTGGAATACAAGTGTTCTGTGATGAATATTTTATCGTATCAAAATCGTCGGAATTTTTCGAAATCAGTTTCATAAATTCTAAAAATGATCCTTATAATTTATTTTGAAATCTTTTCTTTTTAAATCCTTCATTTTATGCTAGGAACATATCGGTCCAAGTATTGGACAACCTGTAAATATTAAAAAATCAAAATCCATGATCGTTAGCAAAGTAAATAGCATTTAAATAAGTATTGGGGCGTTACAATCCTCCACCCTTTAAAAAATTTCGTCCTCGAAATTGAGCTTCATAAAGAACTTTGAAAATCTGTATCAAATTTTGTATGAGTATTTTCATCAATAACTTTAAAATATTGTGCCAGCACAAACATCACTTTGAAACCTTTCTTTGAAATCATATTTTGTCCCTTTCGGATAACATTTAGACTTTCAGATATCCTTTCAAATAATTTGCCGACACAATCATTTTATACTCATACCAAAAAATTTAGGTTTCATAAAAGAGTGAATACTTGAAAACATAACCTCAGAGACGACGTTGGGCAGCAGCGATGAACCACATATTCTCCCGAAAATATAATCATGCCGTAATTATTCGTTATACTTTCAAAAATAAGAATGTTTTGAAATATCTTGTTTTGTATAAGTAAACCTTTTTAAACCTCCTTAACTGTATAGTCCCATACCTATACAGTCTTGGAATACCTCTTGTTCTGGTAAGAATTCGGTGCAGTCATGTCCCCCTCCGCCTAGAAGCCTTGTTAGGAGCCGCTCATTGTCCGTGCCCTTTTTCTTATTGCACCGGCGATCACTCCCCTTTCTCGGAGCCGCTCATTGTTCGTGCCCTTTTCTATTGCACCAGCGATCACTCCCCGCCCTCGTCGGCCCCGGGTGTCACATGTTCACCAGCTTCCGCTTGGTTCATCCCCAAATCTCACCGTACTGAGAGAGGTCTTGCTCCGATACCATTCTGTAACGCCCTGACTTTATTAATTTAAAAGAACGTCACACGGCTCAATTTTTCCTTAAAATTTTTTATATAAATTCGGAGTATTTGCGGAAGCATTTTAGTCAGTAAATCTTCAATAAAATCCATTTATTCAAACATCAGTACAGTTTTACAAAAACATGGGAAATCAAATATTCGGACATAGTCCGTTGAAATTACATTCGTTGAAGAACATCATGTGTTTCGCAAAAATAATAACAATTACGGCGACAACATCTTTTATTCTTTAGAATTTCATCATGTTGGGAGTATTATTCATCTTCTGCTTGTCCCGTTCGTCGATTCCTTAGCCTGAAAAACATAAACGACGAGGTGTGAGTATGCGAGCATACTCAGTGAGATTAAACCCTTATAAATCGTCAAAATCATGTTGTGTAATGCACATAAAACATTCTTATCTGTGTGAGACTCGTCTCGGATTTCTTTCATTCTTTCGAACCCTCACGGTTCGTCATGTTACACGACACAACGATGACCGTAACATATTAAAACAGTATAACCTCACCTCGTTTGCTGAAATCTTGAAATATCTTCCTTTGAATTTGGCTCGGTTGTCCTTCTTGGATCCCGGGTACGTTGCTCCTAGCACTTGAAAATATTTTTTTTCATATTTCCGGCCATAAATTCTTGATGTAAAATCTGAAATCTCTTTGAGGACTTTTATCAAACACCTTTGAAAAACTGTCAGATTTGAGCTATCTATTTGATCGGGGGTTTTGAGGGCATTTAAGTTTTTGGATGGGAAATATGTTATGGGCGTTTAAAAGTAGAGGTTCACAAATTCAAAATGATATATGATATGTACAAAAAACGGTCCGGAAACATGTATAAATATGGGTTCAAAATCGGTTGAAAATCAATAATTATGCGGACAGCTCAGCAGCCTTGTCCAGACAGTGCCGAAAAGCTTCTGTCGGTCGTGATCGGCCTTTCCGGACAGCTGGCCGAGAAGCTTCTGTCGGTCATGACCGACCTTATCCGGACAACTGGCCGAGAAGCTTCTGTCGGCCGTGACCGGCATCTGTCGGCAGGCGTGTCTGGGTGTGACCGGCACATGTCCGTCAATTTGGCTCGGCCGGTTCGACCCCTTCCTGGTTTCCAAATTCGATTTTCCGACCTGTTCCGGACTCGTCAGAGTTAAATCTTCGATATGCTCGGAACGGATTTTCAATAATAATAGTAAAACAATTTAATATTATTTTTGGAATACAAGTGTTCTGTGATGAATATTTTATCGTATCAAATTCGTCGGAATTTTTCGAAATCAGTTTCATAAATTCTAAAAATAATCCTTATAATTTACTTTGAAATATTTTCTTTTTAAATCCTTCATTTTATGCTAGGAACATATCGGTCCAAGTATCGGACAACCTGTAAATATTAAAAAATCAAAATCCATGATCGTTAGCAAAATAAATAGCATTTAAATAAGTATTGGGGCGTTACAATACTCCCCCCTTTAAAAAATTTCGTCCTCGAAATTGAGCTTCGTAAAGAACTTTGAAAATCTGTATCAAACTTTGTATGAGAATTTTCATCAATAACTTTAAAATATTGTGCCAGCACAAACATCACTTTGAAACCTTTCTTTGAAATCATATTTTGTCCCTTTCGGATAACATTTAGACTTTCAGATATCCTTTCAAATAATTTGCCGACACAATCATTTTATACTCATACCAAAAAATTTAGGTTTCATAAAAGAGTGAATACTTGAAAACATAACCTCGGAGACGACGTTGGGCAGCAGCGATGAACCACATATTCTCCCGAAAATATAATCATGCCGTAATTATTCGTTATACTTTCAAAAATAAGAATGTTTTGAAATATCTTGTTTTGTATAAGTAAACCTTTTTAAACCTCCTTAACTGTATAGTCCCATACCTATACAGTCTTGGAATACCTCTTGTTCTGGTAAGAATTCGGTGCAGTCATGTCCCCCTCCGCCTAGAAGCCTTGTCAGGAGCCGCTCATTGTCCGTGCCCTTTTTCTTATTGCACCGGCGATCACTCCCCTTTCTCGGAGCCGCTCATTGTTCGTGCCCTTTTCTATTGCACCAGCGATCACTCCCCGCCCTTGTCGGCCCCGGGTGTCACATGTTCACCAGCTTCCGCTTGGTTCATCCCCAAATCTCACCGTACTGAGAGAGGTCTTGCTCCGATACCATTCTGTAACGCCCTGACTTTATTAATTAAAAAGAACGTCACACGGCTCAATTTTTCCTTAAAATTTTTTATATAAATTCGGAGTATTTGCGGAAGCATTTTAGTCAGTAAATATTCAATAAAATCCATTTATTCAAACATCAGTACAGTTTTACAAAAACATGGGAAATCAAATATTCGGACATAGTCCGTTGAAATTACATTCGTTGAAGAACATCAAGTGTTTCGCAAAAATAATAACAATTACGGCAACAACATCTTTTATTCTTTAGAATTTCATCATGTTGGGAGTATTATTCATCTTCTGCTTGTCCCGTTCGTCGATTCCTTAGCCTGGAAAACATAAACGACGAGGTGTGAGTATGCGAGCATACTCAGTGACATTAAACCCTTATAAATCGTCAAAATCATGTTGTGTAATGCACATAAAACATTCTTATCTGTGTGAGACTCGTCTCGGATTTCTTTCATTCTTTCGAACCCTCACGGGTCGTCATGTTACACGACACAACGATGACCGTAACATATTAAAACAGTATAACCTCACCTCGTTTGCTGAAATCTTGAAATATCTTCCTTTGAATTTGGCTCGGCTGTCCTTCTTGGATCCCGGGTACGCTGCTCCTAGCACTTGAAAATATTTTTTTTATATTTCCGGCCATAAATTCTTGATGTAAAATCTGAAATCTCTTTGAGGACTTTTATCAAACACCTTTGAAAAACTTTCAGATTTGAGCTATCTATTTATCGGGGTTTTTGAGGGCATTTAAGTTTTTGGAAGGGAAATATGCTACGGGCGTTTAAAAGTAGAGGTTCACAGCTTCAAATGATATATGATATGTACAAAAAACCGTCCAGAAACATGTATAAATAGGGGTTCAAAATCGGTTGAAAATCAATAATTATGCGGACAGCTCAGCAGCCTTATCCAGACAGTGCCGAGAAGCTTCTGTCGGTCGTGACCGGCCTTTCCGGACAGCTGGCCGAGAAGTTTCTGTCGGTCGTGACCGACCTTATCCGGACAACTGGCCGAGAAGCTTCTTTCGGCCGTGACCGGCATCTGTCGGCAGGCGTGTCCGGCTGTGACCGGCACATGTCAGTCAACTTGGCTCGGCCGGTTCGACCCCTTCCCGGTGTCCAAATTTGATTTTCCGACCTATTCCGGACTCGTCAGAGTTAAATCTTCGATATGCTCGGAATGTATTTTCGATAATAATAGTAAAAAAATTTAATATTATTTTTGGAATACAAGTGTTCTGTGATGAATATTTTATCGTATCAAAATCGTCGGAATTTTTCGAAATCAGTTTCATAAATTCTAAAAATGATCCTTATAATTTATTTTGAAATCTTTTCTTTTTAAATCCTTCAGTTTATGCTAGGAACATATCGGTCCAAGTATCGGACAACCTGTAAATATTAAAAAATCAAAATCCATGATCGTTAGCAAAATAAATAGCATTTAAATAAGTATTGGGGCGTTACAATCCTCCCCCCTTTACAAAATTTCGTCCTCGAAATTGAGCTTCGTAAAGAACTTTGAAAATCTGTATCAAACTTTGTATGAGTATTTTCATCAATAACTTTAAAATATTGTTCCAGCACAAACATCACTTTGAAACCTTTCTTTGAAGTCATATTTTGTCCCTTTCGGATAACATTTAGACTTTCAGATATCCTTTCAAATATTTTGCTGACACAATCATTTTATACTCATACCAAAAAATTTAAGTTTTCATAAAAGAGTGAATACTTGAAAACATTACCTCGGAGACGACGTTGGGCAGCAGCGATGAACCACATATTCTCCCGAAAATATAATCATGCCGTAATTATTCGTTATACTTTCAAAAATAAGAATGTTTTGAAATATCTTGTTTTGTATAAGTAAACCTTTTTAAACCTCCTTAACTGTATAGTCCCATACCTATACAGTCTTGGAATACCTCTTGTTCTGGTAAGAATTCGGTGCAGTCATGTCCCCCTCCTCCTAGAAGCCTTGTCAGGAGCCGCTCATTGTCTGTACCCCTTTTCTTATTGCACCGGCGATCACTCCCCTTTCTCGGAGCCGCTCATTGTCCAGGCCTTTTCTATTGCATCGGCGATCACTCCCCGCCCTCGTCAGCCCCGGGTGTCACATGTTCACTAGCTTCCACTTGGTTCATCCCCAAATCTCACCGTACTGAGGGAGGTCTTGCTCCGATACCATTCTGTAACGCCCTGACTTTCTTAATTAAAAAGAACGTTACATGGCTCGATTTTTCCTTAAAATTTTTTATATAAATTCGGAGTATTTGCGGAATCATTTTAGTCAGTAAATCTTCAATAAAAATCATTTATTCAAACATCAGTACAGTTTTAAAAAAACATGGGAAATCAAATATTCGGACATAGTCCGTTGAAATTACATTCGTTGAAGAACATCAAGTGTTTCGCAAAAATAATAACAATTACGGCGACGACATCTTTTATTCTTTAGAATTTCATTATGTTGGGAGTATTATTCATCTTCTGCTTGTCCTGTTTGTTGTGTCAAGAATTATACTCTCCGACCGGCGATCGCCTCGGAGATCGGGCGACCAAGCCATTGCCGAGTAGCCAAGGCAGAACTGCCGACCAGCGACCAGGCGGCCTAGCCTTAGCCCAGCAGCCAAGATAGATCTGCCGACCGAAGGTCCCGGGACAAGTCCCGGTGCCGATCGATCGACATCTAAGACGATCGTCTCTCGGTACATGGCGATCGACTCCTGGTGGCCGACTAGCGGACGATCATCTCTCGGCACTTGCCGACCGGCCCCTGGCGACCGACCTATGACGACTGCCTCATGCCGCTCAAAGCCGATGGTCATCCAGTCCGCAAAGGCCGAACCTCAGGACAGACCCCACGTGCAGTGCCGGGACAAGATCCGCATACCACGGATCGTTGACCATAGCCTGTCAGCATCTTCCCACCCGCCGACAGGCCGCCGAAAGATGTCAGTAGGACCGCATGTGACAGTGACTCCGGACGCGTGCTGGCTCCTCATTGGACGGCACAGCTGGCTGCCAGCAGCTGCCTTGGACTTTAGGCTGACAACCCGTGTGACTTAAGGACAATCGCCCCATTATTATATTGGCCGGCAGACGATTGCCCCATTATTATATTGGCTGGAAGGCGATCTCCCGCCAGAAGACAAGGCTCCTCAGCCCCTATAAATAGAGGGCAGCCTGCACTTGTCCAAGGGACCGAAATTCTTCTGATTCTCACGGCATCCCAACAAGCAATAATCACAACTTGGCTTTCTCCTACTCTTGGCAACAGCTATCTCTCGGTTCTTTCTTCTCTCGGCCTCTCTCATACAGAAGACGATCGGCAGGGACGAAGAACACCAAGCTTCGCTCAAGAGCTGGATTAACAGGATCTTTTTACACTCATTGTACTAAGATTCTCACATTAATACTTGTATCCACGAATATTTGTATTAATAACATCTCGCGAGAGCATTCAAGCCCGGGCCTAACAAACCCGGCAAATCTTGTATTATTTATCTTCTCTCGGAAGTGCTCCCGCCACCTTGTTTGTTGTCCGTCCATTCCAGCAGTATTTAATCTTAGGATAAATATTTTGGGCAACAACATAATGTTTCGCCAATGGGCGAAAGTTACGCATTTCTTGTGTATCTCGTTAAGTTTTCCTGTCGGGATATTGCTTCTCCCTACTTATTTTAAGTTTCGGGACGAAACTTCTTTTAAGGAGGGTAGAATGTAATATCCGCAATTTCGGATTTCCGGTAATTTTCATTTTTCGGCGGAGGTCCGTTTCGACGACTCGCTTTTGACCGCTTCGTCATTCTGAGAATATTTAATTCTGCAGTTTTTTTCATCCGAGTTCGTTTCGGTATCGTTTTGTTGAGTTCCGTGTTCTTAAACGACTTTTCCGCACTTGAGTTCGATTCTCGCGAATCTCGTCCGAAACTGTTGTTTCGAGTTTCTCGGAAGTTCATTTAATGTTATTATTCATGTTGTAAGCTTCGGTTTGGTGTTTCGATCGTGTATCATGTATTTCAGACGTTTTGGGCCATTTTTGTAATTTCCCAAAGTTTGGGGTAATTACTTCCGTTGTCGAATTTCGAGCCCTCGGGTGGTCGGAATCGTGTGTTCTCTTAGTGCTCGAATTCATCTTTGCGAATACTTCGTAACCGTATCTTCAATTCGTATTCAGGTTCGGGTTTCGGGGTCGTTCGGGCCGTCGGAGTTGGCCCCGGCCGAGTCATGGCCGGGCAGTCTGGGCCCAGGCCGGCACTGGCCGAGTTACGGCCGGTAGTGCTCGGCAGTTACGTACGTAAGGCCGGTTATGTATGTAAGACCTGGCAGGTTACGTACGTAACGATGCCGGCATTTCTGGGTAGAGATTTCGGCCATGGCCGGTTACGTACATAAGGGCCCGGCCGGTTACGTACGTAAGCGCCCGGCAGTGTCCGGCTATATAAGGCCTGGCAGCGTGTTTTTCACCCATTTTCTCATTCTCTTCCTTCTCTACCGCGGCTGGAGGTGTGGGAATCATGAAAAGATGTTGTTGGACAATCAATACACGAAGTTCTTGAGTTTCTAACATCAATCAATCATCCCATAACCTCCTCCGATCTACCGAATCAAGGTTAGATTTCTAGAAATCTAGTTTTGTGGAATTTGGGTATTTTGGTTGATTTCGTCCGTTTAATCCGATTTAACTTAGGGTTATGATGTATTGATGATTATTTAGATGTATTATATCATTTCCCTTGTTATTCCATGGTTGGATCGTATCGATTCGTTATTTGGGTCGAGTGCTTCACCGACGCCTTGAAGGTGTCCGGTAAAATGTCTTAGAGGGGTTTTCGGGCGTTCTACGATTATTCTTCCTCGTATGATATATGATTTATTGATTATATGTTGTTAGGGTCGAGTTTCTTGTGAAGAACTCGAGTCGGAACCCTTCCGTTCGTTGTCTTCTTTGGGGTCCGAGCTTCCCGGTCGAAATGTGTTCTTCGGAGCGTTCGGTAGCGGTTAGTAGGGCAAGTATCTTACTATACGACTTGTATCTTGCGACTAGTAATCACGTATGAGATTTATGATGATTTTGCTTGCCTTCGTAAATATGTTCCGTTTGAGTTGGTTGTGTTTTCCGCAATTTGAAGGCTTTGTGATAATAGTGTTATATTGGTATACGTGTTAGGCGTTGTGCCATTTGTGCAGGATTGCGATGTACATATGATATGGTTGTACACGTGGTTGTGCAATGTATTGTGTACCGAACGTGTGTTATGTTGGTTAAGTGCCGTTGATTGATGATAGTTGTTGCGAGTGTTGAGGTTGTGTTATGAGCGTGCGATATACGATTTTGTGGTGATCAATGTGATTGATTTATTGTGCTCATTGTTGTATGTAATGTGAATGTGAATGTGAATATGTGTGTGACCGATAAGTTCACTCGTGTTAGTTCGACGGGACCTACGAGGATTCGTGGCAGTGGACTACGGGGTCAGAACTTAGTGAGGTACTGAGGTCCAATCGTGCTGGTCTAACGAGGCCTACGATAACGCATGGCAGTAGACCATGAGTTTCGGACACACTGCGTCCAACCGGGTGAGCTCGACGGGGCTTACGGTGACGCGTGGCAGTGGACTACGGTGTCAGGACTGTGTGTGTGATTGTTGTGATTGATATAGTCCGTGCGGGTTGTTATGCCTATGGAGACACGTGACAGTGGATCACGGTGTCGGAATTGGTTATGTCTGGTTAATAGTCCGTGTGGGTTGTTGAACCTACGGAGACACTTGACAGTGGATCACGATGTCGGAATTGATTATATTTGTTTAATTGTGCGTGATGTAGTCCGTGCGAGTTGTTGAACCTACGGAGACACGTGACAGTGGATCACGGTGTCATGAGCATGATACTTTTCAAATCAAAGTTTTTAAAGGAAAAGTTTTATGAAAATGAATGTTGGGACGAGTCCTAAGCTTGAGTAAATGTTTCCCGTATTGTAAACTGTTCAGTTATGAAACAAGATTTGGGTGAAGGCCCTTAAGTTTTTCGAAAGGTTTTGGGAATCAGGACTTGAGGTCTTAAGGTTTTAAAATTCTAAAAATTCCCGAGCTGATAATCTTATTTTCGAATGCTTCATAGCTTATCTTCCCTTGTGAAAACCTCCCGGGAATATTTGATACTTGATTATTATATTTGATTCACGATTATTAATTGCTTGTTATATTTCATATGATTTGATACTTGCACTAGTAAAACAGTGGAGTTTTTTACTAACCCCCGAGTAATCGGGGGGTGGATGTCTGTTTTGCGTCCAGGTACATGCAGATTCAGGGGAGCAGTCACAGGATTGGCACAAGAGGATGACGAGTTGTGATACTAATCATGAGTCGAGAGTTGTTACGATTTTGTTGTGTTGTCGAGTTGATTTGATCTTCTGTATTGTATTTCGACCCCTGTGTGGGTAATGTCGTTTAAGTCAGTTTTGTTGATTGGGTTGTGTGACCTCATCGGTCTGTGTATTCACGTGTAAGTGACCATAATGGTCTGTATTATTTTATTGTTTGACCCTGGTCGGGCAAGCATTTGGTTGTTTATGGATGTTTAGCCTGGTAGATCCTTGTGGAAAGGGTCTACGGGGTGTAATATTCCCATATGGTTTTGGGGGTGTTACACTTCGGGCACACGAGTGACCCTTAGTGCCGTGTGCCATTGCGGGTTAAGCTTGAAGGGTATGAGATACCAGCCCTTAGTTGGTCGGAGGCAAAGGACAGGCGGGTGCCTAGCGTTTTACGCAGCACAATGGACCAGTGCATGATATTTCTAATGTTGGTATTCTATAAAATCTCGTTGATGGTAGCTGGATGGAGACTCGGAATTCTCCTAAGTGCACGGGTGATTCGTGATCCTCTGCATGAATTTGACGGCCTGAACCTCAGTGAGCCGCACCCCATGACAGGTGGTATCGGAGCCTGGAATGTTGCATCCAGGTTTCAGTTGAGCTTTGTTGCAGATCTTTCTTCCCTTGAGAACCGGATACCAAAATTGTGCTGAATTTTTCTTATTAGCCATTGTAGTGGCATTTCAGCGAAGGGCTTGCAGTGCGATCTTACGTATTGTGGCAGATTTGAGAATTAAGTTGGCAGTGGGACTTGAGCGAATGGTAGTACCTCGAGTTGGCTTTGCAATTGGACGAATGGTAGTACCCTGGTTGTTTGGTTTCTGTCGGTGATGTTCGAAGGCTTTGTTCAGTGCGAGTTGTTGGCATTAGTGATTCCGGCAAATGGTAGTAACCAAGTTACGACGTGTTTGATGACTATATTTTTCTCTGCGAGTACCGTTGGCAGTTGGTTAATGTGAGGGGAACATTCTCATCGATAAATTGCGGACGCGTGAGTAATGGTGTTGGTGTAATCCAATCAGAATCGGTGTTAACCTTTTTGTGGGCTTATTAGACATCTTGATCTCCTAGAAGGAGACATGTCGGTGAGCCGGGTGGTGTGCAGTAGCCACGTCTGCCAAGTTGCAGCCACGTTTGCGTAGCGCCATATATTGAGAGGTGATTTGGGTTTGAGACCTATTTGTGCGAGAACTTCAGTGCGGGAATCCGTCACAGCACGTTCAGGTGCAAAACTTGTGCTGAATTTTAGTGCGCGCAAGCGTCATAGCACTTAAGGTGCATCTGTTACGTTGGTTACATGAGATTTGAATTGGTATGCGCAAAGCGCTTTCGCACATGAGGTGCAATCGTAACACATCCACCACGGAAGTTGCAAGAGTGGAGTGTTCAGTCTTCCTGGTTCGAGTCGGGCAGATATGAGAATGGGCATGCTCTAAGTGTGGTGTTGCATGTCCCAGCAGTCTATGAGGGACAAGAGATTTGGGTCTGGCCTCCAACATGAGTGGGGAGGGCCAGACTCTCGAGACGTAGTGGGATGATTCGAGAATGATGTTCCTTAAGGGGATTCCAAAGCCTAGAGTATGGGCTCTGTGGTTGAGGCATTTTCTGAAAGGGACTGAGTTATATGGAGCATTGGGCTCCTTGGTTACCGAGGAGGTGTGTC
Organism: Orobanche coerulescens; assembly: GCA_033398695.1. Lineage (NCBI taxonomy): Eukaryota > Viridiplantae > Streptophyta > Magnoliopsida > Lamiales > Orobanchaceae > Orobanche > Orobanche coerulescens. Next base: position 86,700,147 of record CM065804.1, on the reverse strand, counting down.
CATCCTGGACACACATGTGAGCGATTTCGAGATGTCTGTTCTTGGAAGTAATTTGGAAGCCAATAAATGGGAACTATTGGTCTAAGGATTTCTGATGGGAGCAAGCCGGATGAGGTGGACTCGTACAGAGTTCACAATCGTGCGTTGAGCAATAAAGCCAGATGGCCAGGTTACGAGTTAGGCCACATGGCCTGGGTTCGTGTCTTCGTCTGAGTCAGAGGACCAGCGATACCAACCCACGAGTTTTCGTCATGCCAGGCTGAAGGCCGGTGACGCGGTGTGCCGAGAGTTAGGCATCACCTTCGAGCGGGGGAGGGTGCGTTGATCACGCGTACAACCTTCAAGCTCCTTGCCGTAGAAGTGCGGTGGCCTAAGGGCCGAGAGTTTAGTGATCTGTGTGCAGCCGTGTAGGCCTCTTTCGACTTGTGCTCGAGGGCACTTGTCTTACAGATTTTCAGATTGGGGGCTCGTCCTTGATAGAATTCGGAATCCATATTATGGGGTATGGTTAGTAAGGATTTTTGAGAGGGCAGCCGCGGTGGTATTTGAGCGGAGCGCAAGGCTCCTTTGGATGGGTTCTTGGTGTTAGTGAGCACTCTTATAAGTATCATGTACTCCAGACGTTCAGGCAAATCGACCCGGTTTAATTCGGAGAACTTGTCGCTAGTCTCGGACTTGACAATGAGGGAGTAGCTTGATTTGAGCTAGAGTGGCAATCTAACACCATCAGTTGGTTTTCGGTTATATCGAGGCATGGAGAGAATGATTCCTGCCAATATTAGAGGCAACATCCGGGAGATGGAGATAGAGTGTCGGTTTCGTTGCCCAAGTATTTTCATGATGAGATGGGCAGCGCATGTACATAGAGCAGGTTGGGTGTGCATGCATTGATGAGGACGTCAACGGATCGAGAGGGGGAGGATGTCACAGGGCGCTTTCCATATTATTCGGAGTACCCGGGATTGTCCCGGAATTATGAAGGATTATGTTGGATAGTTGCCCTGCGACACTAATAAGGTTGGGGACGTGCGACAGTGGTCGGCGTCCGGAGTGTGTCCGTGCGCGAGCAGGATATTGCGTCATTGAGCAGAGGGCTTTAAGAGAATAGTTTCGTGGAATGCTTGGATTGGGGAGTTCCTTGGAGTGTTGGGAAGGTCTCCACCATGTTTTACAACTAGAAGGTTCCATTTGAGTAGCGAACGATGCGAAGGATCGAGATGTTGTAGTGCAGTGGCATTGTAGTAGTTTCAGAATATTGCAGAGGCAATTCCTCACACCTCGAGTATCGGATGGGGCTGAAACTTTGAGTACTTATAGATAATGTCGTAAGATACTCTACGGTTCAAGCAGATAAGGATTTGGAGTTCGTATGAGGGAGTTACACCCGATGTGCTTCCTCGGCCAATCAATGTCTAGTGCAATTACAAGGGAATATTTGTCTAAGCCTATTATAGGGGGGGACAGTCCTTAGATGGGCGATGGTGGGCAAGCGGCCAGTCTTCCTCGTGCTGTCGAGCACCAAGCGTGCAATCTTCCTAGAGGTAAGGGGGGCCTATATGGAGCCAACTCTAAGCATTCTAAGTGTGCGAGGAGTTCCCGAGCGAGTTGGAAATCGTTAGGGCGGCGTAGGACCTATGTGGTCTGCATTGGGCATAAGGTTGGCATGGAGGCTCTAGTGTGACCAGAGGGATGCCGTCGGCCATATAACACTTCCTCTATGTCGATTGGACAATCGAGGCACTCATATAAATCATACGCCTTGTGAGATTACTCGTAAGCATTAGCTATCGGTTCCGGCTATGCTGCGGGGGATCGTTGGCTTGTACATGTGGTTGCGAGACAACACCACATTGCGGATTGAAGGTAATATGTCGGTATGCGAAGTAGTCCCAAACATCGTGAGGGGCAAATATCTATTCATGGCATGAATCAAAGCCAAGATCTAAAAGGTTGTCCGTCTCAGGTGAGGTACTCTCAAGGGCGCCAAGGTACTGCACCTAGGAAGTCCCGAGTGAGTGTCGAGCACGAGGAATTGCACTTCGGGCACACGAGTGACCCTTAGTGCCGTGTGCCATTGAGGATTAAGCTTGAAGGGTATGAGATATCGGCCCTTAGTTGGTCGGAGGCAAAGGACAGGCGGGTGCCTAGCGTTTTACGCAGCACAATGGACCAGTACATGATATCTCTAATTTTGGTATTCTATGAAATCTCGTTGATGGTAGCCGGATGGAGACTCGGAAGTCTCCTAGGCGCATGGGTGATTCGTGATCCGCTGCACAAATTCGACAGCCTGAACCTCAGTGAGCCGCACCCCGTAACACGGGTGCTCTATCCTACAGCTTGCGGGCGCTGCCGAGCCCTGTATCCTACAGCTTCCAGGCTGTCGGGCACTAGGTCTCGTTTTTCAGTATATTTTCGAAAATGGATTTTCCCAATACTAAATTATGTTTAATTTGATTAAATAATTAAATTTGGAATTTTTGATGATGGGAAAATTTAAAGAAAATATTTTAAGGGTTTACTACGGACGAAATTAAATTGTCGATTATTGTTAAATTAATTAGATCAATTTAAACCATTACTTGTTGTGTTTTTGACATATTTATGTGATGGGGATGTAGTTCATGGACTTAGTTTTGAATCATTATTATTCGATGGGGTTGTAACTGCCGGTTTTGAGCCTATTTATTTATTTATTATAATATTTATATAGGATGCAAATTATTCAAATGTAATCGATAGTATTTTCTAAGACGGTGGCCCAAGACTATCCATCATGAAGAAGACGATTCAAGATTTATTTTATTTCATTGTTTTGATTGGGTCATTCGTTTGGCCCAATATTTAAGAAAGGTCCATGAATTACATGTTGGTAGCAACTAGGTTGTTATTTACTTTATTCATATTTTATGAATGGCAAACCGTGATTACAAATGTATTAATGTGCAAAGTGTAATGTTAATCGCGAAATACTCCCACTTAACAAACACTAAGTTGGAAAGGGTGCAAGGTATCCTACCTGTTGTTACCCAAAATATTATCCGGAGATAATATCGCTGGAGTAATCGAGTAACAAACAAATACGAGAACACTTCCGTGGGAAAATAAATAACACAAGATTTGCCGGGGTTGTTAATCCCGGGCTTGAATGCTCTCGCGATATGTTATTAATATAGATACTTTGGAGTACAAATATTAATGTTAGAATCTATTACAATGAGTATAAAGACTTCTAGTTATCTAAGCTGTAGAGCGTGTAGATTGCCGGAAGAACCAGATATGAAGATCTGTGAGTTCTTGCTTTCGATGTTCTGTAAGTGTGTATGAATATCACTATGAATGTGTAAGTAATCGCCAGATGAGTCTTTATTCCCTCTCTGTGCGTTTTTCACTGTATTCACGATGTTTTTAGGCCACTATTGTAAGCCTCCTATTTATAGGAGACAAGGTTACTGGGACTCCTCCGGCTATCGCGGGCGACCGCCGTTTTCTATATTATAATAATACAGGCGATCGTCCCGTCACGTGGGGCTGTTCCCTTAAATTCCGAGGCTGCTGCTGGCAGCCAGCTATGCGAGCCAATGGGAAGCCTGCACGCGTCCTGAGTCGCTTTCCGGGGAGGACCCACTTTGTACCTTTTGGCGGGCCTGTCGGTAGGTGAGGTAGGTGACAGGCTGGGTCAAAGGCCTTATCTTGTCGGCGCCTTTTGGTTTGTGGATTCCGAACAGCTATAGTAGCTGAACCTAATAAAATAGCAATAACAACCCAAGAGGTAATAAGTACTTGGCCATGGACTTGGAAACCTCCTATTTGCCAATAGAAATGTTGGCCTACTTTCACACCAGATATATCATATAACCCTTTTAGTGTGTTAATGAAACAAAATAACATATTCATATTGCTCTATAAAAAAATAAAATTTTAAACAAAATTAGTTTTATTCAACTATCTCTTTGTCTACTTGAGTTGGATATTTTAAAGGATCTACATGTGGGTCTCCATCCAAGATTCGGTCTTTGACGTCTTTGACGGATGTTGGATTCATACGTGGCACGAGCCGATCGTCTATGGTCAGATATTAAAGACGTTCGCCAGGTATCAAAAGACGATTGCCGTGGGTGCCGACTGCTGGGTGTTTGCCCAGTGTATGTCTTCTATGGTTGGCTCTCAGACCATTATGCCGATCGCTATCGAGGCAAATTAATCGCCGCACAACAATTGCCCCCCAGCTCACTTCGATGTTGAAAACATGGGGTGAGGTGGAACTGTTGGCGATCGCCAGTGCTTAGACGATTGGCTCGTTTGTTTATGATGAGGACGATTGTCAGGACGATCTGATTTCAAATTTGGACGATCTCCTTTTGCGCTGGAAACAGCGGGAAATGAAGGCGGGCTTTCGAAACGTTGCAAGCGCACGTGTCGCGCTACCATTGGGGGAGTCCGACGGTTTTTTCAGACTTGTTGCCTGGCGTGCCCTCGAAAAGATGTGTATGCGGATTTCGAGGGCTGCATTTAATGTGTCCCCCCTGACGGTTGCACTCCAGCCCTCGGGATTTCGCCTATTTGCACAGAGACCCTTGCTCCCGCCTATAAAAGGGGTTAGGGTTACTTCATTTCCACTCTTCACGCATCCTTGAATTTTAGTCGAGACTCTGCAGAATTTTTTCGAAGATCCTTGTGCCGACTGTCCTTCTTTTTAGGTAAGAACGCAAACCTTCTCTCCCCCTTTACTTTAAGAACATGTCTGGAGGATCGAAAACATTCGAGGCCGGTAGCACCTCCGCCGCCGCGGCTTCACCTGACCGGGAGGAAATTCCCGTGGGTCTCCATATGGAAACGGACGTCGAGGCCATTCGTGCGGGGATAGCACCCGCGGAACTCGAAGAGCTCTTCAATGAGGCCGAAGTGGCGAGATCAGCGGCGGCGGTGGAACGGGGGGACTCGCCGGTGGATGAAGATGAAATGGTGCGTCTGTCTTGGGAACGGGATAGCGTATTTGGCCCCGCTTATATGGATTTTGCTAAACTTATGGAGGGGATCGCCGGACCATGTCCTGAATTTGATTTCGAAGCGTATTCCGCCGCCCACCCTTATGAGCACGTGAAGCGGACGGCGTTTCGGGCCGCTGACCCTTCTCAGTGGACTCTCGATCAGATTCGGAGTTCGGCGACCCGAAAAGACTTGAGTCGCTGGAGGGCGAAATATCATATTCCTTCTGATGTTTCGCTGCACGTGCCCTCGGAAAATGAACGTGTCGATCAACCTCTCGAGGGTCTGGTCGCCGTTAATGAGATGATTATGGAGGCCGACCTGCTGTTCCCCTTGCCGTTCGCCGTATCCTATTTATTGATCGCCTGGAATTTGGCGCCGCTCCAACTGACGCCGAATGCACGCTACGAATCATCATGCTGACACTTTTCGGCGGTCACCAGTTGTTCCGTCTCCTTTCTGCGACGGAAATGAACTATCTCTTCAAACTGGCTGCGCAGAAAGGGTTAGTCGGCGGTAATCACATTCAAGGTCAAATGGGAAGAGTGGTCCTCGGTGTGCCGAACAAGACCCGGGGCGACCTGGCAAAATGGTGCTGGGTCAGCGGAGCATGGCGATCGGCGTCGAGCGAGAGGCCGGAGGAAGAGTTGGAGATCCCCACCAATTTTCGGGAGAGGAATCCGAGTAAGGGTTTTAACTCTAACTTTGATCGGATACGTCTTGGACTGATCTAATTTTGTTTTCTTTTTGCAGGACTCCTTGTTCCAGCGATCGGCAATCTCCCCTTTGATTTCTTGATCGTCTGGGAGCGAATTCGCGCCTTGCCGGACTCCTACATATACGTTCGCTCACTCGGTCACGAACTTCATCGGTTGGGGGCTCGATTGTTTTGGTTCCCTCATCATATGAAAGCTACAGGTATGGATTTTTACTTCCTCTTTCCTGCATGACGATCGCCTGATTGAGGTAGATGCTTAACTTGGTCTGAATTTCTTCTTTGTCAGAGATTCATTTTCCCCGCTACGCCGAGCCACCAAAAGAGATCGCAATGTCTAACCCCAGTCTCATCGGTCGTCTTCACCAGGGAAAGAAAACGGGTCGCGTTTCTACGATGACGTCTCGCCCCGTCCCTACGGTGAGGCCTGTTGTGGTGCCGGTCGCCGAGCCGGAAATTCGGGAGGAGGAACAACTCCAGCGCAACCGCAAGAGGCGGAGGCCGGAGGGGTCCCTGCCGACTGCTGAGGCGGACGTATCTATCTTGGAGCCGCCGGTTGCCGCTCCACCTATCTCTGCTGTTCCGATGGTGGAGGGGTCTGGCTCCAGGCCCTCGGCCGGCTTCTTGAAGGCTGCGGCGATCGCCGAAGCAGAAACACCTCGGGCCAAGCCCTATTTTGGCCGCGACCCCGAGTTGGTCAACAGGTAAGACCGGTTGGATCTTTCCGAGTTAGGAAATTTGTGTAATGTATATACTAACTCCTTTGTTTCTTTTTGTTTGTGTCGTAGGGTCCGTCTTGCTGATCCGAACGTCTTGCCGATGGTGCTGGATTTCCTGGAGAGCAAACCTCTACAGAAGTCCCTTGATGTCCCTTCTTACGTCTCCAAGGCCATCACCTCTCTACCTAAGGCTTGGACGACCGACCTCGACGCGATTGCTCGTCGGCGGTCTAGAGATGCCATGCAGGCGACCATCGCCCTGACTCTCCAGGCGGCGACGATGGCCGTCCAAGCCGCCAAGGATTATGAGGGGCGACCCTCTAATGCTCGCCTCCATCAAGATCTTGAGGCCCCTCGGAGCCATAATGCCGACTTCGCCAATCGGATAGCGACCATGGAGAAGGAATACTTAGAGACGACCAAATGGGCCAAGCAGGATCTCGATCGGATGAAGCAGGAGCTTATCCGGTCCAAGAAGGTGGCCGATTGGTTCCGTGACCAGGTGACGGAAGCTCGCCAGATGCATTCAACCTCGCAAGAGGAGGCGACCGGGCTGAAGGCGACAGTGGATCGGCTCAACAGCGAGCTGGAGACGGCGAAGGGAGAGCTGGAGAAAGCAAAGGGAGAATTGGCCACCAAGGTGGTCGAGCTATCGGATGCTGAGAAGGCGACCTCGGATTTGAAAGGGCAGATCAAGGCGATCGAGACCGATCCCTACCTTAATGTGGCACTCGTCGGCGAGTTCGCTTACTATATGGCCTACGCCGATGCTGTCTGAGCTGCCAAGAAGGTAGGGATCGAGATCGGTCCTATGATGGAGATCTTCAAGGCCTACGCACTCGAGAACCCTTTGCATCCAGAATTTTCCCTGCCGATCCTCGACCTCACCGACTTGGGGATCGACTTGAGTTGGTATCCTTTCCTGGATAAACTCATTTATCTTGAGGCCGGTGAGGGAGCGCGTGTCGATCCGCCACCTGGGGGAGAAGACCAGCTGGGGGGAGCCTGAGCGATTTTTATCTTCCTTCGCTTTGTATTTTTCTGCTTTTTCTTTGTATTGCCTTCGGGCTTTGTATTGTACGAACTTCTTGATTTGAATAAAATACTCCTTTTTCGCATCTGATTCATTGTAAGTACGATCGCCTTTGAAAGTTTGCATGCGAATTTATACAAGTGTGTATATAATTGCTTCTAATGTCTTGTTCGCCTGATCGATTGTTTGAATGTTGAATGTATTGACATGCTTGGAAATTCTTACTTGTAAATTTCTTGAATAGAGCTGATCGTGTATGGTCCCTTCCTTCTGATCGCATTTAGGGATAGCTCCACCTCTTTGCCCCTTGTTTTTGTTTACTTAGTGTAAGTAAGGGAGCTAAAATAGTATGTCTTGGTGAGCTATCTTCAGTTTTGCCGATCTTTCGAGGGAGGATGACTGTGTGCACGGTCGCTGAGTTCGATGGACCGATCTCCGTAACCGTGTCTTTATGTGCGAGGGACTGTCCCGCGACTCACTTTTTTTTTGTTAGGGTCCTCCATTAGGCTGCGCCCACCTTGTATTTAAATGAAAGGCGAGCGATCTTGGTCTGGAGGAGTCCTTGCATGGGGGGTCGTCGGTTTATTCGACTCCACGTCCACGGATTGGTGGCACTTTTATACCTCGGGCCGCCATGTTAGATGGCGACCTTCGACAGTATACGTTGTGACGGGATAGGGACGCGTCGCCTTGTCCGGGTATATCATGTTAGATGATGTACTTTTGAGGGCGTGCGAACGTGTCCACGGTTTTAATTGGAGGGTCCTTCGGCTACGCTCGCCTCGTATTTAAACAAAGGGCGAGCGATCGAAGCCCAAAGGAACCTTGCATGGACGAAGCTGTCGGTTCCATCGACATCTAGGACCACGGCAACACTTTTCTACCTCGAATCGCCATGTTAGATGACGACCCTCGACGGTATACGTTTTGCTTGGAGGGGCGATCGCTTGCATAGGTATGTCAGGTTTAGACGATGACCTCTTGTGGGGCGAGCGAGCCGTCCTCATTTTTGTTTGTTTTTGTCGAGGCGCATCATATAGATGGGATTGGAAAATCTCATTATACTCTTTGTACATTGTGTAACTGAAACTGAATACAAAGTTCTCACTGATAGTATTTCTTCAAATGTATGGCGTTCCAGGGATATTGGTCCGGAGTGCCATCAGGGTGTTCAAGCTCGTAGTGTCACGGGACGGGAGTTTCGAAGCCCGTGCGGCGTCCCAGGGGCCCTCACACCCCGGGACCAGCCTATCCCACATAGAATGCCAACTGGTTTCGCCCTGCCATGGGCTCATCAGGGAGACGGCAGTAGCCCAGGCCGATTGTGCCCTACCGGCGATCCCCTTCATAGTCAAGTCCTCGACTAGCGACAAGCTCTCCGGACTAAACCGGGTCGGCATGCCTGACTCGGCCAGACCGATGCATCCGGGAAAACAACGCCTTAACGCTAATGTCGCCCCCTTTACCCCTCTTGTGGCAAGCTAACCAGAAGGCACGCCTCATTTGGACGGTCAACACGGACACGACATATCGGGTTGTGACATCCTCCCCCACCCAAATCACAGCACGTCCCCGTGCTGGGGGAGAATGTTTCTTTCCGCACACTGTATTGTCCCACGCACACAAAACGATCGTGGCCATACATATACAGTACCATAACCTTGATGGACAGGCTCTTTACTCGCGCGCCTCGCGCTAACCCGCAGTGCGCCACGCACATACCGCATCACCGATCGACATCAACCTTCACCCTACGCGCTTCCTGGCGTTAGTACCTCGGTTGAACGGCATTCCCTCAGCCGCTGCATTTTTCCCGCATGTCGAGGTTCCCGCAGAGGCCCACGATGATCCACGCTCTTACACCCCGGTCACCGAAAGGTGGAGCTACCAAAAGTGCGCAATACAAGTGTGTCCACATTCCAGACCGTCTGATCTCACAAGCCTAGCACCACCTCTCATTCCGACATAGAATCGGTTCATGTTCTCCTCCTAGAAGCCTTGTCAGGAGCCGCACTTTGACCGTGCCCTCTTTGCACCGGCATTCACTCCCCGCCCTCATCGGTTTCGGCAGAACTTGAACACACCCGAACCATGCCGTATTGAGAGAGGTTTCGTCTCCGATACCATCTGTCACGGGACGGGAGTTCCGAAGCCCGCGCGACGTCCCAGGGGCCCTCACACCCCGGGACCAGCCTATCCCACATAGCATGCCAACTGGTTTCGCCCTGCCATGGGCTCATCAGGGAGACGGCAGTAGCCCCCAACCAGTTGTGCCCTACCAGCAACGATCCCCTTCATAGTCAAGTCCTCGACTAGCGACAAGCTCTCCGGACTAAACCGGGTCGGCATGCCTAACTCGGCCAGACCGATGCATCCGGGAAAACAACGCCTTAACGCTAATGTCTTCCCCTTTACCCCTTTTGTGGCAAGCTAACCAGAAGGAACGCCTCATTTGGACGGTCAACACGGACACGACATATCGGGTCGTGACAGTAGGCTCCCTTAGTTAGCTACTTAGATATTCTGAAGGGGCCTTCCCAATTCGGGCCAAAGACTCCCGTGTGAGTATGGACCTTTTTGAGGACTAGGTCGCCTATTTGGAACCGTCTTTCCTTGACCTTCGAATTGAAGAACTTCTCGGATCTCCTTTTATGAATTGTGTTCCTCATTTCTGAGGTCAGTCGTCGTTCTTCGAGCATGTCAAGGTCGATCCACCAGGACACATCATTCTCTGTCGTCATCTCTTGTTCGGTTCGGCGGCTGAGGACGGCAATCTCGGAGGGGATCACCGCTTCTGTCCCGAAGGCGAGGGCGAATGGGGTTTCGCCGGTTGAGTTTTGGGTCGTCGTTCGATATGACCACAAAACATCTGGGAGCTCGCTCACCCATTGTCCTTGTCTGGACTCGAGTCGTGATTTAATCGTGTGTTTGAGGATTTTGTTTACGGCTTCCACCTGCCCGTTCATCTGAGGGTGGTAGGGGGCCGAGAACAACTTTTTGATTCCCCACTTCTCACAAAATTGCATGACTTCTAAGCCGTCGAACTGCTTTCCGTTGTCGGAGATGATAGCCTGGGGTAGACCGAATCGGCATATGATGTTTTTCCATATGAACTTTATTACTTGCTCTTGGCCGATCTTATTGAGTGGCTCGACCTCAGCCCATTTTGTGAAATAATCGACGCCTACAATGGCAAACTTACAGCCCCCTGGCGCTATCGGCAAGGGACCTATCAGGTCAATGCCCCATTGGGCGAAAGGCCATGGGCTGTACATTGAGGTGAGCTGCTCGGGGGAGAGCTTGATGTTTGGACCCATTACTTGACACCTGTGACATGATCTGGCATAGGCGATCACATCCTTCTGAAGTGAAGGCCAGAAAAAACCTTGCCTGGTTGTTTTATGGATGAGAGCTCGCCCACCAGCATGATTTCCACAGATCTCGTCATGGATCTTGGCTAAAACAAGCCGACCTTCCTCCGGTGTAATGCACTTGAGGAGGGGAAGGCTGAAAGCTCGTTTGTAAAGCTAGTCGTCCAATAGGGTGTATCTGGTCACACGGAGCTGGAGTTGGCGAGCTTTGATATGGTCGCCAGGGACCATTCCGTCCTTTAAGTATTTAATGAAAGGGGCCATCCAGTTCTCCTCGGCGACGGTGACCGTGGTAATCAGGTTTCTGTCGATCGCCGGTTTCGCCGATTTTGTGATTTGGATGTTAGAGAAATCGGCTGCCCCATCTGATGACGCTAGCTGGGATAGGGCATCGGCCTGGGAATTGTGCTCTCTCGGGACTTGTTCGATTAGTACTTCCTAAAATTTCGTGCACATTTCGGCGACCAATTCTTGGTATTTGACCATCTGTTCGCCGCGCGCCTCATATTCTCCCTTGACTTGGTTCACGACCAAGAGGGAGTCCATAAAGATATGGAGGCGACGAACATCAAGGGCGAGGGCTAGATCGAGCCCGCCTACCAAGGCTTCGTACTCGGCTTCATTGTTGGTCGCACGAAACCCGAAACGCATGGCATTTGTGAAACTTTGCCCTTCGGGGCTAATGAGGACAATCCCTGCCCCTGCTCGCGAGTTGGTCTCCGAGCCATCCACGTACAGCTTCCAGGCAGGGCGGCCGATCTGGGTCGGACTGTGAGGGAATGTTAATTCCATCACGAAGTCTGCCAGAGCCTGGCCTTTGATAGCCGTGCGAGGGAGCGTATGTGATACCGTATTGGGTGATCTCCAGTGACCACTTTAGGAGTCGCCCGTTGGTGTCTGGTCGGTGTAGAACTTGCCTTAGAGGGAGAGTTGTCAGAACCTCCACTTGATGTTCGAAAAAATAGGCTCTTAGCTTGCGAACACTCATGACTAGGGCGTAGGCGATCTTCTCCAGAGGTGTGTATCGCGTTTCCGCGTCGTGGAGCGCTTGACTAACGAAGTAGATCGGCAAGTGCACTTGTCCCTCCGCTCGCACCAAAACGGCACTCAGTGCGACCTCCGAGGCCGCCAGGTAAAGGAGTAGTTTCTCGCCGGGGATCGGTTTTGCCAAGATCTGGGGGTTAGATAGATACTCCTTGATTTTGGCGAATGCTATTTGACTCTCCTTCGTCCATGTGAACTTCTTGTTCTTTATGGTCGCGAAGAAAGGCTTGCTTTTATCCCCGATCCGAGATATGAAACAGTTGAGGGCAGCCAGACAACCTGTGAGGCGTTGCACCTGCTTGACATTCCGTGGCTCCTGCATGTCGAGGATCGCCTGAATCTTGGTGGGGTTCACCTCGATCCCCCTTTGGCTCACGATGGGTCCCAGAAATTTTCCGGAGCATGCCCCAAAGTTGCATTTCTTGGGGTTCAGCTTCATGTTGAACTTCTCGAGGATAGCGAACGTCTCGGCAAGGTCATTGAGGTGGTCTTCCTTCTTGAGGATTTTGACCACGATGTCGTCAATGTAGACCTCCATGGTCTTGCCGATATGATTGGCGAACATCCCGTTGACTAGTCGCTGGTAGGTTGCCCTGCGTTCTTCAAGCGGAACGGAATTCGGACCCAAAAGTATATGTCTTTCTCCGTGTGGAAAGATGTGTGCTTTATGTCTTTCTCCGCCATTGGGATTTGATGGTATCCGGCGAAGGCATCCATGAACGACAAAATTTCGCAACCTGCTGTACTATCGACCAAGTGATCAATATGAGGAATTGGAAAGTGATCTTTTGGACATGCCGAGTTGAGGTCGGTGAAGTCGATGCATAACCTCCAGGAGCTGTTTGGCTTTTTGACGAGCACCGCGTTGGCGACCCACTATGGCTCGTCTGTAGCTACCCCGATTAGTTTGTTATCGAGTAGATTTTTGACTTCTATGTTGAGTGTTGCGTACTTCTCAGGACCGAATTTCCTACATTTCTGGTGAACAGGCTTCCTTGCCGGGTCGATCTTTAGATAGTGGCAAGCGTGTTCAGGACTTATGCCAACCATATCTTGATGCGACCAGGGAAAGACTCCTATGTTCTTACGTAGTAAATTGATCAGATCCTCTTTTAATTCGAGGTCGATGCTTGTGCCGATCTGTACTTCCCGCTCCGGGCGAGCCGGATCTATCGTTACACTTTCCAACTCTTCAATGGGGATGGTCGCTTCTCGTTTGGAACAATTTCCGGACTCGATCCTTGGATCGATGTCGAGGCTTGGCTCGAAACCGATCCTTGGCTCGATGTCGTCCGTTAATCGACGTGATATGGCGTCCTCTGAGTCGGATTGGTACGATATGTTTGGCTCGTTGATCTCCATCGGTTGATTGTCGATTGTCTCGACGTTACAAATTGCATGGGAAGTATTGAAAGAAGTTACAACATAAGAGTAATTCAAACATTTCTTTGCCATTAGCTGATCCCCTTTTACAGTACTAATCGTGCCATCGCCAGTGGGGAATTTGATACAGTAAAATAAAGAAGAGGCGACCGCCTCAAAGGTTTCTAGAAATGGACGACCTAAGAACCAATTATAGATGTTGGGCCTATCTATGATTACAAAATTTAGGTTCCTAGTAATCCTAACCTTGGGATCGTAGTAGCATATTAGCTTGACAGAGAACTTGATCCTTCCATAGGCTTGGAATGTGCTGTCGCCGAACCCTTGGAGCACGGTGTCGAACGGCTTGATGAACTTGATTAGGTTGTCGAGCTGGTCAAGAGCAGATTTGAATATGATATTGCAAAAGCTCCCATTGTCAACCAGCACGCGATCGACCATCTTCCCAAGGATACATGCAGAGATCACCAATGCATCCTCTTTGGGGCACTGCACCCCTTCCCTATCCTTGTTGGAGAAGGTGATGAGCGCGTCTTTGGAGATGGTCGGCTCCGGTGGGACCACAACATAGACCCCAGCGAATGCCCTCAGTTCGGCCTTTCGCTTCCTGTTCGACATGGTGGAAACCGGGGAAAGGCCCCCGAGGTTTCCACCTCCCGCCTGAAGCATATTGATTCGGCCACCAGGGTTGATCGGAGGGATTGATTCATCAGAGTACTCTGGCTCGTTCTGCTCGATCCTTGCGACCGGATTGGGAGGGATCCCATCGCTTTGTCGGCGCTCGCGCCCTCCGGCCCTCTCTGATCGGGGCTCTGGCCTGGTGACCAAGTTATCCAATTTGCCTTCCTCAAACAATCTCCAGAGTTGTCTGAGGAGGTCGCGGCATTGGCTGGTGTTGTGGCCGGGACTTTTGTGATAGGCACAAAATTTGCTGCAGTCTAGATGACCGTTGTCCTTTATCGGCTTTGGTTTGTTGATCCATTCGCGCCCCTTGATGGCGTTAAAGATGTGGGCCGGAGATAAGTTGAGGTTGCGGAGGAGGTGAACCTCCACCTCCTCGAAGGCTTTGAACTCACCAGGCGGATTTGAGACCGCCTTTTTGGGTTTGGCGACCGCCTTCTTCTGGACGTGGGATGGCGCCTTCCCTTCTCCGGCAGATCACTCGCCTAAGCGGAGGGTGAGCATTCTCTGCCTGGCCAGCAAATCAGCGGCCCGGACTCGGAAGATCGAGTACGTCGGAGGGATGTACTTTGTGAGGTGCCTGAACATGGGCGAGTGGCCGTAGAATCCCCCCAGGACTGAGTAGAGAGCGAGCTCGTCACTAATGGGCTCGCCGGTGAGGACTATTTCGTCCATCCGGTCGATGTAATCTTCATCGGGCTCGTCCTTCTCCTGCCTGATTTTCATCATGCGGTGGGGACCTTCTGGCCGAGCAACTTTGGCGGCGAAGTACGACGTGAAGTCGTTCGCCAGCTTCTCAAAGCAGTTGATTGAGCGAGGTGGTAGTGAGATGTACCACCTGTGGGCGAGGTCGCCCAGAGTTAATGGGAACATTCGACATTTCGTCGCATCTGATGCTCCGCATCCGGTCATGTAAATCCATAGTTTGTGGGGGAGCGATCTTTGGTTGAACTGGGGCGAGCTCGATCTGGACCGCGAATGGCTCACTTGGTCCAGCGATCGATCTCCTGGCGCCTGCCCCAGTTTCTAGGAGCGCCTTCATTTCGTCGAGCTGGCGCTGCATGGCGGCCATCGCCGTATCCTGACTGCTCGCCGATTGGCTCCCGGAGCGTGAGCCAATGCGATCATGTACTGATCCCCTGGCCCCAGGGTAGATGATGAGTTCTCCGCCAACGGGCTCAATCCTCGGGCGAGCGGGGACCCGATGGCCGGTTTGTCTCCTAGGAGTTGGATATGCCGAACTCCTGGTAACGAATTCGGACTCCGATGTCTCCCGGCTGGGGCCCGAGTGCCCGGGTCGCCATGAGGGATCGCTCCCTAGGTGGGTGAAGACGGAATCATCCCGCCTTACGAGAGCCTTTTCTTGCGGCTCGGGGCTTTCTGTTGATTTCTCAACATATATCCCCTTGAGCTTCTGCTTGCCTGCTCGGCGGATGGTTGACGGAGTGATGGTGGGCGAGTCGCATGCCCTCCGTCACTCCCTGAGTATGGCTATAGCCTCCTCAATATGTTCCGCGGTTTGGAACTGATCGAGTGAGAGGCTAGGACCGTCCCTCGGGGGCGGGAGTGAGAGCCTAGCGTCACTGCGGCCATCTTCCGCCATAGGCTGGGATTCGGTCTGGGCCGGAATGAGATTTCCGGCTGATCGCAGGGTGGCTCTTTTGGAAGTCGTGGCAGATGTCATGTTTCTGAAGGCTTTTCTTTGAAGAACAGTGAGTGTTTCTTCAAGTATATGTCCGGAGAACAGTGAGTGTTCTTCGAGACGGTAGGAATAAAAATGAAGGTTTAGATCCCCTCCTTCTAGTGCCAATTGTTGTTAACCCAAATATTATCCGGAGATAATATCGCTGGAATAATCGAGTAACAAACAAATGCGAGAACACCTCCGTGGGAAAATAAATAACACAAGATTTGCCGGGGTTGTTAATCCCGGGCTTGAATGCTCTCGCGAGATGTTATTAATATAGATACTTTGGAGTACAAATATTAATGTTAGAATCTATTACAATGAGTGTAAAGACTTCTAGTTATCTAAGCTGTAGAGCGTGTAGATTGCCGGAAGAACCATATATGAAGATCTGTGAGTTCTTACTTTCGATGTTCTGTAAGTGTGTATGAATATCACTATGAATGTGTAAGTAATCGCCAGATGAGTCTTTATTCTCTCTCTGTGCGTTTTTCACTGTATTCACGATGTTTCTAGGCCACTGTTGTAAGCCTCCTATTTATAGGAGACAAGGTTGTTGGGACTCCTCCGGCGATCGCGGGCGACCACCGTTTTCTACATTATAATAAGACGGGCGATCGTCCCGTCACGTGGGGTTGTTCCCTTAAATTCCGAGGCTGCTGCTGGCAGCCAGCTGTGCGAGCTAATGGGAAGCCTGCACGCGTCCTGAGTCGCTGTCCGGGGAGGACCCACTTTGTACCTTTCGGCGGGCCTGTCGGTAGGTGAGGTAGGTGACAGGCTGGGGTCAAAGGCCTTATCTTGTCGGCGCCTTTTGTGGATCTGCATGTGAGTCTCCGTCCAAGATTCGGTCTTTGACGTCTTTGACGGATGTTGGATTCATACGTGGCACGAGCCGATCGTCTATGGTCGGATATTAAAGACGATCGCCAGGTATCAAAAGACGATCGCCGTGGGTGCCGACTGCTGGGTGTTTGCCCAGTGTATGTCTTCTATGGTTGGCTCTCAGACCATTATGCTGATCGCTATCGAGGCGAATTAATCGCCTCACAACACTACCCTCCATCAAACTCTTAGAAGATTGAAACCTAAGCTGAAATGCTATGCTTCCGAGTATGTCGGGGTAGTATTTTCGGGAAGGTCGATAAATTCCTAGAGTGCATTAAATGGCTTCGGTTGTGACAAATCGAACCCCTAGAAACCGTATGGGTTGCCAGGTAAGATTCAATTGTTAGACTGATAGGAGTTGATGGTGTAAACTTAGATAGTTCAATGAGCCATAGGAATCGTAAGGGTTGAGAGCAAGTGAACTAGGGGTAAAAGAAAGATCAGATCATCCATTAGATGGGTTGGTGTTAGACACCACTTTCTGAAGCTAATGGACCAGAAACCATATGGGTTGCCCTCTATTAATTTCATAAAGAACTTGATCACCACTAAGAAGTCGATCTCATGATGACTTCCTATTTTTCACATAGGAGTGTGTTTTTCCGATAAAATTAGTGGGAGCTGAGTCATGAATAGAAAAGTCCTTTATTCTAATCGGATCATAATCCACATAACACTAATTAAATCTGATTTACTTTTTGCATAATTTTTATCGAAAATATGACAATGAATCCACTTGTAATACTTCTTGAAAATAACAACCTAACTGGACCAAACTTTGTCGACTGGCTCCAAAATCTGAGGTGCTTCTCAGTATGGAATCATTGGGATACATCTTGGAGGCGTATATCCCACCGGCTCCGACTGGGCCCAGGGCTAATCAAGAAGAGATTGAAACCCATGAGAAGTGGGTCAAAGATGATGTGAGAGTCCGTAGCTTCATGATGGGCTATATGACTAGTGAGCTGCAGAGAGCACACGAGACAATGAATTCTGCTAGGCAGATACTGGCTCATCTGACGGAACTATAAGGGGAGCATAGCCGAAGAGCTAGATATGAGATATCGAAGCAGCTGCTTGGAGCTCGGATGAAAGAATGAGAGAAAGTTGGGGACCATGCCCTCAAGATGATCTCTATGATCGAGATATTGGAAGTTCTTTTATTTTTAGGATGCATGTTTCACTCCAAACCGATCTCATCCTTCAATATCTACCTGACTCCTTCTCACCGTTCATCATGAATTTCACTGCAATGAGATTGCTAGCAATCTGGCAGGATTGATGAACAAACTGACAACTACTCAGTCTCACATGAAGACACTGAGGGTGAAGGAGGCTGCACTTGTTATCTCTTTTGGGCCTAGGAGGTCCAATAACAAGAAGAAGAAAAACAAAAAGCAGCTCAGGCCTAAAGCTGTGGTCGGAAAGGGAAATAGGAAGGCCCCAATGGTTCTAAAGGCAAGTAAGGCTGAGCCAACACATGACCTTTGACTTGAGGTTTCAGTAGGAGATGTGCTTGTGACATTAAGTTAGTCATTAGAGTAGTTCGATCCAATATCCAGTTGGTGGGGTCAACCTCGAAATGCAACTTAGTGGGTAAGTAGCAGTCTCTACTAAATACCAAGATAGAATTCTTTCTCCTGTAAGTGAATGTCCTATGCGGTTAATGGAAAATGAGATCATAATTCTTTGGCCAAAGCAGTTAGAGCTAGTTGTATTTGATACACAAGAGCTCGGTGATCTCAGTTTGCATTAAACAAGTACATAGAGTCAAGTTACAATAGGGTTTGACTTTACTGTGACCCTAATACTTGACCGGGACATATGATTGAAGGGTTTATTCATATACGGTATTCACGACATAATGGTTTTGAATGATCCGATCATTCGTTCTTAGTTGGGTTACGATACGGAGCACTAGATTGGCTAAGTGTTACCCGTACTCCTTGGTTCCTCCCATTGTCGACTAAGACGGACCTATGGAGTCGCGCACAAGGATATTTGATGGATAAATATGTATTTATTATCTCTTCATTATATTGGATATTAGATATCTAATTTAATTTATTTGATAAATCATGCTGTCTAGTGAATTGAAATTAATTACTCAGTGATTAATTTAATTCATAAATAATCATTTCTTGAAAATATATTATTATAATTTTATATTTGATAAAATTAATTAATTAGATTAATTAATTAAGTATAAATAAAATTGAGATAAAATGGAGCGTATTAGACACACGAACGTTCGGTACATGAACCTAGTGGCTCGGCTCATTTTCTCAGCTAAACTCAAGTGGGACGCCCCCCTCTCATGCTAGGAAACTCACCATGTGTTGTGTGGGGTGTGTTAGTTATATTTTATAAGATTGAGGACAAAATGCATGAGATTTGGAATCTCATCATTTTGATATCACTTTGTATTATATAAAGATGTGTTTTTCACACCTCATGTGTAAGTTGAAAAACACATACACCCATTACAAACATGGAGCCGTGAGCTTCATTAAAGACAAAAAAATTTTCTTGAATTTCTTTTTCATCTTGGAGACAAAGAATAGGAAGAAGGGAAGAGAAGAAAAATACCATATCAAATCCTAGCCGTGTTCTTTGAGAACAAATTGATATATTATTTTCCGATCAATATCCGTCACGTGATAACATAGAGACACTCAGCAAAATTTATTGTTTGATCATTCATCAAGCTAGAAGGGGCATTGTACTTGTAATTATGGAATAATTAATACAAGGAAATATGATTCATTCATTGTTTATTATATTTTAAATGCATTCTTGATTTGGTAAACATTGAAGTGAAGTCCATGAAAATAAATCGAATATTCCATTCTCGTTATCGGATAAGAGAAAATGTATTGGAAGTGTTTAAAGCTTATTTACGGAAATCGTTCGCAAGTCGATAAACTTAATTGGGCATTAAGTTTTGAGTAAGACTTGTATAACTGATGTTAGGACATGTGCATATCTTGATAGCATAGTTATAAGTATATTGGTGGGACCAGTGTACTCGAACACGACTCATGCTTGATTCAGTCACATAGTATTCACTCTTGGAGAATCCATGACGAATCGAAAGGTTGTGATAGTATACGTGGACCTTTGACTAGAAGGTTCAGTAAGAAATGTGCATGTGACGTTTAGTTTGTCATTAGAGTAGTTAGACTCATTTGCTTAATCGCTGGGTCAACCTCGAAGTGCGGACTATACGGGCAGGTAGCAGTCTTTACTGCATGCCAAGAAAGGATTCTATCTCCTATTAGTGAGAAGGCGAATGTCTTATACGGTTAATGGCAAGTAAGATCATAAGTCTTTGGACAAAGCATTCTCATCTAGTCGTATTGGATACACTAGTAATCATTCGGTCTTGATTTGCATCAACACATGTAAAGAGTCTAGTAAAAAGTAGGGTTTCACTTTATTGTGACCCGTAGACTTGATCGGGATATCTGATGAATGATCTATACGTATATAGTATTCACGACATAATGGTTCTGGATTGATCCCTTCATTCGTTCTCAGTCGGGGTTTACAGTGCGACCCGCTAGGCTGGCTAAGCGCGTCAGGATCATTGACGGATAAATGTGAATTTGTTATCTCTTTAATACTATTAGATATGTGGATATATGATTATGATTTATTGGATAAATCAAATAACGGTCTTATGAATTGAAATTAAGTTACTGGGTAATTAATTTAATTCATAAATAATTTTTCTTAGAGAAATATATTTGTATTTGATATAATTCATTAATTGGATTAATTAATTACTACAAATACAATGGAGCTAAAACAGAGTGTTTTTAACAGAGTGATTTGATGAACGTCTGGTACACGAGCCGAGTGACTCGGATCGTTTCCTCCCATCTCCATCTGGGCCGCCCCTCCCCCTCTCTTCTTGGTGGTTTCCTTATGTTTTCTTATTGTGATATAATCATTCATGTGTGAGCGTTATCACATGATCACATTATATATCCAAAGAAAACAACACCAACACCATCATTCATTTTGATGCTCCAGCCATGAGAAAAAGAGAGAGGGCGAGAGAAAATTTTCTTCCAAGTTCTTCATGATCTTTGAGGTGAAAAGAAGTGAGGAAAAATCAAAGAGAAAAATTCCTACGAGTTTCCCTAGTCGTGTTCTTGATAGAACGGAGTCTCGTTGATTTTTTCGGGCAACATCCGATGTGTGTGAAGTAGAGATATCATGCTTTTGGTGTTTGGGACGAAGGGATTGTTAGGATTATATACTGCAAAGCATACTTTATGCTTGTATTACCTAATTTCCTTGTAACTACCTATGAGAATATTAATTACATTTAATCACATGTTTTGCAAATTTATTCACGTTATGGTTATGCAAATGAAATGTCTAATTGTTTTATATTGTAGATAATGTGGTGTGTTGGGGTCACACGGAAGATCACATTATCGGTACCTTTTAAAATAATATAATAGTTCACAACCTATATAATTATTAGACAAATTATATAAAAGGTTGTAGTGTGTGCTTGAGATTAGTTGATCTTGACTATTAGCATACATTAGCGTATTTGCATACATTGAACTGGATCGAGGTGAGATAGTGTCTTCTGTACTGACTATAAGAAGAGCGTAAATCTCGGATAATTATTATTTCTTAATTCTAAGTATATAATATTTAATTGTGTATTTATAATACTTATTGCTTTGATTTACCATGGGTGAGAGTCAAAATGATCGACTCAATAATAATATTATTTATATGACAGTTATTATTATTACTAGAAATCGTGTCCCGACTCGTGCGGGTTGATGATGTCCCTTTGAGGAGCTCGATAATGATTATTATATTAAACCCTGCAGGTGGATTTAATTCTGATATAATAATAAGGTTCGAGTGGTACTACTCTTGGATAAGATATTAATTAATTAAAGCTGTCAGTAGCTTATAATTAATTAATGGACATTCGATATCTTAAACACGGGAAATAATATATTTAATAAGGAGCCCAACTTCGTAATTTGGTATTTTGGTAGGAAGTGCAATATTAACTTTTTAGTGGACTAAGTTGATATTAATAGATTAATTATATTAGGAAGAGTCCTAATAAGGTAAGATGAATTTATTGGGAGTCCTTCCATAATCCTCCTTAAGATACATAGTAGTAGTCCAAGAGCCTATAAATAAGACATTAAGGGGGTTGGCCGATTTTGTACTCTCTTGTAAGGTTGTGAGATCAAATTTTTCCTCTTGTGTTTAATTGTAGATCTAGACTTGTGTCTTTGATTCTATAATTTAGATAATACAATTAATTTGCTAAGAGTGTTCATAAAATACTAGAAAGCAAAGAAAAATAGAGTGATCACAAATAAAGGGTTCGGCAGATCCAAAGTTGTCCAAACAAGATCCGGTAGCTCGTTGCCCACACAACGTCCGGGTTAAGGCGGATCATACTCTAGAAGGTCTAAAGGTAGAAATACAAGGTGATCAAGACGAAGGCAACCAATTCGCTTCGAAGGTAATATCCTATGATATATTAGATCTAGATTAGGAAATTTATATAACCGACATATTTAATTAATAAATAATAAATAATATTTAAATTACTTATTAGTCTTAGTAATTAATTAATTAGCATGCCTAAATAGATCTTATGCTCGTGGATGCGTAAAACGCGATTATCAACTTTTTCAAACTTCGCTTCTGCTGCGTTTTACTTTCCAACAATTGGTATCGGAGACAAATTTTCAGGCTTTTTGCTTTTTTATTTAATTTTGGTGATTAATTGATAGCAATTTAAATATTCATGTATTTTGATGTTAAAATATTTTTCTAGATGTATTCTTGCAGGGGATATGATCCAATTATCATGGTTTGTGTGAATGGTTTATTTATTTATTATTTTTATTCTTTATGCAATTGTTGGTTTTGGCCCGATTTTGAGGCATGTAATGTTTTTTCCCGTGAGAAAATCCGCGAGTAGTTCTAGGTGTTTTATTTTTTATGTAATCTTGCTGTAATTTTGATGTATTTTATTTTGTATAAAATTGTAATCGAATTCGGAAAAAATGGGATCACGAAGAAATAGAGAGCAGGACTCCGGGATCAGCTTTGGCGGCCATGGCAAAGAGCCGAGCAAGCGTGCCGAGCATCACAGTACTGCCGCGGCGTCGAGCAACTGCCAGGAGCCGCGGGCATCCTGGTCCGGGCCGGTTTCTTGGTTCCGGCCGGGTCGTCTAGTTTTTTGTCCGGTCCGTTTTGCCGCCGTTCGTTGCGTCCGCTGGAGAGTCGGGATTTAAAAATTTTTTTATGTAATTAATTTTAGAAATCCACGGCCCGGCCGGGGAGGAGCGACGAGATGCTTGATTCAGTGGGAGAGATCGAGTCGAAGATTTTCTCGAGTTCAACTCAAGGAAGAAGACCATGATAATTGGATAATTTAATTATCCATGCTTTATTTTTGGTTTTTATTCTTTTGATGTATGGCATGTATGAATGTATGTTGTTGTTGCCCAAAATATTATTCGGAAGAGATTGCTGGATATGGCTATGGGTGAGTAACAAACAAAATGCGAGAGCACGTACGAGGAATGTAAGTAACACAAGATTTGTCGGGTCTGTTAGGCCCGGGCTTGAATGCTCTCGCGAGATATTATTAATACGAATACTTTGGGAGTAAAGTTATTAATGTAAGAGTTTAATTACAATGAGTGTAAAGACCCTAGTTATCTAGCTCTTGAGTGTTGGTGATTGCCGAAAGAACCAGAGTTAATGCTCTGTGTGTTCTTGTAACAGATGAGATGTGATGCTCGATTTGGCCGATCGTCTTTTGGTCGAGAGTGAGCGAGAATGGTTTTGAGAGTGTCTGGAAGCCTTTTTAGAGAGAGTTCCGAGAGTTTTCCAAAACTGTCAGAGAGTTCTTCCAAATGCTGGAAGTCCTCTATTTATAGTAGAGGAGGTAGTTGGGATGTCTTAATCCCGAGGGGGCGATCGTCTTTCCTGTATTATAATAAGCGGGCGATCGTCTTTAGCACATGGGTCGGTTACCTTAAAGTCCGCGGCTGCTACTGGTAGCCAGCTGTGCGAACCAATAAGAAGACGATGTGTGCCTCACGTCGCTGTCTGTGGAGGTCCCACCTAGGACCTTTCGGCGGGTCTGTCGGTAGGTGAGGCTGTCCTTGTCACCGACAGTTGTATGACGGACTGGAGTTAAAGATCTTTTTCTACGGTGCCATTTCCGAATCTACACGTGGGCCTCTATCCCGAGCTTCGGTCTTCGCAGACCTGATGGATGCTGGCTTTACACGTGGCATGAGACGGTCGTCCTTGGCTGGGCGCCAGAGTCGATCGCAGGTGCCAAGAGACAATCCCCATGGATGTCTATCGCTCGGAACTTGGACTTGATCTGGGATCTCTGTTTGGTAGGTGTTACGTGGTTCATTTGACGCTGACTCGGTCGCTCAGCCCTTATGCCGATCGCCGTCGAGGTGTGTTAATCGTGACACAACAATTGCCCCCTAGCTCGCTCTGATGTTGAAGGCATTGAGTGAGGTGGTTTTACCGACGATCGCTTGAATTACAGATAAGCGACTCAACTCTTTATGTACCAGACGATCATTTTCTTGAGCGGGTCGATTCTTGGTTCAGCTCCTGCGGTCTTCAATTTTGCAGATTCTTTGAGGAAGGCAGATCATCTCGGTCTTGCAGAACCGTGCACGGTTGCGGAGTTCGATGGACCGACCTCCGTGACCATGTCTTGTGCGCGAGCGACATTCCACCTGTAGGTTTGTCTCGCGACTCACTTTATTGTAAGGGTCCTCCGGAGGCTACATTTTGCCTCGTATTTAAACGAAGGGCGAGCGATCTCTGCCTGGAGGAGTCCTTGCACGGGGCGCCATAGGATTAATCGACTCTGCGATCGTGGCTTGTTAGCACTTTTATGCCTGGGGCCGACATGTTAGATGGCAGACCTTTGAGGGCATACGTTGTGGCGGGGGTCGGGACGCGTCGCATTGTCTGGGTCCACCATGTTAGATGATGAACCCTTGAGGGCGGGCGAGCGTGTCCACAAATCTATTTTGGAGGTCCTTCGGCTACGCCCGCCTCGTATTTAAACAAAAGGCGAGCGATCTCAGCCCAAAGGAACCTTGCATGGACGGGCTGTCGGTTCCATCGACCTCCAGAACCATGGCTGCACTCTTCTACCTCGGATCGTCATGTTAGATGGCGATCCTCGACGGTATACGTTGTGCTTAGGGAGGCGATCTCATGCCTAGGTCCATCATGTTAGATGATAAACTTTAGAGGGCGAGCGAGTCCTCCTTTTTTTTAGAGACTTTGCTTGGGTAGTAGCCCTTCGTTTGACATGGTGGAAACTGGGGAAAGACCTCCGAAGTTTCCACCTCTTGATTGAAGCATATAGATCTGGCCGCCAGGGTTGATCGGTAGGATCGACTTGTATGAATCCTCCAGCTCGCCGTGTTTGATTCTGGTGATCGGATTGGGAGAATGGTGATCGTAGTTCTGTCGCCGATCGCGGCCCTTGATCCTTTCCGCCTGGGGCTCCGGCTAAGTTACTAGACTGTCCAGATTGCCCTCCTCGAACAATATCCAGAGTTGTCTGAGGAGGTTGCGGCATTGGTCGGCGTTGTGGTCGGGACTCTTGTGGTAAGCACAAAATTTGTTGCCGTCCAGATGACCGTTGTCCCTTATCGCCTTCGCCTTGCTTAGCCGCTCGCACCCCTGGATGGCGTAAAAAATACCGGCCGGAGATAGGTTGAGGTTGTGGAGGATATGGGCTTCCACATCCTCGAAGGCCCTGAAATCACCGGGTGGTTTGGCGACCACCTTGTTGGACTTGACGATCGCCGTCTCCGCCCCCTTGCCTAGGCGAAGGGCGAGCAACCTCTGCCGGGCCAGAAGATCGGCAGCCTTGGTGCGGAAGACCGCATTGGTCAAGGGGATGTCCTTCGTAAGGTGCCTGATCATGGGCGACCGACCATCGAATCCCCCTAGGACCGAGTAGAGGGCGATCTCGTCGCTTATGGGCTCGCCGATGAGGATTATTTCATCCACCCGGTCGATGTAATCTACATCGGACTCGTCTTCCCCCTGCCTGATCTTCATCATGCGGTGGAGACCTTTTGGTCGAGCGATCTTGGCGGCAAAGTACGACGTGAAGTCGCTCGCCAGTTTTTCAAAGGAATTGATGGAGCGCGGTGGCAATGAGATGTACCACCTGTGGGCAAGATCGCCCAGTGTTAATGGGAACATTCGGCACCTGGTCGCGTCTGATGCCCCGCATCCGGTCATGTAGATTCGAAACTTACTCAAGTGAGTCTCGGGGTCCGATCTCCCCTCATACAAAGGTGTTTGAGGAGGAGCGATCTTTGGTGGCACGGGGACAAGCTCGATCTGGACCGCGAGCGGCTCACTCGGTCCGGTGACCTTTCTCCTAGCGCCTGCCCCAGTGTCCAAGAGCTCTTTCATCTCGTCGAGCTGGCATTGCATAGCGGCCATCGCCATGGCTTGGCTGCTCGCGGCTTGGCTCTTGGAGCGGGAGCCGAGGCGATCGTGTACTGATCTCCTGGCTCCATGGTAGGCGATGAGGTCTTCGCCATCGAGCTCGGTTTTTCGGCGAGGGGGATCCAAATAAGGGGAGTATTCGAGATATGGATACCTTAGTGGAAAGGTTTTGGATTTCTTGGCGAATGAGGGGATCTCGTCCCAGCTCACAACGCCAAGAACTCCATAACAAAATGGTGTGGCTGAAAGAAGGAATAGGACTCTTTTAGAAATGGTTAGGTCAATGATGAGTTATTCAGATTTACCTATTTTGTTTTGGGGATATGCCTTAGAAACAGCGGCGTACATTCTAAACCTGGTGCCTTTGAAATCAGTTCCAAAAACACCCACAGAACTGTGGAGTGGGCGTAAGCCCAGTCTAGAACATGTTCGGATTTGGGGTACTCCAGCACATGTGCTGAATAAGGAAGCTGATAAGTTGGCATCTCGTACAAAAGTGCAAGTGTTTGTAGGATATCCTAAGGGAATGAAGGGTGGCTTGTTCCATAGTCCCCAGGATCAGAAGGTCATTGTTAGTACCAATGCCTAATTCCTGGAAGAGGATTATATGATTAGTCACAAGCCTATGAGCGAGATAATTCTGGAAGAGCTGAGGGGCGAGACTCCATCTATACCAATCATACAAGCGCCAACTAACACTGCACCACATATCGATTCTGAGACTTTTACACCAACTCAGGATTTGCCTCGTCGTAGTGGGAGGTCTGTCGTCAGCCGGAACGATTCATAGCCATGGGAAAGTCTTCAGACTCAATCCCAGGCGAAGATGAATCAGATCCCTGGACCTACAAGGAGGCAATCCAAGATAAAGATGCCGACTCCTGGCAAGTAGCAATGGAATCAGAAATAGAATCTATGGATTCCAATAAAGTGTGGAAGCTAGTAGATCTACCCGATGGTATACAAGCCATTAGGAGTAAGTGAGTCTACAAGCAAAAGAAAGGAGGTGACGGGAAGGTTGAAACCTTCAAAGCGAGGCTTGTTGCAAAAGGTTACACTCAGAAATAGGGTATCGATTATGATGAAACCTTTTCGCCGGTAGCCATGCTTAAGTCAATCCGGATTCTTTTAGCTACAGCTGCGCATTTGGATCTGGAGATTTGGCAAATGGATGTCAAGACTGCATTCTTGAATGGTAGTCTAGACAAGGAAATCTATATGCGCCAACCAGAGGGATTCATTGCTGAAGGATAAGAACACTTGGTGTGCAAGCTTAAGAAATCCATTTATGGACTTAAGCAAGCATCTAGATCTTGGAACACTCATTTTGACGAAGTTATCCAGTCATATGGATTTGTCCAATGTTCGAGTGAGAGTTGTGTGTATAAGAAATGTGATGGAAAAGTGTTGGTGTTTCTTGTACTGTATGTAGACGATATCCTTTTGATTGGAAACAACGTGAAGGAATTGTCAGATGTATGGGTATGGCTATCTGAGCAGTTCGATATGAAGGATCTGGGAGAAGCAGGACACTACCTTGGAATCAGGATCTTTCATGATCGGAATAAAAGGATGTTGTGCTTGTCCCAGGCATCCTATATCGATACAGTGCTAAAGCGGTTTAGTATGGAGAATTCCAAGAAAGGTTTTCTACCTTACAGACATGGAATTCAACTACTAAGGATATGTGTCCCAAGACAAAAAAGGAGATATATGACATGAAGATGGTCCCTTATGCATCTGCTGTGGGAAGTCTCATGTATGCTATGCTTTGCACTACACCAGATATCTGTCATGCCGTAGGCATGGCTGCTAGATATCAGTCAAACCCAGGACCAGGACACTGGATTGCTGTCAAGCACATACTCAAGTAACTGAGAAGGACTAGGGAGTACATGCTCGTATATCAGTCAGATGACCTGTGTCCGGTGGGTTACACTGACTCAGATTTTTCATCGGACAAAGAAAAGTCCAAGTCTACTTTGGGTTATGTGTTTAGCCTGGGAGATGGAGCTATTAGTTGGAGGAGTGTGAAGCAGAAATGCATCTCTCGATTGTACCATGAAAGCCGAGTATATGGCAGCCTCTGAGTCAGCCAAGGAGGCGATGTGGCTCAAGTACTTCCTGC
This sequence comes from Orobanche coerulescens, assembly GCA_033398695.1. Classification (NCBI taxonomy): domain Eukaryota; kingdom Viridiplantae; phylum Streptophyta; class Magnoliopsida; order Lamiales; family Orobanchaceae; genus Orobanche; species Orobanche coerulescens. The sequence goes on along the minus strand of CM065804.1, from coordinate 86,671,987 downwards.
AGTACTTAGATGTGATTCCCAATTTGCCAAAGGGTATTACACTTTATTTATTGTGATAATACTGGTGCATTCGCAAATTCGAGGGAACCACGAGCCCACAAGGCAAGTAAACATATCAACCGCAAGTACCACATCATGCGATAGTTCGTAAAGGAAGGAGACGTAGTTATAGCCAGGGTTGCATCGGAAGATAATCTTGCTGATTATTTCACGAAAGGCCTACCCTCAAAAGTTTTTGAAAGGCATGTGGAAGGAATGGGATTACGGTGTATAGCAGCATTGCTTTGAGTATAAGTGGGAGAAATGAGAGTCTATGTAATAGAGTAGTATACTTAAAAGCATGCTTTGAGTATAAGTGGGAGATTGTTAGGATTGTACACTGCAAGGCATACTTTATGCTTGTATTACCTAATTTCCCTGTAACTACCTATGAGAATATTAATTACATTTAATCACATGTTTTGAATATCTACTCACGTTATGGTTATACAAATGAAATGTCTAATTATTTTATATTGTAGATAATATGGTGTGTTGGTGTCACAAGGAAGATCACATCATCGGTACCTTATAAAATAATATAATAGTTCATAACCTATATAACTATTAGACAAATTATATAAAAGGTTGTAGTGTGTGCTTGAGATTAGTTGGTCTTGACTATTAGCATACATTAGCATATTTGCATACGTTGAAATGGATCGAGGAGAGATAGTGTCTTCTGTACTGACTGTAAAAAGAGCATAAATCTCGGATAATTATTATTTCTTAATTCTAAGTATATAATATTTAATTGTGTATTTATAATACTTATTGCTTTGATTTACCATGGGTGAGAGTCAAAATGATCGACTCAATAAGCCTCGTATCTTGGACAATAATATTATTTATATGACAGTTATTATTATTACTAGAAATCATGTCCCGACTCGTGCGGGTTGATGATGTCCCCTTGAGGAGATCGATAATGATTATTATATTAAACCCTGCAGGTGGATTTAGTTACGATATAATAATAAGGTTCGAGTGGTACTATTCTTGGATAAGATATTGATTAATTAAAGCTGTCAATAGCTTATAATTAATTAATGGACATTCGATATCTTAAACACGGGAAATAATATATTTAATAAGGAGCCCAATTTCATAATTTGAGATTTTGGTAGGAAGTGCAATATCAACCTTTTAGTGGACTAAGTTGATATTAATAGATTATTTATATTAGGAAGAGTCCTAATAAGGTAAGATGAATTTATTGGGAGTCCTACCATAATCCTCCTTAAGATCCCTAATAGTAGTCCAAGAGCCTATAAATAGGACATTAAGGGGGTTGGCCGATTTTGTACTCTCTTGTAAGGTTGTGATATCAAATTTTTCCTCTTGTGTTTAATTGTAGATCTAGACTTGTATCTTTGATTCTACAATTTAGATAACACAATTAATTTACTAAGAGTGTTCATAAAATACTAGAAAGCAAAGAAAAATAGAGTGATCAAAAACAAAGGGTTCGGCTGATCGAAAGTTGTAGCAAGATCTGGTAGCTCGTTGCCCACACAATGTCCGGGTTAAGGCAGATCAAACTCTAGAAGGTGTAAAGGTAGAAATACAAGGTGATCAAGACGAAGGAAACCAATTCGCTTCAAAGGTAATATCCAATGATCTTTTAGATCTAGATTACGATATTTATATAACCGACATATTTAATTAATAAATAATAAATAATATCTAAATTGCTTATTAGTCTTTGTAATTAATTAATTAGCATGCCTAAATAGATCTTATTCTCGTGGATGCGTAAAACGCGATCCAGCTTTCCCAAACTTCGCTTCCGCTGCGTTTAACTTTCCAACAGGGATTTCGTGCTCATGCTCGGGTTCGTGATCATTATCAAACTTACGAAGATATTATCAAAGACTTCAAAGGTATGGGACTTTGATCCTTTTATCTTCGTCATTTATTTTTCGTATATACGTTACTTGATCGATCCTGTTTGGAATTCTTTATATTAAGTTTTATTATTCCGCTGCGTACTCGTTTTTGTATCTGGAATCCCAACAGTGGTATCGGAGCGAGGTCAATGATACCGTATATACGAATTATTTTTAGTATTTGGAATGCTTGATAGTATGGTGAGTGATTTGGAATCATTTATTGTCATAATCATGGTATATGTTTATTCGTTCGTGGTTGTTATGTTTTTCATAAATTTATGTCTAAAAATAAATCTTTAATTTCTTGGAAATATGATTTATATTGAAGATATGAATATTGAAAAATATGGATATTGGATATCCGATCAGAAATTGAGGCCCGTATTGCCATTGGACGGCACCCGGAACAGTGCACGGGGTGCTGCCGTGCAGTCCAGCTTTTGGGATCGCGATCCGGGCTTGGTGCTGGCCCTGCCGAGCAGTCCAGGCAGTTCGGACCGCGGTCCAGCCCCCTTCCGTCTTGTTTCGGGCTCGTTTGCTTCGTGTATTCCTGAATATTAATTCCCATTTTAAATTGAATTTAATATGATTAAAATGATATATGGTATCTCATTTTATAAGGGAAAATTAATTAAATGGAATACATGTGTTTGACCGAATTACTTTGAACGTTTTCATGTTACCGATTGTGAGAATTGATTGGATCAATTCTATTTATAGTTGATTATATATATTGATTGGATAAATATATTTAATTTGCAATCTATTTATTTAGTATTTGTTGGATAAATGCTTTTGAATGGGGATGTGGTTCATGGACCTAGTTTTGAATCGTTCGGTTTTATTCGATTGGGTTATAAAGGCCGTTTTTTAGCCTATTCATTTTACTAGAAAAATTTGTAAAGGATGCAATATTTTCAACTGTAAAATTTATATATAATGACGAAGACCGGAGGAATATCCGCTCGAGAAGACGAAGATTCAAGACCGAAGACATGTACTTAGATTATGTTGTTTTTGATCGAGGAGCGGTCCATAAACTGCATGTTGGTAGTAACTAGGTTTCGATTTACTATTTTTCATTTTGAATAATTGACAAACACAAACACGCTTATAAATGAATTAATGTGCAAAGTGTAACATTAATCGCGAAATTCTCCCGACAACAAACAGACTAAGTTTTGAAAAGATTATGAGGTTTCCTACCCTCCATCAAACTCGTAGAAAATTGATACCCGAGCCGGTGTGCTATGCTTTTGAGTTATCGGTGTAGTACATTTGGTAGAGGTTGATAAATTTTTGAGTGCATTAGATATGCCTTCAGTTGGTGATAAATTTCGCCTCTAGAAACCTGATAGGTTACCGGGTGAGATTCAGTAGTCAGACTGATAGACGTTGATGGTCAACAACTTAGATAGTCCGGATTGCCAAGAAACCTAATAGGTTGAGGGCATGAAGACTAGGGTTAAAATAAGATCGATTCATCCATTGAACGGGCTGGTGTTGGACACCACTTTACAGAAATTAATAGGCAAGAAACCTGACAGGTTGCGTCTGTTAAAATTTGTAAAGAACTCGATCACCACTAAGAAGTCGATCAAACCATGACTTTCCGATTATAACATGGGAGTGCGTAATTCCGATGGAATTAGTGGGAGCCGAGACAAGAATTATACAAGCCCTTAAATTCTATACTCAGTCATAATAAAACAAGTTGCTAATTCAATCTTGTCTAAATCAATGGAGAGAAACAAAACAATATCTCTCTAAAAATGGTAAAGAACCCACTTGCAATACTACTTGAAAAGAATATCCTTACTGGCCCCAACTTTGTTGACTGGTTGCGGAATCTGATGATTGTACTCATCATGGAGTCTCTGGGATACGTCTTAAAGGTGGACATTCCACCGACTCCAGTCCGGACTAGGGGTAATCAGGAAGAAATTAATGTCCATGAAAAATTGGTCAAGGATGATGTGTTGGTCCGTGGCTTTATGATGGGCTCAACAAATTATGAGCTGCAGAGAGCGCATGAGAAAATGACTTATGCTAGGCAGATTCTCGCACACTTGACCGAGCTTTATGGAAAGCACAGTAGGACTGCTAGATATGAGATATTGAAGCAGTTATTTAGTGCTAGGATGAAGGAAGGGGAGAAATTGGGAGACCACGTCCTCAAGATGATCTATATGATTGAGAGGCTCGAGGTGCTCAACTTTCACATAGATTTATCCCTCCAAATTGTTCTCATCCTTCAATCTCTACCTAACTCCTTCATGAAGTTTGTAATGAATTTCAACTGTAATGAAATTCCGTGTACATTAGCTAGGCTAATGAACAAACTGGTGACGACATAGTCTAACATGAAGACTAAGCCGAGGGAGGCTGAACTTGTGATTTCTTCTGGGCCTCGGAGGTCCAAGAAAAAGAAGATAAAGACCTACGAGCAGTATACACCCAAGAAAGGGGTGCAGAAAGGCAAGGGCAAGGCCCTAAAGGTTCAGAAGGTAGCGGTCCAAAACTTACGGACAAATGTCTTGAATGCGGTGAGGTGGGCCACTGGCGTAGGACTTGTCCCAAGATCAATGGCGCATCAGGTACGGAACTTTTTATTTTTGAAACCAATTGTTCTGCTACTGTATATTCTGTTGGGATTCCACAGAAAATAAACGCAGCGGAAGAATAAACGGAATCCCTAAGAGGATCGATCAAGTAACGTATATACGAAAAGAAAAATACGAAGATCAAGGAATCAAAGTCCCATACCTATGATGTCTCTGAAAAACCTTCGTATGATGATGATGATGATGATGAGCCCTTCGTTCCAAGCACCTAAAGCAAGGTGCATCTACTTCACATGCCGGAACTTGATGGAAAAATCGACAAGCTTCCTTTCTTCAAGAATGCAGCTAGGGAAGCTTGTAGGAATTTTCTCTCTCAATGTATTCTTCTTATATATTGTCTCCAAGATCAAGATGAAGTTATCAACCTTACGCTCTCTCTCTAATTCGTGATTTTGAGTTTAAGGAAGAAGAAGAAGTACTCCCTCTTTTCTAAAGACTTTTATTTATAAAAAAATAAAAGTCACCCTTTAACACATGATTGAGGGTATAAAATACACCTCACATATGTCACCTAGTGACATAAAATAAGTATAAAAGAGACAATAGAGGTAGGGGGCAGCCCTAAGGGAAATTTTCAAGAAGACGGGTCGAATTTACTCTGCTCGTGTATTGGATGTTCGTCAAAACGAATCCCTCGTGTACCGGATGTTCGTCAAACGAATCCGTTTTATTTCCAATGTGTTTGGACTAATTAATTAATCCAATTAATTAATTATATCAAACACAAATATATATATATTTCTCTAAGAAATATAATTTATGAATTAAAGTAATCACCAAGTAACCTACTTACAATTCATAAGACCGCTATTTGATTTATCCGATAAATAAAAATTAGATATCTGATATTATAAGAGAGATTATTAATTCACATTTATCCATCAATGATCCTATTGCACGACTCCATAGGTTCGTCTCAGCCGGCATTGGGAGGAACTAATGAGTGCGGGCAGCACTTAGCCAGCCTAGCCAGCCGCACTGTAAACCCCAACTGAGAACGAATGAACGAATCATTCCAGAACCATTATGTCATGAATACTATATACGTATAGACCCTTCATCAGATGTCCCGGTTAAGTCTTCGGGTCACGGTAAAGTCAAACCCTACTGTTGACTAAACTCTATACATGTGTTAATACAAATCAAGACCGACTGATTAATAGTGTATCTAAAACGACTATATCAGAATGCTTTGGCCAAAGACTTATGATCTTATTTGCCATTAACCGTATAGGACATTCGCCTGCTCACTAACAGGAGATAGAATCCTTTCTTGGCGTACAGTAAAGACTGCTACCTGCCCGTATAGTCCGTACTTCGAGGTCGACTCAGCAATTAAGAAAATGAGTCTAACTACTCTAATGACAAATTAAACGTCACAAGCATATCTTCTACTGAACCCTCAAGTCAAAGGTCCACGTATACTATCACAACCTTTCGATTCGTCATCGACTCTCCGAGAGTGAATACTGTGTGACTGAATCGAGTATGAGTCGTATTCGAGTATACTGGTCCCACCAATATACTTATAACTATGCTATCAAGATGTGCACACGTCCTAGCATCAGTTATACAAGTCTTATTAAAACTTAATGTCCTGTTAAGTTTTATCGACTTGCGAACTAGTTAAGCATTCGAGCTCTAAACACTTCTAGTGCCTATCTCCTTATCTTCATAAGGAGTAGAATGTTCACTCTCAAATGCAAGGACTATTATTCTATATACCAAATTACAATGCCAGTGATATACAATAATATAGAAATAATAATTGCCTTATTAAATATAATATTCATAATTACAATACAATTGCTCTCACTCTCTCATCCTCTGAGTGGCATTCGAGGGCATATTCTTAACAATCTCCCACTTGCACTCAATGTCACAAACTATGGTATCTAATACCCATACTCTCCAGATGTCTCTCTAAGACCTTCTGAGATAGTGTCTTGGTAAGCGGATCAGCAACGTTATTTGCTGTGTCTACTCTCTGCAGTGTAACATTCCTATCCCGAACCATTTCTCTAACAAAGTGATATTTTCTCGCAATATGTTTGGTGTTGTGGTGAGCCCTAGGCTCCTTAGCCTGTGCAACAGCTCCGTCGTTGTCACAAAATAGTGTCACGGGCTTCTCTGCGTTAGGAACCACTTGAAGTTCCTCAGTGAATTTCTTTATCCAAAAAGCTTCTTTAGCAGCCTCCGTGGCTGCCTGATATTCGGCTTGACATGTAGAGATAGCAGTAGAACTTTTCTTGGCACTTCTCCAAGAAACTGCCCCACCATTCAGCGTAAAGATATATCCTGATGTGGACATCTGAGCATCCATGTCCCCTGAAAAATCTGAGTCTGTATAACCCATCACTCTTAGTTCTCCACCGCCGTATGTAAGAACCAAGTCTTTAGTCCTCCTTAGGTACTTAAGAATGTTCTTTACAGCAGTCCAAAGTTCCTGCCCTGGATTTGACTAAAACCGACTTACTACGCTCACAGCATAGGCAATGTCCGGTCTAGTGCAAATCATAGGATACATGAGGCTACCTACTGCCGAAGCATTGGGCACCTTACTCATTTCCTTTCTGTCTTCCTCACTTTGAGGACACATCTCTAGGGAAAGTTTTGCATCATGTTGCATAGGAAGGAACCCTCTTTTAGAATCTTCCATCCTAAATCGCTTCAGGATTTTTTCTATATATAGGGCTTGGGAAAGACCTAACATTCTTTTCGCTCTATCCCGGTAGAGACGAATACCCCGAATATAGGTAGATTCTCCCAAGTCTTTCATTAAGAACTCTTTAGAAAGCCAAGCTTTCACAGAACTGAGCATTCCTACATCGTTTCCTATAAGTAGAATGTCATCTACATATAGTATTAAGAACACAATTTTGCTCCCACTAACCTTCTTGTAAATACAGGGCTCTTCTTTGTTTTGGACAAAATCAAACTCTTTGACTGTATCGTTAAAACGAAGATTCCAACTCCGTGAAGCTTGCTTCAGTCCATAAATGGCACGCTGAAGTTTGCATACTTTATGAATATTGGTTTGAGATATGAATCCCTTAGGCTATTCCATGTAAATCTCCTCCTTGAGGAATCCATTTAGGAATGCCGTCTTCACATCCATTTGCCATATTTCATAATCTAAGTGGGATGCTATAGCAAGCATCATGCGAATAGACTTAATCATAGCTACAGGCAAGAAGCTCTCGAAGTAATCGATTCCTTCTCTTTGGGAATAACCCTTTGCCACAAGCCTGGCCTTATAGGTATCAACCTTGCCATCTCCATCAGTCTTTCTCTTATATATCCATTTGTTTCCAATAGGCACTATGCCTTTAGGATGATCTACTAAAGTCCAGACCTGATTAGCATGCATTGAGTCTATCTCAGCTTCCATAGCTTCTTGCCACTTGGTGGAGTCAACGTCTACCGTCGCTTGGTCGTATGTAGAAGGATCATTCTCTTGACTACTTTCTGTCATCTCATGGACATCCAGTTCCTCTTGATGCAGATAGCCATACCTCTCAGGTATTTGAGAAATTCCACTAGACTTGCGAGGTTATGTTTGTATTTCAGAAGGTTGGGTTCTAATATCTTGCATAGGTGTCTCATTTGGTGTTTCTTTTATTTCTTCCAAAGAAATATTTCTACCTGCCCCTCCTTCCTGAATAAACTGATCTTCCAGGAAGTGTTCTTGTATAGCAATGATGATCCTATGATCTTCGTGCATGTAGAATAGATATCCCATATAATCCCCTGGATATCCTATGAAACGATCTTTCACAGACCTAGTTTCCAATTTCTCTACTTTAGTCTTCTTGACATAAGCAGGGCATCCCCAAATCCTAATGTCATTAAGACTTGGTTTCCTACCTCTCCACATCTCATGGGGAGTCTTAGGAACGGACTTGGAAGGACACCTGTTCAAGATATACACAGCACTAAGGAGCGCGTAACCCCACAGATAAATCGGTAGATCAGTATAGTTAAGTATGGAGCGAACCATGTCCAACAAGGTTCGGTTCCTTCTTTCTGATACACCATTTAATTGTGGAGTAGATGGAGGAGTGAATTGTGACACTATTCCTAGTTCTTTTAAGAACTCATCATATTCAGTACTCATGTACTCACCACCCCGGTCTGACCGAAGAGTCTTAACACGGTTACCTGTTTGATTTTCAACTAGGGCTTTAAATTCCTTGAATTTATCAAAAGCTTCAGACTTATGTTTCATTAAGTACACGAATCCATACAGTATGGTCATCGGTGAATGTAATGAAATCGAAAGCCATCTCGTGCCACTTCAAAAGGGTCACGAGGCGTCGGTATGGATCAATCCAAGTTTTTTTGACTCTTTCAAAAGTCCCTGCGAAGGGTAACTTAGTCATTTTGCCTTGAAGGCAAGATTCACAAGTTGGATAGGGATCTGATCCAATGGACCCGTAAGCCCATCTTTCTCCATTTTATGAACCTTGGTCTGACCGATATGACCAAGTCTAAGATGCCACTTAAGTGCTTGGTTCATTTCATCCCTACCACGCTTCCTAGTTATAGTGTTCACAGTTGTTTTATTCTTTAAATTTAAATGGTATAAACCATTTAATAATGTAGCAGTGCCAACCAATTTATTTCTGAAATAAATACGACAGGACCCATCTCCAATAAAGAAGTGAAATCCCTTTCGGTCCATGACCGGAATTGATACAATATTCTTGTGCCCCTTGGGCAAAACAAGTACATCATCTAAAGTAAGAATAAAACCATATTCTAAATCCAACATAAGGGATCCGATATCAGAAGCCTCGACACTATGCCCACTTCCGACGGTGACCATCACCTCCCCTGAATCCAGCTTCCTACTTCATTCCAGATCCTAATTCATTGTACAAATGTGAGAACTTGCACCGGAATCAAGTATCCAAGAAGTAGAATATAAAATTACAGAACAATTTATTTCTAAAACCAGTAGTTTCGTACCTGAAGGCGCATTATGCTCAAGCTTTGGACAGTACCTCTTCCAGTGGCCTAGCTCACCGCAGTTGAGGCGTACATCCGTTTTCTTAGCCCCTTGCTATTTTAAACCATTGGGGCCTTGCCCTTTCCCTTGTCGATCTTGGCTATTGGACCTAACTGCTTCTTGTTCTTTTTCTTCTTATTCTTGGACTTTCAAGTCCCAGAAGAAATTACAAGTGCAGCTTCCTTTCCCTTTGTCTTCATCCGAGACTGGCAGTCATCAGTTTGTTCATTAGCCCAGCTAAGTTACATGCAATCTCATTGCAGTTGAAGTTCATGACAAATTGTGAAAAGGAGTCAGGAAGTGACTACCGGATAAGGTCAGTTTGGAGAGATGCATGCATCTGAAAATCAAGAGCTTCCAATCTCTCAATCACCTAGATCATCTTGAGGATATGGTCCCCAACCCTCTCTCCTTCCTTCATCCTGGCGCCGAATAATTGCTTCGATATCTCATATCTAGCAGTTCGGCTATGCTCTCCATATATCTCAGCCAGGTGCGATAAGATGGCTCTCGAAGACGTCATCTTTTCATGGGCACGTTGAAGCTCATTGGTCATTGAGCCTAACATATACCCTCGCACTCTTATGTCGTCTTTTACCCATTTCTCATGGGCATCGGCATCTTCGTGATTAGCTCGGGTTCTTGCATGAGCCGCTGGGATGTCCGCCTCCAAGACGTATCCCAGCATTTCCATAGTTAGGACAATCCTCATGTTCCGAAGCCAGTCCACATAGTTCGGACCAGTCAGGACGTTCTTTTCAAGTAGTATAGTGAGTGGGTTCATTGTCATATTGAGAGTTTTGTTAACTGCAGAGAATAATTTAAGATTCGTTAGTGATTATTTAATTATGATCCGAGTAAAGAATTTAAGGTCTTTCTTTATTCATAACTAGGCTCCCACTATTTTATCGGCATTTACATACTCCCATGTTAAATCTGCAAGTCTTGGGTGACTTCATAGTGGTGATCGATTTCTTTACAAAGTTTAATAGAGGGCAACCCATACGGTTTCTATTCTATTATTCTTTATAAAGTGGTGGCTAATACCAACTCATCTAATGGATGATTCGATCTTCTTTTACCCCTAGTTCACTTGCCCTCAACCCATTCGGTTTCTATGGCTCGCTGAACTATCTAAGTTTAAACCGTCAACTCCTATTAGTCTGACAATTGAATCTTACCCGGCAACCCATACGGTTTATAGAGGTTTGATCTGTCACAACCAAAGGCATCTAATGCACTCTAAGAATTTATCAACTTTCCCCAAAAATATTACCCCGACATACTCGGAAGAATAATATTCCGGTTTAAATTTCAATTTTCCATGAGTTTGACGGAGGGTAGGAAACCTCGTAACCTTTATAACTTAGTGTTTGTAAGTGGGAGTATTAACGCGATTATATGTTACACTTTGCACATTAATCCGTTTATAAGCGCGGTTTGTGGTTTGTCAACCATTCAAAATGAAAAACAATAAATAGCAACCTAGTTACTACCAACATATAGCTCATGGACTTTTTCCTAAGTATTGGGCCAAGCCAAATAAAGAAAGGAAAAATACAGTATTGATTCTTCGTCTTCTAGTCGGTCGTCTTCGGTCTTCGTCATAGCCATATGAATAATTACATCATTGAATAATACGTCCTATTATACATATTTTCTAGTAAAAATAAATAGCCTCAAAACGGCCTTTACAACCATATCAAATCGAACAAATCAACAACTAAGTCCACGAGCTATATCACCATCACATAAGGCATTCCATACAACATGTAACGGTAAATGAAATTAAATAATCAATTAATATATTAATCCAATTAATATAAAAATTAATCGATTTAATTTCTACAATATTAATCAAATTAATATTTATAATCGTCATTTTAATCCGTTCAAAGTAATCCGGCCAAAACAATATTCTCGTCTAATAATTCCCTTAATAAAATATATTCAAAATATTTTATTAAATCCAATTAAATCCAATTTAAATTTCGGAAATTATTACAACAAAATATAAACACAAAAATGGAGTCCCGGAAAATCGGTATCAAGGCTGACCACGGCCGATTCAAAATCGAGCCGAAAACCCGAGAACCGCCGGACCGAGTCACTCTCGGCCCTTTGCCGGCAGTGGCGAGCTTACTAGTATGCTACTGATAGCCTACCGAGTCACTCTCGGCGGCCAGTGATCCGATAAGAGCTGCCGCCATTGCATCTTCGTGGGGTATTCGTGTTTAACCCCCGTTTTTCTCATTTTTTCGACTCGCTTCCAAAACGAAAAAGTTTATTAACTTCATGAAGAACTTATAAATCAACAAAAATCAAATTTTTCAGATTTATAATTCACATAAAATAGTCGAAACTTGACTTACTACGAACGATTAAATTTCTTCGATTATATCTATTATGATTCTAAATCATAAACATCATCAAATAACATTCCAAATGCAAAGATGATCGTATATACGATATATTTGACCTCGCTATGATACCACTGTTGGGATTCCACAGAAAATAAATGCAGCCGAAGAATAAATGGAATCCCTAAGAGGATCGATCAAGTAACATATATACGAAAAGAAAAATACGAAGATCAAGGAATCAAAATCTCATACCTATGATGTCTCTGAAAAACCTTCGTATCATGATGATGATGATGAAGAAGAGCCCTTCGTTCCAAGCACCTAAAGCAAGGTGCCTCTACTTCACACGTCGGAACTTGATGGAAAAATCGACAAGCTTCCTTTCTTCAAGAATGCGGCTAGGGAAGCTTGTAGGAATTTTCTCTCTCAATGTATTCTTCTTATATCTTGTCTCTAAGATCAAGATGAAGTTATCAACCTTACTCTCTCTCTCTAATTCGTGATTTTGAGTTTAAGGAAGAAGAAGAAGTACTCTCTCTTTTCTAAAGACTTTTATTTATAAAAAAATGAAAGTCACCCTTTAACACATGATTGAGGGTATCAAATACACCTCACATATGTCACCTAGTGACATAAAATAAGTATAAAAGAGACAATAGAGGGAGGGGGGCAGCCCTAAGGGAAATTTCCAAGAAGACGGGTCGAATTTACTCGGCTCGTGTATTGGATGTTCGTCAAAACGAATCCCTTGTGTACCGGATGTTCGTCAAACGAATCCGTTTTATTTCCAATGTGTTTGGACTAATTAATTAATCCAATTAATTAATTATATCAAACACAAATATATATATTTCTCTAAGAAATATAATTTATGAATTAAAGTAATCACCCAGTAACCTACTTACAATTCATAAGACCGCTATTTGATTTATCCGATAAATAAAAATTAGATATCTAATATCTAATATTATAAGAGAGATTATTAATTCATATTTATCCATCAATGATCCTATTGCGCGACTCCATAGGTTCGTCTCAGCCGGCATTGGGAGGAACCAATGAGTGCGGGCAGCACTTAGCCAGCCTAGCGAGCCGCACTGTAAACCCCGTCTGAGAACGAATGAATGAATCAGTCCAGAACCATTATGTCGTGAATACTATATACGTATAGACCCTTCATCAGATGTCCCGGTCAAGTCTTCGGGTCACGGTAAAGTCAAACCCTACTATTGATTAAACTCTATACATGTGTTAATGCAAATCAAGACCGACTGATTAATAGTGTATCTAATACGACTATATCAGAATGCTTTGGCCAAATACTTATGATCTTATTTGCCATTAAACGTATAGGACATTCGCCTGCTCACTAACAGGAGATAGAATCCTTTCTTGGCGAACAGTAAAGACTACTACCTGTCCGTATAGTCCGCACTTCGAGGTCAACTCAACAATTAAGCAAATGAGTCTAACTACTCTAATGACAAACTAAACGTCACAGGCACATCTTCTACTGAACCCTCAAGTCAAAGGTCCACGTATACTATCACAACCTTTCGATTCATCATCGACTCTCCGAGAGTGAATACCGTGTGACTGAATTGAGTATGAGTCGTGTTCGAGTATACTGGTCCCACCAATATACTTATAACTATACTATCAAAACGTGCACATGTCCTAGCATCAGTTATACAAGTATTATTAAAACTTAATGTCCTGTTAAGTTTTATCGACTTGCGAACTAGTTAAGCATTCAAGCTCTAAACACTTCTAGTGCCTATCTCCTTATCTTCATAAGGAGTAGAATGTTCACTCTCAAATGCAAGGACTATTATTCTATATACCAAATCACAATGCCAGTGATATACAATAATATAGAAATAATAATTGCCTTATTAAATATAATATTCATAATTACAATACAATTGCTCTCACTCTCTCATCCTCTGAGTGGCATTCGAGGGCATATTCGTAACATATTCTGCTTCATGGATACTGGATTCAGGTGCTACTTCTCATATTTGTACAATGAATCAAGATCTGGAACGAAGTAGGCAGCTTGAAGCTGGGGAAGTAATGGTCACTGTCGGAAGCGGACAAAGTGTCGAGGCAACCGATATTGGATTACTCCTACTAGGTATAGAATTCGGTTTAATTTTAACGTTAGATGAAGTACTTGTTTTGCCCAAGGGGAATAAAACATTGTATCCATTCCAGTCTTGGACCGGAAAGGATTTTCTTTCTTCATTGGCAATGGTAGTTGTAAAATTTATTTTCGAAATAAATTAGTTGGAACAACTACATTGTTGCATGGTTTATATCATCTGAACTTACAAAATAAATCAGCAGTGAACACTATATCTAGGAAATGTGGCAGGCATGATACTAATCAAGCTCTTAAGTGGAACCTTAGACTTGGTCATGTTGGTCAGCTCAAGGTTCACAAAATGGAGAAAGATGGATTTTTAAGTACATTAGGTGAAGAACCCTATCCAACTTGTGAATCTTGCCTCAGAGGCAAGATGACTAAGTCCCCCTTCACAAGGACATTTGAAAGGGCTACTGAGAAACTTGGGTTGGTACACACAGACGTTTGTGGTGCTTTGGAAGCATCCCGAGACGGATATAAATATTTCATAACGTTCACAGAAGACCATACTAGGTATGGGATTGTGTACTTGATGAAACATAAATCCGAAGCCTTTACTAAATTCAAGGAATTTAAGTCCCTAGTTGAAAAATAGACTGGATGTCATATCAAGGCACTTCGGTCATACCAAGATGGCGAGTATATGAACACCGAGTTTGCTGAGTTCCTTAAGGAACATGGAATAGTTTCACAAATCACGCTGCCAGGAACCCCATAGTTAAATGGTGTTTTAGAAAGGAGAAATCGGAATTTGTTGGACATGGTTCGCTCCATGTTGAATTACACTGATTTAGCGATTTACCTATGCGGGTACCCCTTACTTACCGCTGCTTATATATTTAATAAATATCCTTGCAAATCTATTCCTATCACTCCGCATGAGATGTGGAAGGGTAAGAAACCAAGTCTCAATCACATAAGGATTTGGGGATGTCCAGCCTATGTCAAGAAGACTAAGGTGGATAAACTGGAAGCGAGGTCCATTAAGGGACGTTTCATTGGATACCCAGAGGACTCGATGGGTTATCTATTCTACATGCCAGAAGACCATAGGGTCATTGTGGCTTTACAAGCGCACTTTCTTGAGGATGAATTCATTCAAGGAGGTGGCTCGGGTGGAAATGTCTCTTTGGAAGAGCACAATGAAAGTCTTGAGGAGACATCTGATCAGGAATCATGAACCGAACCTATTGTTGTTGGGATTCGGATACAAAATCGAATATGCAGCGGATTAATACAACTCAATATCAAGAATCCGAAATAGGATCGATCAAGTAACGTATATACGAAAAATAAAACGAACGAAGACAAAAGGATCAAAGTGCCATACCCTTGAAGCCTTTGATAATATCTTCGTTAGTTGATGATGATCACGAACCCGAACATGAGCACGAAATCCATTCGTCCCAAGCACCAAAAATATGATGTCTCTACTTCACACCCGTCGAAACTTGACCGGAAAATCTACAACAATCTGTTCTTGATGGAACACGGCTAGGAATCACTATAGGAATTTTTCTCTCTATTTTTCTTATTTGTATTTCACCTCAAAGATGATGAAGAAAATGAAGTAAAATATTTGTCCCTCTCTCCTTTTGCTTCGGCCGAACCCTCTCAAAATGATGGTCGTTGTGTTGTTTTTGGTCTCTGATATCTTATATCAATCAAGAGAGATCCCACCATATATTATCAATATGACATGATGTGTTGACAAAATCATGGTGGGATCACACACCACAAAACAACAAAAAGGGAAAACTCCAAGCAAGGCGAGATGGGGGAGGGCGGCCCATGTGAAGTTTCTAAGAAACGAGCCGAGTCACTCGGCTCGTACGTACCGGACGTCCATCAAACGACTCTGTTAAATACACTCCATTTTATCACCAATGTATTTATACTAATTAATTAATCCAATAAATTAATTATATCAAATACAAATATTAATCTCTAAGAAATATAATTTATGAATTAAATTAATTACCCAGTAACTTAATTTCAATTCATAAGACCGTTATTTGATTTATCTAATACATTATAATTAGATATCCAATATCTAATATTATTTAGAGAGATAATAAATTCACATTAATCCATCAACGATCCTGATGCGCGACTCTGTAGGTCCGTCTCAGCCGGCATTTGGAGGAACCAATGAGTGCGGGCAGCACTTAGCCAGCCTAGCGGGCCGCACTGTAAACCCCGACTGAGAACGAATGAAGGAATCATTCCAGAACCATTATGTCGTGAATACCATATATGTATAGACCGTTCATCAGATGTCCCTTTCGGGTCACGGTAAAGTCAAACCCTACTGTTGACTAGACTCTATACATGTGTTAATACAAATCAAGACCGACTGATTACTATTGTATCTAATACGACTAGATAAGAATGCTTTGGCCAAATACTTATGATCTTATTTGCCGTTAACCGTATAAGACATTCGTCAGCTCACTAACAGGAGATAGAATCCTTTCTTGGCGTACAGTAAAGACTGCTACTTGCCCGTATAGTCCGCACTTCGAGGTTGACCCAGCGATTCAGCAAATGAGTCTAAGTACTCTAATGACAAACTAAACGTCACAGGCATATCCCTTACTGAACTCTCAAGTCAAAGGTCCACGTATACTATCACAACCTTTGATTCATCATCGACTCCCCAAGATGAATACCGTGTGACTGAATCAAGTATGAGTCGTGTTCAAGTACACTGGTCCCACCAATATACTTATAACTATGCTATCAAGATATGCACATGTCCTAGCATCAGTTATACAAGTCTTACTCAAAACTTAATGCCCAATTAAGTTTATCGACTTGCGAACGGTTTACGTAAATAAGCTTTAAACACTTCTAGTACATTTTCTCCTATCTGATAACGAGAGTGGAATATTTGCTCTTATTTATATAGACTTCACTTCAATGTTTACCAAATCAAGAATGCATTTGAAATACAATAAACAATGAATGAATCATATTGCCTTTTATTAATTATTCCATAATTACAAGTACAATGCTCCTTCTCTCTCATCCCCTGAGTGGCATTCGAGGGCATATTCCTAACAATTGTAACACAACCTCCACTTCGAAGGTCTGATAGGGTGTGTCACTTACCTAAGAGGTATGGCTATACACATGTTGAGGAACTGGGTCTCCACGACATACCTGATAGCCGTGAGGACGACCCTGTAACCTATGACCAAGCGATAGTGGATGTGGACTCCGATAAATGGCAAGAAGCTATGGAAGCTGAGATAGACTCGATGCATGCCAATCAGGTCTGGACTCTAGTAGATCTACCAACTGGCATGAAGCCTATTGGAAGTAAATGGATCTATAAGAGAAAGACTAATGGGGATGGCAAGGTTGACGCCTATAAGGCCAGGCTTGTGGCAAAGGGTTATACCCAAAGGGAATAGATCGATTATCATAATACCTTCTCGCCCGTAGCTATGATCAAGCCGATTCGCATGATGCTTGAAATCTCTGCCCATTATGATTATTAAATATGGCAAATGGACGTCAAAACGGATTTTCTAAATGGATACCTCGAGGAGGAAATCTACATGGAACAGACTACGAGTTTTGTGTCCAAAGCTAATATTCATAAGGTGTGTAAGCTGCAACGAGCCATTTATGGGCTGAAGCAAGCTTCTCGGAGTTGGAATCTTCAATTTGACAAAGCAGTCAAGGACTTTGACTTCGTGCAAGACGAGGAGGATCCATGTGTTTACAAAAAGTACAGTGGGAGCAATATTGCATTCGTAGTACTATATATAGATGATATTCTATTTATGGGAAATAATGTAGCAATGCTCAGCACTGTGAAAGCTTGGCTTTCTAAAATGTTCTCCATGAAATACATGGGAGAAGCTTCCTATATTCCAGGGATCCATCTTTACAGAGATAGACCGTGAAGAATGATAGGACTTTCCCAAGCCCTTTATATAGAAATGATCCTGAGAAGATTCAAGATTGATAATTCTAAAAGAGGGCTCCTCCCCATGCGACATGGAATTCATCTCACCAAGAAAATGTGTCCTCAAAGTGAGGAAGACAAAAGAGATATGAGTAAGGTACCCTATGCCTCGGTAGTGGGTAGCCTCATGTACGCTATGTTATGCACGAGACCGGACTTAGCCTATGCTGTAAGTGTGGTAAGCCGATTCCAAGCAAACCCGGGAAGGGAACACTAGACTGCCGTTATGAACATTCTTAAATACTTAAGAAGGACTAGAGATATGGTTCTTAATTACGGTGGTGGAGAACTAAAGGTGGTTGGATTCACCGATTTTGATTTTCAAGGAGACAAAGACGACTCTAAGTCAACATCTGGGTATTTGTTTACTCTCAATGGAGGAGCAGTATCTTGGAGAAGCTCCAAGCAAAGCGCTACTGCAGATTCTACCTGCCAAGCAGAGTACCAAGCTGCCTCAGAGGCTAGCAAGGAAGTATTTTGGATGCAGAAGTTTGTGCAAGAACTTCAAGTGGTGCCTAATACGGAGCTGCCTATATCACTATTCTGTGATAATAATGGGGCTATCGCTCAAGCCAAGGAGCCAAGGGCTCACCACAATACCAGGCATATAGAGAGAAAGTATCAATCGTTCGAGATATGGTTGAGAAAGGATATGTTTCGTTGCAAAGTGTAGACTCAGAAGACAATGTCTCTAACCCGCTGACTAAGTCGTTATCTCAGGATGTCTTGGAAAGACATCTGAAAAACATGGGTATTGGATACCATGATATGTGGCATTGAGTGCAAGTGGGAGATTTTTAGGAATACGCCCTCGAATGCCACTCAGGGGATGAGAGAGAAGGGGCATTGTACTTGTAATTATGGAGTAATTAATTAAAGGCAATATGATTCATTCATTCTTTATTGCATTTGAAATGCATTCTTGATTTGGTAAACATTGAAGTGAAGCCCATGTAAATAAGAGAAAATGCACTAGAAGTGTTTAAAGCTTATTTACGTAAACCGTTCGCAAGTCGATAAACTTAATTGGGCATTAAGTTTTGAGTAAGACTTGTATAACTCATGCTAGGACATGTGCATGTCTCTATAGCATAGTTATAAGTATATTGGTGGGACCAGTGTACTCGAATATGAATCATACTTGATTCAGTCACATGGTATTCACTCTTGGAGATTCGATAATGAATCGAAAGGTTGTGATAATATACGTGGACCTTTGACTTGAGGGTTCAGTAAAAGATGTGCATGTGACGTTTAGTTTGTCATTAGAGTACTTAGACTCATTTGCTTAATCGTTAGGTCAACCTCGAAGTGCGGACTATACGGGCAGGTAGCAGTCTTTATTGTATGCCAAGAAAGGATTCTATCTCTTGTTAGTGAGCAAGAGAATGTCCTATATGGTTATTGGAAAGTAAGATCATAAGTCTTTGGCCAAAGCATTTTGATCTAGTCGCATTGGATACACTAGTAAAGTCGGTCTTGATTTGTATTGGCACATGTATAGAGTCTATTCAACAGTAGGGTTTGACTTTACCGTGACCCGAAGACTTGACCGGGAAATCTGATGAAGGGTCTATACGTATGTGGTATTCACGACATAATGGTTCTGGAATGATCCCTTCATTCGTACTTAGTCGAGGTTTACAGTGCGGCCCGCTAGGCTGGCTAAGCGCTATCCGCACTCATTGGTTCATTCCAATACCGGCTGAGACGGACCTACAGAGTCGCACATCAGGATCGTTGATGGATAAATGTGAATTTATTATCTCTCAGTAATATTACATATTAGATATCTGATTATGATTTATTGGATAAATCAAATAGCAGTCTTATGAATTGAAATTAAGTTACTGGATAATTAATTTAATTCAAAATAACTTTCTTAGAGAAATATATTTGTATTTAATATAATTAATTAATTGGATTAATTAATTAGTATAAATACATTGGAGATCAAACGGAGTTTTTTTAACGGAGTCGTTTGACGAACGTCCGGTACACGAGCCAAGTGACTCGGCTCATTTCCTCCCATCTCCACATGGGCCGCCCCTCCGCCCTCTCTTCTTGGTGGTTTTCTTATGTTTTCTTGTTGTGATATAATCATTCATGTATGAGCCCACCATGATATGTCAACACTTGGTGCCAAATATCTTGATGTGGTGGGATCACATTATCACATGATCACATTATATATCAAAAAAAAAAAAAAAACACCACCATTCATTTTGATGCTCCAGCCATGAGGAAAAGAGAGAGAGGGAGAGAAAATCTTATTCCAAGTTCATCATCATCTTTGAGGTGAAAAGAAGCGAGGAACAATAAGAGAGAAATCATCATGGAGAGCTTACTCTTGCTTGCCACTCCTCTTTTCAGGCTTCGTCTGTTAGTTTTATTTTGGCTTCCCAACGTTCAAGACACATTTTGATTGAGCCTGATGCAGCTGCAGTGGTGGCCTTGCTTAAATCAGGCCATTGGGAGAGCTCTTATGCGTATTCGTCATATCCTCATAAAGGAACTTGGCTAGCTACCTCAGCCTTCACCTATCATACCGAGACCATCCCCCACCTTTTTTGGAGAGCGACGTGGCTAGTGACGTGTGGGAGTATTTTGGCGCGTGGATTCATCTTTCCACACCCTCTACAGAAAATCTATTTAAAGCTTCTGAGTTTTTTCTCACATGGCACACACATCGGGCAGGCAGCTTTAATTATGCATTGTCTGTTCCTGACAGAAAGGAATAGTGTAAAGCATAGGGGCTTTACTTTTATTTCTTCTCGTATAATTGTGCAGGTTGAGTGTCATGTTTCCTTATTATCTGATGCGGTGCTTATCACTTTGGAAATTTTCGTAGGGTGCTCGACTCCTGACCATTTTCAGTGAGCCTCTTCTCGGCCCGCTCAGGCACATTGCTCTTTCCCTATTGTTTGGCTTCGATCCGAGACTCCTTCGATCAAGCTAAACACTGATGGTTCGTTCGATAGAGATGCTCAGATTGCTCGTGGTGGAGGCTTGATCAGAGATCATCATGGAGAGCTCACTCTTGCTTGCCACTCCTCTTTTCGGTCTTCGTCTATTGGTTTTATTTTGGCTTCCCAGCGTTCAAGACACATTTTGATTGAGCTTGATGCAGCTACAGTGGTGACCTTACTTAAATCCGGCCATTGGGGCTCATGGCAGGTTCTCCACACTCTTATGCGTATTCGTCATATCCTCAGAGACATCTAGTTTAGGGTCACACACATATTCCGGGAGGACAACAAGCCAGCCTAGTTCCTTTCTGAGCTTGGCTTGTCGTCTATCGGCATTCAGACTTATACTTTAGATATTGCTCCTCCGTACCTTCCCTCCCTTATATGGATAGATCAGCTTGGATACCCTTTGTTCCGGTTTTCATAGCATTAATGTTTTTTATGGTTGATATATCGATTATCGGCCTTTGCATTAGCCCACATATAATGGTGCGCTTTGTATTTCCTTATCAGGACTTAGGTGTTTTAGTTTTTAGGATCCAAGTTACGGCCCATTTTTTGTCATAGTGTGGGTTGGATTGTTTGTACTTCTTGATCTCTTCTTTATCTCCCAGATTGGTGGATCCCGCCTCAACCCCGTCCATAATGGACATTTTTTATGGAAAAACCCCCATTTTTGATCAGATTCCTGGCACCATTCAACCAGATTTCAAAATTTATTTCTGAAGCAACTCATTCCAAGTAGGATTTTTTGGCCCTAACGTGGTTGGTTCTGGTTTAGAACTTGATTGTTGGGTGAAATGAAGAGATTGAGCATGTAGGTTTGCAACCGGTGATGACTTTCGATTGCATAAATTTTCTCTAGTACTTCATAAACTCTTGCTTTTGCTGGAAAAAATGAGTATAGTATTTCCAATGTTAATACATGTCGTGGGAAGGTGTGACGAGTTACAATTTCTGAAATATATTTTATTTTTTCCATTCCAGAAAAACTTCTTCATATCTTCAGAAGCAGGATGTGGAATTTGGGTTAGTGGACCATGATCGTTTGGGTTGTTATATGATGATTGGTGGTGAAGACATGACAGATACATATATCATGTGATCTATGGGTTTGCCTCCCGACAAAAATGACAAGATGGTGGGAAATTAACAATGGCTTGAGAAGGGAATCGATTCAGTATCTCTTTTCTCGAGTAGCTGGCATAGTGGATTTGGGTGGTTTTAGTTGATTTTAATATACATATGAAATTTTATTTACTTACGATATTTAACTAGGTTACCATTTAAAAGAAGTCCGGATCTAGTTGTTGTGGTATTTTTGGTCAACAAGTGTTTAAGGTATTTTATTTTTCAATTTTAAATAAGTAGACGTGGTGATAATTACAATTGAGCATTTGGTTACTTCATTCCTCCTAATTACATCCAACATTTCATCAAAGACATAATAAATAATATCAGCTAATGTGCAACCAAGTGATCAAATATTTATTTATAGGTATTACCAGAATGTCTTGTATAATAACTCATACAAACTTATTGACAAATAGTACCGCAACAAATAGAAAACAAGAAACTATGTATATATTTGACAAGCTACCCATTCGAAAAGGTATCATAATTTGATATCATATGTAAACAAAAAGCATTACACATGTAACTAGTACATCACATTCTCATCAAAATCAAGAAATCAAGTATACATCCATAACCTATAAATATTAACCATTAAAAAGGTATTAATAAATTCAATAGTAACCTAAAATCAGCAAAATCTTGTAGATATGTCTACAAACCAGTCATACCAAAATGAGTTACTAGATTATCCAAAGAATTAAACGAGCCCAATTATACATGTACTGTTATAAACTTGAGAGAAAAAGTGAGAAATTGATAGAGAAGAAGAATAATGTGTGTATTCTTATGAGGGCCAAAAGCCTTTATTTATAGGTACACATCTAGGGTTTCAGGGGTATAAAGGTCATTCATTAATAAATATATTAATTACAACACTCCCCTTAAATGACCTTTAATACATGCAGCCTCATTAAAACCTTGTCGGGAAAACCCAATGGGAAAAAACTCAATCGAAGGAGAAAGAGTACAGCTACTCCCCCTGAAATCGATTACATAAGATCCTTGAGTTGATGCATTCTGATCTTGTGTACTAGTCTTCTGAATGTTGATATCGGCAACGCCTTTGTGAATAAGTTCGCCGACTAATCACTTAAGTGAATATTTGATGTATCTACCTTTGATATACAAATGGCATCGTCTTCATACAATACTTTCTCTTGAATATTATGATGTTCATGCCTCATCAAAGGACCTTTTGACCTTCAGGGTCGACATAATTTTCAAGTTAATTTAAAAGTTATCACTTCTCCCCTCAAGATAACAATCTTGCACTCCAATACCATGAATGTAATTTTCAGACATGGAGAGATTTAGTGAATAAATCTGTTAAATTATCATTATTGCTCTTCTGAAGCTCATGTGGAAATAAATTTCATCTTACTTGCCCAAATATTATATACAACATATAAATGGAGAATATTTCTCATCATAATATATTGGCAGTATGAGAACAAATATGAGATCATAATACCCTAATAGCCACCAATATCGAATCTCGATCTCTTTCATGTAAAAGACCAATATGGTTAACATCATTCCACATTCTCCTTCCTGGAGAAATATTAAATTTTGCTAGCATGTTAACTTCAAATTATATATCAGGCCTGATAATGTAATGCTTCAATAGCATACAAGTACGGAACTTCTGGTCCTCTTATATATTTGTTATCTTCTTGAGATCTATATGAGTCAGTATCCACTTCAAGTGGTAAGACAACCTTTATGTAGCTAAATGGATAAATTTCTTCCATCATATATGCTCGATCTACAAGTCGACACAATACTAATACTTAGTTTTGTCTAAGTTTTTCATTTTGAACTTGTCTTTAGACATGAGTTCAAATAATTCACATATATCCCCTTCAGGAGGAATTCACTTAGTCGGTTGATCCACCAGACTATTTCAAAAGGTATAAATATTTATAACTCAAAATAGTACATATTGCGAATTTCGTGTTCCTATTACTTTAGGAACCTCAAGTCCATCAGGGACTTTCATATAGATATTCGCGTCCAATGACCCATAGAAAAATGTGGTGATGACGGCACTAATTGAATATCTATATTCATAATAATTGTCATATGTATATTAAATGACGAAATGTAGTACCAACGGGAGAATATGTTTTGAGTATGCGCTTAAACCCTTGATATGCTAATCTCCCTTATCTTTCACCACTTTATTTTATTTTGCGAGTTAAGCTCCATCTCAATTGCTTATATTTTATTTAGTGCTTCAGCCACTCCACTAGCAATTATTGAGATACAGAGTGTTGTCGACAACTATCATTCTTATTAACAATTCTTCCATATTCACAAAGTCCATGACAACTTCAACAAAATCAAATATTCAACATTTCCCATAACATTTGATTTGGTCGTTCCATAATCCCAATACTGTAATTATTTAGTGCACGTACAAATTAAGGTATTGAGATTCTCGTCTTCGAGATGATCCTCTTCAGGAGGTTTTTGAAGTGATGTTATAGTTTAATCTATTTGTATTCCACATATTTTATCTTTAATACCAATAAAGAATACGTCTCTCACGCTTCTGGCGTCGAGGAGTATCAACAAATATATTTCGTTCACATTCGACTTTAATTCTTTATGGTATATATACAACTGGTATATGAGATTTCATCACTCCTTTGGCAATCAATAACTTGTTGAACTTCGAGTTCATAGTGCGTAAATTTAAATATCTAACCCAACGAGAATTTTCCGACTTTCTCGAATTTATATTTCATATCTCCCCCTAATGTCGGAGATAGTTGAAATTGGATTATAAAATCAATCCTCTTCAGGAGGTGCACTAATAACAGAGGAGGTGGCCCAAATATTGTGCCTTTGGTACGGATACTTGAATTTGAAATTCATCGCAATATGATTATTGGATAAAATAATATATCGCTTATAATAATTCGATACTCATTGAATAAAGCTCCTTTAGAGCCGACAATAAGAATATTGCCATATGAAATTATACCAATCCTTCGGGGATTGTCTTTCAATTCCTCAAGTAGAAATTGAACAAATCAATATGACATAAAGTTATGTATTTTTCATTTAAAATAAATACATGCAACTTCAAATTTATATTGCTCACCAGGAGCATGTATTTTTCTTCAAGAATATTAATTGTGCTAACTCAGGAGCAACAATTTAAATCAAAGATAATCATATATTACCGAAAATATGAAGTACTCATCAAGAGTATGTGATATTCTTCAAAAGTATCAATTATGCTACCTTGGGGCAACAATTTATAAGCATATAACACCCAAAATATAAATTACTCTAAAGAGTATGTAAATATTAATTAAAAATATTAATTGTGCTACGTCATGAGCAACAATTTCTATCAAGATGGTAATAATAAAAGCAATTCAATCACACAACGCCATATAGAAAATATTCAAAATAATGCCTTTTTTTTGTTTAATAATCTTCAGGAATATTAACTTTAATTGATGTGTTTATCATAAATATGTCATAATAATATGACTATATATTGTTGTGTTTTATCAAGAACGTCAACAATTTCTTCTTAATAATATGTCATAATAATATGACTATATATTGTTGTGTTTTATCAAGAACGTCAACAATTTCTTCTTAATAATCTTCTGGATTATTAAAATTACAAGTTCATGTTTCTTCAGGAAACCATGAAAATATATTAATGTAATGTATTAAAAGAATCGTTACAAATAATTTTATATCAATGATACAAGTATTATCATCAATATAATATGTAATAACTATCGTTATTACTCTTCTTGCATAAGAAAATGCAATAATTATTATGCAATTAATCCAACATCTATAAGATGTTGATGAAAATTGGTCAACTCAAAATAATATAATTTGAAGTGTATAAATGTACTTCATGATATTTACTAGTAATTTATGATATTTATCATAGAATATGTGTGAATTTGCATTAATATATCTTTAGGATATATATCATAAATAAATATATAGTTAAATAAAATATAAAAATGATATAAATAGACTTTAACACCAAACACATAAATTTAAACATGTAAATATTGAAAGTATTGGGATTAGTAGACTTCTGGTCTAATAAGTGGTGAATTTTATACATCTTTTATATTGATATTTTCTCTAATACCAATTTCTTTTCTTCAGAATGTAATATCCGCAATTTCGATTTTCGGTAATTTTCTTTTTTTGGTGGAAGTCCATCTTAATGACTCTGTTGTGACCGTTTCGTCATTCCGAGAATGATTAATTCTGCACTTTTTGTCATCCGGGTTCGTTTCGGTGTCGTTTTGTTGAGCTCTGTGATCTTAAGCGGCTTTTCCGTACTTGAGTTCGATTCTTGCGAATCTCGTCCGAAACTGTTGTTTCGAGTTTTTCATAAGTTTATTTAATGCTATTATTCATGTTGCGAGCTTTGGCTTGGTGTTTCGAACGTGTATCGTGTATTTCGGACGTTTTCGTCCGTTTTCGTAATTTCCCAAAGTTTGGGGTAATTACTTTCCGTTGTCGAATATTGAGCCTTTGGGTGGTCGGAATCGTGTGTTCTCTTAGCTCTTAGATTCGTCTTTGCGAGTACTTCCTAACCGTATCTTTGATTCATATTCAGGTTTGGGCTTCAGGGTTGTCCGGGCCGTCGGAAGTGGCCACGGCCGAGTCACGGCCGCACCTTGTGGAGCAGGTACTCGCATGGCCGAGTTACGGCCGTAAGGTGCCGGTTACGGCCGTAAGTGATCGGCAGGCACAGGCTAGACGAAGGTCGGTTATGGTCGTAAGGTGTGATGGTTACGGCCGTACGGTGCTGGTTACGGCCGTAATGGGGTGCCGATTACGGCCGTAGTGACTCGACAGATTTCATTCAGTGGCCTGGGATGGTCGGTTACGACCGTAAGGCTATGTCGATTACGGTTATAAGGATCGACAATTGCGTACGCAAGGCTTCAGCCATTGCGTGCTCTATCAGCAGTTGACCGTTACGGCCGTAAGGCACTGCCGGTTATGGTCGTAACTCTGCCGGCCATATATAGGCCTAGGCTCGGCCAGACCTTATTTCCCACCCTCCTTCCTTATTTTGCGGCGGCTAGTAACGGGAGACTCGGGAACTCGAGCTCTTGGCCGGTTCTAACGAATTCCAAGGCGTTTTGGAAGATTCTTGTTGATTATATCATCATCCAATTCTTGTTCTTCGTCGAATCAAGGTATTTTTCTTGAATCCCCATAATTGACTTTTTGGGGAGTTTTGTTCTTGATCTTGTTTCCATCCGATTTTTGATGAACCGATTGTTGCTTAATGATGTTGTTAAACATATCCTATGGATTGTATATCCATATTTCGGTTTGGAATTCCATTTTCATGTTTTGGTCGGTCGATTCGTGGTCTTGGCCATTTTGGGGGAAACCCTTGAAATTTCGTCGTTTGTTCCTTGAATTCAACGACTTTAGGTCATGCTATGGAATTCATTTTCATTGTTGTTATTGTTGTTCGTAGTTTATTTTCGCAGGTTAGCGTTCGGCGGAGTCGGTGGGTTCATGATCGGTTCGTGCCATCATACTTCGGTTGATTCTCCGCATGTGTGTTGATTCGAGGAAAGTACCTTGTTCATACAATTCTTGTTTTATGGATATGATGATCGGTGATCGTCTAAATGTGTTTGTTTGGTTGTTTGAAATGAACTTTCAAAATATTCAGTTAGCCTTGTTAAAGGCTCTCTTTCAAAATCCTGTGTATTTTGTGATTGATATGTTTCGTAAATGATTATGTGAATCCTAGGGATATGGTTGGTGTTGATGATACGCTTGATAATGAGTGTGTACGTATATTGCCTCATTTCAGTGCGTTGTGGTTTGACATTGTGTTTTGCTAAGTGTTTGATGCCTCTGGGTGAATTGTTTAGATATCTTTGTTGTATTGTGTTATGTGTGTGAATGTGTGAATGTGGGCGGGGCCTACGGTGACACATGGCATGCGATCATGTGGTCAAGATGCAACAAGCGATTGATCCAACCGTGAGAGCCTAAGAAAAACTACGGTAACACATGGCTTGTGATCATGTGGTCAGGATGCAACAAGTGATTGATCCAACTGTGAGCGCCTAAGAATACCTACGGTGACATATGGCATGTGATCATATGGTCAGGAGACAACAAGTGATTGATCCAACTGTGAGATGCCGTGACAAGTGTTCACGCTGGTGTGTATATGATTGTGGATGTGTTTTACTCACCTCGGGAGGGTCCGTTGAGGCCTCGAGGGAATCTATGACTTCACTCTGGATTCACGAGTTTGAGTGTGTGATTTGTGAATGTATTTTACTCACCTCGGGAGGGTCCGTCGAGGCCTCGAGGGAATCTATGACTTCACTTTAGATTCATGAGTTGGTGTTGTATTTGTGTGACCAAGATTTGCGTGTCTTGGGTGATGATGTTGTGTTGATTTTATGTCCGTCGAGGACACATGATGTGGGTTTTAACCCTGTGAATTGTCGTTGGTTTTATTTGTGAAAACAAAACCTTTGGGCTGTGACCCCTGTTGAATTTTGAAAAGAGAAGGATTCGATAATCCTAAATTATTTTCTACTAAAACTCCCGATGGCTTATTAAATCATTTTATAAATTGTTTCTCTTGAATTGTGATCTTTCGGTTTTGGAACGTTTTACCCAAACTCTTGCTTCGGGAAGTATTTTCATTGTGTTGGAATATCTGAGGATTCCTGATTATTATTTATTCTTGGAACTTGAATCGTATGACTCGTATTTTGCACTTTGTACTTGCACTAGCAAAATAGTGGAATTTTGCTAACCCCCGAGTAATCAGGGGGTAGATGTCTGTATTGCATTCAGGTTTTGAGGAGCATAGCACAGGGTCGGCATGAAGGATGATGAAAGATGAACGATACTAATCACACGAGGACCCGTTTGATATCGTATTGGTTTAGTTGTATTTTATTTTCGCTGCAGTATTGTTTCCTCGTTGTATGAGAGTGTGTTGTATTCGACCCCTGCGTGGGCTTGTAGTATGATTGAGTTTTATGTATTTCTTGAAAGACCAAATCGGTCTACTGAGTCATTTTAGCCTTGAAGGCATTGTTGAGATGTTCGATATTGTTACCAGCCTGGTAGATCCTTGAGGAAAGGTTCTACGGCGTGTAATATCCCTGAGCGTATTGGGGGTGTTACCTAAATGGTATCGGAGCTTCGGTTGTGGAAACCTAGGTTGTCGGGTTTAGTGGTGTCTGTTGAGTTTTGTCTCGTCGGATTTCGTCTGATTGAGTCGTGTCGCGACGCGTCGTCTGAGTTGGTTGGTCGTGATTATTATCGTGGGGCGATCATTATCTTCGTGCGACCTGTGGATGTAAGTATCCCTTCTTTGTGATTGTGCCTTATCTGATGCGAGTTACTGGTATGATTATGTGTTAAGTGACGGAGTCTCTATGCAGATTCTTGGTTTCGTGATGCGTTTATATGACTCTCATGTTTCTTTTATATGAGGAGTGTTGTCGGTATTTATGTTCTTTTGACTATGATATTGACTGTTGTTTCCGGTAAAAGACATGTGTTGTCTTGATTTTGAGCGAGTTGATGCGTGTGTTGTGATGTATGTAAGTGAATGTAGTTACATGTGAGTTTTTAAGCATTCTAGCCTAATTGATTTTCGAAAACCTTGAGTATCTTAGAAAATAAAATTCGAGACGTACTTTTAAATGGATTGTATTTTCGTGGCGCCTACTAGCGCAACTATCTATTTCAAAATTCTTCTACCTTGAGGACCAAAATATTTTTTTTGATATTCCAGTAATTTTGGAAATGCATTAGCTTAGACCCAAAGGTCGAATATTTCTGAATGTTTCAATTTAAAGGAAAAGTTTCCTCATTTTTATCAAATGCAAGATGGTTTTTCAAGGTCTCGATAATGATGTTTGTACAACTTTTTGAAAGGTGATACTCAAGATCAACTAGTGTTTCCAAAATCATTTTTTTCAAAGGTGGTTTCGTTTTTAAGACCTATCATTCCTGATTGTGGTCCGGGAATGTATGTATGATGTCGTTCGCCACGCGCTTGTTGTGTTAGCCCTCTGTGAGAGGTGTGATGTTGATCTCTAATGTTGTCGCCTCATGGTGAATTGCGTGTTGTCGCACATGTGTGATCTGTTAAAGCTTGGGTTTGTATGTTTGTGTAAATGTGTGATTATTTCATGATGTTTTGTGATTATGTGCTGGTTATCGTTCGGGCCGTTGAGATCGCCGAACGATACCGGCATTTCTGTGATGTTGATCTGCGTGTTGCTTAATGAAAGTAATCATCGTATGTGTTGCGTGTTATGATTTTCTGTTGTGCTGAGTTGGCATCTCCGGTTTGTTGTTTTGCAATGTTATATTCCATTGTTCGTAGCAGTTGTATTTTCGGTATGCCGAGGCACTTCGACTGTAATGTGCTGGGGCATGTACGTGCAAACTGTCCTTCCACGCCAGTAGCAGATTACAAGTGTGGACTCGAGGGACACATAATCCAGTGAATTGGTTACCGAGACTTCCAGAGTCCGCGCTTCAGCGCAGATATCAGGATCGGCTCTGAGAGGCCCATGGGAGATGTTTCTGTCGGTTGCTTTTTGTGCTGTTACCTTTCTCCCGTTGTTGTGAGTTGCGGGGACGACATTTCTCTTATAAGAGGTCGAATATAATGCCCATATTATTTTTGACTTCTGCAGTTTCTCTCTCTCAATTCGATCGACTTGCTCGTGTTTATTGATATTTTTGAACTTGTTTGGTATCTCAGTTGTCATCGTTCGAACGAGTTGTGACCTTGTTTCGGATAAATCTGTTTATCGTCGTGACTTTTCTGAGTTCGGTTCGATTCTTGTGAACCTTGTTCGAAAGTAACATCTTTTAATTTCTACCACCTCTTTTAATGTCTTGATTTGAAGTGTGAACTTCGGAGTCATTGTTCGACCATTGTCATTCGATCATTGTTGTTCGATCGTTGTTTCTCAATCATTGTTTTTTGATCGTTGATGTTCGATCATTGTTATTTGTTCGTTGTTACTCGATCATTGTTTTTCGATCGTTGTTGTTCGATCATTGTTATTTGATCGTTGTTGCTCGATCATTATTTTTCGATCGTTGTTGTTCGATCATTGTTATTTGATCGTTGTTGTTCGATCATTGTTGTTCGGTCGTTGTTGTTCGATCGAGGTTGTCTGACTGTTGTTGCCTGATCTCGTACCGCGAAGAATTGTCGTTCACCATTAGTCAACTGTTTCGAGTGTGGCGAGGTGGGTCACCGAGCCGTGCATTGCGAGACGGTAGCTGAGAGATTTGGGGATCGAAGTTGCATCTCTGCTCCGAAAGGACACGGAGATGCCTAATGTGGTTTTTGAGGATTTCGGCGTAGTCTGAATTGTTTGTGATTGTCCTTGTGAATCATTTGTGTTTATTTTCTGTTTTCTTGACTGTGCGTGTTTTATATTGGTACCTCCTATTTTGTGATTGTTCGGATAAATGACTTGATTGTATTATCTGTTTGATGACGCTTGCCACTTGTTGGTTTTATTATGTCTCTGCCTGTGTCGTTGTGATGGTTGTCGTGGAGCGTGTTTTCACGCCGTATGTTTCTTTGCGTGGATTGGGCACGAGTTTCTTGTATATCTCGTTGAGTTTTCCCGGCGGGATATTGCTTCTCCCTACTTGTTTTAAGTTTCGGGACGAAACTTCTTTTAAGGAGGGTAGTATGTAATATCCGCAATTTTAATTTCTAGTAATTTTCTTTTTTTGGCGTAAATCCATCTTAGCGACTCTGTTGTGACTGTTTCGTCAATCCGAGAATGATTAATTCTGCACTTTTTGTCATCCGAGTTCGTTTCTGTGTTGTTTTGTTGAGTTCCGTGATCTTAAGCGGCTTTTCCGCACTTGAGTTCGATTCTTGTGAATCTCGTCCGAAACTGTTGTTTCGAGTTTCTCGTAAGTTCATTTAATGTTATTATTCTTGTTGTGAGCTTTGGCTTGGTGTTTCGATCGTGTATCGTGTATTTCGGACATTTTGGGCCGTTTTTGTAATTTCTCAAAGTTTGAGGTAATTACTTTCCGTTATCGAATTTCGAGCCTTCGGGTGATCAGAATCGTGTGTTCTCTTAGCGCTTAGATTCGTCTTTTCGAGTACTTCCTAACCGTATCTTCGATTCATATTCAGGTTTGGGTTTCTGGGTTGTCCGGGCCGTCGGAAGTGGCCACGGCCGAGTCACGGCCGCACCTTGTGGAGCAGGTACTGGCCTGGCCGAGTTACGGCCATAAGTTGCAGTTACGGCCGTAAGTGATCGGAAGGCACAGGCTGGACGAAGGCCGGTTATGGCCGTAAGGTGTGATGGTTACGGCCGTACGGTGCTGGTTACGGCCGTAAGGGGGTTCCGGTTACGGTCGTAGTGACTCGACAGATTTCATTCAGTGGCCTGGGATGTTCGGTTACGGCCGTAAGGCTATGCCGATTACGGCTGTAAGGATCGATAGTTGCATACGCAAGGCTTCGGACATTGCGTGCGCTATCGGCAATTGACCGAGTTACAGCCGTAAGGCACTGCCGGTTACGGCCGTAAGGCACTGCCGGCCATATATAGGCCTGGGCTCGGCCAGACCTTATTTTTCACCCTCCTTCCTCATTTTTCGGCGGCTGGCGATGGGAGACTCGGGAACTCGAGTTCTTGGCCGGTTCTAACGAATTCCAAGGCATTTTGGAAAATTCTTGTTGATTATATAATCATCCAATTCGTGTTCTTCGTCGAATCAAGGTATTTTTCTTGAATCCCTATAATTGACTTTTTGGGGAGTTTTGTTCTTGATCTTGTTTCCATCCAATTTTTGATGAAGCGATTGTTGCTTAATGATGTTGTTAAATATATCCTATGGATTGTATATCCATATTTCGGTTTGTAATTTCATTTTCATGTTTTGGTCGGTCGATTTGTGTTCTTGGCTGTTTTGTGGGAAACCCTTGAACTTTCGTCGTTTGTTCCTTGAATTCAACGAATTTTGGTCGTGCTATGGAATTCATTTTCATTGTTGTTATTGTTCTTCGTAGTTTATTGTCGCAGGTTAGCGTTCGGCGAGTCGGTGTGTTCATGGTCGGTTCGTGCCATCATACTTCGGTTGATTCTCCGCGTGTGCGTTGATTCGAGGCAAGTACCTTGTTCATACAATTCTTGTTTTATTGATATGATGATCAGTGATCATCTAAATTGTAACACCCCCAAGTTATTCAGGGTATATTACAGCGCTATGAGCCCCACCGTGGGACCCACAAGGCTATACATACGCGGAATTATAAAATTTGACCGAGAAGGTCCAAATATAATGTAATGGAAGACAATATAAATGGTATTCAAACCATAAGCAATGTATCCAAATACAAAACGTCACAAATCAATACCTCGGCAACACAGGCCGGAACATCAAGGAAACTGAAAACAATACTCGAGTATTCAAAAGCCATTCGAGTACAACAACATTGAATGGAGGAAACACAAAATGTAACCGGAGACAAGACACAGTATCACGCTTGCCCATCATCTTCATGCTGACGCGGTACCTGCCTGTCCGCTCTAATGGAACCTAAAATACATAAAAAGTATTTCCCCCATAAAGGGGTTAGCCGTCGAATAGCTAGTGCAAGTATATCGAATATGAAACACAATACTCCTCGACAATAAAGTAAATGTAACCGTCAATTCATCATTTCAAGACTAGTATTCCGGAATAACTAAATCTCATAGCATCACATCAATACATACATGATCAATCGTGGAACCGCACCAGAGGCTACGGAACCCTCAGAGGACCCATCGGCCCGTCCCAGAGTGGTAAACTCATATTATCCATGGAATCGCAGCAGAGGCTACGAAACCCTAAGAGGACCCGTCGGCCCATCCCAGAGTGGATATAAATAATCATGCCATTCATATATCTTACTTTCAAAGTCGAGAACGTTAAATCATAAATATATACTTGCCTTTGAGACAACGAGAATCGGAAGGAAAGGAACACAAGTTCGGTAGGTCTAAGAACGCACTTCCGGTACCTAAACGATTCGTAAGGGATACGATAATCAATAATCCATACTCATAACTCATGAAGAAACTCCCGAAACCCGCCTACGATTCACGAAACTACAAGGGTAAACATCTAGAGGTTGGAAAATCACCCAAACCCTCTCACGTCCGAATAAGGTACAAAACAACCCATATAATTGTATGGGAAACATGTACACGTCGTAGATACATCATAATCTCAAGGTTCTCAAGTTCCAAAATGGATAAATCGGACAAATTTAAGAAAATCCCCGAAATTCCCAAAAACTAGGGTTCTAAGGAATTTACCTTGATTTGGAGGATATAAATGGATTAGATGTTGTGTAATCTTTGTTATCCAACTCAAAATGATGATTGATGAAGAAGGACTGCCTCGAATCGCCCCGAATCGCCACTGTCGAGCTCCCCCGATCGGAATAAGTGAAAATGAAGAAGAAATGACAAGTGCAAGGTCAACTGTCCCTTATATACTGTGCCCAGTCTAGCGCACGCTACGCCTCAATCTTAGCGTGTGCTAATGGGTCACCGGGTAGTCCAGTGGCTTCTGCCAGCCTCGTTAGCATGCGTTAAGTAAAACCGTTGCGTGCGCTAATCGCCTTCCTGTAGCGTGCGCTGTCCGAGAGTTAGCGTGTGCTACCTGGTGGTTGTTTCCTAGAAATAGGAGTCCAGAACCTACTGTCCTCTGCCCTGCTTGGCCTTATCGTGCGCTACCATGAACGCCTAGCGTGCGCTACTACAACATTTAGCGTGCGCTGACTTCTACACATAGCGTGCGCCACGAGTTCCTCATTCCAGTCCAGTACCTTCTGGACTAGCTGCCTCAAATACACTAGTAGCATGCGCTAATACTGATCGATAGCGTGCGCTACTAGTACTTAAATAGTGTGCGCTATACAGAGTACGTAGCGTGCTCTATGCCTAACACACTGGTGATAACATCGCATCCAAAATCCAAAACAGCAACGATCTGAACAAGAAAAGTAAATCCCAAATGATATGAACTCCAAGGTCAATCTCAACTTGATAAACACCTACAACGAGTGTCAAAAATCACGGAAGTACCAAAGCGTTAAAATTACAAAAAGCACGGGTATTACATTCTCCCCCTCTAAAAAGAAGTTTTGTCCCGAAACTTAAGAAATATAAAGTTCAGGGTAAACCGACCGCATCTTCTCTCCTGTCTCCCAAGTCGCTTCCTCGACTCCATGTATCGACCATTGCATCTTAACCAACGGGATGGTTTTGTGCCGAAGCTGCTTCTCACGACGTTCAAAGATCTTCACCGGCCTCTCCGGAAAGGCAATATCCTCGGTTACGTCAATCTCACTATAGTCAACATGATTTGGATCCGGCACATACTTACTCAACCGAGACACATGAAAAACGCTATGGACGTGACTCAAAGTTGGGGGCAACGCCAAGCGATAAGCTAAATCTCCAACTCTGGAGTAGAACATGGTCTCCAAAATCGAATTCCAAAGGTAGACTACGAGTATCCGCATACGATTCGATATGTTGAAAGGCATTCTCAAAATATGAAATGAACTCAACTATAACCGTCTGTACTGTATTCAGATAATACCAAGAATCCCCAAAACATCATCACAACTCACAAATGTGGAATGATCTATCCCTGCCAAATCCTGACCGTCGGATTGCCCCGTCAAATCTCAATCTGGGTCAAACCCAATATCACATAATATATATGTAGATCAACTATCACAACTCAACGATAACTAGTCCTGAAACATCGACATACAGTCTGAATGTTCATACGATCAATAACAATGATCCACCAATACATCAACCGAGAATATCATCGACATGATAAATTCCAACACGATCAACAAAGAATCAACAACGATCGAGAGTACCATCAACAAGGTGAACTCCAAACAATCAACAATAATGGATCTCAAAGAAAATAACCCCGACTGTCGAACATACCCCTCGGGCGTATGATCAACCAGTCAAAAACCATCGAACATAACCAACCACAAATGGAGGATGAATGACCATTCCATATGGCTCAAAGATGGATGTCACATTATGCCCGATCCGGAAATGTGTCCATGCACATGTCCATCCTGTATGGAAAACCCAGATATACGTGAGACATGTACCTAATTAGCCTCACGTACTGACACCTCGTGTGTACGGTCCAATGCGGAAACATCCATGCACGACCATAGTGTGCCCGGCTAAAAATCCTACACCACAACCAATCGGCATGCAGATATGACTCCAGATATGTCACGATGCAACATGACAATGACATTCAAAGAATCACATATCCAATAAGGATCAAAAGACTCACCAAAGTGATCAATGACGAACTGGCAATGAAAAGTCGACACGACCAATCAATATCCAAAACAACAATCCTGGGATCATCATCCCCAATGAATGATCAACACGGTCAACGATCTCAAAACAAACCGTCCTGGGATCAACATCGCTCAATGAAACAATCAATATGAATCTCATCACACGAAAATCGACATATAACATATATAATAATTTACCAGAATAATTATCCTCATAACTGAACAATGCTTAAGTTACCTCAATGCCGAAGACAATATTCTTTCCACGAACAAACATCCCTGAACGAATATATAGTTATTCGAATAATCTCGAATGAGGTATAGTCCATTAATATCAATAAGCCACCGTCCTGACACCCATGTCGATACAATAAACTATCTCCGATACCCGACATTCCATATCGCAAGCCAAGGCTAATTCACATCTCCGTCTCCAATCACACACAATTAAATCATATAGATTATGATTTAATCCAAACTAGGGCACCATATACAAACCATCATACCGACAATTTACATTTATATATCATTGGTTTATGAATTACAAATGAATAGAAACCGAAAATTCATTAAGTGTTACAAACCGAACAAGTATAACTCGCCTCGATACCAATACAACGAAACCGTTACCAATTCAGTTGCTTCCGCCTACGAGTTCCTCCGCTGCGGCCAAAGCAATCTATGAACTCTTCAACCTTAACCGCAACACAACGGTCATAATCCACAATCAAACATCACAACTTATTGTAAAAAGAAGGATAAATAATCAACAAGTTCGATAACGATCGATATCAATACCACCAAACCATAAACTCAACAGTTCCACAATATCTCGATTAAACACAGTCTGAACAATCCAACTCAGACACTTACAAATCCATGTCCATAATACGATCCGAAATCTGATGATCATATCAGCAACCAATTCAAACCAATAAGGGTCTGAATGTTATCGATTCAAAACTAAATTCTTAAATACGAATTAACAAGGTTCTTTCACGTAAATCTACAGTGAAAATCTTTCCGATGATCATCATTAATTCGAACCATCCAATTAGTTCAACATTATAGATAACATATTCTAAGGTTATCAACCAATCCAATCATTCGACTTTAACACTTGTTCAATATGTATGGACTTCCAAACTTATAGGTGAATAATAATCATCAAACTCATAATCATATTCGTATTCCTATGTGAATATTATATCAAAATACGTAATTCAGATCTAGACATGAATATTCCATATTCATATCCAAAACACCCACACTTCTTATAAATGTCATCTCATATAATTCAAGAGACTCTCAAGAATCATGAGTTAATCCGAAATCACATCCACAATCAACCAAACGACAAAATTCGATGTTCTAACATCTAAGTCATCATCTAACTCATAGTCTAAGGCATATATCGTCATAACATCAGGAATCGCAACAATACTGCCAAGAACACTATGATTCCTTAACCATGTTCATGACAACATAACATAATCCAACATATAAGTCATCATGTCATCATCTTCCTTAAAAAACTTCTCGTGGACTACCAAGAATCATCATAACGCCTCCATAAACTATTACCATACGAACTAATCATCAACAACAACGTCAAATTCGAAATGTTTGGAGATATTAACCAACATATCTCTTGAAAATAAACAACACCATTCAAAACCACACGAATCATATCAATATCCGCACTTCAACCATAATATCAACATAACTCGGTAATCCATCCATAATCATACTTATCAACTCATATACATGATGATTATCAACTCAAGAACAATGATATTCAATCCAAAACGAAATCCAAAGTGAGTATTAGTTACCCGAAGAAAAGGGTTGATTCTCAAGGTTGAATCCATTTCCAATTGATTCCAAGCTTAGTGTTGTTAAAAACGATCTACTCCAAATATCCTCCAAGAACTCTCTCTATTGGAGGAAAAGAAGGAACAGGCTGAAAAGGATGACATTACTCAATTGCACACTACTAGCGTGCATTACTCTCACAAAATAGTATGCGTTACTTGCTATAGCGTGCGCTAACTGACTTTGTTAGCGTGCGCTATCGAGGTCCAGAGGCTGCTGCCTCATTTCGTGCCAGGTGTTACGTACGTAAAATCCTTGCCATAGCGTACGTAACATAGTGTTGACTTGCTACAGTAAAAGTCGCATTAGTGTACGCTATTATCCACCAGTAGCGTGCGCTAATCATAGTTGACTCGACAGTCTGCACCTACCCAGAAGATGCCTATGCCCCACATGCCGAAAGTACCCGCGATTGCCGGGATTCCCTTGACTGATCTACATTTAGCTTGCGCTAATTCTTATGTCACGCGTGCGCTAAATGCCGTTGATGCTTGAAAACCGGAAGCTATCGACAACCTTGCCAACCACTCGGATAAGTTCTGACATGGCCTTGCGCGCGCTAGTCTAAGCCTTTAGCGTGCGCTAAGCTTGTACACTAGCGTGCGTTATGCTTCAATATTAGCGTGCGCTAATCAGGCTACACTTAGCCAATTCCAATTGTTCCTGTCCGTTGTCTCAACATACTGTACACGTAATATACGACATGCTGAATACATATACTTGATTCAATAACATTCTCATATGATATACCCGATATCAAAATTAAAACAACCCGATACACGATATCCTCAATTATAACTGTCAACCAATCATGTCAATTATACAAATACTATTGTCTCAATCTTCCAATTATTTTATCTATACTATATAGACACCAAGCTATGAAGTATATCTCAGATAAAATAGCGCGAAAAATATATACTGAAAATACGTATATTACATACTACCCCCCTTAAAATATGTTTCGTCCTCGAGACTTGCAATCCTGTCACAAATAACAGATCAACCCAAAATTTCCAAACTCATCACAAGAGCAATCAATCGTCGCCACGAGCAAATAACCAACACAGTATACTTATAGGGGCGTGAAGTCGATGATCTCCCATGATACTAGCATCTGACGCCCATACAGAGTCTCAACATAATACAAACACACACCAATACCGCAATTAGCAATTTGACGACATCTCAAGGAAGATTTCACGTCTGTGATCACGGCCACGACTCTGTCTCCTGTCAGCAAAAATTCTGAAGGGCACACACATACTTAAGTACAATCCAAATCGCACATCATCGAGATGACCGATTCCCAAATATACCAAATCAGAAGCAAAGCGATTAAGGAAACACCAGAAGAGTAAGAGGTCTTACAAGTACCGGTCACACTGTGATGATGGAAAAGTAGTGATACTGTAGACAAACGATGACTCAATCGACCCAAAAGACCGACAACCTAGGTATACATAAACCTAAGCTCTGATACTATATTCTATAACACCCCCAAGTTATTCAGGGTATATTACAGCGCCGTGAGCCCTGCCATGGGACCCACAAGGCTATACATACACGAAATTATAAAATTTGACCGAGAAGGTCCAAATACAATGTAATGGAAGACAATACAAATGGTATTCAAACCATAACCAATGTATCCAAATACAACACGTCACAAATCAATACCTTGGCAACACAGGCTGGAACATCACGGAAACTGAAAATAATACTCGAGTATTCAAAAGCCATTCCAGTACAACAACACTGAATGGAGGAAACACAAAATGTAACCAGATACAAGACACAGTATCACGCTTGCCCATCATCTTCATGCCGATGCGGTACCTGCCTGTCCGCTCTCCTGGAACCTAAAATACATAAAAAGTATTTCCCCCATAAAGGGGTTAGCCGTCGAATAGCTAGTGCAAGTATATCGAATATGAAACACAATACTCCTCGACAATAAAGTAATTGTAACCGTCAATTCATCATTTCAAGACTAGTATTCCGGAATAACTAAATCTCATAACATCACATCAATACATACATGATCAACCGTGGAACCGCACCAGAGGCTACGGAACCCTCAGCGGACCCGTCGGCCCGTCCCAGAGTGGTTAACTCATATTATCCGTGGAATAGCACCAAAGGCTACGAAACCCTCATAGGACCCATCGGCCCATCCCATAGTGGATATAAATAATCATGCCATTCATATATCTTACTTTCAAAGTCGAGAACGTAAAATCATAAATATATACTTGACTTTGAGACAACGAGAATCGGAAGGAAAGGAACACAAGTTTGGTAGGTCCAAGAACGCACTTCCAGTACCTAAACGATTCGCAAGGGATATGATAATCAATAATCCATACTCATAACTCATGAAGAAACTCCCAAAACCCGCCTACGATTCACGAAACTGCAAGGGTAAACATCTAGAGGTTGGAAAATCACCCAAACCCTCTCACGTCCGAACAAGGTACAAAAAACCGATATAATCGTAAAGGAAACATGGATACGTTGTAGATACATAATAATCTCAAGGTTCTCAAGTTCCAAAACAGATAAATCGGATGAATTTAGGAAAATCCCCGAAATTCCCAAAAACTAGGGTTCTAAGGAATTCACTTTGATTTGGAGGATATAAATGGATTAGATGTTGTGTAATCTTCGTTACCCAACTCAAAATGATGATTGATGAAGAAGGACTGCCTCGAATCGCTCCAAATCGCCAATCTCGAGCTCCCCCGATCGAAATAAATGAAAATGAAGAAGAAATGACAAGTGCAAGGTCAACTGTCCCTTATATACTGTGCCCAGTCTAGCGCACGCTACGCCTCAATATTAGCGTGCGCTAATGGGTCACTGAGTTGTCCAGTGGCTTCTGCCAGCCTCGTTAGCGTGCGTTAAGTAAAATCATTGCGTGCGCTAATCGCCTTCGTGTAGCGTGTGCTGTCCGAGAGTTAGCGTGCGCTACCTGGTGGTTGTTGCCTAGAAATGGGAGTCCAGAACCTAATGTCCTCTGCCCTGCTCGGCCTTAGCGTGTGCTACCATGAACTCCTAGCGTGCGCTACTACAACAGTTAGCGTGTGCTGACTTCTAAACATAGCGTGCGCCACGAGTTCCCCAC
Source organism: Orobanche coerulescens (assembly GCA_033398695.1). Classification (NCBI taxonomy): domain Eukaryota; kingdom Viridiplantae; phylum Streptophyta; class Magnoliopsida; order Lamiales; family Orobanchaceae; genus Orobanche; species Orobanche coerulescens. Next base: position 86,630,418 of record CM065804.1, on the reverse strand, counting down.
TCCAGTCCAGTACCTTCTGGACTGGCTGCCTCAAATACACTAGTAGCGTGCGCTAATACTGACCGATAGCGTGCGCTACTAGTACTTAAATAGCGTGCGCTATACAGAGTACGTAGCATGCCCTATGCCTCACACACCGGTGATAACATCGCATCCAAAATACAAACCATCAACGATCCGAACAAGAAAAGTAAATCCCAAATGATATGAACTCCAAGGTCAATCTCAACTTGATAAACACCTACAACGAGTGTCAAAAATCACGGAAGTACCAAAGCATAAAAATTACAAAAAGCACGGGTATTACATAAATGTGTTTGTTTGGTTGTTTGAAATGAACTTTCAAAATATTCAGTTAGCCTCGTTAAAGGCTCTCTTTAAAAACCCTGTGTATTTTGTGATTGATATGTTTCGTAAATGATTATGTGAATCCTAGGGATATGGTTGGTGTTGATGATGTGCTTGATAATGCGTGTGTACGTATATATTGCCTCATTTCGGTGCGTTGTGGTTTGACGTTGTGTTTTGCTAAGTGTTTGATGCATCTGGGTGAATTGTTTGGATATCTTTGTTGTATTGTGCTATATGTGTGAATGTGTGAATGTGGGTGGGGCCTACGGTGACACATGGCATGCAATCATGTGGTCAGGATGCAACATGCGATTGATCCAACCGTGAGAGCCTAAGAAAAACTACGGTGACACATGGCTTGTGATCATATGGTCAGTATGCAATAAGTGATTGATCCAACCGTGAGCGCCAAAGAATACCTACGGTGATATATGGCATGTGATCATATGGTCAGGAGACAACAAGTGATTGATCCAACCGTGAGATGCCGTGACAAGTGTTCACGCTGGTGTGTATATGATTGTGGATGTGTTTTACTCACCTCGGGAGGGTCCGTTGAGGCCTCAAGGGAATCTATGTCTTCACTTTGGATTCACGAGTTTGAGTGTGTGATTTGTGAATGTGTTTTACTCACCTCGGGAGGGTCCGTCGAGGCCTCGAGGGAATCTATGACTTCACTTTGGATTCATGAGTTGGTATTGTATTTGTGTGACCAAGATTTGCGTGTCTTAGGTGATGATGTTGTGTTGATTTTATGTCCGTCGAGGACACGTGATGTGGGTTTTAACCTTATGAATTGTCGTTGGTTTTATTTGTGAAAACAAAACCTTTGGGCTGTAACCCCTGTTGATTTTTGGAAAGAGAAGGATTTGACAATCCTAAATTGTTTTCTACTAAAACTCCCGATGGCTTATTAAACCATTTTATAAATTATTTCTCTTGAATTGTGATCTTTCGGTTTTGGAACGTTTTACCCAAACTCTTGCTTCGGGAAGTATTTTCATTGTGTTGGAATATCTGAGGATTCCTGATTATTATTTATTCTTCGAACTTGAATTGCATGACTCGTATTTTGCACTTTGTACTTGCACTAGCAAAATAGTGGAATTTTGCTAACCCCCGAGTAATCGGGGGTGGATATCTGTATTGCATTCAGGTTTTGAGGAGCATAGCACAGGGTCGACATGAAGGATGATGAAAGATGAACGATACTAATCACACGAGGACCCGTTTGATGTCGTATTGGTTTAGTTGTATTTTATTTCCACTGCAGTATTGTTTCCCCGTTGTACGAGAGTGTGTTGTATTCGACCCCTGCATGGACATGTAGTATGATTGAGTTGTATGTATTTATTGAAAGACCAAATCGGTCTACTGAGTCATTTTAGCCTTAAAGGCATTGTTGAGATGTTCGATATTGTTACCAGCCTGGTAGATCCTTGAGGAAAGGTTCTACGGCGTATAATATACCTGAGCGGATTGGGGGTGTTACACGGAAATTGTATATGGCATTTGTCTCACTTGTTATCGCGGATCATACATATTTCAGGCGATAGTTTAGAAATCCATATATTTATCGATACTTAGAAGATAATATTGCATAATCTTCGACCCTGTAGGAAGGGATTTAGTGGTTCTTCAGGAACTGTCAATAAATTTAGCACTACCTTTTTTTCATACGAAAAATATCATTCTAGAGATATCATGCATATTTGCACTTTGATGAGACAATAAATCATGACCACTATTTAATCCCAAGAACTTGACATTCTATTCACAAAAAGAAGAAATAAGATAAGCCAAGAATTTGAATGATACAAATATCTTCAGGATATTTGACCCTTTTATCACTAATTATATGGCAACGATCAATTCAAATCATACTTCAGGTATGAGATCATATCTTATATTGATAAAAACTCACAATATATCATAAGGGATAATAAAATATTAAACTATACAATATATAAGATTAGATATTGACATATAATCTCAAGATTATCATTTTCGTGTCCTTATCATTAACAGTTGATATATCAACTCCACGAGATAAAATTTATAAATAATTATCCCCTACAAGGATAAACTCTAAATTTTATCTACTTCGGGAGATAAAATTTTAGCCATGTAATATTGAAATTTTTAATTTAATATTGTTCACTTCCGGGAACGACCCACTCACCAATCTTGCTACCATTGGAGTACAGTCGAATTATGATTGTGGAGTATATCATATCTTGTACAATCTCGATAGAGAATATTCTCAAATCATATTAATATTTTTTATTTGAGATATAAGTTATATTTTCCTTCAGGGATAATATCATGCTACATCAAGAGCATAATGATTTAATTATGCTATTATATTTATAAGTAACAAATCAATATTTTTCAGGAATATTGTATCATCACATAATTCATGTATAAATGAGAATTATTCATTTAGGATAGTAATATTCTTCAAGAATATTATAATTAATTATGCTCATTCGGGAGCAATAATTTTAAGATTCGTAACTGAATATACAAAGGGAAATAAAATAGTACGAGAATTAAAAGGCTCGGAATAACTAAATTAAAATAATTGCTTCTTCAAGAGCACTTACAGTATTCATCATGAATATTATTTTGTATTTTTCATTAGGAATTTACACAAATTATTAGATCTCATAGTGTTCTTCATGAACACATCATATTCAACTAGAATCTGATGAGATAACGTTGTGCTTCTTCAAGAATTACAATAAATCTTTTAACTTAATAATCTTCTGGATTATTAAGTATTGTTGAATCGTGTTTCTTCTGAAAACAAAGAGGAATATGATTTGATAATAAATTTCGAGTTCATCATATATATTATCTATATATGATGCACACAAAAATATAAAATTTAATAACTAAAGAATATATATTTTTTCTCGAAATCATCATATGCAAGAAAGTTTTTGAGGGAGTAAATAGAATTAACCGTTCACCAATGTAAAAAAAAAAGACTATTTCTGCTCGGACTTTCTTTTTTATGTATGCAATACGTTTTAGAATCCGATCTCCACCGTTGAATTTGTAGATCTGTTTGTCAGTAAGATACTATAAAAATTTCATGCTGATCCGACGGTTAACAAAGCGGGATTCACGATTTTCGCGCGGTCTTACAGTGCAGAAAAGCTGCTCGCTTTTGTTTTTTTGGATTTCGAAAATCGAAGAGAAAAAAATTTACTCGTAGAGTACCGTGCTGATAACGTGTTATAAATTTGAGAGAAAAAGAAAGAAATTGATAGAGAAGAAGAATAATTTATGTATTCTTATCAGGGTCAAAAGTCTTTATTTATATTAATTACAACAGGTACCAACATAATTAACAGGTTTATGGAGCTGACATTGGTGCATCGATCAGCACGGAGGCGGACAATGAAATCGACTGTGCTGAAGTCTGAAACTATGATCATGCTTTCGGGCATGTTGACTTTCATGATGGATTCTTAATACACACACTCCCAATACAAAAGACAAAATAGTACCTTGTTTCTTTTTAAAATCAGTTTTGCAAATCAAAAATAAATCCACTCAGATTTAAATCTTTACGCTGAAAAAAAAAAATGAAACTGCCAACCCCCATTTTTTTTACTTTATTATTGTCTTCTCCATTCCCCTGCACACAACACAGGCACGATACCGCTATCTACCACATCTCCCTGTGGTGATTACTAGAAGCAGAAGCGGCGTCAAAACAGAGCAATATCGATTTACATCGATATCTTTGAGAATTAAGTTGGCTTCTGAATATGGTGCGTGAGCAAAAAAATAGAAAGAAAAAGGAAACAATTTGAGGCGATATTGCATAGTGAAAAAAATCTCACAAAATATTGAGATGAAAGAGAAACTATAAATTATGGAATTCAAATGGTAACGAATGATTGTAAAGTTAATACATACTCCCTCCATGCACAAAAATGTGTCATATTTTGATTTTTTCCAATCAAAATTTACATATTTTCACCATAAATTACGATTAGTATATAAAAATTTTATAGTCATATAAGTTATATTTTGAAAATACAGATTAAGATAAATCTTTCAAACACTTATATGACTATATTTTTTATTATATATAGATCTTAATTTATGGTCAAAGTTTATAAATTTTGACAAAAAAGTCAAAATAGTGCACAATTTGGTGTACGGAGAGAGTATTTATTATATAAAATGCCCAACCATTATTAATTTTGGAATTATTTTATGATGGTATCTATACTATATAACATGAAAGTTTTATCATAATTTATTAATCATTTTTAATTTATTTATATATTTTTTATTTCACTTTTCCCGCCCATACTTCACCCCACTCTTTTAGTTAATTACTAGACTTGCTCCGGTGCGATGCACCACATAAAATATTCTCTTATTAAAAAATAATTTTTCGATCTCCAAATTTGTTTTTCATGATCTTCTACATGAGTATCATATTAGCGTAATATTAATAAATGACTTATTAAGTGTATTATGGGTTTAATATAATTCAAGAAAGAGTACCACATTACATAAATCGAACATACCGAAAAAAGTAGGAATAAATTTTGGGGATAGAAGTAGTATGTTAATAAGTCTTAATATGTGTGTGTGTGCAATGTATGCTTTTATTATTTTTAGTTATTATAATTAAATAAATATCATAATTTATTTTTTATGTAAGCAATATGAGTCTGAAATCTAATTTCATAAAAATGAGTTAATTTATTTTTATTTTGGATCAATTAATTTATTGAAAATTAATGTTCATATTTTTTCTAATATAATTTTTTTTGTGCAAAATCGGTCATTAATGTAAATCCATAAATTTAATATATTCATATGGATGTCTAGTTGAAAATTATGAAACAAAAATTAATTTTATATATTTTTTATTAAAAATAAACTTGATATAAAAAATTCTAAACATTTAAAATTTTAAGCTAAAAAAATAAAGGAAGAATTTTTTATTGGTAGATGAGGTGTAAGTTGTGGAATAAAACTTCCACAACACATATCTTGATTTTTTTTTAGAAATTTAAGAATGCATCTCTGTGTATAAGCTATATTTTAAAATAAAAAATCAAAAAACTTACAAAGTGACACATGTCCATATCTTTCTTTTAATAGAAGTATAGATTACCCTACACAATTGACCCTCCCTTGAATACAGGATTATAATTAATTAATCCACCCACCGCATCTTTCTTTATCCAACTCTTTCTTTTTCTTTTTTATTTTTTTCCCCAACACCGTATTCAAGGGATTTTTTCCTTTGTCTTCTCAATTTTTTTCACTTCATTCCTTCATCACCGCCTCTTCACTGCTTCTCATTCAGTGTGCATTGATGGAAAGATAATCTTCACCGCCTTTGGAAAGATAATCTTCCTTACTCGAACGACTTTAGCATATCTTTTTAAATCAGAAATATAATCTACACAGATTATCAATGAATATTCCATGTTTTCAGATCCAGATTTATATACATGTGTTCTTTTCCAGTACAATCCTAATTCATAATTTCTGCATATAGGTATTGTACATAATTTTTTATGAAATTTTTCAATTATTGTTCACAATTTCTGCACACATGTGTTATTTTCGCAAAAACTCTAACTGGGTGATTATTTTTATCTATTGATTTTAAGTTTTCAGTTTATTATTTTTCAGTTTATACTTGGGTAAGGGATTTGACTCATAAAGAGGAGACCAGACTTATACAGACTTCTCTCGCGGTAAGGGATTTGAACTTCTCCGTATTATCTTTCATTGAACTATTTTTTAAAAGAAGTGATTGAGATATAAAGGTAGAATATTTTGTCAATTTAGTTGTTATTATTTTTCTACACTGAAAAAAAATACTGATTTTTTGTCATTTTGATGGGTGCATAGATTCTGTTCTATTTTGTATTAATTATTTTTTGTCATTTTTGCAATTTTCATCCAAATTGCATCGTTGTCTTGCAAAATCTAAAAAGAAGTGTATTTCATACATGTCACTTTTATTTTGATTTTTTGATTTACACCTTTCCAGTTTTGTTTACTCTTTTGTTCAATTTTATTTACTTATTTTATGTATTGTTTGTTGATTTTTATTTTTACTTAATGATTTTAAAATTTCCAGTTTGGGTTTGCATTTTTTTCTGGTTTCGGTTCTCAGTTTTATTCAATGTGTAACTCATCGAGATGAAAAATGGTTCTTCGTTCTTATTGTTATGTTTTGAAAATTTTATCTTTCAATCATCATCTTGGACAACTCTTTAATTAGTTTTAAGGCAACTATATAGAACATAACAATATTAATAAGTTGTTACTGAAAGTAGCAGAAATTAGTTTTAAGGCAACTGTATTAATAAGTTGTTACTGAAAGTAGCAGCTGATTTTCATGACTAATATATAGTTGCAACTTATTAATATGATTGTAAGTTGCGACTTATTGATATAACTGTAAGTTGTATTATTTCATGCTCTTACAAATCAGCTCCATGCTCTTACAAAAATGTATTTTGTAATTTATTTTCCACCAGAAAAAAAGTATTTGGGTTTTATTTATAAGTGGATAATATATAACATTGAAAGTTTTATTTGGGTTTTATTTTTGTAATGCCTCATTTGTAATGCTCATCATTTTTAATTCACTTTTATTTATTGAAATTATAACGAAACCTAAAGTATTTATATGAAACATGGCATGCCTTCAAAATATTTTTTTTGTCATGAGGCATGTTTTACACTAAATTGTTCTTCATATCATGGAGTTATGCATTAACCCATTATCTCTACTTTTCAAATAGAGTTATGGCCCCTCAAAATACTATGCTATCTGAGGTCATTGGGAAGCTGTCCAAAAAGTCCCGTTTTATACTAAGAGTTGTTCGTCTTTGGAGGATCCCACTGAGAAACAAACCAGAAGTTGCTAGAACGGTTGACATGGTTTTGCAGGATAAAACTGTATGAAAATATATTCCTATCCCTACTTACTTAATTATTTGTGTTGTAATACAACTACTAAATTATAATCATCAAGTTAATTATAAAATGTGTACTGCATTTTGCTTTTATTTGTAAGGGTATGCATATTCAAGCAACAATTGACCGATTTGAACTTATTGAAAAGTATAATGATTCTATTGTCGAGCATGGAGTATATTTGATGAAGAATTTTAATGTAACTCCAAATACTTCTGGGTGGAGGCCAACCTTGTAACAGCCCAACAACGGTGGCTATTACAGTACCGTGGACCCCTACCGGGACCCACCAGGCGATATCACAATATACATTTATAATCTGACAACGTGGCACCGTACCAAAATATTTATCAAAACCCCGGTGTGGAGTATGAGTTATTCATGTCTTTAATACGAGCAAACATACACAGGATCCAAATTCGGTACAGACCATATGACGATAGGCGGTACCTAACAAATTTTAGTACATTCATCCGACACAAAATAAAATGAAAGTCACAATAAAACATAACCGAACATCCAAAAGACTCGCCCCCCCCCCCCCCCCCCCGAAATAGCATACTTCAGAACCCTCCGTCGTCATTGTGCTCCTCCTGTGCCTTGCCCTTTCCTCGCCCTGAAATACAAGTATTTCGCCCCAAACCACAAGGTCAGCTATACATGATAATAATTCTCATGACATTATACAATTCATATATATATATATATATTGATCTCGAAGAAAACAATCGACTACTGAATATACCCCGCAGGCGTATAAACAGTCAGTCCCAACTGTCGAACATAACCAAATATACGAATGACCACACAATATGGCTCAAGACGGACGTCACAGTACGCCCGATCCGGAAATGTGTCCGTGCACATGTCCACCCCGTATACGGAATCCAGAATATACGTGGGACGATGTACCTAATTAGCCTCACGAACTACGTCTCGTGTGCACGATCTAAATGTGGAAAACATCCACGCATGATCATCAAGTGCCCGGCTAAAAATCCTACACATAACCAATCGGCACGCAGATATGACTCCAGAGATATCACGAGGCAACATGACAACGAAACTCAACGAATTACACCTTTATCAAGGAAATCGAACAACTCACCGAAGTGTCAACAAAGCTCAAAAGGACCAACGGTAACCAGAACGGTAATTTCGGGTATATCACCCCAACACCATTATAATACGATCAAGGGCATCACGAATCATAGATTATCAGAACATTTCATACACACGAAACGCATAATAATCACAAGAATTCAACCATCATTATAACCAAGCAAGATAACTTGCCTCAATTCCGTAGATGAATAATCCTTCTGTGAATGATCAAACGAACGGTATCCTCGTCTAACAATACTCACGTGAACAAGCAACCTTGAATGAAATGTAATTCATTCAACAACACATTCATATGATAACGGTATTATTACATGAACAATATTCGTAAATTTACTTGAATAAATCAACTATCCTATTGATTACTTTAATGGTCCAATTATAAATCATCATATGTTTATCATGTTCATTTACATATTCTAACATTAATGTCAAATACTTGAGGTCTAGTTTATTATCAATGTAACATTGTGAAAATATCTTTTCAAATCACCGACACTTCCAATTACGATATAAGTTTGTGTTTAATTACGTTCTTCATTATTTTACCAACGATTACATTCAAAACTGATTACTATATGAAACATAAGTTTAAGTTTTTAGTGAACTAAGAACATCATCTTAATTTACGTCTCTTAACACGCACGGATTAATGAAATGGAATTCGGCTACTCATCTACCGCATTTGTATCATCATATTCAACACAATCCTCTTAAGAACATTATCAACCTATTAATGTAGTGATTAACACCCTTTAACGAAATCGATTAATTTGAACATATGAAGATTACAACTTCCTTCTATCAACATCCATTGTTTTACCTTTGAAGAATTTATTAAAAGCCTAGTTATATCATTGGATACTTGAAATTTTAAAAGTAACTTCATCCCATCTTGTGAAGATCATCTTCAAAGGGTTAACATAATCTTTCCAACAATTTTATTACAAAGATTTTAGAGGCCAAAAATCATGGTTCCATATTACCTTCAAGAATCAATTGAATGTTCAAGACAAGTTTAACATTTCTCACCTTTAATCATTAAGTATTTCATCCCAAACATGTTCCTAGTGTTGAGACTATAATCAACTTCCGATTATCATGTTATACATCAGGTTTTATGTATATCATTATCAACACAATCACATTATGAAGTTATTTACATCAAGAAGTAACACTAATACCCTCAATGTTAATCTTCACTTAGTTTGAGCATGATTCAATTAACTTATCATGTTTACACTAGCTTAAACTAACATTATGTGAAGTATTTATCTACTAACATCATCATAAGCATGGATTTGATATGAGTTAAAGAAAGACCAACCTAAAAATGAAGAACAACACCAACACTTCAAGGGATACACTTCAATCTCTAACTCTCCAAGTCACCAATCAAGTGCTGAAGCTCCAACACAAGTTAGAAGGGCTAGAAACGGAGTTGGAAGGGAAGGGAATCGTTTTTCTCAGTTGGGAGGTTGAATGGGTCGAGCAGGAAATGAATGGCAAGTCATATTTTTATAACCTGAACTCGGCGTTACGTACGTTAAAGAAAGGTGTTAACGTACATTACAGTCCTTACGTACGTAATCTTATGATCATTACGTATGTAACCAATTTCATCAGATCTTTCTGCCTCAAAACACGCAAATCATTACGTACGTAACTATATAGCTATTACGTACGTAATAGCCGTTGACTTGGCTGTCGCGATCGACTCCCAACCACCTACCCCCGCTCGGCCCCACTCGCCGAAAGGCGGACTGCTGGTGGATCTCCCGAATTACGTACGTTAACATATGGATGTTACGTACGTATGGCGACGTACATAACGTACGTTAAAAAGATAGGTTAACGTACATTAAGTGCTATAACAAGCATAAATGGAATTCTCCCAATATCACCCAACAATTAATATAGTATGAATGACCATGATTCCAACTTAACATAATTCGTCGATATATTTGCTATAACAATACAGATATGGTGCGAAGATACTTGGTTTAAATCAGAAAATACAATAGTAAAGGCGAGGGTATTACATACTCCCCCCTTAAAAGGAGTTTCGTCCCCGAAACTAAGAGGTAAACATCTCGGGGTATTTCTCTCGCATGCTATCTTCAGTCTCCCACGTAGCTTCCTCGACTCCATGTCTCGACCACTGAATTTTTAATAAGGGAATCGCCTTGTTCCTCAGCTGTTTAATTCTTCTCTCAAGTATCTGCACAGGCCGTTCTTCATACGAATGGTCATCGGCTATTTCGACCTCGTCGAATTGAATAATGTGGCTTGGGTCAGCAACATACTTCCTCAACTGAGATACATGGAATACGTTGTGAATCCAGCTCAAAGCTGGTGGTAATGCTAAACGATAGGCTAGGTCGCCTACTCGTTCTAGGATCTCAAACGAACCAATATACCTTGGGATCAACTTGCCTCTCTTCCCGAATCGGAAAACACCTCTAGTAGGAGATACTTTGACTAGTACATGGTCACCAATCTCAAACTCGAGTGGTCATCGACGATTATCTGCATATGATTTCTGGCGGCTTTTGGCCATTAATAGACGACTCTTAATCAAGGAAATCTTCTCGCGGGCTGCCAATAACATATAAGGTTCCGTACCAATAGATTCAGACAAATCGTCCCAACATAAAGGGGACCTACAACGACGACCATACAATGCCTCATAAGGTGCCATCATGATCGAGGCGTGCCAGCTGTTATTATATGTGAATTCTACCAACGGTAGTTGGGCTTCCCAGTCAGGCTTCCAATCGAGAGCACATGCCCTCAACATATCCTCTAGGGTTTGAATAGTCCTCTCAGACTGACCGTCGGTCTGAGGATGAAAAGTTGTATTGAAGTTCAACTGTGTACCCATCGCACGATGAACCGCCTTCCAGAAGTGCGACACGAACCGTCCGTCACGATCCGATACAATACTCTTAGGGGTACCATGAAGTCTCACAATCTCTTTGATGAATAACTGGGCCAACCTCTCGGGGCCCCACGTATCCTTGATCTCCAAGAAGTGGGCTGATTTAGTTAGTCGATCCACAATTACCCAAATCGTATTCATGCCTCGACGGCTTGTCGGCAAGCTAGTAATAAAATCCATCGATATGTCTTCCCATTTCCACTCGGGAATCGAAAGCGGTTTCATCATGCCAGCTGGTCGTTGATGCTCAATCTTAACCTGCTGAAAGGTCAAACATTTCGAAACGAATTCGGCAACCTCCCATTTCATGTTACCCCACCAATAATGCGGCTTCAGATCCTTATACATTTTGTTCGATACTGGGTGTATGGAATATGGGGTAGCATGAGCCTCCTTCAGAATAGTATTCCTCAACTCTTCGTCTGCTGGTACACATACTCGGTTTTTAAAGCGTATCAGTCCATCCTCGTGAACCACAAATCCAGGGGCCTTCCCCTAATTGATTTCTCCTCGAACTCTGGATAAGAATGGGTCCGTCATCTGTTTCGTCCTGATCGTCTCATCAAGGGATGGTGAAATCTCAAGCGTGCACAGTTGTTCCTGAATGCGTTGTAACCAGACCTCAATCTCTGGTCTCATGAACTCTAATTGCAACTCCCTCTGGGCGGTCAAACGAGCCAGTATCTGTTCCTGCACCGTCTTGCGGCTCAAGGCATCGGCAACCACGTTTGCCTTGCCTGGATGATAAAGGATCTCGATATCATAGTCTTTGATTAGATCTAACCACCTCCTTTGTCTCATATTCAACTCATTTTGGGTAAAAATATACTTCAGGCTCTTGTGGTCCGTAAAAATTCGGCAGGTAACTCCATACAGATAGTGGCGCCAGATTTTTAAGGCAAACACTATGGCTGCTAACTCCAAATCATGAGTCGGGTAGTTGACCTCGTAAGGACGCAACTGTCTGGACGCATAGGCGATCACTTTCCCGTCCCGCATTAATACGCAGCCAAGGCCCTGTCTCGATGCATCGCTATATACCACGAATCCTTCCGTTCCTCTAGGCAGTACCAAAACAGGTGCTGAAATTAATCGACTTTTGAGTTCATCGAAACTTTGCTGACATGCTTCCGACCACAAGTACTTCTTATCTTTCCTCAACAGATTAGTCATCGGTTGAGCAATTTTGGAAAATCCTTCCACGAATCATCTGTAATAGCCTGCTAGACCCAGAAAACTACGAACTTCCTTCACGTTCTTTGGAGGTAGCCAGTCTCGGATAGCTTCCGTCTTCTGTGGGTCTACTCTTACTCCATCTGCTGATATCACATGTCCCAGAAAAATAACTTCAGACATCTAGAATTCACACTTAGAAAATTTTCCATAGAGTTGTTCTCGCCTTAATGCATCGAGAACCTGGCGGAGGTGACACTCATGCTCCTCATGATCACGGGAGTAGATCAGGATGTCGTCAATAAAAACGACTACAAAACGATCCATATAATTAATAAAAACCTGATTCATCAATTCCATGAACACTGCAGGTGCATTAGTCAGTCCGAATGGCATGACAACGAAATCATAATGCCCATAGCGAGTGTGAAAAGCTGTCTTTGGGACGTCAGACTCTCGAATCCGCAATTGGTGGTACCCGGATCTCAAGTCGATCTTGGAAAATACAGCGGCTCCCTGGAGCTGATCCAATAGATCATCGATGCGAGGTAAAGGATATTTGTTCTTAATTGTTACTTTGTTCAGTTCACGGTAATCAATACACAAACGCAGCGATCCGTCCTTCTTCCGTACGAATAACACCGGCGCTCCCCAAGGGGATGCACTGGGTCGAACATATCCTTTCTCAGTTAACTCCTCAAGTTGTCTTTTTAACTCCTGCATCTCAGTCGGGGCCATACGATATGGTGCTTTCGAAAGCGGGGACGTCCCTGGCTCCAACTCAATGGTGAATTCTACCTATCGCTGTGGGGGTAGTCCTGGAAGCTCTTCTGGAAATACATCTGGATAGTCTCGAACTACTGGAATATCAACCAATTCGACTGGTCGGTCAGTTGTCTTGGTCATGTAACACCAATAACCAATGCATCCCTGGTTCAGTAATCTCACAGCCTTCATAGCGCTGATGACTCTCCCAGAATGATTGGGATTATCACCACAAAAAATACACTCGACGCTATCATCCGATGTGACGGTCACCATTCGCTTACGGACGCTAAGCACGGCATCGTGACGATCCATCGAGTCGATACCCAAGATTACATCATCTTTAGTTAAATCAACCACAATCAAGTCGGACAACCACTCACGGTTGTTCATGCTAATTGGACAGTTCTGTACTTCACGACTCCCAATAATTCTTCTACCATCGGGTAGACCAATTACATAAGGTTCAAAATCGGTAACATGATTCAAATGCAAACGACTCAAACAAGAACTAGACAAAAAGGAGTGTGAAGCACCAGTATCAAATAAAACACAAACGGGCTGAGAGTGGATCTCGAGAGTACCTGCAATCATGCTGGCTTCGGGATCATCGGCTTTCTTCATCTCGTAGACTCTGGGTTTTGCAACCCCGGAAGTAGGTGTACCAGCTTGATTTCCATGGCCCATCCCTTTGTTCGCCCCGGTAGTCTAGTAAGAAGCGGACGGAGGAGCACGTTCCTGAACAGAAGACTGTACTGGAGCAAAAGATGCTACTGGAGCACGCCCGAGTCCACCCCGGCAATAGCGAGCACGATGACCGTTCTTCCCGCAAGTGTGACAGGCAACGGCCGACTTCGGACACTTGGAGCTGATATGCCCCTGGTCCCCACAGTTATAACACACGACAGGTGAGCTGATTGCCCGAGAGTGCGTTCCTATCGGTTTCGGTGCCATAGGTGGCCGTTCAGAAGGATTTGGTACAGGCTGAGGTTTCTTGAATACCCCTTCTTGTCTCCTTGGGTCCGGTTCTGGATCTCTTGTTGGAAAACTGAGGCTGCTTCTTAGAAATCTCCTTCGCAGTAAGTTCATACTCCAAAGCCTTCTCAATAAACTCCGGTAAGGTCGTACAGTGGTGATTGAGTAATTGCATCCTCATTCGGGGTTTAAGCCTCTTGAGGAAATATTTGATCTTATCAGCTTCTGAACGGACAACTGACGTAGCAAAAGGGAGAAGTGCTTGGAATTTTTCAGCAATCGCTAACACATCCTCGTCTTCCGATGGGTCGGGGTTCAGTAATTCGGACAGTTTGGCTTCACGGAGGGGTGCAGGATAGTAACGATCTAGCATAAGATTCTTGAATTCCTCCCAAGTACTCGCGCCATCGGCAGGCCTCACAGAAAGCCACCAAGTATGGGCACTCTTACTAAGGTAGTAGTCGCCACAAAGAACTCGATTTTCCTCTGGGCACTCCACCATCTCGAACAGTTTTTCGAAATGCTCTATCCAGTGTACAATGTCAGCAGGCTCAGATGAGCCTTCAAAAGTTGGAGGGCGCTGTCGTGATATGTCGCTAATAATCCGGCTCACGATCCCGCCAGGCACCAGAGGCGGAGGCTGTTGTCCCTCCTGTTGACCAATAGTATTTCTCTGCATAGCTTCCATCAGCTGACCCATTTGGGTCATCTGGGCCATCATGCCCTGCATCACGGTGTAAGGATCGACACGTGCATTTTCCCCAGTGTGGTGTGATTGGTCCCTAGAAGGCGAATCACTACCTGCGGAACTCTGTTCCACATTCGCGCGTCTGTTGGCTCGTGGTATCGGGATTCGGCCTCTTCCGCAGCCTCGTCCCCCTCTGCCACGGCCTCTCGGATTCCTTTCCATACTGAAAGAATCAAGTCACAAGTACAGTTCAATTTATCAATCATAATTCATGCTAAGTTAATAGCAACAGGAAATTTCATATCCAACATAGCAGTTCGTAAGGAATCACTGGCACCGCATGTGCTACACACTCAATATCAACATCAAGTCAAAACAATTCAAATCACATAATTAGTTTAGGTTTTCCTCAAACAGATGAATTTTACCTCATGTTAGCAAGATGCCAAGATAAGTAAGGAGACCAATACGTCGTCAATATCATGCCAGTAATCAAATTATGGTTCATGAGAACATACCGTATTCGACGGGTCAGGCGCTTGCACAGGTTACACGTGGCACGAAGGTTTCTTGATGCTATTTCGATTCTACAATGACTCAAAATAAAAACACACTCTCTGATACCATCTTTTGTAATAGCCCAACAACGGTGGCTATTACAGTGCCGTGGACCCCTACCGGGACCCACCAGGCGATATCACAATATACATTTATAATCTGACAATGTGGCACTGTACCACAATATTTATCAAAACCCCGGTGTGGAGTATGAGTTATTCATTTCTCTAATACGAGCAAACATACACAGGATCCAAATTCGGTACAGACCATATGACGATGGGCGGTACCTAACAAATTTTAGTACATTCATCCGACACAAAATAAAATGAAAGTCACAATAAAACATAACCGAACATCCAAAAGACTCGGGCCCCCCGAAATAGCATACTTCAGAACCCTCCGTCGTCATTGTGCTCCTCCTGTGCCTTGCCCTTTCCTCGCCCTGAAATACAAGTATTTCGCCCCAAACCACAGGGTCAGCTATAATGATAATAATCCTCATGACATTATACAATTCATATATATATATGGATCTCGAAGAAAACAATCGACTACTGAATATACCCCGCAGGCGTATAAACAGTCAGTCCCAACTGTCGAACATAACCAAATATACGAATGACCACACAATATGGCTCAAGACGGACGTCACAGTACGCCCGATCCGGAAATGTGTCCGTGCACATGTCCACCCCGTATACGGAATCCAGAATATACGTGGGACGATGTACCTAATTAGCCTCACGAACTACGTCTCGTGTGCACGATCTAAATGCGGAAAACATCCACGCATGATCATCAAGTGCCCGGCTAAAAATCCTACACATAACCAATCGGCACGCAGATATGACTCCAGAGATGTCACGAGGCAACATGACAACGAAACTCAACGAATTACACCATTATCAAGGAAATCGAACAACTCACCGAAGTGTCAACAAAGCTCAAAAGGACCAAAGGTAACAAGAACGGTAATTTCGGGTATATCACCCCAACACCATTATAATACGATCAAGGGCATCACGAATCATAGATTATCAGAACATTTCATACACACGAAACGCATAATAATCACAAGAATTCAACCATCATTATAACCAAGCAAGATAACTTGCCTCAATTCCGTAGATGAATAATCCTTCTGTGAAGGATCAAACGAACGGTATCCTCGTCTAACAATACTCACGTGAACAAGCAATCTTGAATGAAATATAATTCATTCAACAACACATTCGTATGATAACGGTATTATTACATGAACAATATTCGTAAATTTACTTGAATAAATCAACTGTACTATTGATTACTTTAATGGTCCAATTATAAATCATCATATGTTTATCATGTTCATTTATATATTCTAACATTAATGTCAAATACTTGAGGTCTAGTTTATTATCAATGTAACATCGTGAAAATATCTTTTCAAATCACCGACACTTCCAATTACGATATAAGTTTGTGTTTAATTACGTTTTTCATTATTTTACCAACGATTACATTCAAAACTGATTACTATATATGAAACATAAGTTTAAGTTTTTAGTGAACTAAGAACATCATCTTAATTTACGTCTCTTAACACGCACGGATTAATAAAATGGAATTCGGCTACTCATCTACCGCATTTGTATCATCATGTTCAACACAATCCTCTTAAGAACATTATCAACCTATTAATGTAGTGATTAACACCCTTTAACGAAATCGATTAATTTGAACATATGAAGATTACAACTTCCTTCTATCAACATCCATTGTTTTACCTTTGAAGAATTTATTAAAAGCCTAGTTATATCATTGGATACTTAATTTTAAAAGTAACTTCATCCCATCTTGTGAAGATCATCTTCAAAGGGTTAACATAATCTTTCCAACAATTTTATTACAAAGGTTTTAGAGGCCAAAAATAATGGATCCATATTACCTTCAAGAATCAATTGAATGTTCAAGACAAGTTTAACATTTCTTACCTTTAATCATTAAGGATTTCATCCCTAACATGTTCCTAGTGTTGAGACTATAATCAACTTCCGATTATCATGTTATACATCAGGTTTTATGTATATCATTATCAACACAATCACATTATGAAGTTATTTACATCAAGAAGTAACACTAATACCCTCAATGTTAATCTTCACTTAGTTTGAGCATGATTCAATTAACTTATCATGTTTAAACTAGCTTAAACTAACATTATGTGAAGTATATATCTACTAACATCATCATAAGCATGGATTTGATATGCGTTAAAGAAAGACCAACCTCAAAATGAAGAACAACACCAACACTTCAAGGGATACACTTCAATCTCTAACTCTCCAAGTCACCAATCAAGTGCTGAAGCTCCAACACAAGTTAGAAGGGCTAGAAACGGAGTTGGAAGGGAAGGGAATCGTTTTTCTCAGTTGGGAGGTTGAATGGGTCGAGCAGGAAATGAATGGGAAGTCATATTTTTATAACCTGAACTCGGCGTTACGTACATTAAAGAAAGGTATTAACGTACGTTACAGTCCTTACGTACGTAATCTTATGATCATTACGTACGTAACCAATTTCATCAGATCTTTCTGCCTCAAAACACGCAAATCATTACGTACGTAACTATATAGCTATTACGTACGTAATAGCCGTTGACTTGGCTGTCGCGATCGACTCCCGACCACCTACCCCCGCTCGGCCCCACCCGCCAAAAGGCGGACTGCTGGTGGATCTCCCGCATTACGTACATTAACGTATGGATGTTACGTACGTAAGGCGACGTACATAGCGTACGTTAAGAAGATAGGTTAACGTACGTTAAGTGCTATAACAAGTATAAATGGAATTCTCGCAATATCACCCAATAATTAATATAGTATGAATGACCATGATTCCAACTTAACATAATTCGTCGATATATTTGCTATAACAATACAGATATGGTGCGAAGATACTTGGTTTAAATCAGAAAATACAATAGTAAAGGCGAGGGTATTACAAACCTCACATGCTTTCAAGTTATACTTCAATGAAACTACTATAGTCAGCGAATATGTTGCTGTCGATTATCCTGATTTTCCCATGGATCTTTACCATTTTAAGACTGTTGAACAAGTGCTTCAAACACCCTCATCTAATGAGGCACCTGATTTGATTGGTAACTACTTTTTTAAGCAACATAGAGCAGTTACTTTTTTTTTTATTTTACTTATTATTTATTGGATTATGTTATTAACTTATTATGTTTATATATTTATGTTTTCAGATTTTATTGGGGCACTGGTGCACACAGAGAAGGTGTATCTTTCCGAAAGTGCGGGGTCTAATATGCTCACTTTTCATCTGCTCGACTCTGGGTATTGTTGTTGATTTACGGTTATAACATGAAAAGTGTGCTAGCAAAACTTATTTATCCGTTTTCTTATCATCTTTAAATTAGAACTCTCAATGCAGTTGTGGGCTATACTAAATCATCGATTATTAATAAATTATAGGAACCAGCGCATTCATGTTACCTTGTGGGGAGAATATGCTGACCAGGCAAAAGGTGTTTTGTATACGAGAAGGAATTCTGCTGTTATTGTTCTACTCCAGTTATGTCGTATATCTAGGAAAAAAGGTGGATTAACTATCATTGTTCTTTTCTACTAAGTGTATAATATTTTCTATTGTAGTTGTGATTAAATTCAAGGTATTTTGAAGTGGAAATATATTCCTGTAGATTTCTCTACATCTATTTTTTTTTTAAATTGCAGATACAAGCATTGGGTTAGCTACATCTTTCCACGTAACAAAAATGCTTGTAGATGAGCATATACCTGAGATGGAGGATTTTCGTTATAGGTGACGTACTAACCTTCACAAAATGTATTAAAATTCAGCTTAAGATCTTTCATCTCAATACTATATGTCTTTGTTTGTTTTTATAGCTTCATGGCGGTTAATGAGGCGTCGTCGCAATTTAGTGGCTCTACGACCAATTTATCAAATGGGTCAGGTTCACCCGGACCGATTATATCTGATATTTCAAAGTTGGTGGTGGTAAAGGAGGTATGTAACATAACTTATATTGATTAGTAATATGTTTTTGTTATTTGCTACTTCCATATCACTTTTTTTAACTGCACACCCTTCGGGTAATAAATTATAGGTATGTAACATAACCTATATTGATTATTAATTATTATTTTTATCTATTGATTTTGAGTTTCCAGTTTATTATTTTTCAGTTTTCATTAATTTTACCTGGCGCATAAACATATTTTCTGTTTATGTTTTAGTTTTGTTCAATTTTCTGTACTTTTTCTATGCAACGGTTATTTATGTTTTATTTTTGTTTATTGATTTACACTTTCCTGTTTTGGTTTACTGTTTTGTTCAATTTGCTTTACTTATTTTATGTATTATTTGTTAGTTTTTATTTTTGTTTATTGATTTTACGTATTCCAGTTTTGGTTTGCAATTTTTTTCGGTTTCGGTGTCCAGTTTTATTCAATGTGTAACTCATCGAGGTGAAAAATGATTCTTCGTTCTTCCATATCACTTTTTTTAACAATACATGCTTCTGGTAATAAATTATGGGTATGTGACATAACCTATTTGATTACTGATTATTATTTTTACCGATTGAGTTTGAGTTTCCAATTTATTATTTTTCAGTTTTCATTAATTTTATCTGGCGCATAAACATATTTTCTGTTCGTGTTCCTTTTCTTTACCAGTGAAAGGATACTGGTTTTATGGAATTCTGAACCGTATCCTTTCTAAGGGCAATTGGTTTTATCAAGTTTGTCCAGATACTAAGTGTTTGAAGAAGGTTGAGGCTTGTGCTGATGAATACAAATGGTGCAGTTGCAATAAAAAAATATCGAGCCCTACATTAAGATACAGATTAAAGGTTGAGATAAGGGATAATACATGATCACTGATTGCCATGATGTGGGATGAGCTGTGCCGCAATCGTTTTTCGAAGTCAGCTGCGGAATTAGCTATATCACGGATATCGGTTAGATCCTGCAATAATAATTACATCTTCAAATCATTGTTTTAATTATGCTGATATAAAGCTTATTTTTTCGTTTTACTTGAAAGTTTTTTTTAACTAAATATCTTCAATATCATACCTGGTTTATGTGATGGATCCATGCATCTTTTCTAATGACATGTATGTGATATATAAGTTTTTTAAAACTTATTAATTATATGGGATGTCATTTGTACGAAAGTATTTGATATATACATTTTTTGTTTATGCAATAGGATAAAAATTCGACCGATCTCCCTGATGAAATATTGCGGAGCCAGGGGAAAGAATACATATTCAAGGTATCGGGCTACCAAGGCAGTGGAGGTGGTAGGGTGTACAATATATCGGCCTTGTGCAGTGATCCTATCGTCATAAATTTACACAAGCCAGCGCATCATGATTCCAGTTCCGAAGTATACCTTTTTTTTGGTTTCATTCTTATTGCTTTATCTTTATATTATTAATATTAAAAAAGGATTCTGCATGCAGCAAAGTGATTCAGATGATGATCTACACATAATGATACCCAATACCAAAAAAGCAAATTCTAATGTGGTATGCTATCATTAATAAAACTCCTCTTTTGTCTCATTTATTAAAGATTTGTATCATTATTTTACTATAGAAATTTACATTATTTGATTGCAGATTTTGGATTCACCAATAGAACTTGATGGAGAGCCTGATGACCACGAGACTTCTTTTACTCCATCTTCAAAGCGTCAATGTGATAAGGATTGTGATGGGCATGGTGGTGGTCCAAATACACAATGCTCAACCACGAAAAAATTGAAAAGCGTGAAGATTGAGAAATTATGAAAAATATTTGACTATAAAGACTGATCCTGTAACACCCCAAGATTGTAATATCCGTAACTTTCTATTTTTAGTAGTTTCCAATTTTGGTGTATGTCTATTTTTATTGACTCGCTTGTAACCGTTTCGACATTATGAATCTACTTTATTCTTGGAGTTTTTCCATTTGGACGAGTTTTGGCGATATTTTCACGTGATTTTATTTTATGATATGTTTTGCCGTATGAACATTCAATTCTCGTAAAACTCGTTCGTTTTCGTTGTTTCTTTGTTTGTACAAGTTCGTATGGTTGAGTTGGTCATGTTGAGACTTTCGGTTGGTAAATCCGACGTCGTTTCGTGATTTTCGGACACTTGGGTCATTTTTGTAATTTCCTAATAGTTTAGGGAATCTCATTTTCGTTGTCGCATTACGGACCCTCCGGTGGTCGAAATTATATTTTCTTTTAGCGCTTAGCTCCGTCGTCTGGTATGCTTCATGTTTATGTTCCTGAATTCTGGTCTCGTGGTGCGTTTTATGTATTGCACCCTCAACAGCAGCCTACTGCTGATGTGAGCAGCAGTATTGAACTGCTGTGCAGGTAGCGCACGCTACTCCTGTTGCCTTGCGTGCGCTACCGATGTGCAGTTAGCGTACGCTAACTCCCTATTGTTAGCGTACGCTAGCGAATGGTGACAGTAGCTACTGGACCTGTCACGGCCCGTTAGAGCGCGCTATATATATGACAGTTAGCGTGCGCTAACTTCACAAATTATATAAGTCAGCGGGCAGTTCAGAAACAACAGTTTTATTCTTTTCTCTTTATTTCTTCGACGTGCGACCTCAGAGGCGATTTCCACCGGTACTATTCGGAGTTCTCTTCAAATTCCATCACGGTAGAATCGAGCCATCATACCATAATCAGCATAATCACCCTTCATCAGCCGAATTCAAGGTAATTCCTCAGGAACCCTAATTTTGACGAATTTGGGGGTTTTTCGGGATTCTAGGGTTTAGTTCCGAATTGTTCAACTATGTTATGATATTCTTTACCGATTGTGATTATTGAGTGATTCTAAATCCAATTTCCTTGATTTTAATCTGCGAATTATCAATACGGGGAGATTTTGCGTAAACCCTCGCCCGTATCAATTGACCGTTCATTGTCGTATCATGTAATCAGGGTTATGGGTGTATTCCAATACAGTATTGTTTTCCGTTGGGACTGAACTGTGTTGATCCTTCGTTTAGGAACCGTCGTTTTCCACCCGGACCGTTCGTAGTCGTGCTTCACTTCCGTTTCTTCAAGAATGTCTCAAAGGCAAGTACTTTACATTTGTTTACATGTTCTAGTATTTGAATTATGGCTGTATCGTGGTTGTTGTGGATGGTTATGTGTATGTTCACCTAGGGACGGTCCGACGGGGCCTCTAGGGATACGTATTGCCGTGAGTGTGCGTATCGCGAACTGTGGTTAGCCACCCAGGGATGTCCGACGGGGCTCTGCGGGGTACGGTGGCCGTGAGTCTCGTACCAACGGTTAACTTTGAATTGTGATTTGTTGGAAATAATGTGTTTTACGA
This sequence comes from Orobanche coerulescens, assembly GCA_033398695.1. Lineage (NCBI taxonomy): Eukaryota > Viridiplantae > Streptophyta > Magnoliopsida > Lamiales > Orobanchaceae > Orobanche > Orobanche coerulescens. The sequence goes on along the minus strand of CM065804.1, from coordinate 86,607,474 downwards.
TTGTACAATGTAAATATTCCGGAATATAAAATGCTTTCTAAAATTATTTTTGGCGCATATATTCATCTGATTAGAATGTAGTTCAAATTGATTGTACTTGCACTAGCAGTTGTCGCTAACCCCTTAAATGTGGGAAATACTTTTTGTATTTCAGGTATCGATCGTGGGGACAAACGAGCACTTGAGCCGTATGAGGATGATGGACAAGCATGATACTGATCAGTAGTCATTTGTTGGTGTTCAGTTCTGTCTATTAGTTTTGATGTCTTCTTTTGGGACTTTTGTATTATAAAATTGGTTTAAGTACTCGAGTACTTCTTGTTTGAAAATTGTTAATGTTGTGATCCCGTTTTGGGAAATGGATTGATGTTGGATTATATTTGTCGGGTTGTAGTCTTATTTGAATTGTCGTATTATTGATGATTGTTTGCCGTTGTCAAATGTCTTGTTGGTACGTTAGCATGGTGGATTCCACAGTATGGAGTCCACGGCGCTGTAATATGCCCTGAATGTCTTGGGGGTGTTACAGAATATGGTATCGGAGCCAGGTTATGGATACCTAGGCTGTCGGTTATTTGGGTCTAGTTAAGTGTCGTTTTCGGGACAGTATCACTGCTATGCCATCATCTCAGTACGCCGGTGCTCGTAAGTTTTTCCTAACTTGACTCGTTTCACCGTTATGTTCTATTCCTGTCTTAGTATCTTGTTGTGTTTTGCGTTTGAACTATACTTACCCATTACTTCTTCAGAATTCCTGCTGGCAGAGGACGCGGACGCGGTCGCGGACGCGGTAGGGGACGTGGCGCAGCCGGTGGGGCGGCCATGTCCGATCACTCGGGAACTGATTCGGCGATGCCTTCTTTGTCGAACAGTGTTCCCCCTAGTTCCGGAGGTCACAGACTACCGCTAGCTCCGGTAATGCACATGAGAATGTTGGAGTGGCCAACATTTTGCAGCAAGTAGCGAACCAGATGACGCTACTGACTCAGGCCGTTCTAGTCGGCCAAGCTAATGCCAACCCGGTTCCGCCTACTGGATCCGACAATGATAAGTTGCTTCAGGACGTGATTCGTATGCGTCCTCTATAGTTTGATGGTGCTTCCGACCCTTCCGGTTGGGAGAATTGGCTATTCGAGATGGAGAAGGTATTTGAGGCTACTAATTGTTCTGAGGAGAGGAAAGTACCCATTGCTCAGTACTTCCTCGCCAAGGAGGCAGCAACGTGGTGGCAAGTGGTGAAACCGCGTGACCGGGCAGCTACGTGGGCAGAGTTTCGGGATCTGATGGAAGATGAATTCTGTCCATGGCCAGTGAAAGAGGGGAGGATCCGAGCCTTCTTTGAGGCTAAGCCCCAAGATGTTCCTATTTCTCAAGCTATCAAAGACTACAATCAACAGCTGCATTACGTGAGAAACCAAGTCCGAGATGAGCTTGACAAGATCCGCCACTTTGATATGCGGATGAAACCGAGGGTGCGCCACTGCATGTCTGGTCTGGGGTACACGACTTTGAAAGAATATCAGAATAAAGTGATGGCTTACGAGATGTCGTTTTCTGCGACAGAGACGGCAACCGAAGGAAAGAAGGTAAGACCCGGCCGCTCGGGAGGCAAGTCGAGGGTATCCAAGGCTCACTGCTCGCGAGTCTTTGGGAGTCGGGCCGCCACTGGGCGAGGAAACGGTTCTAGGTATGCTCCTATTGGTTTCGTTCGTGGTCCTACGTGCTTCAACTGTAGTCGTCCGGGCCACATGATGTGTGAGTGTGATAGGCCTCCGATTCAGTGTCTTGCTTGTGGTCGGATGGGTCATCGTGCTAAGTTCTGTACGGATGCAGCTCGAGCTCCAGTTACTCAGATATCAGCCCCAGCTGCGGGAGAGCCGAGTGTTAATCAGGCACCGACAGTTCCTCAGCCGCAGCAGAGTTTTGGTAGAGGTCGAGGACGTGGACAGCCTTCTAGAGGGGGAGCTTCTAGTGCGGGGTCTGTTCCGCCCCGGGTTTATGAGATGAGACGAGCCGGAGACCCAGATGCGACGGTGGCTACAGGTACCATCCACATCCTTGATCAACCTGTTTCCGTATTGTTCGATTCTGGTGCTACGCATTCTTTTATATCTATGGATTGTGTGCGTCGTCTGCATGTTGATTGCCTTGTTGCTTGTGAGCCTTTTGTTGTTAAACTTCCTAGCGGGGATAGCATCGTGGGGGATCGTGAGGTTAGAGATTTTCCAGTGAGTATTGCGGGGAGGGTTTGGCCTTCTAATCTAATTGCGGTAGATATTAGAGATGAAGATTTGATTCTGGGTGAGGATTGGCTGGACCGTCATGGGGCGATCATGAATTATAGAGCGAGGACTGTTTCGATGTTAGCCTCTGACGGTACCGAGCATTCTTTTGTGGGGCGTAAACGGAGTAGCCAGAGACTTCTGATCAGCGCCTTGAGGGCGGTGAGACTTCTTCGAGGAGGTTGCACGGGCTATTGGTGTTACGCTTTGAGATCGGAAGAAGGGGGAGTCGAGCTCTCGTCTATTCTGGTAGTGTGTGAGTATCCTGATGTTTTTCCAGACGAGTTGCCGGGTTTGCCGTCGGACCGAGAAGTTGAGTTTACTGTCGATTTAGAGCCGGGTGCAGCACCTATCTCTAAGATGCCATACCGTATGGCGCCCGCCGAGATGCTGGAACTGAAGAAACAGTTGGGAGAGTTGCTAGACATGGGGTATATTCGACCGAGCGCCTCACCTTGGGGCGCACCGGTCCTGTTTGTGAAGAAGAAGGACGGGTCACTTCGTTTGTGTATCGACTACCGAGAGTTGAACAAAGTGACCATCAAAAACAAGTATCCGCTCCCTAGGATTGATGACTTGTTTGATCAGTTGCAAGGGGCAACCGTGTTTTCGAAGATTGATTTGAGATCGGGGTATTATCAGCTCCGAGTGAAGGATACCGATATTCCAAAGACAGCTTTTCGAACGAGATACGGTCACTACGAGTTTGTGGTTATGCCTTTTGGGCTAACCAACGCACCAGCCATGTTCATGCAGCTTATGAACAAGGTCTTATCAAGTACCTCGATAAGTGTGTAGTCGTTTTTATCGATGACATCCTGATTTACTCGAGGAGCGAGGAGGAGCACGCCCGTCATTTGCATATCGTATTAGATATTTTGAGAACTCAGCATCTTTTTGCAAAGTTCTCAAAGTGTGAGTTTTGGTTACGGGAGGTTATGTTTCTCGGTCATGTGATCTCGGCCGAGGGTGTTCGTGTGGACCCACATAAGGTAGAGGCCGTGTTGGATTGGGCGCCGCCCAAGAACGTGAAGGAGGTCCGGAGTTTTCTAGGTTTGGCTGGGTATTACCGTAGATTCGTCGAGGGGTTCTCTAAGCTCGCTCGACCGACTCGGCTTGTTACGTGTCGAGAAGTTTGTGTGGACCGATAAGAGGCGTAATAGTTTTGAGGAGTTGAAGAAGCGGTTGACGACCGCCTGCTTTGGCTTTACCGAGTGGTAATGAGGGTTTCTCGGTTTCTGATGCTTCGGGCCAAGGGCTCGGATGTGTACTTATGCAGCACGGGAGGACGATTGCCTATGCTTCCCGTCAGTTGAAACCGTACGAGTTGAATTACCCTACGCACGATCTTGAGTTGGCCGCAGTTGTATTTGCGCTAAAGATCTGGCATCATTACTTGTATGGCTCGTCATGTCAGATTTTCACCGATCACAATAGCCTGAAGTACATTTTTACGCGGAAAGAGCTTAATATGAGACAGAGGAGATGGTTGGAGTTGATTAAGGACTACGACCTCGAGATTCTATATCATCTGGGTAAGGCGAATGTGGTGGCAGATGCCTTGAGCCGGAAATTGGTAGCGCTTCAGGCGCTTGAGCTACTTACGGCCCAGTCGGGACTTCGGCGAGAGTTTACGAAGATGAGCATTGAGGTTGTACTGCCAGAGAGTTCCGGGCAGTTGCGTACTCTTGAGATTTCTTCATCTCTGGTCGATGACATTAAATCGGGATAGTTGGAGGACCCGATGATTATTCAGCTTCGAGAGAGTGTAGGGAAGGGGAAAGCCCCGAGATTCGTTATTCATGAGGATGGAGTGTTGAGATTCCGAGGTCGGTTGTGTGTTCCGAACGACTCCGAATTGAGACAGAGTATTATGCGAGAGGCTCATGCGTCACCTTACTCAGTCCATCCGGGCTCGAGTAAAATGTATAAAGATCTGAGGAAAAATTTCTGGTGGAACGATATGAAGAAGGAGGTAGTTCAGTTTGTGGCTAAGTGTTTGACTTGTCAACAAGTCAAGATTGAGCATCAGCGGCCAGCCGGGTTATTGAAACCACTTCCCGTCCCGGAATGGAAGTGGGAGGATATCTCTATCGATTTTGTCATGGGTTTGCCGAGGACGAAGACTGGTATGAATGTGGTGTGGGTGATTGTAGACCGACTGACTAAGTCGGCACATTTTCTGGGCATCCAGGATACTTGGGGTCCAGAAAAGTTGGCTCGTATTTTTATCGCACAGATAGTGAGGCTTCATGGTACACCGAGGACCATTATTTCATACAGAGATGGTTGATTTGTATCGCATTTTTGGCAGGCGGTACATATGGCATTGGGGACACAGTTACGTTTGAGCACTTGCTCCATCCCCGCATCGATAATCCAACGTACCATTCAGACGTTCGAGGATTTGTTGCGCGCGTGCACGTTAGATTGGAGTAGTGACTGGGAGGAGTATTTGGCCTTAATTGAGTTTACTTATAATAATAGCTGGCACGCGTCGATTAAGATGGCACCGTATGAGGCACTTTATGGCAGACGTTTCCGATCGCCGATATGTTGGGATGAGCCGTCCGATCTAGTTGGCACCGAGCCAGACCTTGTGTTAGAGACGAGGGAGAAAGTTGAATTGATTAGAAAGAGAATGTTGGCTGCTCAGAGTCGACAAAAGTCTTATGCGGATGTTAGGCGTCGACCTTTGGAGTTTGCGGTGGGAGATCATGTTCTGTTGAGAGTGTCTCCGACGAAGGGAGTTTTCCGTTTTGGGAAAAGGGAAAGCTCAGCCCGAGGTATATTGGGCCTTTCGAGATATTGGAGAGAGTAGGTGAGTTGGCATACCATTTGGCTTTACCTCCGTCGCTGAGTCATGTTCATAGCGTATTTCACGTTTTCCAGTTGAGGAAGTACGTTCCGGACCCGTCCCACATTATTGATTTTAGAGATGTGGAGATCGAGAAAGATGTTACGTTTGAGGAGAGGCCCGTCAGAATTTTGGAGCATCGCGACAAACAGTTAAGGCACAAAACCATTCCTTTGGTTAAGGTGCAATGGTCGAGGCACGAAGTAGAAGAAGCGACGTGGGAGTTAGAGGAGGATATGCGTTCGAGGCATCCCGAACTTTTTGATTCTTAAGTTTCGGGATGAAACTTTATTTTAGAGGGGGAGAATGTAATATCCGTAACTTTCCATTTTTAGTAGTTTCCATTTTTGGTGTATGTCTATTTTTATCGACTCGCTTGTAACCGTTTCGACATTGTGAATCTACTTTATTCTTGGAGTTTTTCCATTTGGACGAGTTTTGGCGATGCTTTCACGTGATTTTATTTTATGATATGTTTTGCCGTATGAACGTTCGATTCTCGTAAAACTCGTTCGTTTTCGTTGTTTCTTGGTTTGTACAAGTTCGTATGGTTGAGTTGGTCATGTTGAGACTTTCGGTTGGTAATTCTGACGTCGTTTCGTGATTTTCGGACACTTGGGTCATTTTTGTAATTTTCTAATAGTTTAGGGAATCTCATTTTCGTTGTCGCATTACGGACCCTCCAGTGGTCGGAATTATATTTTCTTTTAGCGCTTAGCTCCGTCGTATGGTATGCTTCGTGCTTATGTTCCTGGATTCTGGTCTCGTGGTGCGTTTCATGTATTGCACCCTCGACAGCCTTATCGCGATGTGAGCAGCAGATTAATCGTTGCAGGTGTAGCGCACGCCATCGCCGTTGCCTTGCGTGCGCTACCGATGTGCAGTTAGCGTACGCTAACTCCCTATTGTTAGCGTACGCTAGCGAATGGTGGCAGTAGCTACTGGACGTGTCACGTCCCGTTAGCGTGCGCTATATATGACAGTTAGCGTGCGCTAACTTCATAAATTATATAAGTCAGCGGGCAGTTCAGAAACAGCAGTTTTATTCTTTTCTCTTCGTTTCTTCGATGTGCGACCTCAGAGGCGATTTCCACCGGTACTATTCGGAGTTCTCTTCAAATTCCATCACGGTAGAATCGAGCCATCATATCATAATCAGCTTAATCACCCTTTATCAGCCGAATTCAAGGTAATTCCTCAGGAACCCTAATTTTGACGAATTTGGGGGTTTTTCGGGATTCTAGGGTTTAGCTCCGAATTGTTCAACTATGTTACGATATTCTTTACCGATTGTGATTATTGAGTGATTCTAAATCCAATTTCCTTGATTTTAATCCGCAAATTATCAATACGGGGAGATTTTGCGTAAACCCTCGCCCGTATCAATTGACCGTTCATTGTCGTATCATGTAATCGGGGTTATGGGTGTATTCCAATAGAGTATTGTTGTCCGTTGGGACTGAACTGTGTTGATCCTTCGTTTAGGAACCATCGTTTTCCACTCGGACCGTTCGTAGTCGTGTTTCACTTCCGTTTCTTCAAGAATGTCTCAAAGGCAAGTACTTTACATTTGTTTACATGTTCTAGTATTTGAATTATGGCTGTATCGTGGTTGTTGTGGATGGTTATGTGTATGTTCACCTAGGGACGGTCCGACGGGGCCTCTAGGGATACGTATTGCCGTAAGTGTGCGTATCACAAACTATGGTTAGCCACCCAGGGATGTCCGACGGGGCTCTGCGGGGTACGGTGGCCGTGAGTCTCGTACCAACGGTTAACTTTGAATTGTGATTTGTTGGAGATAATGTGTTTTACGATTGTACAATGTAAATATTCCGGAATATAAAATGCTTTCTAAAATGATTTTTGGCGCATATATTCATCTGATTAGAATGTAGTTCAAATGGATTGTACTTGCACTAGCAGTTGTCGCTAACCCCTTAAATGGGGGAAATACTTTTTGTATTTCAGGTATCGATCGTGGGGATAAACGAGCACTTGAGCCGTATGAGGATGATGGGCAAGCATGATACTGATCAGTAGTCATTTGTTGGTGTTCAGTTCTGTCTATTATTTTTGATGTCTTGTTTTGGGACTTTTGTATTATAAAATTGGTTTAAGTACTCGAGTACATCTTGTTTGAAAATTGTTAATGTTGTGTTCCCGTTTTGGGAAATGGATTGATGTTGGATTCTATTTGTCGGGTTGTAGTCTTATTTGAATTGTCGTATTATTGATGATTGTTTGTCGTTGTCAAATGTCTTGTTGGTACGTTAGCCTGGTGGATTCCACAGTATGGAGTCCACGGCGCTGTAATATGCCCTGAATATCTTGGGGGTGTTATATTCGGAATAATTATAGTGCCGTAAACCCATTAAGTGAGGATTTACAAGGCTAATTAGAAGAAATGTAAATATAATACAACAGTACCATAAAAGTTCAAAATACAAAGCCGGTTTCAACTGATCAATTGAGTTCATTAATACAACCATCTCGAAATATTATTAAAACACACGTATTCGAGTACTGGAAATAATCCAAAAGATAAGTCACAATAACAATAAACCTTACTGAGCCCCTTCGTCGTCACGTCGGTGCTGTGGCTGTTTTCCCGCTCCTCGGCTACCTAAACATCAAAACAAATGTCCACCCCCGAAGGGATTAGCAAAACAATGCTAATATAAGCATCATATTAAACAAATCGAATATGCAACAACAATGCATGACAAAATACACAACACGGGCTTCCGCTACCGAAACCCAACAATGCGAATCCACAAGATTCCATTAACACAATATGGGTATTCCAATGATCCAACACCCTCAGCATAGATAACAAGATGATCCCGTCGGACCAACACGAGGTGGACATCCGATCCAGCTCCCTCAACATAGATCGCACAATACACAAACACAACTCATGCATACATATATGCAAAATCGCTATGTCCATCAACATGAACATATAAACACTCGATAACGAATATCATACAATTCAACGAAATAAATCCCATGATCAACAACATGAATAAACCACATGCATGCTCAAAATACCAACATTAACAAATTATGATACTTGCCTTAGAATGGCAGTAAGTGTTGTTACTACGAAGAAGAAATCTTCAACCAGCTCGAAGAACTCTCACTCGATCAATCCACCAAAACTTGAAACTTCAACGAATAATAATACCGGTATAACTAACGGTTCCGGATAATCGGTTTAATCATCAAGAACATCAAAAAGAGCTTGATATACTCAAACATATGAGCTTACTACGCTGCCCTATATCAATTTGGATTTGAATCAACATTAGGATACTAACCCGACAAAAAAAACACGTAGTATCCTACCTAAGATCAATGTATCCTACGGTCGTATTCTTCAATACATCACAAGATAATTCTTCTTACAATGATTCTAATCATGTCCTTCATTTATCCAAACCGATTAATATATCGAAATTACCCCATAGAACACCGTAAGAACTTGATTCTAGGTTCACTTGATACATCATCTTCTTCTTCAAGAAAATATCCTAAGTTCAATCCAATAAATGTCCCAATACGTATAATTTCATTATGTAATACATAAGAACTTGATAATCTCCATAAACTTGCCATAATCGATTATGTAGCTTCCTGATTGTGCTAAGGAGTTCAAGCACTACAAGGTTCAATGTTCTAAACGATGAAGAAGTACCGAAACATCGAAAATATTCTTCTAACAACTTGATGTTCGACTACGCACGAATTTAACTGACTAGATAATCTCAAAACATGTTCAAAACATCCTTAAGAATACTACTCCAGTTGGTGAAGAATCACCTACCTCAAAATAGTGAAGAACAAGGAGGAACTTGAAGAAATCCAACACCGAGAGCTTGAACACCAATCTCCAATGATCTAAAATCTTCAAACTCGAGCTAGGATGATGATGTGAGAGGTTTAGGATGGAGGGACTGACTCTCTAAGTCTCAGAAATCGAGTTAGGGAAGTGATGAAATCTGAAAAAATGAAAAAGGGTGTTGTCCTATATATAGAAAATGGTTATTAGCACACGCTACGTCCATATCCATAGCATGCGCTAACGGGCCTACAGTCTACTGTTTCTGTCTGGTCTCGACTTAGCGTACGCTAACATCCCTTTATGTGCACTAAGTTCATAAATTAGCGTACGCTACCACTTATATAGCGTGCGCTAATGGCCATACGAATCTTACTGACCTCACTGTACTCGACATTTAGCGTGCGCTATCCTCATACCAGTAGCGTGCGCTAAACAGCGTTGACTCGGCTTTTTTCAAAAGCCGTCCAGGTTCATCCCGACATGTCCCGACCAAGATCCGCGGCTGATCTCACCTACCACCCTGTCTTAATCAAGTTGACTACGTATAGTACTCGCTAAGGTGCATACACATCAAGCGCTACGAACCAAAATTAGCGTACGCTACGCCTAGTCGTTAGCGTGCGCTACAAGAACAAAAATTACAATTTTGAACACAATTATGAAATCATACGCTCAACAACACCGGATCATGAAATACACTGGATAATACTCAGATCAAATACAACATATACAATGTCACAGTGTTCAAAAACACAATAGAATCTCGGGTATTACATACCCTCTCCCTAAAAAGAAGTTTTGTCCCGAAACTTAAGATGTAAATAATTCTGGATATCTAGTCTTCATAACGTCCTCTGTTTCCCATGTGGCCTCTTCGACTCCGTGTCGTGACCATTGCACCTTAACCAAGGATATTGGTTTATTCCTCAATTGCTTGATCCGACTTTCGAGTATTTTGATTGGTCTCTCTTCGAAGGTGCCGTCATTAGCTATCTCGATCTCGTCGAAATCAATAATATGTCTGGGATATGGTACATACTTCCGCAATTGGGATACATGAAACACATTGTGAACGTGACTCAGCAATGGCGGTAAGGCCACCATGTATGCTAAATCCCCAGCTCTCTCGAGGATCTCAAATGGTCCGATATATCTCGGACTTAGCTTACCTTTCCTCCTAAAACGGAAAATTCCTCGTGTAGGAGACACCTTCAATAGTACGTGGTCCCCAATGTCGAACTCCAGCGGGCGACGACGCACGTCTGTATAAGACTTCTGTCGACTCTTGGCAGTCAACAGTCTTTCCCGAATCAAAGCTATCTTCTCTTGAGTCTGAACTATCAATTCCGGTTCCGTCCCGATCAAGTCCGAAGAATCATCCCAGCACAGGGGTGATTGGCATCTTCTCCCGTACAAAGCTTCAAATGGTGCCATCTTAATAGAAGCATGCCAACTATTCTTATATGTGAATTCAATCAACGACAAGTGAACTTCCCAATCAGTTGACCAATCCAAGGCACAAGCTCTAAGCATGTCTTCTACTATTTGTATAGTCCTTTCGGACTGACCGTCCATTTGAGGATGATAAGCCGTGCTAAAGTTCAGCTCGGTCCCCAAAGCCCTGTGAACTGCCTTCCAGAAGTGCGACACGAAGCGACCATCTCGATCTGAAATAATGGTCTTCGGCGTCCCATGCAATCTGACTATCTATGCAATAAATACTCGTGCCAATTTCTCGGGTCCCCACGTGTCTTTAATTCCTAGGAAATGAGCCAACTTGGTTAGTCGATCAACTACAACCCAAATCATGTTCATTCTTGTCTTGGTCCTTGGCATATTGGTGATGAAATCCATCGAGATATCCTCCCACTTCCACTCAGGGATCGGAAGTGGCTTCAACATTCCGGCGGGTCGCTGATGTTCAATATTAACCTTCTTACAAGTCAAACACTTCGAAACGTATTCTGCTACGTCCTTCTTCATATTTT